>CM062804.1:1110942173-1112401438 GCA_031772625.1 Pinus tabuliformis | reverse complement strand
AAGCTATTTCTTTTAAACACATCAGAAGGCATGTAGAACAAACTGGAAGACTTTCTGCTAATTTAGGAGTGACAAGAAAGGATGACACAATATATAAACAGCCCAGAATTTGAGATGAAATATGGGCTTTGGAAATAATTAGTAGAAGGGAGATCCCCTAATAGAAGGAGCTCCAGATGTTATTAACAAATGGGGTTTATGTTTTGCAGGTCAGGCATTGTGCTATTGAACAAAATCTATGGCCATTTTGACGACTTATGATGGGACTTACAGTTCAGTCTTTCCACTACTTGTAAGCATGGATATTTTCAATTTTGAGGGTTTGTATGTTGCTTCATTGTGAAGGAAAATGTGTTTTTTAATGCTCCAGATGTTATTAACAAACGGGGTTTATGTTTTGCAGGTCAGGCATTGTCCTATTGAACAGAATCTATGCCCATTTTGACGACTTATGATGGGACTTACAGTTCAGTCTTTCCACTACTTGTAAGAATGGATATTTTCAATTCTGAGGGTTCTATGTTGCTTCATTGTGAAGGAAAATGTGTTTTTTAATGCTCCAGATGTTATTAACAAACGGGGTTTATGTTTTGCAGGTTAGTCATTGTGCTATTGAACAAAATATATGACCATTTTGACGACTTATGTTGGGACTTGTTACAACATATAGTCCATGCCCAATGATATCAAAATCTTCTATTTATGAAAAAGAAAGAGGGTGGTTTCGTATAAAGATGGAAGCCTCTCAAATTAGTCTTCCTGAGAAAAAGGTGAAAGTTACTGTTGAGAAACTGGCTAGGGATAGGTCACTGAAAGAACCACCAATTTGTATCTTTTCTGGACGTAATCTGGGTATCTCTCATCTCAAGCGTTCTTGTGGTAATATTCTATTGAAAATAAGAAGACTTGTGGTAATATGCCATTGAAAATACACCAATCTGTATCTGTTCTGGACGTAATCTGAGTATCCCTCATCTCAAGCGTTCTTGTGGTAATATGCCATTGAAAATAATAAGAAGTCCTAACATTTCTACCCAGAAAGTGCATGGTGAAGATGTTTCAGAAGCGATAAAGGTTTTTATGCTTATCAATGTACTTAACACAAAGAAACAAGTAATCAAATTCCATTAACATGCACTTAACGTTACATATGCCCAGAAGCAGAGGAAATAACTAAGCTAGAATCCGATCCAAGAAAATGCAACGTTTTATCATCCTATGCTTAGTAGATATGTGTTTAAAGTCTGCAAAATCAAAAAGATATAATCTAAAGGTAGCCCAACAATCTGAACAGGCAACAGGATATGATAATAATTTATCCAAAGAGACATTTTTTAATAAAACAAACAGAAAGCCTAAACACATACCTGTCTTAGGCAAAAACTATGGAAGATCGGCCTCACAGAAAAAAACGGAATTAAATGCAGAGCTTATAAAAATGTCTTGGCCGTCCGAAAGGGTTGTTGACAGATGCGCCTCACATGTTAATGCTACAGGATACCCCGACCATATTGGATATAATGTGTGCATCTGCTTCTCAAAGCACACGGATCACGGATTGTCAAAGCACACGGATCACTGATTATCTGTCTGTTCAAAAGTTTCCCAAATCGTTGAATCACGGATTATCTTATGTTTCGTGTGAATTTGGGAAGCTTGGAAGTCGGGTTGCAAACTGCTACAGGTGTCCTTATTTTTCTACAAGAAACAGTCTAATGTGAAGGTGAATATGCTAAATGTGGTATTGGATGGCAATGATGCTAATGAGAAGTTGGAAAATTGGAAAGTGAACATATCCAATGCATTAAAACAATTTGTGGTAGGGTTAATGAATAACACATAATGAACCAAAAATAATTAAAAATAGTAATGGAAATGAACTAAATTCAAAGTAAAAATTCTATCTAATTAATGTAAGAGTGCTACAACTATCATCAACAAATGTTAAGATAAGCTGTAAGAAAAAATTGCTCATAAACAAATATGTGAACATAAATGATACAAGAGGGATATTGACCACCTAGGTCAATGGGCCAAGTTAACACAAGGAAACTTAAAAACCTTAGAAGAAAGCTAAACTAACGCTGAAATCAAATATCACTTCAATTAACAAACATGTTGTTTGTAACTTTGAAGATAACAAAGTTACAAAAAAATCTTGGAATCTGAACCTCTCGTATTATTCACATGTTTTCCTATGATTTTCTTCTAATCCTATTATCTTACTCAAGCCTATTGTTTGTACAAGTGGATAGGAGGAAAACCCTTGAGTGGAGGAATGCTTTCCCTGATAAGCAATAAAAACCCAGATCTTGTTTCCTGGATCACCACGCAGTAGTAGTAAGGAGGATTTACTATTCTTAGGAAGTCGTGTTGGGTTACTGAACCAACCAAAACCACTCGTACGCCTTGGGATGATAATGGTGTTTCTCCTTAGATGATGTCCAAGCCCCAAACAAAGCCATCCTTGTGGGGCAAAATTATCCTCATATTAACACCCATACAACATCTATATACCTATGGTTTATAATGATGGCAAATAGTGCTCCCCATCACCTAATTGTGCAAAAAGCCCCAACTAACCTGCCTGCCATGTCAAACTTGTCCTCGATATTAGCATATCATCCTACATTATCCATTAGCTCATCTAGATAGGGGTTCAAGGACTCTCACTCCATGGTTGGGGACTATAGTCCATCAAGTCTAGGTCAAATTTCGGGCTAATTGTATCATGGACATGTCAAGGTCAACCAGCACTAATGCCATGTATTAGTTGTTGGCACATCGACCTATCAAAATGTCGCAATATTGGGTAGTAAACAATAGTAAGTAGGACACTAGCCACCAACAAGAAACCTTGATGTTGCCGATGAGCACCACTAGGCCAACCATTCATCTTAGAGGCACTGGGAGGTGGTTTTGTACCATGTGCACTGTCTGTATTATTACTAAACAACCAAAAAACCACTCATACGACCTGGGATGATAATGGTGTTTCTCCTTAGATGATGTCCAATGCCCCAAACAAAGCCATCCTTGTCTAGGGGCAAAATTATCCTCACATTAATACCCATACAACATCTATATTCCTTTGGTTTATAATGATGGCAAACAGTGCTCCCCATCACCTAAATGTGCAAAAAGACCCAACTAACCTACATGCCATGTCAAGCTCAATGTCCTCGATATTACCATATCATCCTACATTATCCATTAGCTCATCTAGATAGGGGGTTCAAGGACTCTCACTCCATGGTTGGGGACTACAGTCCATCAAGTCTAGGTCAAAGTTCGAGCTAACTGTATCAAGGACACCTCAAGGTCAACCAACACTAATGCAATGTATTAGTTGTTGGTACATCGATCTATCAAAATGTCAAACATGTCCTCGATATTAGCATATCATCCTACATTCTCCATAATTTAGCTCATGGAGATAGAGGGTTCAAGGACTCTCACTCCATGGTTGGGGACTATAGTCCATCGAGAGGTCAAATTTCAGGCTAACTGTATGAAGGACACCTTAACAAGGTCAACCTACACTAATGCAATGTATTAGTTGTTGGTACATCGACCTATCAATGGGTAGTAGACATTAGTAAGTAGGACACTAGCCACCAACAAGAAACCTTGATGTTGGCGATGAGCACCACTAGGCCAACCGTTCACCTTAGAGGCACTGGGAGGTGTTTTTGTACCATGTGCACAGTCTGTATTATTACTAAACCAACCAAAACCACTCGTATGCCCTGGGATGATAATGGTGTTTCTCCTTAGATGATGTCCAAGGCCCCAAACATACCCATCCTTGTCCAGGGGCAAAATTATCCTCACATTATCATCCTACATTATCCATTAGCTCATCTAGATAGGGGGTTCAAGGACTCTCACTCCATGGTTGGGGACTATAGTCCATCAAGTCTAGGTCAAATTTCGGGCTAATTGTATCATGGACATGTCAAGGTCAACCAGCACTAATGCAATGTATTAGTTGTTGGCACATCGACCTATCAAAATGTCGCAATATTGGGTAGTAAACAATAGTAAGTAGGACACTAGCCACCAACAAGAAACCTTGATGTTGCCGATGAGCACCACTAGGCCAACCATTCATCTTAGAGGCACTGGGAGGTGGTTTTGTACCATGTGCACTGTCTGTATTATTACTAAACCAACCAAAACCACTCGTACACCCTGGGATGATAATGGTGTTTCTCCTTAGATGATGTCCAATGCCCCAAACAAAGCCATCCTTGTCTAGGGGCAAAATTATCCTCACATTAATACCCATACAACATCTATATTCCTTTGGTTTATAATGATGGCAAATAGTGCTCCCCATCACCTAAATGTGCAAAAAGCCCCAACTAACCTACATGCCATGTCAAGCTCAATGTCCTCGATATTAGCATATCATCCTACATTATCCATTAGCTCATCTAGATAGGGGGTTCAAGGACTCTCACTCCATGGTTGGGGACTATAGTCCATCAAGTCTAGGTCAAATTTCGGGCTAATTGTATCATGGACATGTCAAGGTCAACCAACACTAATGCAATGTATTAGTTGTTGGCACATCGACCTATCAAAATGTCACAATATTGGGTAGTAGACATTAGTAAGTAGGACACTAGCCACCAACAAGAAACCTTGATGTTGGCGATGAGCACCACTAGGCCAACCGTTCACCTTAGGGGCACTGGGAGGTGGTTTTGTACCATGTGCACAGTCTGTACTATTACTTAACCAACCAAAACCACTCGTATGCCCTGGGATGATAATGGTGTTTCTCCTTAGATGATGTCCAAGGCCCCAAACAAAGCCATCCTTGTCTAGGGGCAAAATTATTCTCACATTAACACCCATACAACATCTATATTACTTTGGTTTATAATGATGGCAAATAGTGCTCCCCATCACCTAAATGTGCAAAAAGCCCCAACTAACCTACATGCCATGTCAAGCTTGTCCTCGATATTAGCATATCATCCTACATTATCCATTAGCTCATCTAGATAGGGGGTTCAAGGACTCTCACTCCATGGTTGGGGACTATAGTTCATCAAGTCTAGGTCGAAGTTCGAGCTAACTGTATCAAGGACACCTCAAGGTCAACCAACACTAATGCAATGTATTAGTTGTTGGTACATCGACCTATCAAAATGTCAAACATGTCCTCGATATTAACATATCATCCTACCTTATCCATAATTTAGCTCATGGAGATAGAGGGTTCAAGGACTCTCACTCCATGGTTGGGGACTATAGTCCATCGAGAGGTCAAATTTAAGGCTAACAGTATGAAGGACACCTTAACAAGGTCAACCAACACTAATGCAATGTATTAGTTGTTGGTACATCGACCTATCAAAATGTCACAATATTGGGTAGTAGACATTAGTAAGTAGGACACTAGCCACCAGCAAGAAACCTTGATGTTGGCGATGAGCACCACGAGGCCAACCGTTCATCTTAGAGGCACTGGGAGGTGTTTTTTTACCATGTGCACAGTCTGTATTATTACTAAACCAACCAAAACCACTCGTACGCCCTGGGATGATAATGGTGTTTCTCCTTAGATGATGTCCAAGGCCCCAAACAAAGCCATCCTTGTCTAGGGGCAAAATTATTCTCACATTAACACCCATACAACATCTATATTACTTTGGTTTAGGCTAACTATATGAAAGACACCTTAACAAGGTCAACCTACACTAATGCAATGTATTAGTTGTTGGTACATCGACCTATCAAAATGTCACAATATTAGGTAGTAGACATTAGTAAGTAGGACACTAGCCACCAACAAGAAAACTTGATGTTGGCGATGAGCACCACTAGGCCAACCATTCACCTTAGAGGCACTCGGAGGTGGTTTTGTACCATGTGCATAGTCTATATTATTACTAAACCAACCAAAACCAGTCGTAGGCCCTAGGATGATAATCAGATATTATTACATGCCATGTCAAGCTTGTCCTCGATATTAGCATATCGTCCTACATTATCCATTAGCTCATCTAGATAGGGGGTTCAAGGACTCTCCATGGTTGGGGACTATAGTCCATCAAGTCTAGGTCAAATTTTGGGCTAACTGTATCAAGGACACCTCAAGGTCAACCAACACTAATGCAATGTATTAGTTGTTGGTACATCGACCTATCAAAATGTCAAACATGTCCTCGATATTAGCATATCATCCTACATTATCCATAATTTAGCTCATGGAGATAGAGGGTTCAAGGACTCTCACTCCATGGTTGGGGACTATAGTCCATCGAGAGGTCAAATTTCAGGCTAACTGTATGAAGGACACCTTAACAAGGTCAACCTACACTAATGCAATGTATTAGTTGTTGGCACATCGACCTATCAAAATGTCGCAATATTGGGTAGTAAACAATAGTAAGTAGGACACTAGCCACCAACAAGAAACCTTGATGTTGGCGATGAGCACCACTAGGCCAACCGTTCATCTTAGAGGCACTGGGAGGTGTTTTTGTACCATGTGCACAGTCTGTATTATTACTAAATCAACCAAAACCACTCGTACGCCTTGGGAGGATAATGGTGTTTCTCCTTAGATGATGTCCAAGGCCCCAAACAAAGCCATCCTTGTCCAGGGGCAAAATTATCCTCACATTAATACCCATACAAAATCTATATTCCTTTGGTTTATAATGATGGCAAATAGTGCTCCCCATCACCTAAATGTGCAAAAAGCCCCAACTAACCTACATGCCATGTCAAGCTCAATGTCCTCGATATTAGCATATCATCCTACATTATCCATTAGCTCATCTAGATAGGGGGTTCAAGGACTCTCACTCCATGGTTGGGGACTATAGTCCACCAAGTCTAGGTCAAATTTCGAGCTAACTGTATCAAGGACACCTCAAGGTCAACCAACACTAATGCAATGTATTAGTTGTTGGCACATCGATCTATCAAAATGTCACAATATTGGGTAGTAGACATTAGTAAGTAGGACACTAGCCACCAACAAGAAACCTTGATGTTGGCGATGAGCACCACTAGGCCAATCGTTCACCTTAGGGGCACTGGGAGGTGGTTTTGTACCATGTGCACAGTCTGTACTATTACTAAACCAACCAAAACCACTCGTATGCCCTGGGATAATAATGGTGTTTCTCCTTAGATGATGTCCAAGGCCCCAAACATACCCATCCTTGTCTAGGGGCAAAATTATCCTCACATTAACACCCATACAACATCTATATTACTTTGGTTTATAATAATGGCAAATAGTGCTCCCCATCACCTAAATGTGCAAAAAGCCCCAACTAACCTATATGCCATGTCAAACTTGTCCTCAATATTAGCATATTAACTAGATTTATTATTTCTTTGTGACTCAAGGTAAAAAGTGGAAATACAAAGTATTTAATAAATGAGAGAAAATATTATTTCAAGGGTGTTACCAAGCCTATTACTTGAGGTTTTATATAAGACAAGTATATATTGCTAGAAAAATAGAGATAGGGAGTAATTAATAAATTCTTAAATTCCTTATTTGAAATAAAGAAAAAACTCTACTTTTAGCTTTTTTAATAACCACTAAATTCTTTATTTGAACTAGTTCCTTATTTGAAATAAAGAAAAATCTCTAATTTTTTTCTTTTAGTAATTTCTAAATTGCTTATTTGATATTAAAAAATAAAAAATAAAAAATGGAAATTTTACTTACAATTCCATTCCAAATACCAACCTGCATCTACTGCACTATTTTGTCAGCAAATACATGCACGATTTTGTGAGTAAATGTTAGTAAGAATAAAGTTGCTCATAATAAACTAACCGTTGACCCCTCCACATCATCTGATCTGATTAGATCATCACTCAGTATAAATAGATATTGATCCCGCCACAACTGCACTATTAAACTTACTTCCATGCACGATTGTCTGATTTTCAGAAGAACAACTGTTGAAATTTACAAGTGCAGTTCAGAATATCCTCTTCTGGAAGCTAGAGTTCATGAAAAATACAGGTACTCCTCATTGTACTCACTTTTTTAAACAGAGAACAATTGTGCAATGACTGGCATTTTACAGACGTGATGTCTTAATTTGGTTGATAAATGCTCTGTTTTTCGTATATATATATCATCAATTTGTGTAGTACATTTGATAATTTCATTGAAAATTCATTTCACATTGGATGGTTAGTTGCAAATTTGTTTGCCTACAATAAGTTTTTTTTAGGATTGGACTGAAGTGGTCTGAATTTATTTATTTTTGTCAGTTACCAATCCATGACCTAGAGGTGCAGCTCCGCCATTGTCACGCTTTCAAGTCAATAACTTTGCTGCTAGCTATGTCCTGTGGTCTAGCCTAGCAGCAAGTCTGGCCTCTGATCTTCAGTGAACAAATACTGTCAATGCAGTAGTATAAGTCGTATAAGGACTTGACTCAATCTGAGTGTACTGATTTGAACTTTGGTCTAGGACAGATTTCATTAATATAATATGACTGTAGGTTACCAACCTTATAAACAGTCCTCAGGAATAGTTTCAATCACAATGCTGTCATCATCATGTTGCCACTGAAATACTAAGACGTGCTAGGTCTCTTTACTTGAACAACACCTAAAACACATCCTTTAGGACTGTGTATTGATTCTCTTTCTTATTGTGGATTAGAGGTTCATTTAGGCTCCCTTTGATTGCGTCTTAGCTGTGAATAGAAAACTGCAACTAGGGCTCTTTTGGAGCTTCATTTGACAGCGTATGGAAGCCTCCTTGCTGTGATGAAGAACCTTCTTTTGGGACAGCGAAGGAGCCTCTCTTCACTGTGATTTAATCCCTGTGAGTGCACCTTTTCCATGCCCCAAAATTGTCCCTCAGCATTGACTTCATGTGGATTTGTTAGAGGTTTGTTGTCTACATTTCCTTTTAAAAATCTAGTGCATGAATGATTTTCCACATGTTCATGGAGAAGATAGATATGGGAAAACTCGCTTTAAACTTTACAAAATACATTAAGGCACTTTCTGTTCGAACTATCTGTCTATCTAGTTATATGTGTTTGTCTTTATGAGAAGCAAGAAAACCTTTTGGCCAGGAGGTAGAGGGGAGACAGGAGAATGTCTATGATAACTTACAGTCTAGAAAATAGATAGCACATGTTGTTAATGATGTCAAGAAGAGTCTACCTCTTCTGCATTTGGTAGTCTCAATAAAGGAACCATGTCATCTTTCAAAGGCCTCCAAGAAAAAAATGAGAATGGCAAGGAAGTAATTCCACTACCTGGGTTTGGTATTTTGTTTCTTCCACCTTGCAGAAATTAAATGATCAGCATCGTTGTTTCATGGACTGTCAATAGGGAGCAGAACAAAGAGGAAGAGGAATTCTTTAACTATTCATGCAACTACTGCATGGGCACCTAGAATTAGCTATGATAGGAATCCATAGACTGTGCCCTTACAAGCTTGGGTGAAGATGGCTCAACTTAGTTGTCAGAAGAACAATTATTTTCTCGGCCAATGAGGTAAATTGGATTCACCTTTATGATAGCATGAATACTAGTATTATTTCTTCATATGATTTCCATTCACATCTTATGATAAATAAATGTCTTTCAACTATTTGAATCACAGTACAATCACTACCTTGACTGCTTTAAAGGAAATTCACTACTCAAATGAATTTGGTTAGCCCTCCCTAAATACGATTGTGGGAAGATTTGCTTTTGCATGAAATAATGTTAATTAATTATTCTTACATCTAGCCTTAATCATCACAGAACATGCCAAATTGCTATTGGCATAGCATATCCAATCAAGGAAAGTCCAAGCCATCAATTCTCCAAACTAGTACTGAATTGCACACAGCAGTAGTGCCATGCTGAAAACTAAATTATAACTGAAAACTGCCACAAACATATTAGACGGGTCCAATAATATGAACTAATTAGACGGGTCTTTCTATATACGATGTTCATATAATAGAGATAAATATCGAAATAAATAGATTGCTTTCCGAAGACAACAAAAATAATTCAGAGACCCCAATTCACCAGCGTAATTAGTTCATTGGTCCAACTTCAGGGTTTTACCAAGTTGCAGACTGTCATTCTGGGAATATAAATGATAAATTATAATTAAGCAAATGCTGGCACACATCCGACCATACTACATCAGTCCCTTTTTCTGTTCCTCCATAAATAATGCTGATATACTAGAGATAAAAATGAATATCAATATGGTATTTATTACTTCCAAAGGCTGTGAAAAAACTTTTTAATGGTTTATTGATTCCAAATGGAAATTGATACAATAAATCTGTAGATGGATATTCAACTCTTTTCAAAGCAAAATAGCCTCCGAGCATGACCTGTACAAATATTAAATAGCCATCAATTCTCCAAACTAGTACTGAATTGCACAAGGATTATAACAATATAAACTCTGTTCAAGGAACACTGAGCAGCATTGTTCATAAAATGCCATTTCTCACCTCAGCACATGCTCATAGTGTAACTTGAGAAAATGCTCATAGTGCGCTTGAGAAAAAAATTGGAAAAAATCGGTGAGCAGAGTGTAACTTCTGATTAATTGTGAGTCCAACTTGTGCTGGCTGAGTAATCTTGATCAACCTTGAATTTTACTAGAGCCTAGCTTGAAAAACTCTCTTCTGATTTGATTCAAGTCAAACCTACAATTCAAAGAGTTTAATTCGTTATTCTCACATTGGTTGGATGGCCAATATGCAAAAAAATGACAAATAATGATGTGGTCTCTCAAATATTGAATCTTCCTGCCGAATATTGATGATGGTATCTCTAACCTGAAATTCTCAGAGGCTGTCTCCAGGCAATTGTGTGGCCTTCAAGTGGTGCCTTAAAAGGTCTTTCCCATTGTGTTTGTTGGATTTGCTGAATGTTTTTTTGCCCCTGGTACAACTGTGTTATATGAATGTGGGATAACAGGGGTCTCCCCTCTCTGGGTTGAGTAGCCATGGTCCCTTATCTTGATTGGATGTTGAATCCCTCCCGCCATGAAAAATTAACAAAACATAGCAGAACCAATCGTATGTTATAAAAGAAAAATTGAAGCTACTGTTTAAGCTGCTTAGAAGTTCTTTCATTTCCTTACAATATACCGATCTAGATCTCTTTCCAGTTTTTTAAGAAATGCATCATACATTACTTCATGGGTCAAAGTGTTAAATCATAGAACACAGAGTTACAACAATCAAACAACATGATTACAAGGAAATCCTTGTCTTGAAAATGCTAGCATACAAGCACAAAACCGAATCATCTCTATGGTGTACGCTTGTGCTGAAGAAGCCACAAATGCACATAAAGGATTATCTAGGCCAAATATATGTATCCTCTATTCAAAGGACTTTGAATATGTCAATCACTTATTTTTTCTGTGTGATTTTTCCATGGAACTTTGGACTGCAACCCTCCATATTTTGGACCTTGTTCCAATGTATCATATTGACCATTTCCTTTTCTTATGTGAGAAAAACATGGGTAATTGTAAATCCTTTCCTATCTTCATCGCTTGGGGTGTCTATAAGGTTCAGAATAAACATATCTTTGAAAGCAGAGATCTCTGACATCCTGCCTCATATTATGGGTTTCTTCTCTGTATTTCAAGCCTTTGAATCCTCCTCGTAGTCACTCCTTATGCTTCCCTCATAGTCCTCTATCTATAAATGTAGGTTTCTTTGATGATGCATATCATTTAGGTGTATGTGGAGGGGGTGCCATCAGTTTCCTCCCTAGAAATGGGTCTTATCATATTTGGTTGAATATTGGTTCAGAGTCTAATACCAAGGCAGAGGTTTCTGTAGTTTGGGCCCTTTTATATATTGAAACATCATTGAACATTATCTCCTGTCAGATTTATGGAGATTCCAAGTGTGTGATGGACTGGATAATGGAGAAGGGGAATTTTAAGGTTCTTTCCCTCAAGCACTAGATGTAACATATTTAAATTCTAAAGGGTCTCTTTCATAATCTATTATTCTAGCTTCAGAATTTGCTCACAGCTGTAATGGCTTTGTCCTGGTCCAAGGATGATTCAGAGATCTGAAATGGATCCATGCTTGAAATTAGGTTCATAACTAAGGCTGAAAATATATCCCTTGGTCCTTGAAATAATCCAGTATGACTATAGCTAATGAATGCCCTTCAATTTACTTAGGATTATGCTTTAGACTTGATGATACAAATAGTAAAGTTCAGGATTTGAAGACAGCAGAGTTGAAGGATCTCGAATTGTTCAAAGTATTATCTAGGCCAAATATATGTATCCTCTATTCATATATGTATCTCGAATTGTTCATTGGTCCAACTTCAGGGTTTTACCAAGTTGCAGACTGTCATTCTGGGAATATAAATGATAAATTATAATTAAGCAAATGCTGGCACACATCCGACCATACTACATCAGTCCCTTTTTCTGTTCCTCCATAAATAATGCTGATATACTAGAGATAAAAATGAATATCAATAGGGTATTTATTACTTCCAAAGGCTGTGAAAAAACTTTTTAATGGTTTATTGATTCCAAATGGAAATGGATACAATAAATCTGTAGATGGATATTCAACTCTTTTCAAAGCAAAATAGCCTCCGAGCATGACCTGTACAAATATTAAATAGCCATCAATTCTCCAAACTAGTACTGAATTGCACAAGGATTATAGCAATATAAACTCTGTTCAAGGAACACTGAGCAGCATTGTTCATAAAATGCCATTTCTCACCTCAGCACATGCTCATAGTGTAACTTGAGAAAATGCTCATAGTGCGCTTGAGAAAAAAATTGGAAAAAATCGGTGAGCAGAGTGTAACTTCTGATTAATTGTGAGTCCAACTTGTGCTGGCTGAGTAATCTTGATCAACCTTGAATTTTACTAGAGCCTAGCTTGAAAAACTCTCTTCTGATTTGATTCAAGTCAAACCTGCAATTCAAAGAGTTTAATTCGTTATTCTCACATTGGTTGGATGGCCAATATGCAAAAAAATGACAAATAATGATGTGGTCTCTCAAATATTGAATCTTCCTGCCGAATATTGATGATGGTATCTCTAACCTGAAATTCTCAGAGGCTGTCTCCAGGCAATTGTGTGGCCTTCAAGTGGTGCCTTAAAAGGTCTTTCCCATTGTGTTTGTTGGATTTGCTGAATGTTTTTTTGCCCCTGGTACAACTGTGTTATATGAATGTGGGATAACAGGGGTCTCCCCTCTCTGGGTTGAGTAGCCATGGTCCCCTATCTTGATTGGATGTTGAATCCCTCCCGCCATGAAAAATTAACAAAACATAGCAGAACCAATCGTATGTTATAAAAGAAAAATTGAAGCTACTGTTTAAGCTGCTTAGAAGTTCTTTCATTTCCTTACAATATACCGATCTAGATCTCTTTCCAGTTTTTTAAGAAATGCATCATACATTACTTCATGGGTCAAAGTGTTAAATCATAGAACACAGAGTTACAACAATCAAACAACATGATTACAAGGAAATCCTTGTCTTGAAAATGCTAGCATACAAGCACAAAACCGAATCATCTCTATGGTGTACGCTTGTGCTGAAGAAGCCACAAATGCACATAAAGGATTATCTAGGCCAAATATATGTATCCTCTATTCAAAGGACTTTGAATATGTCAATCACTTATTTTTTCTGTGTGATTTTTCCATGGAACTTTGGACTGCAACCCTCCATATTTTGGACCTTGTTCCAATGTATCATATTGACCATTTCCTTTTCTTATGTGAGAAAAACATGGGTAATTGTAAATCCTTTCCTATCTTCATCGCTTGGGGTGTCTATAAGGTTCAGAATAAACATATCTTTGAAAGCAGAGATCTCTGACATCCTGCCTCATATTATGGGTTTCTTCTCTGTATTTCAAGCCTTTGAATCCTCCTCGTAGTCACTCCTTATGCTTCCCTCATAGTCCTCTATCTATAAATGTAGGTTTCTTTGATGATGCATATCATTTAGGTGTATGTGGAGGGGGTGCCATCAGTTTCCTCCCTAGAAATGGGTCTTATCATATTTGGTTGAATATTGGTTCAGAGTCTAATACCAAGGCAGAGGTTTCTGTAGTTTGGGCCCTTTTATATATTGAAACATCATTGAACATTATCTCCTGTCAGATTTATGGAGATTCCAAGTGTGTGATGGACTGGATAATGGAGAAGGGGAATTTTAAGGTTCTTTCCCTCAAGCACTAGATGTAACATATTTAAATTCTAAAGGGTCTCTTTCATAATCTATTATTCTAGCTTCAGAATTTGCTCACAGCTGTAATGGCTTTGTCCTGGTCCAAGGATGATTCAGAGATCTGAAATGGATCCATGCTTGAAATTAGGTTCATAACTAAGGCTGAAAATATATCCCTTGGTCCTTGAAATAATCCAGTATGACAATAGCTAATGAATGCCCTTCAATTTACTTAGGATTCTGCTTTAGACTCGATGATACAAATAGTAAGTTCAGGATTTGAAGACAGCAGAGTTGAAGGATCTCGAATTGTTCAAAGTATTGAGTAAGGGTTCTTGCTTCAGAGAACTGCAACTTCCACCTTCAGATTTCCAGAAGAAGGTGATCATGAATTCTTATCAACAAACTTCTAAGTGATTGTTTTTTCTCTTACTTGGGCTTGTCCTCACCTGAGCTCTGATACCATGTTAAATTTTGATTAACATGTTCTTTGCTTAGGACAGTCACTTCAATGATCTACATCAACCTATGAATTAGGCCATCTTATTTCCAAGATCTTGATGTAGATCTTATATAACCTCAGGTAGTAGATAGATTGGAAAAGGGGTTTTTTGTAAAGCTAATTAATCACGTCCATCCATTTAAATTTAACAGTCCATCCATGCTGCATAACATTACTAGTTTCTTGGTGATCCAACCATACTCTGTCTTCAAATTTAACAGTCCATCCATGCTGCATAACAGTACTAGTTTCTTGGTGATCCAACCATCATGGATATCGCAGCGTATGGTAATTCTATTTTTAAGTGTTCGTTAGTAGTACTTTCCAATCAGGGAATTCCTAAACCTTAATATGTTGTGTTAAATTCAAAGATACTTTCCTATCAGGGGATTCCTAAACCTTAATATGCCATGTTACGTTCAAAAAGGGAAAAAATGAACTTACTCTGGAGGCAGTTGTCCTCTACAAGATTGAAAAATACAAGCTACTTGACATATCATTCTGATAGGAATAAAATAAATTTACATTTTGTTGTTTCCATATCCTCGTCCTCTTTAAGATTGTTCCAGCTACTTGACATCATTTTGTCTTGCCTTGAAGTTCTTTGAAGTACATTGATAAGCAGAAAAACCTTTATCGCTTCCGAAACATCTTCACCATGCACTTTCTGGGTAGAAATGTTAGGACGTCTTATTATTTTCAATGGCATATTACCACAAGAACGCTTGAGATGAGGGATACCCAGATTACGTCCAAAACATATACAAATTGGTGTATTTTCAATGGCATATTACCACAAGTCTTCTTATTTTCAATAGCATATTACCACAAGAACGCATGAGATGAGAGATACCCAGATTACGTCCAGAAAAGATACAAATTGGTGGTTCTTTTAGTGACCTATCCCTAGCATCTAAGATACCCTTACTACACTAGTTCTCCACACAAACTGCATTTCCATCTACAAATCGAGACATAAGTCGAATGAAATAATTCACTGTGTCTTTGTTGTGAAGGTTGATTCAACCATAAGTCCAACATTTTGCTCTTGATAACCTGTTTAGTTGAGGCCACATAGCTTAGGACAAAACCAACTAGCATTTTCGCCAATTGGACTAGACGATGTTATTGATATAGAACAAAAATCCCCACAGTTTTTGTTTGGAATACTCGTATGGTACTTTTTTAAGCAGAGAACAATTGTACAATGACTGGCATTTTACAGACGTGATGTCTTAATTTTGGTTGATAAATGCTCTGTTTTATAAGCTCTGCATTTATAAGCTCTGTTTTGGTTGATAAGACATTTATTTATCATAAGATGTGAATTTTATAAGTGGTCTGAATTTATTTTTTGTTTGACATACACTGATATAGATCATCAGTTCGAGGTGTCCTTCAGAAACCTGACTCCTTGATGCATTTGTTAGTGCTTCCGCTTGTTATTAGTTGCTTGTCCCTATCTGCAGGAAAATTTTAATTTCTATGGACCTCTTCCACTTAGAAAAACACAACGTAAGGTCTTGATCTCCATTGAATCCATTCCCTCTAGTTCCATAGTGTTGGCATAAATAATTTTAGCTACTGCCTGCTCTTTGGGTATACCTACAATTCGTATACCGTGGCTCAATGCAGTGATGATTCAGACAAGTGTATAATGTGATTTGAAGGACACCTTATCTCATTTGCAGTGAACATTGATTTAAACTAGTGCGTAATGAGATTTCATGTTTCTTACTATACTCTGTCTTCAAATTAACAGTCCATCCATGCTGCATAACAGTACCAGTTTCTTGGTGATCCAACCATACTCTGTCTTCAAATTTAACAGTCCATCCATGCTGCATAACAGTACTAGTTCTTGGTGATCCAACCATCATGGATATTGCAGCTTATGGTAATTCCATTTTTAAGTGTTTGTTAGTAGTACTTTCCAATCAGGGAATTCCTAAACCTTAATATGTTGTGTTAAATTCAAAGATACTTTCAAATCAGGGGATTCCTAAACCTTAATATGCCATGTTACATTCAAAAAGGGAAAAAATGAACTTACTCTGAAGGCAGTTGTCCTTTCAATTACCACACTTCGAGACTATCATTCATTTTACTTCAAAGTGGGAAGAGGTGAAATTTTAGCCTACCAAGACTTTCAGTGAGAAGATAATAATAATAAACACAAATAATTAAAAAAAAATCACTGGAAGATCATAACCCAGAATGTCAAGCCTAAGATCAAGGAAATCTTAAAGATGATATAAAAGATGTTCCAATTTGGTGTCAAAAAGTTAGTAGAAGTGATTTCACTATTAAACAAGGTATAAGGTAATTATGGAATCTCAATTTTCAAGAGAAGTGAGTGGTAGTGGGATTTATTATGATAACTGCATTTTCCTTTGGAAATTATAATTACATTGTAGTTAGCTTTATCAAATTAACTTCTCACTCGGGCAAGTGGAATTAAAATAGGTTAGGTTGGGCCTCATCAATGTCTGTTGTGCAAAAACAATGAGGAAAATGTTCATCATTTGTTTATCTCTTGTCGTTATATTGTTCAAATCCTATTTAAATTTTTCATTGAGCTCAAGCCAAAGGTTCCTTGGTCCTATGTTATTTTGATGGAATGTGCATAAGTTTGGTTCTTTAATAAGTTTCTTAAATGCTTTGAAGCTCTTGTAGTGTTATTCATATATGGTATTTGGTAAACAAAGAACTATAGCATTTTTCAAGACAAGGATATTCTTATTTCTATTACTGTTGGCTCTATTATATCTAGCGCATTAAAGGTTGGAGGATATACCCACAAGGAAGCCTAAGCTATCAGTAATGATAGATTTGGATTTTGAGTTTATTTATTTATGGTGTTAGTTAAGACCATCCCTGCATTTGTGGGGTATGTGTTGTTCTTTTTCTCATTCCTGATCACTATTTCCATATTCAATATTCTCTCGATAGAGGATCAACTAACTAAGCATATTTTACTTCCCTAAGAAAACTTATTGAGGTTGTTATGCTTAGAGGTGTTAAGAAGTTGCAGATCATGAGTGATTCCAACCTTGTATTGATTAGGCCAATAGGAAAGCATCAATTAATAAATATAAATCTATGTCATTTGTTGGTGGACTTTTATAACTCAATTATATCTTTTAAATGAAATTCTTTCATGAACATTCTTCACGAACTCAACACTTCAACAGACTTTGACAAATATTCTTTCAGGGACATTCTTCATGAACTCAATACTTCAGCGAATGAGTTATCAAAGGGGACTTTGACTTTGTCCCCTGTTGCCATAAATATTTACAAGTTCTTGACGGTGTGATGAAAGATTCTACAGACTTCTTTTTGAAGTCTTCCTATCATGTCCCTTATGTTATAAAGTAAGGATTTTTTTGAAGAAGATAAGGTTATATAACCTCAGGTAGTAGATAGATTGGAAAAGGGGTTTTTTGTAAAGCTAATTAATCACGTATAGTGGAAAGGCCCATAGGGAATGAATTTTTAGTTGTGAACAGATAACGTCTATGAAAACGTATATGTTATGTCTCCAATGCATGAGGATCACCTGTCTTCCATTAGTATTTTGAGTTTGTACTTGGAACATATGATCAAACTGTCCCTGTTAGCAAACTGTCTCTGTTATCAAACTGTCTGTTAGCAATGGGTCAAAGTAGTGATGATTCAGACAAGTGCATAATGTGATTTGAAGGACACCTTATCTCATTTGCAGTGAACATTGATTTAAACTAGTGCATAATGAGATTTCATGTTTCTTACTATACTCTGTCTTCAAATTTAACAATCCATCCATGCTGCATAACAGTACTAGTTTCTTGGTGATCCAACCATACTCTGTCTTCAAATTTAACAGTCCATCCATGCTGCATAACAGTACTAGTTTCTTGGTGATCCAACCATCATGGATATCGCAGCGTATGGTAATTCCATTTTTAAGTGTTCGTTAGTAGTACTTTCCAATCAGGGAATTCATAGATATCGATGACGAGTTTATGTGAAATTCATGGAGCAAACCTTTAATCGAAACATTTTGAAAGAGAATGGATGAGGACATAAAGAGCTAAAGAAATGGGCTGGTTTCAAAGAGAAAGAAGTCAACAACAACGGAAAATGGGACAATAAACAAACGAGGAAGAAGAATGAAAATGAGTAAGCTTTTTTTCAAATCAACAAAATATATAAACGAGAGGAGACATTTCTGTTTATCCCCTCGATCTTATTTTTCCTTTCTTTGTTTTGCGTACCACCACCTTTGCACATTAAGCCTTGCTCTTAGTATCCTTCTCTAGGAAGCAAGTAGCGAAGGACTATCAGGAGAGAGAGGAATCGAATTAGGAGATAAGCGCAAGATAGAGGTTGGTCTCCTTTGTTCTTCTCTCATCTATATTTCATAAAGGAAAAACGAAAGTAGCTTTACTTTGTTTGTTTCTAAGGTAGCTACCACACCTTAGTGGGATAAGAAGTTCTGTGTAGACACTTTTCCCTGTAACAAAATGGCGACTCCGTTGGGGAGCGACTAGGTTGTTTGTTTATCTTCCTTGTTGTTTATTTTATAAACTTACAGACGGAGTCTGAAGTCGAGCCAGGTAGCTTTCGAACTGCATTTGCTATGCAAATGCAAAGTAGATAAATGCCGCTTCAGTCAATCTCCGGGATTTGTTTATGAATTAAACAACTGATTTACAAACTCTCTAATTGCCCCTGTGGTAGCTCCAATAACCTCCTTAGATCTACCCCTGATTGTTGGTTTACTGATTACCATTTGCTCGGCCAAAACCCCTGAACTGAACTGCAAACTGTGACCTGGAACCCAAGCAAAGTCTCGTCTCTGGCCCAGCGCAGGCTCTGTTCTGTGAATCTGAAATTCAGCGCACTTCCCGAGTGTAGTAGGTGCGCTGCATTTCAAGTTCACTGTGTTACAGGTGCGCTGATCAGACTAGGCATTGTTCCTCAGTTTTGGTTTCTGTGTTCATTCTTTTCAGTTCTATTCATGAGTTTTGTTGTTTGTAATCAGTATATCTCTGTTTGAAACCCCTTTCCTTGCTGATATTCCGCCTCCATTGTGCAAAAGAACTGTAAATGTTTTTGTGTATTTGTTGAGTCATTTTCAGTTCTCCTTTGCAAAAAGTAACGTAATTGTATTGTCGTTTTTTGATTTGAAAGTGTCGCAAGTGTCGTTTTCAGTCATAGGAGAGAGTTTGGTTGCTCTTGATAGTCAATTACCCTGTTACTATTGTATTTGGTATGAATTTGTAGTTTTGCTAGTGTCGAAAGCAAGTATTCATTTCCGAATCGTAAAGTGTTGTGATTGTCTTCATTTTTTATTTTGAAAAGAAACTTGTTAGTAACTGTCGCTTGAAAAGTAATTCAGATTTGCGCATTAGCTTTCTTTTTATCATTCACATACTAAGAAAGCCGAAAACAAATACATACATGTGCATTTGCATTTAGACTGTTTGATTGGTTTGATTTGCATTTGCATTTAGAGGGGAAGTACCCAGTGGGTTTCCTCCCGGAAATTCATTATGCAGAGCAAAAAAAGGAATATCAAACCACAAATGGGACATCTGAATTCGCTATGTCTAAGTGCCTACTTTGCTGCAATCAGTAGCCTTTTCTAACTATGTTTATTTTCTTTCTTAACTGTGCCAAGCACTATGTTACAATGTCAACTATGGCATTCTAGTATCTTCTATTTTTCATTTTCAAATACTATATCTAGCTGCTGCATTGCTGTATTCTTCGTGTGCCAAATGCTTCATCGTTGCTGCACTAATAGCCGTGCCTTTTGCTGATATTAACCATGCCAATTGTGTGATGGTATTTGATAAATGTTTATAAGTCTATTAACTGTGTTTTAATCATTATCCTATTATCCTGTTCGAGCTTATTCGTCTCTTGTGCCAAATTCCAGTGTAGTAAGTTTTAATGCTTCTCTTTATTGCATTTCAGGAAAAAAATGGTCGTCTAAGTTTTATTAAGCATTGCACTCAAATGAAAATACCCTCTCCTATCACACTCTAATATTTTCTTTTGTTGCTTCTGGAGGCAGACAACATAAAGATGCTTCTCTCTTTTATTCAAATCCTTTTTTGCAGTTAATATGATTGGGTTCACTTGAACAGGTGCAGTAGCTTGTGCTGAGCACCCCCTATAAAGATCTGATGCAGTCTACTCGGTTCATCTACTTTCTCCTTGGCCTTTGACTTCTGTCTTTTCTGCATATATTCTGATCCCCTCTATGTCAGCCATGTTGGGGGCACAGGGCTGCCTCCCTTCTTCCTCGTACAAAGATTGGTTTAACAGCCCCTCCAAGGTTCCCTGTCTGCACCAGGAACTTGGTCACAGATTTTGATTTTATCCATCTTCCTCTCTCCAGTTAAATGCCGCCTCAAACATGTAACCCTCCAACAAACCCAAACCTGCCCACTAGATCCATCATCCACTACCCATTGTGTGAATGTGTGGCTTGAATAGATGGACCACCACCATAATGTCAACATAGGAGCAACATTAAAAATCCCCTATGCACTAAATGCCTAGATCCAACTGAAATATGAAGTTATGAACAAAATAGACCCTTGGCCCAAAGTCCAGTATAGCCATCAACATAATTAAAACCTTGAAGGGTGAGTCACATCAACAAAACAATGAACAATAAATGATATGGCACCTGAACACCTGCACCGTAGTAGAACAGGGAGGGTCATCATTGATTAGCTTTGAAGGCCATCCCAAAACATTGGGAAACATAAATATCACTGGAAGTTCCATCCTTCATTACCATCATCCTGAGGTCACCACATATTAGATAACCCCAAGAGGATGCAGGGTACCTTTTCATCCAAAGTATGCTCTACTAGATGTAGTTGTGGCAGTGGCATAGCCAAACTTAGCACCTCTCCCTTATTTCTCACACTCACTGACTTGTACTTTGTCACTACTCAAAGCCTTGTCTTGAGCATTGGGATGGCACAAGTAGCAAAGTTGATGATCATCAGCCGGGACCCTACTCATTATGCAAAAGGCACCTCTTCAGTGCTCAAGTAGCTAACAAAATGCTCAAGATCCATTGCAACTTTGTCCACCTGGGCATGTATTTGTAGGGAATAATTATTCACAACTGTGGATTTGTTAGACCTACAGAAATCTCATTGATCAGACATAGTTCCTAGTTCCTAGTGGACTTGACTTCAAAGATGTATCAAACTTGTACTTCGTGTTTTGTAATGCACCTTAACGGTAGTACAGCATGTGCTCCGTTGAATTATGACATTTTCACTTCCCAGTGATAAGGGATATACATGACTGTATATATCTTCTAATGTATAACCTATGCACACCTATGATGTAATGATTAATCCTAGGAGCAACCAAATATGAGAACTTAACTGCCAGTTTTGTTCCCAGGTAGGAATATCAACAAATCATTTTCTTTAAATCATTCTACTTTAGAGTGGGATGAGGTGAAATTTTAGCCTACCAAGACGTTTAGTGAGAAGATAATAATAATAAACACAAATAATTAAAAAAAGAAAAAAAATCACTGGAAGATCATAACCCAGAAGCTATTACTCCAGAAGAATTTCCAGAGGACCCCAATCTTGTGGAAATCTGCAAGTAAAAAGAATGCTAACGTGTTGTCAAGGAAATCTGTAATAAAAAAGAATGTCACGCTATGCTTTAGTCTCAGGCCTCTCCAAGAAAACGTATATGTTATGTCTCCAATGCATGAGGATCACCTATCTTCCATTAGTATTTTGAGTTTGTACTTGGAACATATGATCAAACTGTCCCTGTTAGCAAACTGTCCCGGTTATCAAACTCTCTGTTAGCAAACTGTCCCTGTGCCTTCTTATCTGGTGAGCCAAACTCCTTTTGTTTCCATGTATCACAATTTGGGTAGAGAGTGCCACCTTTCATGCTTCCTCTCCTTGGGACTTTTTATTGATGATGTTATTGAGGTGTAGAGGGATTTCCCCCCCCCCTTGATACATACTCAGAGAGTTCCTTTGTCTTTTGAAACTGCTTGCTTAGCCATTTGATTGACTTGGGAGTTGAATCTTTTTCTAACCTGAAAATAGTGGACTTATTTAAATACATTGAGTAGCAGGACCATTTTATGATAGATGCATGCCAGGGCTTAAGAGGAAGGAGCTCTTTCCTGCTTCAGTGATCTTGTGATTGTGTTGGAGTCCTCAACTGAAATTGCTTGCTTAGCCATCTGATTGACTTGGGAGTTGAATCTTTTTCTAACCTGAAAATAGTGGACTTATTTAAATGCATTGAGTAGCAGGACCATTTTATGATAGATGCATGCCAGGGCTTAGGAGGAGGGAACTGCTTCAGTGATCTTGTGATTATGTTGGAGTCCTCAACAATAACTACATCCCTTTGCACAATGTCCTTCAGGAACCTGACTCCTTGATACATTATTAGTGCTTCCGTTTGTTATTAGTTGCTTGTCCCTATCTCCAGGAAAATTTTAATTTCTAGGGACTTCTTCCACTCAGAAAAACACAACGTAAGGTCTTGATCTCCATTGAATCCATTCCCTCTAGTTCCATAATGTTGGCATAAAAAATTTTAGCTACTGCTACTCTTTGGGTATCCTTACAATTCGTATACCATGGCTCAATGCAGTGATGATTCAGACTAGTTTATAATGTGATTTGAAGGACACCTTATCTTATTTGCAGTGAACATTGATTTAAACTAGTGCGTAATGAGATTTTATGTTTTTTACTAAACTCTGTCTTCAAATTTAGAAAAATTCCTTCCTTCCACTTATGCCACGACACCTCTATCTTGGCACAAAATCACACATATTTCAAGATCATTGGCTTCTTAGGTTGGTTTTATTGAATTCCAACTATGGAGGCATGCGTTCTTTTAGCATGAGGAAGAATGTAAGAAAGATATGCATGAGGAAGAATGTAAGAATGACATGGAAAGAAACTCTCCAAGAAAACGTATATGTTATGTCTCCCATGCATGAGGATAATGTGTCTTCCATATATTATTTTGAGTTTGTACTTGGAGCATATGATCAACAGGGTAGGTGAAAGCAGTGTTGAAAATATTGGTATTGGCAAAATATCGGCAAGGGTCCAGAAAACATCTTATTGGCAATATCGGCGAAAATATCAACAAAATATCGGCAAGCATAAAAAATATTTTTTTTTCAAAATTTTAAACATAGCCGATATTTTGCCGATATTTTGGAAATATCGCGATATTTTCTCGGCGATATATCGTTTTGCCAAAAATATCGCAATATTTTCGAATCGCCGATATTATCAACAGTGGGTGAAAGAGCCTTTTATACAACGGGGTCAAAAGATAGAGCCTTTGCAAGGGATACAGGGAAGCAATGAATTATTGGTTTATGAGAGGAAGCCCATCCTTTGATAAGAAAACACATGTGATGTTTTCGTATGGAGTTTCTAGATAACTCGTGATAGATTTTTAGGTAACTCCCTTCTGCCAGCTCCATGTAGAGGACCTCTTTTCCTTATAGAGAGACTTATCCCAGACCAAATCCATCTCTTTTACCAAGCTTTCTATCCAAAGCTTGAGATGGTAGGATAGATTTTGTTTCCGCTTTCGATGGTAGGATAGATTTGTGGTATACATAAATCTAGCACTTGCTAGATTTCTCACTCTACAATGTTTCTATCCGCTCGAATTTGCGCTAAAAGGAAATCTAACACATGTTAGATTTTCTTTTACATTGCAACGTTGTTAATATAGCACACATTAGACTTATTTAGTCCTACAATGTTGTTATGTTCTTGTGTTTGTGCTTGAAGGAAATATAACATGTGTTAGATTTCTTTCAAATTAAATTGTGCTTGAGTTTGTGTTGGAAGAAAATTTAACACAATCTAGAAGTCTTATACTATACAACGTTGTTGTCGGCAACGTGCTTGTATTTGTGGTAGACATAAATGTAGCACATGTTAGATTTCTCGCTCTACAATGTTGTTGTTGGCAACGTGCTTGCATTTGTGTTAGACATAAATCTAGCAGTTGCTATATTTCTCACTCTAGAATATTTCTATGTGCTTGAGTTTGTGCTAAAAGGAAATCTAACACATGTTAGATTTTCTTATACATTGCAATGTTGTTAATCTAGCAAACGTTAGACTTATTTAGTCCTAAAATGTTGTTATGTTCTTGCGTTTGTGCTAGAAGGAAATATAACATGTTTTATATTTCTTTCAAATTTAAATTTGCTTGTGTTTGTGTTGGAAGAAAATTCAACACAAGCGAGATTTCTTATACTCTACAAGGTTGTTGTTGGCAACATGTTTTTATTTGTGGTAGACATAAATTTAGCACTTGCTATATTTCTCACTCTACAATGTTTCTATGTGCTTGAGTTTGTGCTAAAAGGAAATCTAACACATGTTGGATTTTCTTTTACATTGCAATGTTGTTAATCTAGCACACATTAGACTTATTTAGTCCTAATATGTTGTTATGTTCTTGTGTTTGTGCTAGAAGGAAATATAGCATGTGTTAGAATTCTTTCAAATTTAAATGTGCTTGTGTTTGTGTTGGAAGAAAATTTAACACAAGCTAGATTTCTTATACTCTACAATGTTGTTGTTGGCAACATGCTTGTATTTGTGCTAGACAGAAATCTAGCACTTGCTAGATTTCTCACTCTGCAATGTTTCTATGTGCTCCAATTTGTGCTAAAAGGAAATCTAACACATGTTAGATTTTATTTTACATTGCAATGTTGTTAATCTAGCACACATTATAGACTTATTTAGTCCTACAATGTTGTTATGTTCTTGTGTTTGTGCTAGAAGGAAATATAGCATGTGTTAGATTTCTTTCAAATTTAAATGTGCTTGTGTTTGTGTTGGAAGAAAATTTAACACAAGCTAGATTTCTTATACTCTACAATGTTGTTGTTGGCAACATGCTTGTATTTGTGCTAGACAGAAATCTAGCACTTGCTAGATTTCTCACTCTGCAATGTTTCTATGTGCTCCAATTTGTGCTAAAAGGAAATCTAACACATGTTAGATTTTATTTTACATTGCAATGTTGTTAATCTAGCACACATTATAGACTTATTTAGTCCTACAATGTTGTTATGTTCTTGTGTTTGTGCTAGAAGGAAATATAGCATGTGTTAGATTTCTTTCAAATTTAAATGTCCTTGTGTTTGTGTTGCAAGAAAATTTAACACAAGCTAGATTTCTTATACTCTACAATGTTGTTGTCAGCAATGTGCTTTTATTTGTGGTAGACATAAATCTAGCACTTGCTAGATTTATCACTCTACAATGTTTCTATGTGCTCAAGTTTGCGCTAAAAGAAAATCTAACACATGTTAGATTTTATTTTAAATTGCAATGTTGTTAATCTAGCACACAATAAACTTGTTTAGTCTTACAATGTTGTTATGTTCTTGTGTTTGCGTTTAAAGGAAACTCTACAATGTTTCTATGTGCTCAAGTTTGCGCTAAAAGAAAATCTAACACATGTTAGATTTTATTTTAAATTGCAATGTTGTTAATCTAGCACACAATAAACTTGTTTAGTCTTACAATGTTGTTATGTTCTTGTGTTTGCGTTTAAAGGAAATATAACATGTGTTAAATTTCTTTCAAATTAAAATGTGTTTGTGTTTGTGTTGGAAGAAAATTTAACACAATCTAGAATTCTTATACTCTACCACGTTGTTGTTGGCAACGTGCTTGTATTTGTGGTAGACATAAATCTAGCACTTGATAGACTTGTCACTCTACAATGTTTCTATGTGCTCGAGTTTGCACTAAAATGAAATCTAACACATGTTAGATTTTATTTTACATTGCAATGTTGTTAATGCTAACATGTTTTTGTTTAGGCTAAAAGAAAATCTAGCTTGCGCTAAATTTTTTTTGTCGTGTAGTGTTGTCATTGGAGATATTTATATGTTTGTTATAAGTAAATGTAATTTTGAGTAAATTTTTCTCACCCTACAATGTTGTTATGTGATTAATTTCGCATTAGAAGGAATTATAGTATGAATTATATTTCTTTCACCTTGTAATGTTGTTATTTGCAACGTTCTTGTATTTTTTATAGGAGGAAATCTTTGTACACTATCCCATTCTTAGACCACATATTCCATATGAAGGGCCTTCTAATCGTTTCAAGGTTTAAATTTTTTTATATTGTAACAATAGTCTACGTAGGCATGGACTAAAACTTCATAGTCTCTAAAAGGCAAGGTCAAATGTCCCAAGAAATATTATTATTCCAATGACTTTATTGACATTGTGTTTATGTTTTTGCTTTACAATACAATGTTGTTGTTGGCAATCTTCTTGTATGCGATAGAATATAGTCTAGCATGGGTTTCATTTCCTTTGCCTTGCAATATTTTAATGACAATATGTTTGTGGTTTGTGGTATAAGGAAATCTAGCTTGTGCTATATTTATTTTGTTTTGCAATGTTTTTCTTGGAAATATGAATGTGTTCGTGCTAAAAATAATTCTAGCACATGCTAGATTTCTTTCACCTTACAATGTTTTTTTTTGACAATATCCATGCGTTTGTAATAGAAATAAATCTAGGATGCAAATGCAATATGCTTTTGTTCATGTTAGAAGTAATTATATCACATTCTAAATTTATTTCACCTTGCAAAGTTGGTATGTGTTTGTCTTTGTGCTAGACAAAGATCTAGAAGAAAATATAATGATTGCCATAGTTAATGTTCTTTCATTGTGTTTTGCTATTATTTCATCTAAAGCAAACTAAGAATATACATGACTATAAGAGATAAATTTTGTGTATATATGTTGTTATTTTGGTCTATACATTTTTTTTTTTGTTTATTCACAATGTAATGTCTTTTGGAAATGTTCTTATGCTTGTGCTGGAAGGAAACCTAGTAGATATTTGCTTTCCTATATTCACGATTAAAATAATATAAAAAATTATTTCGAGGTGCCCTTTTTCTAACCTTGATTAGCTATTATTGTGAGTTATACAATTGTTATTGTTCTTGTTCATTTTGTTACACATATAATTATGCGAATAGTTGTAGTATTTATAAATTCATATTTTCTTCAATAATTCGAAATTGTGATAACAATTTTTTTACTTTATTTTCAGATACCATGGACTATGAAGCTAGTGAGAATTCAAAGGAAGCATCCAAGGAAAAAGGAAGTTCAAGAAACACGACACCAAATTCTTTAATTGGTATGACAATTTTAATTTATACTTTGTTAAAATTGTTAGACATTGTGTTAATAACTGGTTGTTGATTAATAAAACCCATGGAAATAGCCTTAGGATTGGGGTTTTAATGGGGACAACCCATACTAACATGGGTATTTTTTTCCAAGAAATTTTAAATATGTGATAACTTTTGGTGTCATATACTAAACTTGCATAACATATGTACTCATTTATTATTGTGCGTGTAAATGAAAATCGTGTATTATAAGGTTGTTTAATACTATTTGTTATTTCATGTCTTCCATTAAATTTTTCTTTCTAGAAACCGTGGAAACTGGTGGGCTTGAAATTCGAAGTAAAGTAGCGAAGACAAAAAGAAAAACAAGTGACCTACAAATGATGCCCCCTTCAACTGGTATGGTGGTTTTATATTTTTTGTACTCTTTTTGAAATGGTTGGATTATGTGGTTTCTTTTCTTATCAGTTTTACCTAGGTGATAACTTTTGGTGTCATATAGTAAACTTGCATAGCATATGTACTCGTTTATTATTGTGCATGTAAATGGAAATCATATATTATAAGGTTGTTTAATAATATTTAGTATTTCATGTATTCCATAATTTTTTTTTAGAAGCTGCGGAATCTGGTGTGCCTGATATTCAAAGTAAAGTAGTGAAGAAAAGACAAAAAAAAAGTGATGTACAAACATTGCCTCCTTCAACTGGTATGGTGGTTTTATATTTTATGTACACTATCTTGGAAATGGTTAGATTAGGTGGTTTTTCAGTATTTATAAGAACATTATGTGACAATATTTGAAATTATATTTTCATTTTGATTAATGCAAATATTTTTTTTGCTATTATTTGCAGAATTGGTTGGCCCAAAAGCAAATGAAATGTTACAACAATCACTTAAGAAAAAGAAAAGTTATTCAACTCAAAAGGCAATATCAATAACACCTTCAACTTCTACTTTTGAAATGATTAAAAAATACAATACAAATAATAAATATGAATTCGTGCAAGATTGGTACATCCAAATAGAAACTCCCATGAATATGTTTCCTGATATGTACCTATTTGGATCAATAGACGGAAACGAACCAGAGATATTAGGAATAATAATTAATTGCTATGCTTGCAATGAAAATGACATTGACTTTCAAGTGGAAATGATTAAAGAAAATGAGGTAAAATTAATTTCATGTCAAGTGGAGTATACAAATTTTAGACCAGATTTGATTGAAGCTTCAAGTACTGATTCAACAAATACGATAAAAAATTCAATGTTCAAGTTGGATAGCTTTGAGAGCTTCTCTAAATCTGGACTAAATAGTTGTGCAGATCTTTTAAAACGCATCACCACTGTTCTGAGATATCGTTATGTAAGAAGTAAAAAAACATCATCTGTACTTCTTCATTTACAACAAAAGGGTAAATTTTTTGATAAAATACCAGATGATAAAATTGATTCTCAATTACTTGCTTTGAGAAGAGTATATTTATCAGATTTGGAGGAGAATATAAAAGAAAGTGATTTCAAGCCCACTACAGAATTTCAAAAAACTAGGAAAGTTGAATTTGAGACAACTAACCTTGCAAACCAATGTGATGAGATTCATGAAGCTTTCAAGCATTGCTATCTATTTTCAAACTCCTTTAATAGAAAAGTGCCTGTTGAAAGATGTAAAGAAGCTCCTAAGGTGTTCAAATTAAGATCAAGAGATGATTTAAATGTTCAAGTGTTAGTGAAATCATTCCTAGAAAAATTTCAAACCTCATTACCTGATGCTCTTCTGATTCCATTTGACATCAATGAGCCTGATCCTTTGGTCAACTCTATAAAAATTATAAATGAGACAGATCTAAATTCTAAGAATATCAATTTTTGGATAGTTGATGGTCAACATACCATTCAAGCAGCGAAAGAAATTTTAACAAATCCTAAATATAATGTATCAACAGAAGCGAAAAAAAAATATAAAAAACGTAATGCTCGATTCTTGCATCCATCAGTTGAACCCACTGAGGTGATCCGCATTTGTTGTCAATTAAATTCTGCAAATAAGGTATTTTATAAAACTCCATTTATTGATTGTGTGCGCTCGGCAAGGCATTTCTTAATTGCCAATGACAAATTAAAGAAAAGGAGGATTGGATGCTCTAAGACGGCTGAAGACAAGGTATGTAATTTTAATTATTTTTACATTTAAATTTTATTATTGTATCTAATTTTATTGTAGATAAATTACTAAAGCCGATAATATAAGTCATATTTTCTGATATTTATGATGATTTCACATTAGATTATAACACCTTATTTAGTTTCATTTTTACATTGGATTCTTATTAGTTTATATTTATTATTTTATCAGGTTGATGATGAAATGTTGTGCTCATTCTTCGATTGTCCAATTACAAATTTTTCTGATAAAAAAATTCTCTTATATCTTGATGAACCTATTTGGGATAAATGGGACACTGTTTTTAACTGTTACCAACTAGGCACATTAAAGTGTTCTCCAAGCCAGCCTGATTTTGAGAACTACAAGAAAAATAGTCTACACAGTTTGACAACAGCTACTTTTCGGCCCCTTCAGGGATTAACCATGGAAGAAATTGCTTCAGTAGCAGATAAGCTATTGGATGGAACCATTTGGTTTTCTATTCCAATTAATCATCCAACAAATGCCATAAAAATAAAAGATTATTGTTCTAAATTGAAAACCAACAGAACAATATTGGATGCAATGGTTACATATTGTCAAAGTCATGATCAGAACTTGAATGAGATGACTCTTACCACACTCAACATTCTTGAGCATTATGAAATTAATGATATCATATTCACCAATTTTTGCAACACGGTGGAGGGGTCTACTTATGTCAAAGGAACACGTAATACAAAGATAGAGTCCCTTTCTCAGCAAGCATGTGGAGTCCTTGACAGAATGATAAATGGATCAACAAGTGTTCAACAGGTTGATAACAATTTTGAATTTGGTTGTCATTTTGGAGGCCCTGATCTTTTGTCAACACTTTTGCACTCTTTTCCATGTCAGTTGCAACCATTTTTACACACTGACCTTGTTGTTTTGGACACACTAGCTTTGAAAAAAGAAAAATTCAACAAGGGGTATTACATTGAATTTTTTCGATTTCTTATCGAAAAAAATGAGTTGAATGACTTTACTACAGTTCTCTTAGTAGAACTTTGGTTTTGTAATGATATACGCGAGTCTTTGGAAATTTCGATAAAGAAATCCAAGTTCAATTATAAAATTACTAGTGGCATTTATGAATATAATTGCCAAAACAATTATAGTTATGATATAGTTCTTACTATACATTTCTATACTTCAGAATTAAAAATTTTGGAGGCTATAAAATACTCTCACACATTTGAAGACACATTTGATGAAAATGAGAGAGATTATGATTTTTGGATGGATTTAGTGGAAAAGCACCAACAATGTAGTGATGCAAAAGTGGTTATTTCTCTTTATGCGGGGAAATTTTTTATCAAGGCCTGTTGTACATATGGAAGAAGAATTTCATGTGTTGTGCAAACAGAGTCACAAAGGACAATCATGTTAAATCATTACAAATCTTTTCAACTATCAAATCCAGTACCCATTAACTTCTTGGAGAATTCAGGTACTACAATTCATTTCTTTATTTTCTTATAATACATTGGATACTATTTTTTTCATATTTCTTAATTGTCAAAGTGTTTACTAAAATGACTAATGATGGAGATTCTAAAACAGAGAATGATGAAAGTGGGAAGAAACAAATTAATCAACATAGTGCTTATATTGTTGAAAAAAGTATGGAGATGGAAATAGGAGGAGAAGGAGGAGAGGAAGAAGTTATCAACACAGGTACATAATTTGTTTAGTTTTTTCTCTTGATAATTTTTCAATTTATTTAATTTCCATATTCATAATATTTTTGGATGACTATTATAGGGAATTATGAGATGAATGAAATTAATCAAGACAATGACCATGGAACGATGGAGATAGAAATGGGTATTAATCATTGTATCTCTATCTTTTTTTATTTTATTATTATTCTATTTTTATTTTTTTTTGTGATTCATATCCATTTCATATGTTGATTATAGTTGGAAATAAAGAGAATGAATATAATGACCAAGGTATTGTCCCAAAAAACTACAACCAAGAACCAAATATAACATCAGGTACTTATAATTTGTCCACTTGTTTTCCTTGTTATTTAATGATTCTATTAATTTTCACAATTCAAAATAGAAGTACAATCGGTATTTGATTGAAGGTTTAATATGTTTACTCCAGGTTCTGTCCAGATGATAAAAGAACTTATTGTTTCATCTATAAATATTGAAAAACCCACTCAAGGTAAGTGTATTGTTTCAACAATTTTTTTAGTAATTTTTGTAACATGAATAAAATGGTTTGACTATATTATTTTCCATTGTGTTGCAGCCAAAATAACTGAAAAGAAACTAGTTATTTTTGAACTAAAGGACATTTTTTATCATAGCATTGATGATGAAGCAACAAACAAAGGGCATATTGAGAAAATGGGAGCTGATGCTGATTACACAATAGAGAAAAAACTATTTTGGATTCATCCACATGCAAAATCATTTTTTGAAATGTGTTTCAAAAATGAATCTCTTGACATTGCAATTTGGACGACAGCTTTGAAACAAAGCACAACAAGATTTCTAAAAAAGTTGGTTTCAGAAACATTACAAGATAAATTTCTGTTTAAGTGGACTGCTTCAGACTGTAAGCCACAAAAGGGACATAAGGTCATTGACAATTCAACGAAAGTTATACACACTAAATCATTGAAAAAAGTGTGGGAAATGCATACCCAATATGATGCAACCAATACTATTATAGTTGATTTTTTAATTGAGAGAGTGAAAGAGAATCCAAAAGAAAATGTGATTCTTGCCCCTCCATTCATTGCAGCAAATGAAGGGGATAATTGGTTGATCCATGAGCTATGGAGAATATTGCATAAACTCAACAAGGCTACGGATGTGCGAGCTATTTTGAAGGATGTCCAATTATATTTAGAAGTACCTTAAGATTACATATGTCTATATCATGATGTTATATGTATGACATCATGATTGATTACTTTTATTTCACAACACTAATAAAAGAATTGTTGATTTGGTTTGTCATTTCTAAAAATCAAATATTTTTATTTTATTTATTTTTGGTGAGATGAATGGTCATTTAATGTTTTCATATCAAAATTTCCCAGTCTATATTTTTTGTTTTACAATGGATTACATTGTATGTAAAATTAATAGGTAATTGTTCTATTTGTTTTAATTAGATCATTACAATTATTTGCTTTAAATGCGGTTTAAGTTATTGTTATACCTCTTAGAAATTAGTAATTTGAAGGATGACCCATTGCATTCTTATAACCCTATTTATTCCATATAAGTTGAAAAATTATATTAAGTTGTATGTAACACCAACAATAAACATACAATTTGCACTAAAAGAAGCACAAAAAAAAACTAAGGTAGAAACTCTATAAATTAACATATAATTAATCAGGTTTGAAATTTAAAAATTGTGTTATATTGTATGTGAAAATTAATAAAAAATTAGTTTGTTTAGTTGCGCTAGACCATTATAATTATATTTTTCAATTGCAATTATATAAATCATTATAAGTCTTAAAATTAATGATCTAAATGGTGGGTCAATGCTTTCTTATAATACTTTTGTTCCATACAAATTAAATAAAGGTATTAGGTTGTATGTATAAAGTAAACATATTATTTGTTTGTTCATTTTAATGGAGCAATTGTATTTGTATTTTGTGATACTTTGAACTCATTGTAAAATTGCCTTTGCATACAAATGGAAACTGTTCATAATAAATATTAACATCATTTTTAAAATGATAGGTTTTTATGTCCTTAAGCAATGAAGTGTTGAAGTGGAGATATGTTAATATCATACATGTGGTTGCAGTGCAAATGCAGATGGGAATTACTACAAGTCAAAAGATGTTGTTGATATTCGAAATGGAAGGAGTATTCTTCCAATCATACGCCAAAGATGAACAAGATTTTCATATTCAAAGAGAACCAGACTGGCAGTTTGGTGATAGGTCCTATTTTTTAAGGCCTTTTTATTCAAAAGTATTAAAATATTTCTTAAGAAATTATGATGTCGCAATATGGACATTAAATGTCACTGACAAGTACATCCGAAAAGTACTTGAAAAATCAAATATTGATATAGAGGACTTTAAATTTGCATGGGACAGATCTCATTGTCATTTGCAAACAAAATTGGAAGCAGGGAGAACAAGACAATTTTATGAGAAAAAGTTGATTGATGTGTGGTGCCAATATGGAGATAATTATGAAGAATCAAATGTATTGCTAATAGATACAGAAAAGCATACTTCTCAATTCATGGGATATCGATCAAACCACATCTTGATAAAATCGTATACAGGAAAAGAGCAAGATACGTGGCTTATGCAAGTTTTATTCCCCTTTCTTAAGACACTTCATCGTATCAAACAAAAACATGAGTACATTCGAATGTTCAATAGAACATGTACTTCATTGTAGTTCATGGAGATAATTTCTTTTATAAATTTGTTGAAAAGTACATTCCAAATTTTCAATACATTTTGGACATAGTTTTTGTTGAATCAATTTGTATGATTTTATATTTTTTGAAATAGATGGAAATTGCCAATTATATTAATATGTTTATTTCTTATTATTTATAAATGTTTTTGCAATGACTGCTGTATCGATTTTTTTCTAAGATGTGTGTGTGCGTGCGCGTGTTCTTAAATGAATTGTTTGCCATTCAAATTATCTTATATGAACCATCTTATAATGATTTTTTTGATGACTTATGTTTAATTATATGTATCAATAATCATATATAAATGTGAAATATAAGTTTTCAAATAGAACTCCTTGCAAACAAAGGTGCTATTCTTACTAAAGAAATTATAACAATTTACTTGATAAATGTTATGTGCATTATTCACTATTCACAATGTATTATTCACTATTGAGGTTAATGAGAAATGTGCCATAGGTAAATGATTTGATCTTTTTGAATCATAAGATATGTGATTTCTCAATTGATAGTTTTCATAAATTTATATGCTTAAATCAATTAATGGTTGTAACTGTAATCATATCATATTGAAAATCAATAAGACACAAAGTTAGTTATTCATTGTTTACATATAAAATGCACTAATATGAGTGCATAAATGTGATGTGTAATTCTTTAGATAAAATTATATTGTAAATAATTTTGCATTTCTTAAAAAAACATATATATGAGGATAACGATTGATAAGTGGCTTATCAAGGTTTGATTAGATACTATCATGGATCTCATCTCATTTAATTAAATTAATCCAAAGGACATTTTTTATCATAGCATTGATGATGAAGCAACAAACAAAGGGCATATTGAGAAAATGGGAGTTGATGCTGATTACACAATAGAGAAAAAACTATTTTGGATTCATCCACATGCAAAATCATTTTTTGAAATGTGTTTCAAAAATGAATCTCTTGACATTGCAATTTGGACGACAGCTTTGAAACAAAGCACAACAAGATTTCTAAAAAAGTTGGTTTCAAAAAGATTACAAGATAAATTTCTATTTAAGTGGACTGCTTCAGACTGTAAGCCACAAAAGGGACATAAGGTCATTGACAATTCAACGAAAGTTATACACACTAAATCATTGAAAAAAGTGTGGGAAATGCATACCCAATATGATGCAACCACTACTATTATAGTTGATTGTTTAATTGAGAGAGTGAAAGAGAATCCAAAAGAAAATGTGATTCTTGCCCCTCCATTCATTGGAGCAAATCAAGGGGATAATTGGTTGATCCATGAGCTATGGAGAATATTGCATAAACTCAACAAGGCTACGGATGTGCGAGCTATTTTGAAGGATGTCCAATTATATTTAGAAGTACCTTAAGATTACATATGTCTATATCATGATGTTATATGTATGACATCATGATTGATTACTTTTATTTCACAACACTAATAAAAGAATTGTTGATTTGGTTTGTCATTTCTAAAAATCAAATATTTTTATTTTATTTATTTTTGGTGAGATGAATGGTCATTTAATGTTTTCATATCAAAATTTCCCAGTCTATATTTTTTGTTTTACAATGGATTACATTGTATGTAAAATTAATAGGTAATTGTTCTATTGGTTTTAATTAGATCATTACAATTATTTGCTTTAAATGCGGTTTAAGTTATTGTTATACCTCTTAGAAATTAGTAATTTGAAGGATGACCCATTGCATTCTTATAACCCTATTTATTCCATATAAGTTGAAAAATTATATTAAGTTGTATGTAACACCAACAATAAACATACAATTTGCACTAAAAGAAGCACAAAAAAAAATTAAGGTAGAAACTCTATAAATTAACATATAATTAATCAAGTTTGAAATTTAAAAATTGTGTTATATTGTATGTGAAAATTAATAAAAAATTAGTTTGTTTAGTTGCGCTAGACCATTATAATTATATTTTTCAATTGCAATTATATAAATCATTATAAGTCTTAAAATTAATGATCTAAATGGTGGGTCAATGCTTTCTTATAATACTTTTGTTCCATACAAATTAAATAAAGGTATTAGGTTGTATGTATAAAGTAAACATATTATTTGTTTGTTCATTTTAATGGAGCAATTGTATTTGTATTTTGTGATACTTTGAACTCATTGTAAAATTGCCTTTGCATACAAATGGAAACTGTTCATAATAAATATTAACATCATTTTTAAAATGATAGGTTTTTATGTCCTTAAGCAATGAAGTGTTGAAGTGGAGATATGTTAATATCATACATGTGGTTGCAGTGCAAATGCAGATGGGAATTACTACAAGTCAAAAGATGTTGTTGATATTCGAAATGGAAGGAGTATTCTTCCAATCATACACCAAAGATGAACAAGATTTTCATATTCAAAGAGAACGAGACTGGCAGTTTGGTGATAGGTCCTATTTTTTAAGGCCTTTTTATTCAAAAGTATTAAAATATTGCTTAATAAATTATGATGCCGCAATATGGACATTAAATGTCACTGACAAGTACATCCGAAAAGTACTTGAAAAATCAAATATTGATATAGAGGACTTAAATTTGCATGGGACAGATCTCATTGTCATTTGCAAACAAAATTGGAAGCAGGGAGAACAAGACAATTTTATGAGAAAAAGTTGATTGATGTGTGGTGCCAATATGGAGATAATTATGAAGAATCAAATGTATTGCTAATAGATACAGAAAAGCATACTTCTCAATTCATGGGATATTGATCAAACCACATCTTGATAAAATCGTATACAGGAAAAGAGCAAGATACGTGGCTTATGCAAGTTTTATTCCCCTTTCTTAAGACACTTCATCGTATCAAACAAAAACATGAGTACATTCGAATGTTCAATAGAACATGTACTTCATTGTAGTTCATGGAGATAATTTCTTTTATAAATTTGTTGAAAAGTACATTCCAAATTTTCAATACATTTTGGACATAGTTTTTGTTGAATCAATTTGTATGATTTTATATTTTTTGAAATAGATGGAAATTGCCAATTATATTAATATGTTTATTTCTTATTATTTATAAATGTTTTTGCAATGACTGCTGTATCGATTTTTTTCTAAGATGTGTGTGTGCGTGCGCGTGTTCTTAAATGAATTGTTTGCCATTCAAATTATCTTATATGAACCATCTTATAATGATTTTTTTGATGACTTATGTTTAATTATATGTATCAATAATCATATATAAATGTGAAATATAAGTTTTCAAATAGAACTCCTTGAAAACAAAGGTGCTATTCTTACTAAAGAAATTATAACAATTTACTTGATAAATGTTATGTGCATTATTCACTATTCACAATGCATTATTCACTATTAAGGTTAACGAGAAATGTGCCATAGGTAAATGATTTGATCTTTTTGAATCATAAGATATGTGATTTCTCAATTGATAGTTTTCATAAATTTATATGCTTAAATCAATTAATGGTTGTAACTGCAATCATATCATATTGAAAATCAATAAGGCACAAAGTTAGTTATTCATTGTTTACATATAAAATGCACTAATATGAGTGCATAAATGTGATGTGTAATTCTTTAGATAAAATTATATTGTAAATAATTTTGCATTTCTTAAAAAAACATATGTATGAGGATAACGATTGATAAGTGGCTTATCAAGGTTTGGTTAGATACTATCATGGATTAATTTAATTAAATGAGATGAGATGAGATGACTAACAAAGGGGCCGTAGGAAATTGAGCACAAGAACATTTTACTAAGGTTTTAATAGACTAGTTTCAATGCAATGCAAGGGACACCTCATCTCAATAGTTTTAATGACTAATTAAATTTCTATTTAACTATCATGTGGTTTAATATGAATGTACAAATGTGAAATTGTTATTTCTAGAATAAAAACCATGTAAAGAAAATGAATTTTCTAATAAAACATGGATTAATGAATTCACCATGAGCATTAAGTAGACTATTTAAGCTCATTCAACAGATGGGCCATAAATGGATGCCTTTAAACTTTTTACACCATATGACATGCTTTCACCATCAATATTAACATTTTGTAAATTTCAAATCTTAAATAAACTATTTGTACTTAAAATAATCTCATAGAATCCAACAAGACTCGGAAGTTATTTATTGAATTTTATTTAGTTATATGTATTAATACAAGTTTAAAAATGTAATTTATTTTTGAAATAAATCTATTAATGCAAGTAAAGATATATCTTATACAAAACTATTTAAGATTAATTGATAATTAGCTTTAAGTGGTTTATTCATGCTACATGAAAAATCCAATGTCATAGATGAATGCCTTTTAATACACATTTAATCTTCAAAATCAATATCTTAATGATAATTTAGAAGTATTTACATTAAGTATTTAATAATTAAAGAACACGGGGATTTATATAAATTTCAACTAAAATACATGAGTTACGTTTCACATTTATTTCTTCCCCATTAAAAATGCTTATCATTTTCTCTTCTTAGTGAAAGTAATGGTCAATCATGGTTTTCCATACTATTGGTTGACACTAAATTTACATCGAGACTATTATTGGTTTTGACAATGTTTACAAGGAGAGATCAATATCCACACGACCATCAATCATGCTAATATTTGAAAACCCCTGCCTCCACTACTTACAAGAATTCACCACTAAAGTTTCTTGTTTACTTCATTTTGTGACACTGTCCATCATAATGGAATGACCTGAATACCAATTTAAGAACTCTCATTTGATGTACTTGGATTTGAGTGGAGATAGACCAATGGTGCCTAACCTTCTTGAAATACGTAGATCAACAATGTATAACCTTTATAGTATATGCCTGCATTCTATGAAGATGAATGATGACCCCCTCATTAGTGCTTCATAAATGCACAAAGGGGCCGTATGAAATTGAGCACAAGAACATTTTACTAAGGTTTTAATAGACTAGTTTCAATGCAATGCAAGAGACACCTATCCTTGTCATTTACAGGAAGATCCTCACATCACCATCATTCAATCAACAAATCCCTTGTAGGTTGGGAGAAACGGGGTTAGAGTTGCGAGACATAAAATTTAAACATCGATAAATCTAGCATGTTATCCATAACTATAATATCTTGATTGGATGTTTGACATATGAATATGATTTAACTTAAATCAATTTCTTCTAAGAGTTTGATTTCACACTCCTATTTTGTATTGATACTATTATACATAACAACCCCATGTTTGACCTATTCATGATCTATAATTGGTTAGAAATTACTTGCAAATTATTTTAATGTTGAATCAATTTAATATGGAAATTTACAAAAAAAATGAATGTTGTTGGAGGCCTTGTAATAGAATACTTCCAAATTTAATGAAATATGTGTTGGATCCATTTGGATCACGCCTTCCCACTGAAAAAGCTTTTGGACCACCAAAAGTTGGTTTTTAAGCATCAATAAAGTGAAGATACAACTTCCTCTCTTGTCCAATCTCTATCCATCTGGCACTACTTGGTTTTGAACCTTTTAGTCCAATTCTCATGTACTCAACATCCCCTCTGCGCGTAGTTCTCACCTTCCTGTCTAGAACTGTATCTTCCTGCAACTCATTGAGATATTCAGGCAACAGATCATCAATAGAATGCAACTGACTTTTCTCTTCGGGATCTTCAATCAATGAAGGTTCAAATGGTCTTAAGTTATCTGCATTAACTGATGAATAGATGTGCATGTAAGCTGGCAAATCAAGGCGAAAAGAATTCTCACCAATTTTCTCAAGTATCTTGAAAGGCCCATACCTTATTGGCTTCAACATTTTACCTTCACCTTGCATACTATCTTTGCTGATGTACAACTAGACTTGATCACCAAGTTGGAAGCTATGCTCAATTTGATGCTTATCATGCCTTGCCTTGTACTTGGCTTGGCTTCTTTCTAGTTGTTCCTACACTACCTGGTGAATTTCTTGGATCTGTTCAATGAACTTGGTTGCTTTGTCCACATCACTGTGTCCATCAACTACTATGTCTTTACTAAAGACAAAATCCAAGGAGACCTTGGTGTAAAACCAAAACAAGTCTCAAAAGGAGATCTCTGTGTAGAAGAGTGCTTAGCACGGTTGTAAGCATGTTGCACATAACATAAATGTTCATCCCAAAGCTTGGGATGCTTGTGGCAATATCCCCTGAGCAGCTGGATCACTGTCCTGTTGACCACCTCTGTTTGGCCATCTATTTGCAAATGAAAGGCTGTGCTGTTCTTTAGTCTGGTGTCCATCAATTCCCATAGACTTGACCAAAACTTCCCAACAAATCGAGAATCTCGATCAGATACAATAGAAGTGGGTAACTCAAAATGAACCCATACATGCTGAAAGAACAACTTTGCTATTTGTTCAACTGTAATCTGCTTGTTACGAGGTATTAAAATACACATTTTGCTGAACCTGTCCAAAATAACATATAAATAATCATGGCCTTTTCTAGATTTTGGCAATCCCCCAACAAAGTCCATGGAAGCACTTTCCTAAGGATGAGAAGGAACTGGAAGTGGAGTGTACAAGCCTAGTTTTCTATTGCTGGGCTTGCTTTTAGCACACATGGTACACCCTTTAATATATCTAGAAACTGTTTCATGCATTCTTGGCCAATAACAGAACCTTTGCAGCTGTGCAACTGTTTTACTTACACCAAAATGACCTGATATTAAAGAAGTGTGTGCTTCTCGAATTATGTTAACTCTTTCAGTTTGAGGAATGCATAACTTTCCCAAATGATACAAGAGTTGTTCCTTAACATGATAAACCAATTCTTCTACTTGTTTCCCATGACTTAAAGTTGCATATACATCTTTAAAATCTACATCTTGAGCATATTGTTCAATGTAGCTTTCATGCAATACTGAGTTATGCTTAAGTATAGTAGATGCATTTATGATTGGTCTGGACAACATATCTACAACTTTATTGTGTATTCCCTTCTTATATTTGATGACTAGATGAAACCATTGTAAAAAACCCATTCACCTATAGTGTCTTGATTGCTGCAATTTAGTTTGTGAGTGCAAATATTGAAGTGGCTGATGATCTGTATGTATAATTGTTTCCTTGCCCAATAGGTAATGTTTCCACTTTTTCACACTCTGCACTAATGCATACAATTCTTTATCATATGTGGGATAATTAACTACTGCAAAATTAAATGTCTCAAAATAATAACATATGGGTTTACCGAGTTGCATCAACACTGCTCCCATGGCATAGTCATTGGCATCTGTTTCAATCTCAAATGGTCTTTGAAGATTTGGCAATGCTAGTACTGGTGCTATACTAATTTTTCTTCCAATGTGTTGAAGGCTTTCTTCTGTTTGCCTCCCCACTTGAACACCTTGTTCAATCCTGTCAAAGCATGTAAGGGAGCTGCAATCAAGGAAAAGTTAGAAATAAACTTTGTCCAATATTGTGTTGTTCCTAGGAAGCTTCTAACTTCCATAGCAGATTTGTGTTTAGGCCAGTTCACAATGACTTCAACCTTAGAGGGACCTATCTTCAATTCACCACCCCCTACAATATGACCCAAATAATTAAAAGATGTTTTGCCAAATTCACATTTTGATAACTTCACATAGAGGTTTTCTTTTTTCAAAACATCTAAAGTCTGCTTTACACGCTTCAAATTTTCTTCCCATGTTTTACTGAAAACAAGGATGCCATCTAAGTATACAATTACAAAATCATCAATAAAAGGCCTGAGTACATCATTCATAACTCTCATGAAAGTTGCAGGAGCATTAGTTAAGCCAAAAGGCATAACTAGCCATTCATACAGCCCTTGCTTTGTTTTGAAAGTAGTCTTCCATGCATCTTATTTTGCTACTCTGACCTGATGGTAGCCACTACGCAAGTCCAACTTGGAAAAGTAAACTGCCTCTTTCAGATGATCTAATAGATCATCAATGGGAGGAAGAGGATAATGATTATTGATCATTATTTTATTCAGTGCTATATAATCAATGCACATCATCCACAAACCATATTTCTTTCTCACCAACATGATTGGAGATCCACATGGTGATGTGCTTGGTCTTATGAACCCTTTATCGAGCAGCTCCTGTACGTTCTTCTTGATCTCTACATTCTCTAAAGCGGATAACCTGTACATTCCGATGTTAGGCAATGGAGCATCTTGCTGCAAATGAATATCATGTACTATTTCACTTTTGGGTGGCAGACCTTTAGGTTCTTGAAATAGGATATCATATTCTGAAACACATTTTTCTAAATCAGCTCTCTGTTTAGCATCACAGCCTTCAAATGCATTGGTTTTATCAGGGGTCTTTTCCTTTACAACCATTAGTAAAAATTGCTTGCATGAATTTACAATTATTTTAATTTGCCCTGAGTTTATCAGAGTGTAGTTATTTTTGAGCTGATGAGCTCTTACAATGTATTCTATTCCATATTTTGTGAGTTGATACTTATTTTCAGCTCTATAGAAAATGGCTTTTATATCATACAAGTAAGGACTTCTTAAAACAATACCACATATATCCAAGGGAACTATATCTAACTCAACCTCATCTACAAATGTTGACCCAAATGAAAACCTAAGTTTACATTGTCTAGTCACTTGTAGCTTTGCTTTATCACATACCCAACCTAACGGATATGGCTTCTTGTGAGGTGTGGTTAGTGGTCCCAACTTCTTTACAATTGCTTCAGAAATCAAGTTTACTTGTGAACCACTATCAAATAAAGTATCAATCTTTTGATGCTTGGAAATAACTCTAATATGAAAAAACTCATGTCTTTTCCTTTCATTTTATTCATTATCAATAGATTGTGTAGAATTACTAGTAGATGCTTCAAAATTTTTACCTTTTATACCTCTAGCTGTGACTGTTATTTCATCACCTGAGTCTGACCCCAAATCTTTCTGAATAGCGACTGCAGTCTTCTTCTTCTTACCATCGAACTTCTTGGGTTTCAGCTTTGGACACAAGGACCAACAGTGTTCATCATCATGTCCATCCTTCTTGCAGTAAGTGCATGAAGGTTTGTCTTTCTGTACAATGTTTTCCCTCCTCTCTTTCCATTTCTGCTTCTTCTTTTTCTTGTTCTTGCTTGCAGTGGGTTTTGATGATCCCCCAATCTCTGGGTTCATATTCTTACCTCTAGCCTCTAGATGTGTAGCCTGAACTGATACCTCATCTATGCTAGTAGGGTTAAACATGACAATGGTGTGCCTCAAATAGCTATGTAGACCACCTATATACTTCAACAAAGTTTCAGGTGAGTCTAGAGAAATGCCTAGAATTAAAGGTCTTTTTCTAAATTCCTGGGTATAACTTTCTACACTTTTGCCCTTTAATTGGTGAAGAGTTTGCCAACTCATCATCGCTTGCTACATATAAGCTAGTGGATAGAATTTTTTTTTAAGGGCAGAAACAAATTCACTCCAGGTAGAAAGAATTTTACCATTCTTCTTCAAATAAACTTGGGTCCTGCCTTCCCACACACTAGGGCGGTTCCTCCAAGGTGAAGGCGAGCCAGCTGAATCTTACTTCTTTTTGAATCGATGTTCTGCACCTTGCAATACACATCATATGTATAATCCAGTTATCTAGCTTTTTTGCGTTTAATATTTCTCCATCATAGATTGGAAAATCAAACTTTACATCTAATTTAATAAAATATGTTTTCTTCTTTTTATTTTCAGGGATAGAAGGAGGTGTTGATGGAGGAGGCTTTTCTCCTTTCCCTGTGCCTTCTAGATTGCCATCTAGAAGAGGTTCCTTTGTTCCTTTGTCTTGTTTGGAGGTTGAAGGACTTTCACCTCGACCTTTCTTAAATTCTCAATACATTTCTTCCACCATGTCTCTCATGGTCATGAAACTATCCATGAACTGAGAGTCTGATTCCAATGGAATCTCTTCTGGCATTTTCCTCCGAGCATAGACTCTTCCAATTTTTGGGTTAGCCTCAACCAGTTCTCCTTCTCCTAATTTGAGCTTTGACCTTGTTAGCATTCAACAATCTAGCACAAGCTTGTCTAACCCTAGAAAACCTAAAGCTCTGATACCACTTGATTTGAAAATGAGATCTTAGACAATTATTAAGGTATTACAGACTCATGTGCATGCATTTTCCTATGTTACTTTGTCCAATGGATCGATAAGATTGCGAAATACATAGACAATGAAGCAGTTAAAGAAAATAATAGACAAACACACATAAACACAACAAGTTTAATAAGGAGTTCACCCAACACTCCTAGGCTACGTCTCCTGGTCTAGCCTTTAGTGGTGACCTCTCTATTATGTCTTCAGAAGCAGAGTTTTTACAAAAGTGAGCTCAATTTGAGTCTCACACAACAGATACAAAACAACAAGGCTTTACTTGGATCCCCCAAGTCTTTCTGAGTACACAGACTCTCCTCACTGACTCTCTGTCTCTGTTTTCTCTCTGTCTCAGCACTGCTTGTTCCTATCTTCTGTCTTTTGTGGCTTTAAAGCCAATCAACACTCTCTGTTCATTTCTCCTTCTCAGGTTCTCTGGCTCCCGACCTCTGTCCACTCAGATCCCCTTCTGAGCATTAGCAATAATTACTAAATGCCTTCAGGGATGGTGGCCACCTGTTCTGTAATGGAATGGTCCATCGATGCCTTTGAAATCCCAAAAATAGTGTTTTCTATTTACACAGAGAAACATTGTAAAACATGGGAAATATCCACCAAAACACTATTCATCGGACTTCAAATATTCATAAATCTGCACTATATTCCTATCAAGTCTGCCTTTATATCACTTATCGCATCTCCACCATTGATTTGAGAGATCTTAATCCAATGACTGAGGTTCATTTCAGGCAGCTCATTTGTATGAGGGTTAGCCACCCAAAAAGGGTGGTTTTCTCTCTCTAGGGCCTGAACACATGGTAGCCAGTGTATGGGCTCGGGCGGAGCCCGGCCAAAACCACTTATCGCCTACGGCCTACCTGAAATCCCACTTGTTTAGTGATTTCCATTTGTATTTTAAAAATACATGAAAACATTGAAAAACCCCATAAAATGGCTTTTGACAGACTTGAAATATTATATATTTGCATTCATGAACCCTTTCAGGTCCGGTTTCATCGCATCGGCACATTTCCTTCATATTTCGTTTATTTAACGAATAATGCAAATACAAAGGAAAATGTCATTTTCTGGATCTCAAAATATAAAAAATGTCACCTATTTCTCCATCAGGTCCGGTTATCGCGAGTTAGGTCTATATTGGCCCTACTCCATTGTAATGCTCCGATGCGATGTTGTAATGTGATTGATCGAAATCGCATATCGCACATACCCCCAGGCCGTTTGTAAGCTCTCCTTTGTGGTTTGCCGACATGATATTGCGATTCAACTTGGGCTGTTGATCTGCGCGCTTGATCGACTTGATCGATGGTCCTCATTGACCCTACCAATCGCTGTCACATATTCCATATGGTCTCCGTTGATAGCCTTTGCTTACCACCTCCAATTGTGATTTGCAAATCGGATCTGGACCGTTGATCGACCAGATCTGACGGTTCCTGTGCATTGCTCCATTGACCTCCAATAGGCTTCATTTCACCATTTTTTTATGTTTTTGCCTCCTGATAGTGTTATCCGACTTTTCTAAAAGTTCTTCTCGTGCGATAGTTTTGATCTTTAGAAGACTTAGAGGGTTTTAAAGGATCCATTTGGATCAAAATCGATGGGTCGCGATGAGTGCCACTGTCACAACTATGAGCTGATGATGGCATGAACACCTACAGACTAGATGCAAGTAGAAACTCGATCTTTAGAACAGGGCATCGGAGGAGTGCACGGAGGTTATAAGGGATGAAAATGGGGCTGAGGAGGAGGAGGGCCTGGTAGAGGCCGCGGTTAGGTTATCTTCTACAATTGTGGACATCTAGGGCACTACACGTGGGAGTGTCAAAATCGGACACACCCATCATGTCAATACTGCAGCCACTTTGACCATACTATAGAACAATGCCCGGTACTGATAGCTAAAATGAAAGAGAAGAAAGCACAGCCTCGGTAGCCTATGTAGAACTTATAGATGATGAGAGTTGAGCCCCGAAATGAAGATCAAAGTGTGAATATAGTGCTTAGAAGTGGAATAACGACTAGTGATGATAAATATAAACAACCTAAAGGGACAGATGGGTCTGCAGGGCCCTAGAAATGGAAGTGGGATTTGATCTTAATTGCATGAAGGAGACATTTATGGAGGCCAAGAAAAGCTTCGTTGAGGCATCCACCTCAGGAACTCAGGACAAGGTGCAAGAAACTAGCACGCCTGTAGAGGTTGATCCCTCTCTACTTACTATGTTTTTGGAGACCTGCATAAAATTGTTGCACGATAGCAAAGTTGTGGAAGGCCTACATGAATTAATAAACAAGTGCACCAACAAAGAGAAGGTCCCTGATGGACACCACGAGGTTAGAAATATTGGCAAACACAAGACAAGAACGGGGTGTGAGATGAGGCTCACCACGTAGATAGGTGATTATGAGATGGACCAAGTCATTCTAGATTTGGGATCCGATGCAAACATTTTTCCAAAATAAACATGGGAAAGAATGGGGAGACCAATGCTGTAGTGGTCTTTGATTGAACTCAGAATGGTGAACCAGCAGAATATCATCCCAATGGGATGGTTATACGGAGTAACAATTGATATGGAAGGTGTGAGTGTGATGGATTACCTTGAGGTTATAGAGATCGTTGATGATAGTAATACATACCCTGCACTCCTGGGAATTGACTGGGGCATCGACATGAACAGGGTCATTAATCTGAAAAATAGGACAATGTCGTTTGAAAAGAAATCGCTTTGGGTTGTAGTACTATTGGACCCTGTAGAAAGGTCGCTCTATACTAAACCAGTCTGTGATTATGAAGAAAGTGAGGATGAATTGGATCAAATCTACAAAATAATAGCGCGAGACTAGGATTGGATCAATCCGACGACAGTTGGATGGATTGTCTGGGACTAGGAGAGTTCCTGCACCTCTAATTCCAATGAAGAGTTGGAGCATTGGCAGAATCGCTTGCATGAAATATCCACATTGCGACGTAATATGATGACAAAGTCACTGCATTGTGTCTCATCGGAGGTAAGGAAATTACCCTATTATGATGGTTTAACTAATGTAGATAAGTTTTTGGATGAATTCAAGCATGAAGTCCCTAAGGATCACCACTTCCAATGATAGTTTTGATGAATGGTGAGACTACAAAAGAATGACGAGGTTATGGTTTGGGCGTCCCAATACTAGATTGACTGAGAAATATAACATAAGGGATGATCCATGTGACCACCTAGAGAAATGGATTGAATAATGGGGAACATAGTCATAGCCAGAGTGGGTACACATATTTTTCCATACTTTGGACACAATTCCCATGAATTAGTATATGGAAATGGAGCTCCGCCATGGCACTGCAGAATGGGATATATTGAGGGAAGGATTCTTATTGACCTTCAGCTTTGAATACAGCTTCAAAAGCATCGATGAATCTCTACACGAGAATAAGGCATTTATCTTCATAACGTTGTAAGAACCTATGGAATGGACCCAACCAGATTGGAGCAACTAGTTGCGCCATGCGCTGGAATGTTATAATGTCACTGCTGAAGAGGAAGATGAATATTTGAGAAACATTAATATTCCAGAGACAGAAGGGCATCGTGAAGTCGAAGGCCCACAAATAGACAACTCGGATATCACCGTGCCATTGAAGACAAAGAAAGTAAACATTGGTACTAAAGTAGAACTGAATTTTGAGAAGATCGAAGATTATTGGGATGATGCTACTGTGGATAAGGTTGTTGAGTTACTCCGCGAATATCAGGATATTTTCCCTACCAAGTTCTCGGATTTGAAGGGAATAGTTGGCGATTGGGGCATTATGAATATCACTTTGAAGCTGGACACAGAGCCTATTAAACAGAGGTCGTATCGCCTTAATCCTAAATACAAGGAAAAGGTTTTCCTAGAGCTAGATAAGATGCTGGAGCCAGGCATCAAAGAACCAGTTGAAAAATCTGATTGGGTGAGCCCAATGGTGGTTTAGGAGAAGAAACAGAAGGGTGAGATAAGGATTTGCGTAGATCTGTGGAAGCTAAATGATGTGTGTGTTCACAACCTGTTCCCAACATCATTTGCTGATGAAGTATTCGATAATGTTGGAGGGAAAGAGGCCTATTCCTTCACATATGTGTTTTCTGGGTATCATCAGATCAAGATTGCGCCCAAGGATAGGAGTAAAATGACCTTCGTGACAGAATGGGGTTTTTCCTAGTCCACCGTGATGCCGTTTGGACTCAAGAATGCGCTTGTGATATTTTCTTGCATAGTCATTGCAACATTAGAGGAGTTCATTCATAAGTTCCTGGCAGTATACTTTTATAACTAGACGATGTTCAGATTAGTAAAGCGCCATGTAGCAAGTCTGTGCCTAATGTTGGATACGTGTCACAGATACCAAATCGCGATGAACTTGAAGAAATGCATATTCTATGTTCCCTTTGGTATCTTGCTGGGTCACGTGGTGTACAAGTAAGGATTAATGGTGGACCCTACAAAGATTATAGTAATAGTGAATTTGGAGGCCCAAGGAACATTAAACAGATGCGCGCGACGCTGGGACATACGGGATATTATAGAAAATTTATCAAAGCATATGCTCAGATTACCATGCCCATGGAGAAATTGTTGAAGAAGGATGCAACATTCTGTTGGGATGAAGAATTTTAGCGCAACCTAGATTTATTGAAAGAAAAGATGGTCACTGTGCTGATATTGTTATTCCCTGATTGGAAAAAGGAGTTTCGCATACATGTGGATGCCTCTTGCATTGTGTTGGGTGCAGTGTTAAAATAAGTAGGTGAAGGAGAAATGGACCATCCTATAGCCTTCACTAGTAGGAAATTATCAAAGGCTGAGAATAATTATTCAATGAATGAGTGTGAAGGATTGGCCATGGTGTACACACTGCAGAAATTCAGGCATTATCTGTTAGGAGGGAATTTAAAGATGTACATGGATCATTCTTCTTTGAAATACCTAATCAATAAGCCTGTGTTGGGGGGAAGATCTGCAGATGGTTGATACTATTCTAGGAGTATGAATTTGAATTCATTATGAAGCCAGGGAGGTTAAATGCAAGACCTGATCACCTGTCGCGGATTGAGACAGGCAAGGAACCTAATAATCTGGAAGAAGGGTTGTGAGATGTGTAGCTCTCTATGGTGCACGTAGCAGATAATCAATTTGTAGATATTATTCACTTCTTGATGATGGGGTTAGCACCAGAAGGGTATACAAGTAAGTAAAAGAAGGAATTATTAGTGCACGCAACAAATTTTATAGTTATTGCAGGACATCTGTATAAGATGGGTGCAGATGAAATATTGCGAAGATATGTGCCAAATTTTGAGAGGAATAACATTCTCGTTGAAGCTCATGGGAGAGCTATGGGAGGTCATTATGCAAGCAAGGCAACTGCACAGAATATTTTGTGCGCAAGACTATGGTGGCCAATGCTACATAAGGATTCCAAGGCATATTGTAAGACATGCGATGCATGTCAAAGAATTGGCAGACCATCATGAAGAGATGAATTGCCACTACATCCTTAAGTATCTTTGCAGCCATTTGAGAAATGGGTAATTGATTTTGCTGGGCCAATTTAGCCCCTAGGAAAGAAAACGAGTGGGCGCTATATCATCACTATGATGGAGTATTTAATCAGATGGACGGAAGAACAACCGATTAAGGATTGTACAGGGGGGATTATGACAATTTTTTTGTTTCAATATGTCTTAACCAGATTTTGCTGCTTGAAACTGTTGATGAGTGACAGAGGTACGCACTTTCTAAATGAAATGATTAGTGCATTGACTCAAGAATTCCAGGTCTAGCATAAGAAGAGAACACTGTATCACCCACAAGCTAATACGACAGTTGAATATTTCAATAAGATTTTGGAAAACACACTGACGAAGATCTGCAACGCGCAGCAGATCAACGAGGTGTGCATGTACCTGCGGTACTATGGGCTTATAGGACTACTTGTAAGAAGCTTACAGGGAAAACGCTGTTCAAACTGGTATATGGGGTCGAAGCCGTAATGCCGATGGAGTATATTGTGCCTAGTCTGCACATACTAGCTCTCATGGGTATGACATGTCGCGAGGCCTTGGAGGAATGGCTCGCGTAGATGATGGAACTCGAAGAGGATCAATTTTTGACAGGATTTCATCAACGAGTACAAAAGGAACGCAAAAAAGCATGGCACGATTGCCACATCAAGATTTGCACATTTAGGTAAATGATCTTGTCCTGTTATATGATAGTAAATTCAATAAGTTTCTAGGGAAATTCCATATGCATTAGCTAGGGCCATATATTATCAAAAAAATTACCGATGGAGGCATAATTTAGCTTGCAAAGCTGGACAAGGAACCCTTTCCGGGAAGAGTGAATGGGAGAAGACTAAAGTTGTATACAGGGGATCCTGCACAATGACTATATGGTAGCAGGATAGTCTTAGTTCTCTAGGCAGTTGCAAGAGAGCGCGGGACTATAAACTACATTGTCCAGTTTGGAGGACAACGCAGCAAGTAGGTTGTGTGGAAAGGGAAAAAGTTGCAACCTATGAAGCTACGCAATAGAGGGAGGTTCCACATAGCATAGCAGGAAAGTGACCATTGGAATCACTATTCATGACTTGATGGCCAAAAAATGGTTAAGAGGAGCGAGATGGCGGCATTTAAAGCAAAAAAATTTGACAATCTGTTGCCAAAAAAACATTTATTATCATAAATTGGGGGGAACAGTCGGATTTGAATTCAAAAATCTCTATAAATTACGTGTGCCGGTCCAACAAAAAACACTTTTCACTCTCAGAGTTGTTGCTAAATTTTGTTGTCTATCGCCTATGAGCCCAGCGTTTTGGGAAGAATGCTGGCACACACAAAAATTTCTCTTGAAGCCCACGAGTAGTTTATGGTTAGGATGACTGCTACCAACCCTGCTGAAGCCCTGAGTTTGGAAGCAACTGTATCTGACACTCCAGGACCAAAAGTATCAAGCGTCGAAGCTACACCTGTGGTGCCCACGACGCTGAGGTCACCCAGGCCGAAACAAAGAATGGAAAAAGACAAACAACTTGCCATGAAAGAGAAGCAACTTGCAACAAAGGAAAAGAAGAAAAATATGGTGTAGGTACATGCATCCCCAAGGAAGCATACCACGACATAGACATAGAAGAAAGATAAGCAGTAGCAAAAAGTAGTCAACCTAGAGGTGGAAGAAGGGCGGGGAACAGAAGACATTGAAATTGAAGAGTGGAGTCCATAACAAGGCTACCTGAGTATATCCCTTCGCAGAAGGGAAAAATGAAGGTCACGAAGGACCCAGATTTTGAAAAGTTTACCATTTCCACACCCCCGCTACCTGAGCAAGTCCCGTTTGAAGGTCCCCAGCTTGCAAAAATCCCACTATTAAAAATGGAGGATTAGGACCTTGCAGATCATGCTAAGTTCCCACACTTGGCGATAGATAAATATATGAGGAGGCTTTATTATGAATAAATAGGTGTTACAGTGCTGGAAATGGAGGAATGGGTGCGCGGTTTCGAGCAATCAGGGTTGCTCAATTTGCTGTGGGTGCCACGTTATCACTGCACCCCCATTAACAAAATATGTGTGCACCAACTACTCACATTGGTGCATGATCATTGTCTATGGCCTATACCCATTACAGACATGCTAATTCATAGAATCATGCACTCATCGTACGAAGGCTTGAACCCAGCCAAGGAGTTTGGAGGAAAGACTAGGGAAAAGGACCTTGTAGAAAGAATTAAGAGAGATTATGGCCTCATGAAGAAGTCACGAGGGTATTTGGTCTTGTCTATAACAGACCCAGCAGTGAAATTGGAAGCCCAAATTTTAGCAGGGAAGTTGATGAGGAAATGTCGTGCGGATGAAGTTCTGGTGCTAGTAGTTTCCCTAGCTGCAAAGTGCATGAAGGGTGTAGAGTTGAATTGGTTAAGATACCTCTGTCAAGAGTTCCCAACGAACTCCCGAGAGGACCGAGATGAAACCAAGCCATTCCACTATGCCTTTTTTTGGTGTCGATTATACTTTTTGCATGGGAATTACCGGAGGACAACCAATTTCCTTTACTTGAGGAAGGATTACCGGAGGCAACACAATTTACTTCCTTATTGGATACAAAGGATCCTGTGTGAATTACAGAAATGAAGATATTTTGGGTCCTTACGGAATTGAGTCTCCACATGGCCATTAACCAGTGTCCGAGGTTGTCCCCAACCTTGTTCACACAGCTATCAGCCTACGTGACATTCAAGGCTGACTTCCACAGGGTGTATATCCAGGCACGAAAGGATCCAGAGCAGAAGTGGCATGACTTGCCATATTTGGTAACGGAAATAGATGTGCAGGAGGTGGTAGCGAGATGGCCTATAGAGTGGCGTGCCCGGTCAAACTTAGCTGCGGGACCAAGCACTGGTGTGGAGAGTTCTGTCGTGAAGAAAATGAAGGAGGCAACTAAGTAGGATGCACGTAACTTGGTTGCGCAGAAAAAGAAGGAAGCCACAGAGAAGGCTCCTGTTGAGAAGAAACGCACTGATAAGGAGCATGCAGACAAAGACCAATGCAAGTCCTAGAAAGGTGACAAGTCACCTTCGCCGGAAACAAAGACATAAGAGCTTATAGGAAAAGGTGGAGGAGGCGAGGAAGGGAAGCACACCCCCTTCATTTTGAAAAGGTGTGACTTGGAGCAGTAAGGTGGATCGTGGAAAAAGCAAAAAGACCAGAAAACACAGGTTGATCCCATGGTGTTGATAGAAAGCGATCTTGATGAGATCAGTGATAAAGTCAGGGACACCGCAACAGAAGTGCTACAACAGTTTGAGCAATAGTACATGCAGACATTGGGAGGTATTCATAAGGATCTCTGAGAGTTGCAGCTCCAAGAAACCAAGATCCAAGAAGATGTCAGGAAAGCGAGTGGTGCACGAGGAAGTTTGGCATGTGGTAAAAGTACAGTCATAGAGATGGCTTAGCCATAGGATGTGAGAGTCATCCCCCTACTTGAAGGTTCAGTTCGCGTCGAAATTGATGAGCACCCTCCTTAAAAAGGTCACAAAAATGGGCTTGAACCTTGCTGTGATATCACTTGAGTCTTTGCATGCATTAGTATAGGGGGTCATGGAAGAGCTTCAGATCAGAGAAAAACCAGCACACAATGCTGTCAGTGAAATCAAAGTCAATAACTAGCAATTGTTCATTGAAAAGATGCAGGTTTTGAAGGAAAATGATATGCTACAAGAACATAGTTCACGACTAGAGTCAGCGGTAGTGGAGGCTTGCAAGTCAGTGCCTAAACTTCACATTCTAGAGGATGCATAACCAGATGTGAATATCAGAAAATTAGCCGCCGGTGTGCACAAAGCTGAAGCCGAGGTTGGCCAAGTTCAGTGTGAGCTCAATATGAAGATCACAAAGTTGCAGTTAAAGTTGCAGCCCACAACTCCACTTGAGGTCTGAGAGCAACGCGGAGCTACGATAAAGTAAGGAATGGTCACCCTAGATGCCACAGTCACTGAATGTACGATATTTTTGAGAAAGCAATGGAGTTAGTGACTAATCTGCAGGAGGATCCAAACCTATAGAAGCTGAATACAGAAGTAAGGGAGCTACAATGGCAATATGAAGAAGTCAATGCAGATGCATGCTCCATTGCAACAACGCAACACCTTCCTAAATTGCAGGAAGGAAAGCAACTCCAAGCATAGGTGGAGGAAGCACAGAAAAAGGAGGCCTTGCTTAAGCCCAGGTTGCAGCCATGGTTGGAAGAGGCTTATCAAGTCACGACAACCATCCAAGATAAGCTTAAAGGGTTGCATAAGACACAACAGACGATGAGTTTGGTCGTAGAAGGACCAGCTATAGAAAAATTAGTTGAAGAAGTCAAGAAGGCAACAACTAAGAGTGTTGCTAAAGTCGCAGTGACATAGGTGGAGTTGGGGGATCTTCGCAGTAAGATCATAGCGCTAGCCAAGTGACTCGAGGGTGAGTCATGATCTTTGTGTTAGGGGTCTATTGGGATGGGGTCCCGTGGGTCAGTTTTGGGGTTAAGATAACCCATGTTTTGCTACATTTTTGTAATTAATGTAAAGTCTCTCTGATTTGTGGATGTGGAGTGTGTAGATAATTAGAATTCAAATGGGTTTATCCCCTTGTTTTATGTAAAGACTGAGTCAGCTTTGAGATCCACCCATGGTCCACAAACCATGGCATTGTATGAAAAGGACTATAAATAGGTGTGTCTTAGAGAGTGTAAGGTAGGATACGATAGTAATTGATGGTGGATAAGAAGTGATAACAAGGAGAAGTGCGTCAGATAGGAAAAGAAATACTCTGCAGCTGAGTGCGCAAAGACCTAGGTAGAGTTTGCAACTGAGTGCACAGACCCTTGCAGTTGATTGTGCAGGGTAGTTTTGAGTCTGTGATCCTAAATTGAAGATCAATAAATACAGTTACCAAAGAACTCTTGTGTAATTCTGTTTACTCCTGTTTATGATATAAGTTGTCTATGAATAATGTGTTTTATAGAATATTGATTAAATGTTGCACAATTCTGTTGAATAACTGTTAATAATGTACGTAAAGCATGTTTACGTATTTTTGTGAAGACTCTGATGAATTCTCTAATGTTTACTAATAACTTAAGTAAATTTACGCGAACCCTAATTTAGGACTGCTTTCTAATGCGCGTAACTAGATAGAGTGACTATTAGAGGTCCGCAAAGACTAATCGCACACATTCACAAAGGTCTAGAAGCCATTTTGACAGAGTTGCAACAGTAATACCTAGGAGTGTATCGATATGCACAAAGGAAGATCTAGGGCACTAAAAGACATCACACTAGTCTTTGGATGAAGAAACTTGGTTCTAGCATCCCCCCATACTACTTCAGGTGAGACTGCAGCCTGTGCTATACAGGTTGTTGCCAAAAGGGCTAGTAGTGTAGGGATTTGTTGGTTGGCGCAACTAATTCTGAACTTGGGTCAGGAGCCCCTAAGCCAATAGAGAGTTTAGAGAGAGCTTGAGAGAGTTTTTGGAGAAGTGTTGAGAACTTCATTTTGAGAAAGCTTTTGAGAGCTCGGATCTCAAGAGTTCTTTAAAGGATTTATTTGTTATGTACAAGTCTTGGAGACTCTTTGCTAGTAGAAGACAACTCTAGGTTTGGCCACCCTTTTTATTAGAGAATCGTACACATTCCTTGTTGAAGAAAGACAATGAAAGTGATTCAACCTTTGGAGGTAAATCTAGAGACGTAGCCCATTGAGGGGGTGAACTCCGTTATCATCATGGTTTCGATGATGTCATTTGTTTATGCTTGACTATTTTGTTATATATGTGTTTTAAGTTACAATATTGTGATGAAATTTGCATTATATGGATAAAATTATAACTTAAATTAATAATCCCTTACAATCAAGTGAGAGTATATTATTTCAAGTTTTATGTGCTCTAAAGTTTTTAGATCAATAACTTAATTAATCCTTACATTCATGTAATTACCTCCTAAATTCAACAAATATTATTTTTGTGGAGTCAATAAATGGGTGGAGAGGGGGCTCTTCATTAGACATAATTTATTCATGCAAGGATGAAATTTGATTTGAAGAAAAGGAGCTTTAAAAGAGTGGATTTATTCAAGAGAAAATAAAAATCCATTCTTGCAAGGAGAAATATCAAATTGAAGAAGAGGAACCTAAAAAGAGTGCACTTCTTGAAGAAAATAAGCATTCTCATGAAGGATACTTACATTGAACAAATAGGGTTCATCTTCCTCAATTCAAATTTTACCATGAAAGAATCTTATATTCAGCAATTTATCTATTGGGTGGAAGAAGAACCCATTCCCATGTGTTTTTCTCAATGAGAGAATCATAATTCTCTTTCATTGTTACCTCTCATAAGGGGTTACCTTCATCCTTTACATAAGTATGGTGTTTGATCCAAGAACCATATAAAAATGATTAAGAAATAGAGGGTTTGTGGTAGTAAGACCTTGTGGACGGTCCAAAAACTATACTTTGGTGCTACATTGATTAGTATGATCACTCACCAAATCAACAACTACATAATAAAGATATACACAATCTAATATCTTATGAAATAATTAGAAAAAAATAAATGGACATGCAAGATAAAAGAAGGGAGAGACATGGATTACATGGCAAAACCCTAATAAGGGGAACATACATGGATGTAGCTCCTTTATTCTCCAGATAAACTCCCAATAATACAAGGCTACACCCCCACACAAGTATTATAGATCATTACATTTGCACTCTTGAACACTCAATAGAGTCTCCTTTACCTCTATTATATATTAAAGAGTGAAAGGAAAATAAATCTTGTGATACACATCAGATAAAAACTTTTTACAATATGATGATTTGCTCAAGAATAACATATTCAAAAGACCGCTAGGAAATCATTAATAAATTCAGGTGAAAATGTGAAGTTGGGTTACACTTTTGTGAGAAATGCCTCTGAAAAATTCCCAACCTCATTTTTTTGGCCATTTTTTTTTTTCGGCCCAATTCCCTAAATTTATTCGGTCGAACTATTATACAAAAATTTGGTTTAACTTTTGGCCATTTAGGGTAATGCCGATCGTTAAACAAAATTTTCGTCGGAGTTGAAAAAGTCGGCAAAAAATAGTTCAGCTGAATAAATAATTTGGCCGAAAATATTGTTTGGCTGAACTAGGTTTTTCGGCCGAAGTATTTATTCAATCGAAAAATTGTTTATATATATATGTTTGGTCATATGTTGTTATGAATTTTTCTTCTCTGTTTATTTGTCTATTGTGTGAAAGTCGAGAATTGTTGTGTTGTGTTGTGTGGTCTGTTGCCAAGCGTTGTTGTGTGGTCTGTTGTCAAGTGCTATTATGTGATCTTTTGTTGAGCATTGAAGCCAACCAGGTGATTGACACATTTTGTTTTTATGAATTTTTTAATTTAGGGAAATATTTTTTATGATATTTGTGTGATGTTTTTTGTTTGCAGCATGGAATATTTCTCAGCCTACTCATCCACCCTTGTCGCTAGAAGATTTCTCTCTTCATCCACCCTCATCATTGGAAGATTTCTCTCCTCGTCCACCATTGTTGCTGAAAGCTTCTCGTCGCTAGAAGCTCCTCATCCAGACCAAGTAAGTCGTTGTTGTGAGTAAATCATTTTAGTAGAGAATAAGCTCCTTGTATCCAGTAGGAAATGAAGCCAAGTAGTAGAGGTTGCTTCTATGACTGCCATCATTGGCTCTATTCATATCTTGTATTTTTATTTCCTTTTATACCAATTTTCTAATGGCAACGAAATCTTGCATTTTTCCTTTTTCTTAATGATAATGGATGTCCCATATTCCTCCCATTTATACCACTGAAAAAACAAAAATATCAAACAAACTTCCCAGTGTTTGCCAGAAAATAATTGCGAACGTAATCAATCTCAAATTATTCTCCTCTGCAAACTTTATGCACCCATCCTTTTTCCAACATCAAAGGAACATCATTCATTGTTAGGCTAGGCCTTATGATTATAACATCTCCACTTCTCATGACTCTAACCCAGATCACATTAATAGATAATATATGCAAGTGGATAATGTTTGCATTCTCTATATAACAGTAAGAAACATGCCTTGTTATTTTGTCGTGCTGAAGATAAAGATCTAAAATAATGTAAGAGTAATCTAATCTAAGTGATTAGAGAAACATGAAACCTTTGTTCATTTTTATACATGTAATGTTCAATCTTATGTAGAAGTGTGATGAGTACATGTAACTGATTATGGAAACAACATATACAACTAGTGTTACAACAGAACCAATAATCTTAATCATATAGGAAATAAGGACCATTACCATTATTACTTAGATTAGGTGAATAACTCATATTACACGAAGTTATAAGCCTAGTTATGATATATGTCCCATGTATTGAATATGGGAACACTGGTGATTAATGTCCACAATAGATATGGGTTTCTAAGTTGTAAGTAAGTCATGTTTGATTAGAGTTACAAGCTTAGATTGTCATAAGAGGAACAAGACATTCATGTACAAACTCGTAATAACCTCTCTATGTCCGCTGGGATTTTAAATTCTAATCCATGCCCATCTTTTTCATTTTCCATTCGGTGAAAAGGCTTCAGTAGTTGGCTCAGTCCTTCATTTGGATAGGAGAAAATTGAATATGCACTTATTCTGAGTTCTCCTGGAGAGAGTGGTCTCTGTTTACAAAAAATAGATAAGAAATCTCAATATATCGTTCAAACTTATAAGGATTGAACTTATAATAAAAATCTAGACAACAATCAAATTTACGTGTAACCATTTGCATTTCATTTGAAGGGATTCATGGTATGCACCCATTCTTTTTCCAGCATCATTCATTGTTAGGCTGGGTCTTATGATTATAACATATCCACTTCTCATGACTCTGACACAAAATACATCAACAAAGAATATATGCAAGAATATAATGTTTTCATTCTCTGTATAAAAGTAAGAAACAGGCCTTGTTCTTTCATCGTGCTAAAGATAAAGCTCTAACATAATGTAAGCTTAATTTGATCTAAGTGATTAGGGAAACCTGAAACCCCTGTTCATTCCAATACAGGTAATGTTCAATCTTATGTAGAAGTGTGATGAGTACATGTAACTGATTATGGAAAGAACATATATAGCTAGTGTTGTTGTTGATGATGATGGTGGTTAATGTCCACTGAGACCAAATTTGTCTATCGGACCTAAAATTTTCTTAGGTCTTAATTATTTGGCTTCTCATCATTCTTGGTGAGATTGGTGCTGTTGCTTTCTTTTTTTTCTCTACGGTCTTCCAACTTCCTTTATCTTGCATCTCCTTCATCTCTTTTGGTTCTTGAGACATTGGTGTTTTAACTTCGCGATCTGTTGTGTACATCCTTTTGAAGATAGTCGGAGAAGAAGCTTGGTCTGGGAGATCTGCTTTGTTGTTAAATGAAGATTTATTTTGTGCGGTATGCGAATCCTCATAACTGTTGATGCTTGAGGGGTTGTCGAGTTCACTTTTTTGCTGTTGGGCGGGGCTTTCCCCATGCTTGTTACAACAAAACCAGTAAGCTTAATCATATAGGAATCATAGAACCATTACCATTGTTACTTAGATTAGGTGAATAGCTCATATTACACAAAGGTATAATCTTAGTTATGATATATGTCCCATGTATTGAATATGGAAATACTGGTGATTAATGTACACAATAGATATGGGTTAGTAAGTTGTAATTAAGTCATGTTTGATTAGAGTTACAAGCTTATATCGCCGTAATAGGAACAATACATTCATGTACAAGCTCGTAATACACTCTCTGTGTCTGCTGGGATTTTAAATTATAATCCATGTCCATCTTTTTCCTTTTCCATTCAGTGAAAATGATTTAACCGCTGGTTCATTCCTTCACTTGGATCTGGTAAAATTGAATATGCACTTATTCTGAGTTCTCCTAGAGAGGGAAATCTCTGTTTACAAAAAATAGAAAAGAAATCTCAATATGTCATTCAAAATTATAAGCATTGAATTTCTAATACAAATTTGGACAACAATCAAATTTACCTGTAACCATTTGTATTTCCTTTGAAGGGCTTCATGGGTGACAAAAATATTTAGCACCTTAAGCCTGTCTGCACATTTTCAAGTGCATCACATAGGGCCTTCCTATTTCTCCTGGAAAGCCACTGCAATACAATCATAGACATATTATTATTACAAATAGACCTTAAGTTAAATCGATCATTTGGCATGTGTAATATGCACCTATATAAAAGAATTTGTTAATCATAATAAAAACGTTGGTTGTTGATTATTGGTATTGGCCTACTGATTTTTCCTTATGCGTGGACGCCATACTACTGTTGTTCACATCCTCTCTTATTGAATGAAAAATATGTCCATCTGGGTAAACTACTATGTATTCCTGAGGGCTACTCCAAGCATTATTTCTTCAATTGAAAAATCACAAATATACCATAAAATACTCTCAATTTTACCAAAAAATCCTTCCCAATATTACCTTATAAAACTCTAATTGCAGGTTTATTTTCGTTTCTAAAACTACTAAAATTTTGTGTTCATTTAATGAAAATTTAACAGATTAATGAATTGAAAATATTCAAATAAAAATGAAAAACATTGAATGGATGGACTTGATGCTTCAGAAACCACCCTACCAAGGCTAAACAAAATGTCTCTCAGTTTTTGATGTCCAGGTTAAAACATTGCACAAAATAATTTCCACGATGTGATAAGAAGAACAGAGACTGATCTACATCCTCCTAAGAAATAAAATCACCAGATTATTCATGCATCTGCATACCTCTGGCAAAATATTGAACTACCCCATTAAATCCTAGCACAATTAAGAAATATCTAAATTAAAAAGAGATTATATGTAGCAACAATACAATATTGATATCATATATACATAAAAATAAATGTATGATTCCACATTACAGAATTATAATGAATCAAAGAATGTACAAATCCTATACTAGAATTAATTAAAATAAAATTAGCCAAATGAAAAAATGGACAAAGATTCAAAAAAATAAAATAAAAAATGGATATTTTCACTTGAGTTGAAATGATGGCCTAGTTACCATCATTGACTTACATCTTGCAATTACATTTACTTTCCTGGATGAATTAATTTTATTACTTGTTTGACGATGAAGGAAAACATTAATGAGTAATTATAGTGTTGGCATTGCTTTGCCATCTTTTTTTCATGTTTTCATTTTAATGATATTGGGTTTGTAATTAGAGATCTCTAGTTGTCTTCTTCTTGCAATTCTCCAAGCATCCAACCAATTAGAAACAACCTTTCTTTCTACCTCGCCTTCTGATAGATTTTTCTAAACAATAATCTTTTCCACAACCTAATAATACCTATATAAATATCTTAAATTCATTTTACTGAATTTTTTTTTACAGGGATCAGAAAACCCATTAAACATGGTTGAAAAATGGACATTATGCATAGAAGTTTCTTGTTATCCCAATCTAGGGCAAGTAGTGATTACTTATGTGCTATGCAATATTGTGATGAAAAAATTCCTCCAAAGGAAAAGGAATGTACCTGGAAGAACAAAAAACAATGAAGCATATTATATTGCATTGATAGAAGGCTTAGGAAAAGCTAGGGAGTATGGATCCAATGGAATTGTAGTCTTCACCAATTCTAAACTTGTGTGCAACTAGATGAAAGGTGTGTACCAAGTTAAAAAGGAGAGGTTAAAACAACTGCATGGAGAAGCAAAAAATATTGTTAGTCAATTTCAATCATTTAGCACAATACATTGTGAAAACGTTAATATGATTTTAGCCATCTTTTGTATGGGGCAATGCCAATTCAATATTTGTGTGTGAAAGATGAATTATTGTTAAGAAGTTCTCCATCAATATTTATTGACAGGCAATGTAATATACCTTTGATATGTGTGCGTTTTTTAGTTATCAATGTGTCATTTTTAATGACCATGTGCTTTTTTCAATTCTATACCAAGTTTGCCCCCACTATGTAAGCACAACTTGATGAACTTGACATGTTTTAGAAAATTTTGTATTTAATTTTCAAAATGTGCATGCTTCAATCCATGTGTTTTTAGTCTTTCAATGTTTTTAAATATTAATTTTAAGATCTTAAAATGCATGATGTAATTTCAAGGGTTAAATCAATTAAATGCATTTGGTAACTTCAAGGGTTATCTCAATTTTATGAAGTTTTAATCCTTTTAAATAGAAATTTCAATATTTTTAAATCTACATTGCAACTTGAAGAGTTACAACAATTTTATGAATTCATGATCTTTTTAAATAACATTAAAAAAAAAATTGTAAATCCACAAGGTAATTTTTAAATATCATGCATGTTTATATATCTATAGATATCCATATCGTGGATGTGCATTTGCCACATGATTCTTCGAGGTGAACATCAATAGAGTCTCATCTATCTGCTAGAGTGGGAGGTCGAGGTTGTGGATCAAAGAGAATATCAAATGAATCCGGGGAGGTCCATCGTTCACATCGTGGTATGTGTGTGTGTGTGTGTGCATTTACTTAAATGATAAATAAGTAGAATCATATGTTTGTACATATAAATATTTAAAATTGATTTTCTATTCTTTTAGATGATCCTCTCACAATGTTGTCGGGTGATGGTGGTCAACATTATCCAAGTGGTCATTAATCTCAGGTTCATCATCAATCTCATGGTCGTCATCAATCTCATGGTCGTCAACATTCTCCAGGTGGTCAACATCATTTTGGTAAATTATACATATCTATATTGCATACATACATGAATACACTTGTTCATATGTTTTTATATTTATAAAATTATATATATATTGATCCAAAGGGTGAAAATGTTGGTCCAAGTAGACGTAAGCGAAGACAAATGGTTGAAGAAGAAGGCCAAAAACCAACTACATTTTATCCATCTGATATTCTGAATGAGCTTCCTTGGGAGACAAACCTCTTACAATGCACATTGCAAAAAGTGAAAAACTCATTATTCTAAATTAAGGAAAGATCTTGGGAGTTTGGATCTCCCTGCAAAGAGTAGAGGAATCTTAGAAATAGTTACACACTCTCTAAGATTATTTCTTGAAGTTTGCGGGAAGCTTGGGCCAACCAAGGATTCATTTATAAATATGATGAGGCATAGAAAGGAATCAATGATGGGTCCCGATAAATGGGTTGAGGTTAATAAAATGGTTACAAAATGATGAAAGGAGATTTTAGGGTATACCAATTTCCCCTTTCATTTAGAAAATTCGATCCTGAGGCTTGTGGGTTATAGCCACAAACCTATTGGAAGCGTTTATTTGAGAGCTTTCGCCTTAAGAACTCGGGACAACACATCAATCGAAATACACAGGGATAGAGGAAAAACCCCGCACCGAACACATAGCCGGATCTCAAAACCATTAAACCCGACTCCATAAATCGTCGGTTCCGAAGTATCAAAGCATTTCACAGAGCTATTCTGATCTCCGATCATCGATCGGCACTTCGGCGAATTGCTCATCGCTGATCGGCATTCCCCTGCGCCACTCTGATCTTCACCATCCATTACTCCTTCTAATCTGATGGTCAGCGCTAAATCGCATATCGACACATCGACGGTCCACCATTTGCCAGCCCTTGACCTCTCCAACTTGCGATCAGCGATTAGATCGCAATCGTTGATCCTGGCTCCGATTCGATGGTTGTCGCTTCATCACATAATCACAATCGCATTTCTTTAAAGACCGGTTCCAATATCGCCCAAGGGATTTTCACTGATGTGATATAAAGGTTCTGCTCCATGTGACTTGATCTAGACCATTGATCTATAAGATCCAACGACCCCTATGCTTTCACATTCGCTATTCCCTCCTTAACTTGGCTTCTTTTGCCTTTGATGGATTCTGCGTTACAACACATTTCTCTATCATACTCTGTTTAACACACGATATAACAATTAAATTGATATCTTTGGATCACCATCGATCTTATAGTGATCGATGGTCGATCAACAATCTACAAACGGGATTTAACTCCTCAATGCATATGTTTACAGAATCACTTGAAAAGTATAATTATACAGATACGTGGAAATACACAAACACACATGTATTATATTATACACAGAATTTAGTTACAACCTAAGGCATTTCAGCCTTAGAAACAAGCTTCCTCTCGACTACATTGTGAATACTCTCTCCTGTCTATTATCTACCTATATCACTCTGTATTCTCCCCTTCTATTGAACATGCAGGTTCATAATATATAAGAAATATTGGATCAGTTCATGGAAGGATCTGATCGGTCCTCTAACAACCCCTAAATCTCTCTATATGCCTACATATGTGGTAGATTACATTTAATAAAGTCTTCAAGAGACTTTATCCATTCCATCATTTACTCTGCTTTAAACAGATTTGTCCCCTATTCAGCTCTGATGGTCCACGTCTCCTCCTTCTCTGCTTTGGATTCCTCTTTTGATTAAAGGGGTTCAAATGCTCCTGCATTAGATTCCCGAGGCACAAAAATTTATGACCTCCTGGTCATATGCTTCTCCTTGTCCCTTAGCAATTCTACCCACTTCTCAATGGAACTGCCTTCATGATCTTCTGTGAGCTACAACTAACCACTACAGTAATAGTCTTCCTCTGCTACACGATACCTCACCAAGCTTTCTCCTGAGCTTAGTCTTTTAGCATCCTTTTGGTTCTCATCTCTAGAACCAATTGAGCACTCCTTACTCTAGGTTGCTGCAAATCTTCTCACCTTCCACTGTTGTTCGCTGCATGATAGTAAAGACCATAGCTCTCCAGTCTTCAACACAACTATAACTCTTCTCCTTCTGCTTGCACTCTTCTTCCTTCTTGCAGGAAATCTTTTCCTCTTAACCTTTCCCTGGCTCTGATACCAAATGATGAAAGTAGATTTTGGGGTATACCAATTTCCTCTTTCATTTAGAAAATTCGATCTTGAAGCTTGTGGGTTAGGGCCACAAACCTATCGAAAGTGTTTATTTGAGAGCTTTCGCCGTAAAAACCAGGACAACACATTAATCGAAATACATAGGTACAAAGGAAAAACCCCTCTCCGAACACATAGCCAGATCTCAAAACCATTAAACCTGACTCCATAAATCATCCGTTTCGAAGTATCAATGCATATCGTAGAGCTGTTCTGATCTCCAATCATCGATCGACGCTTCGATGTATCACTCATCGCTCATCGGCATTCCCCTGCACCACTATGATCTCTACCATCCATTACTCCTTCGGATCTGACGGTCAGCGCTAAATCGCATATTGACACTTCGACAGTCCTCCGTCTACCAACCCTTGACCTCTTCAATTTGTGATTAGCGATTAGATCACAACCATCGATCCTGGCTCTGATTCGATGGTTGTCGCTTCATCACATAATCACAATCGCATTTCTTTAAAGATCGGTTCCAATATCGCCCAAGGGATTTCACCGATGTGATATAAAGGTTTTGCTCCATGCGACTTGATCTGGACCATTGATCTATAAGATCCAATGGCCCCTATGCATTCACGTTCGCTATTCCCTCCTTAACTTGGCTTCTTTTTCCTTTGATGGATTCTGCGTTACAACATAGTTCTCTGCCATACTCCGTTTAACACATGATATAAAAGTTAAATTGATATCTTTGGATCACCATCGATCCTACAGTGATCGATGGTTGATCAACAATTTACAAACGGGATTTAACTCCTCAATGCATATGTTTACATAATCACTTGAAAAGTATAATTACATATATATGCAGAAATCCACAAACACACATGTATTATATTATACATAGAATTTAGTTACAACCTAAGGTATTTCAGCCTTAGAAACAAGCTTCCTCTCAACTACATTGTGAACACTCTCTCCTGTCTATTATATACCTATATCACTATGTATTCTCCCCTTCTATTGAACACGTCGGTTCATAATATATAAGAAATATTGGATCGGATCACGGAAGGATCCGATCAATCCTCTAACAACCCCTAAATCTCTCTATATGTGTACATATGTGGAAGATTACATTTAATAAAGTCTTCGAGGGACTTTATCCATTCCATCATTTACTCAGTTTTAAACAGATTTGTCCCCTGTTCAGCTCCAATTGTCCACGTCTCCTCCTTCTCCGCTTTGGATTCCTCTTTTGATTAAAGGGGCTCAGATGCTCCTGCATCACAAAAGAAGATGCAAAATCTATGTTTAATTTCAAAGAAGGGTTGAAAACAAAAATGTTGAAGGTTTAATATTTCAAGAACCCTAATATAGCTTTCCATCTGTATGATAGGTTTCTTGTAGCGTATGGAAAGCTACGATGGAATGATGAGGTTCCAATTTATTTTGCAAAATTATTTTATCCATAATTTTTTTTTGGCTATTGTTTATGGTGTTGGACACATCAACATGTCAAGGGGATCTCCCCGGTAAGAAGTCCCAATTAGACCCTAGACCGTTTGGTGTAGGAGTCCCGGCAGTGGGTCGTAAGGTAATGCCTTGACCATAGTGTCGCACAGAGGCAAGTAGAATAACTCTGTCAGCAACAAGGGTGTGACTGATGTAGTGAGTCAAGGAAGGTGTATGAGAGGTTCCAACACTTCAAAGGAGGAAGGAGGTGAATGTGAGTTCCAAGTTGAAAGGGATTAGTCCCCACTCGGCTAGGAACACACAACACAAAGGACATGCACAATTTCCAGCGGAGTAGTCCACTCAGATGCGACAGTCACATCATACAAGGTAAGATAACACGTATTAGACTCACAGATCAGTTTGAGACGAGTGTGATAGTTGTTATATCAAATTTCAAGTGAAAGTTATGTCTGATGTCCAACAGAGTAGTCGACACAAACAGTGACTAAATTAACAACGTATGCAACACATTAACAACAAGATTCATATAATTGCATGTGAATCAGTTCATACACAAGTACGCAAATTAAAAAACATATATCACTAAAGCAACTAGAGTGGTCCAACTATAATAACAACATATGCATGAAAATGTGTTGGCTCTTATTATATAAAGAAGTGTAAGTCACAATCATACGATACATCCATGTAAACCTACTAGCCCCAACATTGGAATGTTACAACCACATCTGCCTCCTTCTCCAAAGAGATGTACTAGCTTCGTGCAGTGGAGAAGCTAAGGTGCATTACAATATTGTCCAAGCCTTCTTCAAGATAGTCTTAGTAGAAGCTTGGCTGACCAAAAGCCTATACAATGAGTTATAAGGGACTATTTATAGCAAAGGGTGGGGTGACCCTTGACATTCCCCTTTGTGACCAATCAACTACCCTCATGACTCTTCACCTACTCTATTATTGTTACATCCACTATTGACACTTGACATACACTTGACATGACTCAACATTACAATTCACATGTACTCATGGGAGACAACATGGCTGAAGCAAGCCTTGCAAGAAATCACTGACACTCAGTCCACTATGGTGAGACCAACTCTTTGACATGCTTGTGATGGTTAAGGTGGTGAGCTGATGCCAAGCTTGGTCATCCGTGATGGTGTGCATGCACCTCATGGCGACATCTTGCAGAAACGAACTCTTGCCTCTATTCAAATCATTGCATTGGTTCGAACCCTTCATCCAACTTGTCTGCTAACATGTGCATGGTCTTCTTGGGTATGAATGAAATGGAAACACATTAATGCATAGTGTCCATGCTGATCTTCAAGGGTGTGTTGGTGGTCATGCGCATCAACTGGCCAAAGTACATGTTCAGCTCCAGTTGGAATTGCTTCTTGTCTTCGCCTTAGTGAGTGTGTTGAATTGGTTGGGTTGCATGGGTGCACACAATGACATGCATGTTGTTGAATCCCTTGCATGTGATCAACAACACTGCTAACCATGTCTACTCCATGTTAGTTGCTGGGATGGAAATTTAACTTGTATGAGTGTAGTTTCATCCGTGAGTGAATATTGCACCCACTGTTGTTCCTGATCCCACTACAACTCATCCGTCTATCTGTGCAACTTTATGTTCTTCCTTGAGTTGTTGCTTTGGAACATGCAACTCCTTCTTCGTTCCATTCTCTGTATCTACACGACCCTCATCTCGCACCGTCACCTCATAATCTAAGTCTCCAAATTTTCCTTCATTATCAGTGGATATGCTTGATCTTACAACTTTGTTTCACCTCTGTGTTGTTAACAACCTTCCTCTTGCATTTGTTACATTCACTGCATTCAGTATGTTGCCTTCAGCTAATGTTCATGATGTTGTTTGTTGTGATGTTATTGCTTGAGGTCCTTGTCTATGAACAACTTGATGTCTTCATGAGTAGGAAAGCTCATAGACACTTGATCTACTGCATCCCCAAGCGTTCTCTGAATGGTGTCTTTGTCTCTTCTCTCCTAGAAACCATTGTACATGTACTGTTGAGAGGCAGATGAACACCTGTGAGACCTAGAGACATGGAAACACTCATAACAAGCAATATGTCAGTTGAAAACCAAAATGAACATGAGAACTAAATTGCAACATACCTGGGTAAATGGTCATGAAGGCTGCACAATTTTGAACGGGAGGTTGGGCTGCTGGGAGACTACTTGACTGCTGGAACTATGCAATGCATAGTCCATTCTGGCTGCTGAATGTTGGGATTGTGTAATGCGCAATTCTAGCTGGGAAGGAATGTTGGCCCAGTGACAGATTTACTCAAATTTTTGGGGCAAGCAACCACTGTCCTTCAAAAATGCGCAAAATAGTCCTGGAGGCTAGTGTTGGTCAAGAATGCGCAAATCTGAAGAGGAAGGTGAGCCTTCCTTCCCTACATTGTTCAATGCAGCCTTGGTGATGGTAGAGCCTGGGCCAAGGTTGGCTCGATTCATTGATGGGCAATTGAAAGAAAGTAAGAAATTGAAATGCATGGTGACACTAAGTGATAGCAGAAGTGATTAACAATGCATGAAAAACACAAATGAAAGAATCAGCAGATAGATCAATAGGCATGTGGGTGAGGCAGTTCGTCGGTTCGACGAACATTTGTGCAAAACAGTTTCATGCATGTGATAGCAGTGAGATAGCAATGAAAACTAAAACAGAGCTAGGACAAGCTAGTATACATGTAAGAAACAACAAGCGTTTAAATAAATCAAGAAAATAGTACTCCCACAAGCAAAAACATGAAAAGCGGCAGAAATGCAGCACACAGCATAGGAAGCAGGCTTACCCCAAAATAGCTGAGTTGAATGTGCCGACTGCTCCTAGATGTAATGTGGGATTTCAGAGCTGCAAGGTTGATGTAAGGAATGAGCTCTGTAGTGTTCAGTTGATGAGTTTTGATAACATAGAGGTCATGACGTGCATGCCAGGAATCTAGGGGAAGCGAAACTTGGTGAGAGGTTTCAGAATTTCTCCTTACATGCAACCCCCAACTGCTAAACATAGATCCTTGAAACAAGGGATGCCTTTGCATGTTGCCTCGGGAGAAGTAGCCCTTGCATGCAAGTCTATTTTGCTCAATCCCAGAGGGAACTGGTCAACTCAACTACACATGCATGAGACTGCTCGACTGGTAGAGAAAAATGTGCATTTATAGCTGGGAGCTGGGCTAGATGTCCAAGAGATTTGCATAATTTCTAGGCAGAGTAGCTGACTGCTACCCAGATTTTTGCAAATCCTAGGCTGTACAACCTACTGTTGGGAAAATTTGTGCAAATCCTGCTGGGAGTGTTAGCTGGTAGGATTGTGCAATCTTGGAGCCCAGCAGGCTGTTAGAGAGGATTGCAAAATTCTTGGAGGGAAGATTGGTTTCCCTCAAGAAATGTGCAATCTGCAAGGGGAAGTTGGTCAACCTACAGCTAGACCAAGTCTGGGTGAGCAGCTTATGAGGGGAATGGATCAACTATGACTGACAGGCTACCTTTGTGTGAGGAAAACACATGAAGCTTGAGTACTTGATGAAGCAAGACAAAGTGTTGTGCAAGGTTGGTAGGGAGGCTCTAGAATAGGTTAAGGAAAAATTTTGGAGGTTGGTTGTATCTGATACAACACTTAGCGACACACTAGTAGAACTCCAGCTCTCTGAATGGAAATTGTTCGTGAAAAAAAAGTCTAACACCTCCAGAAGTATTGTTCAGCCCTCAGCTCATCTTGGCTTCACACTAGCTTGATGTAAGATGTAGCATCTACTAGAATCTTGTTCAGTTGACACACATTCCAAGCCAAGGCAACATAGTTGTTTCGATTAGGGTTGAGGGGTATCTAGGTGCACAAGCAGTATAGTCGTCAGAGTCTTAGTTTCATCTCTAGTGTTTCTCCACTACCAGCAGGCCTAGACAGTACCTGGTGGAGTCACATAGGAACATAAGCATGGATCCACTACCAGTGAGCCTGGTTAGTACCCCAACAGAGTTACTTGCATCACCTCCCTGTGGAGGAAGCCTTTCTCTTGTTTCTCCTTATTCATTTTTCATTTTTCATTTTTTGACTTTTTTATTTTTTTCATTTTCATTTTCACTGTGCATAACACTTACCCATTTCAGAGGTGGAAGAGGGATCTTGGCTTATTGAGAGAAGAAGAGGTTGTTCTAGTAGAGAGGTAGTTTATTGTATCTTTGACATGCTTGTGAAGGTTTCCCCCCTCACCTTACTCTACTTGACTGAGCTGACAAGGGTTAACCAAAAAACAATCGACTAGAGAAAGTGACACTAGTTAGCGTGCAAGCATTGTGTTTACACCAAGGCTCACTTCGAATAGTATGTATTTTCCTTCGACATATCATGGACTAAAAGTAACAAGCTCATCATATAGAGGCAAGATGACAGATAACCAACTAATGATAGTTGTACAAGCCCTCTTGTACTTTACCCAGCTCACTTCAAGAGTCATACATGGTTTCATGCAAAACTAACCTATAAATGAAACAGGCAAACGAAATAACAATCAACAAAGAAAAACAAGCGAAGAAGAAAAAATGAAAGAGAAGCAAGTAAACAAACAAGAAATAAAGAAAACAAGCAAACCAAGCATGTAAGAAAACAAGCATCTAAGCAAACAACTGAAAGGAAACACTACTCCTACTCCTACGATAACGGTACATGGGCTTGACCACGTGAAGTGATACTTCCAATGCATTCACTGGTGCATTTGTAGACCCATGGTGGTGAAGGCTTGGTCTGCGAGCAACCCAGTTGTGCGAACCAACAAGCAAGAAAGATATAACAATGAAGACAGCCACACTTCGTGATTCAAAGTGCCCACAGGACATAAGTGAGTGCATGTGCATGACGGGAAGTCCGTGGACTTATCATGGTGCTTTGTGCCACTACGTGTAAATTTGAAGAATAAGAACACTATTGACTATGACATGCAAGAAAATGAAAGAAACAAATATAACTTGTGCACATGAGTGCTTGCAATGTAAGACTCATCCAATGCATGATCAATGGGATCATGTAGCTCGAGTGGAGGAAGTAAAATCTGAGTGTTAGATTGATCTTGAGTGCATACAAATGAGTGATTAGGAGCCTTGAGTGTTTGAAGAATTTCCTGATCAGAAGTGAAACGAACCTCAGGACAGCGAGGGCCTGACATAACCATCAACTTGGGCTGAAGTGCCTCAATAGTCTGTGGGGTTTCAACTTTGTTGACAGATGAATCTTCGTAGACCAGTGGCTTAGACGGATAAACAATGATTGAATCAACATCATTATCAGATGATGAGGTGAGGAGATCATGACAACCAAGATCAGGAAATTCAGGATGTTGGTCGACATCCTCATGGTTGGATGAATCACACAGAGGGGTAGGTGAAAATTGAACAAACTCATCCTGTGTGTTTCAAGAAAAGATAGATGAAGGATCAAGTGGATTTTAAATGAGTAACTTATCCTCTCCATTGTCAAATGATGGACTAACATCCGGTGAGTCCTGCAAGTGATCAACAAGGGTGCATTGATGTATGAAGATACACATGCAAAAACATGGATGGTAGGTTCACTAAAGAGGTTAGGAAAGAACGGAGGGGACTCGGATAGAAGGGAGTCATCCTTCGTCGAGTGTTGATGTTCAAGCTCCCACTCATACTCTTCATGAATGATAACACATGTTGGTTGTTCAACCCCAACTCCATGAATGGGTTGTTCCTCATTCACAATAGGTGGAGAGTCTGGAATGTACGAACACAAGACAACATCATCTGAAGGAACACCTGAGTGTGAAGATGGAGGTCGAAGAAAAGAATTCATATGAGAACTCAAAGTAATCATAACCAAATCTGCACAAAAGTCAAGTTGAGTGATGTTGGCAGAGTGTGAAGGATGAACAGGTGTGTGAGCATGATCCTCAACATCACTGGGCAGTGGTGGAGCTGCTGAATGAGAGGGAGGCGGATAGTCATTTGAGACAGTGTCCGCTCCCACATGAGATTGCGTAGTTCCATCAATGAAGAATGTTGAGTGAGGCTTGATATCAAGCTTCCACTTTGGATGGGCATATTTCTTAAGGAAGTACTCGAACGAGTCCCAAAGATAAGCAAATTTCATCTGGCTCCTCAGAGCTTGAAACTGCAAGTCACTGAAGTGCTACCAAAAATCAATAACAGATTCATGCAAAGACCTCCATTGTTGTAATAGTTTCCGGTCAAGATGGTCAAAATCAAAATGATAGAATGTGTTTTCGATAAGATCACAGAAGTGCTCAAATGAGTGCACGGTGGCAGTCGATAGGCTGAGTACCCAATGAAATGGAGATTTGCGAAGTGTGTATGAAAGCAGAAAACTGGCCTGTTCATCAGAAAACTCATATTCCTCATCAATCATGAAAAGAAAGTTATATAAGTTCTCAGGCCAGGCCAATTCACCTTCACCATCATACATGTGAGTGGACAAGAGATCTAAAAGCTTCCCTGAGATGGAGACATCTTCACGATTTTAAAAACACCTCGGAGGAAGAAAAGTGCAAGACTCTATGAAATATATGCAAAGGTTCAAAACTAGATGAGAGGACATTGCTTGTCATCAAGCCCTCCTTCTAGCGCCAGAAATGTTGATGGTGGTGGAACTGCCAACATGTTAAGGGGATCTCCCCAGTAAGAAGTCCCAATTAGACCTTAGACCGTTTGGTGTAGGAGTCTCGAAAGTGGGTCATAAGGTAATGCCTTGACCGAGGTGTCTCACGGAGGCAAGTAGAATAACTTTGTCAACAACAAGGGTGTGACTGATGCAGTGAGTCAAGGAAGGTGTATGAGAGGTTCCAACACTTCGAAGGGGGAAGGAGGTGAATGTGAGTTCCACATTGAAAGGCATTAGTCCCCACTTGGCGAGGAACACACAACACAAAGGACATGCATAGCTTTTGGCGGAGCAGTCCACTTGGATGTGGCAGTCACATCATACAAGGTAAGATAACACGTAGAAGATTGGCTGACCAAAAGCCTATACAATGAGTTATGAGGGACTATTATAGCAAAGGGTGGGGTGACCCTTGTGTTAACGGGAAAAGTGTCTATTCAGAACGACCCTATCCCACTAAGGTGTGACAGTGACCTTAGAAACAAATAGAGAAAACTACTTTTGTATTCTCCTTTATGAACTATAAACAAAGAGAAATAGGATGAACCAACCTGTGTCTTGCGCTAGTCCTTTGATCCAATCTCTCTTCTCTTTGACAACTCCCAGCTACCTGCTCCCTTACTTGCCTAGCTTCACCAAGTACCTGCAAGATCACAGAAGAAGGAAACTATACAAAGACATGGGTCAATACTCATAAAAAGCTTAGGATCAGATTTAAGCTAAACATACAAATGTAACAAACATCAATGATACACAAGCATGTAGGAGAAACTCAAATAGTTTTATTGATATAACAAGAAGATCCAGGAGGAGTTACAATTGATGATTCCTGATCCAGCATCAACCTCCCAGCAGAGAAGCCCCTTCTTCACCTCCAACAAAGCATAAATCACCCAATACTCTGATATTTATCTCAAAACCAACAACAATTCTCTGCAATGTACAATATTCCAGCCTTTTGGATCTCTTGGTGAGGGATCCATATATAGATGTATGCAAAGGGGATGAGTCAGCTCATGAATTGATTAGTGGCTTCTCTCTGTCAGTTCTTGCTTCCACTTGGAGATTGAGAGCCTCTTACTCATCCTTGGTCGAATTCAGTGAGGCAAGTGTCATTGGAGAAGATTCTGGAAGCTTCCATTGTCTGTCCACCTCGTGGAATGACTCTGCCAGTTGTCATTTCCCACTCAATGCACCCTGGTAGTGCATTTAGGTGCGTTGCAACGCACCTAGCTAGTGTACTTGGGTGCTTTGCAACGCAGCTAGCTAGTGGAGCAGCTGAAATGATCCTGATTTGACTAGTTCTGAGCAGTTTCTGGTGGAGAACTTCTGGGAGAAGCTGTAATTTGTTGACCTTGTTCCTTTAGGAGTTAGAACAACACTTTTAGGGACTTAGGAGCCCTTGGTTTATGGACATTTCATGCTTAGAGCTGTAAGGCACAAAAATGTCTATATCAGTTGCCCCCTAAAGTATGAGGCCGTTTATCGGGTGAAATGCTTTATTAGGAGGATCCGAAGTTCTTTCAATGCTGGGAGGAGACCTGTAATAAGATACAATACAATACATTATCTTCATACTATTTTCATGATCTAGCTGAGGCGGGCATTCCCATGCTCAGCTTTTATAAATTCATTTTCATGTACATAGGACAGACAATTGTCTGATGGTAGACTGATGGTTCTGATAGAGCCATCATCCTTTTGGTAGGATGATTATCTGTGCTGCAATGTTGTACATTTCAATGTATTTATTTTTCTGAATATATATCGCAGCCCCGATGGATGAAACTAGATCCGGGGTCTTCAATCTCGTCCGATCTTCACTCGAAGTACAAGTCAATCCATGTGAGAAATGTTTTGAAGTTGAACATGGAAAGACATCGCTTGATTACCAGTCAATGATGTAAACTGTTAACAAGCGTGAGAGGAATCACCGATAATGATAATGACCCTCAAGGTACTGCAGTACAATTCACGTGGTGTGAATAAAGGACTTGGCGTCGAACACCACGCAAAATCTTTCGGTCGAAGGTCATTGATGTATACCTGTCGCCGGAAGTGAGAAACTTGCCATTGAGGCATGCAAGCTTCAAAGTACTGAATGGGGTGTTCCTAGATCAACTTCTTGGATAATGAGCTGATGTCGACAAGAAGCGATCTGTCAAAGGAGGGCCTTAATGAATCCCACATCAATGACACGGAACGGAGCAAATGATTTTGATGGAGGTGAAAACGATCTGATGATATATGGTTCAGGGTGGCGGTCATGAAAGAATGAAGTATGATGTATGGTAGTGGACGGGACACAGGTGACTTCTCTGGATGACTTCTCTTGAACATGTCGGCGACACTTATGTGATGGATTGGTAGCATTTACCCCAAATATGGATGGTACGGCGAGACCATGGCGATGTGACCTTTGAATGAAACAACCCAACCCGACTCAGGCACAGAGTGGAAGTGTCATGTTCAAGAGCGACTTGCTACCAATAAAGTTTCTTTGAGTTTTCTTCCCAATTTTTCCCCAGTCATTGCTGACCAGTACCTCTTTATTTTTGTCAAGCTTGAGGAGGATAACATATGCTTGTTCTATAATTTTCCCTTCGGGAAAACCCATCGCTATGTTTTAACGAGCCTAGCGATAGTGAAACTCGTTCTCATCTAAAGACAAGTTTGTCGCTATTGATCTTTTTAACGAGTCTAACGACAAAGATAACTCGGTCCTTTTCATTTTTAGAGAGGCTGAAAAGGTACGTAAAGGTAACTCCGAAATTCCTTTTTCGTCATCTAATCCCTTGAGTCTGAAAAAGTATAAAAAAATACAGAAGGGATGGATTTTCGATCGTTTTAACGAGCCGAACAAAACAAGCGCTCGATCTTTTTGTGCAATAATCCCTCAGGTCCAAAAAGATTAAAATCTAGAGGAGGGATAGCACTTCCGGTCGCTTTAACGAGCTGGAAGGCCAAAACTCGACAATCTTTTCATATTTTACGAGTCAGTTGAAAAGAGCTTAAAGAAGACTCGTCTTTTGAGGAACGAGTGATAAAATGGGTAGCAGCTGATTCCAGGTAAGGTTTGGAATTTTCCAATCACGGCAGTGTCACAAGGATGGCTAGTGAAATCACTCTTCGTAGCTGTTCCTCAAAATGGGTAAACAATCAAATGGAGGTGAATGATCGGCCAATGGAAAAGTGGAGGTGACGGTGCAAACATGACCAAGGCTTTAATGGCTGAAATGTTTCATTCACGGTGGTTATTTACCGGGGGATAGTTCATTTTTTAACGAGCTTAAATGCGGGTGGAAACATTTGCTCATGTCTTATGTTTATTTTTTAACGAGCTTGAACTATGTGCTAAAACTGCTCGATCATATGGTCTTGTTTTGATTTTTACCATAGATAGCTTTGTCCTTCCAAAGATCGTACTGTATTTTCAACTGCTTCATCAAACTAGTTAGAAATGAACAATATTTGTTTGAAAATGAGATTAAAATGCTAATACTTTACTTTGAACTATGTAAAAGTAAATAAAAAGTGTTTTTTACCTCTCATTTTACCATTTCGTTTGAACTTGGTTTGTTGGAGCTTTGGAGGTGCTTTCCCCCTTGATTTTCATCAGTTGATTTCAGGAGATTCTGTGGATGATTCTCGGCGCCGTCTGGACCAGGTAGGAGCTAAACCTGAGCTCTTTCATTTCATGGTTTCCTTTTTGCATTTTGTGCTTTATTCCCTGCTTTTCTGAGCCCCTGGGTTTGAGGGATTCGTTCTGCCATCAATGCACCCTCAGTACATCGAAACCTGCGTTGAATGCTGGCCTGTATGAAGGCAGTTTGACATTCAATGCACCTGGAACACTGCTGCAGGTGCGTTGGGTGCAGAAAGGGAATTTGTTGCACAATTTTTGATGGAATTTTTGCCTGTTTCTCATCAAAATCAGGATCTAACTCCTCTCTTGTTTGTTTTTTCAGAGATCTTGGAGCAAGATGACCCTTACATGGCGAGAACGAGAACATGAAGAAGAGGACATGATTACCCTACATGATCCAGTTACAGTGAACGCGCTGCGGAATTGTGGCTTGCTGAAGTTCTTCCGCATCTCTAGCATGAGACAGTAGATTAACTTACTGCAGTATTTGCATGACGCCTGGGATCCTATCAACCAGGTTTTCTAGATTAGGGGAAAATCTATCCCCTTGACTGCAGTAGACATTTATTTTTTGACTGGCTTGTCGAGGCGGGGTGCCCCCATCTCCTTGTCAGGTTCGGCCCGAGGAGGCGATTCTGTGAGAGATTATGTCCGCCGGTATTGCAGAGAACGATCTCAGCCGAGTAAAGACAGCAAGATCATCATCCGTGATGTCACTGACAGGTCTCTTAGGACTATCCTGTTTACTTTTGGTAGGATGGCCGGTAGTGCGTCTCTTCATGTGGCCAACAGATCCTATATGCAGCATGCCTTGGAATGCCTTCAACCAAAGGTGTTCAACTGGTGCGACGCAATACTTCTTGTGATGAAGGAACAGTTGACCAAGATAAAGAACGGGAGGTTGAAGAACTTTGGGTATGGTTCTATTTTGACCGCCTTTGCCTTGGAGAAGATACCATTGATGCAGCCGCAGTACATTGCACTTGACTTACCTTATCCTATTGAACCACGTATGCAGAGATGGGTTGACCATATGTCTAGGCATGCTGGCCAATCTCAGATTTCATTTTCTGATACCTTATTTAGGTGGTTTGATCGTCAGGAGATGGTTTATGCCGAGTATCCATATGATGGCATGGACTTCCGGGGTGATCCAGATTTAGTACTGCCGGATGGCGAGCAGTGGGGTGCTATTGGTAAAATCTCTGACCATATTGTCATTTACTGTTTTTGTTTATAATGTCCTTGTGCTTTGTTCTATCAAGACTCTAATCAAACTCATTTGTACATGCAGATGTTGGTCCTGTTCGTCCAGTAGTTCGCCTGAGAGTACCAGCTGTTGCCCCAGCAGGAGAGGCGCCAGAAGAGCTATTCTTTGCGACCTTGATGTGGCCGAGACTCTCACAGCTTTGCAGGAGCAGGTTGAGGGCCTCACTCTTGGTATACCAGATGTGAGGACTGACGAGCTACCTTTATGGTTACAGCGGCATACTACTGGTGTGCCCAGACGATGGACTCGTCTCCTACGCATGATCACACAGGCTGTGACTTGCTATCACAAGCATCATTAGACTAGGGTGCCCCCTAGAATTTTGAGTTTTTGGGTCGCGTGACCGATTTTGTCTTGGTTATAGAACATTATATGTAAATCATAAACAACTATATATATTTTTGATTTTCGGAGTTTTATTCTGGTTGAGTTATATGATCCACACATAAAACATTGATGATGTGTTTCCTTTTATAAATGTTGCAAATGTCTATCTAACACATAGTTTTTTAATGAGTCGGTTAATGTGTTTAATTTTCTGGAAATATGTTGGTATTTAATAAGATCCAATTGTCTTTCCAAAATCTTGACCCTTAGGAACATGCGATAAATAGCTGGGTTTCGGACGGAATATATACCATTGAGTTGTAGTATTACGAGCTGTGAGTCTAGCCTAACAATTAGTCGGCGTATACCATGAGTGATGGCATCAGAGAGAAGTTATATCAACGCGCTATACTCAGCGATATTGTTCGTTGATCGACCAATACATACACCTCTGAAACTTACTAACTCGCCGCTTGGATCAAAAATGGCCCAGGCTACGGAGGACAGGTTCCGCAAACTACGACTCGCTCCATCGGCATATCCAACACATGGCTCCAATGGGTTTGACATCTACAATAAATGTGAAAAGGTGGATTACTCGACCAAAACAAATACTCTATCGAAAACAAAAATATAACAAAAGCATACTGGTTACTACTACGCGTAGTAACAATTGAGGTACAACCCATTACGAGGTTGCGCCAGTGGAATTCTGTCGTAATCCATTAACTCGTAGGCTCCCTTTACTAACACCTGCTTAACAATGTAAGGGCCCATCCATAAAGATTTAAATTTACCTGCTCCCAATTTATCGGATTCTTGGTCGTAAAGCAAGACCAAGTCACCTTCTTAGAAGACACGGGGTTTGACATTTTTGTCGAACTGTGCCTTGACTCGTTTCTTATGGGCTTTGTTAGCCAACGCGGCGTCACGATGGGTTTCATCCAATTGGATTAATTCCAAGAAACAAGCTTCTTCTTCTGAAGTTCCGGGGAGGAGATCAATTGCGAGTTTGAGAGACAAGATTTCACACTGGACTGGTAAGACTGCTTCCAGGCCATATACCAGTTGGAAGGGTGTGAACCCGGTTGCATTCCTTACCGATGTTCGGTAAGCCCACAAAGCTGAGTACAGGATTAGGTGCCATCTTCTTTTGTGAACTCCAATCATTCTTTGCAGCATGCGCTTCAGGACCTTGTTGATCGCTTCAACTTGTCCGTTGGCCTGCGGATAATATGGAGTGGAGTTGTCGTGAGACAGCCCTAGTTTGGCAGCTAATTCAACCATCATGTGATTCCGAAAATGCGATCCATGATCTGTGACTATAGCCTGTGGTACGCCGAATCTGGCGACTACATGATTGAAAAAGAAAAGGGTAGTTGTTTCACCAGTATTATCTAATGTAGGCATCGCCTCGGCCCATTTGGTAAAATAGTCAACTGCGACTATGATATACCCATGACCCCCGGTCGAGGTAGGGTTACATGTCGTGAAATCGATGCCCCATTTGGCGAATGGCCCAACAGCAACTATTGGCTGCAGAGGTGCGGGTGGTCTTTGGTTTTGCTATCAAAAATTTGACAAGCATGGCAACTTCTAACTGCGGTTATGCAATCTTTGAATATTGTTGGCCAGAAGTATCCTGCTCGTAAGATTTTTTGTGCTGTAGAATATCCAGATTGATGCCCTCCACAAGCGCCTGAATGACACTCATTCAGGACTTTTTCAGCCTCCTCATGGGTGAGGCACCTTCTCAGAACCGTATCAATACCACGATGGTAAAGCGTATCACCGATGATCATGTAGTCTTTTGCTTGGTATCGAATACGTTTTTGTTCAGAGTGGGAGGTGTTTGGCCTGAATTTTTGGGTTTGGAGATAAATGATTATATCCCCATACTACTCATTGCTTGTAGATATCAGAAACAAACTTTCATCCACGATTGATTCTTCGGATGTTTCATCGTTGGAGGACGATGGGAGATCGCATAATAATTCTGCGAAAACTAGAGCTTTCTTTGACTTGGATTTTACAAATTCCAGATGAAACTCTTGAAGGATTGCTATCCATTTTGAATATTTCCCCCCTAGCAACTATCGCGACAATATTGTTATATACATTTTTGTGCCTTACAGCATTGAGCATGAAATGTCAATAATCCAAAGGATCCAAAGTCCCTAGCTGAGTCGCCAATTTGTTGTTGGGAAAAGTATCCAATTCGGAATGCCCCTATCCCACTCTAAGAGGTGATAGTGCCTTAGCAACAAACAAGGAAAGCTATCTGAGTATTCTTCTTTATGAGATGCAAATAGAGAAAGAAGGATGTAACTAACCGGTGTCTTCTGCTAGTTTGTCGATCCAATCACTCTCTCTATTTCGTTCGCTTCCAGCTGCCTGCTCTTTCACTGGTCCAGCTTCACACGGTTCCTGTAAGATCACAAGAGCGGAAGACTACACGAAAGATATAGATTCACATTCATAACTAGTTTAGGATCAGATATAAACTAAATATGCAAACATAACAAAACACCATTGAAATACAAGCATATAGGAGAAACTCAAGCAGCTTTATTGATATGATAAACAAGGTTCAAGAGGAGATACAACCACGTGAGTCCCGATCCAGCATCTGCCTCCCAGCAAAAGAATCCCTTCCTCTCCTCCAACAAAGCATAAATCACCCAATGTACTAATCTCAATCTCAAACCAACAGCAATTCTCTACAAATACAAATTCCAGCCTCCTGAACCTCTGGGTGAGAGATCCATATATAGATGTGAGCAGAGAGGATGAGTCAGCTCATGTTTTGACTTGTGGCTTCTCTCTGTCAGTTCTTGCTTCCACTTGGAGGTTGAGAACCCGGGGAGGAGATTGATTGCGAGTTTAAGAGACGAAATTTCGGACTGGACTTGTAAGACTGCTTCCAGGCCATATACCAGTTGGAAAGGTGTGAACCCGGTCACATTTCTTACCGATGTTCGGTAAGCCCACAAGGCCGAGTACAGGATTAGATGCCACCTTCTTTTGATTGTTTACCCATTTTGAGGAACAGCTGTGAAGAGTGATTTCACTAGCCATCCTTGTGACACTGCCGTGATTTGGAAATTCCAAACCTTACCTGGAATCAGCTGCTAACCCGTTTATCACTCGTTCCTCAAAAGACGAGTCTTCTTTAAGCTCTTTTCATCTGACTCGTAAAATATGAAAAGATTGCCAAGTTTTGGGCCTTCCAGCTCGTTAAAGCAACCGGAAGTGCTATCCCTCCTCTAGATTTTAATCTTTTTGGACCTGAGGGATTATTGCACAAAAAGATCGAGTGCTTGTTTTGTTCGGCTCGCTAAAACTATCGAAAATCCATCCCTTCTGTATTATTTTATACTTTTTCGGACTTAATGGATTAGATGACGAAAAAGGACTTCCGGAGTTAACTTTACGTACCTTTTCAGACTCTGTAAAATTGAAAAGGACCGAGTTATCTTTGTCGTTAGACTTGTTAAAAGCATTAATAGTGACAAACTTGTCTTTAGACGAGAACGAGTTTCACTATCGCTAGGCTCGTTAAAACATAGCGATGGGTTTGCTTGAAGGGCAAATTATAGAACAAGCATATGTTATCCTCCTCAAGCTTGACAAAAATAAAGAGGTACTGGTCAGAAATGACTGGGGAAAAATTGGGAAGAAACTCAAAGAACTTTAATTGGTAGCAAGTCACTCTTGAACATGACACTTCCACTCCGTGCCTGAGTCGGGTTGGGTTGTTTCATTCATCGGTCACATCACCATGGTCTCGCCATACCATCCATCTTTGGGGTAAATGCTACCAATCCATCACACAAGTGTCGCCGATACGTTCAAGAGAAGTCATCCAAAGAAGTCAACCATGTCCCATCCACTACCATACATTATCCTTCATCCTTTCATGACCGCCACCCTGAACCATATATCATCAGATCGTTTTCACCTCCATCAAAATCATTTCCTCCATTCCGTGTCACTGATGTGGGATACATTAAGGCCCTCCTTTGGCGGATCGCTTCTTGTCAACATCAGCTCATTATCCAAGAAGTTGATCTAGGAACACACCCTTCAGTACTTTGAAGCTTGCATGCCTCAATGGCAAGTTTCTCACTTCCGGCGACAGGTATACATCAATGACCTTCGACCGAAAGATTTCGCGTGGTGTTTGACGCCAAGTCCTTTATTCACACCACGTGAATTGTACTGCAGTACCTTGAGGGTCATTATCATTATCGGTGATTCCTCTCGCGCTTGTTAACAGTTTACATCATTGAGTGGTAATCAAGTGATGTCTTTCCATGTTCGACTTCAGAACATTTCTCACATGGATCGACTTGTACTTAGAGTGAAGATCGAATGAGATTGAAGACCTCGGATCTAGTTTCATCCATCCGGGCTGCGATATATATTCAGGAAAAATAAAGACATTGACATGTACAACATTGCAGCAGATAATCATCCTACCAAAAGGATGATGATTTCATCAAAATCATTAGTCTACCATCAGACGATTGTCTGTTCTATGTACAGAGAAATGAATTTATAAAGCTGAGCATGGGAATGCCCGCCTCAGCTAGATCATGAAAGCAGTATGAAAAATAATGTATTGTATTGTATCTTATTACAGGTCTCCTCCCAGCATTGGAAGAACTTCGGATCCTCCTAATAAAGCATTTCACCCGATAAACGGCCTCATACTTTAGGGGGGAACTGTTATAGACATTTTTGTGCCTTACAGCATTGAGCATGAAATGTCAATAATCCAAAGGATCCAAAGTCCCTAAATGAGTTGTTCCTACCCCTAAAGGAACAAGGTCAACCAATGACAGCTTCTCCCAGAAGTTCTCCACCAAAAACCACTCAGAAACAGTCAATTCAAGATCAATTCAGAGGCTCCACTAGCTGTTTGCTCTGAAATGCAGAATTTACACTGGCTAGGTGCACTGCAATGCAGGTAGAAGCACTACCAGGGTGCGCTGAGCGGGAAATGACAAATGGCAAGTTCATTCAATGAGGTGGAAAGACCCTGGAAGCTTCCAAAATCTTCCTCAATGACACTTGCCTCAATGAATTCGACCAAGTGATGAGTAAGAGGTTCTCAACCTCCAAGTGGAAGCAAGAACTGATAGAGAGAAGCCACAAGTCAAAACATGAGCTGACTCATCCTCTCTGCTCACATCTATATATGGATCTCTCACCCAGAGGTTCAGGAGGCTGGAATTTTGTATTTGCAGAGAATTGTTGTTGGTTTGAGATTGAGATTAGTACATTGGGTGATTTATGCTTTGTTGGAGGAGAGGAAGGGATTCTTTTGCTGGGAGGCAGATTCTGGATCGGGACTCACTTGGTTGTATCTCCTCTTGAACCTTGTTTATCATATCAATAAAGCTGCTTGAGTTTCTCCTATATGCTTGTATTTCAATGGTGTTTTGTTATGTTTGCATATTTAGTTTATATCTGATCCTAAACTAGTTATGAATGTGAATCTATATCTTTCGTGTAGTCTTCCGCTCTTGTGATCTTACAGGAACCGTGTGAAGCTGGACCAATGAAAGAGCAGGCAGCTGGAAGCGAACGAAAGAGAGAGAGAGTGATTGGATCGACAAACTAGCAAAAGACACCGGTTAGTTACATCCTTCTTTCTCTATTTGCATCTCATAAAGAATACTCAGATAGCTTTCCTTGTTTGTTGCTAAGGCACTATCACCTCTTAGAGTGGGATAGGGGCATTCTGAATTGGATACTTTTCCCAACAACAAATATATAAGTCATGGGGTTGCAATCTGACAGAATGGTAGTCTTTCGAAAGAGGACATAGTGTCGAAATCTTTGTATCGCTTGAACGGCTGCAAGCGCTAGTTTTTCAACATAAGAATATTTTCTTTCTGTATCATTTAAGTTCTTACTTAAATAATATATAGGATGTTCAATTCCATCGACTTCTTGAACTAAAACCATTGCTATGGTTGTATCTGCTGCAGCCAGATACAGGTTAAAGTCTCTTTGATAATCGGGGGCGTACATTAATGATGCTTTCACTAGGGAATCTTTTAAAGCATCAAAGGAAGCTTGCACAACCTGATCCCAGACAAAGGGTACCTCCTTTTTCAAGAGACGAGTATAACCTTTAGCAAGTTCAGCGTAATTCGGAACGAACCTGCTCAGAAAGTTCGCTTTCCCTTGGAGTTTCTGAATCTGAAGCAAGTTCGAAGGTGGAGGCAAATTTATGATTGCCTGGACCTTACACGGGTCGAGACGAATCCCATCCTTGGAGACCACAAAGCCAAGTAAACGACTAGAACTGACGTAAAATACACATTTGTGCGGATTGAGTCGTATCTTGTAGTGTCGGCAACGTAGAAATATCGCTCTTAAATGCTGCGGATGATCAGTTCGCTTTCGCGAATGAGCCGGAAGGTCATCGAGATAAGGTTGAACGATGTTTTTGATGTCATGGAAGGCATAATTCATTGCCCTCTGAAACGTTGCCCCTGCGTTCTTTAAACCAAAGGGTAATTTTCAATACGCGAATGTGCCCCACGGACAAATGAATGCATTCTTTGACTGGTCCTATGGGCAGATATTTATTTGATTATACCCGAAGAATCCATCCATGAATGAAAAGATCTCGCATCCGGCGCATTCATCAATTATCTGGTCAATGAAGGGTGTAGGGTAGTTGTCTTTTGGACAAGCTTGATTTACATCCCTATAATCGACGCACACTCTAATTGTCCCTTGTTTTTTCATTACAGGGACAATATTTGATACCCAATCGGTTAGCGGAACCGGGTACATGAAACCAGCATGGAGAAGTTTTTCAACTTCTGCCTTAATGGCAGCGGCTTTCTTGGGGTGCACCTGCCTTAGCCGTTTGTGTACTGGTTTGACATCTGGATACATCTTAATTTCGTGTTCAACGATACTCGAGTCGATGCCTGGCATTTCACTGTATGACCAAGCAAAGACATCTTTGAATTCGCGAAAAAGAGCGTTATATATTTCCAGCTCTGAAGGAGAACAACATTTGCCGACATAAATATTCTCTACAACATCTGTTTTCGTCGAGATATTTATGGCTATAGTCTCTTCAATGTTGGACAAGTTTCGCTCGGAATCCACCATATTTACAGTATTTGATAGAAAATCAACTACTGAAGGATGGTAAAGGTCATTTTGAGTATCTTCTTCATAATTCGGAAGAAGAGAACGATGGTGGGAATCGTTCCATGGTGCTCCTTCAATTACCATAGCATGGAGAATTCCTTCGTCGGTGCCATGCACTTGCGACCAAGGATCTGAAGGAGTACCATATTCTCTAGACCTATCTATCCAAATGCTTGATGAGCGTTGATTTAGGTTTGCCTCCCATGCCAAAAATATTGATTGCTATAATATTTCCATTGGGCTTAGGGGCAAAACCATTGCATGATCCATGTTGATATCGTTTTCTGAGATCTTTGTGGAAGATATCATGTTGCAGGTTCCTATTGATGCTACTTCCGCCAGATTGATTGGAGGTGGAAGAGTGAAAGTTCCCATTAATATAGGATCTTTAAGTAGGCCTACTCCGATATTCTGAAGCAAATGGGGGCTTCCATGGATCATGGGAATGCTTCCTGTAACTTGAGAACCATTGGGGAGGAAGTTTTGTTGATCGACGATTGTAATCCCTCCTTGGAAAGGAAATGCAATCTTTCTAAAATAGGTCGACACAACAGCTGCCATTGAATATATCCATGGTCGTCCCAGTAGGATGTTGTAATCAAGATTCCCATCAATGACTTCAACATCTATTTCTACCGTTTTCCCTTCTAGTTCAACTTTCAAGTTATTTAGGATACCGTATGGGGTATATGTCCTTCCGTCGAATGCTTTTAATGTTGTCGCAGATCGCAACAAGGTTGGAGATCCTAAAGTTATCCAGCAAGTCATCGACATAATACATGTGGATGCCCCCTCATCAATAATCGTTCGATGAACAATTTTGTTGAGGGCTTTCACTTGAACAAGGAAAGCTAATTGAGCTGGTAACTGAGGATCGTACCCTTTGTGGTCGAAGGATACAAGATTGGAATCCTTTGGATCAATCCCACCAATGGCCGATAGTAAAGCGTGCCTTTGGGATGGGCAATTTTGTAGTACTTCAAGAGTCGACATAGCGGATGGCGATTGGGCCAAATCTTCCACTATGTTATAATGCTACGCCGCTCTAGCGCGAGGATTAAATGTCGACTTGTGTACTACTCCCTTCGGCGGTTTTATCGTCAATTCAGGGATGGTGGGTGGTACAACTTCTTTCGAAGTTGTTGTCGAACTACTCGGTTGATCTTTATCCTTGTTGTTCGACAGCTGCGGATTCCCGTAATCTTTGTTCCTTGTCGAAATCAAAGCATCATTCTGCTGTTTTGAAATCGACAACATTAGCACTGGAGACGGGGAAGCATTTCCACTTTCAACCAGATTCGTTCCTGGGTTTGGAAATGGATTAGTTAACACTGCTGATGTTTTCGAACTTTTAAAGAATCTCTTAAGCTCAGCTTTGTATGGACATTCTTTTGTCCAATGATCCTCATCGCATATATGACACCCTGTAGGGGGTTTCCTTTGCCCAGAAGGGTTTGCAGAAGGTTTTTCAGGAGATGACTCATCTTGTTTCTTCTTCTTCCCTTTGCCTTTCTTCTTGTTTCCTGGTTGTTTGGTTTCTTTGCCGTTATCTTTCGATACGGCATTTACTTCCGAAGCAAGAAGTTCATCTTTTGCATTTTGACCTGAAATCTTACGGGCTTTCTTGGATGTAACCTTTGTCGATTCCGTGTCTGTCGTGCCAATCACGCCATCGCCAGCATGAGAGTCATTGTTCGATTTAGGAGGAGGAGGAATTGAGAATTCCGGTCTAGGGGCGTCAGGTATTTTGTCGTAGAGCGTGCCGGACTGAGTGTAAATCAAGTCCAGGTATTGTGCACGAGTGATCACTTGCTCTTCCGTTACAACTCCCCCCTTTGCTACATCTTTCGTGATGGAAGGCAGTAATGACTTGATAAACCATTCAGACAATAGCTGATCGGGAACGTATGTTTTTACCATCCTACGACGACGTTGCCACTCATGTATATGATCAGATATGTGAGTGGCCGTTGTCTGTTTGAAGTTGGTAAGCAGTTCCGTTCCTGTTTCATACCTTATTGGTAATTGAAAATGGGTTTAAAAGGTTGTGGCTAAGGTACTGAAGTTGTTGAACGAAGCTCTAGGAAATTCAATGTACCATTTTGCCGCTGGACCCGTTAACGTCCTCTGAAAGAGGCGAAGTCTTATCGAATCATCATTTAGGGTGTTTGATGAACACCATAGATGAAAGGTCATCACGTGATTCGATGGATATTCACCCGGATTTCCATTAAATTTAGGAATATCTGACGGAAGTTTATGCGGAATCGCTGGCCACCAAGGGGCGTAAGCAATCAGATCGTTTGTTAACTGGTTTAAATTAGGTAACTCTAAAGTTGCCACAAATGGTAACTGTTGATTCAGGTTAGGTGAAGCATACCCAGGATACGATGGAATCGCCTGAGCAGTTGTTCTTTGCATACCGGCATAATGCATTTGATGCTGGTATGTTTGGTAAGGTTGGTGGACTTAACCATTATAGAATGGTTGATTTTGACCGTTTTGAATGTACGGCTGTCCACTGTTTGCAAAGATCTGCTACTCAGCACCTTGGTATACTTGTTGGAATTGTGGTTGTTGGTATTGCACCAGCCACGATTGTGAAGCCATGTGCTGTTGCCCGATACTAACTGTTTGACCAAGGTGAGGGGTAATTGTACCCGTCTGGACCTGTGTCGACCCAGTCGGCGATTGTGGTTGAGTTGCAGGGTCAACGGGCTGTTGCATTACAACCTGAGAAACTTGAGGTTGGCATACAACAGGTAGCGCTTGAACTTGCGACACCGTCACAATAGCTGGTGTAGTCGGTATGTTCAACATAGGTACACATTGTTGCATTGAATATACAATTCTTGGTTGTTGAGGTAGTATAGGTACCCAACCACTTGACTTAATTCCATTATAACCTGAATGCTGTTGTGAACTCCCGTATGGATATCCTCCCGGAGGAGATAATGACAGGGCATAATGCCCCCCATGCGGTGGTAATCCAGAACTCAAGGGAATTGTTTGTCCTTGGGGACCGGACTGCCCAAATTAACCTCCAAATGGATCAATTTTTTGAGACTCAACATAAGAGTTTCCGGATATAATTCCGGATGAACAAACAGGAACGGACCAGACTGTCGAAATTGCCCCTGGGTGGGCTCCTTCTAGTGGTTGCGAGCTAGTCAGGACATATGGTGTGCCGGCGAACATTGTCGGAGTGATAGCAGGGAGTTCTGCCGTCGCTGTATCAGAAGACACAGTCCTAGATGTTGACGGTTGTTCAGACATTTGTAGTCTATCCAAAAGATTACCTAGAGATTCTACAGGAACTTCCGCTGGTGGTAGGCTAACTTCTGATGTCGAAGGATATAGAGTGATCCCGACTCCAAAGTGCGTTGGAGTACTTGCTTGAGGATCTTCTACAATTTCTTCTATCGCAATCAGACCAGGTGGAAGGGGAAGACCGTCAGGTCCGTAAAATATTTCTGGTGCCGAAGAGGCAGCGACAGATGTTTGAAGAGTAAGACTCTCTGAACTGGTTATAGATGGAGCTGGTTCAGTAACACAAGTGTTTATTCTCAAACTAGGATCAGTACCACTGTCCTTCTGTGGTTGTTGAACTTCTTCTGTCGAGGCAGGGATTCTAGAAATGTTTGGAGTAACCGGAGTCTCTGATGTCGTTGGAACACTTGTTCTAACTTTGATAGGAGACTTGGAGCCGGTTAAATGAGTTCGCTTTGTCCGTACTGGTTTCGCTTCCGGAGACAAAGACGGTTGACTCGTAAGCCTCCGCGAACGACGAGGTTTCAATTGACTTTCTTCCACGATTGCGGATTACTCGATCAACTAAAATAAAGGGAAGGTATGTTTCCGAATTAAATGAATTTTAGACGCTTTTGACACAACTTGTTTTTTCAGTTTTTAAGAGTCGAGAAAAAACAAAAGATGACTCTAGTCTCCTTCGATTTTTAATGAGCCTGAAGTGACAAGTGCTCAGATGGACCTTTTCTGTTAAGGAGTCTGAAAAGGAATGAAAGGGACTGCTCTGGAGGTCTAGGTAGAGGGAGTACCAAACCAATTGCAAAACTGCAAAATACTTTTTACGGTACGGCAGTCAATCTTCCCGAATGCTGTGTTCGATGCATTGCGATCAGTAGGGCGGCCGACACGGCTTCCTATGGATAAAGGTTTTATGCCTATAGGGGTCTCCCAATATATACTCGACGGTACGTGGGAGCACAAGTCCTTACTGGCACTTATCGTCTCAAAGTGGAGGAATCACCCAACCATCAGTGAGGACAATAGTTACCAGGTTTTACGACGCCGGAATACGTCTCTAGCCTAGACTTCTAAATGTTGTGCGTTAAGTTGCAAAGCGTTGTTAAGTTCATTGAATTTATTTTAGGTTGATCTTTCTTATGAAGTTTGCCTTTTGGGATCACCACGAGATGTATATGTAATTCCTAAAATGCCATCTAAAGATGATAAACAAGCTTTTATCTCTTTTCAGCAATGAAAATCCTAGCTACTAAGGGAAAAGAAAGACACAATCTTTTCGCAAAGAGCAAAGAGCACACTGTAAATGCACTTTTCCTAAATCAAGCCAAACAGACTGCTAATATGCAAATGCACATGCATGTGTTTTGTTTTTCACTTTCTTAATATTGATGCCTAAAAATAAAGTTGTTGTACAAATCTGAATTCGCTTTCAAGTGGAAAACACAAACAAGCTTCTTTTCGAAATCAAAAGGTAGAGATGATTACGACACTTTATGATTTTGAAATAAATACTCGTTTCGACACTAGAAAGTGACAAATTCAAGCCAAAGGCAAAAGTAAAAGCATAATCGACTATCAACAGCAAATAAACTTTCTCCTATGATCAAAATCGACACTTGCGACAGATCTAAATCAAAGGACGACAGTACGACTATTATACTTTTGCAATGGAAAACTGTAAATGACGTAACAAACACATAAAAAACATCTACAGTTTATTTTGTACAACTGAGGCGGAATTACAGCAAAGAAAAGTGGTTTTTAAACAGACACATACACTAATCACAGGCTGCAAAAATCAGAGACAAAAACTGAAAAAATGAAGCAAAGAACCTCAGCAGCACAGGGCTAGGCTGATCAACGCACCTGTTACACAGAGAAACTGGATTGCAACGCAGGTTGCCCTCTCGAGAACTATGTTGAAATGCAAAACGTCTTCACAGAGCCTGCGCTGGGGCAGAAACGAGAGTTCTATCCCGGTTCTGGGTCACGATTTGCAGTTTAATCTATGGTTTTTGGCCGAGTAAAAGCAATCAGTAATGTACAATCAGAGGGTAGATTTAATGAAGGTCTAAGAGCTATCACAAAGGGCAATCAGATCATTTGTGAATCAGCTGTTCAAAATCATAAATAGATCCAATGAATGGATTGAAGCAGCAGATGTCTACTTTGCATTTGTTAATGGAAAATGCAGTTCGATTCTCTACTTCTAAGTCTATGAAACAAACAACAAGAGAAACACAAACAAACCAACTAGACGATCGTCCCCAGTGGAGTCGCCATTTTGTTAACGGGAAAAGTGTCTATTCAGAACGACCCTATCCCACTAAGGTGTGACAGTGACCTTAGAAACAAACAGAGAAAACTACTTTTGTATTCTCCTTTATGAACTATAAACAAAGAGAAATAGGATGAACCAACCTGTGTCTTGCGCTAGTCCTTTGATCCAATCTCTCTTCTCTTTGACAGCTCCCAGCTACCTGCTCCCTTACTTGCCCAGCTTCACCAAGTACCTGCAAGATCACAGAAGAAGGAAACTATACAAAGACATGGGTTCATACTCATAAAAAGCTTAGGATCAAATTTAAGCTAAACATACAAATGTAACAAACATCAATGATACACAAGCATGTAGGAGAAACTCAAATAGTTTTATTGATATAACAAGAAGATCCAGGAGGAGTTACAACCGATGATTCCTGATCCAGCATCAACCTCCCAGCAGAGAAGCCCCTTCTTCACCTCCAACAAAGCGTAAATCACCCAATACTCTGATATCTATCTCAAAACCAACAACAATTCTCTGCAATGTACAATATTCCAGCCTTCTGGATCTCTTGGTGAGGGATCCATATATAGATGTATGCAAAGGGGATGAGTCAGCTCATGAATTGATTAGTGGCTTCTCTCTGTCAGTTCTTGCTTCCACTTGGAGATTGAGAGCCTCTTACTCATCCCTGGTCGAATTCAGTGAGGCAAGTGTCATTGGAGAAGATTCTGGAAGCTTCCATTGTCTGTCCACCTCGTGGAATGACTCTACTAGTTGTCATTTCCCGCTCAACGCACCCTGGTAGTGCATTTAGGTGCATTGCAACGCACCTAGCTAGTGTACTTGGGTGCTTTGCAATGCATCTAGCTAGTGAAGCAGCTGAAATGATCCTGATTTGACTAGTTTTGAGCAGTTTCTGGTGGAGAACTTCTGGGAGAAGCTGTAATTTGTTGACCTTGTTCCTTTAGGAGTTAGAACAACACTTTTAGGGACTTAGGAGCCCTTGGTTTATGGACATTTCATGCTTAGAGCTGTAAGGGACAAAAATGTCTATAACACCTTGACATTCCCCTTTGTGACTATTCAACTACCCTCATGACTCTTCAGCTACTCTATGACTGTTACATCCACTATTGACACTTGACATGACTCAACATTACAATGCACATGTACTCATGTGAGACAACATGGCTTGAGCAAGCCTTGCAAGACATCACTGACACTCGGTTTGCTATGGTGAGACCAACTCTTTGACATGATTATGATGGTGAAGGTGGTGAGCTGATGCCAAGCTTGGTCATCGTGATGGTGTGCATGCACCTCATGGTGACATCTAGCTGAAGCGAACTCTTGCCTCCGTTGCAACTGGTGCATTGGTTCAGCCCCTTCATCCAACTTGTCCAGTAACATGCACATGCTCTTCTTGGGTACGACTGAACCGGCAACACACTGATGCATAGTGTCCATTCCGATATTCAAGGATATGCTGGTGGTCATTCACATCAACTTTCTGAAGTACATGTTCAGTTGCAGTTGGACTTGCTTCTTGTCTTCGCCTTGGTGAGTGTGCTGAATGGGTTGGGTTGCGTGCATGTGCACAATGACATGCATGTTGCTAAATCCCTTGAATGCGATCAACAAAACTACTTACCATGTCTTCTTTGTGTTAGCTATTGGGATGGATCTTTAACTTGTGTGGGCACAGTTTCATCCGTGAGTGTTATATACATTTTTGTGCCTTACAGCATTGAGCATGAAATGTCCATAATCTAAGGGATCCAAAGTCCCTAAACAAGTTGTTCCTACCCCTAGAGGAACAAGGCTAACAAACCACAGCAATTCACAGAAGTTCTCCACCAAAAACTGCTCAAAAACAAGTCAATTCAGGATCATGTCAACAGCTCCACTGGCTATCTGCGCTGAATGTCAATGGCTCCACTGGCTACCTGCGCTGAATGTCAAAGCCAACACTGGCTACCTGCGCTGAGCGAGAGAGGACATGTGGCAGGCTCATTCCTCAAGGTGTCAAAACCCAGGAAGCTTCCAAAATGACACTTGCCTCAGGGAATTCAACTGGTGATGAGTAAGAGGTTCCAAATCTCCAAGTGGAAGCAAGAACCTCCAAGTGGAATAAAGAACTGACAGAGGGAGAGGACACTAGTCAGATCTCAAGCTAACTCATCCTCTCTCCAAACATCTATATATGGATCTCTCCTCCATGAGATCCGAAGGCTGGAATTTTGTTATTGCAAAGAATTGCTGTTGGTTTGAGACTGGAATTATTGGGTGCTTAATGCTTTGAAGGGAGGTGAAGATAGGAATTCCATTTTGCTGGGAAGGAGATGCTGGATTGGAGCCCTCTGGGTTGTATCTCTTCCTGAACCTTGTTATTCATCAATAAAGCTATCTTGGTTTTCTCCTATATACTGATGTATCTTTGATGTATGATTGCATTAGTGTATTTGGTTTATTTCTAATCCTGAATCAGTTATGAATGTGAATATCCGTCTTTGTGAAGTGTTCTTCTCTTGTCGCAAGTAGCTGTTCTCTTGTCGCAAGTAGCTGTTCTCTTGTGATCTTGCAGGAACCTGTTGAAGCAGGGCGAGCGAGAAGGCAAGTAGCTGTGAACACCCAAAGAGAAGAGAAACTGGATCGAGGGACAAGCGGAAGACACCGGTTAGTCTATCCATCTATCTTCATTCTTAATTCATAAAGGAAGAATACTAGAATAGCTGCCTCTGTTTGTTGCTAAGGCACTGTCACACCTTAGGTGGATAGGATCGTCCTGCATAGGCATTTTTCCCCACAACAAATTGGCGACTCCACTGGGGAAATTTTTTTTAGCCATTTTATTTGTGTCTCTATCATTGTTTGTTTCATAGACTCAACAGCAACAATCGAACTGCTTCTGCTATTCTCAGTTGCAAAATAGACAGTTGCTGCTTTGATCCTTCACTGGATTTTGTCTATGATCTGAACAATGGACTCACAAATGATTTGATGATCCTTTGTGATAGATCTTAGTACCCCCTCAAAGCATCCCTTTGATTGTACCTTGCTTGTGGTTTTGATTTGGCCTGAAACCGTTGATTATTGAGCAATCTGTGACCCAGAACCCAGTGAGAAACGAGAGTTTCTCCTTCAGTGCGACCACTGTGAAGGCATTCTGCATTTCAACGCAGGTCCCGTGAAGGCTACCTGCGCTGAATGTCAAAACCACAGTGTTGAGGTTGCACTGAACCAGTTTTGCCTTGTGCAGCTGGGGTTCTCTGCTCTCTGTTGCCCTGTTTTGATCTCTGATTTTTGCAGCCTGTAACCAGCATAGGTACCAGTCTGATAACTCCTTTTCTCTGCTTAGATTCCGCCTCCTTTTGTACAAAAAGACTGTGAGTGTTTTATGTGTTTGTGGCGTCATTTACAGTTTTCCTTTGCATGAGTGAAATAATCATCCTGTAGCCCTTGATTCAGATCTGTTGATTGTGATCTTAGGAGAGAGTTCATTGGCTGTTTACAGTTGATTATACATTTTCTTTTGCTTAATTGGTTTGAGTTTGTCTCTTTTAAGTGTCGAAACAAGTATTCATTTTGAAAGTCGTAAAGTGTTGTAATCTCTTCTACCCTTTTTGATTTCGAAAAAGTAAACTTGTTTGTATTTGTCATTTAAAAACAAATTCAAAGTTGTACAAAAAAGCTTTCTTTGTAGGCATCAATACTAAGAAAGCAGAAAACAAACACCTGCATTGTGCATTTGCATTTTGATAAGTTTGCATGCTTGATTTAGGAAAAAGTGCATTAGAGTGTGCTGATTGCTCTTTGAGAAAAGATGGTGTCTTTCTTTTCCCTTAGTAGCTAGGATTTTCAAAGTCGAAAAGATATAAAGCTTGCTTATCATCTTAGACTACATTTAGGAATTGTACCATATATCTTGTGGTGATCCAGAAAGGCAAACTTCTAAAAAGATCAACTTAAAATAAACTGAATGAACCTAACAACGCTTTGCAACATAACGCACAACATAGAGGTCTAGGCTAGAGACGTGTTCCGGCGTCGTTAAGCCTGGTGACTGTCGATCTCGTGGAAGGTGGGTGATTCTTCCTGAGGGACGATAGCGCCAGTACGGATTGTTCTCCCACGTACCATTGCGTATATATTGGGAGACCCCTATAGGCATATATCCTTTATCCTTAGGAAGCCGTGTCGACCGCCTTACTGATCGCAATGCACTGAACACAGCATTCAGGAAGATCGACCGCCCGTACCTTAAAAAGTATTCTGCGGTTTTGCGAAAAGTTTGGCACACCCTCTGCCTAGAACTCCAGAGCAGTTCCTTTTGGCCTTTTTCAGACTCTATAACAGAAAAAGTCCATCCGAGCATTTGTCACTTCGGGCTCGTTAAAACATCGAAGGAGACTAGAGTCATCTTTAGCTTTTTCTCGACTCTTTAAAAGTGAAAGCAAGTTGTGTCTAAAGCGTCTAAAAAATTCATTCAATTCAGAAACACACTTTCCCCTTTTGTATTTTAGTTGATCGAGTAATCCGCAATCGTGGAAGAAAGTCAATTGAAACCCCGTCGTTCGCGGAGGCTTACGAGTCAACCGTCTTTGTCTCCGGAATCGAAAACAGTACGGACAAAGAGAACTCGTTTAACCGGTTCGAAATCTCCTATCAAAGTTAGAACAAGTGTTCTGACAACATCTGAGATTCCGGTTACTCCAAACATTTCTGGAAACCCTGCCTCTATTGAAGAAGTTCAACAGCCACAGAGGGACAGTGACACTGATCCTAGTCTGAGAGCAAATACTTGCATTACTGAACCAGTTCCATCTGTAACTGGTCCAGAGAGTCTTGTTCCTCAAACAATTGTTGCTGTCGATTCAACCCCTTCTTCGGCACCAGAAATATTTTACGGACCTGACGACCTTCCTCTTCCACCTGGTCTGATTGCGATAGAGGAAATTGTAGAGGACCCGCAAGCAAGTACTCCAACCCATTTTGGAGTAGGGGTCACTCTTTTTCCTTCTACATCAGAAGTTAGTCTATCACCAGTGGAAGTTCCTGTAGATTCGCTAGGCAATTTATTGGATAGACTCAAAATGTCTGAGCAACCGTCAACATCTAGGACTGTGTCGAACGACACAGCGACAGCAGAACTACCTGTCGTCACTCCGACAATGTTTGCCGGCGTACCATCTGTCCCAACTAGCTCGCAACCGCTAGAAGGAGTCCACCCAGGGACTATTTCGACAGTGTGGTCTGTTCCAGTTTGTTCCTCTGGAATAATATCCAGCAATTCTTATGTTGAAACTCGACAAATTGATCCCTATGGAGGTCAACTTGGGCCATCCAGTCCCCAAGGGCAAACAATCCCCTTGAGTTCCGGGTTGTTACCGTATGGGGGGCAGTATGCCCTTTCATTACCCCCTCTGGGAGGATACCCATACGGGAGTTCTCAGCAGTATTCAGGTTATACTGGAGTTACGACAAGTGGTTGGGTACCTATGCTACCCCAACAGCCAAGAGTTGTGTATTCTACGCAACAATGTGTACCTATGTCGAACATCCCGACAACGCCAGCTATTGTAACAGTGTCACAAGTTCAAATGATGCCTGTTGTATGTCAACCTCAGATTTCTCAGGTTGTAATGCAACAGCCCCTTGACCCTGTGACACAACCACAATCGCCAACTGGTGGGGCGACACAGGTCCAAATGGGTACAATCACCCCACATCTTGGTCCGCCGGTTAGTATAGCGCAGCAGAACATGGCTTCACAATCGTGGCTGGTGCAATACCAACAACCACAATTCCAGCAACTGTACCAAGGTTCTGAGCAGCAGATCTTTGCGAACAGTGGACAACCATATATTCAAAACGGTCAAAACCAACCGCTTTACAGTGGTCAAGTCCACCAACCGTACCAGTCATACCAACATCAATTACATTATGCTGGTATGCAAAGGCCTACTGCTCAGGCGATTCCATCGTATCCTGGGTACGCCTCACCTAACCTGAATCAACAGTTACCATTCGTGGCAACTTTAGAATTACCAGATTTACACCGATTAACGAACGATCCAATTGCTTACGCCCCTTGGTGGCCAGCGATTCCTCACAAACTTCCATCGGACATTCCTAAATTCAACGGAAATCCAGGTGAAGACCCATCGAATCACGTGATGACATTTCATCTATGGTGTTCATCAAACACCCTGAACAATGATTCGATAAGGCTTCGCCTTTTTCAGAGGACGTTGACGGGTCCAGCGGCAAAATGGTATATTGAATTACCTAGAGCCTCTTTCGACAATTTCAGTTCCCTAGCCACGACTTTCTTAACCCATTTTCAATTACCAATAAGGTATGAAACTGGAACAGAAATCTTAACCAACTTCAAGCAGACGACGGCCACCCATATTTCCGATCATATACATGAGTGGCGTCGTCGACGCAGGATGGTGAAGACTTATGTTCCCGATCAGCTATTAGCTGAATGGTTTATCAAGTCGTTACTTCCTGCCATAATGGAAGATGTGGCCAAGGGGGGAGTCGTAACGGAGGAGCAAGTTATTGCTCGTGCACAATATCTAGACTTAGTATACACTCAGTCTGGCACACTCTACGACAAAATACCTGACACCCCTAGACCGGAATTCTCAATTCCTCCCCCTCCTAAATCAAATAGTGACTCTCATGCCGGCGATGGTGTGATTGGCACGGAAAACGCGAAATCGACGAAGGCTTCGTCTAAGAAAGCCCGTAAGAATTCGGATCAAAATGCAAAAGAAGAAATTCTTGCTTCAGAAGTAAATGCCGTATCAGGAGATAGAGGCAAAGAAACCAATCAACCAGGAAGCAAGAAGAAGCAAAACAAAGGGAAGAAGAAGAAAAAAGGTGAGTCATCCCCTGAGAAAACTTCTTCAAACCCTCCTGGGAATAGGAAACCAAAAAGTCCATGCATGATATGTGATGAGGATCATTGGACAGGCAATTGTCCATACAAAGCTGAGCTAAAAAGGTTCTTCAAAAGTTCGCAAACCTCAGCTGTGTTAACTGATCCGTTTCCAAACCCAGGTCAAAATCTGGTTGATAGTGGAAATGCTTCCCCATCGCAAGTGCTAATGTTGTCGATCTCCAAGCAACAAAATGATGCTTTGATTTCGACAAGGAACAAAGATTACGGGAATCCGCAGCTGTCGAACGACAAAGGTAAAGATCAACCTAGTAGTTCGACAACAACTTCGACAGAAGTTGTACCGCCCATCATTCCTGAATTAACAATAAAACCGCCAAAGGGAGTAGTACACAAGTCGACATTTAATCCTCGCGCCAGAGCGGCGCAGCATTATAACATAGTGGAAGATTTGGCCCAATCGCCGTCCGCTATGTCGACTCTTGAAGTACTACAAAATTGCCCATCCCAAAGGCAGGCATTGTTATCGGCTATTGGTGGGGTTGATCCTAAGGATTCCAATCTTGTATCCTTCGACCACAAAGGATACGATCCTCAGTTACCAGCTCAACTAGCTTTCCTTATTCAAGTGAAAGCCCTCAACAAAACTGTTCACAGAACAATTATTGATGAGGGGGCATCTACATGTATCATGTCGATGAGTTGCTGGAAAACTTTAGGGTCTCCAACCTTGTTGCGGTCTTCGACGACACTAAAAGCATTCGACGGAAGGACGTACACACCGTACGGTATCCTAAATAACTTGAAGGTTGAGCTAGGTGGAAAAACAGTAGAAATAGATGTTGAAGTCATCGATGGGAATCTTGACTACAACATCCTACTGGGAAGACCGTGGATATATGCCATGGCAGCTGTGGTGTCGACTTATTTTAGGAAGATCGCATTCCCTTTTCAAGGAGGGATTACGGTCGTCGACCAACAGAACTTCCTCCCTAATGGTTCACAAGTTACAGGGAGCATTCCCATGATCCATGGAAGCAACCATTCGCTTCAAGATATCGGAGTAGGCCTACTGAAAGACCCCACATTGATGGGAACTTTCGCGCTTCCCCCTCCCATCTATATAGGAGAAATAGCGTTAGTAGCAGCCTGCAACATGATATCTTCTACGAAGGTTGCAGAAGACGATATCGACATGGATCATGCAATGGTTTTGCCCCCAAGCCCAATAGAAATATTGTAGCAATCAATGTTTCAGGCATGGGAGGCGAACCCAAATCAACGCTCATCAAGCGTTTGGGTAGATAGGTCTAGAGAATATGGTACCTCATTAGATCCTTGGTCGAAAGTACATGGGACTGACGAAGGAATCCTACAATCAATGTTGATTGAGGGGGCACCATGGAATGATCACCACCATCGTTCCCTTCTTCCAGAATATGAAGAAGATACTCAGCATGACCTTTATCACCCTTCAGTTTTTGAATTCCTATCAAATACTGTAAATACGGTGGATTCCGAGCGGAACTTATCTAATATTGAAGAGACTATAGCCATAAATATCTCGACTAAAACAAATGTTGTAGAGAATATTTATGTCGGAAAAGGTTGTTCTCCTTCAGAACTGGAAATATATAACGCTCTTTTTCGCGAGTTCAGAGATGTCTTTGCTTGGTCATATGATGAAATGCCAGGCATTGACTCGAGTATCGTTGAACATGAAATTAAGATGTATCCTGATGTCAAACCAGTAAGACAACGACTTCGGCAGGTGCACCCCAAGAAAGCCGCTGCCATTAAAGCAGAAGTTGAAAAGCTTCTCCATGCTGGTTTCATCTACCCGGTTCCTCTAACTGATTGGGTATCGAATATTGTCCCTGTTATGAAGAAACAAGGGACAATTAGAGTGTGTGTCGACTATAGGGATGTAAACCAAGCTTGTCCGAAGGACAACTACCCTACACCCTTCATCGACCAGATAATTGATGAATGCGCCGGATGTGAAATCTTTTCATTTATGGATGGATTTTCTGGGTGTAATCAAATAAATATCCGCCCACAGGACCAGTCAAAGACTGCATTTATTTGTCCGTGGGCACATTCGCCTATCGAAAATTACCCTTTGGTTTAAAGAACGCAGGGGCGATGTTTCAGAGGGTAATGAATTATGCCTTCCATGACATCAAGAACATCGTTCAACCATATCTCGACGACCTTCCGGCTCATTCACGAAAGCGGACTGATCATCCGCAGCATTTAAGAGCGATATTTCTACGTTGCCGACACTACAAGATAAGACTCAATCCACACAAATGTGTATTTTGCGTCGGTTCTGGTCGTTTACTTGGCTTTGTGGTCTCTAAGGATGGGATTCGTCTCGACCCTTGCAAGGTTCAGGCAATCATTAATTTGCCTCCACCTTCAAATTTGCTTCAGATTCAGAAACTCCAAGGGAAAGCAAACTTTCTGAGGAGGTTCATTCCAAATTACGCAGAACTTGCTAAAGGTTATACTCGTCTTTTGAAAAAGGATGTACCTTTTGTCTGGGATCAGGTGGCGCAAGCCTCCTTTGATGCTCTGAAAGATTCTCTAGTAAAAGCATCATTAATGTATGCACTAGACTATCAAAGAGATTTTAACCTGTATCTCGCTGCAGCAGATACGACCATTGCGATGGTTTTAGTTCAAGAAGTCGATGGAATTGAACATCCTATATATTATTTAAGTAAAAACTTGAATGATACAGAAAGCAAGTATTCTTATGTTGAAAAACTAGCGCTTGCAGCTGTTCAAGTGATTCAAAGATTTCGACATTATGTCCTCTTTCGGAAAACTACCATTTTATCAGATTGCAACCCCATGACTTATATACTGTCGCGACAGTTGCTGGGGGGCAAATATTCAAAATGGATAGCGATCCTTCAAGAGTTTGATCTGGAATTTGTAAAATCCAAATCAAGGAAAGCTCTAGTTTTCGCAGAATTATTGTGCAATCTCCCATCGTCGTCCAACTATGAAACATCCGAAGAATCAATCGTGGACAAGAATTTGTTTTTGATATCTACAAGCAATGAGTGGTATGGAGATATCATAATTTATCTCCAAACCCAAAAATTCAGGTCAAACACCTCTCACTCTGAACAGAAACGTATACGATACCAAGCTAAAGACTACATGATCGTCGGTGATACACTTTACCGTCGTGGTATCGATACAGTTCTGAGGAGGTGCCTTACCCATGAGGAGGCCGAAAAAGTCCTGAATGAATGTCATTCGGGCGCGTGTGGGGGGCATCAATCTGGATATGCAACAGCACAAAAAATCTTACGAGCAGGATACTTCTGGCCAACCATGTTCAAAGATTGCATAATCGCAGTCAGAAGTTGCCATGCATGTCAGATTTTTGATAGCAAAACCATAAGACCACCCACACCATTACAGCCAATAGTTGTTGTTGGGCCTTTCGCCAAATGGGGCATCGATTTCATGCAATGTAACCCCACCTCGACCGGGGGGCATGGGTATATTATAGTCGCCGTTGACTATTTTACCAAATGGGCCGAGGCGATGCCTACATTAGATAACACTGGTGAAACAACTGCCCTTTTCTTTTTCAATCATGTAGTCGCCAGGTTCGGTGTACCACAGGCTATAGTTACAGATCATGGATCGCATTTTCGCAATCACATGATGATTGAATTAGCTGCCAAGCTAGGGCTATCTCACGACAGCTCTACCCCGTATTATCCGCAAGCCAACGGACAAGTTGAAGCGATCAACAAGGTCCTGAAGCGTATGTTGCAAAGGATGATCGGGGTTCACAAAAGAAGGTGGCACCTAATCCTGTACTCAGTCTTGTGGGCCTACCGAACATCGGTAAAGAATGCGACTGGGTTCACACCTTTCCAACTGGTGTATGGCCTGGAGGCAGTCTTACTAGTCCAGTGTGAAATTTCGTCTCTTAAACTCGCAATTGATCTCCTCCCCGGAACTTCAGAAGAAGAGGCACGTTTCTTGGAATTAATCCAATTGGATGAAACCCGTCGTGATGCCGCTTTGGCTAACGAAGCCCATAAGAAATGAGTCAAGGCGCAGTTCGACAAAAATGTCAAACCCCATGTCTTCTCAGAAGGTGACTTGGTCTTGCTTTACGACCAAGAATCCGACAAATTGGGAGCAGGTAAATTTAATTCTTTATGGATGGGCCCCTATATTGTTAAATGAGTGTTAGCAAAAGGAGCCTACGAGTTAATGGATTATGACGGAATTCCACTAGCGCAACCCCGCAATGGGTTGTACCTCAAGCGTTACTATGCTTAAATAGTAACCTGTGTGCTTTTGTTGTATTTTGTTTTCGCTAAAGTGTTTGTTTTGGTCGAGTAATCCACCTTTTTACATTTATTGCAGATGTCGAACCTTTCTGAGACATGTGTGGGATATGCTGACGGAGCAAGTCGTAGTTCGCGGAACCTGTCCTCCGCGGCCTGGGCCATTTTTGATCCAAGCGGCGAGTTAGTGAGTTTTAGAGGTGTGTGTATTGGGCAATCAACAAATAATATCGCTGAGTATAGTGCATTGATAGAACTACTCTCTGATGCCATCACCCATGGTATACGCCGATTAATCGTCAAGCTAGACTCACAACTCGTGATACTACAACTCAATGGTATATATTCTGTCCGCAATCCAGCTATTTATCGCATGTTTCTAAGGGTTAAGATTTTGGAAAGACAGTTTGATTTAATTCAATACCAACATATTTCCAGAAACTTAAACACATTAACCGACTCATTAGCGAACTATGTGTTAGATAGACATTTACAACATTTATAAAAAGAAATGCATCATCAATGTTGTACAAGTGGATCATATAACTCAACCAGAATAAACCCCGAAAATCAAAATATATATATAAAAGTTATTTATCGTTTACACATAATGTTCTGTAACCAAGACAAAAATTGGTCGCATGACCCAAAAACTCAAAAATGCCAGGGGGCACCCTAGCCTAGTGATGCTCATGATAGCACGTCACGGCCTGTGCAATCATGCGCAAGAGACGAGTCCATCATCTAGGCACACCAGTAGTATGCCGCTGCAACTGTAAAGCTAACTCGTCGATCCGTACATCCAGAATACCGAGAGTAAGGCTCTCAACCTGCTCCTGCACAGCTGTAAGGGTCTCGGCTACGTCAAGGTCACGAAGAATAACCCTCCCAGCAGGGCTGCAGGGCAGCAACTGGCGCTCTCGGACGAACTGCTGGACGAACAGGACCAACATCTGCATGCACACAAGAGTTTGATTAAAGTCTTGATAGAGTAAAGCACAAAAACATTATGAATAAAAACAGTAAACAGTGATATGGTCGAAGATTTTACCAATAGCGCCCCACTGTTCGCCATCCGGTAGCACCAAATCCAGATCGCCTCGGAAATCCATACCAACATATGGATACTCGGAATAGACCATCTCCTGACGCTCGAACCACCTAAAGAAGATATCAGTAAAAGTAATCTGAGATTGACCAGCATGCCTAGACATGTGATCAACCCATCTCTGCATGTGTGGCTCGGTAGGAGAAGGCAAGTCGAGTGCAATATACTGAGGCTGCATCAGTGGTATTTTCTCCAAGGCGAAGGCAGTCAAAATAGAATCAAACCCAAAGTTCTTCAGCTTCCCGTCCTTTACCTTGGTCAACTGACTTTTCATCTGAAGAAGTACTGCATCACACCAGTTGAATACTTTCGGTTGGAGACACTCCAAGGCGTGCTGCACATAAGATCTGTTGGCGACATGAAGAGATGCACTACCGGCCATCCTACCAATAGTATACAGAATGGACCTGAGAGACCTGTCAGTAATCTCATGGATAACGACCTTGCCATCTCTACTCGGCTGAGATCCTTCCCTACAATACTGGCGGACATAGTCTCTCACGGAATCATTCCCTCGGGCCGAACCTGACAAAGAAATGGGGGCACCCCGCCTTGACAACCCAGTCAAGAAGTAAATGTCCACTATGGTCAAGGGGATGGATTTGCCCCTAATCTGGAATACTTGGTTGATGGGATCCCAAGCATCAAGCATATACTGCAGTAAGGAGATCTGTGCTCTCATACTAGAGATACAGAAGAATTTCAGCAGGCCACAGTTCCGCAGCGCGTTCACCGTGACAGGATCATGGAGGGCAATCATGTCCTCTTCTTCATGTTCTCGTTCTCGCCATGTAAGGGCCATTTTGCTCAAAGGTCCCTGCAAAACAAACAAGAGAAAGAGTAAGATCCTGGATTTGATGAGAAATTGGCAAAATTTCATCAAAAACTGTGCAACAAAACCAGTTTTCTGTGCCCAACGCAGGTAGCAAGTGTTCCACCTGCGTTGAAGGTCAAACTGCCTTAAGGTAGCTTGACATTCAATGCAGGTTTCGAGTGAACCACTTGCGCTGATGGCAGGGCGCCCTAACAAAACCCCAGGTGCTCAGGAAGACAGGAAAACAGGCACAGAATGGGAAAATGAAACAATGAAAAGAAAGAGCTAGGGTTTAGCTCCTACCTGGTCCAGACGGCGCCGAGAATCGTCCACAGAATCTCCCGAAATCAGTTGGTGAAAATCAAGGGGGAAGAGGCACCTCCAAAGCTCCAACAAACCAAGTTCAAATGAAATGGTAAAATGAGAGGTAAAAACACTTTTTAATTGCTTTTTACGTAGTTCAAAGCGAAATATTAGGGTTTTAATCTCATTTTCAAACAAATGTTATTCATTTCTAACTAAGTTTGATGCAGCAATTGAGAATGCAGTACTATCTTTGAAAAGGGCTAAGCTAGTTATGGTAAAAAATCAAAATTTGACCATATAAACGAGCAGTTTTAGCACACAGTTCATGCTCGTTAAAAAATAAACGCAAGATCCGAGCAGTTTTAACGCGGACTTCATGCTCGTTAAAAAATAAACATAAGCACTACTTGGTAAATAACCACTGTGAATGTAACTTTATTAGCCATTAAATCCTTGGTCGTGTTTGCACCATCACCTCCACTTTTCATTTGGCCGATCGTTCACCTCCATATGATTGTTTACCCATTTTGAGGAACAGCTGTGAAGAGTGATTTCACCTGGCCATCCTTGTGACACTGCCGTGATTGGAAAATTCCAGCCTGTACCTGGAATCAGCTGCTAACCCTGTTTATCACTCGTTCCTCAAAAGACGAGTCTTCTTTAAGCTCTTTTCAACTGACTCGTAAAATATGAAAAGATTGCCGAGTTTTGGCCTTCCAGCTCGTTAAAGCGACAGGAAGTGCTATCCCTCCTCTAGATTTTAATCTTTTTGGACCTGAGAGATTATTGCACAAAAAGATCGAGCGCTTGTTTGTTCGGCTCGTTAAAACTATCGAAAACTCATCCCTTCTGTATTGTTTTATACTTTTTCGGACTTAAGGGATTAGATGACGAAAAAGGAATTTTGGAGTTAACTTTATGTACCTTTTTAGACTCTCTAAAAATGAAAGGGACCGAGTTATCTTTGTCGTTAGACTCGTTAAAATCACTAAATAGCGACAAACTTGTCTTTAGACGAGAACGAGTTTCACTATCGCTAGGCTCGTTAAAACATAGCGATGGGCTTGCCCGAAGGGCAGGTTATAGAACAAGCATATGTTATCCTCCTCAAGCTTGACAAAAATAAAGAGGTACTGGTCAGCAATGACTGGGGAAAAATTGGGAGAAACTCAAGAAAAATTTGATGGTAGCAAGTCGCTCTTGAACATGACACTTTTCCTCCGTACCACAATCGGGTTGGGTTGTTTCATTCACCGGTCACATCACCATGGTCTCGCCATACCATCCATAATTGGGGTAATGCTACCGATCCATCGTATCAGTGTCACCATATGTTCAAGAGAAGTCGTTCAGAAAGAGTCAACCGTGTCCCATCCACTGCCATACATTATCCTTCATCCGTTCATGACCGCCACCCTGAATCATATGTCACAGATCGTTTTCACCTCCATTAAAATCATTAGCTCCGTTCCGTGTCACTGATGTGGGATTCATTAAGGCCCTCCTTTGACGGATCGCTTCTTGTCGACATCAGCTCATTATCCAAGAAGTTGATCTAGGAACAACCCCTTCAGTACTTTGAAGCCTGCATGCCTCAATGGCAAGTTTCTCACTTCCGGCGACAGGTATACATCAATGACCTTCGACCAGAAGATTTTGCGTGGTGTTCGACGCCAAGTCATTTATTCACACCACGTGAATTGTATTGCAGTACCTTGAGGGTCATTATCATTATCGGTGATTCCTCTCGCGCTTGTTAACGGTTTACCTCATTGACCGGTAATCAAGCGATGTCTTTCCATGTTCGACTTCAGAACAATTCTCACATGGATCGACTTGTACTTAGAGTGAAGATCGAACGAGTTTGAAGACCCCGGATCTAGTTTCATCCATCCGGGCTACGATATATATAAATACATTTGACATGTACATCCTTGCAGCAGATGATCATCCTACTCAAAGGATGATAATTTCACCAAAATTATCAGTCTACCATCAGACGATTGTCTGTTCTATGTACGAAAAATGAATTTATAAAGCTGAGCATGGGAATGCCCGCCTCAGCTAGATCATGAAAGCAGTATGAAAAATAATGTATCGTATTGTATCTTATTACAGGTCTCCTCCCAGCAATTGGATGAACTTCGGACCCTCCTGGATAAAGCATTTCACCCGATAAACGGCCTCATACTTTAGGGGGCAACTGTTATAGACATTTTTGTGCCTTACAGCATTGAGCATGAAATGTCCATAATCTAAGGGATCCAAAGTCCCTAAACAAGTTGTTCCTACCCCTAGAGGAACAAGGCTAACAAAACACAGCAATTCACAGAAGTTCTCCACCAAAAATTGCTCAAAAACAAGTCAATTCAAGATCATGTCAACAGCTCCACTGGCTATCTGCACTGAATGTCAATGGCTCCACTGGCTACCTGTGCTGAATGTCAAAGCCAACACTGGCTACCTGCGCTGAGCGAGAGAGGACATGTGGCAGGCTCATTCCTCAAGGTGTCAAAACCCAGGAAGCTTCCAAAATGACACTTGCCTCAGGGAATTCGACTGGTGATGAGTAAGAGGTTCCAAATCTCCAAGTGGAAGCAAGAACCTCCAAGTGGAATCAAGAACTGACAGAGGGAGAGGACACTAGTCAGATCTCAAGCTGACTCATCCTCTCTCCAAACATCTATATATGGATCTCTCCTCCATGAGATCCAGAGGCTGGAATTTTGTTATTGCAAAGAATTGCTGTTGGTTTGAGACTGGAATTATTGGGTGCTTAATGCTTTGAAGGGAGGTGAAGATAGGAATTCCATTTTGCTGGGAAGGAGATGCTGGATTGGAGCCCTCTGGGTTGTATCTCTTCCTGAACCTTGTTATTCATCAATAAAGCTATCTTGGTTTTCTCCTATATACTGATGTATCTTTGATGTATGATTGCATTAGTGTATTTGGTTTATTTCTAATCCTGAATCAGTTATGAATGTGAATATCTGTCTTTGTGAAGTGTTCTTCTCTTGTCGCAAGTAGCTGTTCTCTTATCGCAAGTAGCTGTTCTCTTGTGATCTTGTAGGAACCTGTTGAAGCTGGGCAAGCGAGAAGGCAAGTAGCTGTGAACACCCAAAGAGAAGAGAAATTGGATCGAGGGACAAACGGAAGACACTGGTTAGTCTATCCATCTCTCTTCATTCTTAATTCATAAAGGAAGAATACTAGAATAGCTGTCTCTGTTTGTTGCTAAGGCACTGTCACACCTTAGGTGGATAGGATCGTCCTGCATAGGCATTTTTCCCCACAACAGTGAGTGCATGTTGCACCCATTGTTGTTCCTGATCTTGCTGCAACTCATTCGTCTGTCTGTGCAACTTCATGTTCTTCCTTGAGTTGCTGCTTCGGCACATGCAACTCCTTCTTCATTCCATTCTTTGTATCTATGTGACCTTCATGTTGCGTCGTCACCTCATAATCTGAGTCTCCAAATTTTCCTTCATTATTAGTGGATCTGCTTGATCTTGCAACTTTGTTTTGCCTTTATGTTGTCAACAACCTTCCTCTTGCATTTGCTGCGTTCGCTGCATTCGATATGCTTCCTTGAGCTTCTGTTAATGATTCTTCTTGTTGTGATGTTGCTTCTTGATGTCCTTGTCTACAAACAACTTGATGTCTTCATGAATAAGCAAGCTCATAGACACTTGATCGGCTGCATCCCCAAGTGTGCTCTGAACGGTGTCTTCGTCTCCGCTCTCCTGGAAATCATTGTACCTATACTGCTGAGAGGTAGATGAACACCTATGATACCTGGAGACATGGAAACACTCATAGCAAGCAATCTGTCAGTTGAAAACCAAAATGAACATGAGAACTAACTTGCAACATATCTGGGTAAATGGCCATGAAGGCTGCACAATTTTGGCCAGGAGATCGAGAGACCAACTGCCAAGAGTGCTTAAGGCATAGTATGGGCTACTGGGAGACTGGATGACTTCTTGAACTTCACAATGCATAGTATAGCCTGGCTGCTAACTATTGGGATTGCGCAATGTGCAATTATAGCTGGGAAGGACTGTTGGCCCAGGGACAAATTTGCGCAAATTTTTGGGCCAAGCAGCCACTGTCCTCCAGAAATGTTAAAAATAGTCCTAGAGGCCAGTGTTGGTCACGAATGTGCAAATATGAAGAAGAAGGTGAGCCTTCCTTCCCCAGATTGCGCAATGCAGCCTTGGTGAAGGTAGAGCCCGGGCCAAGGTTGGCCCAACTCGCCGACGGGCAACTGAAATCAAGTAAGACAATGAAATGCATGTGAAACTAAGTGATAGCATAAGTGATTAAGAGTGCATGCAAAACATGAATGAAAGAATCAACAGACAGATCAACATGCATGTGGGTGAGGCAGTTTGTGAGTTGGGCGGACGTCCGTGCAAAACAGTTTCATGCATGCGACAACAGTGAGATAGTAACAAAAATTAAGACAGAGCTAGGAGAAGATAGTATACATGTAAATGACAACAAACATTCAAAGAAATCAAGAAAACAATACTCCCACAAGAGAAAACATGAAAAGTGACAGAAATACAGCACATGGCATAGGAAGTGGGCTTACCCCGAAAAGGCTGAGCTGAATGTGTTGACTACTCCTAGATGTGATGTGGGATGTCAAAGCTGCAAGGTTGAAGTGAGGAAATGAGCTCTGTAGCGTCTGTTTGATGAATTTTGATAACATCAAGGTCATGACGCGCATGCCACGAATCTAGGGAAGCAACACTTGGTGAGAGGTTTCGGAATTTCTCCTTGCATGAAACCTCCAACTGCTAAATATATATCCCTAAAACAAGGGATGCCTTTACATGCTACCTTGGGAGAAGAAACCCATGCATGCAAGTATATTTTGCTCAGTCTCGAAGGGAACCAGTCAACTGAGCTGCAAATGCAAGAGACTGCTCAATTACTGGAGAAAAATGTGCATTTTTGGCTCGGAGTTGGGCTAGCTACCCAAGAGATTTGTGCAATTTGTGGGTAGAGCAGCTGACTGCTACCTAGATTTGAGCAAATCCTAGGCTGAACAGCCTGCTGATGGGAAAATTTGCTCAAATCCTACTGGGAGGGTTGGCTGGCAGGAGTGCACTATTCTAGAGCCTAGTAGGCTTTCAGAGAGGATTGCACAATTCCTAGGGGGAAGGCTGGATTCCCTCTAGAAATTTGCAATTTTCAAGGGGAAGATTCTCAGCCTATAGATGGACCAAGTTCGGGTGAGTAGCCTATGAGGGGAATGGATCAAATGTGATCGACAGGTTGCCTTTGTGCGAGGAAAACACATGAATCTTGAGTACTTGATGAAGCAAGACAAATTGTTGTGTAAGGTTGGTAGGGAGGCTCCAAAACAGGCTAAGGAAAAATTTTGGAGGGTGGTTGTAGCTGCTGCAATACGTATGAAACCCGATTACAATGACCTTCCATCCGCATATTACGATATCAACAAAGTTTGGTTGTATAATCATAAGGGTGCATTATGTTATGATGAATTGCCTCGCCCTCAACCACCTTTGGTATGCCAACCTCCTCGTCTAGTAACTTTGCAGTCAGAGATGGATGTCACGTCTCAAATTACTTGAGAAGGAAGGGATGCCATTATAGATAACATACAAAGTGCATTGACATGAATTGATATCAGTCTAAATCAGCAAAGAGCACAATCTAATGCATGTGAAAGTTTTGTATATAAAACAAATGAGGATATAGATAATATTAATATTGAAGAACTTAAAGCATATGAAAAGGCTTGTCATAATGGTTGGTAAGGCCTAATTGTTCATGAAGAAGAGGGTGTGGTATCGGTATGTGTCAATTTTCAGGGTTGATATTTTAATCTAATTTTTAATGTACGTGTTAATGTTGATTCACATACATTTTGTTATTTTTTTAGATATAATCTAACAAAAATGTATCATGTGTTCACCATTTGCAGTTAACTCGTTTGTTGAATGAAAATTTTGATAATGTCATGGTCTGAGGTTCAAGTTCAAATGAAGATATTTTGAGAGATGTTAGTTCATTTGAAGAGTTCATGTTGATACAATTATTATTCTACTTTTATTATATTGATATATTGTGACCTAACATATTTTTAAAAGAAATAATTAAATTTCTATATAATTAAATGTTAATAGATTCTGATTCTGGCTAATCATTTGGACATAGCGCTACCCTCTTCCTCCCTATTAGGGATGAGCTCAAGTATTGAATATTTCACTTATGTTTTATTATAAATTGAATTGGAAGTTTCATTAAAAAATGATTTATAGATTTATCTTATAATTTTAAAATTTTGGAATTTTAGGTTTGGGGAGATTTCCATTGTCCAGGGACTTTAGCGATGGAGTCGACAATGGGGATAGGATCATCTAAACAATTTGAAAAAACCATGTAATGATTTTTTTAATATTGTGAGTTTATGCATTTTCATACATGAAATTTAAAATTTCTAATATAGACATGTACATGTATTGTATAGGGCATCTAGGAGGATGCAATGCAAGATGAATACCAAAAGGGCACAATGGAGGAAGAACACTAGGAGGTATTGCATGGAATTTGAATTTTTTTATAATTTTGTTTTGATGATCTTACATTCTCATTTAAATTTAAAACATTAAAATTTAATTTTAAAGTACATAATCTTATGTATATGTGAAATTACACATGTTGTGTAGGGCAACTGTGATTGAGAGGAGAGCACCAAGAGTTTGATAGATCATATATTAGAGTGAGAATCTCTAAATTGATGCAACTTTTTATTTGACAATTTTTTAATGTTATATTTACTTTTATCATGATATAAAATTTGGAGATATTTAAAGTAAAAATGTTTATTATGAATTTATGCAACTTATTACTTGACAACTTTTTATTATACATTTTAAAATTTTGGAAATATTTCAAATGTTGGACTCTTTATTATGATTTAATACATGCTAATTTTGGAGTTTATGTAGATTTTGCATCGTACAATTGATGTATGGTTTGATGCTTAAAACTTGGTTTTACATAATTAAGTTCATGAATATGTAGTGCAATAAAAGTAAATTTGCATTTAATACATGCTAATTTTGGAGTTTATGCACATTTTCCATGGTACAATTGATGTAGGGTTTGATGCTTAAATTATTTTTTTTACATATTTAAGTTCATGAATATGTAGTGAAATGAAAGTAAATTTGCATTTAATACATGGTAATTTTGGATTTTATGTACATTTTTCATGGTATAATTGATGTATCGTTTGATGCTTAAAACTTGGTTTTACATATTTAAGTTCATCAATATGTAGTGCAATGAAAGTAAATTTGCATTTAATTGGTAAATTTTGCATTCAATTATTCCTATAATGTTAGTAGATAATTCTTAGGTTTTGTTTAAAGTTTCTTTGTCTTGACTTATTTAAAATGAATCTATTAAAATTGCAAATTAGAAAATATGGTCTGCATTTTTCATTTTAATGAATCAAGTATAATTCGATGTAGATGTCTAAAATAATGATAACTTAAATTTGCATTATAAAATATGGTACATGTACATTTTTCATTCATGTATAGAAAGGCTACTATGGATGTCCATTGATAGTTAACTTTTAATATAAAGTTCTTTGAATGCACATTTACAAAAGTTAGACAAAATTGCATTATAAAACATGGCCCACAATTTGCATGATGCATGCATGGCTTGATGCTTTTAAATGTTTTACATATTTGCATTTAGTTGGTACATTTTCCATTCAGTCATTCCTATAATGTTAGTAGATGATTCTTAGGTTTTGTTTAAAGTTGTTTTGTCTTGACTTATTAAAAATGAATCTATTAAAATTGGAAAATACAAAATGTGGTCTGCATTTTGCATTTGAATGAATCAAGTATAATTCTATGTAAATGTCTAAAACAATGATAACAAAATTAGCATAATAAAATATGGTACATGTACATTTTCCATTTATGTATAGAAAGGCTACTATGGATGTCGGTTGATAGTTAGCTTTCGATATAAATTTCTTTGAATTCACATTTACATACGCTATATAAAATTGCATTATAAAACATGGCCCGCAATTTGCATTATGTATGCATGGCTTGAGGCTTTTAAATGTTTTACATATTTGCATTTAGTTGGTACATTTTGCATTCAATATTTTCTATAATGTCAGTATATTATTCTTAGGTTTTGTTTAAAGTTGTTTTGTCTTGACTCATTTAAAATGAATCTATTAAAATTGCAAATTACAAAATGTGGTCTGCATTTTGCATTTGAATGAATCGAGTATAATCTGATGTAGATGTCTAAAAAAATAATAACTTAAAATTGCACTATAAAATATGGTACATGTACATTTTGCATTCATGTATAGAAAGGATACTATGGATGTCGGCTGATAGTTAACTTTTATTATAAAGTTCTTTGAATGCACATTTACATAAGTTAGATAAAATTCCATTATAAAACATGGCCCACAATTTGCATGATGTATGCATGGCTTGATGCTTTTAAATGTTTCACATATTTTCATTTAGTTGGTACATTTTGCATTCAATCATTCCTATAATGTTAGTAGATGATTCTTAGGTTTTGTTTAAAGTTGTTTTGTCTTCAAGACTTACGTCAAATGAATCTATTAATTGCAAATTACAAAATGTGGTCTACATTTTGCATTTGAATGAATCAAGTATAATTCGATGTAGATGTCAAACAACAATTTGGATGATGCATGTGCATAGTTTGATTCTTTTAAAGGTTTTACATATAATTTAAGTTCATGAATATGTAGAAATGAAAGTAAATTTGCATTTAGTTGGTACATTTCGCATTTAATCATTCCTATAATGTTAGTAAATGATTCCTAGTAAATGACTCAACCAATCACAATAAAAAAATTAACATAGAAGTAACAACGCTCGACTCAACCAACTACAATCACAAATTAATAAAGTAGCAACAACAAAGTATACATAAAAAATTAACGGAGTAGTAAATCCCCAACATAGGTCACCATAACACGCAGTATACATATAACCTTCTAACTGAATAAAAGACCCAATGAATATCGCTTTCACATCATCACATTCTTAAGAATGTACAACTTAAGCGTGTGCAAAAAGAAATGCTAACCATGTACTTGACTCTAAGTTCTCAAAAAGATGAATCCAAGTATCTAAGAAATTGTTGGGTTGTTCAATTAAAAAATTCTAATGGAATGCCATCATCAATGATCCGTTCATGGTCAACTTTTGGAATTATCTATTTTTTAACTTTCAATTAATTTTTTTATTGAACTTCTATAAACTTTATGTGCATTGCACACACCAAGTGACTATATTGACAACTTATGACATCAGGTTTATAGCGTTGAAAGTAAACATTACTCTCATTTTGTCGAGTTTCATGGAAAAAATAACCTTTAAGTATAACAGATCCTCTTTCATATATAAAACTTCTATCATCATAGTAGACTTCCAATAACTTCATCTTTCATTCATTGCAACACATCAAATAATACTTGACATTTTATATCTTATTAGTGGGTGACAATCCAACAAAAACATCTCTTGCACAATAAAACAAGTGTAAATTCTGATCGTAATTTACATGAAATTAACTTTATCAATATGGACTTGATTTTATTATATGTTTCTAGAGCTCTATATTTTAACTATTATCTAGATACTTATACACATTGATTTTAAGCACACACACACACACACACACACATATATTGAAATCAATTCAAATGTTACCTTCTCTAACAAGATCAAAAACTCAATCACCTTCAAATGATACTATTCTTAGGCCCCTATAATACTAGTAACTCCCTCATTACTATTATCATTATATCCTTTATTGTTATTATTGTGCCCCTATTGTCCCCATATTGTTATTAGTATGCCCCAAAGAAACCCACTATTGTTATTTTTGTGGCCTTATGTTATTACTGTTATGTCGACTTGATTATATTGTGACCCCTTAGACTCCTATATATAGAAGGGACATTTAGTCATTTGTATCATCGAAGAATTGTTCATTTGTGTAATGTAAAAGAGGTTGCCCCCTCGAAGGGGCTGAATTATAAGGCGTTCATGTATCTTTTCTATCTTTTTGTGAGTTGGTTTCCTAACAACTATAGTCTCCTCTGATTCCATCTCTTCGAAGCTTGCAACTGACATTTTCCCCTTTGCATTTAGTTTTGTATGTTGCCAAAGTTTTACATACATATTGTTTTCACAAACATCATTGGATTGTGTGTCCTTTATAAAAATAAGACAAAAACAAGAATATTTTATTTTATCAAATGCAAACGCATTTTGGTAATCCTTTGTTTTAATTGAATGCAATTTTCGAGTCCCTTTTACTATTTCAGCTTCATATGTAATCAATTTATCCACATGTTCAACTCCAATATGCCAAAAAAACGTATAGTAAATTCAAACAACAATTAAATATGTTATTTAAAATACAATATATATATGTTGAATATAATCATTGTCATACTATTTAAACTATATAACTTATAGATGTTTAAAATTAAAAAATTAATAAAAATTATCATATATTAAAACTATATAAAAGTTAATTTGTACACATATGTGCATACCTTCTATGCTCCACTAATAGGTTAGTCTGATAGCTTAGTGTAGCATCGTACCATTGAATAACTTGTTTTCATGAAACAAATCTGTCTGTAGAGTGGCCCATTTGATATCTTTGAAGTGCTCATTGTATACATGCCCCTGCACCATCATGTTCTCCCTTTCCATGACCAATCTCAAAGAAATTCTAATGATGTTTAATGTCGGTTTCCTTATGAAGATGACACAACCAAAGGAATGATCGTGAAGATTTGAATTGACTTGCTCATCCATCTGACCATATCTTATTTTCATTGAGTTTTATTCCACGACCTTACAATGAGTCATAAATCTTATCAAAAGAGTGTTGTACAAAATGTGTATCATGTCTATGATCATCGCTGATATAAAAGTGATATTCTTTAATAACATGTCGATTCTCACTAGTGCTTTCCATATCATCAACATTTTGTTCAGCATGACTATATAGAATATGGACAAGCATAGAGACTTGGTCAAAATTATAATATTCACTATGTATTTCATTTTCTACAATAAATTTGTAATTCTTTGCAAAATCAACAATTGACAAAATGGTCCCTGGTGGAAACATTTCATGGGATTTTTTGAATTGCAGGTACTGCCGTTGTGCTCTATGTGAATGCTTGGTGTAATTATAAATTTATGTCTTAAAGTTCTTCAAAAACTCTATCACGGGAATTTCTTCTTCTTGTAATTCAATCCTTTTAGCACTTGTATTATTATTTGAACTAATCAATGTATGGATATATTCATATTTCTTCCATTTCATTTTTAGGTTAGACAATGATTGACCATTTATATCAATAGAATATTTGTTGTGAAATAAAGTCAAATTTCCATAATGATCACATTTTTTACCACCAACACATTTCTTTTGGTAAAATAATTCATGACTTTCCCTTTCACATTTCGGATATGAAACCATGGATAGTGGAAGGAGGAGGTGAATTTTTCCAAAAAAAATTACCAAAATTAAGGAAAGTGTCATAATATAATTTAAATTCCACATGATAACGATAACAACAAGTGTCACATACAATGATAGGTTTAACATACCATGGTTTTTGTTGCACAAAAGTACTAATTGAGACATTAATTCCATGATTATCTTCTATGAACTTATTGAACAACTCTATCTGAGTGGTGTCCAAGATATGTTTTGCATGTTCTTCATACTAGTTTTGTGCTATTTTTTGCTACATCACATCTCTTACTTTTGGTGAAACATGTGAAATTTTCATCGAGTATTCATATATTATTTTTGTAACGTCTTCTACAAGTCTATCTTTGTATGGTTGCCTACAAATAATTGTCCAACATGTGAGCTCATCATTTACATCTATTTCGAATCGAAATTTCCTATGTTTGTGCAATTTTTTTCATGAGGCCCCTAATATTTTTGCCATAAATTTTACCAAACGATTTTCTTTAGCACTTGATGAAACCACTGCCATTTGTATTTCTCTATGTGCATTTATATTACTTGTCTTTCTATATCTTGCAATTTATTTTAAATCACTATTTATATTTTGAACCACATTTTCCTTCACCTTTTTATCTTTCATTGATTTTCGAATGCCCAATAGAGTTGTAGCTTCTTTTAATTTCTTTCATGTTAAGAGACATCTCAAAATTTGAGTTTGAAATGTCACACTTTCATCTTTTAAGAACTTCTTAATAATGACCTTAACACAATATCATACAATAAGGTCAACTTTTTTATCTCCATATATGTCAGTGTCAACATTTTCTAACATCTCATCATCGATATGATTTCATGTGTACATATGAAAATTAAATGTAAATGGGTATAAATATTCATTAAATAATAAAATTAAAAAATAGAGTTTGAAAGAAATTGAAATTAATAAATATGTATAAATTCAATAATACACATGAAATATATATATATATATATATATATATATATATATATATATATATATATATATATATATATATATATATATATATATATATATATATATATATATATATATATATATATATATATATATATATATATATATATATATATAATACACACACACTTGATGGTGATTCAACTTCTTCATTTGAATCTCTTTCAACATTTTCAACAACATCATTAACCATTGGTTCATTATCTTTTTCACTTTGTCTTTCAACATTTTCAATCTTTGTAGAATTTCCCATTGTAGATCACCTAATAATGCAATATACTAAAGCAAAATACTTGATTTACTTCTACGAACAAACATGCGGAAGCTTAATCGATTTTGAGCAAGATAAAATAGAACACATATAACAAGATTGAGAAATCAATCACACATGAACACAGAAGAATACTTTGGGGAAAGCCTCAGCTAGAAACCCCGATCTCTGTATTATCATACATGTGGAAATATGTCCGGATTACACAAAGCTTTAGCTCACAAAGCTTTAGCTCACAAGCTATCCAGCTCTTAGTACAATCTCTCAATGTTGCTCATAGTTTGAATAGACATAACATATGCCTTCCCTCAGTCCTCCAATCCTCATATTTCCTTGTGCAGTTTCTCTTGGGTCCTCTGGCTGCCACCTGTGAGAATTGACCTCTCACACAACTCACCAAACTCAAAAGTAACTGCGCAATCTCCAAGGAATGAATTCCTTCTGCATGCAAGGGATATCCTCAATGGAATATTCCTACAACTAATAGTACATTGTCCCATCATCTGATCTCAATTGGGTCTCTGACTAAACTGATATGCATGATTTATTTATGAGAGAATATTCAATTATCTGAAGTGCAGCAGTTACATGCATGCATGCATTAACTAACTAAACTCACAATCAGTTCCACAAACTGTTGGAACTAATCTAACTGGACTTAACTTAGTTAACTAAGCTAACTAATTACAACTCAAAGTACAACTCATCCTGATCTCCTTAATCAAGGGATAACTTCCTTAATCAAAGGGGAAACTATTGCATGTCTTCATATAGACTTCATGTTTGATTTTCTACAACTAATTAACTGAAGATGAATTAATTAATTATTTTACAAACATCTGCTAAGATCAAATTCGAATTTTAATTCTTAATTTTAGTTCAGGGACTAACTAAAATTGGAATGTATCCCGAAATGCTATTTATAGCAGTGCTATTTTTAGCACTTCTATTTTTAGAATTTCTTGTTTCTATTTTCAACAATCTCATCATCAATGTTATGAGGAATATCGCCCACGGGGCTTTGGATTGACGGTGAATGGGTGCGCTGTTAAGGCACTCCTTGCGATAGGTCACCAGTTCAAATCCCCCGTGGGTACTTAGGTTAGTCTAATAGATAAAAAAAAATGTTATGAGGAATATCTCTCTTTGTTTACATTGCAAAATATTTTTCAAATTAGTTCATCAAATAAAAATTGAATTTCACAATACACTAGTTAAATTTTAAATATTATTTATAATATTTACATTTACGTACCTGCTTCAACTTCTAGTTGAGATTGATTTTCCCTTTCAATATTTGTGTGTTCTTCTTTCTTTCTTTTGTAATAGTTTCTCTAATATTCTCTACGCTCCTCAATGTCGCGTGTTCTATCATATTTTCTCTTAAAATTTCTTTGATTTCCATGATAATTCAATCTATGTAGATTTTTAAAATCCAACCCAAAAAATTCAATTTCAAAAAATCCTCCAAAAAAAATTCACTTTCAAAATTTAGACCAAAAAACTCACTTTAAAAATTCAGCACAAAAGAGTCGCTTTAAAAAAAGCTTACTTTAAAAATTAAGCTAAAAAATCTCAATTTAAAAATTCAGCCCAAAATAATTACTTTAAAGATTAAACTAAAAAATCTCACTTAAAAAATTCAGTCCAAAGTACTTACTTTAAAAATTAAACTAAACAATACCACTTAAAAAATTTAGCTTAAAAGACTTTAAAAATTAAGGCCAAAAAATTTCCTCCAAGGAGTTCAGCCCAAAAAAATGATTTACCTTAAAAATTTACTCCAAATGAGGAAAGTATGCGAAAATGAAGTTTCGGCTTCACGTATTTATATCATTTCACGCGAAACTTTTTTTCAGAGGGTCACATCGTTTCATTTTTGTGGTCGATGGAAAATATCAACACATATTCGACCGAACTTTCAAATTAATTCGACTAAACTTTTAAAATAATTCGGTCAAATTATTTTTCCATTTATTTTAACGGGCGTTGAAGACAAACACAAGTTTGACTAAATGTAATTTTAATTCGGCTGAATTGTTTTAACTTGCAACTCTGCAACAGCTTGACTCTAGTCACGTTTTCCCAATTTCAAAATGCTTAAACTCCATCAAATATGATGAATCTATTATCAGAACAAAAATGAGAATTTGCAGAATTGAATCTACTTTTAGTAGATATAGATTTTACATAATTTCATAGAAATTTACTAATTTTAATTAATTTTCTAAAAAATTGTGTGCAAAAAAATTCTGAAGGCCATTGTGATTCAGTGAAATAAAAAAACCGTATCATCCAAAATACATTATTAAAAAATATTAAAATTTTATTGTTCATTACGTTGGTCCATCTTCTGTAATGGGTAGTTTTTAGATTTTTAGTTTATAACTAATATATTGAAAAATTGGACGCTTAGCTAAACATCTTCAAAATCTATAGTTTTTTCATATTGGTTCAATTCAAAAAATTCTAGTAATTATGATGTGCATCATTTGGTTTCGTAAATATAATGATATCAAAGTAGAGTCTGTCTAGATTGTTGCAACACATTTTGTTTTTCAAAAATGCCAAATTAACAAAGAATACGCTAATGCTAAAAAACATGGCGTGTTATGAATCCCTTGATTTTTAAAGAACACACAATCAAACAATTGCTAAGTTGACATATCAAATGTGAATAAAAGAATTCCAAAAAATAAGTAATAGAAAACTAATAAAATTTATGACAAGTTTCTTTTTTTTTAAATGAAATTCTAAACAGAAAAATTGCTTTGGCTTGTCGAAACTTGAAGAACTTCTAAAAATGATATTTTTTTCAAAAAAAAGGGCAAAAAGTGTAACCCAACTTCACATTTTCACCCATTCATGTTCTAACATTCCCCTTTAATGATGCCTAGAGGGATAGAATTATAGTTGGAGGAATATGTCGTTAACTAACACCCCCCTTTGATGACAACTTCCCACCTCTCCTAATAGGTTACAAAGTTGGAGAAACTTCACCTTAGTGGATTTGGTGAAGAAATCAATAGCTTTTTGTTTAGTAGGACAATACTCTAGACAAATAACACCATTAACCATTAGATCTCGAATGTAGTGAGTATCAAGATCATCGTGTTTGGCCTTGGAGTGATACAGTACATTGTAAGTAAGTTAGAATTCGCCTTAATTGTCACATCTTAGAGCAAAAGGGTAATTTTGAACTAGTCCAAGCTCAGTAAGAACATGCCTAAGACACACTGCTTCTATAGTTGCTTCCTTAGCTTCCCTGTATTCTACTTCACAACAAGAGAGAGAAAGTCCTTGCAACTTATTACTAGACCATGAAATGTGACATAAGCTAAGATGAAAGATATATCTCACATTAATTATTTTTTCAATGCTTTCTCCTACCCAATTAGAGTTGGTGCAACCAAGAAGTGAAACAAATCCTTGATTGAATATGATACATTATAATGGAAAGTTCCCTGAAGATATATGAGAATCTTTCTAGCTTCTCTCCAATGGCTATCACAAGGATTTTGTATAAATTGAGAGAACAAGCTAACAACAAAGGAGAGATCAGGCTTGTGGTTTAGAACGATCTAGCTCCAAACAAGTTGACGATAGAAGGTTGCATCATCAAGAGGAGTGTCACAATCAATAACCAATTTAAATCCAAACTAAAATAATGTGGGTGAAGGCTTACAATCACTCATATGAATTCGAGTTAGTAAACCCAAAGGATACCGAGGATAAGAAAGGAGGGTCCATTAGCCATGTGCTAGACCTAAAGACCAAGAAAATAGTGTTGAAGGCCTAAATCCATCATTTTTAACCACTACTTAATCTCATTCTTCAATTCTTGGATTAAGGAAGGCTAAATTCCTATAAGGATTAGATCATCCACATAGAGAACATTGAGCTCATGATCTTCAAATAATTTAACATACATATTTGTATCATATGAAGACCACATAAAACCAATTTGCAAGAAATGAGTATCGGTTTTCTCATACCAAGCCCTAGATTTATGTTTAAGACTATAGAAATACTTATTAAAATTTACTACGAACTTGATGTTTCTAAGGTGATAAAACTATGTGGTTGTTGCGTATAAATTTCTTCATGAATATCACCTTTTAAAAATGCACACTTGACATCCATTTGGTGTCATTACCATTGAAAATATGTAACAAAAGAAATGATGGTTCTAGTGGTGTTCACTTTAGAAATAAGAGGAAAAGTTTCAATATAAAAGATACCTTCTTTTTGAAGAAATCTTTTAAAGACTAACCATGCCTTATTGTTTTTAGTTTGTCTTTTTCTAGTGAACTTTGTTTTATAAATCCATTTGCAACCAACAATATTCTTACCAAGAGGAAGCGGGAAAAGGTTCAACCAAGGTCAACTGTGGTAATCATTATTAATCATGGTAAAATAAAGTCAAACAAGGTAATCATTATCAATCATGGTAAATGGAGGTCAACCATGGTAATCACTATCAATTTTTGTTTAATTAAGATAGACCAATGTAATCATTGTTAATCATGTTCAACTATGGTCAACCATGGTCTCCATTAACCAACAACGGTCAACCCTATTTAACCATGGGCATTCTCATCAACGATGGTCAACCCCATTAACCCTCTTCAACCATTAATTTAACAATTTTGTAGCACTAATATAACATTAGTATTAAAATTAATGTAAGATTCATGGTTGACCATGGTAGTCATTATCAATGTTAATGTTACATTACTGTCACGATGTAACAATGATAACCCATGGACAATAACTTTAAAACAAAGTCAACCATAATATTTCTTTTGAATCCTTGGTCAAGCATTGTAATAATTATCAATCATGGTCAAGTAAGGTCAATACCATGCTACCCTGGTGAGCCATGGTCAACCTCAATCAACTATGAGTTAATGGGGGTGACCATTGTACCTCCATCAAGCCTCAATTAACAATGTTTATCCCTCTTCAACCATGGTCAACATTAATGTAACAATCTAACAATTGAAAACATTAATGTTATATTGTTAGATAATGTAAAATAATACATTGTTATATTTATGGTAGACCATGGTTAAATTTATTCAACAATGTTAATACATAGTCAACACTCTACATCCTCAGTCGATCTCGTCAACCATTGTGAGCCATAATCTTCCCCTTAATCCTTGGTCAATTATGGTAATCATTATTAATCATGTTCAACTAAGGACAACCATGGAAATAATTGTCAATCATGGTCAGCGGAGGTCAATCATGGTAATCACTATCAATCATGTTCAACTAATGTCAATCATTGTTAATCGTGTTCAATCAAGGTCAATAATGGTCATCCTTAACCAACAATGGTTAATGCTCTTCAACCATGATCATCCTCACCAACCACGGTAAACCTCATTAACCCTTTTCAACCATTAATGTAACCATTTTTGTAGCATTAATATAACATTAGCATTAACATTAATGTAAGATTTCATGGTTGACCATGGTTAGCCATGGTCAACATTAATGTTACATTACTATAATCTTGTAACAATGACCAATGATAAACCAAAGTCAACCTTAATATTTCGTCTTAATCCCTACTCAACCATTGTAATCATTATCAGTCATGGTTAATTGAGGTGAACCATGGTCCATCTTGACCAACAATGGTCAACCCTCTTCAACCATGGTCAACCTTGTGAACCATACACAACCCCATCAACCCACCTCAACCATTAATGCAACTAATTTTGTAAAATTAATTTAACATTAACATTAATATTAATGTAACATGAACCCTTGTCAACCATGGTTGATAATGGTGAATCATGGTCAATAGTAATGTAATAGTGTAAAAATGTCAACTTTAATGTAACATTATTATATTGATGTAACAATAATGCATTTGATACATTAATGGGTGACCATGGTCAACCTTGTTCAACCATCTCCAACATTGGTCAACTTCATCAACCATGATCAACCCTATCAATTCTCTTCAATATCAATCAACCTCGTCAGCAATGATCAACATTGTCAACCCCCATAAACCATGGTCAACCATGGTCAACCATTCCACCCACACACGTTAGCTATCAACTAACACAACCACATTTACTAATGTGGTTAATATACGTCAATTGGTGACACTTTCCTCCTTTTATATGTCAATCGATGGCAATCAATATACATCAACTACATTAGCAAAAGTGGTTGTGCTAGTTATATTAAAACTTGATACTTGTAGTCTATTTCGAAATATGACTTTCATATTTTTTACCTTTTAAAAAATTAAAGATATATGAATGGTAAAGAATATTTATTTCATATACAAAGATCAATAGGTTCTAAAATTTTTTTTCCATTTCAAAACCTATGTGATGATGGTCCTTTCATTTTGATGACTATGTGTTTATCAACCATTTAATTTTATACTATCCTCTAAATTTTTGTTACACCTACAGAATGACCTATTTTGAAATAGGCCATCCAAAATATTCAATAATTAAAAAATAAAAAATTATAAATAGTATAAATTTAATAATATGAAAATATTCCTTGTAGTATATACCATACACAATTCAACTCATTAAATTAAAGATTTCCAAACAATTATTCAATTTCTTACCTTTGTTTTATGGTGCAGTGGTTACCCCCACACATACCCACATATTGCATAAGAATACATAAACACGACTGTCCCAGGTATCTAACTCTCAAATGGAGTCAAATCTTCAACCATACATGGTTAGGGGCCTTTTCTCCATAGTTCCTATGTTATCGAAACCAATCACCCCACCTAAAACTCCTATCGGGAGTTAGATCAATCCCTAATCCTTCATTTACTCTTTTATCAAAGCATTCAACAAATCTTCTTTATCGAGACTCTAAAACCCATCTGAACCTTAGTTAAGCCTTTTTAAACCCATTGACCGCATATATATATATATATATATATATATATATATATATATATATATATATATATATATATATATATATATATATATATATATATATATATATATAACCACCCTCTTAAAGCATTGGTTAATATATATTTAACACATAAAAACCTTCATTCGGCATAATTTCCTTATAAAACCATTTACAAAGGAAAACTCCACATGAACACATATAGCGGACTTCAAATTCATTAAACCCGTGACTATATTTATCGTCGGGTCTGCCTCCTTCGAGCCTTTCCTCTTATAACTTCCGATCTCTGCCAGAGCTGATATGAGATAAGCGATCACTTTTGGACCGTTGATCTAGACTCTCGATCTGACAGTCTAGGATCCATCGCATTATCGCAATCACTATTTATATAGTCAGACCCCTACCACTTCAAATCGCTGATCCGACTAGTTCTCTTGACCCGATAAGGGTATAAACTGCTCTTTATAGGATTTCAAGTCTGGAACTCGGTTTCGACTTTGTTTGCACTCATTCTCAGTGTAAACTGGATTTTGGCTTGCGAGACTTAATCTTCATAAATAATTCTGCCGATGCGACATTTCGCCTTTCTCCTCAGGACATCATCTGAACTGTTGATCCATGTGATCAAATGGCTCCTGTGCATCCCTCTTCACTTCTCTGTTCTTCCACTTAACTTAAATTTGATGCCATTTCTTTGGATTTCTATGGTTTCCGAGTTTCTTCAAGGTTTTGGCCTTTCTACTCTCCCGCTTCCTATGAACTGAATTCATCAAATTCTCACTTCCCCATTCCTCTAGAGCTTACTCTAATCCTTCGAATGAATTCAATGATCCATTACAAATTTTTGTATCATTTTATCCCTCTGCGTGCTCTGCAGAACTCTGCCTACAACCCCTGTTACAGAACCTATGAATTCATATATAATATAACACTCGAAACACGCATTCCAACTTGAAATGGAGTTGATTGTATTAATAAATATCAACAATGATTACAGAATGAGACCTTTGTCTCTCACAGGCCTGATCTTCGAAATCCGTGGCCTCTCCCTTTTACTCTACTCATAGGCTTACATATATGCCAGGAGTTCTGTTGAACTATCCTGGTTTGACTCCTATATCTACTGAACTGACCCCTAAATCATCTGTCCATTATGTCCACTTCTAATTAATTAATTCCTAAAGTCTCTCCTTAGTTCCTCGAATCATGAACTGTTATAAGAGTCCTAATTTATTTTAGGCTCTTTTGTCATTATTGCCACTCATGTTCTCATTTATTCGAGAGCACTTACAATTTCCTCCCATTATCTAATTAATTCACTTAAAAGCCTAATATTACATTAATTTGTCACTTAGGAATCCAACTTCCTAAAAATACATGACCCCCAATGTCTACTTAATTACAATGATTTTCTCTTGGGTGAATGCTCATGTATCATTCTAGTATTCACATTATAAATTATGATTGAATTTCTTACCTTTGTTCTTGTACTCACATTATACATTATGAGTGTTAGTTGAGCTCCATTCCTATCGTAGAACTACAAATTCTCAATCTTAAAATAATGTACCTATTTCCTACATTGTTCTGGTACTCTTATTATAAATTATGAGTGTTAGTTGACCTTCATTCCTATCATAGAACTACATATTCTCAATCTTAAAATAACATACCTAATTTATATTAGGTGGGTCAGTAACATGTAAATTGGGAAAAAGAATATGGCATTTTGGCAATGCGTAATGAAGCTTCCACGCCACTTGATATTCACCAAATTAACCATGTCTATTATGATTCTTCTACATTGCTTCAAAGACAGGGTTCAACCACATGGTTACAATTAATTAAACATGCTAGAAAACTTCCACACAACTTCGATATCTATCCACGTTGTTAAGTGTCAATATTCTTGTTTGACTTGTCTCACCTCAATAGATAAAATCATGTTGAATGAAAACTTGCAAATATATTTTTATGTAATCACTTTTGTCACAGACGCGGGAATAAAATTAAGTGCTACCACGCTTTTGTTTCTACGAGGCTTACACACTGCGTAAACATAAAATTAAACGTACGACAACTAGTCTCAGCCCTTAATTCTTCACCAACCCATTTACAAAGGAAAACTCCACATGAACACATATAGCGGACTTCAAATTCATTAAACCCGCGACTATATTTATCGTCGGGTCTGCCTCCTTCGAGCCTTTCCACTTATAACTTCCGATCTCTGCCAGAGCTGATATGAGATAAGCGATCACTTTTGGACCGTTGATCTAGACTCTCGATCCGACAGTCTAGGATCCATCGCATTATCGCAATCACTATTTATATAGTCAGACCCCTACCACTTCAAATCGCTGATCCGACTAGTTATCTTGACCCGATAAGGGTATAAACTGCTCTTTATAGGATTTCAAGTTTGGAACTCGGTTTCGACTTTGTTTTGCACTCATTCTCAGTGTAAACTGGATTTTGGCTTGCGAGACTTAATCTTCATAAATAATTCTGCCGATGTGACATTTCGCCTTTCTCCTCGGGACATCATCTGAACTGTTGATCCATGTGATCAAATGGCTCCTGTGCATCCCTCTTCACTTCTCTGTTATTCCACTTAACTTAAATTTGATGCCATTTCTTTGGATTTCTATGGTTTCCAAGTTTCTTCAAGGTTTTGGCCTTTCTACTCTCCCGCTTCCTATGAAATGAATTCATCAAATTCTCACTTCCCCATTCCTCTAGAGCTTACTCTAATCCTTCGAATGAATTCAATGATCCATTACAAATTTCTGTATCATTTTATCCCTCTGCGTGCTCTGCAGAACTCTGCCTACAACCCCTATTACAGAACCTATGAATTCATATATAATATAACACTCGAAACACGCATTCCAACTTGAAATGGAGTTGATTGTATTAATAAATATCAACAATGATTACAGAATGAGACCTTTGTCTCTCACAGGCCTGATCTTCGAAATCCGTGGCCTCTCCCTTTTACTCTACTCGTAGGCTTACATATATGCCAGGAGTTCTGTTGAACTATCCTGGTTTGACTCCTATATCTACTGAACTGACCCCTAAATCATCTGTCCATTATGTCCACTTCTAATTAATTAATTCCTAAAGTCTCTCCTTAGTTCCTCGAATCATGAACTGTTATAAGAGTCCTAATTTATTTTAGGCTCTTTTGTCATTATTGCCACTCATGTTCTCATTTATTCGAGAGCACTTACAATTTCCTCCCATTATCTAATTAATTCACTTAAAAGCCTAATATTACATTGATTTGTCACTTAGGAATCCAACTTCCTAAAAATACATGACCCCCAATGTCTACTTAATTACAATGATTTTCTCTTGGGTGAATGCTCCTGTATCATTCTAGTACTCACATTATAAATTATGATTGAATTTCTTACCTTTTTTCTTGTACTCACATTATACATTATGAGTGTTAGTTGAGCTCCATTCCTATCGTAGAACTACAAATTCTCTATCTTAAAATAATGTACCTATTTCCTACATTGTTCTGGTACTCTTATTATAAATTATGAGTGTTAGTTGACCTTCATTCCTATCATAGAACTACATATTCTCAATCTTAAAATAACATACCTAATTTATATTAGGTGGGTCAGTAACATGTAAATTGGGAAAAAGAATATGGCATTTTGGCAATGCGTAATGAAGCTTCCACGCCACTTGATATTCACCAAATTAACCATGTCTATTATGATTCTTCTACATTGCTTCAAAGACAGGGTTCAACCACATGGTTACAATTAATTAAACATGCTAGAAAACTTCCACACAACTTCGATATCTATCCACGTTCTTAAGTGTCAATATTCTTGTTTGACTTGTCTCACCTCAATAGATAAAATCATGTTGAATGAAAACTTGCAAATATATTTTTATGTAATCACTTTTGTCACAGACGCGGGAATAAAATTAAGTGCTACCACGCTTTTGTTTCTACGAGGCTTACACACTGCGCAAACATAAAATTAAACGTACAACAACTAGTCTCCCCGAAATGCCATTGGTTGGACAAAGATGAAATTAAACGTCCAATAGCTAGTTTAGCCAAAATACGATAACCAGTTAGAGATATTGTATGTGTTACTGATAGATGGCCTTAAAGATCAAATTGCCCCAGTCTAACTAGCTTGATTTTTTGCTCTGAAAATCATCGAAGTTGGAGTAAGATTTTGATAAAATTTGGGCGGGGATTTTTTAAATCCAGGTTAGTCTAGATTTTAATCTAAGTTATAGTTGTCAAATTTCAAAATTTTTGAGCCTAAAATTTTTGGACGGTACTAAATCTATTTCAAAAATCAAACACTACTAATGCAAGATTTCTTAAAATTATTTTGACCAAATTCCAACCCCTTTTAACCATCCGGCCAATTCCTCCGCTTTATAGACGATAGACGACGCCAATAAAATTGAAGTGTTTACCACGTTGCAGTGTCTACAATGTTACCACGCTTCTACAAGGCTACAACGTTGCGATGAGCCTTGTACCACACTATTACGAGCCTTCTACCACAATGTTATGAGCAGGCCTGGAATTTGATGTCCCACTGGAGGTATTTTTATTTCAAAACGTATTTGACGACAACTGAAAAATTATTTATTTCATAACGTATTTGATGGCAAGTGAAAAGGTACCCATGTCAGGTTTGAATTGTGGTATACCTCTACAACTAGTCAAAAAGACATCTAATTTCACAGTAAAAAAGACATCTAATTTCACAGGTAAAACTTAAAAATCTATAATACCTCTGCTACATAGGAATCGAGACATGAGACTAGTACACAAGTGACAACACGATTTGAACTTCTATTTAAATGCTTGACCCTCCCACTACCTACTACCCTAATAATTTCCATTAATGGAAGTAACTCTCGATCTACCATCTGCGGTTCCACCCATATGAATGATATGCAAATTAATACGAATGATATGCAAATTTATTCTATGAGATTGGTGCACATTGAAAATTGCAATCTTACGCTTTCTTTCAGTTTACCTATTCCAGGATCCATATTCGCAAATTGCGTTGAATGTTGTTGTATTTTTTTCAGCAAGAAAAAAGTAGGATATTATATTATCAGATAAAACTATATGACAATTTACATTCATATCAACATTCCCAGAATGTATGTGATCAGAGATCTTCCAATCCCAATATTAAGGGCATGTGGTGTAATCTAAATCACATGCCAATTGCCCATAAAAGATGATCATAGCGACTGAGAGACATACTATATTCAAAAGTTTTGAGCCACCTGTAAAAAACCATATTATCAAATCATGTAGTCCAGGCCATATGCCCCATTTCCTCAATGGATAACAGTATAACTAGATAAAATGCATATACAAAAAATTTTACAAAAAAGAGTGAGGACATATCTAGAGATTTAGCCAGGAAAGAGGAAATCCCCCATATCAAAAATATTTTGTTCCCAAGTGATCTCCAAGTACCATTTGCCAATCAACCCCAGTAATATTTTTTGGACAGTCTATCAGCTTCCTTGTTCAGGTTCCTGCCAATATGCTGGATTGTGGAGCTGCCGTGGAGCTGCCATAGAAGTTCAATCCTTTCCAGCCATCCTTGTAGCATGGGATTATTTATGGAGGCCTTCCCCAAGAGCTGATCAATGATAATCTTCGAATCTCCATAAATATGTAAATAGGGATTATCAAGGAATTTGTTGAACCATAAGAGTCCCCATAGTGTTAAAGATTTTTCCTTGGTGTTGGTTCTGCAACCTCCATTCCAATAGACCCTGTAAGACAAATCAGCAAACATAGCAATCAAAAAACCACATGCACAGGAATTCCTTTGCTCTGCCCCATCAAAAAACCCCATCAAATACAGGAATTGTATATTGATTTGCTTGTGTGGTCTGTTATTATTGCATGGGGATTGAGTAAAATATATAGAGAGATTAGTGATGAATCTTTCAACAACCGAATAGAAATCATTCGGAGAATTATGGAAAATGTACCTATTTCGCCAGTTCCAGATTGCCCATAAGAGGAAAAGTGGAATGGATCTCTAGGAATATATTTGTGCACTCCACTATTTTAGAGAATCCCTAATGCAATTATGGTGAATGTATGGGAAACCAATGAGGGAAGATATCTTTTTCCATACCTGAACAATATACTGGCAATGAAGAAAAATGTGATTGTTGTTTTCAACATCACTTTTGCAAATAATGCACATCCATAGACCGTGTCATTGCCTTTTTTTCAGATTCTCCCATACAAGATTTTTGTTGTGGTAGACCAGCCATGTGAAGATGATAATTTTAATTGGAACTTTTGTTTTCCAAAATGCATATAAAATTTGGTGCTCCCCCTGTCTAGTGACCAAATTGGAAAGGGTAGAGTATGTGTCAACTAAAATGATGTTATCAGATGCCATCTTTCCCGACCATATGATTCTATCCTGAGTTCCTATACAAAAGATGCCGAGGTGCTTCATTGCAGAAATTGGTTGAAGCCACTCCAGTTCTATTTTTCCATAAAAACCCTAGCTCCTGTGCTTTTTTCCATTAGGAAGTGGTCCTTGCGAACCATTTTATGCCTTGTCCCTAGAAATATATGTTGTGTCCATTAAGGTGGTGAATAATCCTCTCAGAGATAGAGAATTCATTTCCAGCACCCAAGATTGGTTCAATGCCAATAAGGATGCAGTTGCTCGATTGAAACTTCCATGCAAGATGGTGGATAAATATTTTTTCAATTTTTAGAAAACTAAGCCAGATAGTCAATCCATGTTTGATGCCAATCGTGCCATTCCTGTACCAAAAACTAAAATCTTTATCCTTAAGATACTTGTGTTGTATAATCTTGCTCCATGTGCCAGATCCAAATAAGCCCCTGCAAAGGGATTTTATCAGCAGTGATCCACCAAAATGATAGAGGTCCATGATTCCCCATCCACCCATACCCTTAGGGAAAGTGATGTTGGATGGTTTGGTCAAGTGGTATTTTTTCCCTTTGTGGCTTCCCCCACAAATGAAGTTAGCCATCAAGCGGTTTAGACAGATTATGATGGATGCAGGAATGTGAGATAGGTGAGCCCAATAAACCCCCATTTGAGAAAAGACAACCTGGGTGAGAATAGCCCGCCCACCCAGTGATAGGCATCTAAACTCCCACCCAGAGATCTTTTTGAAGAAACTATCAGAAAGCCATTTCCAATCAACAATTCTATAGCAGGAGTGTTTGATATAATATCCAAGATATTTCAAACCATTTTGTATTGGCATTTCCTCAATACCAAATAAACCTTTGATATATGAAATAGTCTCCAAGTTAGATTGTCCATGATATAAGACAGATTTGTTAACATTCATATGCAAGCCAAAAGCATTAGCAAATCTACTGAAAATGTGAAAGAGACATAACCAAGAAAAACGATAGAGCATACCCATGATGAGAATATCCTCGACAAAGAGATTATGAGAAATGTTGATGTTATTTCCCATCTTCAGTGGCTGAAATTGGTCCTCCAGAACTACTTTTTTAATATGAAAACTTAAACTATCCATCGCTAGGATGAATAGTAGTGGGGAGAGGGAGCATCCCTGTCGAAGACCCCTGCCAGCACGGAAAAATTTTGTTGGATACCCATTTATGATAACAACATAGTTGACATTATCCACACAAGCCATAATCCAATCAAAACATCTGGGTTGCAATATGATCTTATTAAGGACAAGCTAGAGAAAGCCCCAATCCAGGCAATCATATGCTTTCTAGAGGTCAATTTGTAAGATAGCAACATCTAGATGCCTGGTGTGAATCAAGTGCATGCCTTCCTGTGCATTTGCAACATCGTCATGGATAAGCCTATCCGGGAGAAATCCATGTTGTTCAGGAGTGATATAGCGAGAAAGAGTTTTTCACATGCGGCCAACAATGGTCTTAGATATAACTTTGTATATGACGTTGCAGAGAGAAATAGGCCTGTAGTCAGAGAAGCCCTTTGTAGAGTTGTTTTTAGGAATGAGGGCGATATATGTAGAGGTGATATGGTGATGTATAAAGCTCGAGGTCCTTGATTCCTCTACCATGCCCAAAAGATCTCCTTTGAAGAGTTCAAAAAAGTGGGTGAAAATTTCAATCGTCCATCCATTAGGACCAGGGCTTTTGTCACTCTTAAATGATTTGACAATGCCCAATAATTCATCTTCAGTGACTTCCTTATAGAAATCATCATTTTTCTCTGCATCATACATAATCAGATAAGGATCAGTCCCCCAAACTAGGTCCTCAGCAGTGATATTTTCATTATTTCCATATGCCTTTTGAAAATATTGTACAAAAACATTGTTAATCCCTTCTTGTGATCGATGAATATGTCCATCAGCATCGTTAATCTCCCATATGGAGATTATATTGCGATGATGATTTGCATATTGGTGGAAAAATTTGGTGTTACGATCACCTTCACTCAACCATATCACCCTGCTCTTCAATCTACATGAGAATTCCTCAATAGAAAGGAGATTCTTCTTCATGAGTTCTAGGGAATGAATACAGGATCGAATATCAATAGAAAGACCGTGGGTGGACATGAAGGGCAGAATGGAATCCAGTTCACTTTGTATATCAATAAGCTCGTTTCTATTTTCCTTGATCTTTTGTTTCTACCAGTGTTTGAGATTCCCCCGGAGGGAGTCGTGTTTATCAAGAATGTTAACCATGGGGGAAGTGCTCCTTACACAAATTCGACCCCAAGTTTCCATGACAAGTTTGTTAAAATCGGGATCCTCCAACACGGATCTGTTGAATTTGAAAGGGATGCCCATGCGAATATCCATTTTCCTCCATTGTAGAGTGACAGGTCTATGATCATATATATGATTGTTGATGATGTTAGCATGAACATCGTGATCTAGGTGGATATTGGTGGCCACCCGCCAATTCCACTTGGACCCCCACAATTGTTTCTTTCAGTTTTTTAGTTTCCTTAATTGTAGCACAATTTATTATTTTTAGCAGTTTTTCGGCTCCTAAACTTCTGTAGCTCTTTTGAGGCCCTAAACCCCTCAACAACATTTTTTTGGAAATCTATCGCTAGCAAATTTTTGTCTAAAATCGTCTTTTACATCACAGTCCTCAGAGAGATATTTCCATTGGGTTATCATGCATGTCAAATAGAGATAATATGACCAAGTCACGACCCCAGGAAGTTGGCTGTCCAACTCACCCTAACGGGGCCCATAAACTATTGGTGTTACATCTCCTTAGGGTAGGGTTTTGGTTGTTTAGGGTTTTCTCATATTGTTTAGTAATAAAAAGGCCCTTGAGCCTCATTGTAACGAAGTTCAGAGGCATGTAGACACCACATCTCTTCTCAGAGATAAGATACCATCGCCCTAGCTGGTTTATTTCCATTTCTGTTTGTAAGCATATTTCAGTATTTTACATTACTGAAATGAAGTATTATTTCTACTGCATCTCTGTATTTATGGTTATTTCTGTACTTTATTGCGATCCTGTTTAAATTCGGATCACATCCCCCAGGCGACCCATCAACTCTTCATTGATCAGAAAATGATCCAATCTCTTAGCAACATATGTCATGCCAGTACAACCATTGTCCCATGTGGGGGCAATTTTTGTAGGGCAAATATCCACAAATTTATGTGAAGAATAACATATTATATCTTCCCATCTAGGGGGTCTATTTTCCTGTAGCAGCCCCAAACTTCATCCAGACTGATAATGCAATTTAGGTCCCCAATGATGATGAGAGAATCCAGATCCATCATCCCAGAAGATAAAAAATGATCCCAGAAGATGCATCTATCTCTGTATGGTGCATATATGTTGAGGATGTGCACACGGACATGAAGGCCACGAATGCTGCCTTACAGCAATATACCCGCAAAACACTTATAGGCCTTTATATTGATCCAGCTAGGGTTCCGTAATGCCACCAATCCACTAGGGAGACCTTTAGCAGCAGTAGCAGTTATGTACTAGTTCGAAAACATTTTCCAAAAATATTGGATAGTGTGTGGAACATTATGCATGGTTTTTGAATGAGGATAATGAAAGGATGCAAAGAGGATAAAAGATGTTTGAGAGCCAAGTATTTAGGGGCAGCCCCCAGACCCCGGATATTAAGGGAGATAATGCACATCATGGAAGGTCTTTTTTGGGCATTCGTGCTCTAAGGGCCTGTGAGTGGGAGATGTCAGCACTAGGAACATCAACTAGAAAATGATCCATGTGGGACGAAAATGGGTTTGACTTGAGGCGTCCCCAAAAATGACTGCTACCTTGGTTTTGTTTCCATCGGACAGTAATGTTACCCACCAAGGTAGGGCTGATGTGGGGAGAGGTAGAACCCCCAGGTTTATGGATAGTGAGAGTACAAAGATCTAATGTCTTTCTTTGTAATAAGAAGTCCAGGTCACTCCCGACAGAATTTGTAGGTGAGGCAGTAGGCGAATTTGGGGGAGTAATGCTAAGACAAGGACCTTTGTCCTTAAACTAACGACGAAGTGGTATTGGGGGGGGGGGCGGGCTAGATATGAGATGTGCAAGGTGGAAGGCAAGTCGTGATAGGGGTGTGGAGCCGAAAAAGGGGCAGGAATATCCTGACAGGGAGTCGGTTCTGGTGGTGGTTGACATATGAATGGGGGAGGACTGTCAGATAGTGGAAAATCTGATTTTGGAGAGGCACTCAGGGAAGATGGAATAGAGATAGGTGATGAAACAATAGAACCAAATGCATGTGGATGATTAGAGTTTTTGTCTTGTGGCATACCTGGATGTTGCGAATATTGCTTATGTGGCACAGCCTAATGACCATTATGGCTCGGTTGACCCATGTCAGAGAGGGACACCGTGGCACCATTGTAACATCTCCTACCATGAAGGCAACCACCCAGTCGAAGAGGGCACTGAACCCACAGATGACCCATCCTGTGATAGAAGGAACATTAGAAGGGAACCCCCCAATAGTCTAGCCTTTGTTGAAGATAGGTGTCGCCCCAGTGAAGTTCAATGTGGTCAGGAAACCCTCCACGATAATCTTTCTCGATGAGAATCCATGCAACTCTCTTGTCCTGTGCCCCCAAACAACGTTGGTAAACATATATGAATTTGCCAATGGCATTGCCAATATCAGTTAGAGCCTGTTTGGTCCATAATTCAATTGGCATGCTGGGCAATTTAACCCAGACCAATTTGTTTGTAGGTGTATTGTGTAGAGGGTTATACCCTATGTACCATTTATGAAGGGCGAAGAAGCTTTTTCTATGAATCCACGTTATGGCTTTGATTTTCTCGAAGTCCTCCTGACTGAGAAAATGAAAGTTTTACCAGTATTTCAATAGTCTCACAATGGTTGGCAAGTACTTGAGCATAGTTTTCCAGTTCTTATCAATCCATTTTTGCATCTCAGAGTCCTCCATCTCCGAGAAATACCATCTACCAACGAGGGCTTGTTTTTGGAGACTATTAATACGATCCACTAGAGTAGCATTATCCAAAGCTAGAGTCAGAGGTGGTGGAGAGGTTTTAATAGAATGATGTTTAGATCGTCATTGATGTAGTGCATGCCCGCCACCCTGTGGCACATGAGGCACTTGGGTAACATCTGGCACCCTGTCGTCCCCAAGAATGGTACGCCATGCATCAAGGGAACATGGGCTACTATGGCGGACGTGGTCAGAACAACCAATACGCAGTGATTCAGCATCCATGGTGGCACGGATAAGAGCCGTGTTGGCAGACACGTCAGAATCATTGTCCGCCGTGGGATGGAAACTCGAGGGAAGGGTGGTGAAAAGGTCTCAATCACCTGACAAAATATTAAAGGTAGATAGGATGGTAGAAAAGAAAGGCAGGTATGTCAGACACAAAATCAAGCCCATCGAGCTTTGGGATCACTAAATCCACAAATATGAGGTGATACTGAGTGTGTGAGGAATAAAATATCACATACCGGGAGGTCAGACGTCGTCAGATGGATGATCCAAAATGAGAAGGAGATAGGTTACTGACAGAAGAAATAAACCCCATATTTGGAATGATGTAAAGTTAATTATCGCATGAAAAAGCGTCTCGATGACGCGCTGTCACAAAACAAAGAGGTGTCAATGTATAAGAGTGCCACCCACCAGCCGGGAAATTTAAAAAATCACTCGAAAGTTATAAACCAACAGACGAAAAATAGAATCCAAAGAACTAGCTAGTAACACCGAAGATGACGAGCTCTGAAAAAACCTAGACAAGGAGGAAAGCTCACCGAAGCATCAAGCGAAGTTTCATTCAAACAGTGGTATCAAAAGCCTAATAGATGAAATAAGAGAGTATTCCACTAGAGATATGGGCCAACGAAACTGGAAATTTGGGAGTAAAGTACAGAGTGTATAAAAATATGCAAAGAAACCAAATTATGGATTTACAAACCTATATCACATCAACAACAGTGGCACCCCATGGAATTGACCCAGAGATTGCATAACCGAAACCCAAACTGCTTGCAGGGTCTAGTAATTACAATGTGGTTTGATAATTAGGTTCATGATGGATTTTGAGAATTAAAATGAGAGGTGGTAAACCAACCAGAAGATAATGTAGAATAATAGTCCTGGATAGCTTCAAAACCCCACGGCATAGGGTAGTGATGAGAAGGCTTCAAAACAGAGGAAAACAAAGGGGAATAGCTTCGGAAATAATGGAAATGATAGTAATTATCACCCTATGGATAAAGCTGAGTCTATGAAATTTATCAGAGCTAAAAAAAGCACAAGCTGAGCTATTTACATTAACCCAGTAAGCAGTAACATTAACCCAGTAAGCAAAAAGGCACCAGTGAAACCACCTAGATATATTTACCACATAAAAGTGCATTTATAGAGCGGTTGAAGCATATCTGGTTGGTATATCGAGTTCTTTTGCAGTCGCAATGCCATTCACAGGAGGAAATTGTCAATATAGGTCCACCCGAGAAGCCCGCATAGAAAACTAAATTTAGTGGTAAAAACAACCCAACAAAGAACTTTTACTGCTTATCTAGCAAAAAACAATATAGCCACCAAAACACCATCTAACAAGGAGACTAGTTAAACTAGTTAAAAAATTAACCAGTAAATTATGGAGAAAAAATGAGTCAATCCTCGTAGAGGACATTGTAAGCCCAGTGACCAAGAATGGTTCGGCTCTGCTCAAACTGAATGTTGTTGTATGTTAAGTGCTAAGTTGGTGTATGATATTTGTCAATCATTACCTCAGTGCAAGATAAACCTGTTGCAGCCTTGTGGAAAATCAAGCGTAGTTTGAGTCTAGACATGTAGCTTTTCCCTCCCACGGGGATTGAAGCGTCTGATTGGAATTCGTAAGCAGGCATGGATGCCCCAACAACCCAATCCAACACTTCAGGTTTTTCAGTTCATTTCTGCATAATTCCAAGTAAGACCTCCCAATTTACTTCATCTCTTTCGTTGTATGATAAAAAATGATAAAATTGTTTAATGTTAATTATTTTTTATTATATGTTGTATGATAAAGAATGATAAAATTGTGTAATGCTAATTATTTTTTATTATATGTTGACAAATTTTAATAAAATTCCATATACCCGTTTAAACATGAGGGGAAATTTTAAGGAAGAAAATTTATCTTAAAGTTTAGAAACCTTGGAATCCCACTAGTCCATAATATGAAATCTATAAAATGTTTGGAGATATTTTGTAAAAATATTCAAATTTATAATATTTTTATGTGGTCTATATATAATTTTTTGGCAATTTTTAGGGTAAAATAATTCCATTCTATAAAATTTGGGCGAATCATTTTTACAAAAAAATGGAAATTAGCGAATCTAATTTTTGGAAAAAGTATAGAAAATTAGCCCATGGGCGAATATTAGCCCCGAAAATTTTCCTTGTTAAACACTCATCTAATTTTTCCATGAATTATTCCTCAATGTAAATAAATTAACAAATCTGCATTGAAATTTAAGTGTCATATGATTACCATGTAAAATTTAGTCAAACAAATTAACTCATACTAAAAGAAAAACAAAAGATTATTAAATATGTGTTGTAAACGAAATCCATTGATAACAAACAGATAAAAAATAACTAAACCAAATCCATTGATGACAAACAGATTAAAAATAACATTGAGCACTACACTACATCTCTATATTGAGAACTGCACTAAATTTCTATATAATGGCCCTCCATTTCTATATCATGGGCAGTTCGATATTTGACCAAGATTTCATAAAATTATAGCAATTGTGGGTGATCTTATAACTAGAATGAGGATCTTAGACATTTTTCTCGAGTATACTTTGAAAAACAAAGTCGTGAAAAGAGTAAACAAATACTTCACTACATAAAAGGGATTATGGAAGGGGATAAACTGAGGGGTGACGTTGAAGTAAGAGAGATGGGGTACCCAAATATTTTAAAGGGTAGGGATGTTTAATGAATTTGTATTGTGATAAAATAACCAGGAGGAAAGAACTTTAAATGGAAGTCGGGAAATTGTAATTTAATGAAGGGGCTAATTTTCTAGTGAATTGGTGAAAGGTTAGTGGTTAACGTGAAGGGGAGTGGCTTTTTTTGTGGTATTTTCCGCCTGTCATTATCGGAATTCAAATAAATAAAGGCTTTGAATGTATCTGTTGAACTGTGGATGCAGTACCCGCTAGATTGCTCTGTATGCTTAGATTAGAATAGTATTAAGTAAACGCGTTAGAAAACAAAACAACAGCCTTCTGTTAACACTTATTGCACATTGACTCTTTTTAACTCTCCCTCGCTGTCGGCCTGAATCTCGATCTGCAACTACGATAATGTAATTTTTTTAATATGTAACACCAAAAAAAATTGACAGTCATAAATTCACTGAAAACAAATTCACCAGCATAGAAAACAAATCCCAGCCTTCAGATTTTCATTTGAGAGGCAAAATTTTTTGAAATTCCAAGCCTGGCTATAAGGCTGCTACGAGCCTTGTACCCGACAGTCGGTCTTGAGGAAATGCTATCATCAGTTAGAGATATTGTATCTGTTACAGAAATGATTGGTGACAGAACATCACCGACTATCCTTCTGGATGTTATGCCTAGATCCCAACCACAGAATGTTAATGGGGCACTTCCCGACATGAAAATTACTTTGTTTGCTCTTAGGCTTGCCATTTCGGAGAAGTTAGCCAGCTACCTCGGCATGCTGACCTTCATCTGGGCTACCGTCATCCTCCTAGGAGGCTTCGCATCAACTTTGGAAATGGTGGACTTTAGGTTTGTCACCATAATATTATTGACTGAAGGTGCTCGCATCTTCATCCGAAGCCAAGAAGTCGATTGGTAACATGAGAAAGTGCTAATATCCAGGGAAACTCTCAGAGACATGATAATTTGGAGAGGAACTCGCCCAATGCCAAAGTTCACGTTGCTCTTATGGCTGCAATTGTTGTCCGCTTCAACATGCGTTAGTTTGCCTCTCTATAAGTTAGTAACGCTGCACTACCGCGTAGATTCATGTGGCAGTACTAATAATCCGCAACCGGCACTCAAATGTTCTATGGTCTGTCTTTTGCCCAAGCGTTTCTCTTTTTGATGGAAAAGGCCTACTGGTAGTGGAGGATTGTTACATGTAACTTGCTTAAGGAGGTGAACGGCGATTATGGCTTCAGCCAATCTGAGATCGTCACATTCCAAGGATTTCTCTATATCACATATTTGTTGGAAATTTCTGGTAATTTCAAACACAAAATTAACTAAACATAGAGACAATGCTCTTTTTTTCTCCTTAGGATCTTTTGCACAGGGAAGCAAATAAAATTTCTGAGCTAAGCAGAGTTTCTCAACCAAAATAAACTTATATTAATTCATAAACTTCCTGATACAATTTTCCTCAGGATCTTTTGCACAGGGAAGCAAATAAAATTTCTGAGCTAAGCAGAGTTTCTCAACCAAAATAAACTTATATTAATTCATAAACTGCCTGATACAATTTTCTTCCTCTCTCTGCGAGGGATTCACCAAAAAAAACTTTTACCAAAAGCAAAATTACTCTGCCTCTTTTACAAATAATTTTACACTGCTGTGTAAAATCTTCATTCACTGCTGTGTGAAAAAATTTTACATTTACTGTTGTAAAATGAGAAATTTTTACATTGGTTTACTGTTGTAAAAGAAATTCTTTCACATTCACTCCTATGTGAAATTCTTCATTACATTCGAAATGCTGGGTTTTCACATTTCATATTCAAATAAAAAAAAATTACATTGAAATCCTATTTGTTTCAACAAACAACCACAAGCACCTGTAAAGAAATCCCAAAATTTTTATTTGCTGCCGCAATTTTTTTTTTTTCTTCCACACTGCTGTGCTCCTCTGTTTTGTTATTCGCTGCAGTGAACCCCTTTCTTGCATCCCGTGTGCATAATAAAAGGTCAACACTACAAAACTATATCGAATACATTTTTATGTGTTAACAAACAGAAAAAAATATAATATTACATGTCGTATGAAAAACTTAAATTCTTTACCTAAGACTATGACACACTCATTAATTGCATTAAAGTTAAAACCATTCGGTAAAACCAAAAAAGGTTCAGGCAAGTTGAAGAAGGTCCTGGTCCGTTGACTTGATCGGACGAATTTCGCAAGCTTAAGCCACACAACTCAAACAATGTTTAATGGCCAGGGGATTGGTGGTTTTAGGATCGTACACAGGATGCGTGTCACTGGGTCGGGGTGTTCGAAGGCCCTCTGACAAATACAACTTTTTGCAAATGGTGGTGCGGGGAAGATACCGGTGGTTTTGATGATGCGCAGGTGAAATACAACTTCAACACTCCCCTTTAATTTCAACTGCTGGGTTATCAGTCATACCCAAACATTTCCTCAAAAATTCAAAGCTTTTCTGGTCCAGTGGCTTTGTCAAAATGTCTGCAACCTGTTCCTAAGTCTTGCAATGTTGTAGAACAATTTCTCCATTGCTCACCAATTCTTTGATGTAGTGAAACCTTGTGTTAATGTGTTTCGTTCTCTTATGAAACACGAAATTCTTGGATAATGCAATAGCTGAGCTATTGTCACAAAAAATCACCGTTGCTTTTGCCTGCTCTTGGCCTAAGCTCCTCAACATCCTTCTCATCCAAACTGCTTGACATGTTGCTGCTGTAGCTGCCACATATTCAGCCTCTGCTGTCGACAACGCCATGATAGGTTGTTTCTTAGAAGCCCATGAAATGGCTCCTGAACCCATGTGAAAAACATAACCGGATGTGCTTTTCCGATCATCTACACTTCCAGCCCAATCACTATCAATGTATCCAACTAAATATGAACATTCTGAAGTAGTATATAAAATCCCAAATCTTTTAGTACCTTTAACATACCTCAGAATTCTTTTTGCTGCCTACCAATGTGCTTCTTTTGGCCTCTCCATGAATCTGGAAATTAAACTAACAACAAACATTATTTCAGGCCTAGTTGCAGTTAAATACATGAGGCTGCCAACTATGCTCTTGTACAAACTAGGATCAAAATCCTTTCTGCTGTCCTCTTTGCTGAGTTTTAATCCCATCACTGTGGGAGTGATTGTTGCCTTGCACTCTTGCATATTAAATCTTTCCAACACTTCATTTACATATTTTGCCTGTGAGATAAAAATTCTATTTTCATTTTGATCTACTTCTATTCCTAAGAAGTATCTCAGCAAACCCATGTCAGTCATTTCAAATTCCTCTTTCATGACTGCTTTGAAATTTTCAATGAGGTAGTCATCATTACTTGTAAAAATAACATCATCAACATACAACACAACAATTATAATTTTACCATCCTTTTCTTTGATGTAGACGGTGGGATCTCCCTCACATTTTTCAAATCCATTCTCCAGTAGATAGGAATCTATCCTACTGTACCATGCTCTTGGCACTTGCTTCAGCCCATAAAGATCTTTCTTCAATCTGCACACTGTGTGCTCTTGGCCTTTCTTCTCATAGCCTAGAGGTTGCTCAATATAAACCTCTTCCATTAACACTCCATTTAAGAATGCTGACTTCACGTCCATTTGGTAAACTTTCCACTTGTTTTGAGCTGCTATGGACAACACTGCTCTCACGGTTTCCATTATTGCAACTGGTGCGAAAGTCTCCTCATAATCTCTCCCATACTGTTGCTTATACCCTTTGACAACCAGTCTTGCCTTGTGTCTTTCTATTTTTCCTTCAGCATTACTCTTGGTCTTGTAAACCCACTTAACTCCAATGACTTCTTTACCTTTTGGTAGCTCAACTAAATCCCATGTCTTGTTTCTCTCTATGGCATTAATTTCCTCATCCATATCTTCTATCCATTTCTTATCTTTAATTGCATCTTCGAAATGAATAGGGTCATCATCATGACAATAAAAAGCAAACAAGGAATTCATTCCTTCATCATAAATTTCACTTAAATTTCTGAATTTCTTACCTCTTTCATTCGGTGTGCAAGTGCTTGAAGACGCACTTGAATTTCCTCCTTGTGGTGTGCTTGGAGAAGCACTCTCATTTCTCCTCAAAGGTGTCTCTTGCTGTCCTTGTGTCAGCGCTGTTGTTTGGGGATGTATTTTAGCCATCTCCTCATCATCTTCATCATGAGACAAACAGTTTTTAACATTCACTATTTTCTCTATGCTTCCATCCCAAGCTTCCTCCTCAATGAACTGAACATCTCTGCTCACAAAAAACTTCTTGGTGGATGGGACATACAACCTGTAAGCTTTGGATTCCTCACTGTATCCAATGAAAATACATTTCTCCCCTTTGCTATCCAACTTCTTCCTTAGCTGATCTGGAATGTGTGCATAAGCCACACATCCGAAAATTTTCATGTGGGTGACTCCTTGCTTTCTCCCACTCCATTCTTCTTCCAGCACTTTGTTCATCACTGCTTTTGTTGGACACATATTCAAAATATATACTACACAGTGTACAGCTTCAGCCCAATAATCATTTGGCAAATGCTTTGCCTTTAACATGCTCCTCGCCATATCCATGATGGTCCTGTTCTTCCTTTCAGCAACTCCATTTTGCTGCGGGGCGTACCTTGCGGTAAACTGTTTGTGTATTCCATTTTCTCTACAAAACCTAACGAATTCCTTGGAGATATACTCACCTCCTCTATCAGTTCTTAGAACTTTGATATGCAACCCACTTTGGTTTTCCACAAGTGCTTTGAAATTCTGGAATTTTTCAAACACTTCACTTTTGTTCTTTAGAAAATAAGCCCATGTCTTTCTAGTGAAATCGTCAATAAATGTTAGAAAATATTGGCTGCCTGCTAGTGATGGAGTTTGCGTTGGTCCACATAAGTCTGAGTGGACAATCTCTAAGGGTGCCTTTGCCCTAATGCTTTTCCCTGATGGAAAACTTTCTCTATGTTGTTTCCCCAATATGCAACCTTCACAAAGGCTGTCCGGTTTCTCTATCAATGGTAATCCTCTTACCATTCCTTTTATACTAAACAAGTTAAGACCTCCAAAGTTGAGATGTCCAAATATCAAGTGCCACAACCAATTTTCATCCTTTGGTACGCTTTGGAAAGCCTCTTGGGTAACTGCTGCAATTACTTATTTGTTTTTCAAATTTGCCCTTATTCTGAGAGGGAACATCCTGTTCCTCGTCATCTTTACTTCAGCAATACATCGTTTGCTGGGTGCTCTATCCATGATGGTGCATACATCATTCACAAAGAAAACATTGTAACCCTTTTGAACAAGCTGTCCAATACTCAAGAGGTTACATCTCATTCCAGGAACATAATAGACATCTGCTATGGTTTTCTTTTCACCTTTCTTTGTAAATATTTTTACTTCTCCTTTTCCCATAACAGAAATTTTACTATCAGTCCCAAGTGTGACTTGTGATTTCACATTTTGATCTAAAGCAGAAAACAAGGCTATGTTTCCTGTCATATGGTTGCTACAACCGGAATCTAGAAACCATATTTCTTCACTGTTTGTTTCAGCCATGTTACAAGCTAAAAGCACATTATCTTGGCTGATATTTTCTCTAGTGATATTTGCATTAGATCTAATACTCATATCATGCAGCTTATTCCTACATTCATTGGCATAATGCCCATATTTTTTACAATAATAACATTGGACATTGGATTTTTCATACCTTTGTCCTTGAGCATGATGTTGTCCACTTTGTTGGCTGCTGCCTTGACCTTGATTCTGATGTGGATTGCTGCCTCTTCCTTGAGCATTTGCTGGACTATTCCTTCCACCTCTGTTTTGGCTTCTGCCTCTTCCTCTCTTGTTTTCTCTGCCTTGACCTCTTCCTCTTCCAAATGACATCTGGGTCTTGAAGGCTTGCTCTAGTGATGAGCTTTCAATTCTACTCAACCTCTACTCATGTGTTATCAGTGATGCATGAAGTTCATCAACTGAAAAGTTTCAGAGATCGTTTGTCTCTTCTATGGTGGTGACAATCACATCAAACTTTGAGGGTAGGACCCTCAATATTTTCTCCACAATTATCCTTTCTTCAAGAGTTTCTCCATGAGTCCTTATTTGTGTGACCAGACCAATCACATGTGTGAAGAATGAGTCAATATTGTTTGACTCCTTCATGCACAAATTCTCAAAATCTTTCCTCAGCAACTGTAGTTTTGCTGTCTTCACTTTCTCCATGCCAAGCTTGATAGGCTGTCTTGAGAGTTTGCCATGCTTCTTTGGATGTCTTAGCTGCTGCTATCCTTGGAAACACACTCTGGTCCACTGCTTGATACAAAAATACAAGGGCTTTTGAATCCTTCTTCCTATTGCTCTTCAACAGATCCTTCTCTGCCTTAGTTAATCTATTAAACTGATTTTCATCTGTTGGTTCTTCAAAACCATCTTCAACTAGTTCCCATAAATCTTGTGAGGCAAACATGGCTCTCATGGTTATAGCCCAATAGTCATAGTTTTTCCCATTAAACTGTGGGAGCTGGGTATTAAAAATACCTATGCTAGTGCTGGAGCCAGCCATTCCTTGCATTCTCAGCTATGCTTCAAATATTTGACTCTGTTTTTTTTTTAAATAACTGACTGTTTCTTCAGCAGCAACACAAAAAAAACTTGAGAGATACCTTGGATTCTTTTGCTTGAGACTTCACTTTGCTGGAGAGGATTTACTGCTGCAACAAAAGGAACCTTCCTTCAGCTTCTTTACACCTTCAAAGAGCCTGGATCTGCTCCGATACCATGTTGGAAATTTCTGGTAATTTCAAACACAAAATTAACTAAACACAGAGACAATGCTTTGTTTTTCTCCTCAGGATCTTTTGCACAGGGAAGCAAATAAAATTTCTGAGCTAAGCAGAGTTTCTCAACCAAAATAAACTTATATTAATTCATAAACTACCTGATACAATTTTCTTCCTCTCTCTCAGAGGGATTCACCAAATTTTTTTTACCAAAAGAAAAATTACTCTGCCTCTTTTAAAAATAATTTTACACTGCTGTGTAAAATCTTCATTCACTGTTGTGTGAAAAACTTTTACTTTTGCTGCTGTAAAATGAGAAAATTTTACTTTGGTTTACTGCTCTAAAATAAATTCTTTCACATTCACTCCTATGTGAAATTCTTCATTACATTCGAAATGCTGGGATTTCACATTTCATATTCAAATAAAAAAAAAAATCATTGCAATCCTATTTGTTTCAACAAACAACCACAAGCACCTGTAAAGAAATCCCAAAAATTTTATTTGCTGCCGCAAATCTTTTTTTTTCTTCCACATTGATGTGCTCCTCTGGTTTGTTATTCACTGCAGCAAACCCCTTTCTTGCATCCCGTGTGCATAATAAAAGGTCAACACTACAAAACTATATCGCATACATTTTTATGTGTTAACAACAAAAAAAAATATAATATTACATGCCGTATGAAAAACTTAAATTCTTTACCTAAGACTATGACACACTCATTAATTGCATTAAAGTTAAAACCATTCGGTAAAACCAAAAAAGGTTCAGGCAAGTTGAAGAAGATCTTGGTCCTTTGACTTGATCGGACGAATTTCGCAAACTTAAGCCACACAACTCAAATGATGTTTAATGGCCGGGGGATTGGTGGTTTTAGGATCGTACACAGGACGTGTGTCACTTGGTCGAGGTGTTCGGAGGCCCTCTGACAAATACAGATCTTTGCGAATGGTGGTGCGGGGAAGATACCGGTGGTTTTGATGACGCGCAGGTGAAATTAAAACTTCAACAATATTCGCGGTGCCTTGATGGTACCATTTTCGACGGTTTGAAGATGGGATTTCTGTCACACAGCGTGGGGTTGCTGCAGTACAACAGTTAGGATGGACAGCTCAGGGGTGCTCGGGTACTATCTGTGCTTTTAAACAATAACCGGTTTTTGGAAGAAACTTTGAGGGTAATCAGAACCATGATGAGAGATGTGGTGGAGAGGTTGATCGAAATGTTGAATTTCAAGGGCGATCAGGAATGGGAGACTCGAAAAGCGGCTGAAGACATAATCTCCGAATTGATAAACAAAAACCAGCCGCCATCGCTGGTTCAATGGAATCTATACCATCTTTACTCTTCTCTACGGAGGACCCAAGTCGGGAAGACTTTAAGCCTGTTTCTATGGGGCTGACCATACTAAAAAAGTTGGCAGAAGATTGCTCCAACTGTGCTAAAATTGGAAGTAGCAGAGAGCTACTTCCTAAAATTATTGCACTGACAGACATAAAACACAACGCTTTGGAAATCGAGATGGCAGAGCTCACTCTGGAGCCCGTGGAAAAGCTAGCATGTACTACCGGACCTGAGGAAAAGGATCCGGGAGATAGTATTCACCATAAACAATCTCAGAGGTGTTCTTCAGTGTGAGTTCACCATAAGCAATCTCAAAGACGTTCTTCGGTACACACAATTGAACTCTTGTCTACAAATCCCGACGATAAACACTCTGACAAGTCTTGCTCGTGAACATGAGGGCCGTCAGAGCATCGGCGCTACTGGAAAAGTTCTGGATAATCTCTTCTCTCTCTTTTTCAGGGAGATACATAATAATAACAATGAAACAGAGGAACTTGTCAAGAAGGTAGAAGAAGCTTTGGATTTTCTTTCACTCGAGAATAAACACAACTGTGAAATAATGATGAGTATTAAGGTGGATGGTCACCCCAATTTAATCGCAGGTATGATCTCCGTTCTGTACGATACTATGTGGGGTATTCATGTACCAAGAATTCTTAGAAATCTACTCACACACGCAGAGGCAGGTGACGTTAAACCAAATGAAATCAGTGCACTTATAGAGCAGGTAGAAGATTGTATTCAATTCTTTGCCTTTAGTTTGAAAATTAAAGTGTCCCATTGCAGTTCGATCTGAAACAAATTCATCTGATCATTTAACTTCTTTGTGATGTGTTTTCACGTTCCAAAGTTTGTGAGGGAGAGATATTCCTGCCTTCCCCATGAATAGGAAGCAGCCAGAAGACAGGGGGAGGAACATTCATGGGAGCCTCTGGAAGTAGCGATAGGATTGGCTACTCAGTTCTTCAACTTTATGACCAAATCAAATCCCCATTTCGAGTTCGAAGAATCAAGTGGTGTCTCAACAACATGGTTGATTTATAAAACAGTGGAGGCTTTCCAGAGTCACCCATATCCGTTGAAGATAGTTCCAAATATCAGGCGATACAACATCGAGCTTTTGATCATTCTTATGGAGAAGGACAAAGCTGCATTAGAGCCGAGATCAGACTTGGTGAAAGCTTTGGAGGCAGCTTTGGAGAGAATCATGAAGACAACATCGGACTGGGAATGTTACAACACCTTCTCGGGTAGTGTGGGGTTGAGTAGGCGCAGCCAGTCTATTTGGTCCCTCGCAGTGTCAGCCTTGGTTTTGCTTCGTATAGAATTTATAAATGTTGAAGTCTGGCCAGTCAGATTCAGTAATAAAGGAGAGAAATATGTAAAATATGGATACTGTTGTGTTGTTAAGATATTTTTTCAATGACAATTTTTTAGTTTAAAAATTGTTGGATCTCATAAATTTTATATAGACCCGTGATGTAATTATGTGATCTAAAACATAGAAAAAAATATTTGTACATCTTTGTTTTAATTATAAAAATAGCTATGTCAATAAAATAAATTGGTTTATTAATGATATTGTCCTGGTTTAATCTATAAATTATAGATTTATACTATCGAGTAACGCGGTGCTTGCTCGCATTAGAAGAAGGTGGGGCACATTCATGTTTCAATGTCTAAGCACTTACTAAGCTGCTAGTAGAATGGGTACTAAATCCGTCTTTTTTGGTTACGCTTGGTGAGGCAGAAAGTTATTTGAGCAACTCTTGCTTTCGGAGGTGGGTAGAAAAAATCGGGGTGGCGGGAACATCCTTATCTTTAGTTATTGGTGAAAGACAGGATTTGTTAGTTGATTCACCAATTATTATGGCCCATGGAAAATAGCGATTATGCGGGTTAGGGGTAATGGAGCAGTTTAACAAGGCGGAGGAACTGCTCAGTTTCTGTCGCCACTTAGAAAAACATCTAGCTCTCCAGCCATCGGCAATTCCTCCGCCCTTCGCCACCTACCACGAGCTCTGCTATCTTTCCGCATTAAAGTCGTGATATGATATGGTCTGACAGAATAAAAACATTCAGCTCCTGCTGTCAGCAATTCCTTCGCCCTTTGCCACCCACCATGAGCTCCGCCACCTTTCTGCATTAAAGTCATGATATGATCTGGTCTGACAGAATTTCTTGATTTTTTCCAGATTCTTACTGGGGAGAGTTAATGAAAAAATGAATGTGGGGTGGTTGGCTTGACTTCCAAACTAGACAAAGAATTCAAACCAGATGCAAAATCGGCCGCGCCAGAACTCCTCGACTTCCCATTGTGCCAGAGCTCCTCGGCTTCCTACCTCTGCCTCGTTAGACTACTCCCTTATTTTACTGGAAGTGCTGGAGTCCTTAGAATAGGAGGATCACTAATGCCGTCCCTAAATCCATGGAGGGAGGCTTCAACTTCACTGGTGAAGGACTAGTGGGTTCATTGGGTTCTCACTCGATACGAGAGGCATCAGACCTAGAGATTTCAACAACTCTATTTCCAATTAGTCCTGGCGTTATTAGTAGCAACGATAGCCTCTATATGCAGGGGGTGCTAGGAGGGCCAAGGTTGTTGTTCACTATCAAAGAAGAGACTAAAGAAGATATGGAGAACAAAGAATCTATGGGTGAAGTTAAGATTGCGTCCTCTGTTTCAGAGCAAGGATGGAAAAATAACAATGCCCTGTTTGCTTTAAGCTTCCTTCTAAGAACAATACGCGGGAACGTTATTATCAACTACAGAAGCAATGGCGGGACCTATATTTAATTGGATTGTTGCCGCAGCAACACAGGGTGCAAGAATCTGGTTGCTATTGGAAGCCCGCTTCCTCATCTCCTCAACCAATGAACTTGTTAGAATTTCTTTCCTAATGATTTTCATGCGGTTGTTCCCCTAGTTCGACACCTGGTCGATTCGCTTCCCTCTCATCCCCTAGATCTTCCCCATGGCAAAGTAATCATACATTCTCAGCTTCCACAAAAAATGAATCTCTGAGGCAAAGCATCTATGTTGTTACTTCAAATCCCATCTATGATATTGATAAAATGCCTTCATTACCTACTACATTAGGCACTGTTGTTTCATCCCCCTATGGGCACGATACTCCCCCCTTAACGCCCATGAGGGCCCCTTTATCTGCGTATTCAATTCCACTCTCCATCTCTGCAATGAACAACATTTATTCCCTAGCAAGTCCTGTTGTGAATAGTGACTCCTGGTCTTCCAAACGCAGTTCTGCTTCCCTACAATCATCTTTTCCTTCGTCCCCAATGGTGCGAATTGTCAGCTCTCTGTATCTTATGATGTTGTTGGGTATTCCCTGCAATGCAGAGAGGGTTTTCCATTAGCTTCATCTGGTTCACCATGGCATCCCTATTATTGGCAGCTTCATGTTGCAAGATAGGGAAATGTAGCGTTTGGTGGCAATCAAATCCTTGAGAAATGTGCCATTAGATATTCCATGAGTTGAAATCAATGTGCAAGACATTCAGATGATGACAGAAAGTGATGAATGACTATTTCCTTTGTAATTAAACTAGTTCAGTGGTTGAAGTTCTCAAAATAATTGAGTGTATTGTTTTGTTTTTTCCTCTTGCAGATGAAGTTCAATTGGGTTAACTTCAACATTGGTGTTAAGCCCAAATGGTTCAAGCCTCAAGGCAACTAGATAACGATATGAGTTTTACTTTAATAATCATTGGATAATGGGTTTCAGAGATGAGCTGAAACTACTTCAGAGATGAAATGAGTATCCTGAAGTAACATGCTGAAACTGCTTACAGAGATAAATTGAAAGTGTCTTGAAGATAGATTTTAAACTGCTTTTATTTAATTAAAAGCTTGCTTTTCTTATACATAGAATAGTCCAAACTCCAAAAGGAATGGAAATCTATACCTTCACCCACATATATGTTATATGTTCCGAAAGGAATGGAAATCTATACCTCCACCCATATATATGTTATATATGTGGTAAGGCTATGTTTTTACAATATAATACATAAGTTGTAATTGTTTCAAGAGATAAGTTGAAATTGCTTTCAGAGATAAAACTGAAAGTGTCCTGAAATAAGATGCTGAAATTTCTTTTAGAGATTAATTGAAATTGTCTTGAAGTAAGATTTCAAACTGCTTTTATTTAATTAAAAGCTTGTTTTTCTAAATAGTCCAAACTCCAAAAACATATAAAAACATATAGTGGGAGTGGAAGTCTGTACCCATATATATATGTTATACATGTGGTGAGGCTTTGTTTTTACAATGTAATGCATCTTTATTTATGTCAAGGTAAAAAAAATGCTACTACAACACTAGCTCCACTAATATAGACTTTTGATCTAGTAAAAAAATGGTACATGTTATTTTGTTTTACAGAAGAAAGTGCTTCCTTCAACACTTATATAATTCATGTCCCAACATGAATGGGCAAGTATGAGAAAATGTTTGCCATCGACGCTGCATTCTTTCCTTTAATCACGAACTTGAAGCATTTTCTTTGGCTACAGGTTTCACTAGTATGACAAAAAAAAAATTATAGTAAGTTTCCTTGGTTTCACTGATGATTTGTGTCCAATATGTGGTGGAAGATTAAAGATATTGTAATGCAAAACTGTATTTGTTCTTTGAGAACTAATCATAAATTGTCTTTTTCCGTTGAGAATTAATCATCTCATTACTTCTAATGCGTGTAAGGTTACCCCTGCTTTTATTACAAGCAACTTTCAGTTCTGTCCAATATGAGCTGGAAGATTAAAGATATTGTAATGAAAAACTACCTTTTTAATTTTAGAACTAATCATAAACTGTCTTTGTCCTTTGAGAACTAGTAATCTCATTACTTCTAGTGCTTGAAAGGTTACCCTGCTTTTATTACAAGCAACTTTATTATTTAACTACCATTCCAAATGGTAACAGTTTTAAATTCATTTTGAGGAGTATTTTGTCAAAGGGTTTTGCAAACACATTTTTTAATGGTTTTTTAAAGAAATATGCCTCTTTAATCTGCACTACACTATAGAGGGAGGGTTCTTATACTTTTGAGTGCAGTAAAGAAGGAGGGTTCTTGTGCTTTTGAGTGAGTATATGTGTGTAATCTGTAGTACAGTAAAGAGGGAGGGTTCTTGTGCTTTTGAGAGAGAGTATCTCTGTAATCTGTAGTGCAGTAAAGAGGATTTTACATATCTTTATGATCTGCAGTGCATTAAAGAGGGTTTTGATTCACTGCAATACTTTGGAGTTTGTTTTGAAAGAACCCCTTTTAGTGAATTTTCTTGGGCTTATTTATCTATCAAGGTCAGGCATTCAAGATTAAGTTTGGTCTGATTTCTTTATTGTATACCGCAGACTAGCAAACTCTTCTATAAATAATCTCTCAATGCAAACAAAGGAAATAAAGTTTGGAAAATATCCAAATTTCCAACACAACCTCCGGCATAATCTCTCAAAGAAAACAAAGGAAATAAAGTTTGGACATTCCTCCTGCTAAGAGGAAGAGACCGTGTATTTCATGAAGCTTGGTCATTTCAGTCCAGGGATAATAACTCTCGGGTGTTTAGCCCAAATCAACAATACCTGTAACAAACCAACAATACCCGTAACAAACATATTTTTTTGATCTCAGATTTTTGTGATCCATAATGATGTTTGAGATTCTCTTTCAAATAAATCACATTGAATAATTTTATGGGAAACGTTTTGAACCTACCAATGAGGTTCATTTTCAGGAGCAAGGTGAAATGAACAGATCAATTAGTATGATTAAATAGTGACTAGATGCATCAAGTTCCAGAATTAGCCGTTATGAAAAATTATTATTTAATAAAACTAACCTTAATGGCTAGTTTTTAGTCAAGAGATTATATCAAAAATGTCCAGGTAAGTCCGGGTAAGAGATTAGTTTTTAGGCTATTAATGTCATTAATCAGATTACGGATGATGACACAACCAATTTGGTTGGACTTTTCCTAACATTTACCTTTTACAGTTTCCAAGGTGAATTCTATGAGCAAACATGTGGTGTCACCATGGGTTCTCTGCTCTCTCATGTGGTTGCCAACTTATTCATGGAGGATTTTGATACCACATTTGATCAATTTCAGTGCAAACTCTATAAAAGATTTCTTGATTACGCTTGTGTTGTCTGACCCCATGGTCATCAAAAATTGGATTGGTTTTTTTCTCATATTAATTCTCAATCTGACTCCATCAAATTAGAATAATTAAATAATTCTCAATAATTAAATAATTCTACTAGCCACTCTGCACTAGAAACAGAAACAGGGAAAAAATAAGGAAAAATAAGAAGCTGGTATTTCTCAAGTGAAGGTAATTAGAATTCCTTTGACGAAAACAAAATCTGCTTTAGGCGAAGGCGACTCAAAACTTGTTTGCAGGTAGATTCAACATGTATGGTAAACAAAAATTATAAATATGGCTATGTTCTATGCGAAGGTCTTGGAAAACTTTTATGAGATTCAAAAATAATGATATCTGGGCTTTGCAAATGAGATAACTGTTGAAGCTAATGAAACATGTTCTAGTTCTACATTGACAACTAATAAGGTTGTTGAATTTCTAGCATAAGCTATTTCATCATCATATGAACCTATGTCAAAGCTCTTGTTTTGAACCCCATCAAAGTGCTCTAATTCTTGGATAAATTGTAAACAAGACTGCATGGAAATGTTTGCATGAAACTCTTGATTTAGTTCCAATTGCAGTGTGGCATCGAAACATAAGGAGAGTTGGGTGTCATAAGTCCACCATAATTAGACTGATAGAGAGATTCTATTATCTGCTGAAAGGGGTTTTGCTCATTGATGGAAAAGATATCAAGAGCTTTAATTTGAGGTCTCTAAGACAACACATAGCTCTTGTAGGGTAGGAGCCAACTCCATTTGTAGATAGCATCAAAGATTCCAAAATTTCATAGTCTCCTAGCATTCTTGACATTCTACAGGATTCCAGTTTGATAGCAACAATAATTAGAGTGGTTGATGGACCCATGGACTTAATAGTGAGTAGTGAATTCAGAGGCCATGGAACTAGATTAGTTGTCAATGAATGGAGACGAGCCTCTCAAATATTTGATTCTAGCCATGAAGTGCAGGGCACAATAGACTATTAGTGGAAGTATTCTTCTTATAGCAATAATTCATAAAATAGATCAGTTGGCAAATTGATACTAGTGACATGTTGGATACTTTGGAGAAGGAATTGGGATTTTTTCCTAACAATGTTGCCTATTATCATGGATTGCACTTATAGACTTGTATGTTAAGCTTGAAGGAAGCTATGATGGTATCGGTCCATAGAGCCTATTAGCATCAATTGCCAATGTTATGAGACATCGGTTACCCAATTCCTCAAGCAAATAGCTTGAAACTAGTTTTTGGATAACCTTATAGAAGTTGCTCTCCTCCATCTACCAAGCCATGATGGAAGAGGGCCTAGACTATGCACTAAATGAAAAATGTGGTACCTAAAAAAGAAGATTAGCCTCAACAATAAAACTCAAAATTGACTCTAGAACTAAGAAATCATCATGGAGTAGCACAGAAACTAAATTGAATGACAAATATAGTAACTACAATTTACAACTGGCAATTGTAGCTGGAATCCACCCATTTAATCCATGACTTATATAGTCATTAGATACAAAAGGTGGTGCAAATGGTCCATGCTCTCTACAAATGATCCTTCAAGGTTCTTATTTAGAGGTCAAGTTTCATCGGAAAATTAAGGTTTCCAATTTTTACTAGTATTTCATCATTGAATAAGTTTGATCCTTTCCATTCCCAATTCTTTTTGGCAACAATTTTGATTGTGCGTTATCAGTCATATCCAAAGTGATTAAATTGGTAAGATGGACAAGTTCTGCCTGGAAAAATTCAGAGAAGAAAGTTTCACTGGCATAGATGTACTATCAATTTTATCAAATTCCCCAACTAGGGAGGGATTGTTTCCAGAAATTGTAGTGGAATTGATGTCAAGATACTTTAACATTTCAAGAGTTTTGAGGTTAAAATGAATCCCACTAGATAATGAGTTACCACTTAAAAATAATTTTGACGGGTTATCAAGATGGTCTACCTGCAATGGTAGACTTCCAGTGAAACAATCTTCATTCAACACTAAAGTTGTTAAACTTTTCGGAGTGTTAGGGGGCAGCACAATACAGAGATCACTACTTTTCAAGTCTAGATGTTCAAATTTTTGGATACCCCAGAGTTGTGAAGGAACGTCTCTTCATGCTTGACATCATGTGGACACAAAATATTATAATTCAACCTCTGTCTCATCGCCTACAAAACATGAAATTATTATCTAGGCTCAGTTCTAAAATTGATTTCACTATTCTAATGACATACGAAGATGACAACAAATAGCATGGGAACTCAAGACCAGTTGACTTTGCCAATGTGTTGGAGGTTTCCCAGCCTTTTGAAGAGACTGTAACTATTAATCTTCGCCCTCGTGATGATTATTCTAGCTTCTAAGTATGTATAACATTCCAATAAATCACATGGATGTATCTTGGTGAAGTTGGTAACTGCTTCAAACTGTTAGTTATATCAATATGTGAGGGTACTGGAGAGATGTCTTTGGGCTTGAACACCATTGAGGTACAAGAGAATCTTGAGGTTCATATGAACAAATTGATGAAAATCATCAATAGAGGATAATGTAGAACCTTTTCTTATAAGGGACGTTATAATTGTTGGAATACATTTTCCAAAGAAATGAAGAAAGTGGGAAGTGATTAACCATCATCTCCATGATGGAGATCTTGTTTTGATTAACCATCCTCCAAATTTTGATGGGGAGTGTGCATCCATGTTTTTCTCCCAAATCTTGAAATTCTAAAGTTGTGTGGATCTACAAAGGATTAGTCCTCAATGTGGAAAAACAATCATAACATTGAGTGTTGATATTTCACTTGCTGCCAAGCTTCTATTTGGAAAACCCCATTGAATCAGAAATCAATGTATATTTCTGGAACCCTTCCTGAACCAACAATCATTAAAATATAGAGTGGAGGATCATTTTGGATAGTTAAACAACTTCTTTATATGGCTTTACCTCCAAAATTTGACTGTGAAAAAAACAATTTTTTTTGTAAGCAATTGTAGAGTTATCTTATTGGAATTTTCAATGCAACTGTAAAATGCATAGGCCCAAAAGCAATAGTGAAGTTCTTGAATTCAATTGCACATTTTCTGATTGAATTTTTTATCCTTGGATTATTTTAGTGCAAACATGGATGCTTTGGTTCTTGCTCATTACGTTTCTTAGGAAACATATACATGGAATAACTAAGAAATGACTTAGCATATGAGAGGAGGAAGATATGATCCTATAGTAGATCAGTTGCATCCATTTGGGTGAAAGAAAGCATGTCATATTATCAAAATTTTCAAACAATAGAGAGAAATTGTGAAGAGAGGTATAATCCCTGTGGTATTTTTAATTGTAAATTGATCAATGGTATTTGTGAGTGAATAGAAGCTAGGAATTAGAGTTGTTCTCAAATGTAACACAAGGAAAAGGACTGCTACCATTAGGTGCCAATATCCGGACGTTGGGCAATAAAAGTTGGAAATTATCTATAAATCTTTACAGTTATATACCAAACGCAATCTCCAAAGGATCAACAGAGAATATAAGTTTGTTAAAGGGGAGGTGGCTTCCTTTGCAAGCAAGCGTGGACTGGTCTAGCATTATGCCTACAATTCCTAAAGGAGTATCACAACGAGGGATTTGATGAAGGCTTGGAAAGTTTGCTGAAATGGAGGTTTATGGAAATTTAGTGTGAAAGTGAAAGATTTGTTATTGAGCTTGAGTTATGACAAGTTAGTGTGAAAGTGAAAGATTTATCATTAAGCCTATAGGCTTATTCTACTGCCGAGTGTTGGAGGAGATGTGTAAGGAAACTCACTATAAAAAAAATTGTGTCATACTAGTAAAACCTATAGCCAGAGAAAATGCTTCAAGTTCTTGATTAAAGGAAAGAATGCAGCTTCAATGTTAAACATTTTCTTATAATTTCCCATTCATGTTGGGACATGAATAATATAAGTGTTGAAGGAAACACTTTCTTCTGTAAAACAAAATAATATGTACCAATTTTTTTCTAGAGCAAAAGTCTCTATTATTAGAGCTAGTGTTTGTTATAGACATATTTGGGCACTGCAACCCCAATCTCATATGTCCATAAACCAAGGGTTTCTAAGCCCCTAAAAGTGTTGTCTCATACCATAAAGGAACAAGGTTAGTTGATTACATCATCTCCCAAAAGTTCTCCCTGAAAAACTACTCAGAACTGGGCAAAGCTGTACCATACAGACTGCTCAGTGCTAAGGGTGCGATGCATCTCACCTGCTACATGCAAAAAGTGCGATGCATACTAAAAAGACATTTTGTAGGGTGCGATGAGCGAGAGCAAACAAATGGCAGAGGCAGTTGGCTAGGTGGAAACCCATAGAATCTTCTAGAAACTGCCCATTTGACACTTGCCTCTCTGAATTCACCCAAGGATGAGTAAGAGATCATGAAATCACCAAGTGGAACCAAGAACTATCAAAGAAATGACACTAATCAAAATCCCAGAAGCTGACTCACCCACCTGCAAATATCTATATATGCATCCCTCATCCTAGAGATCCAAAGGCTAGAATTTTGTATTTTGTAAGGAAGTGTTGTTGGTTTCTCTGTGCAACATTGTATTGTTGGGTGATCTAGATTTTCATGAGGTGAAGAGAGCTTTCATGCTGGGAGGATGGCGCTGGATCAGAAAGCTTGGTTGTAATTCTCTCTTCCACTACTTCTATCAATAAATCTATTTGATTTTTCCTCCATATTCTTGTATATTTCTGAATCTTGTATTGATATATGAATTTGTATGGTTAATATAAATCTAATCCTATTTTGTTTATGGTTATATATCTCTATGCTTTGATGGTACTATGCTGCTTTGACTTTACAGGTGTTCTTTGAAGCGGGACAAGTAAGGAAGGAGTGGCGAAGCCCTATCAAAGGAGGGAGGAAGCAAGCAAGGAGCCAAGCGAAAGATTGAGGTTGGTACTCTTTGCTTCTCTCTCATCTATCTCTCATAAAGGAAAACACAAGTAACTTTAGTTTGTTTGTTTCTAAGATAGCTACCCATCTTAGTGGGACTAACAGCTCTAAATGGACACTAGTTTTCTCGATAACAAAACGGCGACTCCACTAGGGAGCGAATAGATAGTTTTTTTGTTTGTTTCTATTTGTTTACTTTATAAACTACAGACGGACCCTGAAGTTAAGCCAGCTAGCCTTCGAACTGCATTTCCTATGCAAGTGCAAAGTAGATCAACACTGGTTCAGTCAATCTCCAAGTTTTTTATGAACTGAAAAATTGACGCAAACATCCTAAGTGCCCTGGTGGTAGCTGAGATAACCTCATTGGATCAGCCCCTGTACTTTGTGTTTACTGTCTATCATTAGCTCAACCTAAATCCCCGAACTTAGCTGCAAACTGTGAGTGAAAACCAAGATCAGTATCGTCCCTGGACCATCGCACTATCTCTCATTGGAATTCTGGATGAATCGCACCTCCGGTGTGCTGTAGGTGAGATGCATCCCTATTTCCCTGTGTTACAGGTGCGATGATTGAGTGAGACTATTTCTGCCTCCTGATTTTGGTTTTTTCTTCATTGTCTTCAGCTTTATTCAGTGGTTTTGCTGTCCATGATCAGTATATCAGTGTTGAAACTCTCTTCTTTTGCATTATTCAGCCTCCATTGATAAAGAATTGTGAATGTTTTTATGTATTTTTCATCATTTACAGTTCTCCTTTGCAAACAATAGCTTAATCGAACTGTTGTCTTTTGATTTGAAAGTGTCGCAAGTGTCGTTTTCAGTCAAAGAAAAGAGTGTCCTAAAGTCTTCCTCTTTTAGATAGTCGATTCCACTTTTGCCATTGTATTTGATTTGAATCATCAATCCTTTGAAGTGTCGAAAGCAGTTTTCAAATCAAAATTGAAAGCATCGTCTTAATCTTCCTTTCATTTTTGAAAAGAAATTGTTGAAGTGTCGCTTTGAGAAAAGATAGTTCAGATCTGTACTTAGTTTTCTTTTTGTCATTCTCACATTAAGGAAACTGAAAAACAAATACATGCACGTGCATTTGCATTTAGACTACATGTGGAAATTGATTTAGGACAGTGCATCTTAGTGTGTGCTCTCTGCTCTATGTTGAAAGAATTTTACTTCTCTTTCCTTGGTAGCTAGGATTTTCATTGCAAAAAGAAACTAAACGATTGTTTATCATCTTAGATTTCATATTTAGGAATTGTATATCTACATCACGTGGTGAACCTTAAAGGAAAAATTATTAAGAAAGATCAACTATAAAATAAACCTCAATGAACATAAAAATTCTTTGGAACCTAACGCACAACATCTAGAAGTCTAGGTTAGAGACGTATTTCGGTGTCGTAAAGCCTGGTAACTATCATTTTCATCGTAGGTTGGGTGATTCCTCCTCTTTGATACGACAAGTGCCAGTACAGACTTGTGCTCCCACGTACCGTCGAGTATATATTGGGATACCACAATAGGCTATATCCTTTATCCTTAGGAAGCCGTGTTTGCCGCCCTGTCGATCGCAATGCACTGAACACAGCATTCGGGAAGATTGACTGCCGTACCTTAAAAAGTATTATGCAGTTTTGCGATTGGTTTGGTAATCCCTCTGTCTAGATTTCCAGAGTAGTCACTTTCATTCCTTTTCATACTCCTTAAAAGAAAAGGTCCATCTGAGCACTTGTTACTTCAGGCTCATTAAATCGAAGGTGACTAGAGTCATCTTTAGCTTTTTCTCGACTCTTAAAAATTGAAAAGGCAAGTTGTGTCAAAGCATCATAAAATTCATTTAATTCGGAATCACATTTTCCCTTTTTTATTTTGAGTTGATCAAGTAATCCGCAATCGTGGAAGAAAGTCAATCAAAACCCTGTCGTTCACAGAGACTAACGAGTCAACCATCTTTGACTCTGGAAACGAAACCATTCCCGGGCCAAGCAATCTCATGTTTAACTGGGTCAAAGCCTCCTGGTTTATTTGAAACTTGTGTTTCAACATCCTCAGAGACTCCAATTACTCCAACTATTTCTGGTATCCCTGCCTCTATAGAAGAAGTTCCGCAGTTACAAGAGGACATTAGAACTTATCCTAGTGTAATGGTAAACACTTCCATTCCTGAACTAGCTCCATCTAGGGCTGATTCGGAAGGTGTCACCCCTCCAACATCTGTCGATGCAGAGTCTGTACCTTCTTCGGCACCAGAAATATTTTACGGACTTGATGGTCTACCTCTTCCACCTGGACTGATTGCTATAGAAGAGATTGTGGAGCATCTTCCATCCAGTACCCCGTTTCATTTTGGAATTGGGATCCACCTATATCCTTCTACTACAAAAGTTAATCATCCTTCATCGCAAGTGCCTGTAGAATCACTAAGAAGTCTTTTGGATAAACTTGATATGTCTGAAAAACCATCGACATCTAGGACTGTGTCCTCTGACACAACAGTAGCAAAACCTCCTGTTGCTACTCCGATAATGTTCGCTAGTATACCATCTGTCCCAACTAGTTCTCAACCACTAGATGGAGTCCACTTAGGGACTATTTCGATAGTATGGTGTATTCCTATTTGTTCATCCAGAACCTTATCTGGAATCTCTTATGTTGAGTCTCAGCAAATTGATCCTTCGCAACAATATCAATTTGGCCAGTCTAGTCTCCAAAGGCCAATTTTCCCTTTGAACACTAGATTGCTGCCAGATGGGGGTTAGTATGTTTTTTCAATGTTCCCTCTGGGAGAACAACCATATGAGAGTTCACAACAGAATTTGGGTCAGGCTGGAATCACATCCAATGGTTGGGTACCAATACTGCCTCAACAACGAAGAGTTGTCTATTATATACAACCAAATCAACCTGTGTCGAATATTCCCACTACATTGGCTATTGTGACGGTGTCGCAAGTACAAGCGCTGCCCATTTTATGTCAACCTCCAGTCTCTCAGGTCGTAATACAACAGCCACTCGTCTCCGCGACTCAATCACAACCGCCGCTTAATGGATCCTTAACTGAAGCAACTCAGGCTCAAACAGGTACTATAACGCCTCATCTTGGTCAAATATATAGTATTGGGCAAGAGCAAATGGTTTCATAGCCATGGCTGGAGCAATATCAACAACTGCAATTCCAGCAAGCTTACCAAGGACCTGAGCAACAAAGCTTTGTAGGTAATGGGCAGCCGTATATTCAAAATGGTTACCAACAATCATATTATAATGGTTATACCCACGGCTTAGGCGATCCCATCTTATCCTGGGTGTGCTTCACCAAACCTGAATCAATAGTTGCCTTTCGTACCAACTTTAGAATTACTAGATCTGTATCGCCTAACAAATGAACCAATTGCTTACGCCCCTTGGTGGCCAGCGATTCCTCATAAACTTCTATCAAATATTCCTAAATTCATTGGAAATCTGGGTGAAGATCCATCGAATCATGTGATGATCTTTCATCTATGGTGTTTGTCCAACACTCTCAATGATGATTCGATTAGGCTTCACCTTTTTCAGCGAACATTAACTGCTCTCACAACAAAATGGTACATTGAATTGCCTAGAGCTTCATTCGATAACTTTAGTGCCCTCACCACCACCGTTTTAACCCATTTTCAGTTACCCATAAGGTACAAAACAGGAACGAAGCTTCTTACCAATTTTAAGCAGACGACAGCCACTCACATTGTTATAGACATTTTTGTGCCTTTCAGCTCCAAGCATGAAATGTCCATAAACCAAGGGCTCCTAAGTCCCTAAAAGTGTTTTTCTGACCCCTAAAGGAACAAGGTCAACAAATTACAGCTTCTCCCAGAAGTTCTCCACCAGAAACTGCTCAGAATAAGTCAAAACAGGATCATTTCAGCTGCTCCACTAGCTAAGTGCGTTGCATAGCACCTAAATCCACTGGCTAGGTGCATTGCAACGCACCTAAATGCACTATGAGGGCACGTTGAGCGGGAAATGACAAATGGCAGTGTCATTCCGCGAGGTGGAGAGACAATGGAAGCTTCCAGAATCTTCTCCTATGACACTTGCCTCACTGAATTCGACCGAGGATGAGTAAGAGGCCTTCAGTCTCCAAGTGGAAGCAAGAACTGACAGAGAGAAGCCACTAATCAAATCACAAGCTGACTCATCCTCCTTGCATACATCTATATATGGATACCTCATCCCAGAGATCGAGAGGCTGGAATTTTGAACATTGTAAGGAATTGCTGTTGGTTTTGAGATAAACATCAGAGAATTGGGTGATCTATGCTTTGTTGGGGGTGAAGAGGGGCTTCTTTTCTAGGAGGTTGATGCTGGGTCAGGAATCATCGGTTGTAACTCCTCCTGGATCTTCTTGTATATCAATAAAAACTATTTTAGTTTCTCCTCCATGCTTTTGTATCATTGATGCTTGTTACATTTGTATGGTTAACTTAAATATGATCCTAAGTTATTTATGAATATAAATCCATGTCTTTGTATAGTTTTCTTCTTCTGTGATCTTATAGGTACTTGGTGAAGCTGGGCAAGTAAGGGAGTAGGTAGCTGGAAGCTGTCAAAGAGGAGAGAGATTGGATCAAAGGACTAGCGCAAGACACAGGTTGGTTCTTCTTATTCCTCTTTATTTATAGTTCATAAAGGAAATACAAAAGTAGTTTTCTCTGTTTGTTTCTAAGGCAGCTGTCACACCTTAGTGGGATAGAGCAGTTCTAAATAGACACTTTTCCCGGTAACAAAATGGCGACTCCACTAGGGAGAATGTCTAATTAGTTTGTTTATGTATCTCTTGTTGTTTGTTTCATAAACTTATAAGTAGCAATCGAACTGCATTTGCCATAACAAATGCAAAGTAGACATCTGCTGCTTCAATCCATTCACTGGATCTGTTTATGATTTGAACAGCTAATTCATAGACTATCTGATTGCCCTTGTGATAGCTCTTAGACCCTCCTTAGATCTACCCCTGATTGTGCATTACTGATTGCTTTTACTCAGCCAAAAACCAAAGAATAAACTGCAAACTGTGACCCAGAACCCGAATAGAATTCTCGTTTCTGCCCCAGCGCAGGCACTGTGAAGAGGTTCTGCATTTCAACGCACTTCCCGAAAGGGCAACCTGCGCTGCAATGCAGTTTCTCTGTGTTACAGGTGCGCTGATCAGCCTAGCCCTGTGCAGCTGAGGTTCTTGTGCTTCATTCTTTCCAGTTTTGTCTCTGAATTTTGCAGCCTGTGATCAGTATATGACTGTTTCAAACCCCTTTTTCTTACTGATATTCCGCCTCATTTGTACAAAAGAACTGTAGATGTTTTTGTGTGTTTGTTGAGTCGTTTACAGTTTTCCATTGCAAAAGTAAAATAATCGTGTTGTCGTCCTTTGATTTAGATCTGTCGCAAGTGTCGATTTTGATCATAGGAGAAAGTTTATTTGCTGTTGATGGTCGATTATGCTTTTACTATTTCCTTTGGTTTGAATTTGTGACTTTCTAGTGTCAAAACAAGTATTTATTTCAAAATCATAAAGTGTCGTAATCATCTCTACCTTTTGATTTCAAAAAGAAACTTGTTTGTGTTTGTCGCTTGAAAGCAAATTCAGATTTGTACATCAACTTTCTTTTTAGCATCAATACTAAGAAAGTGAAAAAAAATACATGCATGTGCATTTGCATATAGACAGTCTGTTTGGCTTGATTTAGGAAAGTGCATTTACAGTGTGCTTTTTGCTCTTTGCGAAAAGATTGTGTCTTTCTTTTCCCCTAGTAGCTAGGATTTTCATTGCTGAAAAGAGATAAAAGTTTGTTTATCATCTTTAGATTGCATTTTAGGAATTACATCTACATCTCGTGGTGAACCCAAAAGGAAAACTTCATAACAAAGATCAACTTAAAATAAATTCAATGAATCTAACAATGCTTTGGAACTTAACGCACAACATTTAGAGGTCTAGGCTAGAGACGTATTCCGGCATCGTAAAGCCTGGTAACTGTTGTCCTCACTGATGGTTGGGTGATTCCTCCACTTTGAGATGATAAGTTCCAGTATGGACTTGTGCTCCCACACACCGTCGAGTATATTTTGGGAGACCCCTATAGGCTTAAATCCTTTATCCATAGGAAGCCGTGTCGGCTGCCCTACTGATCGCAATGCACTGAACACAGCATTCGGGAAGATTGACTGCCGTACCATAAAAAGTATTCTGCAGTTTTGCGATTGGTTTGGTACTCCCTCTACCTAGACCTCCAGAGCAGTCCCTTTCGTTCCTTTTCAGACTCTTTAACGGAAAAGGTCCATTTGAGCACCTGTCACTTCAGGCTCATTAAAAATCGAAGGAGACTAGAGTCATCTTTTGTTTTTTCTCGAATCTTAAAAATAATTGAAAAAACAAGTTGTGTCAAAGCGTATAAAAATTTATTTTAAACGGAATATTCATACCCCTTTCCTACGTTGATCTTGGGTTGAGAAAATGGAGTCTGCCAACCAAGGAATTCCCCTTGGTGGAAATCCTAGTCCCTTCTCCTCTTGGGGAGATGTTGGTGCACCCCATATGGCCACATTGTCGCTTCCAGGGCTGACAATTGGTTTGCCAGTATGGCTCTTCTCAACCTCTGTCGTTCAGAACACCACTATTCCTGAACAATCGAATCAGCAATTAGACGAGTCCAGAGTTGCCCACCAGCCTTCTACTTCCTCTAATTGTTCCTCTCCTCCTTCCTCTTCGCTTGATGGGGCTGGTAAAGCCAAAGGTCAAGTTCCTAAGGAGAAGAAGGAAAAGAAGAAGAAAGAGAAAAGAAGAAGGAGCCAAAGGCGAATGGGGGAAAATGAGTGTCGTCTAACGAAAATCCACACACTGCACCGACCAGGCCTAAATCGCCATGTGTCATTTGCAAAGGAGACCACTTTCACAGATATTGTCCTTGCATCCCTCGGATATTAAGGGACTGGTCTCCTCGTTTGCACAACCCGGTGTCGTCAACCTCTAATGATCATGTTGAAAGCACACTGTCAACTAGTGAAAGTGAAGCCCCAGGACAAAAAGGGAAATGTAGATTTCCTTGTAAACTATGCGAAGGCAATCATGTCGTCCACCGTTGTCCCTTCTTAGACGAAGCTAAAAGAGTTTTGGATGATCATCCGGTTTCACCGTTACGACTTCCTCCTGGATATAAAAAACTCTTGCCGAGTCCGTCATTAGTTGAAAATTCGGCTGGCCCGCTCAGGTGGTCGGCTGAAGCACCTATCATTGAAGATAAACCATCTGGATCCATACCAGACGAAAGTCAAAAGGTCGAGGCGGCAGTTGACCCGGTCTTGCCTTCAGAGGTTTTATCTTCAGATGATACAGTCACTGAAGAGAACAAGGATGACACCGTCCAAATTCTCTTCATAAACATAGACTCCAACGAACATGGGGGCAATTTACCTGTTCCTTTACCGCAGGAAGGAAGTTCATCAGAGCCGCACCCGACCGTCTATTTGGTCCCACCTCCAAGCAACCTAGTTGTCTCCTTCGACTGGAATCAACTAGGCAGACCCCGTTTACCAGCAAGCATACCATTCCGAATTATCGTTCAAATATATAGAATGGTTATGGCTGGTACCATCATAGATGAGGGGGCTTCTGTGAGTATCCTTTCCTCAACTGCTTGGAAAGCACTTGGTTCGCCATCGCTTTTGCCTGAGATGAGAAATCTGATGGGCTTTGATAAAGGAACCAGTCGACCTTTAGGGATCCTTCCCGATGTGCCCATAACATTGAGAAGGAAGAGAATTTGCATGAATGTAATGGTAGTTCAAGCACCCCTGGATTACAATCTACTCCTTGGACGAGACTATATTTATTGCATGGGAGCGATTGTCTCCTCACTCTTTAGAGTAATGTGTTTTCCACACGAAGGAAGAGTGGTCAAGCTCGTGGACCAGCTTTCATTTCCCGGATCACGCATAGCAAATAGTCATATACCATCCCTAAATGGTCTTTTCACCCAAGAAATGTCTCAATCTCCAGTCCGTCCTCCCGATGAGCGCGAGTAATTCGGAGGGATATGACTGAAACCTAGGGGGCATGCATCTTGGTCTGCTTCAGCAGGAAAACTTCGGGTATAGGGTAGGTTTCTGCGGGAGAATATGACTAGTCTGTACCCCGTCTGTGATTGGAAGAGAGGGTTATTCTGGAACAAAATTCTCTTGTCAAAGTTATGTGAGTTGGCGGCAATCGTCGCTCACCTTTGTTTATCTCGGTAGACATCGCAAGAGGTGTGTTTTGTTTGCGCTGTGAATAGAACAATCTTTGGGTAACCTGAAAGAGGTATACCCTTCCTGATAAAACAAATGTTTTGTCAGCTCGAAAAGAGGGTGACCTTGAAACTCTGTTTTATACCTGGGGGCATGCAAACCTTTTGGAGTGCAAACAAAGAGCGATCATTTATCTGTTTTTTGGATTGGCCGTTTCCTAACTTGCATAAAGAAAGGATGTGGGGCAAAACTCTAAAAATTACCATTTTATATGGGACATTCTTATCATACGACTAGATTAATCGAGCAGTGTTACCGCGAGGTTCAAGCTCGTTAAAAAATAAACCCGGACCGAGAAAATGTTTCCACCCGCGTTTAAGCTCGTTAAAAAATGAACTATTCCCTGGTAAATAACCACCGTGAATGTAGTACTTCAACCATTAAAGCCTTGGTCGTGTTTGCACCGTCACCTCCACTTTTTCATTGGCCAATCATTCACCTCCATTTGATTGTTTATGATGAAAATGAAATTAACTCAAACAATATGTAAAGCACACATAAAAACCCAGACACAAAATATGGCGGAAAAAGGCTGAAGCCTCATGCTTCTCTCTCATTACACATTACAAAAATAATTGAATATAGTGTTACAAATAAATAGATGAGAGACAGTGTTCTCAAGATAGTGCGTGCTATCTTAGACACCTTTGGTTGAGATAATTTCTCCTTTGGTTGAGATAATTTCTCACCAGACACACACCAATATAGGAGTTACCTAAACTAACTCCTATCTTAGAGGAACAACCCAAGAGTTAGGCACAAATTCCTAACTTGGAATATCTAATTAATTAATTTATTTTTGGATTTATTATTGTTTTATGAGAGAGTCTAACAGTTTACCCATTTTGAGGAACAACTGCGAAGAGTGATTTCACTAGCCATCCTTGTGACACTGCCGTGATTGGAAAATTCCAAACCTTACCTGGAATCAGCTGCTACCCATTTTATCACTCGTTCCTCAAAAGACGAGTCTTCTTTAAGCTCTTTTCAACTGACTCGTAAAATATGAAAAGATTGCCGAGTCCTTGGCCTTCCAGCTCATTAAAGGGACAAGAAGTGCTATCCCTACTCTAGATTTTAATCTTTTTGGACCTGAGGGATTATTGCACAAAAAGATCGAGCTCTTGTTTTGTTCGGCTCGTTAAAGCTATCGAAAATTCATCCCTTCTGTATTGTTTTATACTTTTTCGGACTTAAGGGATTAGATGATGAAAAAGGAATTTTGGAGTTACCTTTACGTACCTTTTCAGACTCTCTAAAAATGAAAAGGACCGAGTTATCTTTGTCGTTAAACTCGTTAAAAAGGTTAATAGCGACAAACTTGTCTTTAGACGAGAACGAGTTTCACTATCGCTAGGCTCGTTAAAACATAGCGATGGGTTTGCCCGAAGGGCAAATTATAGAACAAGCATATGTTATCCTCCTCAAGCTTGACAAAAATAAAGAGGTACTGGTCAGCAATGACTGGGGAAAAATTGGGGAGAAAACTCAAAGAATCTTTATTGGTAGCAAGTCGCTCTTGAACATGACACTTCCGCTCCGTGTCCAAGTCGTGTTGGGTTGTTTCATTCACCGGTCACATCGCCATGGTCACACCATACCATCCACATTTGGGGTTAATGCTACCAATCCATCACATCAGTGTCGCCAACATGTTCAAGAGAAGTCATCCAGAAAGGCCACCTGTGTCCCACCCACTACCATACATTATATTCCATTCTTTTCATGACCGCCACCCTGAACCGTATATCATCAGATCGTTTTCACCTCCATCAAAATCATTTGCTCCGTTCCATGTCATTGATGTGGGATTCATTAAGGCCCTCCTATGACGGATCACTTCTTGTCGACATCAGCTCATTATCCAAGAAGTTGGTCTAGGAACACCCCATTCAGTACTTTGAAGCTTGCATGCCTCAATGGCAAGTTTCTCACTTTCGGCGACAGGTTTACATCAATGACCTTCGACCGAAAGATTTTGCGTGGTGTTCGACGCCAATTCCTTTATTCACACCACGTGAATTGTACTGCAGTACCTTGAGGATCATTATCATTATCGGTGATTCCTCTCGCGCTTGTTAACAATTTACATCATTGACTGGTAATCAAGCGATGTCTTTCCATGTTCGACTCCAAAACATTTCTCACATGGATCGAGTTGTACTTCGAGTGAAGATCGGAAAAGATTGAAGACCCCGGATCTAGTTTCATCCATCCGGGCTGCGATATATATTCAAGAAAATAAAGACATTGAAATGTACAGCATTGCAGCACAGATAATCATCCTACCAAAAGGATGATGGCTCTATCAGAATCATCAGTCTACCATCAGACAGTTGTCTGTCCTATGTACATGAAAATGAATTTATAAAGCTGAGCATGGGAATGCCCGCCTCAGCTAGATCATGAAAAAGGTATGAAGATAATGTATTGCATTGTATCTTATTACAGGTCTCCTCCTAGCATTGAAAGAACTTCGGATCCTCATAATAAAGCATTTCACCTGATTAACGGCCTCATACTTTAGGGGGCAACTGTTATAGACATTTTTGTGCCTTGCAGCTCCAAGCATGAAATGTCCATAAACCAAGGGCTCCTATGTCCCTAAAAGTGTTGTTCTGACCCCTAAAGGAACAAGGTCAACAAATTACAGCTTCTCCCAGAAGTTCTCCACCAGAAACTGCTCAGAATAAGTCAAAACAGGATCATTTCAGCTGCTCCACTAGCTAAGTGTGTTTCATAGCACCTAAATCCACTGGCTAGGTGCGTTGCAACGCACCTAAATGCACTATCAAGGTGTGTTGAGCGGGAAATGACAAATGGCAATGTCATTCCGCAAGGTGGAGAGATAATGGAAGCTTCCAGAATCTTCTCCTATGACACTTGCCTCACTGAATTCGACCAAGGATGAGTAAGAGACCTTCAGTCTCCAAGTGGAAGCAAGAACTGACAGAGAGAAGCCACTAATCAAATCACAAGCTGACTCATCCTCCTTGCATACATCTATATATGGATCCCTCATCCCAGAGACCCAGAGGCTGGAATTTTGAACATTGTAAGGAATTGTTGTTGGTTTTGAGATAAACATCAGAGAATTGGGTGATCTATGCTTTGTTGGGGGTGAAGAGGGGCTTCTTTGCTGGGAGGTTGATGCTGGGTCAGGAATCATCGGTTGTAACTCCTCCTGGATCTTCTTGTATATCAATAAAAACTATTTTAGTTTCTCCTCCATGCTTTTGTATCATTGATGCTTGTTACATTTTTATGGTTAACTTAAATCTGATCCTAAGTTATTTATGAATATAAATCCATGCCTTTGTATAGTTTTCTTCTCCTGTGATCTTACAGGTACTTGGTGAAGCTGGGCAAGTAAGGGAGCAGGTAGTTGGAAGCTGTCAAAGAGGAGAGAGATTGGATCAAAGGACTAGCGCAAGACACAGGTTGGTTCTTCCTATTCCTCTTTATTTATAGTTCATAAAGGAAATACAAAAGTAGTTTTCTCTATTTTTTTCTAAGGTAGCTGTCACACCTTAGTGGGATAGAGCAGTTCTAAATAGACACTTTTCCTAGTAACACACATATTTGATCATATTCATGAGTGGTGGCATCGTCGTCGAATGGTAAAGAAATATGTTCCTGATCAGTTGTTAGCTGAATGGCTTATTAAGTCATTATTACCTTCTATCACAGAATATGTGGCCAAGGGAGGAGTTGTCACTAAAGAGCAAGTCATTGCTCGTGCACAATATCTGGACTTGGCTTATACTCAGTATGGCACGCTCTATGACAAAATTCCTGATGCTCCTAGACTCGAGTTTTCCATTCCTCCTCCTCCTAAATCAAACAGGGACTCTCATGCCGGCGATGTTGTGATTGGCACCTCAAGTACGCAAACCGCTAAGGCCCCATCTGGTAAAACCCTTACAGTGTCTAGTAAAAAGGCAAATGACAAACTTCATGTCTCGGAGTTTAATGCCGTGTCAATCGACAAAGGCAAAGAACCGAAGCAACCAAGGGTCAAGAAGAAAGGGAAAAGAAAAAAGAAGAAACATGATTATTCGTCTCTTGAAAAATCTTCTTAAAACCCTTCTGGGCAAAAGAAACCTAGTCATCCATGTTTTATATGTAATGAGGACCATTAGACGAAAGATTGTCCGCATAAAGTTGAGATTAAGAAATTCTTCAAGAACTCAAAAACCTCAATGGTATTGACTGATCCGTTTCCAAACCCATAAACCAATCTGGTTGCTAGCGACAATGAATCCGAGTCCCAAGTGCTTATGTTGTCCATTTTGAAGCAACAAAATGATGCTTTGATATCAACAAGGAATAAAGATTATGGGAATCCACAGTTATCGAAAAACAAGGCTGCATATCAACCTAGTAGTTCGACAACAACTTCAACTGAAGTTGTGCCAGCCATCATTCCTGAGCTAAAGATAAAGCCACCAAAGGGAGTAGTACAAAAATCAACATTTAATCCTCATGCCAGAGTAGCACAGAATTATAATATAGTAGAGGATCTGGCCCAATTGCCATCTGCTATGTCGACACTTGAAGTACTACAAAATTTCCCCTCCCAAAAGCAGGCTCTATTGTCAACAATAGGTGGTATTGGCCCAGCGGATTCCAATCTTGTGGCCTTTAATCATAAAGGATATGAACCTCAGTTACCAACTCAACTCGCTTTCCTCATTCAAGTGAAAGCCCTCAACAAAACTGTTCATCAAACAATTATTGATGAGGGGGCATCCACTTGCATTATGTCAATGAGTTGCTAGAAAAATTTAGGCTCATCACCCTTGTTGCAATCATCAACGACATTAAAAGCATTCAATGGACGAACATACACCCTGTACAGGATTTTAAGTAACTTTCAAGTTGAATTGGGGGGGAAAACAATAGAAATTGATGTTGAAGTTATCAAAGGAAACCTCGATTACAAATCCTACTAGGAAGGCCCTGGATTTATGCTATGGCTGCAGTTGTGTCAACATACTTTAGAAAGATTGCATTTCCTTTTCAAGGACGAATTACAATTGTTGACCAACAAACCTTCCTCCCTAGCAGTTCACAAGTTATGGGAAGCATTCCAATGATCCATGGAAGCTCTCAATTGCTTCACAAAATCGAAGTAGGCCTCCTAAAAGACCCTACATTAATGGGTACCTTTTCCCTACCGCTTCCAAATAATCTGGCGGAAGTGGCAAATGTGGGAACCTGCAATATGATATCTTCCACATTTACAAAGATACATAAGATTTCCGAACATGATGTTAGCATGAATCATCGCCAGGTATTGCCTCCAAGCCCAATAGAAATATTGTAGCAATCAATTTTCTTGGCCTGGGCAATGAACCCAAATCAACGCTCATCAAGTTTTTGGATAGATAGGTCTAAAGAATATGGTACTTCTTCAGATCATTGGTCACATGTACATTCTACAGACGAAGGAATTGTTCAGTCAATGATGATAGGAGAGGCACCATGGGAAGATTACCACCATCGTTCCCATCTTCTAGATTACCATGCAGATTGTTCCAACGACCTTAATCATCCTTTAGTTTTTGATTTTCTATCAAGTACTGTAAATACGGTGGATTCTGAGAGAAATCTATCCAATATTGAAGAAACTATCGCCATAAATATCTCTACCAAACCAGACGTTGTAAATAATATTCATGTCGAAAAATCTTGTTCTTCTTCAGAACTAGAAATATATTGTGCTCTCTTTCGGGAGTTTAGAGATTTCTTTGCATGGTCATATGAAGAAATGCCAGGCATTGACTCGAGCACAGTTGAATATGAAATTAAGATGTATCCAGATGTCAAACCGCTACGACAACAGCTTCGGTAGGTGCACCTGAGGAAAGCTGTTGTGATCAAGGCGGAAGTTGAAAAAATTTTACATGCTGGTTTCATTTACCCGGTTCCTCTAATTTATTGGGTATGAACATTGTTCCTATGATGAAAAAGCAGAGAACAATTAGAGTTTGCGTCGATTACAAGGATGTAAATCAAGCTTCTCCAAAGGACAACTACCCTACACCTTTCATCGACCAGATAATTGATGAATGCGTCGAATGTGAAATCTTTTCATTTATGGATGGATTTTTCGGGTATAATCAAATAAATATTTGCCCACAGGATGAGTCAAAGACTGCATTTATTTATCCGTGGGGCACATTCGCATACCGCAAACTACATTTCGGTTTAAAGAACGCAGGGGCAACTTTTTAGAGGGTTATGAATTATGCCTTCCATGACATCAAGAACATCGTTCAACCATATATCGATGATCTTCTGGCTCATTTGCGAAAGCGGACTAATCATCCGCAACATTTGAGAGCTATATTTCTACGTTGTTGACACTACAAGATACGACTCAATCCGCACAAGTGTGTGTTTTGTGTCAGTTCTGGTTGTTTACTTGGCTTTGTAGTTTCAAAGGACGGGATTTGTCTCGACCCATGTAAGGTTCAGACGATCATCGATATGCCTCCACCTTCAAATTTGCTTCCGATTTAGAAACTCTAAGGGAAAGAAAACCTTCTAACGAGGTTCATTCCAAATTACGTCGAACTTGCTAAAGGTTATACATGTCTTTTGAAAAAAGAAGTGCCCTTCAACTGGGATTAGGTTGTGCAAGCTTCCTTTGATGCTCTAAAGGAATCCCTAATAAAAGCATCATTAATGTACACTCCTGACTATCAAAAAGACTTTAACCTGTATCTAGTTGTGGCAAATACGACCATCGCAATGGTTTTAGTTCAAGAAGACAATGGAATCGAACATCCTGTCTATTATTTAAGTCGAAACTTAAATGATGTAGAAAGCAAGTACTCCTATGTTGAAAATCTGGCTCTTGCATCTGTTCAAGTAGTACAAATATTTCTACACTATATCCTCTTTCGCAAAACTACCATTTTGTCAGATTGCAACCCTATGACTTACATCTTGTCACGTCAGTTACTTGGGGGGCAAATATTCGAAATGGATAGCTATTTTGCAAGATTTTGATCTGAAATTCGTAAAATCCAAATCAAAGAAATCTATAGTTTTCACGGAGTTACTATGCGACTTCCCATCGTCATCCAACGATTCAACATCCAAAGTATTGACCGTGGATGAATCTTTGTTTTTGATATCATCAAGTGATCCGTGGTATGGAGATATAATCATCTATCTCCAAACCCAAACATATAGGCCTAATACCTCTCACTTAGAACAACGACGTACTCGGGACCAAGTAAAAGACTTTATGATCGTAGGTGATACACTTTACTGTCATGGTATCAATACAATTCTGCGAAGGTGCCTCACCCATGAGGAGGCCAAAAAAGTCCTAAATGATTGTTATTCAGGCGCATAGATTTCATGACATGTAACCCCACCTCGACTAGGGGGCATGGGTATATCATAGTCGCAATTGACTATTTTATGAAATGGACTGAGACGATGCCTACATTAAACAACAGCGGTGAAACGACTGCTCTTTTTTTTAATCATGTAGTCTCCAAATTCGATATTCCACAAGCTATAGTCGCAGATCATGGATCACATTTCCACAGTCACATGATGGTTGAATTGGCTACCAAATTAGGACTATCCCATGACAGTTCCATTCCATATTATCCCCAAGCTAATGGATAAGTTGAAGTGATCAACAAAGTCCTAAAGCGTATGCTGCAAAGGATGATTGGAGTCCATAAATGGAGTTGGCACCTAATCCTGTACTCGGCCTTGTGGGCATACCGGACATCAGTCAGAAATGTAACCGAATTTACACCCTTTCAGTTGGTGTATGGCCTGGAAGCAGTCTTACCGACTCAGTGTGAGCTTTCATCTCTCAAGCTCGCAATCGACCTTCTCCCTGGAACTTCAGAGGAAGAGGCTCGTTTCTTGGAACTAATCCAATTAGATTAAACCCATCATGACGCCGCCTTGGCTAACGAAACTCAAAAGAAATGAGTCAAGGCACAGTTTGACAAGAATGTCAAACCCCATGTCTTCTCAGAAGGCGACCTGGTCTTACTTTACGATCAGGAATCCGATAAATTGGGAGCAGGCAAGTTCCAATCATTGTGGATGGGTCCCTACATTATTAAGCGAGTATTTGCAAAAGAATCCTACGAGCTAGTAGATTACAATGGGATCCCACTGTCGCAACCATAAAACGGGTTGTACCTTAAACATTATTAATCTTGACTAAGTGTAGTAATCTCTTCATATGCTTTTGTTACATTTTTGTTTTTGCCAACAGTGAACATTTTGGTTAGGTAATCCACATTTTCATTTTTTGCAGATGTCAAACCTATTGGAATCATTTGTTGGATACACCAACGAAGCTAGTCGTAGTACGCGAAACCTATATTCTGCAGCCTGGGCCATCTTTGATCCAAGCAGCGAGTTAGTGAGTTTCAAAGGGGTATGTATTGGTCAGTCAATGAACAACATCACTGAATATAGTGCATTGATAGAACTCCTCTATGATGCCATCGCACATGGAATACAATGACTTGACGTCAAGCTAGACTCACAACTCATCATCCTATAGCTTAGTGGCATCTATTATGTTTGGAATCCAACTATCTATCGTATGTTCCTAAGGGTCAGGATTTTTTAAAGGCAATTTGATTCCATTCAATATCAACATATTTCCAGAAGTTTAAACACATTAACTAATTCATTAGCAAATTATGTGTTAGATAGACATTTTGTGACATTTATAAAGAAAAGCATTTCATCAACATTTACATCAGGATCAAATAGCTTAACCAAAATAAAAATTGAAAAAATCAAAAATATATATAATTGTTTATAATTTTTAAAAAATGTTCTATGTCTAGGAAAAAATCGGTCACACGACCCAAAAACTCAAAAATGCAGGAAGACACCCTAGATTAATGGTGTTGGTGATAACAAGTCACCGCTTGTGAAATCATACGTAGGAGCCTAGTCCATCAACTCGGCACGCTAGTAGTATGGCGTTGTAATCTTAGAGGTAGCTCGTTGGTCCTCACATCTGGAATACCAAGGGTGAGGCCCTCGATCTGATCCTGCAATACTGCAAGGGTCTCGGCTACATCCAGATGGCGAAGGACAAACCTCCCTACAACCTCTCCTACTGGAACAGTAGCTGCTACCCTCGGGCGCACTGCTGGTCGCACTGGTCCAATATCTACATGAATACATGAGCTTTGATTAGTATTGATAACATTTAAAAAACACAAGAACATTATAAAAGCAATAAGCAGAGATTTTTACCTATGACACCTCACTGCTCGCCAGCCGGTAGCACCAAATCTAGGTCACCTCGGAAATCCATCCCGACATATGGATACTTGGGATAAACCATCTATTGATGGTTGAACCACTCGAAGAAGGCATCAGAGAATGAAATCTGCGACTGACCAGCATGTTTGGCCATAAGATCGACCCATCTCTGCATTCGTGGTTCTATCAGCACTGGCACTCCGAGTGAAATGTACTGTGGCTGCATCAGTGGGATCTTCTCCAAGGCAAAAGCAGTCAGAATAGAACCATAACCAAAGTTCTTGGATCTTCCGTTCTTCACCTTGGTAAGCTGTTCTTTTATCACTGGAAGTATTGCATCACACCAGTTGAATACCTTTGGTTCAAGGCATTCCAAGGCATACTACATATAGGACCTGTTGGCCAAGTGAAGAGCCGCGCTGCTAGCCAATCTAGCAAAGATGAATAAGATAGTCCTCAAGGACCAGTCAGTAACGTCTCTAATACTGATCTTGCGATCCCTGCTTGGCTAAGATCCATCTGTACAATATCGGAGAATGTAATCCCTCACGTATTCGCCCCCACGGGCAGAACCTGATAGTGAGAGAGGGGCACCATGCCTCAACAAACCGGTCAAAAAGTAGACATCCTCAACAGTCAAAGGGATGGATTTACCTCTAATCTGAAACACTTGGTTGGTAGGATCCTAGCCATCGAGAAGATATTGCAACAAGTTGATTTGTTGCCTCATGCTAGATATGCCGAAGAACTTGAGCAAGCCACAGTTCCGCAATGCAGTTATCGTACCTGGGTCATGTAAGGCAATCATATCCTCCTCTTCATGCTTGCATTCATGCCATGTAATGACCATCTTGCTCCGATGAATCTCTGAAAAACAAACAAGAGAAGAATTAGGATCCTGATTTGGGCAAAAATAGGAAAAAATTCCATCAAAAATCAGTGCATAAACATTCCTCCTTGCACCCATCGCACCCCAGCTGTGTACTAGGTGGGATCCATACTAACTAGCCAATGGCCAGCTCAGTATGCATTGCACCTTTCGATGTGTACTAGGTGCGATGGGGAGAGAATGAAATGTTCAAAGCCCAGAGGCTCAGAAAAGCAAGAAAACATGCTTAGAATCATAAAAGGAAAGAATGCAATTGAAGAGCTCAGGTTTAGCTCCTATCTAGTCTAGACGTCGCCGAAAATCGTCCACAGAATCTCCCAGAATCAGCTCATGAGAATCGAGGGGGAAAAACACCTCCAGAGCTCCAACAGTCCCAAATTTGAATGAAATGGTAAAATGAGAGGTAAAAACTACTTTTATGTTATTGCTCACGTAATTCAAGTGAGGTATTGTTTTTTTACTCATTTTCAAGAATGTATGTACATTTATAATTAGTTTGATGGAGCAATTGAACAGGTAGTACGAACGTCAAGAGAACATAGTGTTAATGGTGAATCGAACATCTTTGACTATTATCATGAGCGATGTTTCCCCAAAGTTCAAGCTCATTAAAAAATAAACCTAGTAATGAACATATGTTCCCCCAGAGTTTAAGCTCATTAAAAAATGAACCCACTTCCGGTAAATAACCTTTGTGATCGCATTACTATCAGCTTTTGAGCCTTGGTCGTGTTCTTACCATCACCTCCACTTTTTAGCCGATCATCTCCCTCCACTTGATTGTTTACCCTTTTGAGGAACAACTGCGACGAGTGATTCTGTTAGCCATCTTCTTTACATTGCTGTGATTGAAATGTTCCAAGCCTCACCTGGAACCAGCTGCTACCTGAAAATATCACTCGTTCCTCAAAGACGAGTCTCTTTTAAGCTCTTTTTAGACTCGTAAAATATAAAAAGATTGCCGAGAAATTGGCCTCTCCAACTCGTTAAAGTGATTGGAAGTTCCATCCCTCTTGTATTTTAATCTTTTTGGACCTGAGGGATCATTACACGAAAAGATCGAGCGCTTGTCTTTTTCGGCTCGTTAAAGTGATTGGAAAAGTCATCCATTTTGTATTATTTTATACTTTTTTGGACTTAAGGGATTATACTATGAAAAAGGATTACTGGAGTTTCCTTTCTGTCCCCTTTTAGACTCTCTAAAATTGAAAAGGACCGAGTTATCTTTGTCGTTAAACTCGTTAAAACGATAGCGACAAACTTGTCCATTACAGACAACAGTGAGTTTCATTGTCGCTAGGCTCACTAAAATATAGCGACATGTTTGCCCGAAGGGAAAATTATATAAAATGCATATGTTATCCTCCTCAATCTTGACAAAAATAAAGAGGTACTGGTCAGCAATGACTGGGGAAAAATTGAGAAGAAAACTTGAAGAACTTCATTGGTAGTAGGTCGCTCTTGAACATGACACTTTCACTCCACCACCATGATTGAGTCAGGTTGGGTTATTCTGTTCACTGGGAACATCACCATTGGTCTTTTGTACCATCCATTGTTGTGGTTTACACTACCAATCCATTTCAGTGTCATCGATATGCTCAAGAGAAGTCGCTCAGAGAATTCACTGACCCAGCTAACATCTCATCCGCTACAATACCTTCACGCTTCATTATTTCATGACCACCAACCTGAACCTTATATCATCTGATCTTTTTCACCTCCACAAAATCATTTGCTCCATTTTGTGTCACAGATGTTGGATTCATTAAGGCCCTCCTATGACGGGTCACTTCTTGTCGACATCAGCTCATGATCCAAGAAGTTGACTTAGGAACAACCCTTTCAGTACTTTGAAGCCTGGATGCCTCAATGGCAAGTTTCTCACTTCTGGCAATAGGTTTACATCAATGGCCTTCGAATGGAAGATTTTGCATGGTGTTCAACATCGACACATGTATTCGCACCACGTGAATTGTACTACAACACCTTGAGGGTCATTATCATTATTGGTGATTCCTCTCACACCTGTTAATAGCTTACATCATTGGCTGGTAATCACGCGATGTCTTTCCATGTTCAACATCAGAACATATTTTCACATGGATCAACTTGTACATCAGGCAAAGATTGAACGAGTTTGAAGACCTCGGATCTAGTTTCATCTGTCCGGGCTACGATATATTCAGGAAAATAAAGACATCAAATGTACGTCATAGCTGCATAGATAATCATCCAAGCCAAAGGACAATGGCTCTACCAGAATCATCAGTCTGTCACACAGACGGTTGTCTGTCATATGTACATGAAAATGAATTTATAAAGCTAAGCATGGGAATGCCTGCCTCAACTAGATCATGAAAATATTATGAAGATAATGTATTGTATTGTATCTTATTACAGGTCACCTTCCAGTTCGAAAAACCTCGGATCCTCATGATAAAGCATTTCACCCGACATCAGAAGATTTACGACCTCATGCTTTAGGGGGCAACTGTTATAGACATATTTGGGCACTGCAACCCCAATCTCATATGTCCATAAACCAAGGGCTTCTAAACCCCTAAAAGTGTTTTTTCATACCCTAAAGGAACAAGGTCAGCTGATTACATCATCTCCCAGAAGTTCTCCCTGAAAAACTACTCAGAACTGGTCAAAACTGGACCATACAGACTACTCAGTGCTAAGGGTGCAATGCATCTCACCTGCTACATGCAAAAAGTGTGATGCATACTGAAAAGCCCTTCTGTAGGGTACGATGAGCGAGAGCAGACAAATGGCAGAGGTAGTTGGCTAGGTGGAAACCCAGAGAATCTTCTAGAAACTGCCCATTTGACACTTGCCTCTCTGAATTCACCGAGGGATGAGTAAGAGATCATGAAATCTCCAAGTGGAACCAATAACTATCAGATAAATGATACTAATCAAAATCCCAGAAGCTGACTCACCCACCTGCAAATATCTATATATGCATCCCTCATACTAAAGATCCAGAGGCTGGAATTTTGTGTTTTGTAAGGAAGTGTTGTTGGTTTCTCTGTGCAATGTTGTATTGTTGGGTGATCTAGCTTTTCATGAGGTGAAGAGGGCTTTCCTGCTGGGAGGATGGCACTGGATCAAACAGCTTGGTTGTAATCCTCTCTTCTACTACTTCTCTCAATAAAGCTATTTGAGTTTTCCTCCATATACTTGTATATTTCTGAATCTTGTATTGATATATGCATTTGTATGGTTAATATACATTTGATCCTATATTGTTTATGGTTATATATCTCTATGCTTTGATGGTATTATGATGCTTTGACTCTACAGGTGTTATTTGAAGCGGGACAAGTAAGGAAGGAGTGGCGAAGCTCTCTCAAAGGAGGGAGGAAACAAGCAAGGAGCCAATCGAAAGACTGAGGTTGGTACTCTCTACTTCTCTCTCATCTATCTCTCATAAAGGAAAACACAAGTAACTTTAGTTTTTTTGTTTCTAATATAGCTACCCGTCTTAGTGGGACTAACAGCTCTGAATGGACACTAGTTTTCCCGATAACAATGTTGTAGTAGCATTTTTTTACCTTGACATAAATAAAGATGCATTACATTGTAAAAAAAAGCCTCACCACATGTATAACATATATCTATATATATATATATATATATATATATATATATATATATATATATGGGTACAGACTTCCACTTCCACTATATATATATATATGGGTACAGACTTCCACTTCCACTATATGTTTTTGGAGTTTGGACTATTTAGAAAAACAAGCTTTTAATTAAATAAAATCAGTTTGAAATCTTACTTCAAGACAATTTCAATTAATCTCTGAAAGCAGTTTCAACATCTTATTTCAAGACACTTTCAATTTTATCTCTGAAAGCAGTTTCATCTCATCTTTGAAAACAATTACGACTTGTGTATTACACTGTAAAAACAAAGCCTTACCACATATATAACATATATATGGGTCACGGTACAGATTTCCATTCCTTTCGGAACATATAACATATATGTGGGTGGAGGTATAGATTTCCATTCCTTTTGGAGTTTGGACTATTCTATGTATAAGAAAAGCAATCTTTTCATTAAATAAAAGCAGTTTAAAATCTTACTTCAAGACACTTTCAATTTATCTCTGTAAGAAGTTTCAACATCTTACTTCTTCACGATACTCAGTTCATCTCTGAAAGCAGTTTCAACTCATCTCTAAAACTCATTATCCAATGATTATTAAAGTAAAACTCATACAATTATCTAGTTTCCTTGAGGCTTGAACCACTTGGGCTTAACACCAATGTTGAAGTTAACCCAATTGAACTTCATGTGCAAGAGGAAAAAAACAAAACAATACACTCAATTATTTTAAGAAGTTCAACCACTGAACTAGTTTAATTACAAAGGAAATAGCCATTCATCACTTTCTGTCATCATCTGAATCTCTTGCACATTGGTTTCAACTTATGTAATATCCAACGCCACATTTATCAAGGATTTGATTGCCACCAAACGCTACATTTCCCTATCTTGCAACATGAAGCTGCCAATAATAGGGATGCCAAGGTGAACCAGATGAAGCTGATGAAAAACCATCTCTTCATTGCAGGGAATACCCAGTGACATGATAAGATATAGAGAGCTGACAGTTCACACCATTGGGGACCAAGGAAAAGATGATTATAGGGAAGCAGAACTGTGTTTGGAAGACTAGAAGGAGTCACTATTCACAGTAGGACTTGCTAGGGAAGAAACATTGGTCATTGTAGAGATGGAGAGTGGAATTGAATAAGAAAATAAAGGGGCCCTCATTGGAGTTAAGGGGGGAGTATCGTGCCCACAGGAGGATGAAACAATAGTGCCTAATGTGGTAGGTAATGAAGGCATTTTATCAATATCATAGATGGGATTCGAAGTAACAACATAGACACTTTGCCTCTGAGATTCATTTTTTGCAGAGGCCAAGAGTGTATGACTACTTCACCATGGGGAAGACCTGGGAGATGAGAGGGAAGTGAACTGATCTGGTGTTGAACGAGGGGAACAACCCCATGAAAACAGTTGGGAAAGAAAGTCTGACAAGTTCATTGGTTGAGGAGACGAGGACACAGGCTTTGTTACAGGGAAAAGTGTCTACTCTGAACTGCTTATCCCACTAAGGTGTGATAGCTACCTTAGAAACAAACAAAGTAAAGCTACTTTTGTTTTTCCTTTATGAAGTATAGATAGAGAAGAACAAAGAAGACCAACCTCTGTCTTGCGCTAATCTCCTGGTTCGATTCCTCTCTTTCTTTATAGTCTTTCGCTACTTGTTCCCTTGCACGCCCAGCTTCACAGAGTACCTGTAAGATCAGAGTAGCATAGCACTATACAAGAACATGGATCTATAATCATAAACAATCTAGGATCAGATGTAAATTGACCATACAAATGCAGCAAACATAAATGACACAAGCGTATGGAGGAAAACTTGAATAGCTTTTATTGATAAACAAGAAAGAGCCAAGAGGAGTTACAACCAGTTGTTCTGACCCAGCATCATCCTCTCAGCAAGGAAGCCCCTCTTCACCTCATACAAAGCTTAGATCACCCAACAATATGATGTTTTATCTCAAGAAACCAATAGCAATTCCTTACAATATGCAAAATTCCAGCCTCTGGATCTCTGGGATGAGGGATCCATATATAGATATCTGTAAGGGAGATGAGTCAGCTTGTGATTTGATTAGTTTCTTCCCTCTGATAGTTCTTGCTTCCACTTGGAGATTGATGATCTCTTACTCATCCTTGGTTGAATTCAGAGAGGCAAGTGTCACAGGAGAAGTTTCTAGAAGCTTCCATTGCCTCTCCACCTCGCGGAATGACACTGCCATTTGTCATTTCTCGCCCATCGCACCCCATAGAAGGATTTTTGAAATGCAACGCACCCACACAGTGTGTTTAGGTGAGATGCAACGCACTTTGCCTATGGAGCAACTGAAATGATCTTGTTTTGAACAATTCTGAACAGCTTTTCATGGAGAACTTCTGGGAGAAGCTATAATCAGTTGACCTTGTTCCTTTAGGGGTTAGAACAACACTTTTAGGGCCCTAGGAGCCCTTGGTTTATGGAATTTCATGATTGGGGTTGTAGTGCCCAAAAATGTCTATAACAGTTGCCCCCTAAAGCATGAGGTCGTTAATCTTCTGATGTCAGGTGAAATGCTTTATTATGAGGATCCGAAGTTCTTTCAAGCTGGGAAGAGACCTGTAATAAGATACAATACAATACATTATCTTCATAATATTTTCATGATCTAGCTGAGGCGGGCATTCCCATGCTCAACTTTATAAATTCATTTTTATGCACATAGGACAAACAATCGTCTGAGTGTAGACTGATGATTCTGGTAGAGACATCATCCCTTTGATTGGATGATTATCTGTGCAGCAATGATGTACATTTGATGTCTTTATTTCCCTGAATATATATCGCAGCCCGGATGGATGAAACTAGATACGGGTTTTTCAATCTCATTCGATCTTCACTCGAAGTACAAGTCTATCCATGTGAGAGATGTTCTGGAGTCAAACATGGAAATACATCGCTTGATTACCAGCCAATGATGTAAGTTGTTAACAAGCGCGAGAGGAATCATCGATAATGATAATGACCCTCAAGGTACTGTAGTACAATTCATGTGGTGTGAATAAAGGACTTGGCATCGAACACCACACAAAATCTTTTGGTCGAAGGTCATTGATGTAAACCTATCGCCGGAAGTGAGAAACTTGCCATTGAGGCATGGAAACTTCAAAGTACTGAATGGGGTGTTCCTAGATCGACTTCTTGGATAATGAGCTGATGTTGACAAGAAGCGATCCGTCACAGGAGGGCCTTAATGAATCCCACATCAATGACACGGAATGGAGCAAATGATTTTAATGGAGGTGAAAACGATCTGGTGATATAAGGTTCAGGGTGGCGGTCATGAAAGAATGGAGTGTAAATGTATTGTAGCAGGTGAGACACAGGTGAATTCTCTGAATGACTTCTCTTGAACATATCGGCGGCACTAACATGATGGATTGGTAGCATTAACCCCAAATGTGGATGGTGTGATGGGACCATGGTGATGTGACCGGTGAATGAAACAACCCAACCCGACTTGGATGTAGAGTGAAAGTGTCATGTTCAAGAGCGACTTGCTACCAAAAAAGTTTCTTCAAGTTTTCTTCCCAATTTTTCCCCAGTCATTGCTGACCAGTACCTCTTTATTTTTGTCAAGCTTGAGGAGGATAACATATGCTTGTTATATAATTTTCTCTTCGGGCAAACCCATTTCTATGTTTTAACGAGCCTAGCGATAGTGAAACTCGTTCTCGTCTATAGACAAGTTTGTCGCTATTAAAATTTTAACGAGTTTAACGACAAAGATAACTCGGTCCTTTTCAATTTTGGAGAGTCTGAAAAGGAACGTAAAGGAAACTCCAAAATTCCTTTTTCATCATCTAATCCCTTAAATCCAAAAAAGTATAAAACAATACAGAAGGGATGAATTTTCGATACTTTTAACGAGCCGAACAAAACAAGCGCTCGATCTTTTTGTGTAATAATCCCTCAGGTCCAAAAAGATTAAAATTTAGAGGAGGAACAAGTGATAAAATTGGGTAGCAGCTGATTCCAGGTAAGGTTTGGAATTTTCCAGTCACGGCAGTGTTACAAGGACGGCTAGTGAGATCACTCTTCGCAGCTTTTCCTCAAAAGGGGTAAACAATCAAATGGAGGTGAATGATCGGCCAATACAGAGTGGAGGTGATGATGAGAACACAACCATGGCTTTTAAAGGCTGAAGTACTACATTCACGATGGTTATTTACCAGGAAATCGGTTCATTTTTTTATTGAGCTTAAACACTGGGGGGAAACATTTGCTCATGACTTATGTTTATTTTTTAACGAGCTTGAACTATGTCCTAAAACTGCTTGATTAATCTAGTCGTATAATAAGAATGTCTCATATATAAAAACGACAACTTTTAGAGTTTTGCCCCACATCCTTTCTTTATGCAAGTTAGGAAACGACCAACCCTACGAGTTTAAAGGGTTAGAGGACCTACAAATTTAAAAAATAAATAGTCGCTCTTCGCTTGCACGCCAAAAGGTTTGCATGCCCCCAGGTATAAAACGAAATTTCAAGATTACCCCTTCTTCCTTCCGTTAAAACATTTCTTTTACCGAGAGACGTCTACCTCTTACAGGTTACCAAAGATTGTTCTATTCACGGCGTAAGAAAAACACTTCTTCGGCGATGTTTATCGAAAATAAACAAAGTTGAGTGGCAATGCCTACCAACCCACATAACTTTGACAAGAGAATCTTATTCCAGAATAACCCTCTCTTCCAATCACGGACGGGATACGGACTAGTCATATTCTCTCGCAGAAACCTACCCTATACCCGAAGTTTTCCTGCCGAAGCAAACCAGGGTGCATGCCCCCTGGGTTTCAGTCATGTCCCCTGAATCACTCGTGCTCATCAGGCAGACGGACTGGAGATTGATGAGACATTCCTTGTGTGAAAATACCATTCAGGGATGGCATATGACTATTTGCTCTATGTGATCCGGGAAATGAAGGCTGGTCTACGAGCTTGACCACTCTTCCTTCGTGCGGCAAACACATTACTCTAAAGAGTGAGGAGACAATCACTCCCATGCAATAAATATAGTCTCGTCCAAGGAGTAGATTATAATCCAGGGGTCCTTGAACTCCCATTACATTCATTTGAACGGTTTTCCCCCTCAATGTTATGGGAACATTGGGAAGGATCCCTAACGGTCAACTGGTTCCTTTGTCAAAGCCTGTTAGATTTCTCATCTCAGGCAAAAGCGACGGCGAACCAAGCGATTTCTAAGCAGTCGAGGAAAGGATACTCACAGAAGCCCCTTCATCTATGATGGTACCGGCCATAACCATTCTATATACTTGAACAATGATTTAGAATGGTACACTAGCCGGTAAGCGGGGTCTGCCTAGTTGGTTCCAGTCGAAGGAGACAACCAGGTTGCTTGGAGGTGGGACCGAATAGACGGCTGGGTATGACTCTGATGAACTTCCTTCCTGCGGTAAAGGAATGGGTAAATTTCCCCCATGTTCATCGGAGTCTGTGCTTACGAAAAGAATTTGGACGGTGTCATCCTTGTTCTCTTCGGTGACTGTATCATCTGAAGATGGAACCTCTAAAGGCAAGACCGGGTCAACTGCCACCTTGACCTTTTGAATTTTGTCTGGTATGGGTTCAGATGGTTTGTCTTCAATGATAGACGCTTCGACCGACCACCTGAGCGAGTCAGCCGACTTTTCAACTAGTGATGGACTCGGCAATAGTTTTTTATATCTAGGAGGAAGTCGTAACGGTGAGATCGGATGATCGTCCAAAACTCTTTTAGCCTCATCTAAGAAGGGACAACGGTGGATGGCATGGTCGCCTTTGCACAGTTTACAAGGAAATCTATATTTTCCTTTTTGTCCTGGGGCTTCACTTTCACTAGTCGACGGTGTGTTTTCAACATGATCATCAGAGGTTGACGACACTGGGTTGTGCAAACGAGGAGGCCAGTCCCTTAAGATCCGAGGGATGCAAGGACAATCTCTATGATAGTGGTCTCCTTTGCAAATGACACATGGCGATTTAGGCCTGGTCGATGCAGTGTGTGGATTTTCGCTAGACGACGCTTGGTTGCCCCATTTTGCTTTTGGCTCCTTCTTCTTCTTCTCTTTCTTCTTCTTTTCCTTCTTCTTCTCAGGTACTTGATTTTTGGTTTTACCAACCCCATCAAGCGAAGAAGAAGGAGGAGAGGAAGAATTGGAGGAAGTAGAAGGTTGGTGGGTAACTCTGGATTCGTCTAGTTGCTAACTTGACTGTTCAGGAATTGCGGTGTTTTTAACAACAGAGGTTGAGAAGAGCCATACGGGCAAGCCGATTGTCAGTCCTAGAAGCGACAATGTGGCCATATGGGGTGCACCAACATCTCCCCAAGAGGAGAAGGGACTAGGATTTCCTCCAAGGGGAACTCCTTGATTGATGGACTCCATTTTCTTCAACCTAAGATCAACGTAGGAAAGGGTGATGATTATTCCATTTAAAATAAATTTTATACACTTTGACACAACTTGTTTTTTCAATTTTTAAGAGTCGAGAAAAAACAAAAGATAACTCTAGTCGCCTTCGATTTTTAATGAGCCTGAAGTGACAAGTGATTAGATGGACCTCTTCCGTTAAGGAGTCTGAAAAGGAATGAAAGAGACTGCTCTGGAAATCTAGGTAGAGGGATTACCAAACCAATCGCAAAACTGCAGAATACTTTTTACAGTACGGCAGTCAATCTTCCCGAATGCTGTGTTCAGTGCATTGCGATCGATAGGGCGGCAGACGGCTTCCTATGGATAAAGGATTAAGCCTATTGTGGTCTCCTAAAATATACTCGACGATACGTGGGAGCACAAGTCCGTACTGGCACTTATCGTCTCAAAGTGGAGGAATCACCCAACCATTAGTGAGAACAACAGTTACCAGGCTTTACGATGCCGAAATATGTCTCTAGCCTAGACTTCTAAATGTTGTGCGTTAGGTTCCAAAGCGTTGTTAGATTCATTGAATTTATTTTGTAGTTGATCTTGTTTATGAAGTTTGCCTTTCAGGTTCACTGCGAGATGTAGTATAATTCCTAAAATGCAATCTAAGATGATAAACAATCTTTTTATCTTCTTTGTGCAATGAAAATCCTAGCTACTAAGGAAAGAAAGACAGAATTATTTCACAAAGAGCAAAGAGCACACTCTAAATTCACTTTCCTAAATCAAACCAATCAGACTGTCTAAATGCAAATGCACATGCATGTATTTGTTTTCGACTTTCTTAGTATGTAAATGATAAAAACAAAGTTGATGCACAAATCTGAATTACTTTTCAAGCGACAGTTATCAACAAGTTTCTTTTCGAAATAAAAAATGGAGGCAATCACAACACCTTAGGATTTGGAAATGAATACTTGTTTTCGACACTAGAAAAATTACAAATTCAGACCAAAAACAATAGTAACAGGATAAACGGCTATCTATAGCAATCAAACTCTTTCCTATGATTGAAAACGACACTTGCGACACTTTTAAATCAAATGACGACAGTGCGATTATGTTACTTTTTGCAAAGGAGAACTGAAAATGACTCAACAAACACACAAAAACATTTACATTTATTTTGTACAAAGGAGGCAGAATAACAACAAGGAAAAGGGGTTTCAAATAGAGATATACTGATCACAGGCAACAAAATTCATGAATAGAACTGGAAAGAATGAATCCCAGAAACCAAAACTGCACAATGCCTAGTTTGATCAGCGCACCTGTAACACAAGGAATTTGAAATGCAATGCACCTACTACACTCGGTAAGTGCGCTGAATTTCAGATTCTCAGAACAGTACCTGCGCTGGTCCAGAGACAAGACTTTGCTTGGGTTCCGGGTCACAGTTTGCAGTTCAGTTTATGGGTTTTGGCCGAGCAAATGGTGATCAGTAACGCAACAGTCAGGGGTAGATCTAAGGAGGATCTAAGAGCTACCACAAGGGGCAATCAAAGAGTTCGTAAATTAGTTGTTTAATTTATAAACAAATCTCGAAGATTGATTGAAGAGGCATTTATCTACTTTGCATTTGCATAGCAAATGCAGTTCGAAAGCTACCTGGCTCGACTTCAGGCTCCGTCTGTAAGTTTATGAAATAGACAACAAGGAAGATAAACAAACAAACTAATTCGTCCCCAGCGGAGTCGCCATTTTGTTACAGGGAAAAGTGTCTACTCAGAACTGCTTATCCCACTAAGGTGTGATAGCTGCCTTAGAAACAAACAAAGTAAAGCTACTTTCATTTTTCCTTTATGAAGTATAGATAGAGAAGAACAAAGAAGACCAACCTCTGTCTTGCGCTAATCTCCTGGTTCGATTCCTCTCTTTCTTTATAGTCTTTCGCTACTTGTTCCCTTGCACGCCCAGCTTCACAGAGTACATGTAAGATCACAGTAGCATAGCACTATACAAGAACATGGATCTATAATCATAAACAATCTAGGATCAGATGTAAATTGACCATACAAATGCAGCAAACATAAATGACACAAGAGTATGGAGGAAAACTTGAATAGCTTTTATTGATAAACAAGAAAGAGCCAAGAGGAGTTACAACTAGTTGTTTTGACCCAGCATCATCCTCTCAGCAAGGAAGCCCCTCTTCACCTCATACAAAGCTTAGATCACCCAACAATCTGATGTTTTATCTCAAGAAACCAACAACAATTCCTTACAATATGAAAAATTCCAGCCTCTGGATCTCTTGGATGAGGGATCCATATATAGATATGTGTAAGGGAGATGAGTCAACTTGTGATTTGATTAGTGTCTTCCCTCTGATAGTTCTTGCTTCCACTTGGAGATTGATGATCTCTTACTCATCCTTGGTCGAATTCAGAGAGGCAAGTGTCACAGGAGAAGTTTCTGGAAGCTTCCATTGCCTCTCCACCTCGCGGAATGACACTGCCATTTGTCATTTCTCGCCCATCACACCCCATAGAAGGGATTTTTGAAATGTAACACACCCACACAGTGTGTTTAGGTGAGATGCAACGCACTTTGCCTATGGAGCAGCTGAAATGATCCCGTTTTGACCAATTCTGAGCAGTTTTTCATGGAGAACTTCTCGGAGAAGTTGTAATCAGTTGACCTTGTTCCTTTAGGGGTTAGAACAACACTTTTAGGGACTTAGGAGCCCTTGGTTTATGGACATTTCATGCTTGGGGTTGTAGTGCCCAAAAATGTCTATAACAGGCTTCTAATAGCAACTGGATTCTTGCGCCCTATGTTGTTGTGGCATCAATCCAATTCAATACAGGTCCCACCATTGCTTCTGTAGTTGATAACAACATTCCCGCATATTGTTCTTAGAAGGCAACTTAGAGCGAACAGGGCATTGATATTTTTCCATCCTTGCTCTGAAACAGAGGACGCAATCTTAACTTCACCCACAGATTCTTTGTCCTCCATATCCTCTTTAGTCTCTTCTTTGATAGTGAACAACAACCTTGGCCCTCCCAGCACCCCTTGCATATAGAGGCTATTGTTGCTACTAATAACAGTGGGACTAACTAGAAATAGAGTTGTTGAAATCTCTAGGTCTGATGCCTCCCGTATTGAGTGAGAACCCAATGAAACCACCAGTCCTTCACCAGTGCAGTTGAAACCTCCCTCCATGGATTTAGGGATGACATTAGTGATCCTCCTATTCTAATGACTCCAACACTTCTAGTAAAATAAGGGAGTAGTCTAACAAGGCGAAGGTAGGAAGCTGAGGAACTCTGGCATAGTGGGAGGTCGAGGAGTTCTGGCGCGGCCAGTTTTGCATCTGGTTTGAATTCTTGTCTGGTTTGGAAGTCAAGCTGACCACCCGATATTCATTTTTTCATTAACTCTCCACGTTAAGAATCTGGCAGAAATCGGGAAATTCTGTCACACCAGATCATATCACGAATTTAATGCGGAAAGGTGGCGGAGGGTGGTGGAGGGTGGTGGAATTGCTGACGGCCGGAGCTAGAAATTTTTCCAGGCGGCAACGGAAACTTGGTAATTCCTCCACCTTGTTAGACTACTCCTTAAGGGTAACTAGCCCTAGTCTACATCAATTATCAGTTGATCCAAGTGCTGGTCCAATAGATAGTTCATTGATTTAGCTCAAGTAGGAGCAAATTCTATTCTAGTGATTTTATTGGATGTCAGGACTGCTTTAACTACAAATTGATAGGTATGACATTGATTAGTACAACCCCACCATGTTGGTTGGTCTGATGAGTGGGGACGGATAAGAGGAACAAGCACCGTTGATTGGCAAGATTGAACCCTGATCTTTTAGTTGGGCCCGAAGTTGGGGTGCACAAATAATGAGGGATTGCGTCACTGGTTCAGTTATTGAGGAAGTTTCATTTCTTGGTTTGCATCACTAGTTCAATTATTGAGAATGTTTCATTTCTTGGTTTGCATTACTGTTTCCCAGCCCCATAAAAGTCTAAAAATGTGCTTACAATGTTATTGGTTTAGTGTTGCAGTGCGGGGTGTAGTTGCCCATGAAATAGTTGGTTAACCAGAGATGAGTTACTCTAATGGATTAGTGGGGATCGCATTTAGCTTATCATTCATGGTAACCATGGTTGGAATTTGGTTCTTTTTACCTGTCAATTTTTTTTCTTTATTATTATTTTTTTTTGGTCTTTAGGTTTCTCTTCAAAAGACTTTTTAAAATTTTGGCAATTAACCATTCGCCAATAAAAGTTTAATTAAAAAATTTCTTTTCAATAAAGTAGTTATGTTAAAAAATTTCACATATTTATCATAATAAAAAACATTACCATAACACACAAATGACTTGTTGAACCCTAAAGTGAGTTTTAATCACTTTTTTATGGGATCCACAACTACCAAACCATCCAGATTTCACTCCTGAGTTATTCTCCGAAACATAAGATATAAAAATTATTAGTAACTCTAGAAATCTATTCCACTCACACCGGGTCTGCTTTTATTACAATCAATCTACTCCTATTTCAATATTCTCAAATTTAGTTTTTATTAGACCATTTAAATGTTGTAATTTCAATGAAAAAAATGGATTCTTTTGAATTTCCATCTCAAGGACTCTGGAGTTGAGTGGAGGCTATCCTCTAGGCTCCTTGTCCTCTCCACATTCAGAATCACATGAAATCGAGTAAAACCAACACAATGTATTAAAATTATTTTAATATTTCATAAATTTTTCATCTATGTGTGTTGGTGAGTAACATATCCTAAGTAGAGGAAATCTTTAAGGGAAACACAGAAACAATATAGTAAAAACAAATACTACATAAGACATGCATAATCAACTCAGTTATAATCCACCCTATTTATTTTCCTTCTCATTAGTGAGAAACAACAAGACAATATATGACTAGTGCACATGTTTCACATGGAAAATTGTAATTTCCAGAGTCGTAGTAGGTAATTAGTCATAAATAAACAAATACCATTTTTAAGCATGTTCTCCTACTATTGGTGCATGACAATTGTCAAAATTTTAAAATATGTTTGATAGGCATCATATGTTAGATATGTTTACTTTATTGATGATGGTAAGCTTAGAGGAATTTTGAAGGCGTTTTCAATTGCAGGAATTTTGACTTTGTTTCCAAGTGAACAATTACCAAGGTGAACTTGTGTATCCTTGCATTGAGATAGATGAATAGAGGTTCCTAGTGCAGGATTCAGAATTGCAAATGCCACATAAAGTAGTAGAAAACTTTAAATATATGTTGAATTTGTAGAAATGAAAAAATAAATGAAAATTTGACCATTGATAATATCTCCCCTGTAAATTTCTTACTCTTCAAGTTAAAATGTTAAACTAATGGCAACTAACTCACTCCTTTGCAATGATTTAGAATTTCCTCACAAAGCTTTAGGCTTAATAACCCTCTAAACCAAAGTTTAATAACTCTCTAAAATTAACTTATTAGTGAGATCGGGTGAATTTTAACTAGATGATTGCTCCTACTACTGAAATTATAAATTACTATAAATGTTTATTAAAATTTGTTCGTTTTATCATTATAAAAAAGTTACGTTGGTTAATAATGATGAGAAATTTGTAGCACAAAGGCTTATTGAAAAAAACAAAGAATTAAAACCAACTTATAAAAATAATTTGCACCAGTTTGGGTAAGAGTTGCACCTGTTTGGGTAAGAAGAAAATGGTTTTGCAAAGCTCACAAAAGAGAGTTCCTTGAAATACTAAATTACTAATAACAAATAACAAACACACTTTTATATTAATAAACATATTCTTATTAGTAAGATACTTAAACATATTCTTAATGGTAAGATACTTTCGTGGCAACAACGCATTCTTAACTTAATAGTTGTTGAAGGCATAGGAAGCATGGACAGGGTGAAAATACACTCCACCCTATTGTATTGTAGTGCAATCTATGCCTATGAAGCCATAAGCGTAGTCCAATGCCACATGCAACATGTTTTTATTGACATTGTTCTTAGTCATGCACCAAGTGGTGCCTACTTGTGGCCGTCAAAGGAATAGTGTAGATGAATAGTTTCTCAAGAAAAAACTTGCTTACTTCCCCAAAAACTATTAAACTAACATAAAAATATTAGGAAAATATCAAATAAACCAAACAAAGAAACCCAACATAAAAATGTATATAAATCATGTAGATAATTTATGTAAATAGCTATAAAATAAGATAATCATATACCACCCCATTTTTGTCCAACGAGAAAACAAGGTGAAGAATATACACATATCTGAGGAGGATGACAAACCACAAAGTAGTAAAACGATGAGGCCATTGAAAGCAACCACCATTATGCTCTTTTCCATGCTCTAATGGCTACCTAGCACTCAACTCTTCTTTTACAACAAGGGGGCGTTTCCAATTTAATGCATTAAAATATATAAAACAGAAAAATGTGAGACACCCTTCCTTATAATAAAAATCTCAAGAGGTCTTTCAGAGGATTTATTTGCTATGTACAAGTCTTGGAGACTCTTTGGTAATAGAATACAACTCTAGGTTTGGCCACCATTTTTATTAGAGAATCGCACACATTCCTCATTAAAGAAAGACAATAAAAGTGATTCAACCTTTGGAGGTGAATCTAGAGACGTAGCCCATTGGGGGAGCTGAACTCTATTGTCATCCTAGTTTTGATGATGCTCTTTGTTTATGCTTGACTATGTTGTTTTATATGTGTTTTAAGTTACAATATTGTGATGAAATTTTCATTATTATGGAAAAAATTATAACTTAAATTAATAATCCCTTACAACCAAGTGAGAGTATATTATTGCAACTTTTATGTGCTCTAAAGTTTTTACATCAATAACTTAATTAATCCTTACATTCATGTAGTTACCTCCTAAATTCAACAAATATTATTTTCATGGAGTCAATAAATGGGTGGAGAGGGGGCTCTTCATTAGACATAATTTAGTCATTAAGAAGAAAATTTGAATTGAAGAAAATGAGCTTTAAAAGAGTGGATTTATTCAAGAGAAAATAAATATCCATTCATGCAAAGAGAAAAATTAAAATTTAAGAGGAACTTGAAAAGAGTGCACTTCTTTAAGAAAATAAGCATTCTCATGAAGGATACTTACATTGAACAAATAGGCTTCATCTTCATCAATTCAAATTTTACCATGAACGAATATCACATTGAATAATTTTCCTATTGGGTGGAAGAAGAACCAATTCCCATGTGTTTTTCTCAATAAGGGAATCATAATTCTATTTCATTTCTACCTCTCAAAAGGGGTTACCTTCATTCTTTACATATGTATGGGGTTTGATCCAAGAACCATATAAAAATGATTAAGAAATAGAAGATTTGTGGTAGTAAGAGCTTGTGGAAGGTCCAAAAACTATAATTTTGTGCTACATCGATTGGTAGGATCACTCACCAAATCAACAACTACATAAAATGTTTTTTATACCCATTGAGTGTTAGTTTTCAAAAATATGCATGGACATATGATAAAGATACAACCAATCTAATATCTTATGAAATAATTAGAAAAACAATAAATAGAAATGCAAGATAAAGAAGGGAGAGACATGGATTACATGGAAAAACCCTAATAAGGGGAAACATCCATGGAAGTAGTTCATTTATTCTCCAGATAAACTCCCAATGATACAAGGCTACACCTCGACACAAGTATTATAGATGATACATTTTCACCCTTGAACACTCAATAAAGTCTTGTTTACCTCTATTATATATTAAAGAGTGAAAGGAAAACAAATCTCGTGATACACTTCAGATAATTTTTTTTTACAATATGGTGATCTACAAAGGAAAAACATATATTTATTTTTATATATTTATATATTTATTTAATAAATAAATAAATAATTTATTATTATTTTATTTATATATTTATATATTTATTTTGTTATCTCACACCTAATATAACTAATTTTTATATTTATATATGTATTTATATTTATTTACCTCACTAATAATACCATTGATATAAATTAAATAAATAATTTACTTTTTTATTTAATAAATAAATAAATATATATATATATATATATATATTTTTTTATATGATTTTTATATATTTATATATTTAGTTAATAAATGAATAATTTATTATTATTTTATTTATATATTTATATATTTATTTGGTTATCTCACCCTAATATAACTAAATTTATATATATGAATTTATATTTATTTACCTTACTAATAATACCATTTATATCAATTAAATAAATAATTTATCTTTCCTATTATATTTATTAATTTATGTTTTTATATTTATTTATTTATTTAATAAATAAATAAATAGAATTTATTATTATTTTTATATATTTATATATTTATTCATTAAATAAATAATTTATTATTAATTTAGTTATATATTTAGTTTGTTATCTCACCCCTAATATAACTAAATTTATATATTTATATATGAATTTATATTCATTTACCTCACTAATAATACCATTTATATAAATTAAATAATTGATTTATTTTTGTTTTATATTTTGATTTAATAAATAAATAAATATAATTTATTATGATTTATATAGTTATATATTTAGTTAATAAATAAATAATTTATTATTGTTTTATTTATATATTTATTTGGTTATCTCACACCTAATATAACTAAAATTTATATAGATTTATATATATTTATTAAATTTGGATTTATTTATTAGTATATTATAATTTATCATTGATATATTTAGATATTTATTTATTTATTTCTTACCTAATATAACTAAATTTGACCTTGCTCCTTAAGTCAACCTTTGGCCAGGTAACCGTTGGGGTCTCTGCTCTAGCTATTTAAACAGGCGAAGCTGGATCTGTTCTTCAACTTGTCCTGACGATGAACCACACTGGTTGGTTCGAAACGCGTCGACAAAAGATTGATTATGTGATTTTGCCGAAGATTTTCTAAACAGGAAAAACATATTCAAAAGACCACTAGGAAATCATTAATACATTCAGGTGAAAATGTGAAGTTGGGTTACACTTTTGTGAGAAATGCCTCCGAAAAATTCCCAACCTCATTTTTTCAATCGAAAAAAAAATCGGCCGAATTCCCTATATTTATTCAGATGAACTTTTGGCTGTTTAGACTAATGCCCATCGTTAAACGAAATTTTTGCTGAATTTGAAAAATTCAGCAAAAAAATAGTTCTCCCAAATAAATAATTTGGCCGAAAATATTGTTCAGTCAAACTAGTTGTTCGTCCAAACTAGGTTTTTCAGCCGAATTATTTATTCGGCCGAAAAAATATTTATATATGTCGGGCCATACACTATTGCGAAGTTTTCTTCTTTGTTGATTTTTCTATTGTGTGAAAGTCGAGCTCTATTGTGTTGTGTTTTATGGTCTGTTGTCAAGATCTGTTGTGTTGTGTGGTCTGTTACTAAGCATTGTTGTGTGGGCTATTGTCAAGCGTTTTTGTGTGGTTCGTTGCTGAGTGCTGGAACCAACGAGGTGATTGACACATTTTGTTTTTTATGAATTTTTTAATTTAGCGAAATATTTTTTATGATATTTGCGTGATGTTTTTTGTTTTTTTTTGCAGTGTGAAAGATTTCTCGACCTACTTATCCACCCTCACCACTGGAAGATTTATCTCCTCTTCCACCCTCGTCATTGGAAGATTTCTCTCCTTGTCTACCCTTGTCACTGGAATCTCCTCGTTCGGACCAAGTAAGTCGTTGTCGCCAGTAAATTATTTTAGTAGAGAATAAGCTTCATGTATCCAGTAGGAAATGAAGCCAAGTAGTATAGGTTGTTGCTATGAATGTCATCATTGGCTCTGTTCATATCTCCTATTTTTATTTTCTTTTATATCAATTTTCTAATGGCAATGGAATCTTGTATTTTTCCTTTTCTTTTTAATGATAATGGACGTCCCATGTTCCTCCCATTTATACCACTGAAAAAATAAAAAATATCAAACAAACTTACCAATGTTCTCCAAAAGCACTGCGAACGTAATCAATCTCAAATTCTTATCCTCTGTGAACTATATGAACCCATCCTTTTTCCAACATCATAGGAATATCATTCATTGTTAAGATGGGCCTTATGATTATAACATCTCCACTTCTCATGACTCTGACCCAAAATACATTAATAGAGAATTCATGCAAGCAGATAACATTTGCATTCTCCGTATAACGGTAAGAAACATGCCTTGTTCTTTCGTCGTGTTGAAGATAAAGATGTAACATAATGTAATCTTAATCTAATCTAAGTGAGTAAGGAAACACATGGAGGCTTCACTCACTGAACCTCTAACATAGCACATGCGTTCGTGGTATACTAAAAAATACCCTTAATTTGACTACATATTGGAAAATATCTCTAAAAATCACATTATTTAACCCCCTAACAATATAAATCCAATACACATTCCCAATTTATAAAACCCCTATTTTCACTAAATACTGTATGTATCCATTTTTTATTCACATTTTTTATACCCTTTTATTTTTATATCCCTGATATAGTGACACGATACCTCTCTTATGACCCCACATGCATTCTACAATGCACCTTTCTTCTTTTCATTTACATTGTAAATGCATATTAGTTGCACATTTCTTCTTTTTATAGACATTGTAAATTCATATTAGTTCTCCCACAATGCAATTACTTAACCCACACTCAAGCACATCTCACTATGATTTGTGGCATTTAATGGTATAAGGCACACAAAATTCGTTTTGATACCAATTTGAGAGAAAAAATCCTTATTGGCCATGAAATTTTAACACCTATAGGAAAATTCCTTCACTAATCCACCATATCATAAATCAACTCAGGCAATTCTAGGATTGAGCATAGCAAGTTCTAGTCATTGGATAAGGTGGTAGTCAAGGAAAAGTCTTTAACGACATTAGATTTTCAAGAACTGAATTAACCTATCAACAACTAAAATTTACTACAGATACAATCACCTAGAGCTACAAAGGATCATAAGCAGGACTATAGAGAGATTACTCTCAATTGCATTCTAAACTTGTTTATTTTCTTCCCCAAGAGCTACAAAGGATAATGAGTAGAGTTAAAGAGAACTTAATCTCAATTGCATACTAAGCTTGTTTATTTGCTTTAGATCTAGGGGCATAAGAGCATTGGAAGTAGACTCCCACAATGCAAATTCATTTCCAAGTCTGGGTGATGCCCAATTTTGACCAAAAGAAAAGCCTCCAAAACCATCACATAATAGTCTCTATTAGATACTCTGACGAGAAGAAAGAGGTCTAGTGTCACTCTTATTCCTTTTTGAGTGAGAAGTTCCATAATATGATGGGCTATTTAGCTATGTGAGTACATACATAGCCAACCTGTAGCAAGACCAACGAAATACTTACAAGCCCTCAAGCTTGTGTACAAATTTGTCATTTCATCCATGAAGTTCTTGGTGCTAACACCCATTACATTATCGTTGTAATGGGATGCTCTCCCTTGTTGTAATGGGATTCTCTCCCTTAGCTTAAGGATACATACAGAATTATGCTTGCAAGTCTTGGATGAGGACACATCCAATCTTCCATGACCAACCTGCACTTCAACTCATGGCCCATCAACTATAGTTTTCTAGGCTGCATGTGTGTGTATTTTGTCAGAGAAAAAAACCTATATATACATGAGAGGTGAACATACATGTTGTCCCAAAAAGGATTGGACTTGGATTTTCATCCCAATTTGAATACATACATAAATACACACACATATATATACTACCAATCTTAATTAGGCATGATGATTTCATATTTTCAAGCTAACCCAAATATGGCCTATAGATGTCAATTTCAGATTTCCAAGGTCTATTTTACCGAAGATAATTCATAATAATAATTCCTCATCCAATCAAGTATAAACATTGAGTTGGCCCATAAGCATATAAATGGTCATATCTAAATTCTACACTCCAAGACTACAGAGTAGAACAAAACACTTCGAGATTCTAGTTAGAGAGGGTATGAGGATTCCATAAGGTAGACATCAAAGATTTCAATATTTCAGCCAATCCACATACATTTCCATAGCTCTTTTGCCTAGATCTATGCTTAACTCAAGAATGAAGTCTAAGGAAGATTGATAGAATTATTGGGTGAGCTTAAGGAGTAATGTAACACTCTCGCAATGCTCAAGAGTCAGGGTTGACCCCTAGACCAAAATTACAGGAACATGAGTGCATTGGTCAACATTTTAGATTTCATTTCCATATGTTCTATGAAGACTAATTATTTATCCTTCTTATAAAACTCAGGATTCCACCTATGAAGCTTGTCATAAAGGTTGGGTCTCTAAACTCAAAGTGGAATCATCAACAACATATCCCATAAACCAATACACTCAACCATGACACTAAAATCAATACTATAGAGTCATACCCAAGAGGTAGCATTCATTCAGTGAACAAATATCAAGCAATTACAACTAATGTTCCACCTAGTTTCCAAGATAGGGGGACGTGGGAATGGGGAGACACGCAAGGGGAACATGTGGGAGCACCCCCAAATTTTAGGAAAATTCAAGGGGATAGGGGGATGTCAGGATATGTGTGCGTGTTTCTGTTATAAACATGATTCAAACTTAAATTCAATAACAAAATATATTGATTCACACATCATAAATGATTCAATAGTAGATACTAAAGTCTAAATAGTAGACTAGTAAATTGAAATTACTCAAGCTCAGAAATAGTAAAAGGTGATGAGTCAAAGACTTGGTCTAAGATCATTAGTATCAAAAATCAAGACTCAAAAGTTAAAACTGAAAATGATCAATGGACAATGAACCAATGTTATCATAATTGGACCAGTCATCGAACCAGTTGACCCCAAAACTAATAATAGGAGAAAAACCAAAACAAAAGACAAGTGAACCAAAAATTACATAAATATTTATTTTTTTTCAAAAAAGAATGTAGATATTCATGTGCATCAATATTAATCTAAACTTTTATACACAAATATGAAAAGTTTCTCATATATATAACAAGTAAAATATGCATATAAACAAATTAACACTGACTGCAATCCATCTTTGAACTAGAAATGCATCAACAAATAGGTTGTAGATGACCTCTATAGTCCAAAAGAAACCATGCTACAACAAACACTTGCATATCATCATGCTAGAATAAATTGAATCTATGAAACAACTCCATAGACCTAGAGCCAAGTCAACTTGTTAAGCACTGGTCAGAAAAAGCTTTGTAAAAGCACTATAGAAAACCTATGACTATTGTGAAAAACCTAATACCACTGTTAAGACACATTACAAAGCCTGGTGTTACAATATTAATCTGCTATAGTTGAATAGTACATATCATACAATTTAGAATCTACCATGCCCTCCTAAATTGAATCCAGCTTCTTCTTATCAATGTGCACTCTGGTAGAAGCTAGATCCTTCTTCCTGTGAAATGTTGATGCACCAACTCCTATAGCTTCTATTGAAGAGACATTTATGCTTGGATCTTGAATATTATTCTCATATTTGTTTGGAATGGTAGAAGTGGGGTAGGAGAGGTCACGAGGGTATTTATTGGGTCATCATTTAAAGTAATAGACTCTGAAATTGCCACTTTACTCTTCAATTTGGGTTTCAAAGCATGAATGCTTGTATAGAGCCTGAAAAATAAACCCATATAAATATATTTTGTTTATAACATAAGCACACTATATCTCTTGTAACATAATCACATCGTACCCATAAATAAGATAAATTGATAAGTGGTTGAACACATACAAGAAGAATTTGTTACAGTCCAAGGGTTAGATTCCAATCCTTCTTCAGAGCATTGACACATATCTCTCTATTGCTTACAATATTAGGGTGGAAGATTTTTGTGATAAAATACCCTGCAGTCACACATCCAATACAAGTTAAAACAATGTAACATTTAGTATTCTTTACATCATAAACAATGTTTTGATATCAAGAAAAGTCAAAGAAACTAATAATTCACTCATGATATGATGGCAAGAATGAATTGCCTTGTGGAATTGAATATGGACAACCATGACTAGCCATTGACATTTTCCTCACTCAACTATACTTAAAAGGAAGCCTGAAAATAGTAACTCGGCTATTGCTAATAGCAAAAATTTTCATCTTATACCAAACGGTATATTACGTGACTCCATGAGGTATTATTGTGTGACAATATTACAACGGATTGTAAGAAAAATTACATGACTACTATAGGGATTAAATCTCTTTGGTGGAAGACACACCAATATACTTATAGATGGTAAGAAAGAAAATTTGTGTGATTCTGCTACACCTAGCAGGAATCTTAAGCATAGTAACTCGGCTATAATTGAAAAAAAATAAAAATCTCTCTATACCAAACAGTGTGATAATATATTTCATGACTCCATACCAAACAATGTGATAATATATTTCAGGACTCCGTTGAGCAATTATTGCAGGACTTAATTGTTCACAATTCAAATAAATTTTTGCCATAAATTGGAACGCCCAGTACAGTTTTGCTACTTGTTTCGCATTCCACATCACACATCCAATACAAGTTAAAAAATGTAGGGTACAAGAGAAATGTGAAGGGTTAGCATGAATACTCATCATGGATGGATATGACTGACACGTAAGGAAAGGAGATAAGTAGAAGAATATACGCCACTGAGAAAAAAAATCAATTTATATGTCGGAATAAAATATTAACAATTGCATTCTATAGTTCATGTCACATATAAGTGATGGTGGAAGCACAAAAACATCAGGTAAAAAGTATTGCAATAAGCACAAAAAATATCACGTGTTGAAAATCACCTAAAAAAGGAGGTCTAATATCTGACTCAAGGTGGGCATTACACTGTCTTCTCCAGTGCACTCTTCGACTAATGCTAAAACATCTGATTGCATTTCCTTTTTCACCAAAAAGATTTGATACACCACTTCCTCCATCTATTTTGAAATGATAAATGTGCATAATTATTTGTGGAGTCAATAGTGATAAACTCACCTCCAAGTAGATACTTATCTAAAGAACCCTGCCAAGAACATATGTCTATCAATACAAAGTTCAAACCAAAAATAAACCTTGCAAAATAAACCCATATAAATATATTTTGTTTATAACATAAGCATACCATACCTCTTGTAACATAATCACATCATACCCATAAATAAGCTAAATTGATAAGTGGCTGAACACATACAAGAAGAATGAATATTATTCTCATATTTGTTTGGCATGGTAGAAGTGGGGTAGGAGAGGTCACAAGGGTATTTCTTGGGCCTTCATTTAAAGCAATAGACTCTGAAATTTCCACTTTACTCTTCAATTTTGGATTCAAAGCGTGAATTCTTGTATAGAGCCTACAAAATAAACCCATATAAATATATTTTGTTTATAACATAAGCACACCATACCTCTTGTAACATAATCACATCATACCCATAAATAAGCTAAATTGATAAGTGGTTGAACACATACAAGTAGAATGTGTCACAGTCCAAGGGTTGGATTCCAATCCTTCTTCAGAGTATTGACACATATCTCTCCATTGCGTGCAATATTAGGGTGGAAGATTTTTGTGAAAAAATACCCTGCAGTCACACATCCAATACAAGTTAAAAAATGGAAGATTTAGTATTCTTTACATCATAAACAATGTTTTGATATCAAGAAAATTCAAAGAAACTAATAATTCACTCATTATATGATGGAAATAATGAATTGCCTTGTGGAATCAAATATGGAAAACCATGACTGGCCATTGAGATTTTCCTGACTCAGCTATACTTAACAGGAAGCTTGAACACAATAAATCAGCTATTTCTAATAACAAATTTTTCATCTTATACCAAACGGTATATTGCATGACTCCGTGAGGTATTATTGTGTGACAATATTACAATGGATTGTAAGAAAATTTACATGACTGCTATAGGGATTAAATCTCTCTGGTGGAAGACACACCAATATACTTATAGATGTTAAGCAAGAAAATTTGTGTGATTCTGCTACACCTAGTAGGAAGCTTGAGCATGGTAACTCAACTATACTTGAAACAAACAAAAAATTTCTCTCTATACCAAACAGTGTGATATTATATTTCATGACTCCATAACAAACAACGTGATAATATATTTTAGGACTCCATTGAGCAATTATTACATGACTTAGGTGTTCACAATTCAAATAAATTTTGGCCATAAATTGGAAAGCCCAGCACAATTTTTCCACTTGTCTTACATTCCACATCACACATCCAATACAAGTTAAAAAATGCAGGGTATAAGAGAAATGTACAAGGTTAGCAGGAATGCTCATCATGAATGGATATGAATGACATGCAAGAAAGGAGATAGGTAGAAGAATATACGCCAATGAGAAAAAAATTAGTTTATATGGCGGAATAAACTATTAACAATTGCATTCTATAGTTTTCTTGGGAGAAAGAGCCACAGGTTTGTGGTTCCATGCGTGGAGGATAAGAGGTCTGTCTAGGCAGTGTATCACTTAATTTTGGGTACAGATTTCCTGTTGAATTTAGCCGCTGTCAGAGGAATACATGTTGGCTATTTTTCTATGCTATTTGGTGAGGTTTATCTTTGTTATATGCTACAGTAATAGAGCTGCTATAGTAGCTTGCTGCTAAGACTATTTGGTGGGTATGAAGGCATGTATAAGTCCTCTCTAGGATGCATATGCCTAGGCTTGAGTGTAGACAAGTCAGAATTATTCCATGTAGTTTGGGACTGTTTCAAGATTCGTTGAGGAGGAGCTACCAAGCTCTAAATCAGTGCTTGGGTGTCTTCTATGGATAATCATAGTAATTGAGGGAGAGGAGAATGAGGACTGAAGCTGACAGCCTAACCAGTGACCAAGATTACCATCAACACTTGAAGCTAACTTTATTTGTGCCCTAACCAGTATTCATAATTGCAGTATAGAAATCTCCAGCATATAGGAGGATATACTTAAAGGTTGAAATCTTTTATGATCCCAGGATATGGGCCAAACCTCTGTAGATGCTTGATTGAAGTATTACAAGCCTCATTTTAGAGGACTGTATCATTCTTAAAAGAATAATTTCTCCTTAAGATTCTCAGATCCGTGGAACGTTTCAGATGACAGCTATGGTTTCACATCCATCTCATCCATTTTTGCTTCATTGCATATCATTGAGCATTTAAAGTCAAGTTTTTAAAAGGTATATTGAAGACAACCCAGTTTGAGCATGAATACTGGATATTTGCTGAGTGTTTGTTAACAATTCTGAGTATAAGGATCAACCTTGATTATCCTATGTGGCATACTTTTTGGGAAATTTTTTTAGACCAAGGAGAAATATTAGATAATCAATGATTGTATTGCTCTAACTTTTGCAGCAATTTGTTTGTGGATATATGTATATATATGTTATCGACATAATCCATCAGGTCTACGAAGTCATTATGGGAGATGTATTGATCACTTGATATCTCAAGGAAATATGCCCTTTATTCTTAATACCAACTCTAAGGTTATGAGTCACCTTGCTCTAAACTTTATTTAAGAATATTGATCTCTAATGATGATGTAATCCTAGCAATGTTTGATTGATGCTCTTCATGAAGGTATCTCGGCTCATTGAAATCAACAATTAACTTCCCCACAAGAATTCTAGGCTATGCTTAAAAGCCTAACCTATTAAGTTTTCTTGTTGGTAAGTAAGGCATCCATATTTTGTGCTAAGAGGTTCAAATTTGAAGATTGAAGTCGAAGCAAACATAAATGTAAGGAATTCTATTACATCTCATATTCAATTCCTTGACAACCTTATCCTATCTATAACCTTGATATCAAATTATAGTATCATTTTCTTCAAATTCAAATGCCTTATCATATTTTGAAATGTGGCTTTAGTTGTAAAGTATACTTGACCTTCTCTCTCATGAATTATTGAAATCATTCAAAGCTAAGAATGGAACATCTCCAAGAGCAAAGGTATCAGCTTGATGGAAAGTCATTTTAAAATCATATAAGTGACAACTTAATTAGGATAGTTTTATGAAGATATGTCTAAGATTCAGGTTGAAAATTAACTGAGTGTAGAAGCTGTCATGGAATCATTAATAAGTAGAAAAGGGATCCAATCTTGTTGTTAAGTTGTATCACTAATACACATCATCGGCTGGATGTTATGGTGAACCTGCTAGAGGCTCAAACATTCAGATCAAGAACACAGCTTGTTTTCGCTGATGAATATGTATAAGAAAATGTTGAGATTAGTTACTGTTGGACATGTATTACTATTATCTCTGGAATAAAACTAAGAAGCCTTGTTAACAGAACAATGGTTGTATGGACCATATTGGTATATCGAGTAATGATGGGGTCGACCTGGAAGTATGAAGATCTGTAGCTATCAAGGATAGCATCTTGTGCAGTAAAGATACAATATCAGTGGCACTGTCTATGAATGACATCCCTGTACATGCAACAAAACATCATTTATGCTATATTTTTAGCCCACCATCTTATATGATATCGCTACAAGTCTAATAGTGGTGGTGATATGTTGTAGGCCTTATATGTTGATTCCTGTGTTACAAGATTGTTCACAATCAAGCTATAAGCTAGTCAAATGCAGCTTTTGAAGCTTTTATTCTTGAAGATTGGCTAGGAAAAGAATGGCCTTTATTGAAATCATCTCAAGAAACATGTCTTCTCCTGATTAAAGAGGAACCTTGTCGATTCTTCAAAAAGTTCCTCTTTGGTTTGGAGCTTCCTTGAACACCATACGAGAAGCTCAGGAAATTAAACATAGCAAGGCTCTACTATCTTTGGATTAATAGTAGGTTGAGGACAGACCTATGAATACAATTTGAGTATGAGGGAGCTATGATTAAGCTATTGATGACATTTTTCCTATAGATGATAACCCTCTCATTTATCAAAGTAAGAGAGAGATTTTTCTTGAGGGGTCAAGATGAAGGGCTCTAAGATTAAAAGGTTTGATAAGATGGAGATGCTGTTAATTTGGACATAATCATATTATGAGGTCTGATTAAATTGTTTAAATGAATTGTATTCTTCCAAGACAAGATGTTGTTATTTTGAATAGAACAAAAATAGTTTGCAAGGCTCCCATGACAAAAGGGGTGTACCTCTGTATACCAATAGAAATGGTAAATCTCTTAAACATATTCAACTACAACAAGTTGATTTTCATTATCTGCTTTGTCAATGCCGGGAAAGTAAAACAAAACCAACGAAAGTAAAATAAATAGATGTAAACAATCCCAACTAAACAGGCAAGCAAAGAGCCCTGTTATTGACCTCAATATATCCACATGCAGTTACCAGTTTGAAATATAGGCCAACGTATAAAACGCAAAAGTAGTGAACTCATATCATCAACCTCATGCTGCATACTAACATTTGGGGATTGAAATATGATAAATAAATAAGACAATTGTTTAATCACACACAATTTATACAACCATGGATGATGACTTTATTGTAGCACTCATATTCTTGACGTTGACACCAAACCACCTACACACCCAATTCTAATTGTTAACTCTAATTGGTAAAAACCCCAAAATATCTACAAAAGACCAGAGCATCATATTGGAAAGCTGAATCTACCTTAGAATTTGCTTATCAAAAAGCTGATTATGCTTCCTAGATTTCCTGTGGACATAGAATTACACACCCAAAGCATCACATACACATTTTTCTTCATCAGTCCCTGCCAGAAGAGGGTTTAAAATGCTTGAATAAGCATATGGCTAGAGAAAAATGCTTGACCAGAGAGGCTAATCTCACAATCAAAACTTCTTTATAAAACTGAAGTTTCCACTATGTGTTGATAAAACATGAGTACTACGTAAGGGTTTTGCAAATTTTAAAAAAAATATACATATGTTCTAGGAATGAAAAATCCTGCTTACTCTAGCTTGATCTCATCACCCCCACTGGGTTTTGAAGCATGGCACCCTAGGTTCCCAATGTCTGATAAAACCCTTCTAGGCCTCGTTTCATCTCGCGTCATCACTATATCACAAAGCATTCATATAAACCCTATCAAATCGATATTTGTTTTACACTAGTCATATAGAGCCATTGGTATTTATATAAACACTAATAAAGATATACTACATATTTGTTGATGTTAGGTTTTGTTATGGGGTTTGGACAACAAAACACTATAAAATACATTTGCTAGCCATGGGCCTATTGGGCTTCGCTACCCTATTTTTTATTCAAATTTAGTTTGCTGAAAATACAAACGCAAAGCATTCAGTAACTATTGAACAATCAAACCCCTCCAAAGCTGATAAGGAAGCCATAACTGAGCGTGATCCTAACCTTAAACATAAATTCAAGAATTCTAAAATCTTACCTACCATCTTGGAGATTCTAGGATAATGGAGAGACCAATAAGAAAAAGAAAACTGGGAACTAGTTCTACATCACCTCCCATTAACAACCTGCCTCGCTCAACAACGCATATTTTTTTTCTTCTAGTTGTGTTCCCAGGAGAGATCATAGGTATATTATGTATGAAAGCTTGTGAAAATTGGCCACCAAGTGGCCTTATTTTCCTTTTTGGACTTGATATGTCATGCTATAAGCACTTTTCTATGTATTTTCCTTTTCCAAACCATGAAATAGAAATGTATGCATTCTTTCTTTGGAAAAATAAAATCAATTAAAATTTGCATACCATTCACCCTATCAAATTCTTGTCAATCCAAAATTTGCAAAAAATTAGATACCATTCACCTTAAAATAGCCCTTGGGTCATACACACACATTGAAAGGCCCATCAAACACATGTATATCAATGTCGTCAAAAATTAGAAAGCAAAGTGCCATCACCCAAAAAATCTACCAGAAGCACATATCTCAATAAAGTTGCAAATAATTTAAAAACAAACTACCATCACATGTCCAAAAACCTTTACAGATAGTAATTGATGTTAATGTCATTTAGTGAAGGCACTGAAAGGAAATGCCCAAAATATGACTGAGGACTCAATTGACAATAATAACCAAATGCAATTTAACTGTTGTAGACCCCATGCCTATGGCCAAAACATAAATACTTCTAAAAAGACTCTGATAGCACATTTGAACTACAGACTCTGATTTAGATGTCCAATTTAAAAAATAGGAAAGCCAACTACCACATAAACATTCAAAATAAAATGCACTTCATGTACTAGACATTGCTCTGTTGTAAATTTGTTGACTTGACTGAGTAGAAACCATCATGACTAAAGCTCGTGCCATCAGATCCTTGATATCCTTTCTAGCAAGCAAACCATTAATCTAAAAATTCAAGGACAATGTTAATATTAGTGAGAAGAACCACATACTTATCCACAAAATATATTCATGAAAAAGGAACCACCTCTTCTTGTTTTTCATGATTAAATGGACCAACTTTAGAGGGACCAAATTAACATTTGAATGAAACACAACTACAAAAGGATGAATGACTAGTGAAAGAAACTTACACCAACAAAAAGGTAGCAAAAAAAAGGTTGAGTTATCCTGAACATTCACCATTTGAACTATTCACTAGACCTAAAACCAAAAAGTACAAAATTAACTTCAGATTCATATGAACAAATCAACAAAAATACAACCAATAATTATTTATAAATGATCCAACATATGGAAATACATAAGGTAAGAGAAAGTATAATGTTTTAAAAATATACCTTGTTCAATTTTTTCACAAAATCTAAAAAAACTTTGTAATCACATTCTTCTAATTTGTATGTATCATTCCTAGCATTGTATGATAAGTTTGCGATTGCGAAAACAGATTCAAGTTGTACAAAGCCATGATCTCTCAAATCATACTTATACATGCATTGCCCCTTTATTCTACTATACCAACATAATTGAAGCTCGATGCCTTCTAATCTATCCAAAAGGTCAATGTCATTATGGTAATCAAAGACCCTATTACGATCCTTCTTCCTTATTCTTTGAACCCTTCCAATGTACCACGTTCCACAAGAAACACCTTGTTTTGTACTTCAAGGAACACCTTTTCTTGTAGTACGTTTAGTGGGGGGAATTGAGTTGCTTTCAAACAACAACCCACAATCTGATCCAATTCCAAAGCCAAATGAAACACCCTTTTGTGGAGCCTTCCCATCTCGCCTAAAGTAGACCCCATTTCTCACTTTTGTCAACCTATCTTTCAATAATGTTAGATTTCCATTCAACTCACTAAACGAACATGCTTTAAACATATCCTTACCATCAAGATCCACCACTGGATTTATCGTTTTTCTTCCATTTTCATTAATGGAATCTAAAATTTCGTCCAACTCGTGTCTCCACTCACTTTCCATTATTTGCAATTCACTTTCATTGTGTACCAATGATGGGTGGAGAAGCATCAACTACTTCATCCACAATTTGGAATGTTGGATAATTTTGATCCTCTGTCCATGGCTTAACTCGCCAAGAAGATTGAGTGTAATTTTTTGGTTGCATTCCAAGAGTTGATAAAATGTCTTGTGCATCCTTCAATCCAATCTTAAGGGCTTCTACAATTTTAGCGTCTGTGGATATTGAATCATATTGCAACAATATATCAATGTTTTGTATTGTTTCTTGGTGCATTCTATTCCAAATGCTTTCTTTCTTCTTATGAGATTTATTAAAATGAAGCCCTTGGGGATTTGATTCTTCTTCAGCAACTCTATTAAGGGTTCCAAAAACATGAAGCATGTCAGTGAAATCATAGGCCCTGTCCACTCCAACCATCCCACCAACTTTACTAAAGAAGTTCTCACATACATCTGATCCAATCAAGTGCAAAACACATGGAAAGTTAGAGTAATGATCTCGAAACAATCTCATCAACAAAACTTCAAAATGGAAAGAAATGATGAACTCGTGAAGCATTTCGTACCCTTTCCCAAAGGCTCAAATTATGAAACATAAAGATTTTAATGTAGTCAGCAACAATCATTAGATAAGTCTATGTAGCTCGTGTCCTCTCTAACTTTCCACTTGGTGTACTTCTCAACTCTTTCAAATGCCTATGAACATGCCTTGAAGCAATGCATTGTGTGGATCCCAAATTTTTTCAATCCATCCTCTCTATATATTCACCCTTAAGCTTGTGATCATCCACTTTAAAAGTGTGATAAATCATTCTGACATGACCAAAACTTATGTAATCATTTCCTAAAACCTATTCTCGTCGACTGCTAAACAAAGGATTCACTAGCTTTTTGCCGTTGTGGATGTAATCTTAGTCATGCAATCCTGTTACATTGCAACCATTGTACAACCCGCTTAGCCTCCACCCTTCCCAAGGAATTTGATATCGAAGACCTGATGTTGAAGAACAATCCTTCAACATAATTTTTCTTCTTCTACTATCCCCATCCGAGGAATGACCAACAATAGGTTGCAAATTATTTTCCATGTGTTTCTTCCACATAGATTCTACCTTTTCCCATTGTTGATAAACAAATTTTGCATTGAACCTATTGCATGTTGGATGAACAACCACAACCAAACGAGGAAGCCTTTCATGTAAAGGGTTTGCAATAATAACACGTGCGTAATGGCCAATAACATCATTCTTAAAATAATCTATTATAATCTCATAGCCTACAACTCCGTCACCAACTCTCACCAAGAAATGTGATTGGCATTGGTGTTCTTCTTTCGTACCACAAAACCCCACTAGTGTATCACTTTTTGCTACCCACCTAACATATTTTTTCACAACTGTTTCATCTTCACCGAGCAATACAGAAATTGAGCCATCTATACCATGCTTGGCTTTATAAGAAGCATAAAAAATTTTGACCGCCTGAAAAATATGCTCGTGCTCCCCTGGGATATATACTAATGACTTTCTAACTTGCCTTAAAGTCATACATATTGAAGGACCATCTAGATTCAAGCTAATAAAGCTATGTAATATAGGGCCTCCCCATAACTTGATCATGCCATAAAGGGATTTTGTGAATGTACTATATCTTCTCCCTACTTTTGCATGCATCAAGTTATGAAAAAGATCCTTGAAAAATTCCCAAACCGCATCTTTACCTTGTAATTTTCCTTGCTTATGTGCCTCACACATCCTTGCAAAACCTAAAGGCATCCTTCCTTTCTGTCGATTCAAACAAATTTTCCTTTAGGGATCTCATTCTAATAGAGAGCGTAGAAACCTTTTTCCTCTCCCACCAAAGAGATCACATTATTGATCTATGGTTAGCATTTGGAACCCTTGCAACATTCTTCAATTCATTGTGAGTCAAATAGTCGAGTCTTCTACCTTTTCATGTATCTCGTTCACTTCTTTTATTGGTGCACATTGATTCATGATATAATTGCATCCTGAAGTCATCACATTCTAGAACCAACTTACAAAAGTTGCATGTTAATGAATCAAATGGGATCCCTGTTTCAAAACCCCTCTAACAATGAATATGCCTATATGTAGCATCAATACGACATTCAATACCCTCATAACATAACATGATCTTGGCATGCTTCTCTATGGACCATAATTTTCCACCCCTTTGATCATCCATTAGGACCTTTGTTTCCAATCTCTTCCCATTTCTATCAATATAAGGATACCAATACCCCCAACATTGTAGTAACAAGGGAGATAATTGAGCTGTAATAAGATGACAACAAATAAATAAATTTGAAGTAAGATAAATAAAATAATATACAAATTCATATTCAAGTTTAGTCTAAGTTGTTAATTAACATACCTGAAGTAGAAGGATCTTCACCTGTAGAACCCCTTTGTAATACTGATGGTGATAATGGGACCAAGAACCTAGTCAAACTTTGTTGGGACTTATCATTGGTATACTTTTTGGGTCTCCCAACCATGCCACTCCTCAACCCAATCTCCTCATGTGAACCCTCATTTGTAGTAGTAGCAGCATGCTTCTTTGATATCATGTGTTCATTTAGAGAACTGACAATATTACCACTTAACAACACTAAACAAAATATTTATTGCATTGTGTACATTCCACTCTCACTTTTTTCATGTCCTTGTAGTCTGCAAGTGTTGATTCCACCACCTTGAACAAATTAGGCTCTTGTGTCTTGTTGAAATCATCTAGAAGTTTGATTGCTTGATCAATACGAAATTTATCTCCAACCATCATTGTTTGTTGTACTTCGTTACATGAAGGAATTTCACTTACCACTTGGAATTGAAAGGCATTGTCGATGGGCCCCTGTTTTCATATGATGGATTTTGAAGTTACGTGTTTTTCATGCTGCCAAGGATACATCACCTGTTCCATTATCGATGCCATAAATTTCACAATGACCTTTATTTTATATTGTCCCTTTTCTGAATATAAGTTGAGAGTAATTTCCTCATTGACAAACTCTTCCATTAAACTTTTAACTTTTTTGCCCAAGATGCCAATACACTAGGATCAACAACTATGGTTTGTTCCACTGACAAATACATATTTTCAACTCTTGATTGTTTATTCATAGGTCCCTCCACATTCACTTCAATGTTTCAAAGATTGTTATTGTTTTCACTACATTTGAATACTCTTCTTCCACATCAAATGTGCCTAGTTTCCTCTTGATACCTACAAGTGTTGTACAAACTTTCCATTTTTTCTCTTGCTTTGGATTTAAACTTGTTCCATCTTGGATAAAATCAAAAGGGTATCCAACGGTTTCATCATCCACAATTTCATCATGAATTTCAGCAAATGCACAACCTTCTTGACACTTGACCATGCCAATGATAGAATTTTCTTCACTGGTAGAAATTTTATAAGACAACTCCATCTGTTTTTGCACATAAATAAATGAAAAAGTAAGTAAAATTCCACAAGCATATTGGTTATTATAAAAAAAAGAGCAAGGAAGCAAAGTATGAAATTTCAATTCAAAGCTCCAAAAAACATGAAGAAATATTACTATTTGGATGAAAAACCTTGATTCAAAATGTACTATCGATGGATTCCTCAAATGGAACTGAAACAAGAAATAAAACATATTACTAAAACAAATTTGAGAGTTGATTTATTGTTGCACCAAAACTCTTTTCAGCCTCTTGGGTGGGTGTTAGAATACATGTTCTCCACCATTTAAAGCATCTAGATTGAGCAAGGCCAATGATGGTTGTAATTCTTTAACTATGATAATTTCTTCTTTTGAAGCGCATTATGTAGTGTGTGGCAAAGAGACTTCAAAGGACTATTTACTCCCATATCATAGACTACCCACCCACAACAATATACCTACCTCCGTCACAAGAGAAATATAACTTTGACAACAGCCACTTCTAAACCAATTACAAGTCCATTTTATACAATGAAATAAATTGTTAAACATTTAATTATAGTAAGAAAATTTCTTACAACATCAACAATAGATCAATCACAGTTCATGCCTACCAAGCCACTAGAATGCAATCTTAATAGACTACCCACCAGCAAAAATATAATTGTCTCCTCGACAAAAAATAGACACTTATAGACTTCCCACCAGCAAAAATATACTTGTCCCCTTGACAAAAAATAGACACTTATAGACAATTACCAGTTAATTGACCGAGATATGTTTACCCTCTCCTGTTGTGGCAATCTAGTTCCATTAATACATTAATCATAGTGAAATTGTGACATTAGCATGAACCGTTTCTTCACAAGACTGAAAATTCAAGATTGTACTACAATACCAAATTCTTCATGTGCGATAGAAAATTCTTCTCTTTCAGATAGCTCTTCCGGCATTTGAGAAGAGCCTCTCCTGCCTCAACATTTATATCTATCAACTATCTTCTGTAAACAACTGACTCGCATCAACAATTTCCTTCAATTTGAGACGCAATTACAGTTTCTATAGGACAACCCAAAGATAGGATTTATGTTATCCGCCAACCCCCTAGTAATTTATTGTTCACCCATTTCCTTCCAGAATTTAATTGTGCATGCATTTTATGAAGTTACCCCACTGCTTAGGAACAAAATTGTAATATGGTGGATCAGTAGAGCTTCATTGTCTTGATGGGTGGATGCCTCTAATGCTTGGAACATGCTATCTAGGAGTTGGGCCACAAATTTTGGGGGTACATTACAAATGGATCTATCTTATGCTACGATCGCTATATTTGATGGAACTATTGTCACTCTTTAAGAGGTGCCTCCTCATAAATACCATGTAGAAGATTTTGAAGACCATGTGAATGAGACTTACTATGAATAAGAAATTGGGAACCAAGTGATATTAGTAAAATCGATTCCAGCTCATGAGGAGATCCATGAACATAAGCAATCTGACAAAGTATGGAACATGAATTTTGATGGAGCTCAATCCCAGTTGGGTGTTGGAGTGCGGATTGTGTTCATATATGCTAAAGAGGATGAAAAGTCATTTTCATATCGCCCAAAGTTCAAATGTACAAGTAACATAGTTGAATATGAAGCATAGTTCATTGGTCTTGAATTGGCCCTACACATGGGAATCATTTCTGCAAGTGATCGATGACTAATATATTATAGTCTTATAGGTTAAAAGATAGTTCACCACAAAAAATGAAAGATTCAAAATGTATAGAAATGCAATATGGGATAGCATTAAGAATTTATAGGCATTTGAAAGTAGGGCAATGCGTAGAGAATATAATACCAAGGTTGATTTGTTAGTAGTGTAAGGACTATTTACTCCCATGTCATAGACTTACCACCCATAACAATATACCTACCTCCATCACAAGAGCAATATAACTTTGACAACAACCACTTCTAAACCAATTACAATTCCATTTTATACAATGAACTAAAATGTTAAACAATTAATTATAGTTAGCAAACTACTTACAACATCAACAATAGATCAATCACAGTCCATGCCTACCAAACCACTAGAATGCAATCTTAATAGACTGCCCACCAGCAAAAATATACCTGTCTCCTTGACAAAAAATAGACACTTATAGACTGCCCACCAGCAAAAATATACCTGTCCCCTTGACAAAAAATAGACACTTATAAACAATTACCAATAAACTAACCGAGATATGTTTACCCTCTCCTGTTGTGGCAATCTAGTTCCATTAATACATTAATCATAGTGAAATTGTGACATTAGCATGAACCGTTTCTTCACAAGACTGAAAATTCAAGATTGTACTGCAATACCAAATTCATCATGTGCAATAGAAAATTCTTATCTTTTAGATAGCTCTTCTAGCATTTGAGAAGAGCCACTCCTACCTCAACATTTATATCTATCAGCTATCTTCTATAAATAGCTAACTCACAACAATAATTTCCTTCAATTTGAGACGCAATTGCAGTTTCTATAGGGCAGCACAAAGTTAACATTTATGTTATCCACCAACCCTATAGTAATTTATTGTTCACCCATTTCTTTCCAGAATTGAATTTCACATGCATTTTATGAAGTTACCTCCTGCTTAGGAACAAAATTTTAATATGGTGGATCAATAGAGCTTCATTGTCTTGATGGGTGGATGCCTCTAATGCTTGGAACATGTTATCTAGGAGTTGGGCCACCAATTTTGGGGGTTACAATACAAATGGATCTATCTTTTGCTACGATCGCTATATGTGATGAAACTGTTGTCACTCTTTAGGAGGTGCCTCCTCATAAATACCATGTAGAAGATTTTGAAGACCATGTGAATGAGATTTACTATGAATAAGAAATTGGGAACCAAGCGATCTTAGTAAAATCGATTGCACCTCGTGAGGAGTACAAGAAGATAAGGAATGTGACAAAGTATGGAAGATGAATTTTGATGGAGCTCAATCCCAGTTGGGTGTTGGAGTGGGGATTGTGTTCACATCTACTGAAGAGGATGAAAAGTCATTTTCATATCGCCCAAATTTCAAATGTACAAGTAACATAGTTGAGTATGAAGCATAGTTCATTGCTCTTGAACTAGCCCTTGATCCAAAATGGATCCAAAAAACCCTCTAATATTCAAAATAAAAAACTATTGCATAAGGATGAACCTTTAAAAATGGTGGAAAACACTATCGGGAGAGAAAAACATGAAGAAACAATGGAAAACAGGCCTATCGAAGGTCAAAATAATGACGCACAGGAGCCGTCGTATCTGGCCAATCAACAGTCTAGATCCGATCATCATATCACAATTGGAAGTGGCAGACAGAGGCTATCAAAGGCTACCATATGAAATATGCGATAGCGATCAGCGTGGGTCAACAAGGTGTTGGCATTATGATTCAGGTGTTGTCCTTGATGGCAAACCCATTCAGGTGATAAATCAAGAAGGACGCAGGAAATATGTTCAGCAAGTGCGTCCCCACAGGTATACCATACAGAACCCGCGTCCAGGGACGCAGGCCAGCCGTTCAGGAGGTGCGTCCGCCCAGTGCACACATTTCAAGGCAGAGAAAAGCATGTGGGGGTTTCTTGTGTGGTATCTAGCCGACGGTTTTGTGTTTCTATGGTGTCGGCTCGTGGTTTTGTTCCATGTTTTGGGGAGAAGCTTGCCTATATAAAGCAAAGGAGTTCATTTGGATTAAGCATCATCTTGGTTGAATATCTTTTGGTGAGATCTAGTCCAGATCTATGAAGGCGAATCTTCTAATGGACTGTGATCTCTATGGCGCATGATCAGATCTGTGGATCTGAGTGTTTGGGTTGGTTCTGAAGTCCTCATATCTTTTATATCTGAAGGGACGCAGGTTCAGTGAAGGGAAAGTGCGCCGGGACGCTGTACAGTAAAGGCTCAGGTGCGTCTCTGAGGCAAAGGACGCGGCGCGACTGTGTTATTGGGTGCGTCTCTGAAGCAAAAGACGCGGCGCGATAGTGTTTCTGAGTGCGCCGGTCGCAGCAAAGCATAGAGGAACAGTGCGTCGGCACGCAGAACAGTGGAAGGTAGACTGCGTCCAGTCGCAGGTCACAGAAAGAAAATATGCGTCCCTGTCTTAAGATGATCTGTTGACTGTATATTTCTGTTCATAAGGTGTTCTGGGTTATTTCTGTAATTACTGATCTGATATCTGTAGTGGACTGTATCTGTTATATACTTGTTGATCATTTGATTCTTCATGAAGAGAAGTAGGGGGTTGTAGCTCCCTTCCAGGAGAAATTGGAAAACGAGAGAGAGTTGTAGCTCTCTGCAGGTTGCAGCCTGCGTGCTGGTAAAGGACTGCACCAGTACAAAATCATTGTAAAAAGAATTTCTTGAAAGAAGATAGAGACATATTGCAGCAGGTGGTTTTCTCCCGCATTGGGTTTCCACCTTACATCTTGTGTTCTTTGGTGTGACTGTCTATTTTTTTTTTATTCATGCTCATTGTTTTATGGTACTGATATGCAAGAATAATTCAAAAGATCAAATAAGGAAGATTTGGTAAATTGCTTGATAATACTGATTCACCCCCCCCTCTCAGTATTATTTCCAACAATTGGTATCAGAGCAGGTCCTTCAGAAAAGCTTGATCGCTTGAAGGTAGATCGTTCATCATGAGCAACTACGAGAGAGAAGCATCAATCAGGCCACCAGTTTTTGATGGGAAAAACTTCAATTATTGGAAGGTAAGAGTTACTGCATATCTTCAATCTCTTGGTACTGAAGTTTGGGACATTGTAGAAACAGGCTATGCTTTTCCTTCAGCTACTCCTACAGATCCAGCTGAGAAAAAGAAGTATGAAACAAATGCAAAAGCAGTCAGTACTCTATTAGGAAGTATATCCCAAACAGAATTCATGAAGGTAATGCACTTCAAATCAGCAAAAGAAATATGGGACAAAATGATCACAAGCTATGAAGGAGATGAACAGGTAAAACAAGCCAAACTTCAAACTCTCAGAATTCAATATGAGACTCTCAAGATGTATAATGATGAAAGTGTGGCTAATTATTTTCTTCGGGTAGATGAGATTGTAAATTGTATGAAAAATTTGGGTGAAGAAGTAAAGGAGTCTCTAGTAGTTCAAAAGACTCTAAGATCATTATCCCCCAAGTTTGAATCCAAAGTATCTGCAATAGAAGAAAAAGAAAATCTCCGTGTTCTTACTATGTCTCAGCTACATGGAATTCTAACTGCTTATGAAATGAGAAAGGGAGGACCATCAGATAGAAGGGAGGCTGCTTTTAAAGCATCATGCAAAGAAGATTACTATGAAGCAAGCCATGATCCAGAAGAAGAGGAAGAAGAATCAAATTTTGTCAGAAATCTTCAAAGAGGTTCTGGAAGGTTCAGAGGTAAGCTACCTTTCAAATGCTTTGCTTGTGGAAGAGTAGGTCATTATGCTGCAAAATGCTCTTATAAGGATAAAGGAAAGGAACCAGTTAGATGGAACAAAAAACAAAGCAAGAAAAGCTACTACACCCATGAAGATAGTGATGGCTTATCAAACAGTGATGAAGATGAACAAGGTAATAAATATAGGTTGTTAATGGCATTTGAAGATGATGATTATGAGGATGCTGTAGATGTGGATAACCTTTATGATGAAATTACTAGACTCAAGAGATGCATAGAAGAAAAGAACATGATTATTGATACTCTACAATTCCAAATTGATGAGAAGGAAAAACATCTTGAAAAATTAGAAGGTGAAATTGTTGGTCTTAGAAAAGAAATTGAGAAAACAAAAACTATTAATCTCAAGTTTGTCAAAGGATCTGAAACTTTGGATGAGATTATCAGTGTGCAGCGGTCTCCACTAAATAAGACAGGTTTGGGCTATAATGGAGAAACTTCTCAAGCATCCACTTCAAAAAGTTATCTTGATGCAGCAAGAAGAAATGAGCAAGAGCATAAGGAAGATCATCAGGTAAAGCAGGGACAAATGTCAAGCAGAAACTATCAGGGGCAATCCAGCTTAAGGGTGAACAAAAGCCACAACCAGCCACAGGTAAAATCTTCTCAATTTGGTTCAAGAATAGATGAAAATAGAAATTACAATCAGTTGGCTGGTAGATCCAATAATCGCAGAAGCTTCTTCAATGGACAATGCTTTTCTTGCCATAACTTTGGTCACAAAGCAGCTCAATGTGTTGCGTATAAAACAATCATGACTAGGGAAACTCAAAAACAAAGAAGTATGACAGGGATTACAAAAAGGACCTATAACAACTTTTCAGCTCTTGAAAATGAAGTTGAATGTTCTATTTGCAATAATTTTGGACATAAAGACTTTGAATGCAGAAGCAGGTTTCCGGAAAGAAAGGTACAAGAGCAGAAAAAGGAACAAGCCTCAGGCGCCAAAACATGGAGAATAAAGGAACCTCAAACAGAAAGATGTGGGATAGCATTTTATGCAGAAGGACAAGAAAATCTATGGTACATTGACAGTGGATGTTCGAAGCATATGACAGGTGATAAAGAAAAACTTGAGTCTTATTCTAATTTAGAAAAGGGAAAGAAAGTCTCTTTTGGAAATGATACTCCTGCAACTATAAAAGGAAAAGGTATTGCTCCTTTAAAAGAAGATGTTAAGGCTGGAAATGTTTTGTTTGTTGATGGATTGAAGCATAATCTACTAAGTGTCAGCCAGATGTGTGATCAAAGAACCGAGGTTATATTCAGATCAAATGGATGCCTTGTTCGTGATCTTGATACAGGTAAAACAGTTCTCAAAGGAAAGAGAACTCCAAATAATCTATACATATTTGATGAAGGACAACAATAATGCTATCTAAGCAAGAATGAAGAGCACTGGTTATGGCATCGAAGGTTGGGACATCTAAGCTTCTCACAAATAAGGAAAGCTTGCAAATATCAGGCAGTTCGCGATCTTCCAGATATCAAAATTCCTAACAACACCATATGCAGATCATGTCAGTTTGGAAAACAAACCAGAACTAACTTTCCAGAGAAAGAAGGATCAGCCAGCATGCCTCTTGAGCTAGTACATACAGATGTATGTGGACCTTTCAGAAAAAGAACACCTAGAGGAGAGGAATACTTGATATTATTTATTGACGATTTCTCCAGGTTTGTTTGGTTAGGTCTTATGAAGCACAAAGATGAAGCATTCGAAAAATTCAAAACCTTCAAAGCCTTGGCTGAAAATGAATCAGGTCACAAAATTAAGTGCCTCAGATCTGATAGAGGTGGGGAATTTACTTCAAATGAATTTTTCGATTTCTGTGATGAACATGGGATAAGGAGAGAATTCTCTACAGCTAGAACGCCTCAGCAAAATGGAGTTGTTGAAAGAATGAACAGAACAATCCAACAAATGGCTCGTGCTATGCTTGATGAATCAGGAACCCTCGCAACCTTCTGGGGTGAGGCTGCACATACTGCGGTTATTATTCTCAACAAGACAAATGTCCGGGTGAACAGCACTCAAACCCCTCATGAGCTCTGGAGTGGTAAAACTCCTTCGGTAAAGCACTTCAAAATATTTGGGAGCAAATGCTATATCAAGAATACTGAGGAGCAGCTTGGCAAACTTGATCCTAGAGCAGATGAAGGCATTCTTCTTGGCTATTCTCCACATAGCAAAGCATACAAATGCTACAATAAAAGACTTGGCAGAATTGTTGACAGCATTGATGTAGTGGTTGATGAAAAGGGATATATTCCTAGGCAAATACATCGTGAAGACATCGAAGAAGATGAGAGCTACCCTCAAAGACAGAATGATGAAGAAGAAGAACCTCAAGAAGAATCTCAAGAAGAACCTCACGAAGAAGCAGAAGAACGGACAAGAATAGAAGAAAAGACTCCATCCAGATATGTTCAGAAGAACCATCCAGAATCTTAGATCATGGGACAAAAAGAAGCAGGTATACAAACTAGAAGAACAGTTGCAGAAGCTTCAAGCTATTTGGCATTACTTTCCTCCACCGAACCACAAAATGTGAAAGAGGCATGCAAAGATGAATGTTGGGTGAAAGCAATGGATGAAGAACTTGAGCAAATCGAAAAGAACAACACTTGGGAGCTGGTTCCTAGACCAAAAGATAAGAATGTTATTGGAACAAAATGGGTCTTCAAAAATAAATTGAATGAAAATGGAGAAGTAATTAGAAACAAAGCCAGACTCGTCTGTAAAGGGTATGCGCAGCAAGAAGGAATAGACTTTGAAGAAACTTTTGCTCCTGTTGCAAGACTTGAGGCCATTCGAATGTTCCTTGCTCTCTCAAGTTTTCAGAACTTCAAAGTATTTCAAATGGATGTGAAATCAGCCTTTTTGAATGGAGACCTGGAAGAAGAAGTATACATTGAACAGCCAGATGGGTTCATTCTTGGAAATGATCCAAATCTTGTATGTCGATTGAAAAAGGCTCTCTATGGTCTCAAACAAGCTCCAAGGGCTTGGTACTACCGGTTGGACAAATATCTTCATCAACAAGGTTTCTTAAAAGGTTCAGCAGATAGCAATCTGTATATAAAAGTTGAAAATGACAAATTGCTAATACTTGTTGTGTATGTAGATGACATTATTTTTGGCAGCAATGAAGAAGCTATGAGTCAAAGCTTTGCCTCAGTCATGCAGAAAGAATTTGAAATGTCCTTGCTAGGAGAACTGACATATTTCCTTGGTTTGCAAATCCAACAGAAGGAAGGAGGAATCTTTTTATCTCAAACCAAGTATCTCAAGCAGATTTTGAAGAAATATGGCATGGAAGATGCAAAACCAGTATGTACACCCATGGTCACAGGATGTAGTCTCAGTGCAAATGATGAATCTGCAGCAGTACATCAACCAACCTACAGATCTATGATTGGAAGTTTACTATATTTGACAGGTACCCGACCAGACATCATGCATGCAGTTGGAATAGTTGGAAGATTTCAGGCAAATCCGAAGGAGACTCATCTTCAAGCAGTGAAGAGAATTTTCAAATATCTTCAAGGGACTCAAAATTATGGCTTATGGTATCCTAGAGATACAGATCTTACTCTTCATGCCTATACAGATGCAGATTGGGCCGGAAGCGTGGATGACAGGAAAAGCACAAGTGGTGGTACGTTCTTTATGGGTCCCAGACTGGTCTCTTGGTTCAGCAAGAAACAGAGTTCAATTGCCTTGTCTACAGCTGAAGCAGAATATGTTGCTGCTGCATCTTGTTGCACCCAACTCCTTTGGATGATGCAGAATTTGCAGGATTATCAAATCACTTGTACTCCTCCAATCCCTATCTTATGTGACAACACAAGTGCAATCAGCATCTCAAAGAATCCGGTTATGCATTCAAAAACCAAGCACATACCAATCAAGTACCATTTTCTCCGGGAACAAGTACTTGAACAGAAGGTCAAGTTGGAGTATGTTCCTTCTAAGGAACAAGTTGCTGATATTTTCACCAAACCGTTGCCCAGGGACACTTTTGAATACCTCAGGCAAAAGCTGGGGGTTGTTGATGCATCATCTTACTGTTGATCATCTTCCTATTGGTGGTATAGGCTCAGGGGGAGCACATAATGCATTGTTGGCATTATGGAGAAGGAGATCTTGGAAATAGCTGCAATATGTCTCTATCTCCTTCATGATGGATTTCTGGTTACAGATCTGGAGATGCATGAGCATAGGGGGAGCATACCCTTTGCCCTTGATGTCAAAGGGGGAGAATGAAGCTGAAGATTATGTGGTTGCCATCAAGTCCAAAGGGGGAGATTGTTGGCATTATGATTCAGGTGTTGTCCTTGATGGCAAACCCATTCAGGTGATAAATCAAGAAGGACGCAGGAAATATGTTCAGCAAGTGCGTCCCCGCAGGTATACCATACAGAACCCGCGTCCAGGGACGCAGGCCAGCCGTTCAGGAGGTGCGTCCGCCCAGTGTACACATTTCAAGGCAGAGAAAAGCATGTGGGGGTTTCTTGTGTGGTATCTAGCCGACGGTTTTGTGTTTCTATGGTGTCGGCTCGTGGTTTTGTTCCATGTTTTGGGGAGAAGCTTGCCTATATAAAGCAAAGGAGTTCATTTGGATTAAGCATCATCTTGGTTGAATATCTTTTGGTGAGATCTAGTCCAGATCTATGAAGGCGAATCTTCTAATGGACTGTGATCTCTATGGCGCATGATCAGATCTGTGGATCTGAGTGTTTGGGTTGGTTCTGAAGTCCTCATATCTTTTATATCTGAAGGGACGCAGGTTCAGTGAAGGGAAAGTGCGCCGGGACGCTGTACAGTAAAGGCTCAGGTGCGTCTCTGAGGCAAAGGACGCGACGCGACTGTGTTATTGGGTGCGTCTCTGAAGCAAAAGACGCGGCGCGATAGTGTTTCTGAGTGCGCCGGTCGCAGCAAAGCATAGAGGAACAGTGCGTCGGCACGCAGAACAGTGGAAGGTAGACTGCGTCCAGTCGCAGGTCACAGAAAGAAAATATGCGTCCCTGTCTTAAGATGATCTGTTGACTGTATATTTCTGTTCATAAGGTGTTCTGGGTTATTTCTGTAATTACTGATCTGATATCTGTAGTGGACTGTATCTGTTATATACTTGTTGATCATTTGATTCTTCATGAAGAGAAGTAGGGGGTTGTAGCTCCCTTCCAGGAGAAACTGGAAAACGAGAGAGAGTTGTAGCTCTCTGCAGGTTGCAGCCTGCGTGCTGGTAAAGGACTGCACCAGTACAAAATCATTGTAAAAAGAATTTCTTGAAAGAAGATAGAGACATATTGCAGCAGGTGGTTTTCTCCCGCATTGGGTTTCCACCTTACATCTTGTGTTCTTTGGTGTGACTGTCTATTTTTTTTTATTCATGCTCATTGTTTTATGGTACTGATATGCAAGAATAATTCAAAAGATCAAATAAGGAAGATTTGGTAAATTGCTTGATAATACTGATTCACCCCCCCCTCTCAGTATTATTTCCAACACAAGGACCGTCAATCAAGCGCGCAGATCGATAGCCCAGGTTAACTCGCAATATCACAATCATTAGATTACAAAGGAGCACTTACAAACAGCCCTAGGTCTATGCAATATGCGATTGCAATCAATTGCATCGCAATATCATGCTGGAGTAATACAACAGAGCGCAGCCGATATAAATATGACTTGCGCTGGTCGGACCTGTTGGAGTTATAGATGATATTTAACATATTTTGAGATCCGAAAAATGACATTTTTCTGTGTATTTCACATTTTCACCAAATAAATGAAATACAAAGGAAATGTGCCCGATGCGATAAAACCGGACCCAATGGAACTTATAGATACAAATATATAACATTTCAAGTCTGCCATAAATCCATTTTGCGAGATGTTCAATGTTTTAATGTATTTTTCAAATACAAAGGAAACCTTGGCACAGGGGCACTTGCGACTTGCGATAGCGGTTATAGGCAGACCCAATAGTAGTATAGGGCAGATTTAAGGATATTTGAGTCCGATAAATGACAGCTTGGTGAATTTTCCCATGTTTTTAGTGTATTTTTCTGTGTAAATAGAGAACGCTATTTTTGGGGATTTCAAAGTCCCGATGGTCCCTACCATTGTAGAATAGGTGGCCACCTTCCATGAAGACATTATGCCATGATTTCTTAACACTCAAAGCAGATTTGAGCGGATAGAGGCTGGGAGCTAAAGAGCCCGAGAAAGGGAAATGAATAGACAATGTCGATTGGCTTAAAAGCCATAGAAGATAGAAGACAGAGACAAGCAGTGTTGAGATAGAGAGAAGACAAAGACAGAGAGTAAGGGAAAGAGTTTTTCTACTTAGAAAGGCTTGAGGGAATCAAGCAAAACTCCTGTTGTTTTGTATCTATTGTGTTGAGACTCAATTTGATCTCACATTTTGTAAAACTCTGCTCTTGAAGACATAATAGAGAGGTCACCACTGAAGGCTGGACCAGGAGACGTAGCCCAAGAGTTTTGGGTGAACTCCATATTAAACTTGTTGTGTTTATGTGTGTTTGTCTATTATGTTTCTCTAACTACTCAATTGTCTATATTATTCACAATCTTATCGATCCGTTGCACTAAGTAATATAGGCAAATCCATGCACATGAGTCTGTAATACCTTAAAAGTAATCTAAGATCTTCATTTTCAGATCAAGTGGTATCAGAGCTTTAGGTTTGCTAAGGTTAGAAAAGCTTGTGCTAGATTGTTGAATGCTAACTAGGTCAAAGCTCAAACTAGGAGAAGGAGAGATTGTTGCGACTAATCCAGAGATTGGAAGAGTCTACTCTTAGAGGAGAATGGACAGAGAAGTCCCATTGGAATTAAAATCTCATTTCATGGAAATATTTATGGCCATGCGAGCCATGGTGGAAGAAATGTATCGGGAATTTAAGAAGGATTGAGGTGAAAGCACCTCAACACCCAAATAAGGAAAAGGAGAGGAGGAACCTCTTCTAGGTGCCAATTTAGAAGGAAAAGGGAAAGGGGAAGAGCCTCCTACATCAACTCCTCCTTCTAGCCCTGAAAAGAAAAAGAAGAAAACATCTTTGATTAAATTAGATGTAAAGTTTGATTTTCCAATCTATGATGGAGAATTAAATGCAGAAAATCTAGATAACTAGATTAGACATATTGATGTGTATTGCAAGGTGTAGAACATTTTATTCATAAAGGAGAAAAATTCAGCTGGCTAGCCTTTGCCTTGGAGGAACTAAACTAGTGTGGTGGGAAGGTAGGACACACGGTGATTTGAAGAAGCATGGTAAAATTCTTTCTACCTGGAATGAATTTGTTTCTTCCATTAAAAAACAGTTCTATCCTCTAGCTTATATGTAACAAGCAATGATGAGTTTGCAAACTCTTCACCAATTAAAGGGCCAAAGTGTACAAAGCTATACCCAGGAATTTAGAAAAAGAGCTTTAACTTTAGGCATATCTCTAGACTCACCTGAAACATTGTTGAAGTATATAGGTGGTCTACATAGCTATTTGAAGCACACCATTCTCATGTTTAATCCTAGTAGCCTAGATGATGTATTAGTTCAGGCTATGCATCTAGAGGCTAGAGGCAAGAATGTGAACCCAGAGATTGGGGGATCATCAAAGCCCTCTACAAGCTAAGATGGAAAGAGAGGAAGGAAAACACTGTACAGAAAGATAAACCTTCATGCACTCACTGCAAGAAGGATGGACATGATGATGAACACTGCTGGTCTTTGCATTTAGAGTTGAAACCCAAAAAGTTTGGTGGTAAGAAGAAGAAGACTGCAGTTGCTATTCAGAAATACTTGGGGTCAGACTCAGGTGTTGAAACAACAGTCACAGCCATAGGTATAAAAGGTAAAAATTCTAAAGCATCTACAAGTCATTCTGCACAATCTATTGATAATGAAGATAATGAGAGGAAAAGACATGAGCTTTTTCATATTAGAGTTATTTCCAAGCATCAAAAGATTGATACTTTATTTGATAGTGGATCACAAGTAAACTTGATTTCTGAAGCAATTGTAAAGAAGTTGGGATTACTCACCACACCTCACAAGAAGCCATATCCATTAGGTTGGGCATGTGATAAAGCAAAGCTACAAGTGACTAGACAATGTAAACTTAGGTTTTCTATTGGGACAACATTTGTATATGAGGTTGAGTTAGATATAGTTCCCTTGGATATATGCGGTATTGCTTTAGGGATTCCTTACTTGTATGATAGAAAAGCCACATTCTATACAGCTAAAAATAAGTATCAACTCACTAAAGATGGAATAGAATATATTGTAAGAGCTCATAACTCAAAAATAATTACTCTCTCATAAACTCAGGGTAGATGAAAAGAATTGTAAATTCGTGCAAACAATTTTTACTGATGGTTGTAAAGGAAAAGAATCCTGATAAAACCAATTTATTTGTATGCTGTGACGCTAAACAGAAAGATGATTTAGTTAAAGTTGTTTTAATATAGGATATCCTATTTCAAGAACCTAAAGGTTTGCCACGAAAAAGGGAAATAGCACATGATATACATTTGCAGCAAGATGCTCCATTGTCTAACATTGGAATGTACAGGTTATCCACTTTAGGGAACACAGAGATCAAGAAGCAGGTATAGTAGCTGCTCAATAAAGGGTTCATAAGACCAAGCACATCACCATGCGGATCTCCAATTGTGTTGGTGAGAAAGAGAGATGGTTCATGGAGGATGTGCATTGATTACAGAGCACTAAATAAAATAACAATCAAGAATCGTTATCCTCTTCCTCACATTGATGATCTATTAGATCAGCTGAAAGAAGCAGTTTACTTTTCCAAGTTGGACTTGCGTAGTGGCTATCATCAGGTCAGAGTAGCAGAACAAGATGCATGGAAGACTGCTTTCAAAACAAAGCAAGGGTTGTATGAATGGCTGGTTATGCCTTTTGGCTTAACTAATGCTCCTGCCACTTTCATGAGAGTTATGAATGATGTACTCGTACCTTTTATTGATGATTTTGTAATTGTATATTTATATGACATTCTTGTTTTTAGTAAAACATGGGAAGAACATTTGAATCATGTAAAGCAAACTTTAGATGTTTTGAAAAGAGAAAATCTCTACGTCAAATTGTCAAAATGTGAATTCGACAAATCATATTTAAATTATTTGGGTCATATAGTAGGGGGTGGTGAATTGAAGATAGATTCCTCTAAGGTTGAAGTCATTGTGAACTAGCCTAAACCAAAATCTGCTACAGAAGTTAGGAGTTTCCTAGGAGCAGCACAATATTGGAGAAAGTTTATTGCTAACTTTTCCTTGATTGAAGCTCCTTGACATGCTTTAATAGGATTGAATAAGGGGTGTTTCTGTGGGGAGGAAAACACCAGAAAGCCTTCGACACCTTAAAAGAAAAAATTAGTACAACACCAGTACTAGCATTGCCACATCTTCAACGACTATTTGAGATTGAAACAAATGCCAGTGACTATGCTATGAGAGCAGTGTTGATGCAACACGGTAAACCCATATGCTATCAGTCTGAGACATTTAATTTTGCAGTACTTAATTATCCCACATATGATAAAGAATTGTATGCATTAGTACAGAGTGTGAAAAAGTGGCAACATTACTTAATGGGCAAAGAAACAATCATCCATACAGATCATTGACCACTTCAATATTTGCACTTACAAACCGAAATGCAGCAATCAAGACACTATAGGTGGATGGGTTTTCTACAACAGTTTCATCTTGTCATCAGATATAAGAAGGGCATACACAATAAGGTTGCAGATATGTTATCCAGACCAATCATAAATGCATCTACTATACTTAAGCATAACTCACTAATGCACGAAATCTACATTGAAAAATATGCTCAAGATATATATTTTAAAGATGTATATGCAACTTTAAGTCATGGCAAACAAGTAGAAGAATTGGATTATTATGTTAAGGACCAACTCTTGTATCATTTGGGAAAGCTATGCGTTCCACAAACTGAAAGAGTTAACATAATCTGAGAAGCACATACTTCTCTTATATCAGGTCATTTTGGTGTAGGTAAAACAGTTGCACACCTGTAAAGGTTCTGTCATTGGCCAAGAATGCATGAACAGTTTCTAGATATATCAAAGGGTGTACCATGTGTGCTAAAAGTAAGCCCAACAATATAAAATTAGGCTTGTACACTCCACTACCAGTTTCTTCTCGTCCTTGGGAAAGTGTTTCCATGGACTTTGTTGGGGGATTGCCAAAATCTAGAAAAGGTCATGACAATTTATATGTTATTGTGGACAAGTTTAGAAAAATGTGTATTTTAATACCTTGTAACAAGAAGATTACAGCTGAACAAATAGCAAAGTTGTTCTTTCAGCATGTATGGGTTCATTTTGGGTTACCCACTTCCATTGTATTTGATCGAGATTCCTGATTTCTTGGGAAGTTTTGGTCAAGTCTGTGGGAATTGATGGACACCAAACTGAAGAAGAGCACAGCCTTTCATCCACAAACAGATGGCTAAACAGAGGTGGTCAATAGGACAGTGATCCAGTTGCTTAGGGGCTATTGCAGCAAGCATCCCAAGATTTAGGATGAACATTTTTGTTATGTGAAACATGCTTACAACCATGCCAAGCACTCTTCTAAACAGAGATCTCCTTTTGAGACTTGTTTTTGTTTTACACCAAAGTCTCTCTTGGATTTTGTCTTTAGTAAAGACATAGCAGTGATGTGGACAAAGAAACCAAGTTCATTGAACAGATCCAAGAAATTCACTAGGTGGTGCAGGAACAACTGGAAAGAAGCCAGGCCAAGTACAAGGCAAGGAATGATAAGCATCGAATTGAGCATAGCTTCTAATTTGGTGATCAAGTCTAGCTGTACATCAGAAAAGACAGAATGCGAGGTGAAGGTAAGAAGCTGAAGCCAAAAAGGTATGGGCCTTTCAAGATACTTGAGAAAATTGGTGAAAATGATTTTTGCCTTGATTTGTCAGTTTATATGCAACTATATTTAGTCATTAATGCAGAGAACTTGAGACTATTTGAACCTTCATTGATTGAAGATATCGAAGAGAAAAGTCAATTGCTTTTTATTGATGATTTGTTGCCTGAATATCTCAATGAGTTGCAGGAAGATACAGTTCTGGACAGGAAGGTGAGAATTACGCATAAAGGGGATTTTGAGTACCTCAGAATCGGACTCAAAGGTTCAAAACCAAGCAGTGCAAGATGGATAGAAATTGGACAAGTGAGGAAGTTTTATCCTCACTTGATCAATGCTTAAAAACCAAATTTTGGTGGTCCAAAATATTTTTCAGTGGGAAAGCGTGATCCAAAATGGATCCAAAACACCCTCTAAGTCTTCAAAATAAAAAATTGTCGCATAAGGATGAACCTTTAAAAATTTCAGAAAACACTATCAGGAGTGAAAAACATGAAGAAATAGTGGAAAACAGGCCTGTCAAAGGTCAAAAGAATGATGCATAGGATCCGTTGGATCTGGCTGATCAACAGTTTAGATCCGATCGGCATATCACAATCGGTGGTGGCAGGCAGAGGCTATTGGAGGCTACCATATGAAATATGCTATAGCGATCGGCACGGGTCAACAAGGACCGTTAATCAAGCGCACAGATCGACGACTCAGGTGCAATATCGCCATCAGCAAACAACAAAGGAGTGCTTACAAACAGCCCGAGGTCTATGCAATATGTGATTGTGATCAATCGCATCGTAATATCGCGCCGGAATAATACAATAGAGCAGGGCCAATATAAATATGACTTGCGATAGCCGGACCTGATGGGGTTATAGAAGATATTTAACATATTTTGAGATCCGGAAAACGACATTTTTCTGTGTATTTCGCATTTTCACCAACTAAATGAAATACAAAGGAAATGTGCCCAATGTGATAAAACTGGACCCAATGGAACTTATATATGCAAATATATAACATTTCAAGTCCTCCATAAAGCCATTTTGCGGGATTTTCAATGTTTTAATGTATTTTTCAAATACAAAGGAAACCTCAGCACATGGGCACTTGTGACTTGCAATAGCAATTATAGGCTGACTCGATAGAAGTATAGCATAGATTTAAGGATATTTGAAGTCTGATAAACGACAGTTAAGCAAATTTTCCCATCTTTTTAGTGTATTTCTCTGTGTAAACAGAGAACACTATTTTTGGGGATTTCAAAGGCCCGATGGTCCCTCCCATTGCAGAACAGGTGGCCACCTTTCCTAAATACATTATGCCATGATTAGTTAATGCTCAAAGGGGATTTGAGCGAACAGAGGCTGGGAGCCAGAGAGCCCGAGAAGGGGAAACGAACAGACAACGCCGATTGGCTTAAAATCCACAGAAGACAAAAGACAGAGACAAGTAGTACTAACACAGAGAGAAGACAAAGACAGAGACTAAGGGAAAGAGTCTGTGTACTCAGAGAGGCTTGATGGAATCAAGAAAAACTCCTATTTTTTTGTATCTGTTGTGTTGAGACTCAATTTGAGCTCATCACATTTTTTAAAACTATGCTCTTGAAGACATAATAGAGAGGTCACCATTGAAGGCTGGACCAGGAGATGTAGCCCAAGAGTTTTGGGTGAACTCCATATTAAAATTGTTGTGTTTATGTGTGTTTGTCTATTATGTTTCTCTAACTACTCAATTGTCTATATTATTCGCAAACTTATTAGTCCGTTGCACTAAGTAATATAGGCAAATCCATGCACATGAGTCTGTAATACCTTAAAAGTAATCTAAGATCTTCATTTTCAGATCAGCCCTACACATGGGAATAATGTCTGCAAGTGATCAATGACTAATATATTATAGTCTTATAGGTTAAAAAACAGTTCACCACCAAAAATGAAAGATTCAAAATGTATAGAAATGCAATATGGGATAGCATTAAGATTTTATAGGCATTTGAAATTGGGGCAATGCATAGAGAATATAATACCAAGGTTGATTTGTTGGCAGTGTAAGATCCCACTTTAGGACTATATGAGAAATTTATCTCTTGGGATTGCAAGATGTAGATTATCTTTAAGGCGTTGGTTCCTAATAACCAATAACATTGAAAATTTTTCCATGATGATTATTAGATTATGATGTTCCTAAAAAATATCATGGAATTTGAAGGGAGTTACATCAATTGGTAAGGTGAGAATGACATTAGCCATTATGATATAGAAGAACTTCCCAAAAACAAGATTCCTTAGAGTTTTGTTCCTTTAGAAGGCATGTTCACTAGACATGATATGTATAAGAAACCACTAAGTGAGGATTGACTTGATAACATTTCTGAGATAAATATTGGATCTAAAAGGAATCCATAGATTGTTAAATTTTGCAAGGGTACTTACCTTGAATAAAGGAAGAAAACTAAAAATTTGATTAAGGAATAATGGGATATATTTTCCTAGTCATGATATAAGGGAATACAAAGGAGATATTATTCAACATGGAATTTTGCTTAAAGGAAGCCAAATAGTTTAAACAGAAGCTGAGAAATACCAATCCCAAACTTTCCCCCCTAATTCATGAGAAGCTATAGAAGATGCTTTCTATAAAGATCATTGCGCCCTCTAGGCACTCTTCATGGGTGTCAAACTTGGTGGTTGTGAGAAAGAAACATGGAATGCCTGGATTTTAGGAATTTTAACCAGCTTTCACTTAAAGATAATTATCCCCTATTGAATATGAAGCAATTGCTATGCAAAGTTTTGGGAGCAAAGATGTTTCCTATGTTGAATGGTTTTGCTAGATACAACCAATGTTTGGTCAAGAGAGAAGATTGGCATAACAGAACCTTCATGACACCATGGGTTACATTTTAATACCTTAAGATGCCCTTTGGATTACTTAATGTTGGATACATCTCCCATAGGGAAATGGATTTGCATTTAGAGGCCTAATTGGTAAATCAATTGAGAACTATTAAGATGATCTTTGAATGTTTTCGAAGGATTGAAATTCCTATGCAGGTCACCTGAGGCAAGTTTTTGAGAGGTGTCATAGATACCAAATTTCATTAAGTCCTAAGAAGCCCCTTTTTGGGTAGATCATGGAAAGTTGTTGAGCCATATCATCTCAAAGGAAGGAATTCATGTCAACCCAGTAGAGTGGATGCAATAAAGAAGATCCCTCTCCTAGAAAACAAAAAATCCATACAATTTTTTTTAGTAAGATAAACTTCATCTAGAGGTTTATCTCAGATTTTGTTGAAATTGTGAAATCTTTATCCAAATTGCTAAAGAATGTTTGCAAATTTGAATGGGATGAGGATAGCATAAAATGTTTTACAAAGATAAAAGAAGCAATCACATCCTCTCCTGTCTTTGTGAGTCCTGATTACTCAAGTGACTTTATTTTATTCTCATTTACTTGTGAGGATACGATTATTAGAGTGTTCCTACAAAAGAATAATAATAATAATAATATGGTGCAACCTATAGCCTTTATGAGCAAGAACCTTAGGGACTATAAACTTAAGTATTCTACCATGGAGAACCACTCATACACTTTAGGTTAGTCCCTCAAGCATTTTAGGTCGCATGTAGGTTATTCTGGGATCATAACCTATATCCCTCACACTCTTGTAAAAGATATCTTGATCACTTGATGGACAGGGACTCCCACTCATCAACTACTAATTTGCTATTAGATTCAATTTACAAAATTTTTGCTATTTGAACATGACAGTTCAAATATATGTTGATTTCAAGTTGGCTTCTATTCTAGTATAAATTATCAATTAGAATTGTGAGATTGATTCTTATAGTAGCTATGGCAAATAATGTCTATCTAAAACTAGAAAATATTCACAGTAAGTATAAAATGTCAAGAAAATTGAAACAAAACACCTAGTATTAACGATGCTCATGATGCATAATTTTGAACGATATGATTTAAAGCACCTAGTATTAAAAAATCTTGTCCTTCCTCCTCCAATTAAACTCATATATGCAATTTCTTCTGGTTACAGATCCAAAGAAATCTCCTCTCACCTCCAATCCTTTCCCCAAATCGAGCTGCCAGACCCTCTCAGAACCATCAAATATTCAATGGTGATTATATGGGTCTGCTTTGAACTTGCATGTAAGACCATAGAACTTATCCCTGTGACCATAGAACTTATCCTTGTGACCAACAGGTTGGCATATCTTTGCAGGAAGACCAACAACGATATTCAAAGAATCATTCACAATTACATACATTTTGGGCAAACAATTCTTCCAATCTACAACAAAAAGTCATGAATTTGCTGAGGCAATCTAACCTCGAGCAAGTCATCAACGAAGACTAAGATTCATTCTAATCCATGAGATTTTACAGGATCATACAAAACCCCTTGAATTGGACTTCTAGGGCCTAAATTTGCACCCTTTAGAAAAACCAAGCCTCTATGTTCCACACCAATGTGACTTTTCATGGAAGAATGCATCCTTGAGACAAACTCCAATAGTTTGTGGTGGAATCGTGACTTCCTCAGAAGCACATTCTTCCATTTGCCTATTACCTCAAGCTACAAGAATCCTCTTTTTCAAGGTTACAGTTGTCTAATTCCACTAAGGAACTTGGACTAGGGAAGCTCTAATCCAATGATTCTTTCAATATTCATATTTATGCACAGTATTTGCAGGTTCAATTGGTCAAATGTAATTGTAAATTGTGAATTGAGAGTGTGTGATGCAAGATTGATGGTTTTTGAATGCTTGAGATATCCACTAGTTCACTAGCAATAGGTACTCAAATGGTTCTTTGTCCTCTTTGGGTCTCCTCTTCTACATGACTAAGCAATAAGAACAGGGGCTGAATCTAATGAGAAGTGTAACCTATGAAGGAGATTCAAAATTTTGGCTAGGGAGGTTGCATTAAACACAAGTAGGTGAAAATCTAATACGCCGCCTACATGAACTCCCTTGTCCTCCACGTCCATTGATCTTCTGAACAATCAATTGAACTTTTGTGGGACCTTGCTAATGGACTAACAGAACAAACTGTAGCCATCATTGGTGAAATATGATGGACCTCAAGAGAACACTTCCCCTATATCCAGTTCATCATGGTGAGAGAGTCCCAGATGATGAGAATGGAGTCTGTAGGGACTTACTCATAAAACATCCCTAGAGAGGCTGTCTGAGGAATTGCCAAGACTTACTCATAAAACATCCCCAAAGAGGCTGTCTGATGAATTGCCAATATTGCCTAGTGGTATTTAGGTTTAGAATGTCCACCAGGATGTCATCCACCCTTTGCAGCTTCTGGATTATTGTGGGGGAGCTTCCTGCAAATTTGTTGGACCTCCTAGCCAGACCCCAGTAATTTTCACTGAGTGGAGTGTCATGAATGGCGACATAGTTGGCCTCACATACTTTCCAAGCCTCTTAAGTCATAGTTCCTATCAGATAGTTCCAGAGTAGAGAAGACAAAGTTAGAGGCTACTTTACAAGAATCTTACCAGGAAAACTATGTTGGTTCAGTTGACATAGCTTGCTTAGTGGATGCTTGACCTCAGGATGGTGCGAGCTTGACTTTTTTCCAACCTGCTTACGTTTCACTCAGTCACAGGTGCCTGCATAAAGAGGAAGAATATAAAATAGGGAAAGTCATAATTCCTGCCTATACAGACAACCTCTTTCTCCATAAAATAGAAAACATTACGTGGCATACCTTTCTATGTTGGTTAAGTGAGGAGGTGGAAGCGTGCTCACTCAAATGGTTGGATGGCGTTTGAAGAGCAGAGGCGCAAAGGATCTGCTCAGGTAAGGTCTTGTGTTGGGCGACTGAATCAAGTGATGAGAAACTCGATAGTCCTGCTAGGGTTCAAACGAGCATAAAGGCTTAGGGTTGCAGGTGGGTTGTAGACGCTTGAATCCAAAATGAAACTCTTTCCCTCTACCTATGATGTGTAGCCCTGTTAAAAATAATACTGAGAGGGGGAGTGAATCAGTGTTTACAAACAATTACTTTTTCATTTCCATAATCAGATTTTTATACGCTACTTCAGTGAAGGTAATTCGTGTGTGCACGCAACTGTTTCTTAAGGCAACCAGTGTATATCCATTGAACTTATGATTAAGTTAATTCATCATATACTGATCTTTAATCAGTGCATCAGTACTTTATTAAACATTAAACAATAACCATGTGCAGTAATAATAGAATAAACCATCACACATAAGCAACACGCATGAACACCAGGATTTAAGCTGGAAACCCAATGTGGGTGAAAACCACCTGCTGTTGTACTCTCTGTCTTCTTTTAATAATAAGAAAATCTATTTAGAATCTTGTATTGGTGCAAACTCATACTAGTATGTAGGCACCCACTTGCAGATGGCTACAACCTTCTCTCGTTCTCCAGCTTCTACTGGAAGGGAGCTACAACCCCCTAGCTCTTGTACTAGCCGATCTGTTTACTAGTATGTAGGCACCGACCAACATAAGGTTCCAACCTTCACTCATTTTCCAACTGCTATGGGAAGGGAGCTCCAACCCCCTGGCCCTTGTACTGGCCGATATGTTTACCAGTACGTAGGTGTCAGCCTACAGAAGGCTATGACCTTCTCTCTTCCTCCAGGGACCACGTTTCATAAATTTTCAAACTGGATACTCTTGGAACACATCACCACAATCTGAAGGTCACGTTTCATCAAATTTTCATACTGGACCCATCAACAACATTAAATCTCAAAATCAATCACAACTGCAATAAAACAATCAAATACACCTACATCAACCAACATTCAATTAATCTGAACAATCAGATCACTGACACCAGAACACTATGTTGAACCTAGAAACATGCATCATCATTCAAAACCAGCTGAAACCTCAAAAGGCATGTGTCAGAATGTATACACTCCTTTAATGAAGCAAACCTATATGTATATGCTACTTCCTTTAGTCATACCTGTGTATACCTTCAAAACTACTACAAACATAAACTTTTGAATCAAGTTTGTACCAACCAGTAATATATTGAATATCTACTGTCAACTTACAAAGCTTTACACAGGCAAAAAAAGAGATCACTTCTTCTCACTTATACAATCAATCAATCAAATACCAGCCTCCTTATGCATTAAGTTTTACATTTGATCAATCAAATACCCAATCAATCTCTGATATAACTGAAACAATCAATCACTTAAACCTTTTAACCTTTGACACAACTGAATCAAACAATCACTAAACCTTTGACACAACTAAATCAACCATTCATTCAAACTTAATCAAATTCAACCAAATAGCTGGAAAAAACAGATCACTGTAACCAGTACACGGATCTAAACCCAGATTACTGCATCAACAACCAAAACTAACTGTAACTTCAAAAGGCATTTGTCAGAATGTATACACTCCTTCAATGAATCCAACCTGCATTTGTATGCTACATCCTTTAGCCCAAATTGTGTATATCTCTAAATATATTGAATCATAAAACCTCTGACCCACAAACTATACCAATCAATGATATTCTGAAGATCTACTGTCATATTACAGAGTTCTAAATAGATAGAAACAAGGATCACCCTTCCTTCTCAATCAATCAATCAATCAAACTCAATTTCCTTATACATTCAGTTCTACTTTCAGATCTAAGAAGACATCATTGACAAACAACAACAAAACAGCAACACTGATCTGATAGATCAGTCATCCTTGAACATCAAGATTTTCTTTTGCATATGCTACTTGGAAGAGCTGAACCAGCATGTATATGCTTCTTCACCAAAGCAAACTAGTGTATAAATATGAAAATACTTACTTAAAACTTTACTGCAATTCCCGATTTCAGACATACCTAGATCATCACATATAAAGGACAAAACGTGTGTTAGAAATCAGATCTAGCCCGTCCATTATCAGATCACATAATGATAAGTCATTATGATCCTGATCCATCATTATATCCCATCCATCATCAAATGCTCAGGTGCATACTTGGTTTAGATCAAGCAAAGCATCAGAAACCCATAACATGCATATTTTCTTTTAACTAACACTTCATAAGATATTCATTACTTGTTCTCTTAGCTTAATGATCTTCTCCTCCTTATATAGTTTTAGGCCTTTCTCAATACCTTGGACCAAATATCTCAGACCAATACCTCAGACCAAATACCTTTGGCCAAATACCTCGAACCAATACCTTGGACCAAAACCTTGATTTTCCATCCCATATGCACTTTTCCTTCTGTGAAAGTGTGTGTATATGTATACAGTATTTTTGTTCTGTGGACTAGCGTGTATAAGTTGTTTTGACTAAGTGGACCTGCGTATACTTCTTAAAGTGCTTTACATCAACCTATTCCTTTACGTTCTTTATTCTTATCAGTAGACCTTAGTTCCATCTTCCTATTCTTCTATACCAGTGCCCTGTTACCTCTAAATAGACCTGTTACACTATAATTTTCCATATTACTTCTGAAATGATTCCTTTGAACTACCCTGAATTTTGTCACATCTGTAAACAAATCTGCCATGAATTTTGTCACATCTAATATCTCTCATGTAGATTCATCTAGTTACGTATATTCATCTCGTTACCATATACAAGAGATTTGTTTTGCTACAAGTGGGTTGCCATCAAGTACAACACATGTATCATAATTCCAACAATCCCCCCCTTTGGAATTGGTGGCAACCATGTTGGTGTTGATTACTGCAAGCTGTAGAAACTATTAGAGATAACAACAAACACCAAAATACTCTCCCCCTTTGACATCAAGGGCAAAGGGCGGACCAAGATACTCTCCCCCTTTCATATCAAGGGTAAAGGGCTGACCAAAATGAAGATTTTCATATCTGAACAATTGAATATGAACATTGATCATGCTCCCCCTAGGCACATGTTGAATTCACTGATGAAACTCTCCCTTTGTACATGCTGAGATGCACTATACCATCCATGCTCCCTCTCAGCACATGCAGAGTTTGCAAACATATTTACTAAAAGAATAACATGACTCTATAACTCAACTATGTGAGTATGACCTTCTTATCACCAATGACTCATCGATATATCAATCTCCCAACCAAGTGTGGATATACCAAATTTGACTCATCTACCCAACCAAGTGAGGATATACCAAATGTTTATACATGACTGAAATATAGCAATTATTACATCATTCTTCCCATGCATAGTGGTGGTACAAATTACATCATATGAGCAAAAAGGACTCATTAAAATACCATGATCGACAGAGAAATATTATCACTTCATGGGCCTTTATATGACATTTACATTAAATGATATACATGACATTTATAACAAATACCAAAGATCCAAACAAAACCATGATAGTCATCATCAACTCATACACCATATGTGATCTACACCATAAGCATCTGTCAGCAACATCAAGACCAACAACCTATATATGTCCATCATCAGTTCCCAAGATATGACAATGTAAATATAATCAACCTATGACAAAGTACGCCACATATAGATATCAACTCATCCTCTTGATCTCATCAAGATCAACTTGCTCCATTTCCTTAGTAGAAAGAGCGTTATCATAACCTTCCATGAATAAACTAAGTATATGTCATATCTCCAAGGAGTAACACAAAATCATATCATATGTATGTGAAAACACCATAGTCATCATCTATGAATCATCACATCATCATCAAAAACTACATGATCTTTCCACAATAGCCCTCAATATATCAACCATGCATCATCACTAGGGAACATCCCACATCTGATAAGCATTAACCATGATAATCAACATATGTGAGTATCAAACCTATCATCATAAAGTAAGAAGGCATCATCATTATGTGACTAAGTAAGCCATGTCTCTTAATATCCATGTCTTCAAATAGCTATGTCTTCATGAGACCTGTAATAGCAACATTCTCTTGGCCAACAAATAATATTTATCAATATGCAACTTAAGTAATCATCCATGTATCCAACATAATTAGTATCCATCAAAGAGATAGCAATATGTATCTAGCAAAACATGAGCTCATAGTCATTTGTCAAGCTTTCTTGATACCATCAACAGTAGCAATCCTTAACCATGTGAGAGCCAAGAACTATAGGAATCCTGCATCATAACTACACCATATGAACTTTATGCATATTTGAATGCCTGATGAGATCAGCATAAAAGAAATGAGTGACTCGTCATCAAATAATGAAGTTGTGTACTCAAGCTTTGTACTTCTCCTTGTCCTATAAGAAACTTATCATATGTACTGTATGCATCATCAAAAAGGTTATCCACAATCAACCATAAATCTGATTTGAATAACAACTAGGTGGCTCAAGTAATATAAGTATCATCTGAGATTTCTTCATATGCAACTCATGACCGTAGCATAGCATGATGTATCATTTAAACACTTCAGCAACATAAGTACCAAATACTTCTAAATATAATGCCAACAATGCATTATTAGAAGCATAGCATATTCTCCCCATGAACCTGTGCCAACTATTCATTGTGATATCTGATCATTGCATATATCAGTAAGGATCATCAAGGCATCATCATCAACTAGTTATACATCAAGTCATCAACAACTTATGAGGGTCAAAATCACTTCTACATATCATCAACAAACTATAATCATCATCAATAAAAACAAAAAAGATAATTGATAATTGACTGAACCATATCAGACCCATTTTCCTGAGTTTGTCCCACTGCTTCTTCATCAAACCAACATATACGCGACTATGAAACTTCTAAGTAGCGTATATACGCAACTTGTCTTCATTATAACTGCGTATGAGAATTAGAGCACTGGAATTTCATACTTTCAGTTCTTCCTGATTTTGTTATGTTTGTATACTGAGCTATGCCACATATTTATGACTGTACTTCCTTCTTCTTCCATACCTTGGAGTGTGATGAAGTTTTCTCCTTTTGATATGTTGGCTGAAATTTTCTACTGCATTCGTTTTCTATATGCCCAATCTTGTTACAAGCATAGCATCTTATATGTTACATATTCCCTCTATAGCAGTCAATGGCTTTGTGACCAAACATATTGCAAGAAAAACAATATCCCTTGAAGTACCTGGAAGCTGATGATGTTTCTGTGTGATGGTTATTAGCTTGAACCATTCTACTTCTGCATCTTGCTGCAACATGTCCAAAATTATGACATATAAAACATTCAACATTATTCATCAGAGGAAAGAACCAATTATCACTTCCATAGTTAGGAGTAAATGATTTTCTTTGAAGACTTTCTTTCCTTGGTTGTTGATGGGGTTGACCTCTTATCTCCTTGTTGAGCATTTCAGATTTTGCACTAGAGTTCTTTGCTTCAGTTTGTGAGCTAGATTCTCCTTTAATAGTTTCATGAAAACCAAGACCATTTTTTATGGTAGGAGGCCTTTGACTACTAATAATATCATACAAAATCTTAGTACTATCTTGAAATCGTAAAAGTTTATCCTTTTCTTCTAATTTACCTTTTAGGATATTTACCTCAACCTGATATTTTTCTTCCTTTTCAAGATACTACTTCTTCATGATTTCTTTAGCTTTTCTTCCTTCTTCCACTTGTTGCCTTAATTCGAGAACTTCATTTTCTTGTTCTTCAAATGCTTGGAGTAGTTCTTCATTCTTCTTATTTTAATTTTTGAGATCTTCTTTTAGAGAAATGACCACAGCTTCAAGACCTTCACAGTAGCTAGTTCTTTCTATAAGTTCCTTGGTTGTTGTGTTCTTTTCATTCACTTCATTTCTCAATGATGTCACTTCATCTTGTAGCCTTTGACTTTGATCTTCATTTTCTTTGAACTGCTTCTTCATTTTGTTTCCTTCCTCCAACTGGGATTTTAACCTAGTAACTTCTTCTTTGTAGGCACATTCCCTTTTATCAATTAGATCTTTTTGATCTCTAATTATGTTTGTGAGCCTTTTAAATTATGCCTCTATTTGATTTCTTTCTCTTTCACCCATAAGAGAAAATTCAGTTGTTTCGCTGTCACTTTCATTGTCTTCAAATGAACAGAGAAATGTATCACCAGAGGAAAAAAATTCATACCTGATAATTATTTTGCTTGTTCATCTTCATTCTGAGGTGATTCTGAATCTGAAAAGTTTCTTCCACATAATACCCAATTGTCTCTCCCACTGTCACAGTTCCTTTGAGATGCCTTATTCTTTTGAGGTGCTTTCTTCTTTAGCTTCTTTCCCATTATTTCTATGGATCTCCTTCAAGCGATCAAGCTTCTGCCAAAGGATCTGCTCTGATACCAATTGTTGAAAATAATACTGAGAGGGGGGGTGAATCAGTATTTACAAACAATTAATTTTTCATTTCCATAATCATATTTATATACACTACTTCAGTGAAGGGAACTCATGTGTGCATGCAACTGTTTCTTAAGGCAACCAATGTATATCCAATGAACTTATGATTCAATTAATTCATCATATGTTGATATTTAATCAGTGCATCACTATTTTATTAAACACTAAACAGTAGGCATGTGCAATAATAACAAAATAAACCATCACACATAAGAAACACACATGAACACCAATATTTAAGGTGGAAACCCAATGTGGGTGAAAACCACCTTTTGTTGTCATCTCTGTCTTCTTTTAATAATAAGAAAAGATGTTGACAATCTTGTACTAGTGCTGACTCATACCAGTACACAGACACCCATCTGCAGAAGGCTACAACCTTCTCTTGTTCTCCAGCTTCTACTGGAAGGGAGCTACAACCCCCTAGCACTTGTACTAGCCGATCTGTTTATTAGTACGTAGGCACTGATCTACAGAAAGCTCCAACTTTCACTCATTTTCCAACTTCTACTGGAAGGGAGTTCCAACCCCCTGGCTCTTGTACTGGACGATATGTTTACCAGTACATAGGCATCGACCTACAAAAGGCTACGACCTTATCTCTTCCTTCAGGGACCACGTTTCATCAAATTTTCATATTGGACCCATCAACAACATTGAAGCTCAAAATCAATCACAAGTGCAATACAACCATCAAATACACTTGCATCAAACAACATTCAGTTAATCTGAACAATCAGATCACTGACACCAGAACATTGTGCTAAACCTAGAAACCTGCATCATCATTCAGAACTAGTTGTAACCTCAAAAGGCATGTGTCAGAATGTATACACTCCCTTAATGAAGCAAACCTGCGTGTATACACTAGTTCCTTTAGTCATACCTGCGTATACCTTCAAAACTACTAAAAACATAAACTTTTCAATCAAGTCTGTACCAACTAGCAATATACTGACTATCTACTATCAACTTACAAAGCTTTACACAGGCAACGATAGAGATCACTTATTCTCACTTATACAATCAATCAATCAAATACCAACCTCCTTAGGCATTCAGTTTTACATTTGATCAATCAAATACCCAATCAATCTTTGATATAACTGGAACCCGATCATAAATCTCTGATATAACTGAAACAATCAATCACTGAAACCTTTGAACCTCTGACACAACTGAATCAAACAACCATTGAACCTCTAATGCAACTAAATCAACCATTCATTCAAACTTAATCAAATTCAACCAACCAACTAGAACAGACAGATCACTGTAACCAGTACATGGATCTAAACCCAGGTCAGTGCATCAACAACCAGAACTAATTATAACTTCAAAAGGCATGTGATAGAATGTATACACTCCTTTATTGAATCCAACTTACATTTATACACTACTTCCTTTAGCCCAACCTGTGTATATCTTTAAAGATACTGAATCATAAAACCTCTGAACCACAAGCTATACCAATCAGTGACATTCTAAAGATCTATTGTCATATTACAAAGTTCTAAACAGATAGCAACAAGGATCACCCTTCCTTCTTAATCAATCAATAAGTCAGACTCAATTTCCTTATACATTTAGTTCTACTTTCAGATCTAAGAAGACATCATTGACAAATAATAATAAAACAATAGCACTAATCTGATAGATCAGTCATCCTTGAACATCAAGCATTTCTTTTGCATACGCTACTTGGAAGAGCCAAACCAGCGTCTATACACATCTTCACCAAAGTGACCCAGCGTATAGATCTGCAAATACTTACGTAAAACTTTATTGCAATTCCCGACTTCAGACATACCCAGATCATCACATATAAAGGATAAAACATGTGCTAGAAATCAGATCTAGCCCATCCATTATCATATCACATAATGATAAGTCATTATGATCCTGATCCATCATTAGATCTCATCCATTATCAAACACTCAGGTGCATACTTAGTCTAGATCAAGCAAAGCATCAGAAACCCATAACATGCATATTTTCTTTTAATCTAACACTTCATAAGATATTCGTTACTTGTGCTCTTAGCCTAATGATCTTCTCCTCCTTATATAGTTTTAGGCCTTTCTCAATACCTTGGACCAAAACCACTTAGGACCAATACCTTGGACCAAATACCTCGGATCAATACCTCGGACCAAATACCTTGGGCCGAATACCTCAGACAAATACCTTGGACCAAAACCTTGATTTTCCAAACCATACACACTTTTCCTTCTGTGAAAGTGTGTGTATATGTATACGCTCTTTTTGTTCTGTGGACCAACATGTATACGTCGTTTTGACTAAGTGGATCTGCGTATACTTCTTAAACTGCTTTAAATCAACCTTTTCCTTTACTTTCTTTATTCTGATTAGTAGACCTTAGTTCCATCTTCCTATTCTTCTATACCAGTGCCTTGTTACCTCTGAATAGACTTGTTACATTGTAATTTTCCATATTACTTTTGAAATGATTCCTTTGAATTGCCTGGCATTTTTTCACATCTGTAAACACAACTGCCATGCATTCTATCACATCTGATATCTGTCCTGTAGATTCATCTAGTTACGTAGATTCATCGCGTTACCATATACAACTGAGTTGTTTTGCGACAAGTGGGTTGCCATCAAGTACATCATATGTATCATAATTCCAACAAGCCCCTTTTTTTCCCTACGCTTGGTGTATTTTTCCCTCCACATGGCCAAAACAATGTATCAAAAATACCTTAGGTTATATAAATTATTGTATGGTATATTAAAACCCTTTAGGCCCACTTTATAACCCCAATATATTATATTTTGATTTTTCCATTTTTAATGCCCCAATATGAATGCACATGATATAATATGGGTTTGTCAGTGATGCCCTCGTGTGGAAACATGAAACCCTTGTTCATTGCTATACAGGTAATGTTCAATCTTATGTAGAAGTGTGAAGAGTAAATGTAATTGATTATGGAAACAATGTATACAACTAGTATTACAACAGAACTAGTAATCTTAATCATATAGGAATATCTCATATTAGACAAAGGTATAAGCTTAGTTATGATATATGTCCCATGTATTGAATATGGGAACACTGGTGATTAATGTCCATAATAGATATGGGTTAGTAAGTTGCAAGTATGTCGTGTTTGATTAGACTTACAAGCTTAGATAGTCATAATAGGAACAAGACATTCATGTACAAGCTCGTAATACACTCTCTGTGTCTGTTGGGATTTTAAATTCTAATCCATGTCCATCTTTTTCATTTTCCATTTGGTGAAAAGTCTTCAGTAGTTGGCTCAGTCCTTCATTTGGATATGGGAAAATTGAATCTGCACTTATTTTGGGTTCTCCTAGAGAGGGAAATCTTTGTTTCCAAAAAATAGATAAGAAATCTCAATATGTCGTTCAAACATATAAGGATTGAACTTATAATAAAAATCCAAACAACAATAAAATTTACCTGTAACCATTTGCATTGCCTTTGAAGGGCTTCATGGTATGCACCCATCCTTTTTCCAACATCTTAAGAACATCATTCATTGTTAGGTTGGGCCTTATGATTATAACATCTCCACTTCTCATGACTCTGACACAAAATACATCAACAGATAATATATGCAAGTGGATAATGTTTTCATTCTCTGTATAACAGTAAGAAACAAGCCTTGTTCTTTCATCGTGTTGAAGATAAAGCTCTAACATAATGTAAGCTTAATCTGATCTAAGTGATTAAGGAAACCTGAATCCCATGTTCGTTGCTATATAGGTAATGTTCAATCTTATGTAGAAGTGTGATGAGTACATGTAATTGATTATGGAAACAACGTATACAACTAGCGTTACAGAACAATCAATAATCTTAATCATATAGGAAACATATAACCATTACAATTGTCACTTAGATTAGGTGAATAACTCATATTACACAAAGTTATAAGATTAGTTATGATATATGTCCCATGTATTGAATATGGGAACACTGGTGATTAATGTACACAATAGATATGGGTTAGTAAGATGTAAGTAAGTCATTTTTTATTAGACTTACAAGCTTAGATCATCATAATAGGAACAAGACATTCATGTACAAGCTCGTCATACACTCTTTATGTCCGCTGGGATTTTAAATTCTAATCCATTTCCATCTTTTTCCTTTTCCATTCAGTGAAAAGGCTTCATTAGTTGGCTCAGTCCTTCACTCAGATCTGGGAAAATTGAATCTGCACTTACTTTGAGTTCTCCTGGAAAGGGCAATATCTATCTACAAAAAATAGAAAAGAAATCTCAATATGTCGTTCAAACTTATAAGCATTGAACTTATAATATAAATCTAGACAAAAATCAAATTTACTTGTAACCATTTTCATTTCCTTTGAAGGGCTTCATGGGTGATAGAAATATCTAGCACCTCAAGCCTACCTTCACATTTTCAAGTGCGTTATATAGGGCCTTCTTATTTCTCCTGGAGAGCCACTACAATACAATCACATAGAGATTATTATTACAGATAGACCTTAAACTCAATTGATCATTTGGCATGTGGAATATGCACCTATATAAAAGAAATTATGATCATAATAAAAATGATGGTCGTTGATTATTGGTATTTGCCCACTGATTTTTCCTTATGCGTGGATGCCATGCTACTGTTTTTCACATTCTGCCTTACTGAATGAACAATTCGTCCATCTGGGTAAACTACTATGTATGCCTCAGGGCTGCTCCAAGCACGATTTATTTAGTTGAAAAATCATAAATAAACCATAAAATACTCTCTCAATTTTACCAAAAAATCCTTCCCAATATTACCTTAGAAAATTCTAATTGCAGGTTTATTTCTCTTTTTGAAACTACTAAAATTTTGTGTTCATTTAATAAAAAATTAATAGATTAATGAATTGAAAGGATTCAAATAGGAATGAAAAATACTAAATGGATGGCTTAAGAAACCACCCTGCCAAGGCTAAACTAAATGTCTCTCAGTTTCTGATGCCCGAGTTAAAACATCACACAAAATAATTTCCACGTTCTGATAGGAAGAATAGAGTCTCATCTACATCCTCCTAAGAAATAAAATCACCATATTATTAATGCATCTGCATACTTTTGGAAGAATATTCAACTACCACATTAAATCCTGCACAATTAAGAAATATCTAAATTAAAAAAAAGATTATCTGTAGCAACAATACAATATAGATATCATATATACTAAAAAATTAAATGTAGGATTCCACATTACATACTTTAATGAATCAAAGATTGTACAAATTCTCTACTAGAATTAATTGAAATAAAATTATCCAAATGAAAAAATGGACAAAGATTTTAAAAAATCTTTCCAAAAATGGATATTTTCACTTGAGTTGAAATGGTGGCCCGGTCACCATCATTGAATTACATCTTGCAATTAAATCTAATATCTTCGATGAATTAATTTGATTACATGTTTGAATGGTGAAGGAAAACATTAATGAGTAATTATAGTGTTGGAATTTCTTTGCCATATTTTTTTGGCGTTTTAATTTTAATGTTATTGGATTGCTAATTAGAGATCTCTAGTTGTCCTCTTCTTGTAATTATCAAACCATCCAACCAATTAGAAACAACCTTTCTTGCTACCTAGCCTTTCGACAGATTTGTCTAAAAATAATATTTTGCACAACCTAACAATACCTGTTATTGGTGGCTAGATTTGCATACTTTTACTCACCCTTTTTACCCTGTTCTTTTTACCCATTTCATGCCAATAATTGTTAATCGATATCTTAAAATTCACAAGTATACCTCTTGTCATGTCTTTATGGATTATTGTTTAGTGAAGCATAGTCGTAGGGGATTATTACCTAAGTGGCTTGCTCATTCAATTATTTCTGCAGATTTGAAGGAAGAATGACTAGGATTGTGATTCACTGAATGATACCATCAAAGCTGGCAGCGTTATCCTTGAAAATTGGCTGCAATAGTGAATCAATGTCTCGATTGACATGCTGCTATCTTTTACATTCTGTTCCGTTCTGAAAAACACCATGTAATTAAAGGCAGATAATTTCGTAATTCTAGGAACTGTATTATTGACAAAATGTATAAAGTAGAGTTGCAGGCTGTGAAATCTATCATTGTTAAGAGTCTTTAAGGTTACAGGAGAAATATTCTAACTCTGAGTCTGTAATGGCATACTTGTAATATTTCTTTAATTTATGACCGTTTGATCTTCTAAGCATATTGTGATTCATTGATCTCGCCATAGCCCTGATCACGAAGTTGGGTCCACTCTCCTGACCAGGTGCTGTTGGATTAGATGTGTGTTTCAATTTATTTCAGTGGGTTTATTGTTGCTGTGAATTTTTATTAGCCTATGTTGTGAGTCCTAAGTGTTGTTACTCTTATTGTTGTTACAGTTATTAGTTGTTGTTACTCTTATTTGTTGTTACAGTTATTTCTTGTTGTTACACATTGATGAATTTATAATTAATGTTCAATACTGGGTAGGAAAAACTGTGGTTTACACATACAATGCACGATAGCCTTAAAATAACTGGTATAACCCCGGGTTGACAATTAAATGTGGATTGGGTGAATTGCATGATTCATACTTGAACACCAACATTTTCACGTTGGTGCTGGGGAGGCTATCAAAGGCGCAAAAGTACAACTAGTGTTGACTATAGGACTGATCTCTCATCCTGGGGAAGGAAGCTTACACCTTGCACCAGGTCTTGAGTATTAGATCGTTTGGTTGTTTGGTCTCTTGTTTTTTTTTTTTTTTTAGGATTATTCTCTTGTCCCGAGGAATGAAGTTTTAATCACCTTGCTCGAGGTTTGGAGCTTTAGATTGTTTTTTTCTGCTTTCATAAGTATTTCTCTCTTGTCTTGGGAAGGGAAGTTTTATTTTTCACCCTGTTTCAGGTCTTGAGCTTGATTTTTGTGATTTGTTTATTTTCTTTCTCTTGTTTTCTTTAGGGGCCACTCTCTCATCCTAGGGAGGGAAGTTCTTATCCTGCTCTAGGTCTTGAGCTTTTAATTTTTTTGAATGTTTCCCTTTTATTTCTTAATTGTATGAATAGAGACACCAATAAAAGGGGTAGAGTGAGACCCCCGAAAAGAAAAGGGCTTGATCTAAGTAGAAAAAATTACATCCAAGAGATCATTTCAAAGGGTCGAGTCTGGAGCATCATCACAAGCTATTGTTAGTGTAAGATCTCATACAAGATCTAGAGGACAATCCATTTCACAACTAGAACCTCCCCCAATAGCAAAAGTGAAATTCAGGGAAGAAGAAGTAGCAAGTAGAGGATCTGAGGAACTGCATATTGCAAGTTCAGAGGAAGAATATTTGAGGGAATTATTTGCACCATTTGATCAAGGGAGTGTTGTTAAACAACTTCAATCATATGTTATAGAACATCCAAAGCCAGAACCTATTGAGATTCCAAGTGGGTATTGGTAGATATTCATGGCTCCTACAACTTCTTTGATCGAATTTCTAATTGGAGATATCAAAGGTGATGTGCCTATGAAGCCTATTCCTTTGACAACATTGCCTAATTTTGATGGTCTTTCTTCCAAGGATCTGGACACATTCCTTTTTGAATTCGACGTTGTTTTTCGGGGGTATGATTATATTTCTGATGCTTAGAAATTGAAGATATTCCCTGCTACTTTGAAGGGCACAACTTTGAGATGGTTTATGGGTTTAGGGGGAAATATACTACTACACGGGATGATATGAACATGATTTTCTTCGAGAAATATTAGGACTATTGCACATCCCGAAATGTGAAGGAAGAAATCTTTACGATTATGCAGAAAGAGGATGAGAATATGGAAGATTTGGTGGAATTTTTTCAATATAGTTTGTAGAGATCAGGCCGCAGTGACCTGGATAAGAATATATTGAAGATTGTCTTCCTCAAAGCATTGAGGGAGGAATGTCTGGAGCTATTGAACCTAGTAGGGAAAGGAGATATATCAAAGGAAGAATTTGATACCATCTACAAATTATGCATCAAGTGTTCACGAGGGGCTGCGAGATAGAGGCAGGGAATCCAAACTCTCAAAACATCCAATGGTGGAGTTACAAACGCTGAAATGGGGAACTGCTGGACAACCTGAGAATCGATATCCTAAGCACATTATCATCATAGCTAGATGTGCTACACGAAAAACAAAAGCAGATGGAAGTAGAGAAGGTTATGTCTATTTTATGCCCTCAATGAAGGAAGAAGCAATCGTTGAAAGAATTTCCATTAAATTTCATGGAGACTTGTGCGATATGTGAACAAAGTCATTCCACTAGCACTTGTCTATCTCTTCCTCAATTGAAGGTAGCCTTTCAGGGAACAAATGAAGAAGTATATCAACTTTATTTTATGGGATCAATGAAACCATGGCAACCACAAGCGCCGAACATGAATCAAGGTATGCCTCAAGATTCATCTCATTATTTTAATAATATGAATTTTGGTCAGAATTTTGTACCTTTTTCACCTTCTTGACCGTAGTCTTACCAATATCCAATCTAGCAACCATGGCACCCTCAATCTAGTCCAAATTCTTCATGGTCCCATAATTGGCATGGACCTCATCCTCCTCCTTCAGGACAATTCTCCCAACCTATGCCACAGCAGAAGCTACAGCTCCCTGCTAATGTGCCCACTAGTAATCCTCCTCTTCGTACTCAACTGCATTTCTTTTGGGCCTAAGAATTATCCTTAAAATACATCCACTTTCACTTAGATTCATTTCAATATGACTGCCTCGTAGATTTTAGCTTCGAATGAGAAGGTTCCCAAGAAAATCTATCCTACAGGCAAACTAAACGGAACAACTTTCTTAGATATTGGCCTCAAAGGGTGTTCCGCAGCAAAATCCGTGCCTAATAGAGTGGATTTCGAATCCAAGAAGTCACTCGATGCACTCTCTCCATTATGCCATCCCAGCTTTCCATCCGAACCATTGTACGCATGATTCCATTTTTCAATCTCACGATGAGCAACCTTCACATCTTGCTCACCAATCACTCTTACACTTATAACGTCTAAAATAGTGGCATGAATCCATCTAACCTACAACCATAATTTGAGTGATTTGAGCGATTTGAGCATGCAGATTTTGTGAAAGGATTTGAGCGATTTGATGATTACATGCAGATTTTGTGAAGCTATTAATTACTTTGTGATTGCATGCAGATTTTTGGCACCAAGATTCGATTTGCAATTATTTGTAGTCAATATCTTGATCTTAAGAAAAAGGAAGGGAGCCACCATCTAAGCGTTTCCTACATAATCGGTCAATCTAATATTGAAAGGAGTGTTTTATCAAATCAACATGACTTTAATGTACATTTGTTGATGCGTTTGCTCTTGGGATTTTGTTCTTTGACAGGTTTACTCAACAGAGATTTGTTGTTGCCCTTCCCATGCTCTAGTTAAGTGATGGGCCTCTGCGGAGACTACTAAAAAAAAACAAGCATAACTCCACCGGTTTTCTTTGAATCTAGTACCATTCTAGAAATGTCCTCCACCTACTCAGCCTTATTCGTAATCACTTCAGCCCACAAGACAATCACAAAAAGAACAAACCAATCCTCCTTTCCTTCACTTGACCTGCTTCATGTCTGCGTCCAGGTTCAAATGTCTTATCTATGAATTGATGCACCTTGGATAATTCCATTTAAGCCTTAACAATTACCTTTATTTATATGCTTCTCCTTGGGCTTCAACGAACTGTCCTTTAGAGCACACTCTAAGCTTAGCCGACTTGTTCTTTGTGCCACAAGCCCACTTGAAACACATAAAAATTAATATCTTACTAGAAATACAATGGAGTGTTTGCAGAATGGCATTTCTGGAGAAAACTAAATGGCCGCAACTGTCTATCTGCATTAATTAAAAACTGTTTTTTTTCACATGTAGTTTGCCAAATAAGGCTCTAGAGAACCCTACATATCTCCCAATCAGTTACGAATTGGAGCAAATAATTTTTGGGTTTTATAACTGACCCTGTTTTGAGAAAAACCCACATTTTATTTTTTAGAAATTCGTTTTTATTTGGCCAGAAATCGAGTTTTAAAATGATGTGTCAAAATTGCTACGCGTTTCTGGAAAACTGCTATGATGAAAAACGTTTTCCATCTTGAACTAGCAGCCAAATAATCTTTTCCAATCACCCGAGGTGAGTGGGCTCGATGCGTCCTTTTCTCAACTGCAACATACCTGCAATCAAACAAATTCAAATGTACCCATGCTGAATAAAATTTGCACACAGAAAAATGAGCTTATGTGGCCATCGTTATGGAGCAGCATTTTCTGCAGCTAAAAAAATCAGCAAAATCGTAATTCTTTGATCATGCGTGATTTCTTTCTATGGCTAAGGGCTGTTAAGACTTCCTTCCTTCCTTTTAGCCTTCCTCCACTCCGGGTCTTAAGAGTCCTCTATGGGGGTATTGACCCACCATACATTTGCTAATCGAGATATGCAATTACAAAGAGCAGGCATCCATTAAAATGAATTCAGGTTGATTTTATTTCCAAGATTGAAAAATAAAGTTATGCATTGGCCTTTGTAAGATTTTATTAATTAAAAAATGCACCAGGCACCTTTTAAAAATTATAGTACACTTGAAAGCAAATTAGGAGGATTCATTTATCAAACATTTGGTGGATTATCTTATTTTGGAAATAAAATTAAAACTTCTTCATGTTGCATGCTTTTATGTAACGTACACAACAAATCTATAATGCCAAGCTTTTACATGCACATTCCATGAGTCATCAGACACAAACAAGGAGTTGATTTACTTTCCATGGTTATTTTTATTAAAAATAGATTGTTATTAACATCATGAACTAGACTAAAATTATGTTTTTGATATTCCTTAATCTGTTTCATTTTGGCATACAATTTTTGTGTAAGAATCAGGAAGGGAATGGCCATCTCTTCTTGAACAAACTTATGTTCTTTATGCCAAGTTTTTTTAGTAGGTTTCGGATGATCAACTGATCATTAAGGAGATTAAATTATGACAACAATTGGTCTTCAAAAGACTATTTCCATGAAAAATTATAAAGAACAAGACCATGCTCATAAGAACAACATTTCCAGAAAATTAAAAGTTCTTCTAACTTCCTATAAGGGTTTAATGGTTTGATATGTTGCACGACATATTAGCAAATTCAAAGACTTTGGGATTGTTCCTAAATGTATTAAGGATGGTGAAATACCTATCCACACTTGAGTTCGACGTCTACAGGTGGCTAGTCAACGATAGTCAAACTCAACTATTTTAGTAGAAAGTCCAGAATTAAGGAGCAGATTTGCTATTTTTGAGATTTTGCATGCCATAATTCACTTTTTCCCAACAAGAGTCATTATCCATTTCTCATTATCCACATAGACTTCATTACATTTTCTTCAATCCTAACCCACCAATAAAAGCAACGAATCTCATTTACAAGATTTGTGTTCCACTTTAAATATTCATTGTCAGTTTCCCTTTTCCTACCCTTACAAATAAAACCTTGCTTCCATACACCATTGAGTCCATAATCCTTGAGTCTAGATATTTTTCTAGAAACACATTGAAGCTTGCATGCCTTAAGGGCAAGCTATCATGTGGATAAACAAAGGGAATACATCAATGTCCCTTGTTCATCAGATCTTCTAAGTATTCGGCAAAAAAAAATCATTCATACTTAGAATGATGTGTTAGGGGCATCTTGACTCTCATCCACACCAAAGATGGGAGCTCTCATATTGACTAGTGGCATCTATTAATGGCCACTAAGTTAACAATTTCATGTTATGTTCGACACCGAAACATTTATTAACATGACAATAATTGTGCCAAAGAGGGTTAAAGACTTGAAGATCCATCATTTTGTAATAGAGGAAGCAGATTTACTTTCATTACTTTCCAATTTTTGATGTAAATGGCTTGAGGACAAGTCAATAAATAAGGCTGGGGGGGAAGTGTAAATTCTAAATTTTGTATACCTTCCAAGCCTTATACATTTTCAGCCACATTCAGTGGCAGATTCCGAACATTCAATAGAGGATCCAACAGTAGATGCAACAACAATAAAAGATTCACTTTTTCAACTTCATCCACCATTTTCACAGCCAAGTGAAGAAGACTATGATCAGAATTTTGCAACCACACAGCACAACTCTCATCCATTTTTGAAAGAGTAAGTTGAGGTATGATATTTTCTAACTTTTAACCATTTAATTCCTTGAAAGCTAGCATGATAATTTTTGGAAAAGCTTCCTTTCCTAATTTCATAAAATTGCCAAAACCATCAGTTGGTGGGGGGGATACATTTACATTCATACTTTGTCACATTCCTATTTTTCCATATTCATATATCACATTATAAAACCCACATACCTTCAAAATATATTCACTATTACATGAGCATAGAAATGGCTTTGTAAAACTTAATTAAAAGCTAATTGGATGCAACACAATCATGGTTGTTACATAAGAATCAACCATGATGCATTCGAATAAAAATACTTTGTAATAAAAGTCAAATTATCATTATGCAATGTTCATACATTAAAATTGAAGGCAACAAACAAAATATGGTTGAAACACAAGAACCAACCAAGTTGCAATTCATCAAAAGCACTTTGAAAAAGTTAAGTAGATGATATCATGCAAAGTTTAAGCCAAAGCTCAAGTATCAAAAAGTAATGTAATATATTGCATCAGGACATGCAATACCTTCTGTTCGGGGGTATGTTGGGCCTAATAATTATCCTTAAAATACATCCACTTTCACTCCATTCACACATTTCTCACCTCTATTCCACTACCATGTCACCACATCAGCTTCACTTTCATCATTAAATGGGTTACCATTGTGTTTTTCAAAACATTATTAATTTTTAGTATTTTTAAGTGATTTGTGGTTAAACTTTAGAAAATAATATCCATATACTTATACCTAACAATTAGAATGAGTTTGTTGACATGTGTAGGTACAAAGGAAGCTTCCAAGGAATATTTCTATGGCACTCTATGTTCAAATTCGAATTTGAGGAGATCATGGACCTCATGGAGGAGATCATGGAGGACAGGGTTATGTGTCACCATTGGTTGAGAAATATGTGGATCAAAGGAGGAAATAGTGGATCTACATTTATGAGTTTGTTATCATAGCTTTTGTATAAATAGGAGTGTTATCCCCTTCATTTGTAATCTCAATCTTAATCTTCATTTGTAATCTTAATATTTTTAGAATCTTAGAACCTAGTCCTCCATTGTAACCTAGTAATCTTAATCTAGATAGAATTTAGAATAGTTTTGGTTGGGATCATATGAGCTTTTAGCCATTGTACTTTGAAGATTATGATGAATAAAATGGAGCCTCTTTGATCCTCTACATTTGACTTCTCTTTTGGTGTGCTTGTGAATTCTTGGAAGCATCCCATTGCCTAGTAGGTACACTTTTGTTTTGGTAAGCTTTTATTTTATGTTTGTGAATTTCATTAGATTAAATTATCATGTTCATATGATTGAAATATTAATGAATGACCTTTCGTAAGAAAGTATTAATGTTTCCTTCAATGAATTTGATTTATTATTTAATGTTTGATTTCATTAGTTTAAGTTTCTGATTTATATGCTTGAGATATAAATGAATAGTCTCTTCTAAGAAAGCTTTAATATTTCATGCAATCAATTAGAATTATGTTTAAGAGCTTTAATTTCATTAGTTTAAATAATTGATTAGAAATATTAACGAACAATCTCCTGTAAGGGAGCTTTAATATTTCTTCACCTAGCTTAGTTTAATTTGTCTCTAAGTCCATATATATTGGATGATCCTCGGAGTTTTACTTACTCGGGTTGACATTAAATGAAACTCTAATTTGCATTCACATTTTAGACACAAAAATGTCCAATCCAATCCAAATCCAAATAATAGAGGGGCTCAACAAGTTGAGACACTTAACCTCCCTGCATATAGTATTGCCACTATGGAATGTAACAAATTAAATCTTCGATCTGGTCAGGTGGTCAATAATCAGAATTCACCAATAATTGTTGAACATACTGATGATGAAGTCTCAAAACCAGAACATAGAACAATAGGGGATGAGACTGCACATATTCCTATAAAGCAACAAATGCCTTCACAAACTATTGTTACTAGAGGATGTCAGACTATTCAACCTGTTGCACAAAAATTGTCACCTTGACATTCTGCAATTTGTGTGAGTCTATCACCACTCATGCTTTCCTCCTTTGCAAGTCTTAAGCCTCATTTCTTCATATCAAGCCTTAAAAATAAGAGAAAACCCTTAAAAGTCTCTAAAACTCTGGTTCCACACTTTCTCTTAGCATTACTTGTAGTCCCGAACCTAATGGTCATGTCCCCTGTGCACCTGACTACTCTATCTCTGTGTTATGGGTGCAGACCCCTATAAAAGTTAAAAAGGTGCAAGTATATTTTTAAAAAAATCACTTTGAGTCATTTCTGGAAGCTTCTGCAAGGAATCTTGAGGTGGCAAGTTCGCTCCTTTAAGGTTCATGCATCCCATACCTTAAGGATCTAACCCCTTGATGTAAGGAGCTTATCCCTTTGAAGGAGGACTCTATCCCTTCATAGATGGACCTGTAACCTCCTTCCTTTGCACTATAAAATGAAGCATTGGGCTGGTTACTGGGGAGGTTAAAAGCTGAATATTTTTGAGGTGAAATGTTGTTGGAACTTAGTCTTCCTAATTGAGATTTTGTGAGGAGAGATTACATACCTCTTTGATCTCATTTGGAAGAGTGTGAGGCTTGTCAAAGTAGAGGAGATTCTTGTTATGGACCCTGGGTAGAGCTTGTACAACATCAAGGCACCAAAGGTTGTAAAGTTCTTCTATTTCAAAGTTAATACAATCAAGTTTATTTTTCTCAATAAGCTTTGTTTTATGGTTTATTTTATGGATTCCTTGATCACCATAATAAACATGATTTATTATATTAGCTATCCAGGTGTTATTTGATGTGTGCTTGTTTATGATTGCAGGTTCTCAAAAGGAAACTCTTTCGGACGATTGAAGGATGGCTGCTACAAATTAGCGTTGGACTTAAGGTAGGGTCTAAACACCTCTATAGTTTTTATTAATGAATCGCAATGTGTTTAGAGAAAGGTAGATTTTCTTGTCCTACCTATTTCTAGATATATTTTGATACTAGGGAGATTGGCCTTGTCCACAAGATCAATTTATCCGGCCAACACCACCTTACCTGGAAAGATTATCTTTGAGCAAACAAAGTCCTCATCCTGAATTTAACTTTTTAGGGGAATTTGTAGAATTTATTTGTTAAAATAATGTTACTTTAGGCTATGAAGGATGTATCGATTTATGCTAAGACAATTAAAGAATATTTTTCTAAGAAACCTGGCAAAAAACCAAATCACCCACTGTTATAGAACCAGCTCAAGAAAAGATAGAAAAGATAGATCAATGCCTTAGAATTCAGCCTCTTAGAGGGGGCAACCTCATTTACATTACATAAATGAACAATTCTTGGATGATTCAAATGACAAAACCTCCTTTCTATATATAGGAGTCTAAGGAGTAACAATATAATCCAGCCGACCTAACAATAATAACATAAATCCACAAAAATAACAGTAGAGGTATTCTATGGGGCACATAAATAACAATATGGGGGTAATAGGGGCACAACAATATAAATAAGGGGTATAACTACAATAGTAATGGGGTAATCACTAGTATTATAGGGACCCAACATGCCCCTCTCCTTCAAAAAAGTGTTGTCCTCAACGCTTGAGTAGTTCTAGATACTTCTGCATAAAATTCTCATCCTCCCATGTGGAATCTTCAGCAGATAAGTTCTTCCACTTGATAAGATACTCTGAAATTGATTGATTTCGTAGCTATCGAGTTCTTGTTTCTGTGACTGCTTCTGGTTCCAATATAATTTTTCCTTCCTCATCAAGTTTTGGCAATATTGTTTGAATTGGGAGCTTGTCGCCTATAAACTTCTTTAAACATGAAACATGGAAAACTGGGTGCAATAGAGAAGCTGCAGGAAGCTCCAATTTGTATGCCACAGTACCAATATTTTGCAACACCTTGTACGGACCATAATACTCTGGTGATAATTTATTATCCTTCTTAGCTTGCTTTAGGGACATTTGCTTATATGGTTGTAGCCGTAGGAATACCCAATCACCTACATCAAAACTTCTTTCACTGCGATGTTGATATGCCTGTTGTTTCATTCTATTTTGTGCCAACATGAGGTTATCCTTTAAGAGTTGGAGGACTTGTTGTTGATGTTCGATGTGATGTTCCACTACCTGAACCTTAGAATTTTCTCTTAAATATGATGTGATGGATGGTGGTTGATACCCATAAAGTGCCATAAATGGGGTCATTTTTGTTGTTGTATGGAAGGAAGTGTTATACCACCATTCAGCCAGAGGCAACCATTTGACCCATTGTGTCCATTTATCAGATACAAAGCAACAAAGATATCCTTCCAAACATTTGTTTACTATCTCAGTTTTCCCATCAGATTGAGGATGATAAGATGAGTTATGAGCTAACTGAGTACCAAGACAAGCAAATAATTCTGTCCAAAAATTTCCAGTGAAAATGGGATCTCTATCACTTACAATAATCTTTGGGTTTCCATGTATTTTTTGAACTGTTTCCATAAATGCAATAGAAACTGTAATGGCTTTAAATGGATGTGATAATGCACAAAAGTGTGCATACTTGGTAAGTCTGTCAACTACCACCATGATGACACTCTTTCCCCCAGACTTGGGTAAACCTGTGATAAAATCCATTGAAACCTCCTCCCAGCGTTGGCTTGGAATGGATAAAGGTTGTAATAGACCCAGTGTCTTAATTGTTTCAACTTTATTTTGTTGGCAAACCAAACATTCCGCCACAAAATTTTGAATATCTGATTTAAGGCCATCCCAAAAAAATTCCTTCTTAACCCTGTGGTAAGTTTTTAAAAATCCTGAGTGCCCTCCTAAGGGAGAAGTGTGCAATTCCATAAGAATCTTTTGTTTTAGCTGGGAATTGTTACAGAGGTATAAGTGATCTTTGTACCATAACGAATCATTTTGCCAGCTAAATGTATCAGAAGTACTGGAATCTTGTTGTAGCTTTTGAATAAGTGCCCACACTTCTTCGTCATTCTTCCATTCCTCCCTTGCTTCGTTTATCCAATCTGGTTGGATAATAGAAATGGCACACAACAAAGCTTCCACATCCTCATCCTTTCTTGAGAGTGCATCTGCCACCACATTTTGCTTCCCTTTTTTGTAGATGATTTCAAGTCATAACCCAACATCTTTGTGACCCACTTTTGTTGCTCTTCAGAGGATAATCTTTGTTCTAAAAAGTATTTAAGGCTATCATGATCCGTTTTTACCTTGAAGTGCCTTCCCATTAGGTAGGGTCGCCATTTCTTAAGTGCATGGAGTATTGCCAACATTTCCTTCTCATAAATAGCTTTGCTTAAAAACTTTCCCTTGATTGGACGACTTTCAAAAGCAATGGGTCTTTCATCTTGCATTAGAACAGCACCAATTCCATTTCCTGAAGCATCACATTCCACAATAAAGGTTTTTGTGAAGTTCGGTGTAGCTAAGACCGGTGCTTGGCACATTGCCTCTTTAAGATGTTCAAAGGCCTTTGTTGCTTCCGGAGTCCATGAAAATGAATCTTTCTTCAATAATGTTGTTAGAGGTGCTGTTATTCTCCCATAATTCTTAACAAACTTGCGATAATACCCTGTCAACCTAAGAAATCCTCGCAGATGCTTTATGGATGTGGGGATTTTCCATTCCTTAATGGCTTTAATTTTGCTAGGGTCTACCTTAACTCCTTCATGAGATACAATATGACCCAAATATTCCACCTCCTGGACTCCAAAGAAACATTTGGATATTTTTGCATATAATTGTTTCTCCTCCAATATTTGTAGCACCCTGTCAACATGTTCAACATGATCCTTCCAAGACTTTTTGTAGATTAGTATATCATCAAAAAATACTAACACAAATTTTCTAAGGAATGGTTTGAAAATTGAATTCATCAAACCTTGAAATGTTGAAGGTGCATTGGTAAGGCCAAAAGGCATGACCAAAAATTCATAATGACCCTCATGAGTTCTAAATGACATTTTCGGAATGTCTTCAATCTTCATTCTGATTTGATGATATCCCGAACGAAGATCCAACTTGGTGAAGTAAATTGATCCATGCAATTCATCCAGTAATTCATCAATGACAAGAATGGGGAACTTATCTTTAATAGTGAGCTTGTTGAGCTCCCTATAATCCGAACACATGCGCCATGATCCATCCTTCTTATGCACCAATACTATTGGAGCTGAGAAAGAACTTTGACTCGGTTGAATTATACCAGCCTCTAGCATTTCTGCAACCATACGTTCAATTTCACTTTTTTGGACATAGGGATATCTGTACGGCCTGATGTTTGGAGGAACACTTCCTGGAATCAGATGAATAGCATGATCATGATCACGCATAGGTGGGAGACCTTTGGGAGTATCAAATACCTTGGAATGATTGTCCAAAAATTTTTGGAGATCTGGAGAAATAGATGATTCCAATGTGGAAACATCTAGCAAACATAATTGTGCAATTACACCTCTTTTCTCCTTTTTTAGAAGCTTAGTCATGCCATTAGAGCTGATTATCTTTCCTGGTTTCCCTACAATACCCCTTAATTCAACTTCCTTTCCTTCCGTAGAAAATTTGATGAAAAGTTCTTGAAAATTAAAAGCTATTGTACCGAAGGATTGTAGCCATTGGACTCCTAGTACAACATCAACACCTCCCATTGGAATGGAATGCGTTGGGCTAGTCAATACATATTCTCCCATGGATAGCTTGATATTATGGCACTTTCCAGAGCAATTTATTGTTCCTCCATTTGCAATCATCACTTGACACTCTAGTGCTGGATATAGGAAGCAATTCAGTTCTTTTGCTACCCTACAATGAATAATATTGTGGGTGCTTCCTGAATCAATCAACACTATTACCTTTTTCTTCTTGATTTGTCCTTCTATCTTGATGGTTTGAGGGGTGATAATTCCCGCCAATGCATTACAAGATATGATCGGATTTATTTGTTCTTCATCTAGGCTTTTTTCCTGGAGTATATCCTCTTCTTTTGACCTTTCTTGCTCCTTTTCTTCTTCCTCTTCACAATCTATGTAGAATAATTTCTTCTCAGCACACTTATGACCTTTTGTGTATTTGCTATCACAACTGTAACAAAGCCCTTTTGCTATTTTTTCTTCCAATTGTTGTGGTGTCAACCTTGTAGGTTGTGGAAGACTAGGGGCAACAACACTTCCGTCTTTATAGTTGTGAGTGGTATGCTTCCTAGTTGCCATAATTTTGCTTTCCATTTTTCTTGCTAACCTAAATGCCTTCTCTAATGAATCAGGTTCCCAAAGGCGAACATCATGTTGGATATTATCCTTTAAAGACCCTATGGACACATCAATCCTATGCTCCTCTGGAATATCTTTTACCCTTATGTTCAATTTTTGGAACTCCTCAATGTGCTCCATTATTGAACCCTTTTGTTTGAGACTTATCAATTGGCTAAAAAAAGTGTTGCTTTTTTTATCCTCATAATGTGCTATCAATTCTTCCGTAAAAATTGCCCAAGTGATAAATTGTTTACGAGAACAAAGCCATTAATACCATACAAACTGATTTGGTTCCAAATATACAGTTGCCATATGTACCTTTTGTGCGTTTTGCACATTATTGAGATCGAAGAATTGCTCCATCTGTAATATCCATGTGGCGGGATCCTTGCCATCAAACTTCCGCATATCGATTTTTGGAACATGGTGAGTCTTTGATCCAACATTAGAGTCTATGGAATCATGATTAACATTTCTTTTGTTCTCATCATGAGTTTCCTTTAGTACCCTTTCACCCTTAGTGACCATTTCTTGTAGCCACTTATTCATATTTATCTTCAATTCTTCCATCTTATCATCCATGCCATCAATTTTAGCGTCCATGCCATTCACCTTAGCTTCCATGCCATCCATATTAGCTTCTACACCTTTCTTTAAACCATCCATCTTAGCTTCTACATCTTTCCTTAAACCATCCATTTTAGATTCTATTGCTTTTTGTGCAAGTGACACTCATTGCACTTGTTCTTGTAATTTTGATATATCATATAGCATTTCTTCTTCTTCTTCATGAGTCATGCTAGAGCTTTCAGGTTCCTTACTAGGTGTTTGCATTTTCTTTCCTCTAGGCATCAGTTACCAATAATAATGCTCTATTATGCCCTTTGAATTCCTTCAAATAAATTTTCAAACAAGCTTAAGCAAAAATTTAAGAAAATCTACACACCTTTTTTCACTTTGTAGGAGCTCGATATTGCCTCTGATGTATCTCTGTACTTTTCAATCATCTAGTTCTGAATTTGTGACCTGCAGTAGCCCTTTGTGTCCTCTTTCCAATGCCACAAGTCTGACCCAAATTGGATTCTCCAAGGAAAAGTTATGCGAAATCTCCCACAGTGACTTGATTATAGACTAGTTCAGTAGAGCGAACTTGTACGACGTGCCACGAGTCACTGTTTCGATCTTTGGATCTGAAAAATGCATACAAGAAACTAAAGTCCGTCCTCTTTCTGTAGCTTCTTACGAAATTTCAATCCGATCCTCAAAGAGAAAGTTATGACGATTTTCCCCAGGTCACCTGTTTTGAATGTAATTCAGGAGTCTGCAAAAAGACCAACTTCCTCAGATCATATCTCCGCAAATATCGTGCAAAAATCTTTGAAATTCGGACCCAAGGTTCAATGCGATTTCTTCTTAAATGGGTTTCTTTTGTGACTTCTGAAACGTCACAGAAAAAAGTTATAGCGAAAATTCCACGATGACCTGTTTGGAGCAGCGAAACCCTAGAATCCAAAGCTCTGATACCAAATGTTATGAAACCAGCTCAAAAAAAGATAGAAAAGATAGATCAACGCCTTATAATTCAGCCTCTTCTAGGGGGAAACCTCCTTTACATTACATAAATGAACAATTCTTGGATGATTCAAATGACAAAACCTCCTTTCTATATATAGGAGTCTAAGGAGTCACAATATAATCCAGCCGACCTAACAATAATAATATAAAGCCACAAAAATAACAATAGAGGGATTCTATGGGGCACAGAAATAACAATATGGGGGTAATAGGGGCACAACAATATAAATAAGGGGTATAAATACAATAGTAATGGGGTAATCACTAGTATTATAGGGACCCAACACCCACTTACTATTCATGTCATGAGTAATTTATGAAATATAATGCTGGGGAAATCTATATCTGTCAAATACGAGGATCCTGGGAATCCGATTTTGACAGTACAGATTAATGGGGAGGATATCCCAAATGTATTGGTACATTTGGGGGCAATAATAAATGTTATAACCTCTACAATTGTGATTACCTTGGGTCTGTGAAACCTTAAACCAACTTCCACCATCCTAGAATTGGAAGATCGGTCTACTATAAGACCGGTAGGGAAGGTAGAAGGTATCACTATTTTGGTAGACTCATGGCAGTACCTCGTTGACCTTTTGGTTTTACATACCCAATCCCTAACTGGTGGACATCCTTTTAATCTAGGAAGACCTTGGCTTGCAACCACAGATTCTTACATTGGGTGTCGGTCTACAAACATGGTAATATCCAATGGGGTAGTTACAAAGAATGTTATCCTTTACCCACCTGCAGAACCAAGTTCATAAAATAAACCTACATTTACCTTGATACAAAAGTCTCTACATACCAAAGTGCCTGAATCTGAGAATGAAGAAGTTAGACCCATCCTTACAATCAGCAAGGCTCTCTGTTTTAAGGATGAAATGAAGGACGATGCCATTAGCAACTTTCTCAGCAATCTTAGCTCCATTTATGATTAAACCCATTAGCTGTTAGAAACTGTCCTGAGTTTCAATGTTCAGGAAGATATTGAACCAGAAACAGGAGTAGAAAACATTCCTGGAATTGTACCTCGTAATAGTGTTCCTATAGAAATTGAACGAGGGTACACATTGAATATTAATCCTGACCTTTCACACTCCCGATCCAAGCAATTGTTGAAAGTCCTTTGGGAGCATAAATACGCCTTTGCTTGGGAGTATACAAATATGAAAGCAATCCCTGCTGATTTATGTACTCATCATATATACATTGAAGAGGAATGTCAACCTATTAGGAAGCCCCAGAGAATAATGAATCCTTCCTTAAAAAACATTGTCAAAGATGAATTACAGAAGCTATTAGATGTGGTTTTTATTTATCCGATATCGGATAGTCAATGGGATTCCCTGCTGGTCATTGTTCCTAAGAAGAATGGAAAGTGGAGGATTTGCGTTGATTACATGGAACTAAACAAAACAACTCATAAAGATTGTTTTCCCTTACCCTTTATTGACCAAGTTCTTGATACATTAGCTGGGAAGGAGTTTTTCTCCTTTCTGGATGGATTTAGTGGATACAATTAGATACAAATAGCTCCTGAGGATTAGGACAAAACTACCTTCATATGCCGTTGGGGAACCCTTGCCTACAGAGTCCTTCCATTTGGCCTTTGTAATGCACCTGCTACCTTTCAAAGGGAAATATTAGGAATTTTATTTGATTTAGTTAATGATAGGGTTGATATTTACATGGACGAATTCACCCCATATGGGGATTCCTTTACTCAAGCTTTGAAAAACTTAGAGAAAGTACTTGAAAGATGCAAGCAAACACATGTTTCTCTTATTACAGTAAAATGTCATATGATGATGAAAGAAGGAATAGTGCTGGCATACTTTCTTTCAGTTGCAGGAATTCAGGTTGATCCTGCGAAGGTAAAGGTAGTATTTAAATTTCCTACACCTAAGACACCGACACATGTACGCATATTTATTGGTTATGCTAGTTGTTATAGGAATTTCATATAATTTTTTTATAAAATAGCATTCCCACTTTTTCAATTGCTACCTAAGGATGCATAATTTGTGTGGATGGGTGAATGTGAAGCAGCTTTTGTAGAAATAAAAGAACTAGTCTGCAAGGCTCTGATATTACATGGTCTTGACTAGAATATCTCATTTCACATCTCTACTGATGCTTCTCAAATAGAAGTAGGGGCAGTTTTCGGGCAACAAGAGGACAATAAACCATACACAATTTACTATGTTAACAAAAAATTTGACCCCTGCTGAATTAAACTATACGGTAACTGAAAAGGATTTCTTGGCTGTCATTTATCCTATTAATAAATTTTGGCATTATATCACAAGGTATCCTACTTTCGTACACACTGATCATATAGATATCAGGAATCTGATGAACAAACCAATAACCCCTGGTTGCGTTACAATATGGTTACTATTAATTCAAGAATTTGATATTACCATTGTAGATAAACTAGGGAAAGATAATGTAGTTGTAGATTTCCTACCTTGGATCGATACTAGTGATGTAGGTACACTTGTAGAGGATAATTTTCTAGATGAACATCTTTTTTCCTTTTCTACTCACACTTCATGTTATGCAAATATTGCTAACTATCTTTCTACATGAAAGGTGCCTCAACACTTTCCTTATAGAGAACGGTGAAGGATTATCCATCATAGTGCTCGTTATTCATGGATAGAGGGATATCTCCTTTAAACAGGATTTGACATTCAACTCTAACACTGCATAAGTGGTGATGACATGTATGATGTCCTGAAAGCTACTCATGATGGTACCTGTGGGGGACATTTTGTAGATAAGAAGATATGTCATAAGGTGTTACAAATGGGATACTATTGGCCTTCTATTTTTTCATGATGCAAGGAAATATGTTAGACAACGTGATAGTTGCCAGTGAATGGGTTAGCCTAGTTGAGTATATGAAATTTCGTTACATCCCCAACTAGCTCTTGAGCCCTTTGAAAAATGGGTTATGAATTTCGTTGGGCCATTTAATCCCCCTTCACAGCAGAAAGCTCACATTCTGGTTTATACAGATTACGTGATAAAGTGGGTAGAGGCCAAGGCTATTGTGAAAGAAATAGAACAAGTTGTCTCAGACCTTTTATTTGAGGAAATTCTTGCATGGTACGAGGCTCCTAGAGTGATAGTTTCAGATGGAGGGGCACAGTTTACATCGCATCTGATAGCAGGACTTGTGAAGAAGTATGGAATCAACCATAGGGTAACATCTCTATATCACCCTCAGGTGAATGGTCAATTCCAGAGCAAAAACAAGGTACTAGAGAATATTCTTTCAAAGACTGTAGCGAACCATCCCCAGAATTGGGCTGAGAAGCTTCCTGAGGCACTGTGCGCATATAGAACAACATGGTGGAACACAACAGGGTTTTCACCATATGAGCTTGTCTATGGGAAATCCCATTTGTTTCTAGTGGAATTCGAAATTAAGATGCTCAGGATAGCCCTTGAAGTAGGTTTAGATCTTTCAAAAGCCCAGAAACATCGACTAGAACAGTTGAATGAGTTGGATGAAATTCATTTGGTAGCTGTCTATAATACTACTATAATCCAATCCTAGCAAACTAAATAGCACGACAAATTCATTAAGAAAAAGGTCAAAGAGGAGACTGGGCATTGCTCTATGATTCTCAGTTCAAGTATTTTAAGGGAAAAATATGCTCTAGTTGGATGGGACCATATGAAGTTGACATGGTGTTCGATAATGGGACTGTTAGAATTATAACAATTGATGAGGCACATACCCCTTTGATCGTGAATGGAAATGGCCTCAGAATATATCACCGTCTAGCTTCAAGGGACTCCTTTATTAAACATCTCTCTGATAACTCTGGTTTTGAAGTTATTAGTGTAGGGAATTCCTCGTCTGCACCCCTGATTTAAAGAAAAAGGAAATAATATATATGTGTATATATATATATATATATATATATATATATATATATATATATATATAATGTTGTTACTACTCTCAATATTTTTCTTGTGGGTACCTCACTGGCGTTGTTACTTCTTCATTGTTGTTACTCTCCCCATGTTGTTACTCCTCTGGCGCTGTTACTCCATTCATGGTGACTCTAAGTACTTCATTGGTGTTGTTACTCTACCGGTGTTGTTACTCCATGGCGATTCTGACTAAGTACCCCAGTTTTGTTACTCCTCCGGTGCTGTTACTCCATGGAAATTCCGTCTAAGTACCTCGGTGTTGTTACTCCGTTGCAATTTCATCTAAGTACTCTAGTGTTGTTACTCCGTCACAATTTCATCTATGTAATACGGTTCTATTACTCCTCTAGTGTTGTTACTCTGTCGCAATTTCGTTTTAGTACTCTGGTGTTGTTACTCCGTCGTGATTTCGACTAAGTTTTCAAGGAGTCTGTTACTCCTCGGGTGTTGTTACTCCCCGATGATGTTACTCCTCGGTTGTTGTTACTCCCTCCGATGTTGTTACTCCTCCATTGTTGTTACTCCGTCAAGGTAAGTCGCCAGGTACCTCCCCGATCGACTTTATGGATTTGATTGATAATTCATTTGACATGACTCGATATGACCGAGGATGGTCATCCCTTAGTTGGGGTGAGGTACTATAATAAATGAGAAAAATTCCATAATTAAATTACAATAATGACTTTTTATTATCATTATTGAACCTTATGCTAAGTGCATACACTGCATGATTTCCACCATACTTCGCATGGTTACCCTTATGCATTGGGACTTGAAGTTAGTACTATTGTATTAACGAATGTCCCTTTCCAATGTTATGAAGTAATTCCCACAATTACTACTCATTATTACCATTATCCGCCATGAATTTTTCCATATTTCACCGTTACCCTCATGGATTTCACTCTCACTACACCCCATCGCTATCACAACTCTCTCACTGTAAATCTATCTACCGACACTCCTCCTCGACGGTCTGTTTTCACTCTGAAATGTTGTTACAGAGCCATTGCAGAATGGGTGGGCAGGCTGTGAGACAATAACCAACATCACCTATCCAAGCAATTAAAGAATATTTGGTTGAAAATGTAGGTGGTGCTGACACACAAGAACCAGCATAACCTATCCAAGCAATTGAAGAACCTTTGGTTGAAAATGTAGGTGGTCCTAACACACAAGAACCAACATCAACTGTCCAAGCAATTGAAAAACCTTTGTTTGAAAATGCAGGTGGTGGTGACACACACGAACTAGCACCACCTGTCCAAGTAGTTGAAGAACCTTTGGATGGAAATGTAGGTGGTGATTCCACACAAGAACTAGCACCACCTGCTCAAATGAATGTGGAACCTTTGGAAGAAACATGGGTTGTAGTCGACACTACTCCACAAGAACCAATGTCAATTGTTGGGCAAAAGGACAATTTGGAACAAGCACAGGTAGAAGGAGTAAAAGGGAGCATACAACAACCGGTGAACATAGAAGAAGAGGAAGGAGGGCCTGCATCAGTAGGCATTGAGACAATGGAAATTGATGAAATTATTCCTCGCTCTCCCTTTCTTGCATCTTTTCCAAAAGGGGCAAGGAAATTTCGTTCCCCTAGACACATGGAGAAAGAAAAGACTTCTCCCCCGATCTTAACATTTGTTAGGACGGTTAGAGGAAATAATATCAACATCGTTACTCGAAAACCAGTGTTGACTGGTGAAAGAATTGAGAAAATTGAAGGGTTGGTGGTCGACACTGCCACACAGGAACTAGTGCCAACTAAAAGACAAAATGGAGAATCGATGGCCAGTACTACTTCTACAGAACCATTAGAGGAGGATGTTGTGGATAAGACTAACTTGCAAGGGCTAGAGACAATTCCTAGGCAGATGGAAGAGGATGGTCGGGCGATAGAGAAACCGCGAGAGAAGGGTGTCAAAGAAACTACCCCATAAGACCCTGTAGTGAATCCAGAGCCATAGAGGGCAGACGAAGAGATCCTGAGACCTAAAGAATGAGATGGTGGGGTTGTTACCCAAGTCGAGGAACAAACGGGAGAAATCATAATAAAAAATAACTAGTTACTGACTTTGTCAACGTCAACCCGCCAAACCTTGGACTAGCTGTGAGACCTGTGGAGGAAGTTGTTGTAAAATAGGAATTCATCAAGCAATGCGCAAAAAGGAGACCCCTCTTAAGGAAAGATATCAGTCACAATTTAGAGAAAACATGCAAATGAAACTGGAAATCATTAAATTGAGAAAACAACTATGGCACTTACGAAGAAGAGTGAGGAATCACAATAAAAACACTGCGAAGCCCCAACCTAAAATTGTTTCAGTGGTAGAACAGACTGAAGCTAGGCCCACGAATTTAGTGGCTACACAGATTGAGACATTCTTGCATTATTTGAGTCTCGAGAATTCGTGATGGTTGCAGAGACCCAGAAATGGCATGTTGCTACAACTCGCCTCAAACAAGGGTCCATTTCTTTGGAAACCCATAGGACAGGAATAAGGGAAATTCGTGAGAAAGTTGTGAAAATAGTCTTCGACTACATATAACAAATAGAGAAAGAAAAGTGAAAGTAGGAGAGACAACAGAAGTGAATTGAGGGACTGGAAGACCAGGTGAACCTATTAGAGGTTGATAAGGAAGAAATTTTTTCTTTAGCACAACAGCTAATAGCTTGCCAACCCCCTACTCATAGCTATGCTCTATTTCTACATGAGTGGTAGCTATTATTTTGATTAGAAAGTGTCCGCCAGGAGCTCAGCCATGAGATAGAAGATTCAATGCAGTTTATGTGCATCTTGAGATGCCACAATATTTTGGATCAGCACTTGATGTGCGAGTTATACATGCATGATTAATTTTTGGGTGATGATCAATCATTTAACCCAGTGCCATACATGGGGGACATTCAACTGAGAGCCTTTACCTCCTACATGGTTAATCAGGTTAAAGGGAAGAATGCCTTCGACGCGTTTAAAGAGAATCAAGCAAATAGGCCACTTGTCCTTCAGATGGAGAATTTTTAGTCTGTGAATGTTTATACTAGACACAAAACCCTCATAGGAATTGAGGGATGGAAAGAACAAGTGCTAGAAACCCAAAAATGGTGCGTTGACATATCCATGAAACAAATTTTTACTTTTCAAGATGAGACCTGAGACAGCTGCCAAAAACAATGGACGTTATCATTATCAACCGTCAAGATATGTGAGCCTTTTGGGGCCCCCAATTTTTCTCGGGCTCTAAATAGGGTACCTTGGTATATTGCATGCATGTGGCTTTGTGGGGTCTGATGGATGGGTTTGTGGTTCTGATTCCCTATTATCTGGCTGCTAGCTAATTAGTATACTTCAACTTATGAGGTAGGCGAGGATTGGTGGAAGGAAGTTATCTAGATAGATGGATATAAGCCTTCGGGGACAGAAATGGCTACAAAATAAGATCTCATACAACTTCATGTTGATCATTGCAACTCCAACCCTGATCTGCATAGATGACGAACTGCATGAGGACATGTAGTAAGTCTAGTTGGGGGAGATGTTTGTGGCTAGATTTGCATGCTTTTACTCACCTTTTTTACCCTGTTCTTTTTACCCATTTCACACCAATAATGGTTAATTGATATCTTAAAACACCTTGGTATACCTCTTGTCATGTATTTATGGATTATTGGTCAATGAAGCATAGTTGTATGGGATTATTACCTAAGCGGCTTGCTAATTCAGTTGTTTCTACATATTTGAAGGAAGAATGAACACGACTGTGATTCATTGAATGATATCATCAAAGCTGGCAACATTATCCCTGAACATTGACTGCAATAGTGAATCAATCTCTCAATTGACACACTTCTTTCTTTTACATTGTGTTTCATTCTGAAAACCACCATGCAATTAAAGGCAAACAACCTCATAATTCTAGGAATTGTATTATTGACAAAATGTATAAAGTAGAGTTGGTTGTGAAAGCTATCGTTGTTAAGAGTCATTAGGATTATAGGAGAAATACTCTAACTCTGAGTCTATAACAACATACTTGTAATATTTCTTTAATTAATGATAGTTTGATCTTCTGAGCATATTGTGATTTATTGATCTCACCACAACCCTAACCAGGGAGTTGGGCCCACTCTCCTGACCAGGTGATGTTGGATTAGATGTGTGTTTAATTTTATTGCCATGAGTTTGTTGTTGCTGTGAGTGTTTATTAGTGTGTGCTATGATTCCTAAGTGTTGTTACTCTTATTTTTTTACAGTTACTACTTGTTGTTACTCTTATTTGTTGTTACAACTATTTCATGTTTTTACACATTGATGAATTTATAATTAATATTCAATACTGAATAGGGAAACTGTGGCTTGCACATACATTGCACGATAGCCTTGCAATAACTGGTAGAACCCCAGGTTGAAAATTAAATGTGGATTGGATGAATTGTATGATTCGTACTTGAACACCAACACCTATATAAATATATTAGATTCATTTTATTGAATTTATTTTTTTGCAGGGATCAAAAGACCCATTAAACATGGTTGAAAAATGGAAATTATGCAGAAGTTTCTTGTTATCCCAATCTAGGGCAAGAAATGATTACTTGTGTTCTATGTAATATTGTGATGAGAAAATTCCTCCAAAGGAAAGGGAATTTACCTGGAAGAACAACAACAATGAAGCATATTATGTTTCATTGATAGAAGGCTTAGGAAATGCTAGGGGGTATGGATCCAATGGAATTGTAGTCTTCACAAATTCTAAACTTGTGTGCAACTAGATGAAAGGTGTGTACCAAGTTAAAAAGGAGAAATTAAAACAACTGCATGGAGAAGCAAAAAATATTGTCAGTCAATTTCAAACATTTAGCATAATACATTGTGAAAATGTTAATAGGATGTCTAGTGATCTATTGTATGGAGCAATGCCAATTCAAGATTTGTGTGTGAAAGATGAATTACTGTTAAGAAGTTCTCCATCAATATTTATTGATAGACATTGTAAGATATCTTTGATATGTGTGTGTCTTTTAGTTATCAATGTGTCATTTTTAATGACCATGTGTTTTTTTCAATTCTATACCAAGTGCGCCCCCACTATGTAAACACAACTTCATGAACTTGACATGTTTTAGAAAATTTTGTATTCAATTTTAAAAATGTGCATGCTTCAACACTTGTGTTTTTAGTCTTTCAATGTTTTTAAATATCAATTTTAAGATCTTAAAATGCATGATGTAATTTCAAGGTTTAAATCAATTAAATGCACAAGGTAACTTCAAGGGTTATCTCAATTTTTTGAATTTTAAATCTTTTTAAATAGAAATTTCAATATTTTTAAATGCATGTTGTAACTTGAAGAGTTACAACAATGTTTTGAATTCATGATCTTTTTAAATAGCATTTAAAAAAAAAATTGTAAATCCACAAGGTATCTTTTTAAATATCATGCATGTTTATATATCTAAGGACATTAATATCGTGGGTGCGCATTTGCCACATGATTCTTCGAGGCGAACATCAATAGAGTATCATGCATCTACTAGAGTGGGAGGTCGAGGTCGTGGATCAAAGAGAATATCAAATGAATTGGGGGAGGTCCATCGTTCACATCGTGGTGTGTGTGTGTGTGTGTGTGTATCTATATATATATATATATATATATATATATATATATATATATATATATATATATATATATATATATATGAATTTACATAAATGATAAATAAGTAGAATCATATGTATGTACATATAAATATTGAAAAATGATTTTATATTTTTCTAAATGATTCGCTCACAATGTTGTCGCGTGATGGTGGTCAACATACTCCGAGTGGTCATCAATCTCAGGGTGGTCAATATTCTCTAAGTGGTCATCAATCTCAGGGTGGTCAACATCATTTTGGTAAATTATACATGTCTATATTACATACATGTTTGAATACATTTGTTCATATGCTTTTATATTTATGAAACTATATGTATATTGATCTAGAGGGTGAAAATGTTGGTCGAAGTAGATGTAAGCAAAGTCGGACGGTTCAAGAAGAAGGCTAGAGAAAAACTAGTTTTTATCCATCTCATATTCTGAATGAGATTCCTTGGGAGAAAAACCTCTTACAATGAACATTACAAAAGTGAAAAACACATTATTATAAATTGAGGAAATATCTTGGGACTTTGGAGCTCCCTGCACAAAGTAGATAAAGCTTAGAAATAGTTACACACTCTTTAAGCTCATTTCTTGAAGTTTACAAAAAGCTTGGGCCAACCACAAATTTATTTATAAATATGATGACGCATAGAAAGGAAGCAGTGATGGGTCTCGATAAATGGGTTGAGGTTAATAAAAGGGTTATAAAAGAAGATTCAAAATCTATGTTTAATTTCAAAGAAGGGCTAAAAACAAAAATGTTGAAGGTGCAATATTTTAAGCACCTTGATATCACTTGCCATATGTATTATAAGTTCCTTGCAGCATATGGAAAGCTACCATGGAATGATGAGGTTCCAGTTTATTTTGCGAAATAATTTATGCATAATTTTTTTTTGGGTATGAAACCTAATTACAATGGCCTTCCATGCAAATATTACGATACTGGGAAAGGCCGGTTATATAATCGTAAGGGCGCATTACGTGATATTGAATTACCTCACCCTAAGCCACCTTTGGTACACAAAACTCCTCGTCTAGTAACCTTGTGATCAGAGATGGATTCCACTTCTCAAATTAGTCACGAAGGAAGGAATGCCATTATAGATAACATACAAAGTGCATTGACCAGAATTGATATCAGTCCAAATCAGCAAAGAGAATGAGCTAATGCACCTGAAATTTTTGTATATAAAATAGATGAGGAGATAGATAATATAAATACTCAAGAACTTAAAGAATTTTCAAAGGCTTGTCGTAATGGTTGGGAAGGCCTAATTGTTCATGAAAAAGAGGGTGTGGGATCGGTATGTGTCAGTGTTCAAGGTTGATATTATAATGTAATTTGTAATGTATGTGTTAATGTTGATTCACATACAATTTGTTATTTTTTAAGATATAATCTAAGAAAAATGTATCATATGTTCACCATTTGCAGTTAACTCGTTTGTTGAACGAAAATTTTGATAATGTCACCATCCTAGGTCCAGGTTCCAATGAAGATATTTTGAGAGATGCTAGTGTTTTTCAAGAGTTCATGTTGATACAGTTATTATTCTACTTTTATTATATCGATTTATTGTGACCTGGCATATTTTTAAAACAAATAATTAGATGCATATATAATTAAATGTTAACATATTTTGATTATGACGAATCTTTTGGACATAGTGCCACCCTATTCCTCCCTATTAGGAGATGTTCCACAAGTATTGAATATTTCACTTATGTTTTGTTATAAATTGAAGTGAAAGTTTCATTAAAAATTGATTTATAGATTTATCTTATAATTTTAAAAATTTGGAACTTTAGGTCTGGAGAGATCTCCATTGTCTAGGGACTTAGGCGATGGAGTCGACAATGGGGATAGCATCATCTAAACAATTTGAAAAATTCGTGTAATGAAATTTTTTAATACTGTGACTTTATTCATTTTCATACATGTAATTTAAAATTTCTAATAAATACATGTACATGTATTGTACAAAACATCTAGGAGGTTGCAATGCAAGATGAACACCAAAAGGGAACAATGGAGGGCAGGCAACATGAGGTATTGTATGGAATTTGATTTTTTTTATAATTTTGTTTTGATGATATTACATTCTCATTTAATTTTAAAGTACATAATATTATGTATATATGCAATTACACATGTTGTGCAGGGAACCCATGATTCATAGGAGAGCACCAGGAGGTTGATAGATCATATATTAGAGCGATATTGTCTAAATTGATGCAACTTTTTATTTAACCAATTTTTAATGTTATATTTACTTTTATCATCATATAAATTTTGGAGATATTTAAATTAAACCTGTTTATTATGAATTGATGCAACTTATTACTTGACAACTTTTTATTATATATTTTGAAATTTTGGACATATTTTGAATGTTTAACTCTTTATTATGATTTAATACATACTAATTTTGAAGTTTATGTATGGTTTGATGCTTAAAACTTGGTTTTATATATTTAAGTTCATGAATATGTAGTGCAATGAAAGTAAATTTGCATTTAATACATGCTAAGTTTGGGGTTTATGTACATTTTGCATGGTATAATTGATGTATGATTTGATGCTTAACACTTAGTTTTACATATTTAAGTTCATGAATATGTAGTGCAATGAAAGTAAATTTGCATTTAATACATGCTAATTTTGGAGCTTATGTACATTTTGCATGGTACAATTGATGTATGGTTTGATGCTTAGAACTTGGTTTTACACATTTAAGTTCATGAATATGTAGTGCAATGAAAGTAAATTTTCATTTAATACATGCTGATTTTGGAGTTTATCTACATTTTGCATGGTACAATTGATGTATGGTTTAATGCTTAAAACTTCGTTTTACATATTTAAGTTCATGAATATGTAGTGCAATGAAAGTAAATTTGCATTTAGTTGGTACATTTTTCGTTCAATCATTCCTATAATGTTAGTAGATGATTCTTAGGTTTTGTTTAAAGTTGTTTGGTTTTGACTTATTTAAAATGAATCTATTAAAATTGCAAATTACAAAATGTGGTCTACATTTTGCATTTGAATGAATCAAGTATAATTTGATGTAGATGTCTAAAACAATGATAACTTAAAATTGAATTGTAAAATATGGTACATGTACATTTTGCATTCATGTATAGAAAGGCTACTATGGATGTTGGTTGATAGTTAATTTTTAATATAAAGTTCTTTGAATGCATATTTACATAAGTTAAATAAAATTGATTTATAAAACATGGTCCACAATTTGCATGATGCATACATGGCTTGATGCTTTTAAATTTTTTACATATTTGTGATGAGCGTCAGTATTGCAACAAGAATGTTGCAACTCCTGGGGCTACCAACTTTACTTCATCAACCTGGGGTTCATACAAACTTGGAGGTGACAGTGATGTATATGAAAATAGATTTAATGGTCCACTCTTGTCACTGTTCAACTGGGGCAATAGACCACTAAGTGTTATAGACATTTTTGTGCCTTACAGCTATAAGCATGAAATTTCCATAAACCAAGGGATCCTAAGTCCCTAAAAGTGTTGTTCCAGCTCCTAAAGAAACAAGGTCAACAAATTATAGCTTCTCCCAGAAGTTCTCCACCAGAAACTGCTCAGAACTAGTCAAATTAGGATCATTTCAGATGCTCCACTAGCTAGCTGCGTTGCAAAGCACCCAAATACACTGGCTAGGTGCGTTGCAACGCACTTGAATGCACTACCAGGGTGAGTTGAGCGGGAAATGACAAGTGGCAGAGTCATTCCACGAGGTGGAGAGACAATGGAAGCTTCCAGAATCTTCTCCAATGACACTTGCCTCACTGAATTCGACCAGTGATGAGTAAGAGGCTCTCAGTCTCCAAGTGGAAGCAAGAACTGATAGAGAGAAGCCACTAATCAATTCATGAGCTGACTCATCCTCTTTGCATACATCTATATATGGATCCCTCACCAAGAGATCCAGAGGCTGGAATTTTGTACATTGCAGAGAATTGCTATTGGTTTTGTGATAGATATCAGAGTATTGGGTGATTTATGCTTTGTTAGAGGTGAAGAAGGGATTCTATGCTGGGAGGTTGATGCTGGATCAGGAATCATCGGTTGTAACTCCTCCTGGATCTTCTTGTTTTATCAATAAAACTATTTGAGTTTCTCCTACATGGTTGTATATCATTGATGTGTGTTATATTTGTATGTTTAGCTTAAATCTGATCCTAAGCTTTTTATGAACATAAATCCATGTCTTTGTGTAGTTTCTTTCTTCTGTGAACTTGCAGGAACTTGGTGACGCTGGGCAAGTGAGGGAGCGGATAGCTGGGAGCTGTCAAAGAGAAGAGAGATTGGATCAAAGGACTAGCGCAAGACACAGGTTGGTTCATCCTGTTCATCTTCGTTTATAGTTCATAAAGGAGAATACAAGAATAGTTTTCCCTGTTTGTTTCTAAGGTCTCTGTCACAACCCAATGGGATAGGGTCGTTCTGAATAGACACTTTTCCCGAAAACAAAATGGCGACTCCGCTGGGGATCGTGTCTAGTTAGTTTGTTTGTGTTTCTACTGTTGTTCATCTCATAAACTTAGGAGTAGCGAATCGAACTGCATTTTCCATTTACAAATGCAAAGTAGACATCTGCTACTCTAGTCCATTCACTGGATCTGTTTATGATCTGAACAGCTGATTCACAAATGATCTGATTACCCTTTGTGATAGCTCTTAAACCTCTTTTAAATCAACCCTCTGATTGTACATTACTGATTGCTTTTACCCGGCCAAAAACCATAGATTAAATTGCAAACCGTGACCCAGAACCCGGAGAGAATTCTCGTTTCTGCTCCAGCGCAGACTCTGTGAAGAGACTCTGCATTTCAGTGCAGTTCCCGAGAGGGCTACCTGCGTTGCAATTCAGTTTCTCTGTGTAGCAGGTGCATTGATCAGCTTAGCCCTTTCTAGCTGAGGTTCTTTGCTCACTTTTTCCAGTTTTGCCTCTGATTTTTGTAGCCTGTGATCAGTGTGTGTGTCTGCCTTAAAAGCCCCTTTTCTTTGCCTTAATTCCGCCTCAGTTGTATAAAAGAAACTGTATTTGTTTTTGTGTGTTTGTTACGTCATTTACAGTTTCCCATTGCAAAAGTAAACTAGTCATACTGTCGTCCTTGGATTTAGATCTGTCGTAAGCACCGATTTTGATCTTAGGAGAAAGTTTATTTGTTGTTGACAGTCGATTACGCTTTTACTTTTTCCTTTGGCTTGAATTTGTGAATTTCTAGTGTCGAAACAAGTGTTTACTTCAAAATCATAAAGTGTCGTAATCGTCTCTACCTTTTGATTTCGAAAAGAAGCTTGTTTGTGTTTTTCACTTGAAAGCGAATTCAAGTTTGTACAACAACTTTATTTTTAGGCATCAATATTAAGAAAGTGAAAAAAAAATACATGCACATGTGCATTTGCATATTGATAGTCTGTTTGGCTTGATTTAGGAAAAGTGCATTTACAGTGTGCTCTTTGCTCTTTGAGAAAAGATTGTGTCTTTCTTTTCCCCTTGTAGCTAGGATTTTCATTGCTGAAAAGAGATAAAAGCTTGCTTATCATCTTTAGATTGAATTTTAGGAATTACATCTACATCTCGTGGTGAACCCAAAAGGAAAACTTCATAAGAAAGATCAACCTAAAATAAATTCAATGAACTTAACAACGCTTTGTAACTTAACGCACAACATCTAGAGGTCTAGGCTAGAGACGTATTCTGGCGTCGTAAAGCCTGGTAACTGTTGTCCTCACTGATGGTTGGGTGATTCCTCCACTTTGAGACGATAAGTGCCAGTACGGACTTGTGCTCCCACGTACCATCGAGTATATATTGGGAGACCCCTATAGGCATAAAACCTTTATCCATAGGAAGCCGTGTCGGCCGCCCTATTGATCGCAATGCACCGAACATAGCATTCGGGAAGATTGACTGCCGTACCCTAAAAAGTATTCTGCAGTTTTGTGATTGGTTTGGTACTCCCTCTACCTAGACCTCCAGAGCAGTCCCTTTCGTTCCTTTTCAGACTCCTTAACGGAAAAGGTCCATCTGAGCACTTGTCACTTCAGGCTCATTAAAAATCGAAGGAGACTAGAGTCATCTTTTGTTTTTTCTCGACTCTTTAAAACTGAAAAAACAAGTTGTGTCAAAGCGTGTTAAAATTTATTTTAAACGGAATATTCATACCCTTTTCCTGCGTTGATCTTTAGGTTGAGAAAATGGAGCCTACCAGCCAAGGAATTCCCCTTGGTGGAAATCCTAGTCCCTTCTCCTCTTGGGGAGATGTTGGTGCGCCCCATATGGCCACATTGTCACTTCCAGGACTGACAATTGGCTTGCCAGTATGGCTCTTCTCAACCAATGTCGTTCAGAACACCACTATTCCTGAACAATCGAATCAGCATTTAGACAAGTCCAGAGTTACCCACCAGCCTTCTACTTCCTCTAATTCTTCCTCTCCTCCTTCCTCTTCGCTTGACGGGACTGGTAAAGCCAAAAGCCAAGTTCCTAAGGAGAAGAAGGAAAAGAAGAAGAAAGAGAAAAAGAAGAAGGAGCCAAAGGCGAATGGGGGAAAACCAGTGTCGTCTAACGAAAATCCACACATAGCACCGACCAGGCCTAAATCGCCATGTGTCATTTGCAGAGGAGACCACTTTCACAGAGATTGTCCTTGCATCCCCCGGATACTAAGGGACTGGTCTCCTCGTTTTCACAAACCGGTGTCATCAACCTCTGGAGATCATGTTGAAAGCACACCGTCAACTAGTGAAAGTGAAGCCCCGGGACAAAGAAGGAAAGCTAGATTTCCTTGTAAACTATGCGAAGGCGACCATGCCCTCCATCATTGTCCCTTCTTAGACGAGGCTAAAAGAGTTTTGGATGATCGTCCGGTTTCACCATTACCACTTCCTCCTGGATACAAAAAACTCTTGTCGAGTCCGTCACTAGTTGAGAACCCAGCTGGCCCGCTCAAGTGGTCGGCTGAAGCGTCTATCATTGAAGATAAACCAACTGAATCCATACCAGACGAAAGTCAAAAGGTCGAGGAGGTAGTTGACCCGGTCTTGCCTTCAGAGGTTTTATCTTCGGATGATACAGTCACTGAAGAGAACAAGGATGACACCGTCCAAATTCTCTTCATTAACACAGACTCCGACGAACATGGGGGCAATCCACCCATTCCTTTACCGCAGGAAGGAAGTTCGTCAGAGCCATACCCGGCCGTCTACTCGGTCCCACCTCCAAGCAACCTAGTTGTATCCTTCGACTGGAATCAACTAGGCAGACCCCGTTTGCCAGCAAGCATACCATTCCGAATTATCGTTCAAATATATAGAATGGTCATGGCTGGCACCATCATAGATGAGGGGGATTCTGTGAGTATCCTTTCCTCTATTGCTTGGAAAGCGCTTGGTTCGCCATCGTTGTTGCCTGAAATGAGAAATCTGACAGGCTTTGATAAAGGAACCAGTCGACCTTTAGGGATCCTTCCCGATGTGCCCATAACATTGAGAGGGAAGACAGTTCGCATGAATGTCATGGTCATTCAAGGACACTTGGATTATAACCTACTCCTTGGACGACACTATATTTATTGCATGGGAGCCATCGTCTCCTCACTCTTTAGAGTAATGTGTTTTCCGCACGAAGGAAGAGTGGTCAAGCTCGTGGACCAGCTTTCATTTCCTTGATCACGCATAGCAAATAGTCATATACCATCCCTAAATGGTCTCTTCACGCAAGAAATGTCTCAATTCCCAGTCCGTCCTCCCGATGAGCGCGAGTAATTTGGAGGGATATGACTGAAACCCAGGGGGCATGCGTCCTGGTCTGCTTCGGCAGGAAAACTTCGGGTATAGGGTAGGTTTCCGCGGGAGAATATGACTAGTTTGTACCTCGTCCGTCCGTGGAAGAGGGGTTATTCTAGAATAAGATTCTCTTGTCAAAGTTATGTGAGTTGACAGATGGAGTCACTCGCCTTTGTTTATCTCGATAGACATCGCCGAAGAAGTGTTTTGTTTGCACAGCGAATGGAACAATCTTTGGGTAACCTGTAGGAGGTAGGCCTCTCCTGATAGAAAAAATGTTTTGTCTGCAAATTGAGGGGTAACTTTGAAACTCTGTTTTATACCTGGGGGCATGCAAACCTTTTGGCATGCAAGCGAGGGACGGCTATTTATTTTTTAAATTTTTAGGACCTCTAACCCTTTAAACTCGTAGGATTAGTCGTTTCCTAACTTGCATAAAGAAAGGATGTGGGGCAAAAATCTAAAAGTTGCCATTTTTATGAGACATTCTTATCATATGACTGGATTAATTGAGCAGTGTTTACCGCAAGGTTCAAGCTCGTTAAAAAATAAATCCGGACTGAGCAAATGTTTCCACCCGCGTTTAAGCTCGTTCAAAAATGAACTATTCACCCGGTAAATAACCACCGTGAATGAAACATTTTCAGTCATTAAAGCCTTGGTTGTGTTTGCACCGTCACCTCCACTTTTCCATTGGCCGATCATTCACCTCCATTTGATTGTTTACCCATTTTGAGGAACAGCTGCGGAGAGTGATTTCACTAGCCATCCTTGTGACACTGCTGTGATTGGAAAATTCCAAACCTTACCTGGAAGCAGCTGCTACCCATTTTATCACTCGTTCCTCAAAAGACGAGTCTCCTTTAAGCTCTTTTCATCTGACTCGTAAAATATGAAAAGATTGCCGAGTTTTGGCCTTCCAGCTCGTTAAAGCGATAGGAAGTGCTATCCTTCCTCTAGATTTTAATCTTTTTGGACCTGATGGATTATTGCACAAAAATATCGAGTGATTGTTTTGTTCGGCTCGTTAAAACTATCGAAAACTCATCCCTTCTGTATTTTTTTATACTTTTTCGGACTTAAGGGATTAGATGACGAAAAAGGAATTCCGGAGTTACCTTTACGTACCTTTTCAGACTCTCTAAAAATGAAAAGGACCGAGTTTTCTTTGTCGTTAGACTCGTTAAAAAGAATTAATAGAGACAAACTTGTCTTTAGACGAGAACGAGTTTCACTATCGCTAGGCTCGTTAAAACATAGCGATGGGTTTGCCCGAAGGGAAAATTATAGAACAAGCATATGTTATCCTCCTCAAGCTTGACAAAAATAAAGAGGTACTGGTCAGCAATGACTGGGGAAAAATTGGGAAGAAAACTCAAAGAAACTTTATTGGTAGCAAGTCGCTCTTGAACATGACACTTCCACTCCGTGCCTGAGTCAGGTTGGGTTATTTCATTCACCGGTCACATCACCATGGTCACGCCATACCATCCACATTTGGGGTAAATGCTACCGATCCATCACATAAGTGTCGCCGACATGTTCAAGAGAAGTCATCCAGAGAAGTCACCCGTGTCCCATCCACTACCATACATTATACTTCATTCTGTCATGACCGCCACCCTGAACCGTATATCACCAGATCGTTTTCACCTCCATCAAAATCATTTGCTCCATTCCGTGTCATTGATGTGGGATTCATTAAGGCCCTCCTTTGACGGATCGCTTCGTGTCGACATCAGCTCATTATCCAAGAAGTTGATCTAGGAACACCCCTTCAGTACTTTGAAGCTTGCATGTCTCAATGGCAAGTTTCTCACTTCCGGCGACAGGTATACATCAATGACCTTCGACCGAAAGATTTTGCGTGGTGTTCGACGCCAAGTCCTTTATTCACACCACGTGAATTGTACTGCAGTACCTTGAGGGTCATTATCATTATCGGTGATTCCTCTCGCACTTGTTAACAATTTACATCATTGACTGGTAATCAAGCGATGTCTTTCCATGTTCGACTTCAAAACATTTCTCACATGGATCGACTTGTACTTAGAGTGAAGATCGGACGAGATTGAAGACCCCAGATCTAGTTTCATCCATCCGGGCTGCGATATATATTCAGGAAAAATAAAGACATTGAAAGGTACAGCATTGCAGCACAGATAATCATCCTACCAAAAGGATGATGACTTCGTCAGAATCATCAGTCTACCATCAGACGATTGTCTGTCCTATGTACATGAAAATGAATTTATAAAGCTGAGCATGGGAATGCCCGCCTCAGCTAGATCATGAAAACAGTATGAAGATAATGTATTATATTGTATCTTATTACAGGTCTCCTCCCCAGCATTAGAAGAACTTCGGATCCTCCTAATAAAGCATTTCACCCGATAAATGGCCTCATACTTTAGGGGGCAACTGTTATAGACATTTTTGTGTTTTACAGCTATAAGCATGAAATGTCCATAAAACAAGGGATCCTAAGTCCCTAAAAGTGTTGTTCCAGCTCCTAAAGAAACAAGGTCAACAAATTATAGCTTCTCCCAGAAGTTCTCCACCAGAAACTACTCAGAACTAGTCAAATCAGGATCATTTCAGATGCTCCACTAGCTAGTTGCGTTACAAAGCACCCAAATACACTAGCTAGGTGCGTTGCAACGCACTTGAATGCACTACCAGGGTGCGTTGAGCGGGAAATGACAAGTGGCAGAGTCATTCCACGAGGTGGAGAGACAATGGAAGCTTCCAGAATCTTCTCCAATGACACTTGCCTCACTGAATTCGACCAGTGATGAGTAAGAGGCTCTCAATCTTCAAGTGGAAGCAAGAACTGACAGAGAGAAGCCACTAATCAATTCATGAGCTGACTCATCCTCTTTGCATACATCTATATATGGATCCCTCACCAAGAGATCCAGAGGCTGGAATTTTGTACATTGCAGAGAATTGCTGTTGGTTTTGTGATAGATATCAAAGTATTGGGTGATTTATGCTTTGTTAGAGGTGAAGAAGGGATTCTATGCTGGGAGGTTGATGCTGGATCAGGAATCATCGGTTGTAACTCCTCCTGGATCTTCTTGTTTTATCAATAAAACTATTTGAGTTTCTCCTACATGGTTGTATATCATTGATGTGTGTTATATTTGTATGTTTAGCTTAAATCTGATCCTAAGCTTTTTATGAACATAAATCCATGTCTTTGTGTAGTTTCTTTCTTCTGTGAACTTGCAGGAACTTGGTGACGTTGGGCAAGTGAGGGAGCGGATAGCTAGGAGCTGTCAAAGAGAAGAGAGATTGGATCAAAGGACTAGCGCAAGACACAGGTTGGTTCATCCTGTTCATCTTCATTTATAGTTCATAAAGGAGAATACAAGAATAGTTTTCCCTGTTTATTTCTAAGGTCTCTGTCACAACCCAGTGGGATAGGGTCGTTCTGAATAGACACTTTTCCCGAAAACACTAAGGTTTCTCAAGCCAGTCTTCTATTGACTAAAAGAATTCTGACTACCAATTGAAGAAGGGAAAATATCCTAAATGAAAGAAAAGAAATGTTGCATATTTTAAAGAATGAAAGACTAAATTGGAAGATGCTTGTATAGTAACATGCAATCCTCTATCTACTCATTGACACATTTTTCTTGCAAAAGAAACCTAGTTTAACCCCATTAATCACATGTGATGATTTAAACTAACTGAGCATGGAATCTGATCTAGGGAGTATTAACTATTGCATGCATGTGCTAATAAGGAAATAAAAAGAATTCTTTTTATTTATCTTTTCATTTTATGAATGAAAATTCTAATCTTTCCTTGTTCTTTGCCAGGGGAGATAGGTATGAAGGGAGAGGGTTAGAATAGTCTTCATGGCATGGAGGTCAGCTAGAGGCCTAATCCGAGCATCCGTGATGATTTTTCTCAATTCAGGCTCAAAACAGGTTGCTACAAGAAAACTACAGGATGTCCTAGTTCTCGTATAGGATCCCCTGTTTTACTACAGGAACAGGTCGAAAGATTAGGAAGTGGTTTAGAAGGTGGAATGAAGCTTGGGAAAGGTATATAATGTGGGAATAAGGCATGAAGGGGGTGAACACTACCCAGAGCTCAAGAAAGTATTTCAAGATGGTTGGATTTTCTCAATGGAAATGTCGATTTTTGCTTATAAAACAAGAAATCGGATTGAGATTTTAATGGATTTTGGAGACATGGGTGGATAAGGTTTGGATGAGGCAAATGAGATGAGGTCTCCCTGAAATGTAGAAGCTCCTCCACAAACACACATTCTTGTCTACATCTATACACAAATGCAACTATACATGGCAAAGATTTATTAAATGGAAGAAAACAGAGCTATTATCATCTGATCGCTAAGTGCATGAGTGGAAGTTCTTTGAAACCAATACATACTTAAGAGATTAAAAATGACAATTGCAACTCATCCTAATAGACTTAAAGACAAAGGCCTACTAAACAAGAAAACCTAGTTTATGCAGCAAAGCAAGAACTCTGTTTTTGGACTGTATGAAAGTGTCCCTCAAGTCATGAACACAAAAGAGAGAGATGAGGTGAAAACCACTATCACCAGCTTTTCTGAAATGCCTTCTGTCACTATGATACCATTGTTCTAACTATCCACAAATGGAAGCAAACTAATTAATCATACCAATACTTGCAAACTAACAACACCAAAATCAATTCATCAGTTGACTATGAATGTAATCTAAGCATACTTCTACAAAAAGTGGAACCTCTACTGCTAGAGTTGGGCCCTAACCCAAGAGCTTCAGCCCTCTGATTCAACTTAGTGCTAGATCAAGGGAATGCTTCTCATTTTCATTAAAATATCAAAACCACACAAGTGATCAATCACAATGTTCTAACTTGAAAATGCTTATTGGCTACAATGAACAAAAATACGAATCCTAATGAGGCTCTAAGCCTTATTATTTATACAACTGAAGTTACCCACAACTTCCTTAAATTTAGGGAGGCTTGGCTCCCAATATTTAGATCAACTGTTCTTCAACTGTCACTGGCTTGGCTGCCAATGATCTTAATGGCTCGGCTACCTACAACTTCAAGCTGATGAGATTTAAAGGATGAATCGTTAAATGAGTGATGAGTTAAGGAGGGAGATCATCTCCTAAAATCCCTCTTGCTTGTCTCCTTCAATTTCCTGCACTTTAATTAGCCAAAATTTGCTCCAAAACCTGCAATCAATGCACATTAGACCACTAGACATGACATCTCATATTTACCCTTCTAATTAAGCAAAATATAACAAAACATGTAAATAATTATGAGAAAAGTTGATTTTAGTAAGTTGGATAGTTGTATTAAGGTCCATATAATTTACCCATTTACGAGCTTCATTATCACCCCCTATTGAAAGTGTTGCTCATCCTCTGAGAAACTCAATCTATGTCCATTTCTTTCATTGCTTTGGTGGTCTCACTAACATTACAGGCTTTTGCTGTAGTCTCCTCCTATTGTGGATAAAACCCTGCATGCTTCTCTATCTCCTCCCACTACTTTATTTCTTCTTCCTCCTTTCTCCCTTCTAACATACCCAAAAGCAATGGTGGACTGAGTTTCAAGCCAATCCAAATGACTTTGAGTCTTTGCAATGCTTGCTTATACATTGGGGTCCTTTCTAGTGCATCCCTCATTCTGTCAGGAGAATGGTAATCCCTCATCTTTAGGTTGCATGGAAAAATCTTCCACCTCCTTTATCAGACTTGCTAGCTTTCATCCCCTATCAATCTCAACATGTCCTAAAAATGAGTGACTACTCGCTCTTGTGCAGCTATGTATCTTGGTGCAAGCTGGGGATCATTGGCAATGAGGTTGTGGTTTCTAAGTACATCCATGGAATTGGGTTGTTCTAATCTGATGAAAATGGGTTTTGTTTATTCTCTTGCCAATACCCTTTTTACTTCTATAGCCCTGGCTTCCTCATGATTCATCCATGATGCCAAGGCCATTAGTTGTAAATCCCCTATCTCTTATTCTGCTCAACTCTCTGCCCATTTCTACCAACATCTATTCCATATGGCCTACATCCTCTACACTTTTTGATTTAGCAATTTTCATCTAATGATGTGTCCTAGCTCTCTCCTTTTCAATTTCAAAGAATAGAGGGATGGAAATTTTTTGTGGTATCACTTTGCCCCCATCAATGAATTTTTAATAGGAGCTGAGGTTTGGCTATGGGATAGGTTCCTTCAGTTCTTGGGAATCTCCCTTTATTGTTCCTTGAGTACTTGCTGCCTCTTTTCCTTCCCCTTTCCCTTGAATTCCTTCCTTATCTTATTTCTGTGTTTCCTGTAGTTTTGACAAGGTTTCTTGTAGGACTTTTTTGCTTCCTGTAGGACTGTCTATGTTTCATGTAGGAGACCTTTCCCTTTTTTAAAAGGGGTCTGTCAGCTCTGCTACATACTTCAGCATTTGGAAGACCAAATATCAGCTTGGCCGTGTGTTTATGCTCAGAAGGTAAATCGCAGTAGTCTTTTCCTCCCTTCTCCTTCATTTCCCTTATACTCCCCTAGCCCCGCTATCTCTGTTTTCTTCCATAGAACTTCTCCATTCCCCGAATAAACCCTCTAAAATCTGACAAAGCCCTTACTAGCCCCTTTTCCTTAAGCCCCAAGTGCTTAACCCACAAAACCGCGCCCATATAACCCTCCACCGCAATCGCAGCCTTCGATCGCACATCACCCGATCCAATGGTCCCTACCGTGAGTAACCTGCACAACTGCTTCTGCACCGTCCAATCTACTTTGCCGCGATCGGATGGTGTTCACACCTCCCGATCTCGCGAGCTACCCACTCGTTAACTTGTGGGGAAAGCGGTTTCTGCCCCATCACATCGGCCATGTTTCGAATGCTAATTGTGATCATGTGCCCGCGTACGATTACCACTCGACCCCCGTAAGCGGTGCGGGCGATACCGCTTATCGCCTACTCGCTTTTCCCCGTGTGTTAACCCCCCGTGCATGTCTTTCACCCGATCATCGTTGGATCTGTCCACCCGATATCCAACGGCTCACGACTGTCCACCTCCTGTTTCTATCCATTACTCCCGGCCGTTAAGTCTCCACGCAACTTCCGCCCCCTATCATCATTAGGTCTTCCCGTGTTTAATCCAATGGCCCTCATCCATCTCGGTCCCATATCTCCCCATACCTTCTGCAAAACGATCCCCGCCATCGATCACTGCGATCCAACGGTTGATGTTTATCCTCCGCCCACTCGTACATCCTCCATGAACTCAACACACCTCGGTCATGCCGTGCACTTGAAGGACAATAGTGATCATCTACCAAGTACCTGGTGCATTTCCTCTCCAACAACCGCATTCAAGAAACAGAGTGACCGAAGAACGAGAAGGACGAGCCCTGAGCAGTTAAATACATTTATTAGTTATGGAATGTCTTCCATATTGCACTCCACCTGCTCAAGAAGGACAACGGAATATCAGAGAAGATCAAGTCTGTTCACCAAAGCAAGCAGATTGTAGCAGAGACCCATATTGGATAGTTAAAGTGGTTGGTGGTCAATTATGACCCCTCCATGCATAGAACAACAAGATATTTTTGTAATCAAACTCTATGTATACCCTGAAAACAGATGTAATCAGGTTTGATGGTTGTTGTTTTGATGTAAGGTTCAACTTCTGGAGGCTATAACTACTTTGATACTTGCAGTGTCTGGTCTTCATTTTTAGCTAATACGAGCTTCTTTTTCTATTAATTGCTCACTTTCCATTTCTACTCTGTTCTAGGTTGTGCCTGTTATGCATTATTTCATGTGCTCTTGATATTTAGCATTTGAGGGGCTGTCATCCCACCTCTGTGTTGAAGTCTAGTGTGTATCATTGAATGTGTTATGCAGGTTTATGTTTACTTAGTGCTAGAGAGCTGTCATCCTGTCCGTGCATTAGGAAATAGATTTGCAGAGCTCTTTACTGGTTGATAGTATTCTCCATGTTCACCTAATCCTCAAACTGTGAGTAATTGGTGGTCTAAAACCTTGTAGCCTGGGGGTGTTCACCCATGTCTAGAGTTAAGCATAGTAGAAGTGGTTATTTGGCTTGAATATGCATCATTCCTTCCATTCATCCATTTCCAACATTTTTTTGAGTTTGTAATGTTCCCGAGCATCTCTGAGATACAACCTAAGAGAGTTTCTTGGGGTGATAACAGGGTCAAAGGTTCTTTAACCTTTTTTGTGAGGTTGACCTAGTGACATGCCTCCTAACATAGGTGATTGGTGACCTTGGGAAGCTTGTTGTGATGTGCCTTCTTCACCTCTCTTTCCTAGAGGGAGTAACTTCTCTTATTATTTTAGCAAGTCCTCTATGATAATGGGAATATTGGTAAGGGCTTGAGGTATCCCTTGTTTTATCCTGGTACTGTTCCTTTTTTTGAAGTATAGGGGAGTCTGACTCTGCCTCTTTCCTTTGATTTGATAGGTGCACTTAGAGAAGTTAAGGCAGAAACTGCCTCCTTCTCTGTGGGATCCGATGACACCCTTGGAGATTCCTCTTCTTCCTTTCTTTGTACTTCAAGACTTGGCTCATCCTTTTGTGCTTATTACCTGTTGTATTTTCCATCCTTTGTGCCATCTAATCTTTCCTCCTCTTTTTCAGGCTCTTCTTCCTCTTCTTCATGTTCGTCTTATTCAGGCTCTTCTCCCTCTTCTTTATCACTAGAAGTAGAGTCGTTTTCATACTCAATGGCTTGAATTTCATCTTCTTCATTCATGTCTGCAAATGTTGACCACATAATAGGGATTCTCAAGTTGTTTAGGGCATCTTACTATATGATTTTGATCAATCCATGATATGACAACTATTGATGCTTCCCTTCTTGTACTTTGATGCTCATGTCTATGATTTATTGTAACAAAAAGTAAGGCATGCTAAGTCTTCTATGAGGAAGTATCTCTTCTCCAAATCTCAGCTCATGGAGGAGTCTAAACTAGTACCCATAGACTATACTGAGTCTACCCTTGTAGGAAATATACTTGATTATGTGATAACTTACTTGATTCCACAGATATGGAATGCTTGTCGTTCTAACCCCATTTTTGTCTTCAATCAGTTCTTCTCCTTCCAAGAAAAATCCCTTCTCAGCAATAGTGTTGCTAGTTTTTTCCTTTATTCTCCACTACAACCCTAGAGGAAGTGTAGTGATCCTACTAATGCTCTCAAGGGTAATTGTTACTGACAAACCCCTCACTACAGCAGTGGCACTGGCTCTAGCTAGAGGTATGAGTGACATTGCAAATTCCCTAGTTACATCATCATCATATCCCCTAAGTATCTAGAAGAACCCCAACCATTGATACCTTGTAAAGATTTCTACCACAGGAGGATGTTGGTGTATTCTGGTTGCTCTTGTGGGCTCCCTTTTGTTGAAACCCCCTATCATATTTTCTCTCTGTCAACTTGTTTGTATGAGGCTTGGGTGGCTATAACTTAAGAACTTCTCTAAGTGATGAAGGTTTAGAGTTTACCCTACAAAATATTTCACAGAATTCTGTCTATCCCTATGCACAATGCAAATACTTAAAAGAAATGAAAATTTCTTTCCTTTTTCTCTTTTACAAATGGAAGCAAGCACAGAGGATATGGCACCTACCTTCCTCTGCAATTCTCTAGTGATGAGAATTCTTGAATTGCTGGCCCTAGGCACCCACTCACAACATTTGTGACAATTCTTTGTGTTTTATGTAGCTTTCTTATAGTTTCCTATAGGTGCTCACTATTTCCTGTAGTTTCTATGTGTTTCTTGTAGGTGCTCACTACAGGTAGGTTGAGACTCACTTTTCTTTTCGATGGCTCCTCGAGTTTATCTCCGCTCTCAAACTCTCAAAATAAAAGTACTTTTCATGGAAGTCAGTTAATATTTATATTTAACGATGGTTTCATTGAATGATGTGTTTTATGGACGAGTACTTATTTATCCTTTTGGACCATTGGTCCTGTTAGCACTCCAGGAGACTCTCCTAGGTTGTAGCTCGGAGATGCCTGGTAACATATAAATCTTCAATATCATTCTCTGAACTATTGGAATGGATTGGGGTTTGGACCAAGTCAAATGATTGTTTCAATGTTGTTTTCACTCAAGACATGCATGAACACCCTCAACTTGACAAGGCTTTTGACCACTAATGCTCAATAGTTTATAGATTCAATGAATAGATGGAGAATCCTGACTATACCAGCAGATACATACATAAACACATATGCTACAGAAAGTAAATGAAGCTTGCAAATCTAATTTATCAACATAGAGATAAGATGATAGTTATCTAGAATTAGATATAGAAGAAAACATGAATAACTTATTCAAGTGCAAGCTTAGAATAGATGAGAAGATGGAAATTGAAGATGTAATAGCAAAAGAAGCTTGTATTACTGGAATGAAGATGAGACACTGGGAGGAAAAGAGTATCCACAGTCTCCAAAAGTTGAATACCTCTTCCTTCAAACTTTCAACCATTGATAGGCTTTTTAAAATACTCTCAAACTCTCTGAGGCTCGAGATGTCTTAATCTATCCCCTTTGTCTTCTAATTACTTGATGTCATAAATAGACAACATGAGCTCAAAGAGCTTTGTTTATAACAAACCCAGTAATCAAATGTTGGTAATTTCGCCATGCTGTCAGGTGGTTCACTCGTGCCAGCACATTCCATGATCATTTCTGTTGGTTTGGCTACATCGTGCTGTTGTTTTTCCCCTTTCAGCCATGCCTTCTGTTATTTCAGTTTAACTGTTTGACTGTCAAAAACACTGACAAGGCCAACAAATTTCCTCCCCGGGTGACAGTGGGGTACGGGGCCATTGGATGGTGTGGATCGACAGTCGGGTTGTTGGTCAGGCAGTGGAGATTGAGCCAAGGAAGAATAGATGAGAGAGTGCACAGGAGCCATTGGATCGATATGATCAATGGACAGGATCATATCGCTAATCGCAGAGGTGAAGGGTTGGCGAACAATGCAATGAAATTGCGATACGCCGATGGGCAATTAAGCGATGTTCGATAACCGCCAGATCGGCAAATGAAATGGACAATGGAGATCAATCTGATCAGAGATAAGAGAAATGAGAGCACAGCAGAAAGGAGATGAACCGAGAGCAGACCTATCGATTTTATGAGTGTGGGTGTATAATTTTTTAAGTCCAGCTTATGGCCAAGTGGAGCAAGAGGAGACATGGACTTTCGGAGATAAAATAGGGGACATTTCCATAAAAATAACAACACTGTACCTCAGGCCCAACACTAGTTCCTTCTAAGGATGAAAGCCTCCCTGTGAGGTTTCAAGAACTGCAAACTACTGCCTTTCCAGTAACAACCAAAACAAACTTATCTCCTAGTGTTCCATTGGGCATGGAGTTTATTTGCATAGAAAACAAAAATTGGAAAAACATTATTATGATATTAAGGCCTTGAAGCCTCATATGGAGTAAAGTTTCAATAATCACCCATTGACTAGGCCATCAAAAACACCTTACCCCTCCAAATTGTGTAGAATGAAAGTATTGTTCATCTGAACTTGAGCAATGACAAACGGTCCCATCCATAAGGCATCAAATTTACCATAGTTTCCCTTCTTTTCCTTCAATGCATCCCATTTGAGAACCCAGACACCAACCTAAAAACTGTCCATTTTTTCCTTTCTATCAAAAGTTTCTTTGATCTTCTTCTAATGAATTCTTGACTTCTCAACTAGTTGTTCTCTGATCTGCTATAATTCAACCAAGTTACTCATTCTCCTCGCCATGTCTTTCTCTTCATCCTATTCTTCTTGCAAGAATTTTCCCACGGGGAGAATTGGCTGGATAGGAAAAACAACATCGGTGCCATAAACTAGCTTAAATGGAGAATTTCCTATGGATTTCTTGTTGGTAACTCTGTCAACCCGTAGTACAAACTTCAACTTGGAATCCCAATTCTTTTTGTTGTCCTCTAGTAGTTTTTTTATTATCCTTACAAGACTCTTGTTAGATGATTCTGCCAGGCCATTGCCTTGAGGATAATATGAGGTAGAATGCACCAATTGAATGCCCATGGATTCACACATGTCCACCAATTCTTTTTCCCTAAAATGTGTCATTATCAGTGACTAGTTTGGTTGGGCAACCAAATCTAGTGAAAATATTCTCATTCAAGAACTTTATGATAACCTAATGATTAGCATTTTTAGTGGGTATAGCCTCAATCCATTTGGTGAAATAATCAGTGGCTACCAAGATCTATTTGTGATGGCCACTGGAATGTGGATTGATCTTACCTATGAAGTCCATGCCCCATTGTTGGAAGGGACCATTGGCGTGTACTAGCTTCAAGGGCAGAGATTTTAGTTGTTGTCTTCCTGCAAACCTCTGACATTTGTCACAAGACTTCACAAAAGAAAACACATCAAAGAACAGAGTAGGCCAATAATACCCATCTCTCATATTCTTGTGGGCCATGGTTTTACAATAGTGATGCCCTCCGCAGATGGTAGAATGGAACTGGTGCATGACTTCCACAAATTGTCCTTTGTCTAGACATCTTAAGAGGATCCATAATGGGTCTTTCCAATAAAGAAGGTTTTTATTAATGCAAAATTTGGTTGATCTGAGCTTAATGGCCCGGGCTTGACTTGAGTTATGCCTTGGAGGGACTTCTAGCTTCTACAAAAAATGAATTACACTGGAATACCATTCACAGGTGGCTAGATTTTCAGCCAAAGACAGATTCTGCTTTCGCTCACCACCTGAATTTGAACCTATGAAATTGATGTCTAACAAACTGCAATTTTCCTCAGCCATAAGCTTAGCCAAGCCCTGGCCTTTGATAAGCTTTTTGGGCTTCACCTCTATGTTGAACTCTATGAATTTTGCAATCCATTTAGCTCTCTTTCCATCAATATCTAGCTGATTTAGGATATCTTTCACTGAGGCTGAAGGTACATACGCAACCACTTTGGAATGCAAAATATAAATTCTGAATTCCTTTAAAGATTTTATAAGAGTATAAGCTTGTTCTTTAATAAGGTCGTACCTTAGTTCAGCCTCCCTCAGAGTTTTGCAGACAAAGGCCACAGGGTGATCGACACCTTCATCAATTTTCTGCAATAGAACTGCTACAAGTGTATCATAAGAAGCAAAAGAGAAGATATAAAACTCCCTGGTATAATATGGACTGATTAGAGTGGGAGCTTCCATGATAGCTTGTTTGATGGTTTCAAAAGAGCGTCTTGCACCAGCTATCCATTTTATTTCTGATCCTTTCTTTAGCATGGAAGTGATGTGCTTCACTAGCTCTGCAAGGTTTGGAATAAACCTCCTGACAAAGTTAATCTTACCCAGGAAAGATTGAATGTCCCTTTTTGACCTTGGGATGGAAAATGTCTGAATTTCTTGAACTATTGCTAGATCAATATTCACACCTTCAACAAAAACAATATGTCCCAGAAGTTTGCCTTCTTCTAGAGAAAACTGTGACTTCTTTGGGTTCACAAAAATTCCAAAACATCTGCACTTTAGAAACACCTTCAAATGCTATAAATGGTCCTTGTGACTGTTGGAAAAGACTGTTATGTCGTCAAGGTAAATAAGGAAAAATTTCTTCTCTCCCACAAAGGCTATGTCCATGGCCCTCTGAAAAGTAGCCCCAACATCCATCAGCCCAAAAGGCATCTTGGAGTACATGAAAGTGCCACAAGGATTACTGAAGGTGGTCTTTTCCTGATCTTCTAGATGTAAAACAATTTGATTGTAACCTGAAAATCCATCTAAGAAAGACATGACTCTAGCCCCTGAAACCTTTTGCAGCAAGTGTTCCATCTTAGATGGGGGTAGTTGTATTTTTTAGAGCATTTGTTCAGATTCCTGAAGTGAACACAAAGCCTGATTTCTCCATTCTTCTTTCTTACTACCAAAAGGTTAGCTATCCACTTTGAATACCTTAGGGGAACTATGATCTTGGCATCCAACAGCTTCTTGATTTCCTTTTCAATCAAAGGCAATAAGAGAGGGCTGATAGGTCTTAATTTTTGCTTAAAAGGGATGGTGTTCTTCTCCAGAGGAATTTTATGTTGAATGATGTTGGTGTCATAGGTCCTAAGATCACTATACTCCCAAGCAAAAATATCACCAAATTGTTTCATCAGGGTGTAATACTCGGAACTTTTGACAGAAGACAAGTGAATGGACAGATTTATGTACTTTTGATGGGCTGGACTCCCTACATTATGTTTATGAACTGCAGAATCATTTTCTTTTCTAGAATGCTTATAAGGTACATCATTATGATCAAATAGCTTATCTAGGGGCACCAATCCTTTGGGTATATGGTTACTAGGCAGCTATCCTAACCAATCTCGTCCTTTAGCTTGGACTGTGATGAGCCCCAGAAATGGGTAACTATATAGGCTCATTCTGCCTCTTATTTTGATTTAATCCACCATTTTCATTAGTTTGTTGCACTTTTGTAAATATATTTATGCTAATAGAGTGAATTGGATTAGTCACTTTGCCATGTAGTCTAATGAGTGTTTATAGCAGATTTTTGGACAATTTTAAACAAAGACAAAGAATTTATGAGCAAATGGTAGCCAAAACTCGAGGAAAATAGGGAAGAGGACTTGTAGGAGGAGTGTCTCCTTCATTAATGACCCCTTTCCTCAAATCCTCCATCAGCAACTCGGAGCACAAAGGCCCACATTGATGATTCCAAGGGGCAGCTGAGCAAGTCAAGTAGGACTGTTATTTATCTTTAGTTCTAGGAAACCGAGTTCCTTGATTTTAGAAGGACTATTGCAAGTCCCCATTTGTATAAATAAGAAGGCTTCAAGCCTTAGTAAGTTAGCCAGTTGTTAGTAGATGTTCACAATTTGGTACGGCATTATGTTCAGTTCATTTTCGAGTTCTTTTTTAGAATAGTTTATGTGATGTAACTGCTATTTTTTATAAATGAAGATGAAAAAGTTCTTGAGCTAGCACTGATCTCTTTCAGAGGGCTGAAGCTCTTGGGTTAGGGCCCAACCCAAGCTGCCCAGCACCTCCTTTGTGTATTTATATGTTTTCTTGCTTCCATTCATGAGTTAATTTATGTTGCATAGATTCATTTTGCTTTGTTAAATTAGGTTGATTTTGATAATTAACATAGTTGTTTTTGTATCAGTTGTGCAAGTAAGTTGCTGCAGTGATAAAATAATATTCAAAAAGGCCACAGTAGGCCCTGATCTCCTTTTTCCCTTCCCGTGACTATGATTTGAAATCAAGGCACTACTGCTGCCACCAAAAACACAGTTTTTGCTCTTTCATGCCACTGCTAGTGTGATAACTTGATATGGAAAAGTTGATAGTAGCTTAGATTCACATGCTTAGATCATTTCCTGTTCATTCACCATAGTTCTCTCGCATGCTTTTCTGTTCATAGGTTACTGATCAGCATTTTCTGTTTTTAGGTTAGAAATTAGGTTAAGCTAGACAAACTTTGTTTTTAGTTCTTTCTTTGGTTAGTTTTGTTAAGAAAGTGTGAAGATATCTTGCAAGACATCTCACCTCACCATCCCTCCATAAAACAGCCATCACCAGCCCACTTCTCATAAATTTCTCAGCTCATTCTCAACATTTCTCCAATCTGCCCTAATTTCTTCTTTTTTCATAAAGTTATTTTCTTGACATTTGAACAAATCCAACCATCTCATTCATCCCCGATCTTCCTTAACAAGTTCTAGTCACCTCAACACTTTCATCCAACCTTAATTTCCCCTTTCCCATCATTTTTTCCACCTTTAAACCTCCAAGAACCACTTTCGGCCTCCTCCTGTAAATCCTCCTGTAGAACCTCCTGTAGATCCCCTGCAGCCTCATGTAGAATTTCCTATGAGTGATTTTTCGAAGTCTGATCGCAATGGAAGTCTTCAGAAGGGTACTAGAGGCTTCTTAGGACCCCTCCACACCTTCCTCGCCTTCTGCCAAAGCCAAATCCATCTTTCTTTGCCACCAAACCTTTGCACAGTCACAACCAGTCAAATCACACGCATAATAATTCCACATAAAAATACTCAAAAGTACAAAAACATGACTTCTTCTCATTTCTCTTCAGAAGTAGCTTGAATAAATGCAATTTACCTTTTTAGTAGTCAATGGCACTCACTTCATTAGTTTCCATCTCTTTTCTTGCAAAAGTAGGGTTAGTGGGTAAACTAAGGTTTGCTAGGGTTTGCTAGGGTTTGTGTTTCATTTCAGTTTTCCTTCTCTTTCTACAAGTAGAATAGCCACTGTAGAGTTAGTTTTCTTCCATCACAGTAAAAGCTTCTTTTGATCACTCATAGAAGTTGTCTTAAGCTCCTAGCGAAGTTGCGCCAGCTGATTAAGTGACAGCCTACAGTTAGAACTAGTACTTGTGCATACAACACCGTTGCTTCCAAGTTTGTTACAAACTACCGGGTTGATAAAAGTAAAGTAGGGGGCCCTAGGAGTTGTAGCGTTATTGTTGCTATACTGGGGCTCACCATCTTTTTGGCGTCATTGCCAGGGAAGCATCAAAATATTTTGTGATTACTTCTTTTCTTCTACTTTCTACTAGAACATTCTGCTAAGTAGTTTATTTCAGCAAAAGTAGAGTAGTTGTTTCATTTCAATTCTGCAATTTCATTTCAGTAACCGTAAATTAGGCATTCTCTGCTTTCATTTCAATTCTACACTTTCATTTCAGTAAGCGTAGATTAGCAATTTCCTTCTTTCATTTCAATTCTACAATTTCCATTTTAGCAAGAGTAGACTAGTCATTTCCTCCTTTCATTTCAATTCTACAGTTTCCATTTCAGCAAAGTAGATTAGTCATTTCCTTGCTTTCATTTCAACTCTGCAATTTCATTTCAGCAAGTCCATTATAGTTACTTGCAATTTGTTGTTCAATCCATTTTAGTTTTGCAGGTACAACCAGAAAAGAAAAGAAAAAAAAAAAAAAATCACCCAAACAGAGATTTCCTTTCATGCCTCGTAGGAACATAGACAATTCAGGAAAATTCCTACCCAACACCCCCACCACATCACTAAGTCACCCTTCTCACTTCTTTGGTGGCAGTGATCCAGAAGAACCTATAGGCGAACCTCCAGAGATATATGAAGATCCTATAACAGAAGAAGAGCAAGAAACCATTCCTCCTGAGACCATGGCTGAAAACAGAAATGTTAGAGGAAAATGGGAAAGAATAGAAGGTGCCTTTCCTATCCGAGAGACCAATGGGGACACAAAAATGAAAAACATAAGTCCTTCAGCCTTACCTCACTTCCATGGATTGACTACCGAAGACCCTGATACCTTCTAGTTTGAATTTTCTATTCTCTGTCAAACCTATGACTATGCAGAAGACGAGCAGAAGTTGAAACTGTTTCATTCTACCCTCAAGGATGCAGCATTGCGCTGGTTCATGGGGTTACCTAGAAACAATATCACACCTTGGGCTCATATGCAATAAGCCTTTAACAATAAATATCGGGACTAATGTAGGTCAAAGGATACCAAAGAAGAAATCTTTCGAATGACCATGGGAAGTAATGAATCTTTAGAAGACTATGAAGAGAGGCTTCAACTCAGTTATAAAAGGGCCAGGCGCACACTTGACCTTGAATATCTGAAGTTGGTCCTACTAAGAGGAATCCCTAAATACCTTCTAGATACCCTCCATCTGCTGGCTGGGGGGGACATCTACCAACTACCTTATGATGACATAAAGACTGTGTTTAGAAACCATTCTAGGTTAGCTAGAAGGAGAGGTAGGGGAAGTCAACCTTTAGCCAGTACATCCTCATCCAGATCGTCCCATAGAAACGAACTTGAGAATCGGCTGGAAGATTTCAAGAGTGAGATGAGGCAGACTCTTGCCATGCAAATGGATACCTTGCATATAAAAAGGAAACAAGAGGAAGCTGAGAGGGCTTCGGCCATCTTTTGTCCCAAGTGCACTAGAAATCATCCTAGGAACGAATGTCCATTGCACTCTATAGAACTATGTTTAGTCTGTGAAGAATATCATCCTATGAATCAGTTCCCTTCCTTGCCCGGAATTAAAGCTGCATATCAGGGGGCTGAAGGAGCCACTAAACCACTCTATTTCATGAACCAAAGGAGGCCTCATGGACCCAGACCTTACCAGCAGGGGATGAAATGGACATCCCATACCTATTACAACCCCAATCAAGCCACTTCCATACCTTCTTGGGATCCCACTACTCATCCTTCTTGGTCCACACCCCCTCCTTGGTCGTATCCATCTCAATACCATGCTCCTCTAGTTGCTCATTCGTTTCACTCTTACCTCAGCCACAGCCTCAATGGAATGCACCTCCCTAGGGGTGAAGGCCCCAATACAACTCTCCTCCCATTATTTTGCCTCCACTGGCTGTTCAACCACAACCATTACCTCTTGCTCCACCAAGACAACCCTAAATACCTGCTCAACTAAACCCGAACCCCAATAACAGACAGGCCCAGTAGGTATATAGTGGAGAAATATCATGTTCGACCTATTCTGTGGAAATTCAGGAGATTAGCCTACAATCTGGGAAGGTTATCCCAGATCACCAACCTCCTCCTAAGGAGGATGAGGAAGAAAAATATAAAAGTGAACCAAAAGCCATTCCACCTTTCCTGAGAGACTAACTGGAACCACAAACCGACCCCAGAAGAAACTGAACTTCTGGGAGAATTGAAATAGTTATGTGTAAATATACCACTTCTCCAAGCCATAAAAGATGTGCCTATATACAACAAGATGATCAAGGAGAAGTGCTTCAGGCACCCAAGTAGGCGTAGGAGAGATGCTCCAACTATCAATGTCATAGGACAAATGTCCGACCTGATGTTGGGGCAGGTAATATGTCCAAAATACCTAGACCCTAGGAGTCCTATAGTCGATGTCCACATCAATGGCACCATAATCCCCCATAACCTGATTGATCTAAGGGCTTCCATCAATGTAATGACCAAAGACACTATGCTCAAGCTCAACCTGCAGGGTTCCCTGAGAAGGGCAACAATAGTACTGCAGTTAGTAGACCGCTCCACCGTGACCCCTGAGGGGATTATGGAAGATGTAATGGTCTCTATTGATTCTTGGGAGTACCCTACTGATTTCCTGGTTCTCCAGCCAAAGGCAAAGCTCACTGGGTATCCTCTCAGACCTTGGTTGGCTACTGTAGATGCCTACATCAGTTGTCGAGCTGAAAACATGACAATCAAGAATGGGCATATGTCCAAACATCTAGTCCTATATCCTCCTACCTAACCTTTGTTAGAACATGATTTACCTCTTTGGTTGGAGGAGGAATATGAGGTTGAAGTCTTTTCTCCACCATTGTGTATAGTAGAGGCCACCATGGGGAGTCCACAAACCGAGGATGATCTTATTGAAAACTTGATTCAAAATCCACCCCCCAGTGTGTTGCCATTAGAAGAGCTGGTGGAAGAAACCCAAGCCAACCCTTCAGTTGATCTCTGTGTGGCTGATCCGGCCTCTCTCCATGTTAAAAATGTGGAATTCAGCCCAGAAAGAACCTTGAAGATCAACTCATCCCTATCCACCTTTCAGGAGAAAGAAATGTGTAGCTTATTGAAAAACCACTTGGATGCTTTTGCTTGGAGCTATAAGGAGATGAAAGGAGTCCACCCTTCAGTTTGTACTCATCACATTTACATTAAAGAATATTGTAAACTAGTCAAGCAACCTCAAAGGAGGATAAATCCATCCTTTAAGGACATTGTCAAAGAAGAACTACAAAAGTTGCTGGACGCACGATTCATCTACCCCATTTCTGATAGCGAATGGGTCTCTCCTTTGGTGCTAGTGCCAAAGAAAAATGGGAAGTGGAGAATCTGTGTAGATTATTGGGAACTAAACAAGGCCACCAAGAAGGACCATTTCCCTTTTCCTTTCATAGATCAAGTGTTAGATGGCCTGGCAGGGAAAAAGTTCTTCTCCTTACTAGATGGGTTTAGCGGGTACAACCAAATCCAAATCAGCTCAGAAGACCAAGATAAGACCACTTTCACTTGTCCTTGGGGTACTTTTGCATACCGGGTCCTTCCTTTTGGGTTATGTAATGCTCCCGCCACTTTCCAAAGAGCAGTACTGAGCATATTTGTTGAATTAGTTCATGATTCAGTGGAAATCTATATGGATGACTTTACCCCTTATGGTTCTAACTTCCAGGAAGTTTTGACTAACCTGGGAAAGGTTTTAGTCAAGTGCATTGAAATGAACCTGTCCCTTAGTCCTGAAAAATGTGAATTCCTGATGACTGAAGGGACTATGCTAGGTCATACAATTTCTCAGCAAGGATTACAGGTGGATCCCAACAAAATTGCCATCATCCAAAGGGTCCCACCTCCTCAAAAGGTAATAGATGTTCGAGTTTCCTAAGCTTAGCAGGGTATTATAGAAGATTCATTAAGGATTTTAGTAAGCTAGCCTCTCCATTATTTGGTCTTTCGGGAAAAGATGCTGAGTTCATATGGACTGACAACTGTCAAGAGGCTTTGGATACCTTGAAAGGTAAGCTGGTAACTGCCCCAATTTTGAGAGGTTCAAACTAGGCCCTACCTTTCCACATTCATACAGATGGCTCGAACAAAGTGAGAGGAGCAGCCTTAGGGCAAGTTGATGAGAAGTTGCCTTATGCCATATATTTTGTCAGTAAAAGCTTGTCCAAGATAGAATTAAACTACACTGTAACCAAAAAGGAGCTCCTAGTTGTAATCCATTCCCTAAATAAGTTCAGACGCTACATCACCAGCTATCAAACATTCGTACAAACTGATAATGCTGCAATTAGGTATTTGATGAATAAACCAGATGTAAATGCTCCTATTATTAGATGGTTACTGTTATTGCATCAATTTGATTTAACCATTGTTGATCAGTCGGGTAAGGAAAATGTTGTTGCTTATTTTCTGTCTAGATTAGATCTGCCTGTAGGTGAAGAAGGAATGGTGGATGATCAAATGCCAGATGAACACCTATTTTCTATTTCAGTACTCTCTCCATGGTTTGCTGATATAGCAAATTACTTGGTTTCAGCACAGTTTCCACCACACCTGTCCTCAAAAGAGAAGAGAAAGATCGTGAGGAAAAGTGCCCCATTCACCTAGATTAGGGGCAATCTTTTTAAACTTGGCCGAGATAAAATTTTGAGGCAATGTGTCAAGGAGGAGGAAGTTTTTGAAATTCTCCTAACCTATCATGATGGTCCATGTGTGGGGCATTTTGTAGCAAAGAGGACTACCTTCAAAATTCTGCAAGCAGGTTACTATTGGGCCACTCTTCATCAAGATGTTAGGCGATATATCAGCCAATATGACCGATGTCAAAGGTTAGGGGAACCTACTCCAAGGGATGAGATGCCCCTACAACCTTAAGTGACTTTTGAGCCATTTGAGAAGTGGGGCATGGACTTTGTGTGTCCTATCAACCCTCCTTCAAAACAGAAATATTACATCATTGTGTACTGATTATCTGACAAAATGGGCAGAAACAAAGGTGATCAAGGCAGCAACAGAAGAAAAGTAGCTGATTTTTTGAGGGAAAATATCTTCTACAAGTTTTGCTATCCAAGAGAATTAGTCACATATCAATGGAGTCAGTTTACCTCCAATTTTATTGAAGACCTACTCACGCATCACAAGATTAAGCACAGAACTTCCACCCCTTATCATCTGCAAGAAAATGGACAGGTGGAAGTTAGTAACAGGGCTTTGGAATGGATTTTGACCAAGGTAGTGAGCAGCAGTAGAAAAGATTGGGTAGATCGATTGGTTGAGGCCACCTGGGCCTATAACACCACCTGGAAAACCACCATAGGGTTCACACCCTATGAGCTGGTCTATGGGAAGATGGCTTTGTTGTCAATAGAATTCAAATATAACACATTAAGGATGGAAGCTCAGCTAGACCTAGATATCAACCATGCACAAAAGGAAAGGTTACTTCAGCTAAATGGATTGGATGAGCAGAGATTGCAGGCCCTTCTCCACTCAGAGGTTGTCCAACTTCAAAAGGAAAATATGGCGTGACAAACACCTCAAAGAAAAACAATTCGAGGAAGGAGATTGGGTGCCCAGGGCAGGTAGTGATCCGGACCATCGATGAAGAAACATGCTCATCAATGGAGAAGTACAGGAAGCCCAGGGATTCATTGAGAATCTGAGTAAAACAATGTTCGTAGCAGGTGAAAACCTCTTGGAGGTGCCCAGGGCAGGTAGTGAGGGTGAAAACCTCCTGGAGGCGCCCCAACTGTCTCATAAAAAAACAAAAAAAAGGAAAAAATAAAAAATAAAAGGAAAAAAGAAAAAATGAAAAACAGAAAAAACTAACTTCTTTTGAATGCATTGCAGATTGCAGGAGGGTCATAGAAGGGAAAAAGGACATGGCCAGGCTGCATACACCCTTGATATCTCATTCCTCCATCGCCATTTTCTTTTCCTAGGCCTTGCTCTCACTTGTTCTGAAAATTTTTCATCCTACAGGAAACTCTGTGCATTCTACAGGAGGCTCCTATAGTAACCACAGAAAGCTCAAAATCAAGTTCAGAAAAGACTTCAAGGGCTAGAAATTTGTCCAGAAGGCCTGTGCACCTCCCTTCCACCATTCATCCTCCTAATTCTCCATTCCATCCCTACACACCCACATTTCCACTCGCTTCTTTCTTCCCTACACAACAAACACAAAGTTCTATTTCTTTTGTTTTAAAAACAATGATGAATAAAACAGCAACATTCTTCCCTTGTTTCTTACTTGATGTACTCCAGTTGTTATTCCTTTCCTTCAGAACCTTCTTCAGCTATCTCTTCAATCCCTGCTCACGAATCAGCCAAAAATTTTAGAGGAAGAAGCAGCTACAAGAAATCCTGCAGGATTCTTGTAATAGCTAATCCCTTTAAAAAAACAAGCTCCAGAGGTAGGTTCAATGCAACAAGATGTATGTAATGTGAAAGGAGTGGTTCCTAATTGAAAATCACCAGCATAAGGTAGCCAAGCCACCAGTTCAGAGGCCACGAGCACCAGCAGCAACAACAATAAAAACAAAAAAAAACAAAGTGCCCAAGTTCTGAGCATGCAGAGCATGGTAGTGACTAACAGGTAAGTGGCTAAACCCGTTCCTCTGTTGCATGAATATTATTTAAAAATTGCATGAACATTTGAAATTGTCACGATTAAACAAAATTGTTGTCCAGCTAACTGGTCACCCTCGTTCAGTTCAAACAAGCCTCGTCCAATTCAAACTGCAATTTAGAAGGTGCAGTCAGCACATGTGGTCCGTCAACTCAGGAAGAAAAACTCAGAACTGCTAGTGGTGGTAGCTTATAACAGGAATGATAGAAGTGATGGTGGGTAGGTGACATGAAATACCATAATGCACTAGAGTAGGGACCAACAGTCCAAATGGAGATAACGTACCCTTCCTGCCACCTCACCTTGTCACCATAGATCACGCCATAAGCTTAAGTACGTTGTAGTAGAAGCCTCCACCACCTTTGTTTTCATTGGCATCGACGAGTTCTCAGTCGCAACAACTCACCTACCACCTCCGAAACATCGAAACAACCGCTCTCTTCCAGTTTTCAAAACCCTCCCACTTATCGGGCTTTACAGGAGCATTATCGCATTCTACAGGAGCCTTTCTACAAGAAGGCCATAGAGTAGCTCTGTAGAGGGAAAATTCGAAATTTTTGCGAAATTAGAGCTCAAAGAGAGGTAGGCTCAGAAACCCACTCTGCATGTGATATATCTACACAAGGTGGTGGGATTAGAAGCAAAGTACTGGGTTGAAAAAGGAAGGGAAAGTGAACACAAAAGCCTGCCTGAATTTTTCTGAGTTATATACAGTCTCTCCATTTTACTCTCTACACTTAAAATCTGTCTTTTTCTTCCCCGTATTCTCCTGTAAAGAAGAGATACAACCATAGAAAATCAAGCCTGTAAAAAAAAGTGAACTTTCACTTGGGCAGTCTATTTATCTTGTGAGAAAGAAAAAAGCATTGTTTTATATACTCTCTGTTTTGTCAAAATATTGATTTCATCAAAAAAGCCCGAGAAGTAAATTCAGGTTGAGAGTAGGGTTTGAAGGGAGGGAAAATTGCAAATTGCTGTTGTGAAAAAGAGAAACACAAAAAATTCCTCACCTGAGAATTTCCAGCAATCACTAAGCATCATGATGGGAGGTTTTATGAGAAAAGAGCCTTTGAATTCCACCAAATTACATGAACACCCAGAAGTGGTAGCCCTCTTTACCAGGGCAAACTGGATGCCTTTATTTGAGAGAATTCATGGATATGATGAGGAGGTGATAGAGGAATTTTTAATGTCTTTAATACCCCATTCAAAAACTCATGCTACAGTCAATTTCAGGGGTCTAACCATAGATCTTACACCAGAATTCATCAGCAAAATCACAGGTCTTCCACTTGGGCTCCCCTGGAGCAAAGAGGAAAAACCACTAGGAGAGGTTGCTAAAAAGACATTTTTCTAGCCTGATGAACATCATGTAGAGGATAAGAATTGGGTTAGAAGGACGAGTATACCTCATCTATGGGGTGAGGTCAGCTACCAGATCATGAAATATATCTCCTATGAAGGGAGATACAGTATAGTCTATGGTTATCATTTCAGATTATTGCATGAACTAAGATATGGAATGGACCTACTTGCATCTAGAAAACTCAGTCTACCATATTTTCTCCTCTAATCTTTGATAAAGTGTCGCACCAAGTTGAATGCAGGGGTTCCAGACCAACTGGCCCACCATGGGCTCATCAAATTACTAGTAGAGGATGCCCTTATTGGCATTATTGTTATAGACATTTTTGGGCACTGCAAACCCAAGCATAAAATGTCCATAGACTAAGGGCTCCTAAGTCCCTAAAAGTGTTGTTCCAACCCCTAAAGGAACAAGGTCAACTGATTACAGCTTCTCCCAGAAGTTCTCCATGAAAAACCACTCAGAACTGGTCAAAACAGGATCATTTCACCTGCTCCATAGGCAAAGTGCATTGCATCTCACCTAAGTATACTCTGTGGGTGCATTGCATTTCAAAACGCCCTTCTATGGGGTGCGATGGGCGAGAAGAGACAAATGGCATTGTCAATCCGCGAGGTGGAGAAGCATGGAATCTTCCAGAAACTTCTCCTGTGACACTTGCCATTCTGAATTCGAGCAAGGATGAGTAAGAGATCATCAATATCCAAGTGGAAGCAAGAACTATCATAGGAAGACACTAATCAAATCAAAAGCTAACTCATCTCCCTTACAGATATCTATATATGGATCCCTCATCCCAGAGATCCAGGAGGCTAGAATTTTGCATCTTGTAAGGAATTGTTGTTGGTTTCTTGAGGCAACATCATAGTGTTTGGTGATCTAATCTTTGCATGAGGTGAAGAAGGGCTTACTTGCTGAGAGGATGATGTTGGGTCAGAACAACTGGTTGTAACTCTCTTGGCTCTTTCTTGATTATCAATAAAGTTATTCAAGTTTTCCTCCATACTCTTGTGTCATTTATGTTTCATGCATTTGTATGGTCAATTTACATCTAATCCTAGATTGTTTATGATAATAGATCCATGTTCTTGTATAGTATTATGCTACTTTGATTCTACAGGCACTCTGTGAAGCTGGGTGTACAAGGAAGAAAGTAGCAAAGGACTATCAGAAGAGAGAGGAATCGAACTAGGAACCAAGCGCAAGACAAAGGTTGTTCTCCTTTATTCTTCTCTCATCTATATTTCATAAAGGAAAACGAAAGTAGCTTTACTTTGTTTGTTTCTAAGGTAGCTACCACACCTTAGTGGGATTAGCGGTTCTGCATAGACACTTTTCCCTGTAACAAAATGGCGACTCCACTGGGGAGCGACTAGGTTGTTTGTTTATCTACATTTGTTTATTTTATAAACTTACAGACGGAGCCTGAAGTTGAGCCAGGTAGCTTTCGAATTTCATTTTCTATGCAAATGAAAAGTAGATAAATGCCACTTCAGTCAATCTCCAGGTTTTGTTTATGAATTAAACAACTGATTTACAAACTCTCTAATTGCCCTTGTGGTGGCTCTAGTAACCTCCTTAGATCTACCCCTGTTGTTGATTTACTGATTACTACTTTCTCGGCCAAAATCCCTGAACTGAACTGCAAACTGTGACCCGGAACCCAAGCAAAGTCTCATCTCTGGCCCAACGCACTCTCTGTTCTGTGAGTCTGAAATTCAGCGCATTTCCTGAGTGTAGTAGGTGCGCTGCATTTCAAATTCACTGTGTTACAGGTGCGCTGATCAGAGTAGGCATTGTTCCTGAATGTTGGTTTTTGTTCACTCTTTTCATATCTATTCAAGAACTTTGCTGCCTATAGTCAGTACACCTCTGTTTGAAACTCCTTTCCTTGCTGATATTCCACCTCCATTGTGCAAAGAACTGTAAATGTTTTTGTGTATTTGTTGAGTCATTTTGATTTCTCCTTTGCAAAAGAGTAACGTAATTGTATTTTCGTTTCTTGATTTGAAAGTGTCGCAAGTGTCATTTTCAGTCATAAAAGAGAGTTCGATTGCTCTTGATAGTCGATTACCTTGTTACTATTCTATTTGATCTAAATTAGTAGCTTTTCTAGAGTCAAAAGCAAGTCTTCATTTCCAAATTGCAAAGTGTTGTCATTGTCTTCATTTTGATTTTGAAAAGAAACTTGTTAGTAATTGTCGCTAGAAAAGTAATTCAGATTTGCGCATTAGCTTTCTTTTTATCATTCACATATTAAGAAGGCTGAAAACAAATACATGCATGTGCATTTGCATTTAGACTGTTTGATTGGTTTGATTTAGGACAATGCATATAGTGTGTGCTCTTTGCTCTTTGTTGAAAGAATTCTGTCTTTCTTTCCTTAGTAGCTAGGATTTTCATTGCACAAAGAAGATAAAAGACTGTTTATCATCTTAGATTTCATTTTAGGAATTGTACATCTACATCACGCGGTGAACCTGAAAGGAAAATTTCTTAAGAAAGATCAACCATAAAATAAATTTAATGAATTTAACAATGCTTTGGAACCTAACACACAACATCTAGAAGTCTAGGCTAGAGACTTATTTCGGCGTTGTAAAGCCTAGTAACTGTTGTTCTCACTGTTGGTTGGGTGATTCCTCCACTTTGAGACGATAAGTGCTAGTATGGACTTGTGCTCCCACGTACCGTCGAGTATATTTTGGGAGACCACAATAGGCTTAATCCTTTATCCATAGGAAGCCGTGTCTGCCGCCCTATCGATCGCAATGCACTGAACACAGCATTCGGGAAGATTGACTGCCGTACCGTAAAAAGTATTCTGCAGTTTTGCGATTGGTTTGGTAATCCCTCTGCCTAGATTTTCAGAGCAGTCCATTTCGTTCCTTTTCAAACTCCTTAACGGAAAGGTCCATTTGAGCACTTGTCACTTCAGGCTCACTAAAAATCGAAGGCGATTAGAGTCATCTTTTGTTTTTTCTTGACTCTTTAAAATTGAAAAAACAAGTTGTGTCAAAGCGTCTAAAATTCATCTAATTCGGAAACATACTTCCCATTGATTTTTAGTTGATCGAGTAATCTGCAATCATGGAAGAAAGTCAACTGAAACCCCGTCATTCGCGGAGCCTTACGAGTCAACCGTCTTTGTCTTCGGAATCAAAACTATTACGGACAAAGCGAACTCATTTAACCGGTTCCAAATCTCTTGGTAAAGTTAGAACAAGTGTTCCAACAACATCAGAGACTCTGGTTACTCCAAACATTTCTGGTATCCCTGCCTTTACAGAAGAAGTTCAGCAACCACCGAAGGACAATAGTATTGATCCTAGTATGAGGGTAAACACTTGTATTACTGAACCAGTTCCATCTACAACCGGTTCGGAAAGTGTTGTTCCCCAAACATCGGTCGCTACAGATTCCATACCTTCTTCGGCACCAGAAATATTTTACAAACCTGACAGTCTACCTCTTCCACCTGGTCTGATTGCTATAGAAGAGATTGTGGAGGATCCTCCATCTAGTACTCCATTGAAATTTGGAGTTGGGATCGCTCTGTATCCTTCTTTATCAGAAATTAGTCTACCGCCAGTGGAAGCTCCTGTAGAATCGCTAGGTAATCTTTTGGATAGACTAGAAATGTCTGAACAACCGCCAACATCTAAGACTGTGTCGTCTGGCACAGCGATGGCAAAACTTCTTGCTATCACTCCAACAATGTTCGCTGGTATACCATCTGTCCCAACTAGCTCTCAATCGCTAGAAGGAGCCCACTCAGGGGCTATTTCGACAGTATGGTCTGTTCCTGTTTGTTCATCTGGAATAGTATCCGAAAACTCTTATGTTGAGTCTCAACAAATTAATCCTTTGGGATGTCAATTTGGGCAGTTCGGTCCTCAAGGGCAAACCATTCCTTTAAGTACCGGATTACCGCCGTATGGGGGGCAGTATACCCTTTCATTGTCCCCTCCGGGAGGACAGCCATACGGGAGTTCACAAAAAAATTCAGGTTATGCTGGAATTACATCTAGCGGTTAGGTACCGATACTACCTCAACAACCAAGAGTTGTATATTTGATGCAACAATGTTTACCTATGTCAAATATACCAACTACGCCAGCTATTGTGACGGTGTCACAAGTACAAGCGCTGCCTGTTGTATGCCAACCTCAGGTTTCTCAGGTTGTAATGCAACAGCCTCTTGACCCTGCGACTCAACCACAATCGCCGACTAGTGGAATGACACAGGTCCAAACGGGTACAATTACCCCTCATCTTGGTCAAAAAGTTAGTATCGGACAACAACACATGGCTTCACAACCATGGCTAGTGCAATACCAACAACCGCAATTCCAACAAGTATACCAAGGATCTGAGCAACAAATCTTTGCAAATAGTGGGCAGTCATATATTCAAAACGGTCAAAATCAACCATTCTACAATGGTCATGCCCACCAACCTTACCAAAGTTACCAGCATAAAATGCATTATGCTAGTATGCAAAGACCAACTGCTCAGGCGATTCCATCTTATCCTGGGTATGCTTCACCTAACCTGAATCAACAGTTACCCTTTGTGGCGACTTTAGAGTTACCTGATTTAAATCGGTTAACAAACAATCCAATCGCTTACACCCCTTGGTGGCCAGCGATTCCGCATAAACTTCCATCAGATATTCCTAAGTTTAATGGATATCCAAGTGAATATCCGTCGAATCATGTGATGACCTTTCATCTGTGGTGTTCATTAAACACCCTAAACGATGATTTGATTAGACTTCACCTTTTTCAGAGGACGTTAACTAGTCCGACAACAAAATGGTATTTCGAATTGCCCAGAGCTTCATTTGACAACTTCAGTACCCTAGCCACAACCTTTTTAACCCATTTTGAATTACTGAGAAGGTACGGAATGGGAACATAACTTCTTACCAATTTCAAGAAAACAACGGCCACTCACATATCCGATCATATACATGAGTGGCGACGTCGTTGTAGAATGGTAAAAACGTATGTTCCTGATCAGCTTTTAGCTAAATGGTTTATTAAGTCATTATTGCCTTCCATCACGGAAGATGTGGCAAAATGGGGAGTCGTCACTGAAGAACAGGTTATCGCTCGTGCACAATATTTAGACTTGATTTACACTTAGTCTGGCACGCTCTACGATAAAATACGTGACGCTCCTAGACCGAAATTCTCGGTCCCTCCTCCTCCTAAATCAAACAATGACTCTCATGCTGGCGATGGCGTGATTGGCGCAATAGACACGAAATCGACAAAGGCTGCATCTAAAAAGGCCCGTAAGATTTCTAGTCAAAATGCAAAAGAAGAACTTCTTGCCTCAGAAGTAAATGACGTCTCGATAGATAAAGGCAAAGAAACCAAGCAACCAGGGGGCAAGAAGAAAACCAAAGGGAGGAAGAAGAAACAGGAAGCATCATCACCTGAAAAATCTTCTACAAACCCTTCTGGAAATAGGAAACCAAATCATCCATGCTTTATATGCGATGAGGATCATTGGACATTAGATTGTCCGTATAAAGCTGAGCTTAAAAAATTCGTCAAGAATTCAAAAACCTCGGCAGTATTAACTGATCCGTTTCCAAATCCAGGAACAAATCTGGTTGATAATGGAAATGCTTCCCTGTCTCAAGTGTTGATGTTTTCAGTTTCCAAACAGAAAAATGATGCTTTGATATCGACAAGGAACAAAGATTACGGGAATCCACAGCTATCAAACAACAAGGATAAAGATCAACCTAGTAGTTTGACAACAACTTCGACAGAAGTTGCACCACCCATCATTCCTGAATTGACAATAAAACTGCCAAAGGGAGTAGTACACAAGTCGACATTTAATCCTCGTGTTAGAGCAGCACAGCATTATAATATAGTGGAAGATTTGGCCCAATCGCCATCCGCTATGTCGACACTTGAGGTACTGCAAAATTGCCCATCCCAAAAGCAGGCTTTATTATCGGCCATCGGTGGAATAGACCCAAAGGATTCCAATCTTGTATCCTTTAATCATAAAGGATACGATCCTCAATTTCCAGCTCAACTAGCTTTCCTCGTTCAAGTGAAAGCCCTCAACAAAACTGTTCATCGAACAATTATTGATGAGGGGGCATCTACATGTATTATGTCGATGAGTTGCTGGAAAACTTTAGGATCTCCAACCTTGTCACGATCTTCGACGACATTAAAAGCATTTGACGGACGAACATATACCCCATATGGTATTCTAAGTAACTTGAAGGTTGAACTAAGAGGGAAAATAGTAGAAATAGATGTTGAAGTAATCGACGGAAACCTCGATTACAACATCCTACTAGGAAGACCATGGATATATGCTATGGCTACTGTTGTGTCGACCTATTTTAGGAAGATTTCATTTCCCTTTCAAGGAGGGATTACAATCTTCGATCAACAAACCTTCCTCCCCAATGGTTCTCAAGTTACGGGAAGCATTCCAATGATCCATGGAAGCCCCCATTCGCTTCAAAATATCGGAGTAGGCCTACTAAAAGACCCTATATTAATGGGAACTTTTGCACTTCCACCTCCCATCAATCTGGCGGAAGTAGCATCAGTAGGAACCTACAATATGATATCTTCGATTAAAAAGATCTCAGAAAATGATATCAACATGGATCATACATAGGTATTGCCTCCAAGCCCAATGGAAATATTGTAGCAATCAATGTTCCTAGCATGGGACGCAAACTCAAATCAACGCTCATCAAGCGTTTCGATAGATAGGTCTAAGGATTACGGCACCCCTTTAGATCCTTGGTCACAAGTGCATTACACCGACGAAGGAATTGTTCAATCAATGGCGATTGATGGGGCACCTTGGGAAGATTACCACCATCTTTCCCTTCTTCCAGATTGTGAAGAAGATATCCTTGATGACCTTCATCATCCTTCAGTTTTTGATTTCCTATCAAATTATGTAAACACGGTGGATTCCGAGCAAAACTTGTCCAACATTGAAGAGACTATCGCCATAAATATCTCAACCAAAACAGATGTTGTAGAGAATATTTATGTTGGCAAATGTTGTTCTCCTTCAGAACTGGAAGTATATAACGCTCTTTTTCGCGAATTCAGAGATGTCTTTGCTTGGTCATATAATGAAATGTCAGGCATTGACTCGAGTATCGTTGAACACAAAATTAAGATGTATCCAGATGTCAAACTAGTACGACAACGGCTACGGTAGGTGCACCCCAAGAAAGCCGCTGCCATCAAGGTAGAAGTGGAAAAACTTCTCCATGCTGGTTTCATTTACCTGGTTCCTCTAACCGATTGGGCATCGAATATTGTTCCTGTTATGAAAAAACAAGGAACGATTAGAGTGTGCGTCAATTATAGGGATGTAAATCAAGCTTGTCAAAAAGACAACTACCCTACACCCTTCATTGACCAGATAATTGATGAATGCGCTGGATGTGAAATCTTTTCATTTATGGATGGATTCTCTAGGTATAATCAAATAAATATCCGCCCACAGGACCAGTCAAGGACTGCATTTATTTGTCCATGGGGCACATTCGCATATCGAAAATTACCCTTTGGTTTAAAGAACGCAGCGGCAACATTTCAGAGTGCGATGAATTATGCCTTCCATGACATCAAAAACATCGTTCGGCCATATCTCGACGACCTTCCGGCTCATTCGCGAAAGCGGACTGATCATCCGCAGCATTTAAGAGCGATATTTCTACGTTGCCGACACTACAAGATACGACTCAATCCACACAAATGTGTGTTCTGTGTTAGTTCTGGTCATTTACTTGGCTTTGTAGTCTCAAAGGACGAGATTCGTCTCGAGCCATGTAAGGTTCAGGCAATCATAAATTTGCCTCCACCTTCGAATTTGCTTCAGATTCAGAAACTCCAAGGGAAAGCAAACTTTCTGACGAGGTTCATTCCAAATTATGCCAAACTTGCTAAAGGTTATACACGTCTATTGAAAAAGGAAGTGCCCTTCGTCTGGGATCAGGTTGCACAAGCTTCCTTTGATGCTTTAAAAGAATCCCTAATGAAAGCATCATTAATGTACGCTCCTGATTATCAAAAAGACTTTAACCTGTATCTGGCTGCAGCGAATACAACCATCGCAATCGTTTTAGTTCAAGAAGACAACGGAATTGAACATCCTATATATTATTTAAGTAAGAACTTAAATGATACAGAAAGAAAATATTCTTATGTTGAAAAGCTAGCGCTCGCAGCTGTTCAAGCGATACAGAGATTTCAACACTATGTCCTCTTTCGAAAAACTACCATTCTATCAGATTGCAACCCCATGACTTATATATTGTCGCGACAGTTACTGGGGGGCAAATATTCAAAATGGATAGAAATTCTACAAGAGTTTAATCTAGAATTTGTAAAATCCAAGTCAAAGAAAGCACTCGTTTTCGCAAAATTATTATGTGATCTCTCATCATCATCCAACGACGAAACAGCCGAAGAAACAATCGTGGATGAATCTTTGTTTCTGATATCTTCAAGCAATCCATGGTATGGAGATATAATCATCTATCTCCAAACCCAAAAGTATAGGCCTAATACCTCCCGCTCCGAACAAAAATGTATCTGATACCAATCAAAAGACTACATGATCATCGGTGATACACTTTACCGTCGTGGTGTTGATACAGTTCTGAGGAGGTGCCTCACTCATGAGGAGGCCGAAAAAGTCCTGAATGATTGCCATTCAAGCGCGTGTGGGGGGCATCAATCCGATTACGCTACGGCGCAAAAATTTTTACGAGCAGGGTACTTATGCCCAACATTGTTCAAAGATTGCATAACCGGAGTCAGAAGTTGCCATGCCTGTCGAATTTTCGATAGCAAAACCAGAAGACCACCCGCACCTCTGCAGCCAATAATTTTTGTTGGGCCATTCGCCAAATGGGGCATTGATTTCATGACATGTAACCCCACCTCGACCTGGGGGAATGGGTATATCATAGTCGCAGTTGACTATTTTACCAAATGGGCCAAAGCGATGCCTACATTAGATAACACTGGTGAAACAGCTACCCTCTTCTTTTTCAAACATGTAGTCGCCAGATTCGGCGTCCCGCAGGCTATAGTCACAGATCATGGATTGCATTTTCGCAATCACATGATGGTCGAATTAGCTGCCAAATTAGGGTTGTCTCACGACAGCTCTACTCCATATTACCCGCAAGCCAACGGACAAGTTGAAGCAATCAACAAAGTCTTGAAGCGCTGCTGCAAAGGATGATTGGAGTTCACAAAAGGAGTTGGCACCTGATCCTGTACTCAGCCTTGTGGGCATACCGAACATCGGTAAGAAATGTAACCGGGTTTACACCTTTCCAACTGGTGTATGGCCTAGAAGAAATTTTACCTGTTCAGTGTGAAATCTCGTCCCTCAAACTTGCAATCGACCTTCTCCCCGAGACATCAGAAGAGGAGGCTCATTTCTTGGAACTAATCCAATTGGATGAAACCCGTCGTGATGCCACTTTGGCCAACGAAGCCCATAAGAAACGAGTCAAGGCACAGTTCGACAAGAATGTCAAACCCCGTGTCTTCTCAGAAGGTGACTTGGTCTTGCTTTATGACCAAGAATCTGATAAATTAGGAGCAGGAAAATTCAAGTCTTTATGGATGGGCCCCTATATAACTTTAAGCGAGTGTTAGCAAAAGGAGCCTACGAGTTAATGGATTATGATGGGATTCCACTGGCACAACCTCGTAATGGGTTGTACCTTAAGCGTTACTATGCGTGATTCGGTGTGGTAACCTATATGCTTTTGTTACATTTTTGTTTTCGCTAAAGTATTTGTTTTGGTCAAGTAAATCCACTTTTTACATTTGTCGCAGATGTCGAACCTATTGGAATCTTTTGTTGGATATGCTGATGGAGCAAGTAGTAGTTCGCGGAACCTATCTTCTGTAGCCTAGGCCATTTTTGACCCAAGCGGCGAGTTAGTAAGTTTCAGAGGGATATGCATTGGTCAGTCAACGAATAACATCGCTAAATATAGCGCGTTGATAGAGCTTATCTAATGCCATCACACATGGCATACGCCGACTGGTTGTCAGGCTAGACTCATAGCTCATCATACTACAACTCACTGGTATCTACTCCGTCCGAAATCCAGCTATCTATCGCATGTTCCTAAGGGTCAAGATTTTGGAAAGGCAATTTGATTTTATTCAATATCAACATATTTCCAGAACCTTAAACACATTAACTGACTCATTGGCAAATTATGTGTTAGATAGACATTTGCAACATTTATAAAAAGAAGCATCTCATCAATATTTGCATCAGGATCATGCAACTTAACCAAAATAAAACTCTGAAAATAAAAAATATATATATAACTGTTTATGGTTTACACATAATGTTCTGTAACCAAGACAAAATTGGTCAAATGACCCAAAACTCAAAATGCTAGGGGGCACCCTAGTCTAATGATGCTCGTGATAACAAGTCACAACCTATGCGATCATGCTTAAAAGCCTAGTCCATCATCTTGGCACACCAGTAGTATGCCGCTGCAACCTCAAAGGCAGCTTGTCAGTCCTCACATCTGGAATACCGAGAGTGAGGCCCTTGACCTGATCCTATAATGCTGAGAGAGTCTCGACCACATCGAGGTCGCGAAGGATAGCCCTTCCAACAGCCTCTCCTACTGGGGCACCAGCTGGAACTCTCATGCGTACTACTGGCCGAACAGGACCGACATCACATGAACACATGAGTTTTGATTAGTCTTGATAGAATAAAGCACAAGGACATTATAAAAGAAAAACGATAAACAAGAATATGGTCAAAGAATTTACCAATGGCACCCCACTGTTCGCTAGCTGGCAGTACCAAATCTGGGTCACCCCAGAAGTGCATACCAGCATATGGATACTCGGAATAAAGCATCTCCTGACGATCAAACCACCCGAAGAAGGTATCAGAAAAGGAAATCTGAGATTGACCAGCATGCCTAGACATATGGTCGACCCATCTCTGCATACGTGGTTCAGTCGGTGGAGGTAAACCGAGTGAAATATACTGCGGCTGCATCAGTGGTATCTTTTACAAGGTGAAGGTGGTCAAGATAGAACCATATCCAAAGTTCTTGAGTCTCCCGCTCTTCACCTTGGTCAATTGTTCTTTCATCACAAGGAGTACTGCATCACACCAGTTGAACACCTTCGGTTGGAGACATTCCAAGGCGTACTGCATATAAGATCGGTTGGCCACATGAAGAGCGCACCACCAGCCATCCTACCAAAAGTGAACAAAATAGTCCTCAGGGACCTATCATTGACATCTCGGATGATGATCTTGCCATCTTTACTCAGCTGAGATCCCTCTCTGCAATACCTGCAAACATAATCTCTCACAGATTCACCTCCTCGGGCCGAACCTGATAAAGAGATGGGGGCACCCCACCTCGATAAGCCGGTCAAAAAATAGATGTCCACTACAGCCAAGGGGATGGATTTGCCCCTAATCTGGAACACCTGGCTGGTAGGATCCCAAGCATCGAGCAAATACTGCAGCAAGTTGATTTGTTGTCTCATGCTAGAAATGCGAAAAAAATTCAACAGGCCACAGTTCCGCAGTGCGTTTACTGTAACCGGATCATGTAAAGCAAGCATGTCCTCTTCTTCATGCTCATGTTCTCGCCATGTAATAGTCATCTTGCTCCAGAAATCTCTGAAAACAAACAAGAGAAGAGTTAGATCCTGATTTGGTGAGAAACAGATAAAATTTCTATCAAAAAACTGTGCATAAATTTCCTTCCTTGCGCTCATCGCACCTACAGTAGTGTTCTGGGTGCGTTGCATGTCAGTTGGCAAGTAGACAGGCTAACATACAATGCACCTTTCGATACACAAAGGGTGCGATGGAGCCAGGGCAAGTTTTTCAAACCCCAGGGGCTCAGAAAAACCAGAAATCAGGCTCAGAATGCAAAATGGAAAACATCAAATGAAAGAGCTCAGGTTTAGCTCCTACTTGGTCCAGACAGCGCCGAAAATCGTCCACAGAATCTCCCGAAATCAGCTGATGAAAATCAAGGGGGGAAAGCACCTCCAAAGCTCCAATAAGCCAAAGTTCAAATGAAATGGTAAAATGAGAGGTAAAAGCACTTTTAAATTACTTTTTATGTAATTCGAGTAAAATATTAGTGTCCTAACTCATTTTTCAAACATATATTGTTCATTTCTAACTAGTTTGATGAAGCAATTGAGCATGCAGTACAATCTTTGAAAGAACAAAGCTATTTATGGTAAAGTCAAGAAATGACCATTAATCGAGCAGTTTTAATGTGGACTTCATGCTCGTTAAAAAATAAACATAAGCAATGAGAAAATGTTTCCCCCAGCATTTAAGCTCAATAAAAAATGAACCAATTCTCGGTGAATAATCATCGTGAATGTAGTACTTCAGCCTTTAAAGCCTTGGTCGTGTTCCCATCATCACCTCCACTCTGTATTGGCCGATCATTCACCTCCATTTGATTGTTTACCCCTTTTGAGGAATAGCTGCGAAGAGTGATCCTATTAGCCATCCTTGTAACACTGCCGTGATTGGAAAATTCCAAACCTTACCTGGAATCAGCTGCTACCCAATTTTATCACTCGTTCCTCAAAGACGAGTCTCCTTTAAGCTCTTTTCAACTGACTCATAAAATATGAAAAGATTGCCGAGCCATTGGCCTCTCCAGCTCGTTAAAGGGACCGGAAGTGCTATCCCTTCTTTAGATTTTAATCTTTTTGGAACTGAGGGATTATTACACAAAAAGATCGAGTGCTTGTTTTGTTCGGCTCGTTAAAAAGTATCGAAAATTCATCCCTTCTGTATTGTTTTATACTTTTTCTGACTTAAGGGATTAGATGACGAAAAAGGATATTTGGATTTTCCTTTACGTCCCTTTTCAGACTCTCTAAAATTGAAAAGGACTGAGTTATCTTTTTCGTTAAACTCGTTAAAACCTAATAGCGACAAACTTGTCCGTAGCAATCAAGAACGAGTTTCACTATCGCTAGGCTCATTAAAACATAGTGATGGGTTTGCTCGAAGGGAAAATTATAGAACAAGCATATGTTATCCTCCTCAAGCTTGACAAAAATAAAGAGGTACTGGTCAGCAATGACTGGGGAAAAATTGGGAAGAAAACTTGAAGAAACTTTGTGGGTAGCAAGTCGCTTTTGAATATGATACTTTCACTCCGCATCCAAGTCGGGTTGGGTTGTTTCATTCACCGGCCACATCACCATGGTCCCATCACACCATCCACATTTGGGGTTAATGCTACCAATCCATCACGTCAGTGTCGCCGATATGTTCAAGAGAAGTCACTCAGAGAATTCACCTGTGTCTCACCCGCTGCAATACATTTACGCTCCATTATGTCATGACCGCCACCCTAAACCTTATATCACCAGATCGTTTTCACCTCCATTAAAATCATTTGCTCCATTCCATGTCATTGATGTGGGATTCATTAAGGCCCTCCTATGACGGATCGCATTTTGTCGACATCAGCTCATTATCCAAGAAGTTGATCTAGGAACACCCCTTTCAGTACTTTGAAGCTTGCATGCCTTAATGGCAAGTTTCTCACTTCCGGTGACAGGTTTACATCAATGGCCTTCGATCGAAAGATTTTGTGTGGTGTTCGACGCCAAGTCCTTTATTCACACCACGTGAATTGTACTGCAGTACCTTGAGGGTCATTATCATTATCGGTGATTTCTCTCGCGCCTGTTAACAACTTACATCATTGGCTGGTAATCAGGCGATGTCTTTCCATGTTCGACTCCAAAACATCTCTCACATGGATTGACTTGTACTTTGAGTGAAGATAGAATGAGATTGAAGACCCCGGATCTAGTTTCATCCATCCGGGCTGCAATATATATTCAGGAAAATAAAGACATCAAATGTACATCATTACTGCACAAATAATCATCTAATCAAAGGGATGATGGCTCTACCAGAATCATTAGTCTACACTCAAACGATTGTCTATCCTATGTAAATGAAAATGAATTTATAAAGCTGAGCATGTGAATGCCCGCCTCAGTTAGGTCATGAAAATATTATGAAAATAACGTATTGTATTGTATCTTATTACAGGTCTCCTCCTAGTTTGAAAGAACTTCGGATCCTTATGATAAAGCATTTCACCCGACATCAAAAAGATTAACGACCTCATGCTTTAGGGGGCAACTGTTATAGACATTTTTGGGCACTGCAACCCCAAGCATAAAATTTTCATAAACCAAGGGCTCCTAAGTCCCTAAAAGTGTTGTTCCAACCCCTAAAGGAACAAGGTCAACTGATTACAGCTTCTCCCAGAAGTTCTCCATGAAAAAACACTCAGAACTAGTCAAAACAGCATCATTTCACCTGCTCCATAGACAAAGTGCGTTGCATCTCACCTAAGTACACTCTGTGGGTGCGTTGCATTTCAAAAATCCCTTCTATGGGGTGCAATGGGTGAGAAGAGACAAATGGCAGTGTCAATCCGCGAGGTGGAGAAGCATGGAATCTTCCAGAAACTTCTCTTGTGACACTTGCCATTCTGAATTCGACCAAGGATGAGTAAGAGATCATAAATCTCCAAGTGGAAGCAAGAACTATCAGAGGGAAGACACTAATCAAATCACAAGCTGACTCATTGCCCTTACAGATATCTATATATGGATCCCTCATCCCAGAGATCCAGGAGGCTGGAATTTTGCATCTTGTAAGGAATTGTTGTTGGTTTCTTGAGGCAACATCATAGTGTTGGGTGATATAAGCTTTGCATGAGGTGAAGAAGGGCTTACTTGCTGAGAGGATGATGCTGGGTCAAAACAACTGGTTGTAACTCTCTTGGCTCTTTCTTGATTATCAATAAAGCTATTCAAGTTTTCCTCCATACTCTTGTGTCATTTATGTTTCATGCATTTGTATGGTCAATTTATATCTGATCCTAGATTGTTTATGATAATAGATCCATGTTCTTGTATAGTATTATGCTACTTTGATTCTACATGTATCTGCGAAGCTAGGTGTACAAGGAAGAAAGTAGCAAAGGACTATCAGAAGAGAGAGGAATCGAACTAGAAACCAAGCGCAAGACAGAGGTTGGTCTCCTTTATTCTTCTCTCATCTATATTTCATAAAGAAAAACGAAAGTAGCTTTACTTTGTTTGTTTCTAAGGTAGCTACCACACCTTAGCGGGATTAGCAGTTCTGCATAGACACTTTTCCCTGTAGCAATTATGGCCAGGTTTGGAGGTATGGCATGGGAGTTGTCCTTGATGGAAACTCTCTTTGGTAACAGATCTCAGTTCAGGCTTTTAGAATGAAGGAAAAGACATATATGCAGGTTCATCTAGGCTAAGTCGCGTATACACGCAGGTTAGACATTTCAAAGGCGCGTGTGCATATACACGCACTTTCATGCAAGGAAAAGCGCGTTTATGTTGGAGAACTTACCTTTGGTCCGTGGTAGTTAGTCCTTGGTACTTGAACCTGTGGTTTTGGACCATGGTATCTCGTCAGAAGTATTGACCCCAGGTATTGGGCCCTTGGTATTGTTTATTATGGTTTTGGACCATGGTATTGTGGAAGGCCTAAAACTATAAAAGAGGAAGGAGATCATGTGGCAAGATATGATCTGATTGATTGAATATCTGATATTGTGCTAGATCTGGAATACTGGTGATTGGGTTTTGGTGCAGATCTAGATCTGAATGAAGGAGGAACCTGAGCGCAAGAAGGATAAGGTCTATTCATGGATCGAAATCTCAAGGCTTGAATATTGATATTTCTGTATGATTTTGATCTGTTATATGTGGCGCACTCTTGATCTATAAATCTGATAATCTGGGTTAACTAATGACTGAATGTTTAAAAGAATGAATTATCCTTTATAGATTTGTACATAGGTTCAATGAAGTGCAGGTGCATATACACGCTTTTTCTGTGAATGAAAGAAGCGTATATGCAGGTTGGTTGTGGTACAGAAGCGTATACACGCAGGTTGCTGAATAGTAAGTAGTGTACATATCTTGATTTATGTTCTAGTTGCTTCTATTTTATTGCTGCAGTGTTCTGGGTTCAGAATTGGTGTTTAATTACAGTTACTATGTTCTAGGTACAGCAGACAGAGAAGTGTTTATTTGATTCAGTTTTTGATTGGTGAAAAGGATTTTGGTTGATGCAGAAATTCTTGATGTTTGATTGATTCTATCTGTGGATCCAGTCTGAAAATTAATGAAACGAGGTCCCTAAAAGCAAAGAGAAGGTTGCAGCCTTCTGCAGGTAGAAGCCTGCGTACTAGTATCTCAAGCTAGTACAAGAACTAAGGGGGTTGGAGCTCCCTTCTAGGAAAGCTGGAGAATGAGAGAGAGTTGTAGCTCTATGTAGGTTGCAGCCTGCGTACTGGTAAAGACTGCACCAGTACAAAACATTGTAAAGAGAAGTTTCTAATTAAAAAGAAGATAGAGACGAATTGCAGCAGGGGGTTTTCACCCACAATGGGTTTCCTCCTTATATCTTGTGTTCTTATGTGTGACTGTCTTCTGGTCTGTTTCACTATTTCTGGTACTGTTTATTTACTTCTGATTCACAGATTAATAACTGACATCTGAAAGATAAAAGTCTACTCTATATACGTGGGTTTCTTTATCTGTAGTTGCGTATATACGTGGTTTTTAATAACTGAAGTAGCGTATATTATCTAGAGTTGAAAAAAAAAATATTTGACTTGATAATACTGATTCACCCCCCCTCTCAATATTATTTCCAACAATTAGTATTAGAGCAGGTCCTTCAGGAGAATCTTGATCACTTGAAGGAAGATCGTTCATCATGAGCAACTACGAGAGGGAAGCATCAATCAGGCCACCAATTTTTGATGGGACAAACTTCGTTTATTAGAAGGTAAGAGTTACTGCCTATCTTCAATCTCTTGGTATAGAAGTCTGGGATATCATAGATGCAGGGTATACTTTTCCATCAGCAACTCCTACAGATCCGGCTGAGAAGAAGAAATATGAAACAAATGCAAAGGCAGTCAATACTCTATTAGGATGCCTATCTCAATCAGAATTTGTCAAGGTAATGCAGTTTAAATCCACAAAAGAGATATGGGACAAGATTGTTCTGAGCTATGAAGGAGATGATCAGGTAAAATGAGCAAAACTTCAAACCCTCAGGATTCAGTATGAAAATCTCAGGATGTATAATGATGAAAGTGTGGCTAACTATTTTCTTCGTGTAGATGATATTGTTAATTGTATGAAAAATTTGGGTGAAGAAATAAAAGAGGTTGTTGTGGTTGAAAAAGTTCTAAGATCTTTGTCCCCTAGGTTTGAATCTAAAGTTTCTGCAATAGAAGAAAAAGAGAATCTACAAAGCCTTAAAATGTCAATGCTGCACGAATTCTAACTGCTTATGAAATGAGGAAAGGAGGTCCATCAGATAGGAGAGAAGCTGCCTTCAAGGCTTTAGGCGAAGGCAAGTACTAAGAGTCAGGACACGTGTCAGAAGAAGAAGAAGAATCAAATTTTGTCAGAAATCTTCAACGAGGTACTGGACGGTTCCGAGGTAAGTTACCTTTCAAATGCCTTGCTTGTGGAAGAGTCGGTCACTACGCTGCCAAATGTCCACACAAGGATAAGATTGACAGAGGGAAGGAACCTGTTAGATGGAACAAGAAACAGAATGCAAATAAGAAAAGCTATTACACTCATGAAGATAGTGATGGACTTTCAAATAGTGACGAAGATGAACGAAGTAATGACTATAAACTTTTAATGGATTTTGAAGATAATGACTACATGGATGCTATAGATGTAGAAGGTTTTTATGAAGAGATGTCTAATCTCAAAATTTGCTTAGAAGAGAAAAACGTGATTATTGATACTCTGCAATGTCAACTGGCTGAAAGGGAAAAACATCTTGAAAAATTGGAATGTGAAATTGTTGGTCTTAGAAAGGAGATTGAGAAAACAAAAGCTATTAATCTTAAATTTGTTAAAGGATCTGAAACTCTGGATGCGATTATCAATGTGCAGTGTTCTCCACTAATCAAGACAGGTCTGGGATATAATGGAGAAACATCTCAAGCATCCACCTCCAAAAGTTATCTTGATGCAGCAAGGAGGAGCGAGCAAAGGCCTAATAGAAATCATCAGGTAAATCAGGGACAGTTTACCTCAAGAACGAACAAAGACTATCAAGAAAATCGGGGGAAAGCTACCTTAAGGACAAATAGAAGCTACAATCAGCCACAGGTAAAATCTTCCCAATTTGCATCAAGTCAGTAGAAACTACAATCGGTTGGATGATAGATTTGATAATCGCAGGAGTTTCTTCAATGGCCAATGCTTCTCTTGCCATAACTTTGGTCACAAAGCAGCCCAATGTGTTACCTATAAGACAATTGTTGGGCCGTTAATATGCCATTATTTTTATCACTTTTGAACACTTATTCCACCCATTTCTACTATTCTTCATCATGTCATTTATTATAATTTATTATATAAATCCATTTTATGATGATTTACGCTTCTATGAATGAATATTATTTATTCTCCTTTATTTCTAATAAATTGATGATTATGCATGATTTTATCAATGATAGTTTTAATAAATCAGTTGTGACATTATTCACCATTTTTAGCCTCCAAGATAATTTCCAGATTGAAGATTTGATCATTAAAAGTTCCAACTCAGAAATTCGCTGGAATAAGAAGTGACGGTTTTGCGGTTGAGATTCTGAGCAAATGAAGCAGAATCTGGAAAATCCGGAACATGGGTTTTGTCCAGAACGGACCCAATTAACTTTATTGGAGGACGATTTGCCCAAATTCGGCTTGTACTGAGAGAAACGTATGGTTCTTTGAGCATAATTTTCTCAGATTTGTTGTTGCGACCGTCCTCCAAATCTCAGCTGCAAAGCAAAATTCGTCTTGCTCTTGTTGAAAGCTGGATGGAAATATATCTTCTTGTTTATCAATTGGTTAGAAGCAAACCAATTTTGTAATATAAATCATGTTATACTTATCTTTATTGTAACTGCTCTCTGATCTCTCTTTATTTAAATCAGAACAGAGATCAGAGATGGGTGATTTCGGGGGGATTCGAATGATGGAAAAATGATGGAATTGAGGATTTAGAATTAGAGATTTAGAATTAAGAATTCATGATAGGATAGGAGAAAGAAATGATTGTTTCAAGTTGTAAGTCTCAAAGCTGCTGGTGTTGTAATGATTTTACCATTTAATGATTAATACCTGATTTGGGAGTTGCTATTCATTCTTTTCATCTGAAGTAGCCCAGCAGCATCCGCTGGCGGCTAAGGGCCCAGCCTCTGGTGGAGTACGTTACTGCTGTGTATCATATCTTTACAATTGCTGCTGTGTGATGGTTTGATTTATTTCCTATTCTTTTGAATTGCATTATTTTACAGTTTCATGTTTTTATAGTGTGCTGTTAGAATATTTTATGGAATTGTTTTATTGCACAAGTTGAGATTGAATCGCGTGGCTGTTCTTTTCCATCATAACAGAGATTATTATCCTTTTCAACTTATATTGTTATGCTGTTCATTTCAAATGTAAAGCTTCGCTGTTCATTTCATATTGTTGGTTATTCGATTCCACTAATCAGAGTTTGCTGTTCAGATTTATTAAATATGATTCGTTGTTTAATTCCTTTAATTATAAGTTTGTTGTCCATTTACTTCGCTATTCAGTTTGGTTGATTAATTGCAAGAGTTTGCTTTTAAAGAGTTTTCCTAGTTTACTTTCAATGGAAGCTTTAGTTTAATTTCTATTTCCTTTTGATTGCTTTAAAGCAGGACTGTCAACTATAGAGAACATTGGTTATTGCGTCCTCGTTCCCAGATTGATTGTCTTGTTCCGGTTTGATTTCAATTGCATCAATATCCAGAGGAATGAGTTATTGCTACTGTATCCTAGATTGATGGTTGTTTGAGTGAATGATTTAGTTTAAGAACATTTCAGTTTCTTGCTATTCCATTTCTTATCTGCCGTTCCATTTCCTGTTATTCGCATTATCTTTGCTTTGGTGTGAAAAACGATCTGAAACTGTAGTGGGCATTAGCATTTGCTGTCTAGTCCCCGGATTGATGATCTGTTCCTTGATTACTTTTGGTTACATCAGTTTCCAAAGGGATGAGTTATTGCTACTGGACCCTTGACTGATACATTGCTTATTTTTCCGAATGCATGATTTAAGTCTTGAAGTGCTTTGCTGTAAGTAGATTTTTTTTCCAGCTTTCATTTACTTTTGGATTTTGAGCACTATACTGCAAAACATTACTCTTGAGTAAATAGCCACCTCAGACTGAGTACACTCTTGAAATAAAAAGTCGTCCCTGGGTTGATAATTAATGTGAAGGTAATTAGGAGTTCAAAAGACACCTTTTTAGCGCTCCACATTTTGGCGCCATTGCCGGGGAGAGTGTAGCCATTTCTAAAGAGTAGTGTGAATCTGATGAGTGCCTACTAGGGAAGAGTTGGATCTTAAACATGGAAGGTAAGAACCTACATGCGGAGCATGTAAAATCCCTGCTCCACTGTCCGCTTTCCTAACATATTTGCTATTGCTTTGTTGGGTAGAAATAGATGTTTGAATTTTTGTGTGAATGAATTAAAAGAAAAAAAAATAGAAATTTTTAAAAACAAATCTCATGATTTCTCTCAAGTGGTGATGTAAGCACCACCCATTGCACTAACCGATTGACAGGAACATTTGAAGAAGGGGCCTCAAAGAAACACATGAAGAACATCTTCTATTATGGTAAAAAATGGATCACATTTTTACTTTTGAATTTCTTATCAAAGATCTAGGAAGAGTGACACAAATGCACATAATTCCCCCATTGTCTCTACCAAATTTTCATGGCTTGACAAATGAAGATCCAGATACATTCTTATTTGAGTTCGAAATACTTTGTAGAGGATATGATTATCGTACTAATGATCAAAGATTGAAAGTGTCTCCTCTTACTCTAAAAGGAGTAGCTCTCCGATGGTTCATGAGCCTAGGTGGGAATTGCATCCAAACATGGGAGGACATGAAGAACATATTCTTGAAGAAGTACCAAGACTATTGCAAATCCAATGAAGATATTTTCGGTATGATACAAGGGGAAGATGAAAGTTTGGAGGATTATGTAGATCGATTTCATTATAACCTTCAAAAATTAAAGCATAAGCATTTGGAAAAAGAGATCTTAAAAACACTCCTTCTTAAAGGAATCAAAGATGAATTTTTAGAACTCTTAAATCTGATAGGAAAAGGTGATGTTTTTCAGTTATCATATGATGATGTTTGTGAATTGTGCATAAGCTATTCAAGAGGAATCTCCAAGGCTGGTAAGAATTCTAGAGATGTTTGTTCTTTCTTTTCCAAATCTGCTACAAGAATAAGAGACATAAGAGCTGAAATCAATACTTTATTTGAAAATTTTGAAGTTGATTTTATTAGCTCTCTAAATTCAAAATTGGATGCTTTGCAGGTTCGGAAAAATCAAGAATTTGATGAAGTGTTTTCCACTCATGACCGAAAGGAGCAGTCCATAGATAGTTGTTCTTCCTTATCTAGGATGGAAGTAGCATATCAAAGAGATGAGGAAGATGCAACAAATTCAAAACCATGGAAATCATGGCCTGCAGATATGGTTCAAAACACTTCCTCTTCATTCTCTTACTTGCATAATCCATTATGGAATACTAATGTGTTAGGGCAGCCATGTCAATTTCAATATAACCACCAATCTTGTTTACAAGTTGGGCATGGTTCATCTTATGATGGCATGACTACTCTCCCTCATCTTGTAGCACAAACATATTCTCCATATTTTTCACCAGCTCTTCCACAACATCCTGTTTGCATACCAAATTCATCCACTCAACCCAATCAACCACATCATCACAATGCTCCATTCCTTACACATTTTCCTGCTCAACTAATTCCACACCCTCACCATAATAAACCAGTACAACATGCTTACAATGTTGAACTACCAAATTTACCCACCCTTCCCACCCATTCTATCTCACATGCGCCACTAGAGAAAACTTATAATGGGATTCAAAATGTTTCAAATTCAAAAATTGTAGAAGCTATGGAAGAAAATGAGGTTTCTTATAGTATGTATCAACAAGCTATTTTAAAAGCTCAAGAACTTCATGATCTGATGGATATGAGAAATCAAGAAAGTAACGGATACATTGAACATTGGTTTCACTCCATCATTTGTTTGCAACATCACTCTATGCTTCAACAATTTTTGATACCATTTTTTGAAGGGAAGTTGGCTTCTCATACCCTAATATCCATTAACATGCATTTTTCAAATTTGGGTATGTGCATACATGAAGCCCTATTTCGAAAATGGTTCCATTGGAAGTACTCCTATACGTAGTCATATTCATTTTTCAAATCAAAATAGGTTAGTGTAGAAAATAAAATAAATAAGGGAATAAATAAATGCATTTTGTTTTTTTTTGTAAAACTAGTTGTTTCTTTTGTTGCAACACGCTATTGAAATCAACATCGATGATAAATGTTTCAATTCATTTGTGTATGTAGATGATTTATAATAGAAATAACAATTCTACAAACACTTATATTCATCTTTATCATCAATATGAAAAAATGGTTGAATATCATTTTTTTGGCTTGCGGGCTTGATAAGATTTCTGGAAAAACAGTCGGGACAGTCATGTTTTGAGGGACCAAAAGTGAATATTTTTAAAACCTGTTTCTACCCTAGGTGGCCCTTTATGTCTACTTTCTAACCCAATTTGAACCACTCAATTTGGATTTGAAACGAAAAAGTTAGAAACAAAACATTGACAGGGTGTCTAGTGGGCAGCTCAGGAACAGAGTTGGGACAGTCAATTTTTGGAGGCATAAATGTTTGAATTTTTAAAACCTGTTACTATGGTAGATTTTCCTATGAATCTAGTTTACAATGCAATTGGAATCACTCATTTTTGATATTGTATGGGGAAGTTATGATCAAAATACTGACTGTCAATCGTAAATCAACACTCTTAAAGCTTTGTCTTTCCAGCTGTTCCTTAAAGTATTTGACCTATCAATTTTTCTTGTCTTCAAAACCTGTTTCTATTGGAGATAAATAAATGAATATACTTTCATTTCCAATTTAAATCATTCGAATCTGACATCAAACGAAAAACCTATGCTTAAAACATTAACTGTTGGTCTAAGCTGGGTAATCGAAAATGACTCTGTTATGCATGTTGTTCTAACTAAAATTGACATATCATATCATTGAGTTTTTAAAACCTATTTCTATTGGAGATACACCTTTGAATTAGCTCTCATTTTGCTTTGGAATCACTCAATTTGGACGAAAAACAAAGAAGTTGTGATTAAAACACTGCTGGTTAGTATGGTCGACCACTGCTCTCCCGCAGGTGACAAATAAATTTTACTTTGTTATTTTCTCTGTGGATTTGTTATATAGAGTAACTGCTTGTTAGTTTTTTGCATAATTCTTGGATTAGGGAAGCCCGATCACCTCTCTTTCTGCATGATTTGATGTTTTATTGCAGGTAGACACTCGTTTTTTGCAGGTCTTGGGAAAATAAAGAAGGTCAATTTATGGACGAGTGATTTTTGAAAGAAATTTTAATGAAACAAAGGAATTTCATCCAAGTCATTACCCAACGGATTCATAATAGAAGAAATGAAAAATTGATTTCGATTTGAAGATTCATGTCTTGTCACTGTTGCCAAAACATTTTTCAAAAAGATCATTTTTTTACATAATATCATAGCTGTTGTAACTTAATTTACATATTGTTTTTAAATAAAATGTTGTTTCGTTTCTAATTTCTCTTATATTTTGTGTTTCAGGTGTTGCTTCATTCAAAGTGTAACTCATCCTCAGCATCAATACAGTGAACAACGAATTCATTCTTTGCGTGCTTACATTTTATGCTTGTGCATTTTTGCTATTCCTTTTTTTGAAGAGACAACATTTGTGTGCACTTTTGTTTCTACTGTTCCTTTTCCAAAAGGACAACATTTACATTTTGCTGTTCCTTTTCCAAAGGAACAACACCTTTTGGGGCAGCAGTTTATTTTGTTGTTCCTTTTTCACGGTTCATTTTGTTGTTCTTTTTTCACAGTTCATTTTGTTGTTCCTTTTCCACGGTTCGTTTTGGCGTTCATTTTCCACGGTTCATTTTGCCGTTCCTTTTCCACGGTTCATTTTGCTGTTCCTTTTTCATGTTTTGTTGTTCTTTTCTGAATGGAACAACACTTCTGCACTTTCACGTTTTGCTGTTCCTTTTCGAATGGAACAACACTTCTGCACTTTTCATTTTTCCTGTTCCTTTTCTAAAGGAACGACACTTGCGTTTTTGTTGTTCTTTTTCCAAAGGAACGACACTTTTCATTTTTGCTATTCCTTTTCCAAAGGAACGACGCTTGCGTTTTTGTTGTTCCTTTTCCAAAGGAACGACACTTTTCATTTTTGTTGTTCCTTTTCCAAACGAACGAAACTTGCATTTTTGTTGTTCCTTTTCCAAAGGAACGACACTTTTCATTTTTGTTGTTCCTTTTCCAAAGGAACGGCACTTGCGTTTTTGCTGTTCATTTTCCAAAGGAACGACACTTTTCATTTTTGCTGTTCCTTTTCCAAAGGAACGGCACTTGCGTTTTTGCTGTTCCTTTTCCAAAGGAACGACACTTTTCATTTTTGTTGTTCATTTTCCAAAGGAACGGCACTTGCGTTTTTGCTGTTCCTTTTCCAAAGGAACGACACTTTTCGTTTTTGTTGTTCCTTTTCCAAAGAAACGACACTTGCGTTTTTGTTGTTCCTTTTCCAAAAGAACGACACTTTTCGTTTTTGCTGTTCCTTTTCCAAAGGAACGACACTTGCGTTTTTGCTGTTCATTTTCCAAAGGAACGACACTTTTCGTTTTTGCTGTTCCTTTTCCAAAGGAATGACACTTTTCATTTTTGTTGTTCCTTTTCCAAAAGAACGGCACTTGCGTTTTTGCTGTTCATTTTCCAAAGGAACGACACTTTTGATTTTTGCTGTTCCTTTTCCAAAGGAACGACACTTGCGTTTTTGCTGTTCCTTTTCTAAAGGAACGACAACTTTTAGTTTTTGTTGTTCCTTTTTCCAAAGGAACGGCATTCGCATTTTCACACTTTTTTTGTTTGTATTTTTGTTTTTTTTTTGTGCATTTCCTTTGCTGTTCCCTACACGGAACACCACTTTTTGAGTGTTTTTGCTGTTCCTTCAAAAGAGCAACACTTTGGGAGTATTTTCGAGAGCAACCCTTCCTTCCTCTTGTGGAATTATTCCTAGTTCATCTCAACCACATTTTACTGATTCCCCTTCATGGCATGAAGTACACTATTTTTATGAGGACAAGAATTATGGATTCTATTGAAGCGAGTTAATATCATTCACGTTATGATCTTTAACAGGACATCTCCTTGATGATAGATTATTTTCAAAAGGGACACAATTATTTATATACTACTTTACTGCATTGTTTTCTGTTGAACATGATATTGATTGATCATCTTAATACCATGCTGGCTCCACCCTTCTGGATTATAATCTTCTATGTCTGTAATAAATGAGATAATGGGTATATTTTTCTATTGACATGTTCAACTTCTTCCACCATCCCTGCTCTTAAGGAGTACTGAGCCTCCCTCTTTTTATCATAAAAATGTGTAATAACAACAAAATTTTGTTTGCAGATGGAGGATAGGGGGTCTCATTACGAGCCAGCCTACCATGTTCATAAGGCTGTAACAAAGTGACATTCCCATTATGGCCACCACACCAGGGTTATGATCCATTGGATAGCCAAATTATCCTTGGAATAGGAGGTCTCATCATGAGCCGGCCTGATCACTTTTGCTACATCCCACTGAATGGCAGTGTGGTTATCTGGTTACCACGCCAGCACACTGATCTCTTCTGTAGAACAACACTGTAACTCTCCATTTATAAATTGAGGATCCTGGCTCATATGGGTTGAAAAGCAACCCTGCCGAGGCTATGGACGTCTGCTGGCAGCAGCGGCTCTGCTTATGGTATTGAAGTTATATCTTATCATCAATTATTATTATAATACCCTTTTCTTATTTTTTCTTTTTATCAGAGAAGTTATTTCCTTAACTTTTTCCCTGTTTTGAACCTTTATGCATGAGAAATTGTTTTATGATCAATCGCATCATTTTCAGCTAGCATACTATCAGTAAATCATCTTTTTGGCATATTGTTGTTCTTTTTCTCTTTTTCATCACTTATCATCAATTCAAAGCGTCCTATCTCTTATTCATAACTATCTTTACACACTCTGCTCTCATTATAACCATAACTCTCGCCGTCCTATCATTGATATGTGTACTTTACTGTTGTATTGTTCATTCCCTTGCCTTGCCATCAGCATAACACCTTTCATAGGCTTTATGGTCATGAAATCCCTTTTTCAATTGGAGAGGGGAATGTATGCATTATGGGATTGCATGCGATATGATTACTGCACTCTGCCATCACTTGTTGATTTGCCAAAATATTAGTATTACATGTATACATAAGTTTTTCTGATTGAAATTTTTGCATGCATCTTATCTATTGCTTACACTATGGATTCAAGAACATTGTATGCAAAATAGTGCTTTGTTTACAGGAGAACAATAAGTATGGGCAGAATTCTATTCACAGCATGACCACACTATTGCAACTAACAGAAGAGGCTCGAGCAACTCGTGAACGTGAATAATTCTTTAGACATGATGTGCTTACCTGGATTCCACCTTTTGCATCACTTTCAACGGCAACTCTGCCTACATCAGTTTCAACAAATGCTAGTACATATATGTCATTCCACATTTTTCTTTTTGGAGGTAAAACTTGAGGTAAAATAGCATAATTTTCTGATTTATTACGAATTTAGAAGAATTTAATGAAATCCATTTTGAGCATTATTTATCATCCTTCATTCCACATCTTTACCACTTCCCCTTTTTCAGCGGCATATTATCTTTCAGTTTGGGGGAGTGTTGCTTTCATTCATTTCTTTCTTATGACCATGTCATTCATATTCTTTATCATCCATTTCTATTCTTATTCATTCTCAACACCTCCCTTATTCCATGTTGTTTTACACCAAGCATAGACTTCAACAGATAGTAGCAACCACCTCTATTTGTTTTCTAGCATCACATGAGGGCATGCTAATTTTTCAAAGAGGGGGAGGAATTGCTACGCATGATGGATGTTTGAATTGCTACGCATGATGGATGTTTTCTTTTTTCTTTCTCATTTAAGGCATACAATTTCAGTGTAGAAATTGATTTCCATAATATTTTTAAAGCTATGAACTCAATTCTTGTGATTTTTGGAAAACACAGACGTATCATTAATAAAAACCCAGACAATTTCAAGATGAATTGGTTCATAAATTTTCAGAAATCATGCACTCTCACCTACAACCATTTTGTTTATATCTCATGATCCGTGCATCAAAACGATCTGATTTTTGGACCATAGAGGCATTCATATATAACAAATTTACTTGCAACATTTCAACAAAATCTGGTTTGTAGTGTTTAGGAAAATGGTTAATGAAGGTTGATATCACTTATATCATATTTTGTTGCAACTTCATATGCACATAACTTGAACGTCAATGAAAAATTGGTATGCCTTCATCAAGAGTGCTAAAAGTGAATATTCATTAATTAAGGAAGAATTCATTTGTTCTATCCATTTCATGAGCTGAGATGAACATATTTTTTTTATTGCTTGGTTAACACATGGGTTTTTGTCTTTGGGTTGCATGAGGACATGCAATATATTCAGTTTTCGTTGCATGAGGACATGCAACATATTGAGTGTGGGGGTATGTTGGGCCATTAATATGCCATTATTATTATCACTTTTGAACACTTATTCCACCCATTTCTACTATTCTTCATCATGTCATTTATTATAATTTATTATATAAATCCATTTTATGATGATTTACGCTTCTATGAATGAATATTATTTATTCTCCTTTATTTCTAATAAATTGATGATTATGTATGATTTTATCAATGATAGTTTTAATAAATCAGTTGTGACATTATTCACCATTTTTAGCCTCCAAGATAATTTCCAGATTGAAGATTTGATCATTAAAAGTTCCAACTCAGAAATTCGCTGGAATAAGAAGTGACGGTTTTGCGGTTGAGATTCTGAGCAAATGAAGCAGAATCTGGAAAATCCGGAACATGGGTTTTGTCCAGAACAGACCCAATTAACTTTTTCAAAGAACGGTTTGCCCAAATTCAGCTTGTACTGAGAGAAACGTAGGGTTATTTGAGCACGATTTTCTCAGATTTGTTGTTGCGGTCGTCCTCCAAATCTGAGCTGCAAAGCCAAATTCGTCTTGCTCTTGTTGAAAGCTGGATGGAAATATATCTTCTTGTTTATCAATTGGTTAGAAGCAAACCAATTTTGTAATAGAAATAATTTTATACTTATCTTTATTGTAACTGCTCTCTGATCTCTCTTTATTTAAATCAGAACAGAGATCAGAGATGGGTGATTTCGGGGGGATTCGAATGATGGAAAAATGATGGAATTGAGGATTTAGAATTAGAGATTTAGAATTAAGAATTCATGATAGGATAGGAGAAAGAAAGGATTGTTTCAGGCTGTAAGTCTCAAAGCTGCTGCTGTTGTAATGATTTTACCATTTAATGATTAATACCTGATTTGGGAGTTGCTATTCATTCTTTTCATCTGAAGTAGCCCAGCAGCATCCGCTGGCGGCTAAGGGCCCAGCCTCTGGTGGAGTACGCTACTGCTGTGTATCATATCTTTACAATTGCTGCTGTGTGATGGTTTGATTTATTTCCTATTCTTTTGAATTGCATTATTTTACAGTTTCATGTTTTTATAGTGTGCTGTTAGAATATTTTATGGAATTGTTTTATTGCACAAGTTGAGATTGAATCACATGGCTGTTCTTTTCCATCATAACAGAGATTATTATCCTTTTCAACTTATATTGTTATGCTGTTCATTTCAAATGTAAAGCTTCACTGTTCATTTCATATTGTTGGTTATTCGATTCCACTAATCAGAGTTTGTTGTTCAGATTTATTAAATATGATTCGTTGTTTAATTCCTTTAATTATAAGTTTGCTTTCCATTTACTTCGCTATTCAGTTTGGTTGATTAATTGCAAGAGTTTGCTTTTAAAGAGTTTTCCTAGTTTACTTTCAATGGCAGCTTTAGTTTAATTTCTATTTCCTTTTGATTGCTTTAAAGCAGGACTGTCAACTGTAGAGAACATTGTTTATTGCTTCCTCGTTCCCAGATTGATTGTCTTGTTCCGGTTTGATTTCAATTGCATCAATATCCAGAGGAATGAGTTATTGCTATTATATCCTCGATTGATGGTTGTTTGAGTGAATGATTTAGTTTAAGAACATTTCAGTTTCTTGCTATTCCATTTCTTATCTGCCGTTCCATTTCCTGTTATTCGCATTATCTTTGCTTTAGTGTGAAGAACGATCTGAAACTGTAGTGGGCATTAGCATTTGCTGTCTAGTCCCCGGATTGATGATCTATTCCTTGATTACTTTTGGGTACATCAGTTTCCAAAGGGATGAGTTATTGCTACTGGACCCTTGACTGATACATTGCTTATTTTTCCGAATGCATGATTTAAGTCTTGAAGTGCTTTGTTGTAAGTAGATTTTGTTTCCAGCTTTCATTTACTTTTGGATTTTGAGCACTATACTACAAAACATTACTCTTGAGTAAATAGCCACCTCAGACTGAGTACACTCTTGAAATAAAAAGTCGTCCCTGGGTTGATAATTAATGTGAAGGTAATTAGGAGTTCAAAAGACACCTTTTTATCGCTCCACAACAATCATGACTAGAGAAGCTCAAAAACAAAGGAATATGACTGGGATCATGAAAAGGACGTATAACAACTTTTCATCCCTTGAAAATGAAGTTGAATGTTCTATTTGTAATAACTTTGGTCATGAAGATTCTGAATGCAGGAGCAGGTTTTGGAAGACAACTCAGAAGGAACAAACCTCAAGTGCCAGAACATGGAGAATGAAGGAACCACAACCAGAAAGATGTGGGATAGCCTTTTATGCAGAAGGACATGAAAATCTATGGTATATCGACAGCGAATGTTCGAAGCATATGATAGGTGATAAAGAAAAACTTGAATCATATACTGCATTAGAAAATGGAAAGAAGGTTTCCTTTGGAAACGATAACCCTCCAGCCATAAAAGGAAAACGCATTGCTCAGTTGAAAGAAAAGGTCAGGGCTGGAAATATTTTGTATGTTGATGGCTTGAAGCATAATCTACTGAGTGTTAGTTAGATGTGCGATCAAGGAACCGAGGTAATATTTCGATCAAATGGATGTAGTGTTCGTGATCTTGATACAGGAAAAACAGTGATCAAAGGCAGAAGAACTCCAAATAATCTATACATATTTGAAGAAGGACAACAACAATGCTATTTGAGCAAGGATGATGAACACTGGTTATGACACTGGAGGTTGGGGCATCTAAGATTTTCACAAATAAGGAAAGCATGCAAGTACCAGGCAGTTCGTGGTCTTACAGATATCAAAATTCAGACAACACCATATGCAAATCATGTCAGTTTGGTAAGCAAACCAGAACTAACTTTCCTGAGAAGGAAGGATCAGCTAGCATGCCTCTTGAGCTAGTCCATACAAATGTATGTGGTCCATTTAGGACAAGGTCACCTCGAGGAGAAGAATACCTTATATTATTCATTGACGACTTCTCCAGGTTTGCTTGGTTAGGACTTATGAAGCACAAAGACGAAGCATTCGAAAAATTCAAATCCTTCAAAGCCTTGGCTGAACATGAATCAGATTACAAAATTAAGTGCCTCAGGTCCGACAGAGGTGGGGAGTTTACCTCAAATGAATTTTTTGATTTCTGTGAAGAACATGGAATAATAAGGGAATTCTCTACAGCTATGACTCCTCAGAAAAATGGAGTGGTGGAAAGGTGAACAGAACAGTCCAACAAATGGCTCGTGCTATGCTTGATGAGTCTGGAACTCCCGCAACCTTCTAGGGTGAAGCTGCATATGTTGCGGTTGTTATTCTCAACAAAACAAATGTCCGAGTGAACAGCACTCAAACTCCTCATGAGCTCTGGTATGGTGAGACTACTTTGGTAAAGCATTTCAAAATTTTTGGGAGGAAATGCTATATTAAGAATACTGATGAGCAGCTTGGCAAACTTGAACCTAGAGCAGATGAAGGCATTCTCCTTGGTTATTCTCCCCACAGCAAAGCATATAAGTGTTACAATAAAAGACTTGGAAGAATTGTTGACAACATTGATGTAGTGGTTGATGAAAAAGGATACATTCCTAGGCAAGTAAATCATGAAGATATCGAAGAGGATGAAGACTACTCTCCAAATCAGACTACTGATGAAGAAGAATCTCAAGAGGCACCAGAGGAGCAGATACGGATAGAAGAAAAGACTCCATCTAGGTATGTTCAGAAGAATCATCCAGAATCTCAAATCTTGGGGCAAAAAGAGGCTGTCATACAAACAAGAAGAACAATTGCAAAAGCCTAAAGCTATTTGGCATTACTCTCCTCCATTGAACCACAAAATGTAAGAGAGGCATGCAAAGATGAATGTTGGGTCAAGGCAATGAATGAAGAACTTGAGCAGATCGAAAAGAATAACACTTGGGAGTTGGTCCCTAGACCAAAAGATAAGAATGTCATAGGGACAAAATGGGTGTTCAAAAATAAGTTGAATGAAAATGGGGAAGTAATTAGAAACAAGGCCAGACTTGTTTGTAAAGGGTATGCTCAACAAGAAGAAGTAGACTTTGAAGAAACTTTTGCTCCTGTTGCAAGACTTGAGGCCATCTGAATGTTCCTTTCTCTCTCAAGCTTTCAGAAGTTCAAAGTATTTCAAATGGACATAAAATCAGCCTTTCTGAATGAAGATTTAGAAGAAGAAGTATACATTGAACAACCAGATGGTTTCATTCTTGGGAATGATCCAAATCTTGTATGCAGACTGAAAAAGGCTCTCTATGGTCTTAAAGAGGCTCCAAGGGCTTGGTACTACCACTTGGACAAATACCTTCATCAACAAGGTTTTTCAAAAGGATCAGCAGATTACAATCTTTATATAAAAATTGAAAATGACAAATTGCTAATACTTGTTGTGTATGTAGATGATATTATCTTTGGTAGCAATGAAGAAGCTATGAGTCAAAGCTTTGCCTTGGTGATGCAGACAGAATTCGAAATGTCTTTGCTTGGAGAACTGACATACTTTCTTGGATTGCAAATCCAACAAAATGAGGGCAGTATCTTCTTGTCTCAAACCAAGTTCCTCAAGCAGATTCTGAAGAAGTATGGCATGGATGATTCGAAACCAGTATGTACCCCTATGGTTACAGGATGCAGTCTCAATGCAAATGATGAATCAGCAGCAGTACATCAACCAACCTATAGATCTATGATTGGAATTCTACTTTATTTGACAGGTACCCGACCAGAAATCATGCATGCAGTGGGAATATTTGGAAGATTTCAGGAAAATCCAAAGGAAACTCATCTTCAGGCAGTCAAGAGAATCTTCAAGTACCTTCAAGGAACTCAAAACTATGGCTTATGGCATCCTAGAGATACAGATCTCACACTTCATGCTTACACAGATGCAGATTGGGCCGGAAGCATGGATGACAGGAAGAGCACAAGTGGTGGTGCATTCTTTATGGGTTCCAGATTAGTATCTTGGTTCAGCAAGAAACAGAGTTTGATTTCTTTATCTACAGTTGAAGCGGAATATGTGGCTGTTGCATCTTGTTGCACTCAACTTCTTTGGATGATGCAAACCTTGCAGGATTTTCAAATCACTTGTACTCCACCTGTCTCTATCTTATGTGATAATACGAGTGCAATAAGCATTTCAAAGAATCCTATCATGCATTCAAAGACCAAGCACATACCTATCAAATATCACTTTCTTCGGGAACAAGTGCTTGAGCAAAAAGTCAAGTTGGAGTATGTTCCTTATAAGGAACAAGTTGCTGATATACTTACCAAACCATTGCCCAGGGAAACTTTTGAATATCTCAAACAGAAGCTGGGAGTAGTTGATGCTTCATCTTGCTGTTGAAGCTTGTCTGTTTCAGATAAAAGATGGTGTACGCGAGTTGGATGAGGGGCATCCACGTATATACGCTGATTTATGCAGGTGCAGTCGCGTATATGGAGTTCAGAAGAAAATTAGCAAGGACAGACTCTGGTTGAAGAGAGTTTGATATGGGTCTGACAGAGACCATCTGGCACAGGTACAGGGGGAGCAGATAATCGTCTACATTGTTGGAATTACCTTAGAAGATCTTGGTTGAAGTACTCAAGCTGATTAGGTGGAATAGAGGCAGCGGGTGAACAGAAGGAAATCTTGGTTGCTGAACTGAATAATGATGGACAGATGCTGCTGCCTGTGACTTTCATAAGTCTTGTTCTAGATAATTCGTCTCTATGTCATGTATCTCTTTTTGTGGTATCTCCTCTATGGTGTCAAGGTCATGTAACGACCTATTTTGGTTTCCCCACTATGCCTGGGATGAACATGTAATGAACTTGGTTGTCATATGTAAATTTCTGATGTATTCCCACTTGGTTGGGTGGATGATCCCCACTTGGTTGGGTGATGGATATATGTATTGAGTCTTTTGGTGATAGGAAGGTCTTTCATAATGTATATGTCTTGGTTCTTCTTGAAGAACATCTTTTGCAGATCTTGCCTACAGTCAGGGGGAGCATGGTCAGTAACAAGGTAGAACTTTCAGCATGTACTCAGGGAGAGCACAACCCTTTGCCCTTGATGACAAAGGGGGAGATTGACTTTGAGGATGTTGGGTTGCCATCAAGTCCAAAGCGGGAGATTGTTGGCATTATGACAGAGGTTTGGAGCTATGGCATAGGCGTTGTCCTTGATGGCAACTCTATTTGGTAACAGATCTCAGTTCAGGCTTTCAGAATGAAGGAAAAGACATATACGTAGGTCCATCTAGGCTAAGTCGTGTATACACGTGGGTTAGATGTTTCAAAGGCGTGTGTGTGTATACACGCACTTTCATGAAAGGAAAAGTGCGTATATGTTGGAGAAATTACCTTTGGTCTGTGGTAGTTAGTCCTTGGTACTTGAACCTGTGGTTTTGGACCATGGTATCGCGTCAGAAGTATTGACCCCAGGTATTGGGCCCTTGGTATTGTTTATTATGGTTTTGGACCGTGGTATTGTGGAAGGTCTAAAACTATAAAAGAGGAAGGAGATCATGTGGCAAGATATGATCTGATTGATTGAATATCTGATATTGTGCTAGATCTGGAATACTGGTGATTGGGTTTTGGTGCAGATCTAGATCTGAATGAAGGAGGAACCTGAGCACAAGAAGGATAAGGTCTATTGATGGATCGAAATCTCAAGGCTTGAACATTGATATTTCTGTATGATTTTGATCTGTTATATGTGGCGCACTCTTGATCTATAAATCTGATAATCTGGGTTAACTAATGACTGAATGTTTAAAAGAATGAATTATCCTTTATATATCTATACGTAGGTTGAGTGAAGTGCAAGTGCATATACACAGTTTTTTTGTGAATGAAAGAAGCGTATACGCAGGTTGGTTGTGGTACAGAAGCGTATACACGCATGTTGTTGAATAGTGAAGTAGCGTACATATCTTGATTTATGTTCCAGTTGCTTCTGTTTTATTGTTGCAGTGTTCTGGGTTGAGAATTGGTGTTTGATTACAGTTACTGTGTTCTAGGTACAGCCGACAGAGAAGTGTTTATTTGATTCAGTTTTTGATTGGTGAAAAGGAGTTTGGTTGATGCAGAAATTCTTGATGTTTGATTGATGCTATCTGTGGATCCAGTCTGAAAATTAATGAAATGAGGTCCCTAAAAGCAAAGAGAAGGTTGCAACCTTCTGCAGGTAGAAGCCTGCGTACTAGTATCTCAAGCTAGTACAAGAACTAAGGGGGTTGGAGCTCCCTTCCAGGAAAGCTGGAGAACGAGAGAGAGTTGTAGCTCTCTGCAGGTTGCAGCCTGCGTACTGGTAAAGACTACACCAGTACAAAACATTGTAAAGAGAAGTTTCTAATTAAAAAAAAGATAGAGACGAATTGCAACAGGGGGTTTTCACCCACATTGGGTTTCCTCCTTATATCTTGTGTTCTTATGTGTGATCATCTTCTACTCTGTTTCACTATTTCTGGTACTATTTATTTACTTCTGATTCACAGATTAATAACTGACATCTGAAAGATAAAAGTCTGCTCTATATACGTGGGTTTCTTTATCTGTAGTTGCGTATATACGCGGTTTCTAATAACTGAAGTAGCGTATATTATCTGGAGTTGAAAAAGGAAATATTTGACTTGATAATACTGATTCACCCCCCCTCTTAGTATTATCTCCAACAGCCCTCCACACATACACCATCCCTATAGCCTGGGAAATTTTCAGGAACATGTCTAGAGAAGATGACATAAAAACTCTCACTGATGACCTTAGCCCATCTAGCAGTGAAGAGGAGGAGCAGAAAGAGGAACTTGAGAAGGAAATCCATGAGGAAGCACAAAATATTCAATTAGAATAAGAAAAAGAGGAAAAACAGAGAGAAGAGGAGAAACATGAAACGACCACAGTTGAACCTAAGGAAGAGAATAAAATAGCATCAAAAGCAGAGAAGAGGAAGAGGAAAAAAGCTGAGAAGAAGAAGCCCAAGATAGCTCAGAAAAAGACTGCCACAGGAAAGGCAGAAACTCAGCAAGGAAAGGAGAAACACCACTAGAGAGAACAGAAACAAAAACAGAAACAGCCGACACAAGCAAAACTGCAAAGGATGAAGAAGAAAAACAGCAAGAAGAAGTGTCTCCTGAGACACTAGCAAGGGAAGCAGCAGTTGTTCTTGCTGCACTTAGCACTCCAGATAAGAAAAAGGTGAAGAGAAAAAGGCAGACATCTATGCATTTCAAAGCTCGGAGGAGCACCAGAATCAAAGTGGGAAAGCCCCAGCCACCTTCGAAAGAACCAATTATCATTAAGGATGCACCTACTGTAACAAAGGAGGAATCTCCCTCCAAAGACTCCATCACCTATGAGAGATGGAGTCCTAACACCTCCACCTGGAACTAAAGAATCAAATTAATGGACTCTAAAGTAGTCCTACAGGAGGCACAAACCTCTCTACATGAAACATTGGATAAGCTCAAAGAAACTAAAAAAATGGAAAAGAAGGCAGAGAAATAGTCCCAAGAGGAAGGTAAGGAAAAATATATACCAGAGACTAGACCTCAACCTAACTTAGGCTCCTACTACAACCTTCTAGAAGGTGGGAAAATCATCCCACAAACATTCGCAGTGCCTCTTTTCTTTGAACTAGAAAAGGAAAGAATCAGGACCCACACCTGGATGCAGATTGCAAAATCTAAAGGGTTTGAAGATATAGGGCACATGGAAAACAAGTTGAGAGACATGAGCAAAGAATTGAGCATGGTAAGGCACACAGAGAGCATCAGAAGAGCTCAACTACAGGAAGAAAATGAACTGTTGAAAAAGCAGCTACGAGAAAGGGAACCTCAAGGAGGAAATAAGCTGTCAATTTTGGAAGGACAACAACAAAAAGAGGGACCCCAAGCAGATAGTGAGGCAGCAATGAAACAACAACAAGAAGAAGAACCACAGACAGATAGTGAGACACTGATGAAATAGCATCAAGAAAAAGAATCCCAGGCAGAAACTGAAGTGTTGATTTTGAAAAGGTAGTTGCAGGAAAAGGAATCCCAGTTAGCCTGCATGGCCAGCTGGGAAATGAAGGCATTGCAGTGCAGACAATAAGCTAAATCATATGCACTACATCTCAAAGATCAGTGGCTCCAATTCTAGATTAAGACACTGGCCCAAAGGGGCACAATACCATTTCAAGATTATGGTCAATTTATGCATTTATGTGATCATAGTTCAGCCGAGGATAAAGCAAAGCTAGCAGAATTTTACCTACACAACATGGCACTTCCTGACATGAATTTATGGGATCCAAATGCTACATTGGGATAGTTACAGCTAATGGCTATGGCTTCTTGGATGAGCCATGAAGAAAAGAGAGCAGTGGAAATTTAGAAAATATGGCAAAAGAGCTAAGTGAGCCGCTGATGATAAGGGCAGAACCAGCAGAACCCTTGGCTCTCATCTCTGCTCACCAACACCTTGCAGCTAATCCTCAAGTTCTCCATGACTATTTTGACAAGCAAGCACAGGCTATTGCTCATTTTGAAGATATGGAGATATTGTTTGGCGATCACTGTCTTCATGCCTGCATGAGAAGGTGGAATACATTGCCACATAGCCTAAGGGTCAGGGAGTATCACTCCCCAAACAGAATGAGGGAAGCCATGAGGAGAGTGCCCCTATATAAGCACTCAATGCAAAACTTGAAAGCCAACTGGATTGGTCTTAAATTCAGTCCTCCACTACTGGTAGGACTGTTGGAAGGAGTTAAGGAGGAGGAAGAACAGAAACAATGGGAGGAAGTGGATAGGAAAGCAGGTTTCCATCACAGAGAATAAGACATCACATCAGAGACTTGGGATCTCAGGGAATCTGTCAGAGCCATTAAAGATGAAAAGTTAGATTAGTTGCTCAGAGGATAAGCAACCCATTCAGCTTGGGGGTGATGATGAGACGCAGAAATGGGTAACTATATGGGCTCATTCTACCTCTTATTTTGATTTAATCCACCATTCTCATTAGCTTGTTGCATGCTTTTGAATATATTTACACTAATAGAGTGAATTGGGTTAGTCACTTTGCCATGTAGTCTAATGAGTGTTTATTGCAGATTTTTGGACAATTTTGGACAAAGACAAGGAATTTATGAGCAAATGGGAGGCAAAACTCGAGGAAAATAGGGAAGACAACTTGTAGGAGGGGTTTCTCCTTCACTAATGACCCCTTTCCTTGAATCCTCCATCAGCAACTTGGAGCACAAAGGCCCACATTGATGATTCGAAGGGGCAACTGAGCAAGTCAAGTAGGACTGTTGTTTATCTTCAGTTCTAGGAAGCCGAGTTCCTTGATTTTAGTAGGACTGTTGGAAGTCCCCATTTGTATAAATAAAAAGGCTTTGAGCCTTAGTAGGTTAGCCAATTTTTAGTATATTTTCGCACTTTGGTGCAGCATTGTGTTAAACTCATTTTCGAGTTCTTTTTTAGAACAGTTTATGTGATGTAACTGCTATTTTTTATAAATGAAGATGAAACAGTTCTTGAGCCAGCACTGATCTCTTTCATAGGGCTGAAGTTTTTAGGTTAGGGCCCAAACCAAGCTGCCCAACACCTCCTTTTTGTATTTATATGTTTTCTTGCTTCCATTCATGAGTTAATTTCTGTTGCATAGATTCATTTTGCTTTGTTAAATTAGGTTGATTTTGATGATTAACATAGTTGTTTTTGTATCAGTTGTGCAAGTAAGTTTTTGAAGTGACAAAAATAATATTCAAAAAGGCCACAACAGGCCCTGATCTCCTTTCTCCCTTCCTGGGACTATGATTTGAGGTCAAGGCACTACTGCTGCCACCAAAAAACACAATTTTTGCTCTTTCATGCAACTACTAGTGTGATAACTTGATTTGGAAAAGTTGATAGTAGCTTAGATTCACATGCTTAGATCATTTCCTGTTCATTCACCATAGTTCTCTTACATGCTTTTCTATTCCTAGGTAACTGATCAACATTTTCTGTTTTTAGGTCAGAAATTAGGTTGAGCTAGACAAAACTCTATTTCTAGTTCTTTCTTTGGTCAGTTGTGATAAGTAAGTGTGCAGATCTCTTGCAGGACATCTCAGCTCACCATCCCTCGATAAAGTAGCTAGCACCAACCCACTTCTCATAGATTTCTTAGCTCATTCACAACATTTCACCAATCTGCCCTAATTTTTGTGTTTTTTCATAAAGTCGTTTTCTTGCCATTTGAACAAATCCAACCATCTCATTCATCCCGGATCTTAATTGACAAGTTCTAGTCACCTCAACACCTTCATCCAGCCTTTATTTCCCCTTCCCCATCATTTTTTCACCTTCAAACATCCAAGAACCACTTTCGACCTCCTCCTATAGATCCTCCTGTAGAACCTCTTATAGATCCTCTGCAGTCTCCTGTAGAATTTCCTGTGAGTGATTTTTCGAAGTCTGATCACAATGGAAGTCTTGAGAAGGGTTCTAGGGGCTTCTTAGGACCCCTCCACACCTTCCTCACCTTCTGCCAAAGCTAACTCCATCTTCCTTTTCCACCAAACCTTTGCACAGTCAAAACCAATCAAATCACATGCATAATAATTCCACATAAAAATACTCAAAAGTACAAAAACATGAATTCTTCTCATTTCTCTTCAGAAGTAGCTTGAATAAATGTAATTTACCTTTTCAGTAGTCAATGGCACTCACTTCATTATTTTCCATCTCTTTTCTTGCAAAAGTAGGGTTAGTGGGTAAACTAAGGTTTGCTAGGGTTTGTTAGGATTTGCGTTTCATTTCAGTTTTCCTTCTCTTTCTACAAGTAGAATAGCCTTTGTAGAGTTAGCTTTCTTCCATCACAATAAAATCTTCTTCTGAGAACTCATAAAATATGGCTTAAGCTCCTAGCAAACTTGCACCAGCTGATCAAGTGACAGCCTACAGTGAGAGCTAGTACTTGTGCATACAGCACCATCGCTTCCAAGTTTGTTACGAACTACCGGGTTGATAAAAGTAAAGTAGGGAGCCCCAGGAGTTGCAGCATTATTGCTACAATACTGGTGCTCACCAGACTAGCTGTATTCCTCAATGGTTTCGTTTTCTTGGTCAATGTGCATTTCAGAAAATTCATCAATGATTTGTAAAAACCTATTAATTTCATCATCATCTTCAAAAACTTTCCAGTATTTGACATTGTCAGGCAGAGATGGTCTATATTTCACCTAAACTTCATAAGTCAATTTAGGAGTCAAACGAGGAATAAACGTGCTAGCAAACACAACAAGGGAATCAGTAAGCCGGTTCTTCATTCTAGGGATGTAAGAAATGTTGAAACTATTAAAAGAATCCTTGAGCTTCCATACCTCATCTCTGTATGCTTTCAGCCTTGGATGATTTGCCTAGAAAGTTTTGTTGACCTGCTGAATGATAAGGTCTGCATCTCCAAACACCTTCAGACCTTTGACGGCCATTTCTTTAGCAGTGTTTAACCCCAATTTCAATGCTTCGTACTCTACTATGTTATTTGTGACCTGAAAAGTTAACTTGAAAGACAAATGAATCCATTCTTGCGTGGAGGACACAATGACTACACTTGCCCCTGCAGCTTCCTTAGAGAAAGCTACCTTAAAGAACATATCCCAAATTTGTGGGCCTTCTTCCTCTGTGATCTAGCAAACTGGTTTCTTAAGCTGCATGGAGGCCAACTGGGATTCTTCAATCTGAAGAATAGAGGCTCCAAAATTAGTGTCGACAACATAAATGGGATTATTAGTGGGATTCCTTTCATCATTAATGATATAAGCCAACTGAGCTTCTCTGTATAATCTCCTACTCTCACCTCCAAAAACTGGGATATAACATTAGACAGATCATTTTTCAACGTTCCACCTAATCTCTTGATCCAACCTCTGGAAAGCAACATGCCAAACTTGGGGGCTACATCTGCTACCACAATATCCATCATCATGCTCTTCGTGGGTAGCTGAGATAAGGTGATGGCTAGGTCTTTGATTAATCCCAAACATTTCACTTTTCTAGAGTCAAAAGAAAACAGGTCATGATAAGACTTGGTAATGTCAAGACCCAACTCATCCATGACAGCCTTGGGCATTAAATTATGGCTAGCTCCTATGTCCAGAAGGCAGTTGTGAAGGATTTTGTCAGAATAGTCAAAGAGACATAGAATGATGGGGATCTGTCATCAGAATTTTCAATCATTGGGCCGAGAACAACAACTGGTTTGTCTTCTTGCAGATTTACATAGTCAGTGGACGCCTGGATGGCTTTAGGCTCAAGGGCCTCGAGGATAGACCTATTGAAGGACTCATTATTCACTAGTTTAATCAGAATTATAAGTATGCTTAGCTTCTGAATTTTTGATTCAAAACTGAAAGGAGAAGGAGACTTGTCAAGGCCTCTTACCTCATGAGTTGGAGCTTTGAGGATGATTGGATCAACTGTCAGTCATTTCTTATTTTTAGCTTGTTGTATTGCAGGGATGACAATTCTCTAAACAGGAGTTTTCTTGGAATCATTCCTCTTCGACCTCAGATCATACTTGTGTTGATCATCAGTTTGCAGAACAACTCCACCATCCCACTCTTGGATGATCTGGTCATTGAATAATGACTTTTCATAGGAAGCTAAGGTTAGGAAGGAGGCACTGCCTTTGTCTTCCAGACAAGGGATCTCATCATCTTATTCAAACTGCTCTTCTTCCATGAATACATTCTGGAAAGGGGTCTTCACCCTTTGGTCTTCATTGGCATCTTTGCTTCTTTACAGAATCTGCAACTGATCATTAGCTCTTCTATATGGATATGGATTTCTAGGAGCAAAGGTATTAGGAACTCTTCCTTTCCCAGGGTGCTACTCAACCTTTAATTTGGAGATTTCAGAGGCTATTGACTCTATTATCTTGGTCATTTTATCAATCTTGGGATCTAAAGATGATGAAGATTCGCCTCTCTGTCTCCTTCCATCAACATTTCCCTTGAGCTTCTCTGCAGCCATGATGTTTGATTCTACTTCCAAGGCTGCATCCTGCATATCAGCTAAGGTAGCACATTGCCTCGCCCTCAATAGTATACAGAAGTCAGAATTAAAGGCACTAGCATAGGTGAGTTTGGTAGAGGTAGTGGTGGGTTTTACTTCAGCTGGTATCTTGTTGTACATGCGGTTAAACCTCTTATTAAAATCAGACAACAACTCACCATTTTCCCTCTTTAAGTTCCCAAACTCGGTGTGGTAGTAGAGTAGATCCTTCTTGTCCCCCCAATGCTTTAGGAATGCATCATCTAAAGCCTCAATATCTACTATAGACCTTGGGGTTAGTTCTCTAAACCATTTTCTAGCCTCTCCATCTAGACTTTGGACAAAGACTCTCATCCATACATCATCTTCACTAATTTCCAGGTTATCAGCATAGCTATAGAATGATTCAAGATTTTCCTCAGCTGTAACACCTTCAGTCCCGATGAACTTAGGCCTATACTTGTGATATTCTCTAGTAGGCATGGTATTCAAAGGAGTGGGTAGTACTAGAGGTCCATACCTAGCAGCTATGATTCTTTTCATTTTGGTAGGTGCTTGTGGACCTGCCATAGCTGTGGTGGCTATAAGGGTACTAGAAGTCTGAATGATAGAGGGTTGAGGAGTGACTGATAGGACTAAAGGATTATGATTGATAGGAGGAGAGGCTTCTTTCGGGCTTAGAACGGAAGGCGAACCTAAAGAACAAGGAGCTCTATGAATCTCTAGGATTTTTTCTTCACTGCTAGTATTAGATGCTATACTCTCAACATGTATTTGTTCTATTACAGGATTTTCTTGAAGAGATATAGAATATTGTTTAGAACTACCTGAACCTGATGCTCCTTTCTGCAATGCCTTTCTTTCTTTGATGATTTTTTAAAGGTCAGGTACTCGGTCAGCTTGTGGCTTCTGAGGATTTCTCCAAGTATGCCTCACAAATTGAGCCAAAACTATGAAGTGGAGTCGCCAAGAGGTTCATCCTCCAGTAGAGTCGCCACATAGATTACTACAACCCAAATAGTGTCTAGACTTTGTCTATCATCAAAGCTGGATTTGTGTCATCTCCCAGGGAGTCTCCTCTCCCAGCAGTGGTGCCAATTATGTTAGCACTCCAGGAAACTCTCCTAGGTTGTAGCTCAGAGATTCCTGGTAACATATAAATCTTCAATATCATTCTTTGAACAATTGGAATGGATTGGGGTTTGGATCAAGTCATATGACTGTTTCAACTCTGTTTTCACTCAAGACATGCATGAACACCTTCATCTTGACAAGGCTTTCGACCACTAATGCTCAATAGTTTATAGATTCAATGAATAGATGGAGAATCCTGACTGTACCAGCATATACAATCTAATTTATCAACGCAGAGATAAGATGACAATTATCTGGCATTAGATACAGAAGAAAACATGAATAACCTATTCAAGTGTAAGCTTATAATAGATGAGAAGATGGAAATTGAACATGTAACAGAAAAAGAAGCTGGAATGAAGATGAGACGCTGGGAGGAAAATAGTATCCATAGTCTCCAAAAGTTTAACACCTCTTCCTTCAAACTTTTAGCTATTTATAGGCTTTTTACAATACTCTCGAACTCTCCAAGGCTCAAGATGTCTTAATCTATCCCCTCTATCTTCTAACTACTTCATGCTGTAACTAGACAACATGAGCTCAGAGAGCTCTGTTTCTAACAAACTCGGTAATCAAATGCTGGTAATTTTGCCTCGCTGTTAGGTGGTTCACTCGTGCCAGCGCATTCCATGATCATTTCTGTTGGTTTGGGTGGATCGTGTTGTTGTTTTTCCCCTTTCAGCCATGCCTTTTGTTGTTTTATTTTAACTGTTCGACTGTCAAAAACACTGGCAAGGCCAACAAATTACCTTCTCGGGTGATAGTGGGGTACGGGGCCGTTGGATGGTGTGGATTGACAGTCGGACTATTGGTTAGGCAGCGGAGATCGAGCCAAGGAAGAATAGATGAGAGAGTGCACAGGAACCATCGGATCGATATGATCAATGGACATGATCATATCGCTAATTGCAGAGGTGAAGGGTTGGTAGACAGTGCGATGAAATTCTGATACGCCAATGGGCGATTAAGCAATGTGCGATAGTCGTCGAATCAACGAATGAAATGGACGGTGAAGATCGATATGATCAGATATCGGAGAAATGAGAGCGCAGCAGGAAGGAGATGAACCGAGAGTGGATTCGTGGTTTTTATGAGTATGGGTGTATAATTTTTTAAGTCTGGCTTATGGCTAAGAAAAGCAAGAGGAGATGTGGACCATCGGAGCTAAAACAGGAGACATTTTAGTAAAAATAGCATCATTGTACCTCAGGGCTAATAGGTCCCACTGCTAGTTAATCATGCTACACTTCCTCATAATCATCGCCCACTTCTGTTCACCATAACTTGACCACCTTTCTAATTTATTCCCCATTTGAAGTGACCTTGCTTAACATGTCCAATTGACTAACACTTTACTTTCCTTTATCAAACTGAAGGTGGCCAAGTTAGCTAGCCACCTTCGCTTATAAAATCAACTTCCTACATATTCCTACAACTTAATCATATTCGTACTTATGAGGGAGTATTCGTGAGGTGACATACCTGCTGATCCTTTTCCTTGCTGATGCATGCTGGAGAGTGGTGTTTCTATGTTGCTCATGACCCAGGTACATCTTCTTGATTACCTTTTTCTTTGTTGTTGATATTATTTTGTTGGTGGGTTGTTTTCTTGATGATGTGTAGGTGTTGACTTCCTCTGTTACTGCTGAGCTTTGGAGTTTAACTGCACTTGCAGTTATGATTCCCCTCTTTCAATCATTGTGCTGAAGGTTAGGCCTGGAATTGTTTTTTCTTCCGAATAGGTTGTTATAGGAAAACTATAGGATGTCCTGTAGCTACCACTTTTTTTGAATTTTTGTGTCCTGTCTCTACCTGGAGGGGGAATAGGTATTGGAATGAGTGGAAGGTGTGGCCATGGAGTGGTAGGTGAGGTAGGCTATGGGTGGCATGCCTCTTTGATGTTCTTTTCTCTTTTTTATTCATTTTTTATTCATTTTTTCTATTTTTTTCTAACTTGATTTTTTTTTTTTATGGATACAGTGGGTGACATGGTCATGAAGGGGGTTGGCTGAGGTGTGGTGAAGTTAATGGCCTTCTTTTTTTATCCCAAAATAGGCCTGCATCATAATTTCTCCATTGGACTGCCTTTCCTATAGATTTTCAAGACTTCCTGGAGTACTATAGGAAACTCATGTAGTAATTACAGGAAATCCTATAGAAAGCACAAAATTGCCTGAAATTTGAATTTTCCTGTTGTTGGAGATGATTATGGATGAATGAACATGGGAATTATGGAGGAAATGGATAAAGAAAAAAATTGGGTTTTGTAGGGATTGCTTCCCTCTGATATCTGTGTCCATTATCTTCTTTGAAACCCTGCAAAAACCAGAATCGTTATGAGTGGGCAGGTTTGAGGTCCCTGTTATTATTTTTGTGCTTTTTCTCTCTCTTTTCTTTTTGAAAGAGAGCCAAGCTGCCTCAAATGAGGTTTTCATCTTGGTTCCCTGCCCTGGGCACCTCAAAAGAAGTTCTCACCCAAAGGTCTTTTATTTTTCCCTTTTTTTTCTTTTTTCTCACTCTTTTTTTTAACACTCTTGGGCTGCCTCAAAGAGGTTTTCAACTAAAGAGTGGGCCTCAAGTGCCTCATGGAGGTTTTCACCTAGGTCTCTTTATTTCTTCTTTTTCTTTTTTCAAAACTTTAACAGACCTCAATAACTTGGTCAGGTGGAAACCGAGACTCCTTCAATCACCATTACTACCTTGTTGATGCTACTAATGAATGCCTTCTTTAAAAAAGGAATTTTGTAGACTTTCAACCTATGCCCATTGACAACCAAAGGGATGCCTTCTTCATCGATGGTTCTTATATGAACAACACCATTATCATTGAAATTTTCTATCACATATGGTCCCAACCATCTAATCATCAACTTGCCTTTGAAATATTTGTATCGAGAGTCATACAGCAGGGCCTAATCGCCTTCTCGAAACAGTTTGTCTTTGATATTTTTTTCATGTCACTTTTTTATTTGTACTTGAGTCACATTTTTGTGTAGGAGGGCTTGCATCCTAAATTCATCTAACCCATTTATCTATATAAATCTCTCTTTTTGTGCTCTAGTGACATCTAGATCTAATTGTGATGCCATCCTTAAGGTGTTGTACTCAAATTCAATGGACATCAAAGCCTTCTTCCCATAGAACAAGTAATAAGGGGTGAAGCCAGTGGTGGTCTTCCAAGTTGTATTGTAGGCCCAAGTGGCCTCCACTAGTTTGTCTTCCCAATCCTTCCTACTCCTGCTAACCACTTTGGTGAGAATGCTTTCCATTACTCTGTTGGTGACTTCTACTTGTCCATTAGCCTAAGGGTGGTAAGGAGTGGAATTTTTTCACTTTATCTTATGTTGGTTTAACATATTCTCAATCATGTTTGAGGTGAATTGATTGCCTTGATCACTAACCAACTCTCTAGGCTATCCAAACTTGTTAAACACATTCTCCCTCAAGAACTCAGCTACTTTTTTGTCTATGGCTACCTTGACAACTTTGATTTCAGCCCACTTTGTTAAGTAGTCGGTGCACACAATGATGTACTATTTCTCTCTGGATGGAGGATCAATGGGCCCAATGAAATCCATGCCCCACTTGTCAAATGGCTCAAAAGTCACTTGAGGTTGCAAAGGAATTTCATCCCTGGGAGTAGGTTTCCCCATCCTTTGGCACCAATCACACTGGATGGTAGACATTCTTGCATCTTGGTGGGGAGTGGGCCAGTAATAGCTAGCTTGTTGTACCTTGAATGTTTTCTTTTGGTTGCATAGTGACCTTGACAAGGCCCATCATGAAAAGCTAGAAGTATGTCAAAAACTTCCTCCTCCCTAACACATCTTCTCAGAATTTGATCTGGGCCCAACTTGAAGAGATTTTGCCCAATCCAAGTGAATGGGGCACTTTTCCTTATAATTCTGCTCTTCTCCTTGGAGGACATATCTGGAGGGAATTGTGGAGCTACTAAGTAGTTGGCTATGTCAGAAAACCACGGAGAGAGAATTGAAATGGCAAATAAATGCTCATCTGGTAGCTAGTCATTGACCATTCCTTCCTCACCTACAAGAAAAGTCAATCTGGACAAAAAATTTGCAACTAAATTTTCTCTGCCAAGCTTATCAATAATAGTTAGATCAAATTGTTGTAACAAAAGTAGCCATCTAATAATTCAAGCATTCACATTAGGTTTGTTCATCAAATATTTAATGGCAGCATGGTCGGTATGTACAAATGTATGGTAACCAATAATGTAATGCCTAAATTTATTCAATGAATGGACAAAAGTTAGGAGCAGTTTTTTAGTCATTGTGTAGTTTAACTTGGCTTTGGACATATTTTTGTTGATGAAGTGAATGGCATAAGGTAGCTTGTCATCTATCTGGCCTAGATTTACTCCTATAGCTTTGTGAGAGGCATCATCATGTATATGAGAAGGAAGAGCCCAATTTGGGCCTCATAGAATAGGTGCAATAGTCAACTTGTCCTTTCAAGTTTATAGGGCCTCTTGGCAGCTTTCTAACCATAAAAATGAAAAGTCCTTGGCTAATAGACCAAACAAGGGTGAGGCTACCTTGCTAATCTCTTTTATGAATCTCCTATAGTATCCGGCTAAGCCTAAGAAACTTTTGACATCCCGCTGCTTCTGAGGAGGAGAGACCCTCTTTATGATAGCTATCTTATTTCGAAACTAAGGTATAAGTTCATTTCAATGCATTTTTTTAACACCTTTCCCAAGTTAGAGAGAGCCTCCAGGAAATCGCACCCATAGGGGGTGAAATCATCCATATAACTTTACACATAATCATGGGCTAGCTCTACAAAGATGGTCAAGACTTCTCTCGAGAAAGTGGCAGGGGAATTTCATAAACCAAAAGGAAGGACCCTATAAGAAAAGCTATGTTTGGTCAATTTAGTGTGTCCTAAATTTCTATTTAAAATGTCAATCCGGGAGTCGTAAACTGCTGAAGTGAAGTGCACTGTATATGCAAGATAACCAATTTCTTAGTTCTTTGTCGTTTTTTAGTTTTGGTTTGTTTTTGGGTTTATCTTCTGTGGATTCCCTAGTATGAGATGGCAAAATTGAAAGTCAAGTATGGATGGTAATGGTGATTTCTACAATGATTCAAGTATGGATGGTAATGGTGATTTCTACAATGATTTTCCAAACTTTAAAGTTCTCAAAAAGAAGGTTTCAAACTGATTGTGATGAAATCAATTCTCAAAAGAAAATAAATGTACCAAAACAGTGAACTAGTGACAATGGCCCAGTATCCTTACTGTTGTATAAAAAGAAAATAAAAAACTAAACTCAAAGCAACTCAAAGACTGAAAGCAAAGAAAAATAAATCACACTACTTCAACCCACATTCTGACCCTTCACCTTTCGACTCGCTCCGGCTATAGGAAGTAATCATAAACAAGCTGAGTAATATGATATCTAAATTGCAAGAAATCAAATTTCATAAAATGAAACTAAGATTTAACTACTCATTCATATTTCAATTCCTGAAAATGACATAAGTAATTTAATCACTATCTTGCAGGAAAGCAAACTAAATTATACTACATCAAATAATATTCTGATTCCTCACTAATTGAGTCGCTTGGCTATAGGAAGGAAATCATAAACAGATGAGTAATATGATATCTAAGTTGCAGAAAAGTAAATAAGCAAAGAAAAATTGAAAGAAATGACAATGCTGGAATTAAAACTCAGAAAATGAATCAGCAGAAAGGACAAGATGATCTCATGTTAGTAGTCATTAAAACTATGTAATTTTCTCGAGCTGCCTACAAGAACCTGAAAGACAAAGACTGATCAGCTAGCAACCATGAGAAAGCATAAAAGAAAAGATAAACAGCAGTTAGTATAAATATCAGGAAGTATATACAAGCAACTAATTATAAAAGCAGTAACATAATGAAAGAAGGCGAGAAATTATACAGTAGATATAGAGCCTTGGTGTACAGGGGCCCTCTGCAACCTCGGCCAATCAATACTCAGTCACAAATCGAATTCAAGAATGTTGTCTTCTCATATATTAAAGTGCAGTAAAAACATAGAAATAGAGCACGGTACAGTGGGCTCGGAAAACACAGTCAAGATTACATATCAAAGCTCACTATCTAGCATATACTAATGCGTTATTTATAAGTGAAAACACTATAACTGATTCCTAGATTCTACGCTGCTAAACAGACACGTAAATCTCCACGGCCTGAAATCTAGCGGTATGGTAATCATGACAGATAAATCCATGTAGTGGTGGCTGCTCGATTCGGTTCAAGGATTGATCCACAGGTGTTAGCACACCTCCGTAGATTGAGGATCTTGCCACGCAAAACTTCACATGGGCAAAACAGAGCTGTGCCACCGCAAAACTCTTGGTTTGACCCCTTCTTTGACCGTCTCTGACCATGGCTGTTTGTGAGTGATTCGGCTAAACCAAGGGGACACGCTCCATGTACATGTCATTTGTAGCTTTCCCATGTGGCCGGATTCTCCATTGATACCTGTAACATAGTCTTTAACAAAATGGCTGCGGAGACTTGAGCTGGCTACGGAAAGTGACAAGTTTCCGCAGCTGATTGAACAAAAATCTAAATCAAACAGCAGTCATAAACATAGTTAGGAAACCATTTCATAAGCTCTTTTTAGACTAATATGCAATGATTTGACAGCTTGGTGGATCAAGTAAATGGAAAAGAAGGCTGAAAAGGTATATAGGGAAGATGCAGGTTTGGGACTCAACATACCCCCACTGTGAAGGTGTTGCATGTCCTCATGCAACCAAAATTTAGTCATTCCCCTTTAATCCATATGTTCTGAAGCCTCTGCTAGGACATCTAGTCCTCTTTTCTTCTTCTTTGGTGCTACCACCATCCTGGGTTTCCTTATTAGACATCTGAATTTGAGATTGATCAATTCTCTGCTCAACTTTCTGCACTTTTTCTTTAGTTTCTTGTTTTTCTTTTGCCATAGTCCCAAATGAAGCATAGTTTTATCATGAATAATTTTATCTACTTTTCTCTGCTCCTTAAGTGCTTCATTTTCTTGCTTGATATGTTGGTTCAGAACCTCTAATTCAAATACCTCTTGCTTTAAGGATTGAACTTGTGCATCTGGTGTCATGTGGGGCAGAGTGGTACTTGGACTTGCAGTTGTTTTTTCTAAAGATTCAAGGTAGTCATATACCTCCTGTTGACTAGGATCTATTTCAGGTGTCTTTCTTGGACTGAGTTCAAAATCTTGTGGAGGAGGAAGACTGCTTTCTAGCTCTAGCCGAGAAGGTCTTTCATTAACATGTGGAGGAGTAGTTTCAATACTTGGCTGAGGACGAGGTGGACTACGGCCAGTTGGAGGTTTCTTGGGTGTTTCCCCACCCAAGTCAATGAAGTGGGGCCGTTTTACTTGTGTTTTACTCCCCTTTCCTCTAATCCTGGTGCTTCTCCTTAAATATGGTGGACTAGTACTCCCTTCTTGTATGCTCTATTTCCCTTTTTCCTTTTTCTTTGCTATAGCAGCCTGTTCTTGAAGATGCACTAATCTCTCCAACAATGTTTGATAATCTTCCTCTATAAATGGATCAAGTGATTGGTAGACTTCTTGTATGTTTCTTTTGCCTTTCACTTTTCTCTGTTTCTTGTCTTTAGTTCTGTCCTCTTTTTCTTTTTGACCAACTTCTTGAGTTTCTGTAGTAGGAAAGTCTTGGACTATGGCACTCTTTTCTTTTCTCCTACTCTTTCTTAGTGTCTTTGGTATACTACTTTCAGATGCCTCAGATGGATCTTGAAAGTAGTTTCTTATCAAGAATTGTTCCCAGTTATCTTTGTTTTTCTTCAGTTGGTCTTCAATGAGAATCTTTACAAGTCCATGATGATATAGATGAGGTTCTATATTTCCTATGTGTTTTTGGACTCTGATACTCATCTTCTTCAAACTCAACAGTAAAAAATAAGGCAAATTAAGAGTTTGACTCTCTAAGAAATTCATCAACAGTCTAGCATGGTACATGTATATTGAACCAAAGCATCCTTCACAAGTGATAAATTTTTGGATAACTAACAGCAGACTGACCCATTCTTCTTTCAATGCATGAATAGGAATTCCTTTTGTAAACACAGTGGTGTCCATACCTGGGTTTCTTAGCATAATTCTCCATGCCTTTTCGTCCACGCTTTTGTTTTTAAACCATCACTCACCTTCCTAGGGTAAGCCTGTGGCAGCTGCTACTGTTGTTTCAGTCACCGTGAGCTTCAAGTATCCAATCTCCACCATTTGGCCATCAAAAGACCGTGCAAAGCCTTTGGTTACCTCTTTATTATACCCTTCAATTTTTGGATGAAGCGTAACCATTTGGCTTTCTTCAGCAAATCTTTTGCTTGAGGGTAACCTTCTAAATATTTAGGTCCTTCTGGTTCTGCTCTTAGTAATCTTCCCATTCCTTCCTTTGTTTTGAATTTCAATTGAAAACTCAATTGTGTGTGAGGGTTTAGCAGAGGGAAGGTGGCTCGGTTGCAGGGTTTTTGGCAAAATACAGTGGCTGAAATCGGTAGATGGATAGCAGGTAACGGGAGTGCTTCGGGATTACAGGCGGAACAGAGGATGAGCAGCCGCAATGAGTTCACAAGATGAAATGTGGATGTATGTGAAGAAGATGGTCTTAATAGAATGGTAAGTGAATGGAGTGAAGTCGAGATTTTGAATTAACGGTTGCGTACGAAATGTTACACGTTTTAATGGATGGCTGTGGAAAATGCGGTGGAGAGGAGCCGTAATGGGATAGGTCACATCTCATGATTACAGGTGGTGAATGAAAGTGCAGTCGACTATGAGTTTAAACCTGAAAATCAATCATGAGACCGTTAAGAAATGAATGCATGGTGTGCGGAATAATATTGTGGAATGGGAGTGGGTAATGGAGCTATCGTACCAATCATTGCACATAGTAGAGCTTTTATGGTTTGATAACTATGCATAATCATGACTTTAATTGCTATTTGATTAAAAAAATTTGCTCATACCTTTGGAAACCTTGTCATTTCTTGCTCATTAGCTTTTAACCAACTGCTCTTCCTTGATGTCTTGGAGATGCTCCATGTATTCATAGCATATGCTCAATCACACCTGCATTTTCATGATTATTGCACTAACATTTTGACTGTGGATTTGAAAAACAGAGTGGTGGTTGCGGAAACTATTTCTGGCTGCAGAAACTGCTTCTGACTACGGAAACTGCTACCAGCTACGGAAACTGACACAGTACCCTCTTAGCTAAACAAAGATAGTTAGATAATAACTAACTGAGTGAAAATAGTCCTAAAATGGACTTTTATTGATGAAATGAAATAAAATGAGTGAAATGGAGTGAAATGAAGCGGAGTGAAGTGAAATGAAAATAAGATGGAGATGGAGTGGAATGGCAAACGAGGTGGAGTGAAGATGGGAAAAAAAGAGAGAAGAGATTTTTTTTGGAAAACATAGAGTGTCAGGTGTCCCTAATTTTCACTCTACATTTTCTGTATAAGACTGCAAATCTGTGATTGGTTTTCAGTCTTATACAACTTTTTTTACTTTTTATTTTTTACTGAAAGAAACAAAGGCTAGGCTGGTGGGGAAGAAGGATTCTTCTTCACCAGCCTTATTGCAGAATTCTCTTGAAACAGTTTTACAAATTCCTCTTTTGAGAGTGGCTTATGATAAATTTTCAGTCGGTGGCCATTCACAATGAGAGGAGTTTGAAATTCATCAATGGTCTTGATTCTTACCACTCCATTGCTAAAGACTTTATCAATCTCATATGGCCCAAGCCAATGAGTCTGAAATTTACCTTTGAAGTCTTTAAAATTGGAATCAAACAGCAGTGCCCAATCTCCCTCTTGAAACTTTTTCTCTTTGATGTATCTGTCATGCCACTTAGCTCTTTGATGTTGAACTAGATCAGTTCTTAAAATTGCTTCTTGTCTAATTTCATCTAGCTCATTCAGTTGCTATATTCTGTGCTTTTGGGCTTCTGATAGATTCATCCCCAACTGAACTGCCATCTTGAAAGTCTTGACTTGAAATTCGATGGGGAGCAAGACTTCTTTCCCATAAACAAGTTCATAGGGAGAATGTCCTGTTGTGTTCCTCCATGTAGTTCTGTAGGCCCACAAGGCTTCAGGAAGCCTCTTTGCCCAATCTCTTCTGTGTAGATGGACAATTTTGGTGATGATTGCTCAAGAACTTTGTTTGTAGACTCCACTTGGCCATTTGCTTGCGGATGGTAAGGAGTAGATTTTCTGTGCTTGATTTTGTATTCTTCCATCAGCTTCTCCATCAAGTTAGATATAAATTGACTTACCTGATCTGTCACAATTTCTCTTGGGACACCAAAACGAGTAAAAATATCCTCATAAAGAAAATTAACAACTGAATTTTTAGTGGCAGAAGGCAATGCTTTGGCTTCTACCCATTTAGTGACATAATCAGTGCATACCAATATATACTTCTTCTGTTTAGATGGTGGATTAATGGGTCCAATGAAATCTAAAGCCCATTTTTCAAAGGGTTCGATGAGTACCTGTGGTTGTAATGGCATTTCATTTGAAAGAGTCGGTCTCCCAACTCTTTGGCAGCTGTCACACCTTCTGACATATTGTTTTGTATCTTTGAAGAGGGCAATAATATCCTAAAGAAAGGATTTTATAGGTCGTCCTTTTGTCAGAAAAGTGTCCACCGCATGGTTCATCATGACATGCCTTAAGGATGTCAGGAATTTCATCTCCCCAAACACATCTTCTGATCACACAATCTAGCCCTGTTTTAAAAAATTCATTAGAAATCCATGAATAATTCTTCTTTTTTCACTAGGAAATAAATGTGGAGGTAGCTTCCTTGTAACCAAATAGTTAGCAATATCTGCATACCAAGGAGTCTTAGTAGTTACTGCAAATAAATATTCATCTGTAAACTTATCCTCTACAGGAGAATCTTCGTTAGTATTTTGGATTCTAGACAAGAAATCAGCTACTGTATTTTGTTTCCCTGGTCTATCCAACACAGTAATATTGAATTTTTGTAAAAGTAAGAGCCATCTTGTAACTCTGCCATTAGTAACAGGTTTGTTCATTAGATATCTAATTGCAAAATGATCAGTATGGACAAAAGTTTCATAGTCTGTTATATAATGTCTAAACTTATTGATTGCATGAACAACAACTAAGAACTCTTTTTCAGTCACAGTATAGTTTAACTCGGTGGGAGTCAAATTTTTACTGGTGTAATAAATGGCATAAGGAACTAAATCCTTTTGACCCAACATAGCTCCTAGAGCTGTATCTGAAGCATCTGTAGAAATATGGAAAGGAAGTTTCCAATTTGGCCCTCTCAAAATGGGTGCTTCAGATATTCTTATTTTCAAAGTTTCAAATGCAGATTGACAATCAGGATCCCATTTGAATTCACAGTCTTTTGTAAGTAATTTGAAGAGTGGAGATGCTATTTTGGTGAAGTTTTCGATAAATCTTCTATAGTATCCAGTAAATCCAAGAAAACTTCTAACATCTTTCTGACAATTTGGAATAGGAAACTTGGAAATGACTTCAACTTTTGATCTATCAACTTTAATCCCATCCCCCGAAATATGATGTCCCAAAACAATACCTTCAGTAAACATCATAAAGCATTTTTCATGACTCAATGAAAGGTTTGTTTCTTTACACCTTATAAGGACTTTTTCCAAATTCTCTAATGCCTCTTCAAATGAATTACCATAAACTATAAAATCATCCATATAAACCTCTACACAATCATGGATTAGATCATAAAAGATTCCTAGTACTGCCCTTTGAAATGTTGCAGGTGCATTACATAATCCAAAAGGAATTACTCAGTAAGCAAAAGTTCCCCATGGACAGGGAAATGTGGTCTTATCTTGATCTTCAGGTGCTACCTGAATCTGATTATAGCCACTAAAACCATCCAAAAATAAAAATACTTTTTGCCTGCTAAAGTATCTAATACCTGATCGATAAAGGGTAAAGGAAAGTGATCCTTCAAAGTTTCTTTGTTCAATTCCATGTAATCAATGTATACCCTCCATTTACCATTCTTTTTAGGTACTATAACCAAAGGAGAAACCCATCGGCTATCTGAAATTGGATAAATGAAGTTTATATTGAGTAGTTTTTGGAGCTCTTCTTTAACTATCTCCCTAAGGTTTGGATTCATCCTTCTCTAAGGTTATCTGATGGGTCTACTATTTTCCTTGATATAGATGTGATGAATGCAAGTATTAGGGTCAATACCTTTCATATCGGTATACTCCCATGCAAATGTAGTAGAATGTTTTTCCAAGATTTTGGTTAGCTCTCCCTGTTGTGATTTTTCCAAGTTTTTGTTGATATTCAATGTTTTACCTGGAAAGATCTCAATGGTGGAACTACCAAACTCTTCCATAGAGAAAAGAGGAATTTGTCTAGATGATAGATACTCAATGTCAGAATCTAATTGAAATTCTGTGTGGTCATATTCTGAAGATGTTTCAAAGTTTTCTAATGTGTTTAGAATTTGACTATCTTCACTGATTTCAGAAATGGTAAAGACAGGTTGTATAGTATCCTCATCATCAACCCACTCATTATCTCCTATTTCTGTAATTGCTTTTGCTGGAGGATACAGATTGAATTTCTTTGTCGGATTACCATAAGAAATATACATATCCCCAGACCTACAACTGATAAAAGCATCAGTTGTGGCTAGCCAAGGTCTTCCTAAGATGAGAGGGTGTCCTCCTAAATTACTCTTGGGAGTTAAAATCATAAAATCTATTGGATATTCCAAAGAGTCTAAGGAGACCGAAATGTCTTCTAATACACCATCTGGTTTGATAATTGATCGATCTGCAAGTTGCAATAAAGTAGGTGTAAAAAGAAGATTAGGAAGTTTCAGCTGTTCCATAGTCTGTCTACTCATAATGTTGATAGCAGCCCCTAAATCAATCAAAGTATTTGGAATTTCTACCCCATTGATATGTGTTTTGACAATTGGACTATCGGGATCTACATACTTCTACATAGTAATTTTTCCCATCATGATATCTGCAATTTTTCCTACTAGGTGGATTCTTCTTGCATCTCTCGGTTTCCTTCCTGGTCTTTTAAGACTCAACTCCTTTATTGTTTTTGCTAGAATAGGAATCTCTCTAATGGCTTGTAACAAGGGAATCTTGATACAAACATTCTTTAATTCATCTAGAAAATCATAGTCAGGCAACAAGATTTGTTTTTCCACCCCTTTGTCAATTTGTAATCTTTCAGGAAAAGGAGGTGTGGATGAAGATGCAGGTTGCTCAACTATAGGAGTTGTGGGAGTTGACTCTTTTTCTTTTTCTTTTTGAATGTTTGGGTTTTGAAGAGATGCTTCAGAACCTTTATTGGCTTCAAGAGAATCTTCCTCAGAAATGTTTTTCTTTTGAGCATCTATAGAAGGCTTATGTAAAACTCTACCAAATCTAAGTTGTACATCATTGAGAGGAACAATCATATAGGTAGGAAATTGTTGTCCTTCTACCATGTAAGAATTTTGAGGGTTTTTATTGTTGGGGTTCGGTAATGGCTGGGAAGGTAATTGATTTGTCTTCTGTTAGAATGGAAGCAAGAGTTGAGAATTTGGATTCTGTTGAGAAGGTTGTTGTTGTTGTGGAAATGGCAATGATAGTTGTGGATTTTGATTTGGAAGTTGTGGAGCTTGTTGATTTTTAAAAGATGGAGGATATTGATAAAATTGAGCAAATCTCCCATAAGGATTTTGCATACCTTGTACCCATGATTGAAAAGGATTTTGAGGTTGGGACCAAGGTTGTTGCCAAGGATTCCAATTTGGTGGGGGTTGAAAGTTCATAGAGTTGTTAAACCCTTGATTTTGTTGCCCCTGCCAAGGTCTCCTTGCAACAAAACAGAGAGACTCAATTGAATTTGGATCTGCTTGAAAGACAGCTTTGAGCCCAGGAATTGAAGGACAATCCTTGGTCTCATGGTTTTCTAAAAAAATCACACATGTTTCTACAACTTTTGCATCCAAGGGACATTCCCTTTGAGCATGTTTCTTTCTACATTTTGGGAAAAATATGGCCAAAGATTCAGCTTCTGCTTTCGGCTTGTTTTGTATTTTAAGGGTGTCTAGTTGCTCACTAAGACTCCCTAAGATATCAGTTTTGAATTCATCAAGCATGTTGCCAATCTCAGCCCTACTTACTGATCCAGTTGCAGATTTGTTTGCTCTAATGAGAGAAGGATCTCTAGGCCCTTTTCCAGTTTTATATTTTTCCCTTGAGAGATGGACACATAGCTCTGCTATATCATGAAGTGGAAGTTGAGATATATCTCCTTTTCCCATCATGTTCAAAATATCTACCCATTCATCTCTAATGGATTTTAATAGAAGGGCTTTCAAGGTTTCCTCATCTAAGTTATTCATTTTTTCTCTTTTCAGGTTGTATTGAAATCTTTCAAGTAAATCCTCTAAGTTTTCATCTTCTCTTTGCACCATTTTGAATACCTCATCCTTGTGATTGGTGGGCATACAATAGTCCAGATATCTATCCAAAAAATTTTGTTTCATATCATTCCAAGTCCTAATGGATTGAGTGACTAATCCCATGAACCATTTTAAAGCAGCTCCTTTCAATGTTGAAGGAAACAATTTGAGTTTTTGAGAGTCTTCCAGATAATCATAAGTTCGACACACAACTTCAAACTCAAATAGAAATGTTTTAGGATCCTCATTTCTTAACCCATGAAAGTTTGGGAGGACAGATGGTGAGATGATTTTCATTGTTGCTCGAGAATCCTCATCGACTATAGGAAATCTGAATGAGTTATCTCCATCCCTATTTCCCCCATTGTTACCTCCACCTCCTCCATTGTTTCCTCCTCCTCCTCCTCTACCTCTACCTCTACCGAATTCGTTTACTACTTCCTCTGTCAGGATAGTTTCCTCAGAGACTTCAGAGTCCTCTGGTTCCTCTACTAATGGCGAACGAGGAGGAATTTCTCCCTCTTCTTCTTCAGGTGATTCTACTTCTTCAACTACAATGTGTCTCCCTGTAGAAGGAAAGAAAGGATCTTTTTCCTAATTCAGATTCGATGGATGGTGTGGGAGAGTCTCCTAATTCAACTACTACCTCTTGAATTCCAAGAATCCTAAGGCTAGGAGTGTGAGTTGGATATGATGGAGGTGTCTCTTGTCTATTCCTTGAAGTAGATGGAGTTGTAAAAATCGAACTCTTGGCACTAGCTAAAAACATTCCCCTAGAATCTCTTGCTCTATGCATGTCATTTTTTATTTTTCTTCAAGTCGGGCTAATAATTCTCTTTCTGATCTTCCAGGTCACTCTAGGTGTAAGAAGAGAGCATACTCAAGAAATTATTAAACCAATGACTCTCTCTTTTCTAATCCTCCATTTCATACTAAGTGCAAGAGGAGAGCATACTTTGAGAAGTTATCAATTTTTCCTTCCTTGAAATTTTCTCGTGTTTTTTTTTTTAAGAAATTGGCTACCTAGTTTCATTTCCCCGACAACGGCGCCAAAATGTTTGGTCAATTTAGTGTGTCCTAAATTGATATTTAAAATGTCAATGCGGGAGTCATAAACTGCTGAAATGAAGTGCACTGTATATGCAAGATAACCGATTTCTTAGTTCTTTGTCGTTTTTGAGTTTTTTGTTTGTTTTTGGGTTTATCTTTTGTGGATTCCCTAGTGTGAGATGGAAAACTTGAAAGTCAAGTATGGTTGGTAATGGTGATTTCTACAATGATTCAAGTATGGATGGTAATGGTGATTTCTACAATGATTTTCCAAACTTTAAAGTTCTCAAAAAGAAGGTTTCAAACTGATTGTGATGAAATCAATTCTCAAAAGAAAATAAATGTACCAAAACAGTGAACTAGTGACAATGGCCCAGTATCCTTACTGCTGTATAAAAATAAAATAAAAAACTGAACTCAAAGCAACTCAAAGACTGAAAGCAAAGCAAAATAATTCACACTACTTCAACCCACATTCTAACCCTTCACCTTTCGACTCGCTCTAGCTATAGGAAGTAATCATAAACAAGCTGAGTAATATGATATCTAAATTGCAAGAAATCAAATTGCATAAAATGAAACTAAGATTTAACTACTCATTCATATTTCAATTCCTGAAAATGACATAAGTAATTTAATCACTATCTTGCAGGAAAGCAAACTAAATCATACTACATCAAATAATATTCTGATTCCTCACTAATTGAGTCACTTGGCTATAGGAAGAAAATCATAAACAGATGAGTAATATGATATCTAAGTTGTAGAAAAGTAAATAAGCAAAGCAAAACTGAAAGAAATGACAATGCTGGAATTAAAATTCAGAAAATGAATCAGCAGAAAGGGAAAGATGATCTCATGTCAGTAGTAATTAAAACTATGTAATTTGCCTGAGCTACCTACAAGAACGTGAAAGACAAAGACTGATCGGCTAGCAACCATGAGAAAGCATAAAAGAAAAGATAAACAACAGTTAGTATAAATATCAGGAAGTATATACAAGCAACTAATTATAAAAACAGTAACATAATGAAAGAAGGCGAGAAATTATATAGTAGATACAGAGCCTTGGTGTACAGGGGCCCTCTGCAACCTCGGCCAATCAATACTCAGTCACATATCGAATTCAAGAATGTTGTCTTCTCATATATTAAAGTGCAGTAAAAACATAGAAATAGAGCACGGTACAGTGGGCTCGGAAAACACAGTCAAGATTACATATCAAAGCTCACTATCCAGCGTATACTAACGTGTTATTTATAAGTGAAAACGCTATAACTGATTCCTAGATTCTACGCTGCCAAACAGACACGTAAATCTCCACGACCTGAGATCTAGCGGTATGGTAATCATGACAGATAAATCCATGGAGTGGTGGCTGCTCGATTCGGTTCAATGATTGATCCACAGGTGTTAGCACACCTCCGTAGATTGAGGATCTTGCCATGCAAAACTTCACATGGGGAAAGCAGAGCCATGCCACCGCAAAACTCTTGGTTTGACCCCTCCTTTGACCGTCTTTGACCATGGATGTTTGTGAGTGATTCGGCTGAACCAAGGGGACGCGCCCCATGTACATGTCATTTGCAGCTTGCCCATGTGGCCGGATTCTCCATTGTATACCTGTAACATAGTCTTTAACAAAATGGCTGCGGAAAGTGACAAGTTTCCGCAGCTGATTGAACAAAAATCTAAATCAAACAGCAATCATAAACATAGTTAGGAAACCATTTCATAAGCACTTTTTAGACTAATATGCAATGATTTGACAGGTTGGGGGATCAAGTAAATGGAAAAGAAGGCTGAAAAGGTATATAGGGAAGATGCAGGTTTGGGACTCAACATAGTACCCCAAAAACAAGTGAAGGTGGTTTTATCTTGGACCTCTTGGCTGATTTGGATTTGATTGTAACCATTGAATCCATCTAGGAAAGAGAAGAACTTATTTCCTGCCAGACCATCTAATACTTGGTCAATGAAAGGTAGAGGGAAATGGTCCTTTTCTGTGGCTTTGTTTAGCTCTCAGTAATCAATATAGATCCTCCACTTCCCATTTTTCTTTGGAACCACAACTAGAGGAGACACCCACCCACTATCTGAGATGGGGTAAATGAACCCTGCATCCAACAACTTCTGCAGTTCTTCTTTGACTATGTCCTTGAGGGCTAGTTTCATTCTCCTCTAAGGTTGGTGGACTGGCTTGCAACCTTCCTTGATGTAAATGTTGTGAGTACACACCGAAGGGTGCACTCCCTTCGTTTCCTTGTAACTCCAAGCAAAGGCATCCAAATGCTTTCTTAGCATGTCACATAACTCCTCTTCCTGGTGTATAGAGAAAGGGGTTGATTTTCAATGCTCTTTTAGGGCTGAAATCTATCATCTTGACATGAGTAGGATTTGATTCAGCTAAGCATAGATCAATCTGAGGGTTATCTTTGGCTTCCTTTACTAACTCCTCAAGAGACATGGTGTTGGGGGATTGATTTTGGAGGATGTGTTAAATTAGGCCATGTTCATCAGGTTGCCCCCATCTTATAGTAGTATCTAGGGTATATATTGGGGAGGAGTAAACTTCATCCTCTTCATCCTGTTCTAACCATAAGGGTAAGTCACACTCTAGGGATGGTTGAGAAGGAGGGTACAAGACAAATTGCTTGGATAGATACCCTTTTTTAATGGTCATGTTCCCAGCCCTGCAACTTATGTAAGCATCAATAGTGGCTAACCATGGCCTTCCAAGGATGAGAGTATAACCATTGAACTTGGTCTAGGTTGGATAAATAAGAAGTCAGTAGGGTATTCGCAAGAATCAATGGAGACCATCACATCCTCAATAATTCCCTCAGGAGCTAATGTGGATCTCTCCACAAGTTGCAAAATCGCTGTGATCTTTCTTAATAATCCCTGGAGATTCAGTTTAAGCATAGTCTCCTTAGTTATCACATTGATGGTAGCCCCAAGATCAATCAAGGTATGGAGGACAATGTTACCATCGATGTGTACATCTACTACAGGACTTCCAGGATCTAGTTACTTTGGGAAAATCACCTACCTTAGCATTAAGTCGGATAGTTGTCCAATGATATTAATGATAGGGGTGTCTTTCTTTCGCCTTCCCAAATGTTTGAAACACTTGTCCTTGATTAACTTGTTGTAGATGAGGATATCTTTAATACCTTGGAGAAGCGGGATTTTGACACAAAAAATTTTCAACTCACTCATAAGTTCAGTCTCTTCTAGAGTGTGGTGGATAGGATGGGTTAATCTCTCAGGAAAAGGAGGTGGATTTGCTTGAGGGACACTTTCCTCTTTTTCCTCTTCACGCTCCTTAGGTGGAGATGGAGGTTGATTATCCGGAAGCACTCTTCCAGACCTGAGGTTAATCTCATGAATTTCCACAACATAGGCAGGGTCAGATGCTTATCCATTGTAGACCTGTTGTGCCTGTCTGTTGTTTAGGTTCATATTTGGTTGGGCGAGCATCTGAGGTTATTTAGGTGGAGAAGGGTGTATGAGCTATGGTTGAGATGGAGGTGAAGGAAATAGTGTTGGAGCTTGGTTGTATAGGGGTCTCCACCCTTGGGATGGTGCATTCCTCTGAGGTTGTGGAGGACCATATGGTTGAAATGGTTGGTTGGCAGATTGGGAATGGTATTGAGGTGCAAAATACCATGGAGAAGGTTTGGACCATGAAGGATGAGCAGGAGGGCACCAAGGGGGAATGGATGTATTCTTATTAAGGTTGTAATAAGAATAGGATGCCCCTTTCATGCCTTGCTGGTATGGTCGAGGTCCTTGAGGCCTATTTTGATTGATGTATCATATCTATTCAGTTACCTCTTAGATTCCATGATACACAACTTTTAATCTATACAGGGAAGGGAACTTGTCTTTGGAAAGGTTTTCCTCATAGACCGAGCAAATTTATATGAGAATCAATGGAAATTCGTTCCTACGGTGCCTCCTGGTGCACCTAGGGTGGAATATAGCTAATGATGTCTCTCCTTCCTCTTCCTTCCTCTTGATCTGTATGGTGTCCATCTGCAGAGCAAGGGTATGCAACATTTCACTCTTAAAGCCTTTTGGTTTGGTCAATTCAATGTCTTTGAATTGTCAATCATAAATTGTCAACCAGGGTGCGTAGACTGATGAAGTACAGGTGCACAATATGTGCTTAGAAGTTATTCATTAGGTTGTTATGTATTTTTTAAGATCTAAACTTAAGATGAAGGTGGTGTTTGTCAATTATATTAGTGTCGTAATTCTTTGGGATGTTGGTTAAGTTTCCTAGGAATTAATCTCTATCCAATTAGTTTGCAGATGATGTGAGAGTGGTTCTACTTGTATTAGATTATTTTGGGATTTTTGATCCTGAATCTTTATGTTGCAGCTTGTAATTCTCTAAGTGCAAAAAGAAACTTATTCTATCAGCTATGAAGAAATATTGTTTGAACTCAATTGTTTAGGAGAGAACTTCTCACTCTTTTACTTATTCAATTTTAGCTCAAACAAAGCAACCCAAGCAACATCTATATTATGAATTGAACACGCTTCAATTATGCTAGATAATAATCAAATGAAAGGACCATGTTGTACTAGGTATAAAGAAAATTAAATAACAGACTAAATTAGGTATAAAGCAAATGAAAGTTCTTATGAAAATAACAGCTCACTGGCGAAATCATTATGTTGCATTATCAAACAAAACAGAGATTGAAGAATTAAAGGAAATCATATTGCATTTGATTAAAACTTGTCACTATTTGTAGGAAACCTCCACATAGCAGTTCAAAGCTTCCAATCAACACAACGCTTGCACACAAAAACCAATTCTATTCACACGGAATTCACAAACTATTCACAGTTATATCATTCGGCGTGCACCCAAATCACAGTGCGGCCATAAGATTTATAGCAGGTCTCTTGGAATAACTGTATGAATAATTCAAGCCTAATATCTCTATCCTATCTAAACTTATATCACTAAACCTTCCTTTTTCTATTCTGAAATCAAAACAATAAGGTTTCAATTGATCTCGGAATCTGTGCTTCATTAATTCGGTAGTTGACTTGGAGTTTGACCGTGGTCTCCTATGCTTCTCTTACCAAATAGTTTTGAGGGGATAGGAAGGGATCCACGAGGGGTCCATCCTCTATCCATCCACACCCTTCGTTGCTAACCTGGAACTCTGGAACCTTGCAAACAATGGAGACAGCTACAGAAACTTGGATTAGCTACGGAAAAATACTGATTTGGTAGCCAATGGCAACTTTAACAAAACAATATGATATAAAGTTAAATATTGACTAGAAGACATATTATTTCATACTTTCATCAAAATCTAGTAGATATGGCTTTATTTAGATGGTAAATATATATGGAAAAGAGAGGATCATTAGGCAAAAAGGATGTCATGGTAGGAAAATATTCGGACTCTACACTTCCAACATGTTCCCAATTTCACTTTTTATGGATGTGTTGGAAGAGGATGAATTGGCCACAGCTTGACTAGCCCTACCCTTCTTTCTAGCTTCCCTAGAATGATTCTTGAAAACTGTCTTGATATCTTCGTAGGGTAACTGGTAGATATCCCCTCCTGGCAACAAGTTTAAGGTTTCTAGGAGATCTTCCTTGACCCCCTTGAGAAGGACTAACTTAAGCGATTCAGGATCAAGGGTGCACCTAGCCCTTTTGTAGCTAAGCTGGAATCTTTCCTCATAATCTTCTAAAGGTTTATCATGTCCCAAGGTCATTCTAAAAATTTCCTCTTTGGTATATTTTGACCTACAGTAGTCCCTATACTTGTTGTTGAAGGCTTGTTGCATCTGAGCCCAAGTGGTGATACTATCCCCATGTAAACCCATGAACCAGTTCAGAGCTACATATTTGAGAGTGGATGGGAATAATTTCAACTTCTAATCATTAGAGGTGTAATCATAAGTTTTGTATATGAAAAAAATCAAACAAAAAAATATCTAGGTATTATGAGGTCGGGCCATGGAAGTGAGGAAGAGAAAAGGGGATTATTTTTTTCATCTTAGCATCCCCATTAGTTTCTCTGATGGGAAAATCACACTCAGCTCTATCTATGTCTCCCCTTTCATTTCTATTTTTAGCCATGGTGTAAGTTGGTGGAATGGTCTCTTCTTCTTCCCCAATAGGCTCTTCAAAAAATCTTTGGTTGTTCCCCTAATGGGTCCTCTAGCTCACAACCACTGAATAAGAGGGAAGGTTGGTTGTTTGATGTGGTGGGGGCATTTGGAAAAAAAATTCCTAAATTGTCTCTACTCCTACAAGGCATGAAATGAGTTTTTTTTTTTTTCTTTTTTTCAGGTTTTTCTTTTTTGGTTTGAAATTCTTGCAAAATGGAAAGAAAACAAAACCAAATTGCAACTACTTATTGAATGAAACTAATTACAGAATGAAAAGAAAGAAAAACGAAATTGCGACTACTTGCTAAATGGAACTATTTGCAGAATGAGAAATAAATAAGGAAAGAAAGAAAGAATAAATCACATCTACTCAGACACCTCTATGGCAACAATGCCAAAAAAAATAATGGGCACCAGTATTGCAGCAAGAATGTTGTGACTCTTGGGGCTACCAACTTTACTTCATCAACCCGAGGTATGTAAAAACTTGGAGGTGACAGTGTTGTATACAAAAATAGATGTAATGGCCCGCTTGTGTCACATTTAAACTAGGATGATAAACCACTATGGTTTCTCAAACCAACCTTCTATTGACTAGAAGAACTCTAACTACTAATTGGAGAAGGGAAAATTATCCTAAATGAAAGAAAAGAAATTCTACCTATTTTAAAGAATGAAAGACTGAATTGGAAGATGCTTGTAAATTAACATGAAGCCTCTATCTACTCATTGACACATTTTTCCTGCAAAAGAAACCTAATTTAACCCTATTTATCACATGTGATGATTTAAACTAACTAAGCATGGAATCTGATCTAGGGAGTATTCATTGCTAGATGCATGTGCTAATTAGGAAATAAAAATAACTCTTTTTATTTATCTTTTCATTTTATGAATGCAAATTCTAATCTTTCCTTGTTCTTTGGTAGGGGAGAAAGGTATGAAGGAAGAGGGTTAGAATGGTCTTGATGGCATGGAGGTCAAGTAGAGGCCTAATCCTAGCTTCAATGATGATTTTTCTCAGTTCAGGCTCAAAATGGGTTTCTACAGGAATTCCTATAGGAAAACTACTAGATGTCCTAGTTCTCCTACAGGATCTCCTGTTCTACTATAGGAACAGGTCGAAAGATTACGAAGTGGCTTATAAGGTGGAATGAAGCTTCGACGAGGTAGATAGTGGGAGAATAAGGCATGAAGGGGGTGAACACTACCTAGAGCTCAAGCAGGTATTTCAAGATGGTTGGATTTGCTTAATGGAAATGGCGATTTTTTATTATAAAACAGGAATTCAGATTGAGCTTTTGTGGATTTTTTAGAATGGGTGGATAAGGTTTGGATGAGGAAAATGAGATGAGGTATCCCTACAATGTAGAGTCTACTGCACAAACACACATTCTTATTTGCACCTATACACAAATGCAACTATACATGGGAAAGATTTATTAAATGGAAGGAAATATAGCTATTACCATCTAATCGCTAAGTGCATGAATGGAAGTTCCTTGAAACCAATAGATACTTAAGATATTAAAAATGCGAATGCAGCTCATCCTAAGAGACTTAAAGGCAAAGGGCTACTCATCAAGAAACCCTAGTTTATGCAGCAAGGTAAGAACTCTGTTCTTGGACTGTATGAAAGTGTCCCTCAAGTCATGATCCCAAAGGAGAGAGATGAGGTGAAAACCACTATCACCAGATTTTCTGAAATACCTTCTGTCACTATGATACCATTGTTCTAACTATCCACAAATGGAAGCAAACTAATTAATCATACCAATACTTGCAAACTAACAACACCAAATTCAGTTTAGTAGCTAACTATGGATGTAATCTAAGGATACATCTATAAAAATAGGAACCTCTTATGCTAGGGTTGGGCCCTAACCCAAGAGCTTCAGCCCTCTGAGTCAACTAAGTGTTGGATTAAGGGAATGCTTCTCATTTCATTAAAATATTAAAAATACACAAGAGTGATTAATCACATTGTTCCAACTGGAAAATGCTTCTTGGCTACAATGAACAAAAATCTGAATCCTAATGAGGCTCTAGGCCTTCTTATTTATACAACTGAAGTTACCAGAAACTTCCTTAAATTTAGGAAGGCTTGGCTCCCAATATTGAGATCAACTGGTCTTCAACTGTCATTGGCTTGGCTGCCAATGATATTAATGGCTCGATTGCCTGCAACTCTGAGTTGATGAGATTCGATGGAGGAATTTTCGAGTGAGTGAGGAGTTAAGGAGGGAAATCATCTCCTAAAATCCCTCTTGCTTTTCTCCTTCGAGGTCCTGCACTTTAATTAGCCAAAATTTGCTCCAAAACCTACATTCAATTCACATTAGACCACTAGACATGACATCTCATCTTTACCCTTCTCATTAAGAAAAATATAACAAAACATGTAAAGAATTATGAGAAAATTTATTTTAATAAGCTAAAGAGTTGTATTAAGGTCCATATAATTTACCCATTGAGAAGCCTCATCAATTTGCATTTAGTTGGTACATTTTGCATTCAATCATTCCTATAATGTTAGTATATGATTCTTAGGTTTTGTTTAAATTTGTTTTGCCTTGACTTATTTGAAATGAATCTATTAAAATTACAAATTACAAAGTGTGGTCGGCATTTTGCATTTGAATGAATCAAGTATAATTCAATGTAGATGGCTAAAACAATGATAAATTAAAATTTCATTATAAAATATGGTTCGTGTACATTTTGCGTTCATATATAGAAAGGCTACTATGGATGTTGGTTGATAGTTAACTTTTAGTATAAAGTTTTTTGAATGCACATTTACATAATCTAGATAAAATTGTATTATGAAACATTGCCCACAATTTGCATGATGCATGCATGGCTTGATGCTTTTAATTTTTTTACATACTTGCATTTAGTTGGTACATTTTGCATTCAATCATTCTTATAATGTTAGTAGATGATTCTTAGGTTTTGTTTAAAATTCTTTTTCTTGAATTATTTAAAATGAATCTATTAAAATTGCAAATTATAAAATCTGTTCTGCATTTTTCATTTGCTTGAATCAACGATAGTTCGATGTAGATGTTTAAAACAATGATAACTTAAAATTGCATTATAAAATATGGTACATGTAATTTTTTCATTCATGTATAGAAAGGCTACTATGGATTTCGGTTGACTATTAACTTTTAATATAAAGCTCTTTGAATGCACATTTATGATAAGCTAGATAAAATTGCATTATAAAACATGACCCACAATTTGCATAATGTATGCATGACTTGATGTTTTTAAATGTTTTACATATTTGCATTTAGTTGGTACATATTGCATTCAATCATTCCTATAATGTTAGTAGATGATTCTTAGGTTTTTTTTTTTAAGTTGTTTTGTCTTCAAGGCTTATTTCAAATGAATCCATTAAAATTTCAAATTACAAAATGTGGTTTGCATTTTGCATTTGAATGAATCAAGTATAATTTGATGTAGATGTCAAACAACAATTTGGATGATGCATGTTCATGGTTTGATTCTTTTAAAGGTTTTACATATAATTTCAGTTCATGAATATGTAGAAATGAAAATAAATTTGCATTTAGTTGGTACATTTTTCATTTAATCATTCCTAAAATGTTAGTAAATCATTCTTAGTAAATGACTCAACAGCCACAATCACAAATTAACAGAGAAGTAATAGCGCCCGACTCAACCCAGTACAATCAGAAATTAATAAAGCAGTAACAACGCACTAGACATCACAAATTAACAGAGCAATAAATCCCCAATATAGGTCTACATAACAAGCAGTATACATATAACTTTGTAACTCAATACAAGACCCAATTAATATCGCTTTCACATCATCACATTCTTAATAATTTACAACTTAAGCTTGCACAAAAAGAAACGCTAACAATGTACTTGACTCTAAGTTCTCGAACATGAATTCAAGTATTTAAGAAATTGTTGGAATGTTCAATTAAAAAATTCTAATGGAATTCCATCTTCAATGATCCGTTCATGGTCAAATTTTGAAAATTTCCATTTTTAACTTTCAATTGTTTTTTTTATTTAACTTCTATAAACTTTATGCACGTTGCACACACCAAGTGACTATATTAACAACTTATGGCACCGGGTTGATAGTCTTGAAAGTAAAAATTACTCTCATATTGGTGAGTTTCTTGGAAAAAATAACCATTCAGTATAATAGACCCTTTTTCATATATAAAACTGCTATCATGATAGTCTTCTGATAACTTCATCTTTTGTTGAGTGCACCGCATCAAATAATACTTGACAATTTCTATGTTGTTAGTGGGTGCAAATATAGCAAAAACATCTCTTGCACAATAAAACAAATTTAAATTCAGATCATAATTTACATGAAACTAATTTTATCAATATGGACATGATTTTACTATCTATTTCTGGAGCTCTATATTTTAACTATTATCTAGATACTTATACACATTGATTTTAAAAACATAAAACGTATATATATATATATATATATATATATATATATATATATATATATATATATATATATATATATATATATATATATATATATATATATATATATATATATATATATATATTTATATTTATATATATATATTAAAATATATTATATTTATGTATATATATATATATATTTTATATATATATATATATATATATTAAAATATTTATATTTATGTATATGTATATGTATATGTATATATATATATATATATATATATATATATATATATATATATATATATATATATATATATATATATACGTTTTATGTTTTTAAAATCAATGTGTATAAGTATCTAGATAATAGTTAAAATATAGAGCTCCAGAAATAGATAGTAAAATCATGTCCATATTGATAAAATTAGTTTCATGTAAATTATGATTTGAATTTACACTTGTTTTATTGTGCAAGAGATGTTTTTGCTATATATATATATATATATATATATATATATATATATCAATTGAAATGTTATCTTCTCTAACAAGATCAAGAACTCAATCACCTTCAGATGATATTATAGTCTCCTCTGATTCCATCTCTTCAAACCCGCAATTGACATTTTCCCCTTCGTGTTTAGTTTTGTATGTTGCCAAGGTTGTACGTACATATTGTTTTCACAAACCTCATTGGATTATGTGTCCTTAATGAAAATAGGACAAAAACAATAATGTTTTCTTTTATCAAAATGCAAACGTATTTCGGTAATCCTTTGTTTTAATTGAATGCAATTTTCGAGTCACTTTTACTGTTTCAGCTTCATATGTAATTGATCTATCTACATCTTCAACTCCAATATGCCAAAAAAACCTATTGTAAATTCAAACAGCAATTTAAATATTTTATTTAAAATACAATCTATATATGTTGAAGATAATCATTGTCATACTGTTTAAACTATATAATTTATAGATGTTTAAAATTAAAAAAAAATAACAAAAATTATCATATATTAAAACTATATACAAGTTACTTTGTACATATATGTACATACCTTTGTACCTCCCTTGATGGGTTAGTCTGATAGCTTAGTGCGACATCGCACCATTGAACAACTTGTTTAGATGAAACAAGTCTGTCTGCAGAGTGGTCCATTTGATATCTTCGAAGTGCTCATTTTATACATGACCCTCCACCGTCATGTTCTCCTTTTCATGACTAGTCTTAAAGAAATTCCAACGATGTTTAATGTGGGTTTTCTTATGAAGACGACACAACTAAAAGAATGATCTTGAATATTTGATTTGACCTGCACATCCTCTGACCATATCCAATGTTGATTGAATTTTATTCCACGGCCTTTCAATGAGTCATAAATCTTATCAAAACAATGTTGTACAAAATCTGTATCATGTGTACGATCATCGCTGATATAAAAGTGATATTATTTAATAACATGTCAATTCTCACTAGTGTTTTCCATATCATCAATATTTTGTTCAGCATGTCTATATAGAATATGGACAAGCATAGAGACTTGGTCAGAATGATAATATTCACTCTGTATTTCATTTTGTGCAACAAATTTGTAATTCTTTGCAAAATCAACTATTAACAAAATGGTCCCTGGTGGAAACATTTCACAGGATTTTTTGAATTACAGGTCCTGCCATCGAGCTCTATGTGAATGCTTGGTGTACTTATAAATTTCTGTCTCAAATTTCTTCAAAAACTCTATCACAAGAATTTCTTCTTCTTATAATTCAATCCTTTTAGCACTTGTACTATTATTTGAACTAATCAATTTATGGATATATTCATATCTCTTCCATTTCACTTTTAGGTTAGACAATGATTGATCATTTATATCAATATAATATTTGTTGTGAAATAAAGACAAATTTCCACAATGATCAAATTTTTTACCACCAACACATTTCTTTTGGTAAAATAATTCATGACTTTCCCTTTCACATAGAATTTTGGATATGAAACCATGGATAGTGGAAGGAGGAGGTGAATTTTTCCAAAATGTTTTACCAAAATTAAGGAAGATGTCATAATATAATTGAAATTCCACGTGATAACGACAACAACAAGTGTCACATACAGTAATAGGTTTAACATACCATGGTTTTTGTTGCACAAAAGTACTAATTGAGACAAATTTCGTGATTCTCTTCTATGAAATTATTGAACGACTCTATATAAGTGGTGTCCAAGATATGTTTTACATGTTCTTCATACTGATTTCGTGCTATACTTTGTTGCATCGCATCTATTGATTTTGGTGAAACACGTGAATTTTTCATCCAATATTCATATATTATTTTTTAAACATCTTCTCCAAGTCTATCTTTGTATGGTTTCCTACAAATCACTATTCAACAAGTGAGTTCATCATTTACATCTATTTGTAATCGAAATTTCCTATGTTTGTGCAATGTTTTTTGTGAGATCCCTAATATTTTTGCCATATACTTTACCAAATGATTTTCTTTAGTACTTGATGAAACCACTACCATTTGTATTTCTCTACGTGAATTTATATTACTTATCTTTCTAGATCTTCCAATTGATTTTAAAGCACTATTTATATTTTGAATCACATTTTCCTTCACCTTTTTATCTTTCATTGATTTTCGAATACCCAATAGAGTTGTAACATCTTTTAATTTCTTTACGTTAAGAGACTTCTCAAAATTTTAGTTTTAAATGTCACACTTTCATCTTTGAAGAACTTCTCAATAATGACCTTAACATGATATCGTACAATATGGTCAGCTTTATTATCTCATCAATGATATTGATTCCATCTATACGTATGAAAATTAAATGTAAATGGGTATAAATATTCATTAAATAATAAAATTAAAAAATAGAGTTTGAATGAAATTGAGATTAATAAATATGTATAACTTCAATAATACACATGACATATATATATCTATATATATATATATATATATATATATATATATATATATATAGATAGATAGATAGATAGATAGATAGATAGATAGATAGATAGATAGATAGATAGATAGATATATATATATATATATATATACACACGCACACTTAATGGTGATTCAACTTCTTCATTTGAATCTCTTTTTCAACATCATCATCAATCATTGGTTCATTATCTTTTTGACCTTTTCTTTCAACATTTTCAATCTCATCATCATTGTTATGAGGAATATCTCTCTCTATTTACATTGCAAAATATTTTTCAAATTAGTTCATCAAATAAAAATTAATTTCACAATACACTAGTTAAATTTAAATATCGTTTATCTTATTTACATTTACATATCTGCTTCAACTTCTAGTTGAGATTGATTTTCCCTTTCAATATTTGCACGTTCTTCTTTCTTTCTTTTGTAATAATTTCTCCTGTATTCTGTACGCGTCTCAATGTCTCTTGTTTGATCATATTTTCTCTTGCAATTTCTTTGATTTCCCATGTATGTAGATTTTTAAAATCCAACCCAAAAAAGTCAATTTCAAAAAATCCTGCAAAAAAAATTCACTTTCAAAATTTAGACCAAAAATCTCACTTTAAAAATTCAGCACAAAAGACTTAATTTTAAAAAAATCACTTTAAAAATTCAGTCAAAAAATTTTACTTTAAAAAAAACTCACTTTAAAATTATGCGTAAAAAAGTCAATTTAAAAATTCTGCGCAAAAGACTTACTTTAAAAGTTAAGCCCAAAACACTTACTTTTAAAATTAAGCTAAAAGATATCAATTTAAAAATTCAGCCCAAAAGAATTATTTTAAAATTAAGCTAAAAAATCTCACTTAAAAAACTCAGCTGAAAGAACTTGCTTTAAAAATTAAGCTAAAACTTCTCACTTAAAAAATTTAGCTTAAAAGACTTTAAAAATTAAGGCCAAGAAATTCCTCCAAAACGTTTAAGAAAACTAAAAAGTTTAGCCCAAAAAAAAGATTCACCTTAAAAATTTACTCCAAATGAGGAAAGTGTGCAAAAATGAAGTTTCGGCTCCACGTATTTATATTGTTTCGCACAAAACATTTTTTTGAAGGGTCGCATCATTTCATTTTTGCAGCCGACAGAAAATATTGACACATTTTTGGTCGAAATTTCAAAATTAATTTGGCTGAAATTTCAAAATTAATTCAGCCAAACTTTTAAAATAATTCGACCGAATTATTTTTCTGTTTATTTTAACGCGTCGACGAAAAACACAAGTTCGACTGAATGTAATTTTAATTTAGCCAATCTGTTTTAACCTACAACTCTGCAATTTCTAAGTGCTTAAACTCCATCAAATATGATGAATCTGTTGTTGGAACAAAAACCAAAATTTGTAGAATTGAATCTACTTTCAGTAGATATAAATTTTATGGAATTCCATAGAAATTTGCTAATTTTAATTAATTTTCTAAAAGATTGTGTGCAAAAATATTCTGAAGATCATTATGATTCACTGAAATAAAAAATATGTATCTTCCAAAATACGATATAAAAAAATATGAAAAATTTATTGTTCATTACATTGGTCCATCTTCTGTAATGGGTAATTTTTAGATTTTTAATTTATAACTAATATATTGAGAAATTGGACGCTTAGCCAAACTTCTTCAAAATCTATAGTTTTTTCATATTGGTTCAATTCAAAAAACTCTACTAATTATGACGTGCATCAATTGTTTTCATAAATATAATGATATCGAAGTAGCATATGTCTAGATTGATGCAACACATTTCGTTTATAAAAAACGCCAAGTTAACAAAGAAAACATTAGTGCTAAAAAACATGGCGTGTTATGAATTCCTTGATTTTTAAAGAACACATAGTCAAACAATTGCTAAGTTGACATATCAAATGTGAATAAAAAAATTCCAAATAATAAGTAATAAAAAGCTAAAAAAAAATTGACAAGTTTCCTTTTTATTGTAAAATGAAATTCGAAATAGAAAAATTGCTTTGGCTTGCCGAAATTTGAAGAACTTCTAAAAATGATATTTTTTCTCAAAAAAGGGCAAAAAGTGTAACCCACCTTCACATTTTCACCCATTCATGTTCTAACATTCCCCTTTAATAAGGGCTAGAGGGATAGAATCATAGTTGGAGGAAGATGTCATTAAATAACACCCCCCTTTGATGAAAACTTCCACCTCTCCTAATAAGTTACAAAGTTGGAGAAACTTCACCTTAGTGGATTTGGTGAAGAAATCAATAGCTTGTTGTTTAGTAGGACAATACTCTAGATAAATAACACCATTAACTATTAGATCTTGAATGTATTGAGTATCAATTTCATCGTGTTTGGCCTTGGAGTGATACAGTGGGTTGTAAGCAAGTTACAATTCTCCTTAATTGTCACATCTTCGAGCAAAATGGTCATTTTGAACTAGTCCAAGCTCAGTAAGAACATGCCTAAGCCACACTACTTCTATAGTTTCTTCCTTAGCTTCCCTGTATTCTACTTCACAGGAAGAGAGAGAAAGTGCTTATAACTTCTTACTGGACCATGAAATGTGACCTAAGATAATATGAAAGATATATCTTGCATTAATTATTTTTTCAATAGTTTCTCCTACCCAATTAGATTTGGTGCAACCAAGAAGTGAAACAAAACCTTCATTGAATATGATACATTATAATGGAAAGTTCCTTGAAGATATATGAGAATCTTTCTAGCTTCTCTCCAATGGCTATCACAAGGATTTTGTATAAATTGAGAGAACAAGCTAACAACAAAGGAGAGATTAGGCCTATGGTTCAGAACGATCAAGCTCCCAACAGGTTGACGATATAAGGTGGCATCATCAAGAGGAGTGTCACAATCAATGACCAATTTTAAGCCAAACTAAAATAAGTGGGTGAAGGCTTACAATCACTCATATGAATTCGAGCTAGTAAACCCAAATGATACTTAGGATAAGAAAGGAGGATCCATTAAGCATGTGCCAGACCTAAAGACCAAGAAAATAGTTTTGAAGGCCTGAATCTGTCATTTCAAACCACTGCTTAATATCATTCTTCAATTCTTGTACTAAGGAAATCTAAATTCCTATAAGGATTAGATCGTCCACATAGAGAATAGCATTGAGCTCATGATCTTCAAATAATTTAACATACATATTTGGATCATATACACACCACATAAAACTAATTTGCAAGAAATGAGTATCGGTTTTCTCATACCAAGCCCTGGATTCATATTTAAGACTATAGAAAGACTTATTAAAATTTCCTACCAACTTGATGTTTGTAAGGTGATAAAACTATGTGGTTGTTGTGTATAAATTTCTTCATGAAGATCCCTTTTAAAAATGTACACTTGACATCCATTTGGTGTAATTACCATTGAAAATATGTAACAAAAGATATGATGGTTCTAGTGGTGTTCGCTTTAGCAATAAGAGGAAAAGTTTCAATATAATAAATACCTTCTTTTTGAAGAAATCTTTTAAAGACTAACCATGCCTTATTTTTTTTAGTTTGTCTTTTTCTAGTGAACTTTGCTTTATAAATCCATTTGCAACCAACAATATTCTTACCAAGAGGAAGCAGGAAAAGGGTCAACCAAGGTCAATTGTGGTAATCATTATTAATCATGGTCAATTAAAGCCAACCAAGGTAATCATTATTAATTATGGTCAATGGAGGTAAACCATGGTAATTACTATCAATTTTTGTTTAATTAAGATCAACTGTTGTAATCATTGTTAATCATATTCAACTATGGTCAACCACGGTCGCCCTTAACCAACAATTGTCAGCCCTCTTTAACCATGGGAATTCTCATCAGCGATGGTCAACCCCATTAACCCTCTTCAACCATTAATTTAACAATTTTGTAGCACTAATATAACATTAGTATTAGGATTAATGTAAGATTGCATGGTTGACCATGGTAGCCATTATCAACGTTAATGCTACATCATTGTAACAATGTAACAATGATCAAGTGAACCAAAGTCAACCATAATCTTTCATCTGAATCCTTGATTAAGCATTGTAATCATTATCAATCATGGTCAACTAAGGTCAATACCATGTTAACCTGGTCGGCCATGGTCAACCTCAATCAACTATGAGTTAATGGGGGTGAACATTATACCTCTATCAAACCTCAATTAACGATGGTTAACCCTCTTCAACCATGGTCAACATTAATGTAACAATCTAACAATTGAAAACGTTCATGTTACATTGTTAGATAATGTAAAATAATACATTGTTATATTGATGGTTGACCATGGTCAAATTTATTCAACAATGTTAATACCTGGTAAACACTCTACATCCTCAGTCAACCTTGTCAACCATTTTGAACCATATTCTTCCACTTAATCCTTGTTTAACTATGGTAATCATTGTTAATCATGTTCAACTTAGGACAACCATGGCAATAATTGTCAATCATGGTCAGCGGAGGTCAACCATGGTAATCATTATCAATCATGTTCAACTAATTTCAATCATTGTTAGTCGTGTTCAACCGAGGTCAAACAATGGTCTTCCTTAACCAATAATGGTTAATCGTCTTCAACCATTATCATCCTCACCAACTGCAGTTAACCCTGTTAACCCTCTTCAACCATTAATGTAAAAAATTTTGTAGCATTAATATGACATTAGCATTAACATTAAGATAAGATTGCATGGTTGACCATGGTTAACCAAGGTCAACATTAATGTTAATTACTATAATCATGTCAAAATGGTAAACCATTGACAACAATGGTAAACCGAAGTCAAACTTAATATTTCGTCTTAATCCCTGCTTAACCATTGTAATCATCATCAGTGATGGTTAATTGAAGTGAGCCATGGTCCATCTTAACCAATAATGGTCAACCCTCTTCAACCATGGTCAACCATGTGAACCATACACAACCCCACCAACACACTTCAACCATTAATGCAACTAATATTGTAAAATTAATTTAACATTAACATTAATATTAATGTAACATGAAATCTTAGCAACCATGGTTGATAATGGTCAATCATGGTCAATATTAATGTAATAGTGTAACAATGTCAACTTTAATGTAACATTATTAGATTGATGTAACAATAATACATTTGATATATTAATGGGTGACCATGGTCAATCTTGTTCAACCATCTCCAATGTTGGTCAACTTCATCAACCATGATCAACCCCATCAATCCTCTTCAATATCAATCAACCTAATAAGCCATGATCAACCTCATCAATCTCCGTAAGCCATGGTCAATGATTCCACCCCACACACGTTGGCTATCAACTAGCACAACCACATTTACTAATGTGGTTAATATACGCTAATTGGTGACACTTTCCTCCTTTTATATGTCAATCGATGGCGATCAACATATAAAACATATATCAATTGCATTAGCAAAGTGATTGTGCTAGTTATATGAATAGTTGATAGGTTAGTCTATTTCGAAATATGACTTTCATAATTTTTACCTTCTTAGAAAATAAAGATGTATGAATGGCAAAGAATATTTATTTCATATACACAGATCAATAGTTTCTAAACAATTTTTCCATTTCAAAACCTATGTGATGATGATTCATAAATTCAATAGCACATAAATACTTTCTTTTTGATGACTATGTGTTTAACAACCATTTAATTTTATGCTATTCTCTAAATATTTATTATACCTATAAAATAACCTATTTTGAAATAAGCCATCCAAAATATTCAATAGTTAAAAAATAAAAAAATTATATATGATATAAATTTAATAATGTAAAAATATTTCTTATCCTATACACAATTCAGAATTCAACCGATAAAATTAAAAGTTTCTAAACAATTCTTCAATTTCCTATCTTTGTTCTTGTACGCACATCATAAGTTATGATTCAATTTCTTACCATTGTTCTTGTACGGACATTATAAACTATGATTCAATTTCTTACCTTTGTTCTTGTAATCACATTATAAACTATGAGTGTCACTTGAGCTCCATTCCTATCATAGAACTACAAATTCTCAATCTTAAATTAACTTACCTATTTTCTAAGGTCACCCGTTAGAAATATTGTATGTGTAATCAAGTTAATTTTTTTGTCCGGAAAATTATGCAAAATTGGTGAAGTTTTTGATAAAATTTGGGAAAGATTTTTGTAAATTCAGACTAATTTAGTTTATAGTTGTCAAATTTCAAAATTTTTGAAGCTTAAAAGTTTTTTTTTATGGTATTAAATCTATTTCTACAATCAAAAACATTACTCAAACACTGTTACCACAAAATTTCTTATAATTATTTTGGCAAGATTCCAATCATTTTTAACATCTTGCAAGATTTCTTAAAACTATTTTGACCACATTCCAACCACTTTTATCCGTCCCGCCAATTCCTCCGCTTGATAGATGACCCCTATAAAATTGAATTTTTTACCCCGCTGCAGCATTTACTATGTTACCACGCTGCTACAATGTTAACACGCTATAGAGGCTACAACTCTTCTACAAGGCTACGACGCTTCTACAACCCTTGTACCACGCTGCTTCGAGGCTAACACAGTGCGGTTTCTATGAGGCTTCCAGGCTCCTTCATGACGTCCACGCTGGGGCACGATATAATTGAACGTTGTACAGCGAGTTTCGCCCAAATGCCATCGCTGGATGAGCTATAATTAACATCCGCCAGTCGGTCTTGAGGAAATGCTATCATCAGTTAGAGATATTGTATCTGTTAGAGAAATGATTGGCGACAGAACATCACAGACTGTTCTGGATGTTATGCCTATATCCGAACCACAGAATGATAATGGGGCACTTCCTGACATGAAAATTACTTTGTTTGCTCTTAGGCTTGTCATTCTGGACAAGTTAGCCAACTGCCTGGGCAAGTTGGCCTTCATTTGGGCTACCGACGTCCTCCTAGGAGGTTTTGCATCAAGTTTGGAAACGGTGGACTTCAGGTTTGTCACCATAATATTATTAACTGAAGGTGCTCGCATCTTCATCTGAAACCATGAGGTGCTTGCGTCAGTTTGTCTCTCTATTGGTTAGTAATGCTGCACTACGGCATAGATTCATGTGGCAATACCAATAATCCACAATCAGCTCTCAAAATGTTCTACGGTTTGTCTTTCGCCCAATCATTTCTCTTTCTGATCGAAAAGGCCTATTGGCAGTGGAGGATCGTTGCTTGTAACTTGCTTAAGGAGGTGAATGACAATTATGGCTTCGGCCAATCTGAGATCGTCACACTCCAAGGATTTCTCTTCATCACATATTCGAGGTGCCTTGATGGTAGCATTTTCGACAGTTTGAAGATGGGATTTCCGTCACACAGCGTGGGGCTGCTGCAGTCCAACAGTCAAGATGGACAGCTGAGGGGTTCTCCGGTAGTATCCGTGCTTATAAACAATAATCAGTTTTCGGAAGAAACTTTGAGGGTAATCGGAACCATGAGAGATGTGGTGGAGAGGTTGATCGAAATGTTGAATTTCAAGGGCTATCAGGAACGAGAGATTCAAAAATCAGCTGCAAAGATAATCTTCGAATTGATAAACAAAAATCGGAATTGTATTCGGGTGACCGCCATCGTTGGTACAATGGAATATATAACATCTTTACTCTTCTCTACGAAGGAATCAAGTCAGGAAGACTTTAACCTTGTTTCTGTGGGGCTAACCATACTGAAAAAGTCGGGAGAAGACCGCTCCAACCGCGCTAAAATTGGAAGCAGAGGGCTACTTCCTAAAATTATTAATTTTCACTCACAGACATAAAACACAATGCTTTGGAAATCGAGACAGCAGAGCTAGCTCTTGAGTTCGTGGAAAAGATAGCACATACTACCGGATTAGCGGGCAAGGACCTAAGGAAACGGAAAGGACTTGAGGAAACGTGTCACGCCCCTACATTGGTGGTAATCTTCCAACCGCACTATAGCGAGGTGCAGCACCACCGAACACTTTCTTTTCACTAATACTTATGTTCATGGACTACGCCTAACATTCATACTTAGTTTATTTTTCATTACCAAGTATTATATTTGTCCTTTATACAGATGAAAACCCATACATATTCATCATCAACATCATTATACAATAGAAATGCACAATAGTATAAAGGGAGGGGCAACTCCCTACAATATGAGTATGGCCAAATCAATATATATAATCTTCACTTTTATAAGTACAAGTTAAATCTTGGGAAACCCCAAATTTACATTTAGCCAAATTTCCAACTTTCAGCAAACTCAATTGCCCAGCTCGTCGGCGCCTTCGCACAGTCATCGCAAGACTCACCAACCCTTCGTTCACCTTGTCGCACGTCTTCACCCAGCTCGCTCTCCATTTGTTCAAAAAACGCCCAAATCGTGTTACCCCGCCTGACCTTCATTCGGTGGGCCGCACGCAGTACCGCCTATCCGATTCTCATTCACGACCTCCGGTTCCAACCTTTATTTCAGCGTGCACGCCGCACCCTCACCATGTCACGCATTCACACATCCACCCGCACATTTGCACGACTCACCAGAGTCGCCTTCACACGACTCACCCGAGTCTGCCCAAATGCCTTCACTCGAACTTCTTAACCCAAACAACTTCACCTGAGTTGCCACACGACTTCACCCGAGTCGCCACACGACTTCACCTGAGTCACCCAACCGGGTCACCCGATGACTTCACCTGAGTCTTCCCAAATGACCTCACCTGGTTTTCCCGAACAACTTCACCCGGGTCGCCCGATGACTTCACCCGAGTCCACCTGAATGACCTCACCCGGTTCACCCGAACGACCTCACCTGAGTTTTCTGCCCGACGACCTAACCCAAGTTTTCTGCGCGATTTTCTCACCTGAGTTCCTCACCTGAGTTTTCTGCACAAGTTTCTCACCCGATTTCTGCGCATCGTGCGGGCTCATCTACACACCGCAGAACTCCTTTGGTCGAACTTGTGTTGATCGAATGATGCATTTGCCTCCACAAACACACGATAATATATATGGGCAGGTGGTGGGTTATGTCACCCGGCCGACCTATGCCCAACGCCCAAGCTGACTCGTTCACAATGTGTTGTCTCACCCAGGAGGAGGGTCGGCCTTCCTAACTTGTGGGACTGCCCCCTCAACTCACCCAACATCTTATAAACTCGTCCTTGGCTCACTCACTTCGCATTTTTCACATGCTCCTTGCACGCACTTCACACGGTGAAGGTGACCCAGACCGTAGGCCCTTACATCCTCCCCCACTTGAAGTCATTGTCATCCTCGACAATATCTCATCCCAGCAACCATATGTCACCAAGATATCCATACCAAGGCATATACTCCATCGGTATGTCATACATCGGAAAATCATCTCAATCCATGATCATCAACCACCCTGTCACAATCTCCACATGCTACTCCCCATCATGGAACGCTGACCCCTCCATCTCAAGCTACATGCTTCCTCCAACATATTGTGTGGACCTCATCATGTATCGTCATCATGTGAACTGTTGCCATGATACTCCAACATGATGCTAACACATCTCTGTACACTATGCATCCCCATGTTTTTAACTAGTTGGGTAGCTAATCTAACCGTCACACTCAAACCATGAGAGTGAACATCCTCATGCCGTCATCAATCATTTCTATTGAACATCTCATCACATCATCAACTCGATCAAGAATCCATCTCCATATAAGTGTAAACCATGCTCAGGTCCATGAAGTAGTCTCCATCTCATCTGCAACATGTTGTCCATGATGTTTGGTGTCAATGTCTGCACGAAATCAGTCGTATCTATCCCAACATCATCATCCATATGTGTATCTCCTCAATGTGAAGAGATCATCTCATCAACCCCGACTCTCGATGTGCCACATCCAAGTCCATGAAGCAACCTCCATCACATTTGTAATGTACCATCCCTCAAGTCTGCCATAGAAACAAGTATACACCTATCTCATCTCCCATGTGCTGCCCATTTTTGTAGATCAATCAGCTCCCATGTGTCAAAATTGGTTAAGTCTTGGCTCAACCCATGCCCAAGTGTTGCCACCAAGGCATCATCATCATTGTAACTCCATCACTCCAAAGTGTTTCATATCGATCCTCCACATCAAGTCACTCTTCCAAGCCACACCCATACATGTACTCGAAAGTATGCACCCCATCTTGCATCAAAGTCTCTGACCTCAGCTCCTCAATGCATCAAATCCTCGAAGTCCACCATATATGAAGTCCCCAAAAGTCACAACCTCGTGTCATCATGAGCTCCATGTGTCATTTCCAACCAACATCTAGCAAACATACAAGTCTCGGCCTAAAGGTCTCTGCAAGATTCTTCCGCTCTCCATGTAGTAGGAATGCTCCATAGTCTACTCACAACTCCATCTAAGTCCATGACCTTGTTGTACAAGAGTGCACAACCTCTCCATCAGCTCATAAAAAAAACATCTTCATGTCACACCCACAAATCCACCTACGCAACATCTCTGCCTTGGCACTCCTCATTAGATGCCCATAAGTGACACCTCTACAAGTGCTCTTGCATAATGTCCTTGCATAGACTGCCAAGATCCATGTCTCCAACCTGATGTCCATGACTAGTTTGCCCATGTTGTCCAACCAAGTAGACCCATCACAATAATTGATCATCCCCATCCAAGTCTGCAATCTTCAGTCTAGTGAACACGGTCACCCAACCATATCATCATCACTTGAGTCTCTCCACCATGGCTCCCCCACTAAAGGTTCCCCCAAGACTTGCTCTTGGTCTCGGCCATGAGAAGTCCAAGCAAGTATCATCATACCCAAGTGTGTTCCCTCCTCAATCTGTCCATGAGTCATGCTGAGCACTTAGCCAATTCTCCATGTGGCTAAAGCATGACCCAATCCTCCACAACGATCATCATGTTCCTCCCTTGTCACGGGCCTTTGCACCTTCTACCATAAGGTCACAAATAACCCCAACAAGTCCTGCAATAGTCAACAATACTTGCTTCTCCATACAAGGTCTCATCATAGACATCCATGGTAAGATGTTCCCTTGCATCGGCACACTGACTTTGCCCTTCCCTGCATACGGTTCATCTACCAAATGATCAAGTGAAACAAAAGTATCAACAGTACTTACATCATTATCATGAGGCTCCTCCATGTGAGTATCCTTATCCATCCATGTCTGCAAGCTGCATGATCCTGGTCGAACTTGATCAATCTCAAGTTCATCCTCCATCATGGTCACATCTGCAACATCTTCAATCATCACGGCTTCCTCTTCCTTGTTAGCACAATCTGCAACTTCATCCTACTCCATTTTCCAACCAAGTTGAAGAAGTTCGTCTTCAACATTCTTTTCCAAGACTTCAAGTTTCTCTCGAATCCGGGGGTTCTCTTCTTTCATCCACTTCAACCTGTATAAGGTAAGCAAGAGCTTCCCTTCACATTCTTCCAAACCTGTCATGCATTGTCGTTTAGCTTGGCCTAAGCACTAAGTTTCACCTCTGCTAAACCTGTTTCACCATTCACCTGAATCACCCTGATATTCCACCTGTCACCTGCAAAGCTTGAACTTCCTTTCAAGTCTTCGGTCTTCGTAGAATCAACTCCTTTATTCAGCACACCAGCTCTGATACCACTTGTCAAGCCCCTACACTGGCAGTAATCTTCCAACCGCACTATAGCGAGGTGCAGCACCACCGAACACTTTCTTTTCACCAATACTTATGTTCATGGACTATGCCTAACATTCGTACTTAGTTTATTTTTCGTTACCAAGTATTATCTTTGTCCTTTATACAGATGAAAACCCATACATATTCATCATCAACAACATTATACAATAGAAATGCACAACAATATAAAGGGAGGGGAAACTCCCTGCAATATGAGCCTGCTCGAATCAATATATATATATAATCTTCACTTTTATAAGTACAAGTTAAATCTTGGGAAACCTCAAATTTACACTCAGCCAATTTTCCAACTTTCGGCAAACTTGGTTGCCCAGCTCGTTGGTGCCTCCGCATGGTCGGCGCACGACTCACCCACCCTTCGTTAACCTTGTCGCACGTCTTCACCCGACTCGCTCTCCATTTGTTCAGCAAATGCCCAAATCATGTTACCCCACCCGACCTTCGTTCGGTGGGCTGAACACAATGCCGCCTGTGCAACTCTCCTTCACAACCTTCGTTTTGGTGTGCACGACGCGCCCTCACCTGGTTACCTGCTCGCATGTCCACCCATGCCTTTGCACGACTCACCCAAGTTGCCTTCGCACGACTCATCCGAGTCCGCCCGAACGCCTTCACCCAAACTCGCTCACCTAAACGACTTCACCCGAGTCGCCACACGACTTCACCCGGGCGCCACATGACTTCACCTGGGTCACTCGAACAACTTCACCCGGGTCACCCGACAACTTCAACCGAGTCTGCACGAACGACCTCACTCGGTTCACCCGAATGACTTCACCCGGATCGCCCGAAAACTTCACTTGAGTCCGCCCGAACGACCTCACCTGAGTTTTCTGCCCAATGACCTCACCCGAGTTTTCTGCATGAGTTTCTCACCCAAGTTCCTCACCCAAGTTTTCTGCACGAGTTTCTCACCCAAGTCCTACCCGTCGTCCAGGCTCATCCGCACACCACAAAAATCCTTTGATTGAATGATGCCTTCGCCTCCAAAAACACACGCCAATATATACGAGCGGGTGGTGGGTTGTGTCACCCGGTCGACCTACACCCAACGCCCAAGCCAACTTGTTCACAATGTGTTGTCTCACCTAGGAGGAGGGTCGGCCCGCCCAACTTGTGGGACTACCCCTCAACTTGCCCAACATCTTATAAACTCGTCCTTGGCTCACTCACTTCGCATTTTTCACATGCTCCTCGCACGCATGTCAAAACGTCAAATAAGTAGTATATGCCATTTCTGATAACAAATTCTATTTCAAAAGAAAGATCACAAGAAGAAGAAAATGAAAGCTGAATTTGAATTAATTTTCTGACCTCAGATTGGAGTCTTTTGTTCTCTTCCAGCAGAATATGATAATGAGCCTTGAGGAATCCACAGTTCTGTTTGAGAACACAAAAGTCTTTCTCTAGCTGCGTGCTTTTCCATTTGGCTCTTCTGTTCTGGAACCAAATGGAGATTTGCCTTGGGTGCAGTCCCAGAGCCCCTACTAGCTCCTCTTTCCTCCCAGCTTCCAGTATCTTTCCCAACTGGAAACTCTTCTCCAATGCCCTTGTTTGTTTCGTGGTAAGCCTTCTTCCCTTTTTCATTCCATGGGAGTTATGGACGTTCTCTGAAGAAGAAGTCACCAATGATTCTGCTGCTATTCCAATGTCAAAAACCGAATAAGAGTTTACTTCATTCTCCATCATATGAGATCTTAGCTTCAGATCCTCATCGAAGTGCCTCCAAAACCTTAAAAAAATAGTATATGAAGGATACAAGAATCTCTGCGAAATGAAGCCGAGCCTATTTACTTGGTGAGAAAGGGTCAATCCCTCCGATAAAGCAATTAGTGTGTTGGGTTCTCCATGGAAACGTTGGTGTGGGTTTTTGGTGCGCATTGATCTAACAATTATTTTGTGTTGGAGAGTGATGTAATAATCCTACTGCCCACTCCAGGTGTGGCATCTTCCTCCTATACTGTTTTTTTCACATTACACTGCAATCTGTCCATTTTGTATATATATAATATATATATATATATATATATATATATATATATATATATATATATATATATATATATAGATTAAAACTTGTTAATTTTCAATATGCCCGTCTATATGACTTTTTCAAATATTATTGGCTAGTCAGCAATGACGTGCAGATTTGCAAACCAATCGTATTTAACGTGTAAAAACTCAAAAAACGGGCATACGGGCGTCAAATTTAACCCCTAGTGGGGATCACATTTAGCTTATCATCCATGGTAACCATGGTTGGAATTTGATTTTTTTTATCTGTCAAATATTTCTTTTTGACGTTTTGAATTTTATGTTTGTGTTTAAAATTTTTCCTTTTAACTATAATATTTTAATAATAAATAAATTATTTGTTAATAAAAGTTTAATTAAAAAAATATTTTTCAATAAAGGAGTCATTTTAAAAAATTTCATATATTTATCATCAGAAAAAGCAACATGATCATAACACATAAATGACGTGTTGAACCCTAAAGTGAGTTTTAATAATTTTTTTATGGGATCCACAACTACCAAACCATTGAGATTTCACTCATGAGTTTTTCTCCAAAACATAAGAAATAAAAATTATGGGTAACCTTAGAAATCTATTCCACTCACATCGGGTCTGCTTTTATTACAATCAATCTACTCCTATTTCAATATTCTCAATTTTGGTTTTTATTAGACCATTTAAATGTTGTAATTTTAGTGAAGAAAAATGGATTTTTTCCACCAATGTGAACATAAAAGTTTCCTAACAAGAAATTTCCATCTCAAGGATTGTAGAGTTGACTAGAGGTTATCCTCTAGGCTCCTTGTCCTCTCCACCATTAGAATGACTTGAAATCGAGTAAAACCAACACAACGTATTAAAAGTATTTTAATATTTCATAAAATTGTCATCTATGTGTGTTGGGGAGTAACATATCCTAAGTAGAGGAAATCTTTAAGTCAAACAAAGAATCAATACAGTAAAAACAATTACTACATAAGACATGCATAACCAACTCAGCTATAATCCACCTTATTTATTTTCCTTCTCATTAGGGAGAAACAACAAGACAATATATGGCTAGTGTACATGTTTCACATGGAAAAATTTAAAATATGTTTGATAGGAATCATATGTTAGATATGTTTACTTCATTGATGATGGTAAGCTTAGAGGAATTTTGCAGGTGTTTTGAATTGTAGGAATTTCGACTTTGTTTCCAACTGAATGATTACCGAGGTGAACTCTTGTATCCTTGCATTGATATAGATGAATAGAGGTTCCTGGTGCAGGATTGGAACTGCAAAAGCCACGTGCAGTAGTCCAGATTCTGTGAAAAATGTAAATATATGTTGAATTTGTAGAATTGAAAAAATAAATGAAAATTTGACCATTGATAATATCTCCCCTGCAAATTTCATACTCTTCAACTTAGAGTGTTAAACTAATGGCACCTAACTCACTCCTTTGCACTGATTTTATAATTGGCTCACAAAGCTTCAGGCTTAATAACCCTCTAAACCAAAGATTAATAACTCTCTAAAATTAACTTATTAGTGAGATAGGGTGAATTTTAACTAGATGATTGCTCCTACTACTCAAATTATAAATTATTATAAATTTTTATTAAAAAATTGTTCATTTTATCATTTTAAAAAAGTCACGTTGGTTAATAATGATGAGAAATTTGTAGCGCAAAGGCTTATTGAAAAAAACAAAGAATTAAAACCAACTTATAAAAATAAGTTGCACCAGTTTGGGTAAGAAGAAAATGGTTTTGCAAAGCTCACAAAAGAGAGTTCCTTGTGATACTAAATTACTAATAACAAATAACGAACACATTTTTATAGTAATAAACATATTCTTAATAGTAAGATACTTAAACATATTTAAAAATTTTACAATAATAAACATATTCTTAATGATAAGATACTAGAATATATTTAAAACTCACATGGATTAAGGGTAGTAAGGGTTGCACTTCAACCAAAATCATAAGTACCTCGCAACAACCCATTCTTAACTTAATTGTTGTTGAAGACATAGGAAGCATGGACAAGGTCAAAATACACTCCACCCTATTGTATTGGAGTGCAATCTATGCCTTTGAAGCCATAAGCATAATCCAGTGCCACATGCAACATGTTTTTATCGACTTTGTTATTAACCATGCACCAAGTGGTGCCTACTCGTGGTCATCGAAGGAATAGTGTAGATGAATAGTTTCTCAAGAAAAAACTTGCTTCCTCAACTTTCCCAAAACCTATTAAACTAACATAAAAATCCTATTAAAATCTAAAATAAACCAAACAAAGCAACCCAACATAAAAATGTATATAGATCATGTAGATAAGTTATGTAAATAGATACAAAATAAGATAATCATATACCACCCCATTTTTTTCCAACGAGAAAACAACGTGAAGAATATACACATATCTAAGGAGGACGACAAACCACTAAGTAGTAAATCCGAGAGGCCATTGAAAGCAACCACCATTACGCTCTTTTCCATGCTCTAATGGCTACCTAGCACTCAACTCTTCCTTTACAACAAGGGGGCATTTCCAATTTAATGCCTTAAAACATATAAAATAGAAAAATGTGAGACGCCCTTATAATAAAAATCTCAAGAGGTCTTTCAAAGGATTTATTTGCTATGTACAAGTCTTGGAGACTCTTTGGTAATAGAATACAACTCTAGGTTTATCCACCATTTTTATTAGAGAATCGCAAACATTCCTCATTGAAGAAAGACAATTAAAGTGATTCAACCTTCGAAGGTGAATCTAGACATGTAGCCCATTGGGGGGGCTGAACTCCGTTATCATCTTAGTTTTGGTGATGCTCTTCATTTATGCTTGACTATGTTGTTTTATATGTGTTTTAAGTTACACTATTATGATGAAATTTGCATTATTATGGATAAAATTATAACTTAAATTAATAATCCCTTACATTCAATGAAAGTATATTATTGCTACTGTTATGTGCTCTAAAGTTTTTAGATCAATAACTTAATTAATACTTACATTCATGTAATTACCTCCTAAATTCAACAAATCTTATTTTCATGGAGTCAATAAATGGGTGGAGAGGGGGCTCTTCATTAGACATAATTTAGTCATTAAGAAGAAAAATTGAATTGAAGAAAATTAGCTTGAAAAGAGTGGATTTATTCAAGAGACAATAAATATCCATTCATGCAAGGAGAAAATTCAAATTTAAGAAGTAGAACCTGAAAAGAGTGCACTTCATGAAGAAAATAAGCATTCTCATGAGGGATACATACATTCAACAAATAGCTTTCATCTTCCTCAACTCAAATTTTACCATGAACAAATCTTACATTGAGCAATTTTCCTCTTGGGTAGAAGAAGAACCAATTCCCATGTGTTTTTCTCAATGTGGGAATCATAATTCTATTTCATTGCTACCTCTCAAAAGGGGTTACCTTCATCCTTTACATATGTATGGGGTTTGATCCAAGAGCCATATAAAAATGATTAAGAAATAGAGGATTTGTGGTAGTAAGAGCTTGTGGAAGGTCCAAAAACTATAATTTTGTGCTACATCGATAGGTAGGATCACTCATCAAATCAGCAACTACATAAAATGTTTGTTATACCCATTGAGTGTTAGTTTTCACAAATATGCATGGACATATGATAAAGATATACACAATCTAATATCTTATGAAATAATTAGAAAAACAATAAATAGAAATGCAAGATAAAAGAAGGGAGAGACATGGATTACATAGAAAAACCCTAATAAGGGGAAACATCGATGGAAGTAGCTCATTTATTCTCTAGATAAACTCCCAATGATACAAGGCTACACCCCCACACAAGTATTATAGATCATTACATTTTCACCCTTGAACACTCAATAGAGTCTCCTTTACCTCTATTATATATTAAAGAGTGAAAGGAAAACAAATCTCATGATACACTTGGGATAAAATCTTTTTACAATATGGTGATCTGCTAAAGAAAAACATATTCAAAAGACCAATAGGAAATCATTAATACATTTAGGTGAAAATGTGAAGTTGGGTTACACTTTTGTGAGAAACGCCTCCGAAAAATTCCCAGCATCATTTTTTCAATCGAAAAAAATAAATAAATAAAATAAAATTAAAAAATCGGTTGAATTCCTTAAATTTATCCAGCTGAACTTTTGGTCGGTTAGACTAATGCCAATCATTAAACAAAATTTTAGCAGGAGTTGAAAAAGTCGGCAAAAACATATTTCTCCAAAATAAATAATTCGGCCAAAAATATTGTTCTATCGAACTAGTTGTTCGGCCAAACTAGGTTTTTAATTCGGCTGAAAAAATATTTATATATGTCGGGCCATATGCTATTGCGAAGTTTTTTGCTCTGTTGATTTTTCTGTTGTGTAAAAGTTGAGCACTATTGTGTTGTGTTGTGTTGTTTTTTGTCGAGCTCTATTGTGTCATGTGGTCTGTTATTGAGCATTGTTGTGTGGTCTATTATCGAGCGCTGTTGTGTGATTTGCTACTGAGTGTTGAAATCAACCAGGTGATTGACACATTTTTTTTTTTTATGAATTTTTTAATTTAGTGAAATATTTTTTTATGATATTTGTGCGATGTTTTTTTTTTTTTTTGGCAGCGTGGATGATTTCTCAACCTGCTCATCCACCCTCACCGTTGGAAGATTTATCTCCTCATCCACCCTCGTCGCTAGAATATTTCTCTCCTTGTCCACCCTTGTCGTTGAAAGCTCCTTGTCCGAACCAGGTAAGTCATTTTCGGCAATGAATTATTTTAGTAGAGAATAAACTTCTTGTATCTAGTAGGAAATAAAGCCAAGTAGTATAGGTTGTTGCTATGAACGTCATCATTGGCTCTATTCATATCTCCTATTTTTATTTTCTTTTATATCAATTTTCTAATGGCAATGGAATCTTGTATTTTTCCTTTTTCTTTAATGATAATGGACGTCCCCTGTTCCTCCCTATACCACTGAAAAAATAACAATATAAAACAAACTTACCAGTGTTCTCCAGAAAAGCACTGCGAAAGTAATCAATCTCAAATTCTTATCCTTGTGAACTATATGCACCCATCCTTTTTCCAACATCATAAGAATATCATTCATTATTAATGTGGGCCATATGATTATAACATCTCCACTTCTCATGAATCTGACCCAAAATACATTAACAAAGAATATATGCAAGTGGATAACGTTTGCATTCTCTATATAACGGTAAGAAACATGCCTTGTTCTTTTGTCGTGTTGAAGATAAATATGTAACATAATGTAAGCTTAATCTAATCTAAGTGATTAGGGAAACATGAAACCCTTGTTCATTGCTATATAGGTAATGTTCAATCTTATGTAGAAGTGTGATGAGTACATGTAATTGATTATGGAAACAACGTATACAACTAGTGTTACAATAGAACCAGTAATCTTAATCATACAGGAAACACAAAACCATTACCATTGTTACCTAGATTATGCCAATATCTCAAATTACTCAAAGGGATAAGCTTAGTTATGATATATGTCCCATGTATTGAATATGGGAACACTGGTGATTAATGTCCACAATAGATATGGCTTAATAAGTTTAAAGTAAGTTGTGTTTGATTAGAGTTACAAGCTTATATAGTCATAACAAGAACAAGACATTCATGTACAAGCTCGTAATACACTCTCTGTGTCCATTGGGATTTTAAATTCTAATCCATGTCCATCTTTTTCATTTTCCATTCGGTGAAAAGGCTTTAGTAGTTGGCTCAGTCCTTCGTTTGGATATGGGAAAATTGAATCTGCACTTATTTTGAGTTCCCCTGGAGAGGGAAACCTTTTTTAACAAAAAGTAGATAAGAAATCTCAATATGTCATTCAGACATATAAGGATTGAACTTATAATAAAAATCTAGACAACAATCAAATTTACCTATAACCATTTGCATTGCCTTTGAAGGGCTTCATGGTATGTACCCAACCTTTTTCCAACATCATAGGAACATCATTCATTGTTAGGTTGGGCCTTATGATTATAACATCTATACTTCTTATGACTCTGACCCAAAATACATCAATAGATAATATATGCAAGTGGATAACATTTGCATTCTCTGTATAACAGTAAGAAACAAGCCTTTTTATTTCATCGTGTTGAAGATAAATCTCTAACATAATGTAGGCTTAATCTGATCTAAGTGATTAAGGAAACCTGAAACCCCTGTTCGTTTCTATACAGGTAATGTTCAATCTTATGTAGAAGCGTCATGAGTACTTGTAATTAATTATGGAAACAACGTATACAACTAGTGCTACAACAAAACCAATAATCTTAACCATATAGGAAACATAGAACCATTGCCATTGTTACTTAGATAAGGTGAATAACTCATATTACACAAAGGTATAAGCTTAGTTATGATATATGTCCCATGTATTGAATATGGTAACACTGGTGATTAATGTACACAATAAATATCGGTTAGTAAGATGCAAGTAAGTCGTGTTTGATTAGAGTTACGAGCTTAGATCGTCATAATAGGAACAGGACATTCATGTACAAGCTCGTAATACACTCTTTGTGTCTACTGGGATTTTAAATTCCAATCCATGTCCATATTTTTCCTTTTCCATTCAGTGAAAAGGCTTCAGTAGTTTGTTCAATCCTTCACTCAGATCTGGGAAAATTGAATCTACACTTATTCTGGGTTCTCCTGGAGAGGGCAATATCTGTTTACAAAAAATAGAAAATAAATCTCAATATGTCGTTCAAATCATAAGCATTGAACTTGTTACTCTTATTTGTTGTTACAGTTATTTCTTATTACTACACATTGATGAATATATAATTAATGTTCAATACTGGGAAGGAAAACTGTGGTCTGCACATATAGTGCTCGATAGCCTTGAAATAATTGGTAGAACCCTGGGTTGACAATTAAATCTGGATTGGGTGTGTTAGTGTCAGTCTTGTTAGCCTGTCACCTGGATCAAAAAATGCTTTTACCATGATCTTTTCATGCTTCCATCATCAAATTTTTCTGTTTCTAGGTTTACACAACAAATTTGGTCATTGTATGGTCAGTCCAAGATGGAGTCATTGTTTAAAATTCCACTCATGTTGGTTTCTTATCATACACCATGAAAATGGGTCAAGTCATCATCATCATTCCATTAGGTCTTAGGTCATGCATTAGGTCCACCATTTCCATAAAAAAAAAGAAACCCAGAAATAAGTCAAACATGACAAAGCAACAGCTGAAGAATTGATCATGATTTATTAGCACACTTTTCATAATTTCATGACATCAAAGGTTTCAGAAGAAGGAAGCTCCAGCACTCAGGAGATCAAAAAGCACATTTGCAATGGTAAAGGTAAAATATGTCTTCAAAAAAGTGAAATCAGTTCACAAAGGAGGGTTGGTTTATTTTCTCTCTTTGAAAAAGTGAAGAAATTATCCCTATATAAACTCAAAAAGACTCAAAAACGTTTCACTCATGTCTCATTCACTCCTCATCACCGAGCTCACTCACCCGAAAAAGTAAAAACCTCTTTCCCTAGGAGAAATTGGCCAAAAATTGGAGGCGTTGCACATAGATACATTGCACTGTGCTTTGAAGGTAGGCGCTGCGCGTAGGTGAACTGCGTTGCACATAGGAGAACTGCACTACACGTAGGATAGAGTACCCGAAACTCACCCAAATTTTCCCAAAATTCAAAATTTTTTCTTTCAAGCTCGGTCAAATTGCTTTCTAAGGTTGAGTAACAAGTAAGTACATCGTTTCCCTCTATATTTGCTTTCCCATTTTCATTCCATGTCAATAATTTCTCAAGCTAGGGTTTGTAACAAAAGTTCCATGGGAAATTCTAGGGTAGAAATGGTCATCATCACTTTTCATCTCCAAAACATGTAAATTGATATTCTACACCTGCACACATGTTTGATGAGTCATTTTGACCAGTTCATCCACCTCCAAACAAAGTTTAAACACTAAAAAAACAAAACCCTAGCTCATTCCTAGAGTTATTTTGGGCAAATCTCATCATAAACCTTCTTGGTCTCACTTACAAGTAACCACATTTGTTCACTATTTTCCTCGCTCATTTCCATTAGTTTTTCAAAGCCATCTCATCTTTCACGAAATCCCTCCCATCATTTTGTCAAAATCTCTCACACATCACTTCATTTTCATTCTCACCTCACATCTATTTTCACTTCCTGCTGCTAGGATTTTGTATCATCATGGAGGTTGAATCTTCACCAGAAAGAAAGAGACAACACAATGGAGGGAGGATTCTCAGATATAAACCATCGGATTGCAACCAAATCAACTCCTATCCTTTCATCAAGCAATGCTTTGAGGATGTTCACTATTTGGAATCTTGTAAAAGATTAAGTGAAGCAGGGTTTTATGAGCAGCTGACAGATTGGGTAGCTACACAATTGAGAGGGGATATTGATATCATCACTGGTATTGAGTTTAGGTTCTCAGTGGCCTCCATCTCACTAGCAATTGGTTTGCCAAACAATGGAAAATATTGGTTCAAGGGAATGAATCTAGATCTTGAAAACTACAAGCCCTTCTTAAAGAGTCCATAGAGAGATACACATACTCACCTCATGGCTTTCATACATTTGCTTGAGAAGTATGCTCCTTTAATGAAAACCATCATGAGGTTCTTTAATTATGAAGGTCGATTCTCCAAGTTGTATGCCCATTATATTCACCTCTTGATGCACTTCACATCTCAAAAGCCACTAAACATGTGCAATTACCTGTTCAGGAGTATTTCAAAAATGTCTAAGAAGATACAGTTAAAGGAAAAAGAGAACTCTCCAAGCTTGTTTCATCACAATCTCATCAAAACAATTGTTCTTCAACAACTGGCAAAGAGGGGTATGGCTTGGGAAGCCTTTTTAGAAACAACTTTAAAATGGCATGAGGAAAATGCAGCATCTCAGTCCCCAAGTGCACCAAAACAACAAACAGAGATGGGGTCATCTAGAAAACCAATAGAGAAGACTCAGTTACCCAAACCAGAGGTGAGAAAAGTGTATAAGCAAGGGAAGTGGCTTGTGTTTTCTTCTCACAAAGAGAAAGGGGCCAAGCCTTCTTCATAGACAAAGCAGGGATCGACAACAAAACGTAAGGATAAAATGGAGCATGAGTTTGAGCTAATTGATTCAGAGCCAGAAGATCAAACCACAAGCATGAGATAGGTTATCAAGGACAAAGACTACCAAATCAAGGAGCTGACAATAAACTTGGAAAGGGCAAAGTATGTTATAACATTCCTTGAACAGGAAAACAGTCAACTCAAAGCAAAAGAGTTGATCCTAGAATAGGAGAAAGCTAAGCTAATGTAGCAAACCAAAAAAGGTAAAGAGAAAATGACATCAAGTGAGCCTAAAGCATTGGAGGTAAAAGGGAAAAGGAAAAGACCAAGAACCAGAGGTCTTAACGAAGCTTTGCAAGAGGAACAAAAAATAAATGTTGCTTAATGAAGACCTTGACCTAGAAGAAAGGATTACCCTAGAGGTAAATCAAGATAAAGAATATTGGCTTAACAGGGTGAATGAACACTTAGAGAAGCTCCTGGAGAAGGCAAATAGAGATAATCAAATTCTTAGACACATGGCGCATCATTATCAAGCTCAAAACATGATTGCTAATGTCAAAGTGAAACAACTTGAAAACAAGCTCAAGAAGGCAAAAAAAGATCAAAAAGATGAGGGAAACTTGGAGATTCTCTTTTTTTCCAAAGAAAAAACGAACTTTTTTTATAAGAAGTAAAAAAAGTTACATGCAGATGAGTTAACATTCTGAAATGTCTGCCTAATAAAAGGCCAGCCTCCTCTAGAGAGGATCCTCAGCACACCTACCTCGTGCTGCCCAGAAGTAAAAACACAAGCCCTCGGCCTAGACAGCCGAAACCAAAGGATGAAAACATAGTCCAGATGACCCAGATCCAGCTGGGCCTCCTTTCAAAAGGAAAACAACCCAGCTGATCCATACCCAAGTATCATAAACACAACAGCTCAACAAAAACGGAGCATCAATGTATCTGAAAGTAGTAAAATAAACAGGAGTTTTTTAGACTAGTGCTACTAGATTTCCATGAAAAAACAACAGAAAGAACTCTAGAGCAACTAGCAAAAAGAAAAGCTATGCATATGGAGGGAGATCCGACACACGGATCTGTTCCTGGATCTGCTCAGTTATTCTCCACGAGCCCAGATCTTGTTGTAGACCTGCCTTAGAAAGCCCATCTGCGACCTCATTGAATTCCCTGTATATATGTTCAATGGAGAAGACATTAAACTGCTGTTTTAAAGATTGTATTTCTTCTAAAAGGGGCAACAACATATAATTCTGACATCTGAATTTCCCAATGACCCAGTTTATAACATTCAAAGAGTCTCCATAAATCTGAATGGTGTGGATGTTTTTTTGGATGAGCCAACAGAGCAGAAGTTTTAAGGCAGAGAGTTCGGCAAAGTTATTTGATCCCGTTCCAGTTCCAACCGCAGCCTTGAGAGTGTGAGCGTTATTAATGTGAATGCATATCCCAGCACCCGTAATGTTATTTTGAGCAGCACCGTCGAAAAAAGCCCACGAGATCCCTTCCCGAATATTTGGTGTTGTTCTCTGATTTCGATTGTTTTGCTCCTCATTCAAGGGAATGTTATAAAAAATGGCGATGCTTTGAATGGCCACTGCAGCCACGGGAGATAACTTTTCTCTAAAAATGCTACGATTTCTTGCAAGCCAAACACCCCAGCAGATGATGGGGGGCAAATTCCTCAAGTTCCTCTCCTGAAAATGATTCCACCAGTATTCCCAGGTTGCATTTAAATCGACCCCTTCCCATCTTAGTTTTACATTCAGGAGCCTTTCTGCCTCTATCCAAATCTGTTTTGTGAACGGACATAGCAAGAAAAGATGGTCAATGGTTTCTTCATCCGCGAAACACAGAGGGCATCTGCCTGGTCCCTGTTTAAACCGAGCTTGCAGAACATCCCAGGAAGGGATTTTATGGTTTAAAGCACACCAGAAAAAAATCCTAGATTTTTTTGGGCATTTTAGCTTAAACAAAGGTTTTGACCACCAAACAGGAGGAGTCCATCCTTTATTCTTCACCAAGAAGATATAGCCAGCCTTTGGGGAGTAGAGTCCTGATTCAGCATGTGCCCAGACCAGAGAATCTGGCCTATCCATAATTCTGACATTTGATCTTCTCAACTCCTGAATATAACGCTGCCAATCATCATAAACTTGCTTGAAACTTGGAGATTCTTGCAGAAGCATCCATGAAGCTATAAAAAACTCATTTTTAAACCTTTCCTCCAATTTTGAGCCAATTCTGAGCATTTTGAGTTTTTTGGCAAATTTTGGTCTAAATTCAGAAATTTCGGCTTTCCAGAAGCGCACTGCGCTTTTTCCTCAAGCATCCATTTGAGGAAAGGTATACATTTTTGGAAAGGTATTGGCATCCTCTAAAAATCTTCAAAATATTGTATTCTGGATTGTGTTTTATTTTGGAAAGATCTTGGATCTGTGATACTAAATTGTTTAATAGAAAATGAAGCTAAAGATGTAATAAAGGATTTTCATAGGGGAGATTGTGGCGGTCATCATTTTTGGAAAACTACAACAAACAACATCTTAAGAGTGGGTTTCTATTGGCCCACCCTCTTTTCTGATACATACAAAACAATCATGAGCTACCATGAATGTCAAAATTTTCAAGGAAAGAGGAAACTTCTGCCATTACCACTACAACCTATTTTGATTTCAGCTCCTTTCCAACAGTGGGGTCTTGATTTCATTGAAAAAATCCATCCTTCATCTTCAGCACGACACAAATGGATATTAGCAACTACTGACTACTTTACAAAGTGAATTGAAGCTATCCCAACCAGGCAAGCCATTGATTCTATCATCATTCAATTTCTAGAGTCTAATATCTTATCTATATTTGGCTACCCACAGAACATAATAACGAACAATGTTGTTGCTTTTAAATAAAAAAGAATGGTGGATTTCTGTGCCAAATATCATATTGTGCTAGGACATTCTACTACTTATCATCCACAGGGGAACGACTTGACTGAATCTTCCAACAAATCTTTGGTTAACATCATCAAAAAGGTCTTGGAGGTGAACAAGAAGAATTGGCATAAAAAGCTCAGAAATTCTTTGTGGGCGGGCAGGGTCAGCACAAAAAAGTCAATAGTTATGTCTCCTTTCCAGCTGGTATATGGAGTTGATACTATATTTCCTTCATCTCTTGTTGTCCCAGTAATGAAAATCCTACAGGAATTTGATAGTGAAACTAATGACATACAAAGGAGAATAAACCAGATGATTCATTTACAGTAGACAAGAGAAGAAGTTTTTCAAAACACATCCAAACTCCAAGAGAAAATCAAAAAGATTTATGATCACAAAACCAAGGAAGAGAATTTCAATTTGGGAGATGTAGTCCTTCGCTGGGATGCTAGAAATGAAGACAAAGGAAAACATGGTGAGTTTAGGAACTTGTGGAAGGGGCCTTACAAAATTTCTACTTTTAGAGGAAAGAATGCTTTCTTGTTGGAAGAGATGGATGGAAAATATTATTCGGGAGGGGTGACCAATGGTAGGCTTCTCAAGCACTACTATGTCTAAAATCCAGAAAAGTCATCATCATTGTACATACTAGTGTGTATTTTAATTCTAGCATTCTAGATAGCTATTATTAGAGTTTGAAGCCCGAAGTGAAGGCCCTAAGGCTCTTTGACTCAGTACTGTTTTCATTTTTTTTTTTATATAGTTCTTTTGTCATGTCAAAAGGTCAGTCAGTCTCAAGTAAAAAAAAAACAGTTTTTATGCGTGTTGACTCCATTGCCCAATGAATAAGGCTACTTCATCTATGGTGTTCTTGGCACCTCCAAGGAGCTTCCATCCCCAGTTGGAGCCAATGTTAGTCTCAAAAAGCGCTTTTACCATGACCTTTTCAGGCTTTCATCATCAAATTTTTCTGTTACTAGGTTTACACATCAAATTTGGTCATTGTATGGTCAGTCTAAGATGGAGTCATTGTTTGAAATTACAGTCATGCTGGTTGCTTATCATACACCATGAAAATGGGTCAAGTCATCATCATCATTCCATTAGGTCTTAGGTCATCCATTAGGCCCCCAAGGTCTACCATTTCCATAGACAAAACCAGAAATAAGTCAAACATGACAAAGCAATAGTTGAAGAATTGATCATGATTTATTCACACACTTTTCATATTTTCATGACATCAAAGGTTTCAGAAGAAGGAAGCTCCAGCACTCAGGAGATCAAAAATCACATTTGCAATGGTAAAGGTAAAATCTGTCTTCAAAAAAGTGAAATCAGCTCACAAAGGAGGGTTGGTTTCTTTTCTCTCTTTGAAAAAGTGAAGAAATTATCCCTATATAAACTCAAAAAGACTCAAAAACTTTTCATTCATCTCTCATTCACTCCTCATCACCAAGCTCACTCACCCAAAAAAGCGAAAAGCCTCTTTCCCTAGGAGAAACTGGCCAAAAATTGGAGGTGTTGCGCGTAGATACACTGCGTTGTGCTTTGAAGGCAGGCGCTGTGTGTAGGTGAACTGCGCTGCGCCTAGGACAGAGTACCCGAAACTCACCCAAATTTTTCCAAAATTCAAAATTTTTTCTTTCAAGCTCGGTCAAATTGCTTTCTAAGGCCGAGGAACAAGTAAATACATCATTTCCCTCTATATTTTCTTTCGCATTTTCGTTCCATGTCAATAATTTCTCAAGCTAGGGTTTGTAGCAAAAGTTCCATGGGAAATGCTAGGGTAGAAATGGTCATCATCACTTTTCATCTGATGAGTCATTTTGACCAGTTCATCCACCTCCAAACAAAGTTTAAACACTAAAAAAAACAAAACCCTAGCTCATTCCTAGAGTTATTTTGGACAAATCTCATCATAAACCGTCTTGGTCTCACTTACAAGAAGCCACATTTGTTCACTATTTTCCTCACTCATTTCCATCAGTTTTTCAAATCCATCTCATCTTTCATAAAATCCCTCCCATCATTTTGTCAAAATCTCTCACACGTCACTTCATTTTCATTCTCGCCTCACATTTATTTTCACTTCCTGCTGCTAGGATTTTGTGTCATCATGGAGGTTGAATCTTCACCAAAAAGAAAGAGACAACACAAAGGAGGGAGGATTCTCATATATGAACCATCAGATTACAACCAAATCAACTCCTATCCTTTCATCAAGCAATGCTTTAAGGATGTTCACTATTTGGAATTTTGTAAAAGAGTAAGTGAAGCAGGGTTTTATGAGTAGCTGATAGATTGGGTAGCTACACAATTGAAAGGGGAGATTGTTGTCATCACTGGTATTGAGTTTAGCTTCTCAATGGCCTCCATCTCACTAGCAATTTGTTTGCCAAACAATGGCGAATATTGGTTCAAGGGAATGAATCTAGATCTTGAAAACTACAAGCCCTTCTTAAAGACTCCATAGAGAGATACACATACTCACCTCATGGCTTTCAGATATTTGCTTGAGAAGTATGCCCCTTTAATGAAAACCATCATGAGGTTCTTTACCTATGAAGGTAGATTCTCCAGGTCGTATGCCTATCATATTCATCTCTTGATGCACTTCACATCTCAAAAGCCACTCAACATGTGCAATTACCTGTTCAGGAGTATTTCAAAAATTTCTAAGAAGATACAGTTAAAGGACAAAGAGCACTCTCCAAGCTTGTTTCATCACAATCTCATCAAAACCATTGTTCTTCATCAACTGGCAGAGAGGGGTATGGCTTGGGAAGCCTTTCCAAAAACAACTTTAAAATGGCTTGAGGAAAATGCAGCATCTCAGTGCGCAAGTGCACCAAAACAAAAAACAGAGATGGGGTCATCTAGCAAACCAATAGAGAAGACTCAGCTACCCAAACTAGAGGTGACCAATGTGTATAACAAAGGGCAGAGGCTTGTGTTTTCTTCTCACAAAGAGAAAGGGGCGAAGCCTTCTTAATCGACAAAGCAGGAATCGACAGCAAAACATAATGATATAGTGGAGCATGAGATTGAGCTAATTGATTCAGAGCAAGAAGATCAAACCATAAGCATGAGACAGGTTATCAGGGACAAGGACTACCAAATGAAGGAGCTGACCATAAACTTGGAAAGGGTAAAGTATGTTATAACATTCCTTGAATAGGAAAACAGTCAACTCAAAGCAAAAGAGTTGATCCTAGAAAAGGAGAAAGCTAAGCTACTGCAGCAAACTGGAAAAGGTAAAGAGAAAATGACATCAAGTGAACCTGAAGCATCAGAGGTAAAAGGGAAAAGGAAAAGACCAAGAACCAAAGGTCTTAAGGAAGCTTTGCAAGAGGAACAAAATAAAATGTTGCTTAATGAAGACTTTGACATAGAAGAAAGGATTGCCTTAGAGGTAAATCAAGATAAAGAATATTGGCTTAACAGGGTGAATGAACGCTTAGAAAAGCTCCCGAAGAAGGCAAACAGAGATAATCAAATGCTCAGACACATGGCGCATCATTATCAAGCTCAAAACATGATCACCAATGTCAAAGTGAAACAACTTGAAAACAAGCTCAAGGCGGCCAAAAAAGATCAAAACGATGAAGGAAACTTGGAGATGCTTTCTGAAGCTATAAAAAACTCATTTTTACACCTTCCCTCCAATTTTGATCCAATTATGAGCATTTTGAGTGTTTTAGCAAATTTTGGTCTAAATTCAAAAATTTGGCCTTTCCAGAAGCGCAACACCTTGGCGCTGCACTTTTTCCTCAGGCATCCATTTGAGGAAAGGTCTACATTTTTAGAAAGGTCTTGGAATCCTCTAAAACCCATTTTCCCAGATTTTGCAGAGGTGGCTTAGTTTGGGAGAAAAGTGCAAACAAGTGGCAAAAAAACTAGCATTCTGGACCATTTTTTGATAGGCGATGGACTTCTGGAGTGACCTTGGGAGAATGGTTTTTTGAAGGTCTTCCCATGCTCCAAATTCATAAATTCTAGCTGTTCTGGAAACTCGAATTGAAGTGCTAGTTGACCGTTCTCTCAGATTTGTAGTTATTGGTGAAAGACAAGATTCACCAATTATTATGGCCCATGGAAAATAGCTATCCTATGGGTTAGGGGTAACTAGCCCTATTCTACATCAATTATTAGTTGACCCAAGTGCTGGTCCAATGGATAGGTTGCTGCTTTAGCTCAAGTAAAAGCAAATTCTATTGATTTTATTGGATGTTCGACCTGCCCCGCCTACTGGATGTCATATTGATTCCTAGCCCTAGCTACAAATTCATAGGTATGACATTGATTAGTACGACCCGACCACGTTGGTTTGTATGGTGAGTGGGGACGGATAAGATGAACAAGCACTGTTGATTGGCAGGATTGAACCCAGAGAACTAGATCTTTTAGGTGGACCCGGAGTTAGGGTGCACAAATAATGAGGGATTGCGTCACTGATTCAGTTATCGAGAAAGTTGCATTTCTTGGTTTGCGTCACTGGTTCCCGCCCCCCCTAAAAGTCTAAAAATGCGCTTACAATGTTATTAGTTTGGCGCTGTAGTAAAAGGCGTAGTTTCCTGAGAAATAGTTGGCTAACCAAAGCTCACTTTAATGGATTAGTGGGGATCGCATTTTGCTTATCATCCATGTCAACCATGGTTGGAATTTGATTCTTTTTTACCTGTCAAATAAATATTCTTTTTGCGTTTTGGTTTTTATGTTTTAGTAAAAAAGATTTTATGTTTAAAATTTTGCCTTCCAATAATAACTTTTTAATAATAAATTAACCATGTGCTATTAAAAGTTTAATTAAAAAATTATTTTTCAATAAAAGAGTCATAATCATGTTAAAAAATTTCACATATTTATCATAAAAAAGATAACATGGCCGTAACACACAAATGACTTGTTGAACACTAAAGTGAGTTTTAGGTCGCTACTTTATCCCAAGTAAAAGCAAATTCTATTGATTTTATTGGATGTCCGACCTGCCCCGCCTACGAGATGTCGAACTGATTCCTAGGCCTAGCTACAAATTCATAGCTATGACATTGATTAGTACGACCTGACCACGTTGGTTGGTATGGTGAGAGGGGACGGATAAGATGAACAATCACTGCTAATTGGCAAGATTCAACCCAGAGAACTAGATCTTTTAGGTGGACCCAGAGTTGGGGTGCACAAATAATGAGGGATTGCCTCATTGGTTCAGTTACCGAGAAAGTTGCATTTCTTGGTTTATGTCACTGGTTCCCGCCCCCATAAAAGTATAAAAATTCGCTTACAATGTTATTGCTTTGGCGCTGCAATACAGGGCATAGCTTCCCAGGAAATAGTTGGTTAACCAGAGCTGACTTACTCTAATGGATTAGTGGGGATCACATTTAGCTTATCATTTGTGGTAACCATGGTTGGAATTTGATTTTTTTTATCCGTCAAATATTTTTTTGACGTTTTGATTTTTATGTTGTTGTTCAAAATTTTGCCTCTTAACTATAATATTTTAATAATAAATAAATTATTTGTTAATAAAAGTTTAATTAAAAATTTATTTTTCAATAAAGGAGTCATGTTAAAAAATTTCACATATTTATCATAAGAAAAAGCAACATGATCATAACACATAAATGACGTGTTGAACTCTAAAGTGATTTTTAATCATTTTTTTATGGGATCCACAACTACCAAACCATCCAGATTTCACTCATGAGTTCTTCTCCAAAACATAAGATATAAAAATTATGGGTTACAACTCTAGAAATCTATTCCACTCACATTGGGTCTACTTTTATTACAATCAATCTACTCCTATTTCAATATTATCAATTTTGGTTTTTATTAGACCATTTAAATGTTGTAATTTTAGTGAAGAAAAATGGATTTTTTCCACCAATGTAAACATAAAAGTTTCCTAAGAAGAAATTTCCATCTCAAGGATTTTAGAGTTGATTGGAGGTTATCCTCTAGGCTCCTTGTCCTCTCCACCATTAGAATCACATGAAATCGAGTAAAACAAACGCAACGTATTAAAAGTATTTTAATATTTCATAAAATTTTCATCTATGTGTGTTGGGGAGTAACATATCCTAAGTAGAGGAAATCTTTAAGTCATACAAAGAATCAAAGAAGTAAAAACAATTACTACATAAGACATGCATAACCAACTCTGCTATAATCCACCCTATTTATTTTCCTTCTCATTAGTGAGAAACAATAAGACAATATATGGCTAGTGTACATGTTTCACATGGAAAAATTTAAAATATGTTTGATAGGCATCATATTTTAGATATGTCTACTTCATTGACGATGGTAAGCTTAGAGGAATTTCACAGGTGTTTTCAATTGTAGGAATTTCGACTTTGTTTCCAAGTGAACGATTACCGAGGTGAACTCATGTATTCTTGCATTGAGATAGATGAATAGAGGTTCCTGGTGGAGGATTGGAACTGCAAAAGCCATGTGCAGTAGTCCAGATTTTGTGAAAAATGTAAATATATCTTGAATTTGTAGAATTGAAAAAATAAATGAAAATTTGACCATTGATAATATCTCCCCTGCAAATTTCTTACTCTTGAACTTAGAGTGTTAAACTAATGGCACCTAACTCACTCCTTCGCACTGATTTTAGAATTTCCTCACAAAGCTTCAGGCTTAATAACCCTCTAAACCAAAGTTTAATAACTCTCTAAAATTATCTTATTAGTGAGATAGGGTGAATTTTAACTAGATGATTGCTCCTACTACTCAAATTATAAATTATTATAAATTTTTATTAAAAAATTGTTCGTTTTATCATTATAAAAAAGTTACGTTGGTTAATAATGATGAGAAATTTGTAGCATAAAGGCTTATTGAAAAAAACAAAGAATTAAAACCAACTTATAAAAATAATTTTCACCAATTTGGGTAAGAAGAAAATGGTTTTGCAAAGCTCACAAAAGAGAGTTCCTTGCAATACTAAATTACTAATAACAAATAACAAGCACATTTTTACAACAATAAACATATTCTTAATAGTAAGATATTTAAACATATTTAATTTTTTTACAGTAATAAACATATTCTTAATGGTAAGATACTAGAATATATTCAAAACTCCCATGGATTAAGGGTAGTAAGGGTTTCACTTCAACCAAAATCATAAGTGCCTGGCAACAACCCATTCTTAACTTAATAGTTGTTGAAGGCATAGGAAGCATGGACAGGGTCAAAATACACTCCACCCTATTGTATTGGAGTGCAATCTGTGCCTTTGAAGACATAAGCGTAATCCAGTGCCATATGCAACATGTTTTTATTGACATTGTTATTAGCCATGAAACAAGTGGTGCCTACTCTTGGTCATCAAAGGAATAGTGTAGATGAATAGTTTCTCAAGAAAAAACCTGCTTCCTCAACTTCCCCAAAACCTATTAAACTAACATAAAATTCCTATTAAAATTTAAAATAAACCAAACAAAGAAACCCAACATAAAAATGTATATAAATCATGTATATAAGTTATGTAAATAGATACAAAATAAGAGAGTCATATACCACCCCATTTTTGTCCAACGAGAAAACAAGGTGAAGAATATACACATATCTGAGGAGGAGGACAAACCACAAAGTAGTAAACCGGAGAGGCCATTGAAAGCAACCACCATTACGCTCTTTTCCATGCTCTAATCCCTACCTAGCACTCAACTCTTCCTTTACAACAAGGGGGCATTTCCAATTTAATGCCTTAAAATATATAAAATAGAAAAATGTGAGACACCCTTATAACAAAAATCTCAATAGGTCTTTCAGAGGATTTATTTGCTATGTACAAGTCTTGGGGACTCTTTGGTAATAGAATACAACTCTGGTTTAGCCACCATTTTTATTAGAGAATCACAAACATTCCTCATTGAAGAAAGACAATTAAAGTGATTCAACCTTCGAAGGTGAATCTAGAGACGTAGCCCATGTTGGGGGGGGGGGGGTTGAACTTCGTTATCATCCTAGTTTTGGTGATGCTCTTTATTTATGCTTGACTATATTGTTTTATATGTGTTTTAAGTTACAATATTGTGGGGAGGTTGAAGCGGAGCGATGGCAGGGTTCTGTGCGATTAGGGTTCCAGCAAGGTTTTCTGCTGCCATCGACGCCGCCACAGTTTTGGATGCAGGAACGGACTGGGGACTGGCTGCGAGACCCTCTACGCTGGAAGATTTCCTTAAGACGTGGCCTGGAATCCTTAACGGAAAGAAGCAACAGGTCTCGAACCTTATGAAATAGGTATTTGATTTTTTCTCCCCTTTCTCGGCATGTTTCGTAATCCTCAGGGCGACTCTGGACATCCCCCTTCACTGGCCGGGTTTTTATGCATTACATCTTTCGATCCACACACAGCCATTGGGTGTTTCGCCCTCCTTAACAGGTGATTTACCCTGGTCGCGGAAAGGGGAAAAAGAGTCGAATGCCAAATCCTCTGCCCCTTCTTGGATTTCAGGGGCAGCATGGAACGGATCCGATCCCCCTTTATCACCATGATTGCAGTTCGGGCCTTTATCTAACAGATCTGGCCATCAATCATAAGATGGGCCTTCGTTTGAATACAGATCTTATGCCTCCCATCGCCTCAACGAGGGACGGCATCAAACGACCGATCTGGCAATCAACGACTGGAGGGACAGAGCTCCAAATAGCAGTAGTTTCAGGGGATAAACAATCTAATCCAGCCCTCCAGGACCCAGAACAGGACCGCATTCAAATTTTCATCAGAATCCTGTCAGGAAAAACTATTTGTAAGCATTTCTGGACAGGATCTTTGATAAAAAATATAAAGGATGAAATACAGGCAGATACAGGCATCCCATCAAATCTGCTAAGCTTGATACATGCAGGCAAAATCCTGCAGGATAATTTAACAGTACAGCATTATGGTATTGGTCGAGACTCAACCATCACTGTAAGCACAAGGCTAAGAGGGGGAAGCTCTGGCCCAGGGCCTAAAGGCATAAATTCCTTTAAAGATGCTGTCAAAGGGAAGTCAAAACCTACAGGACCCCACCACGATGCAGCAAAGGGGAAAGAACATGCAGCTGTTAATATACCTCCAGGGCAGTATATCGTGGATGAAGTACCAGAGAGCCCCTCCATTCCGCTGGATATCCCAGAGGTAGAATGCATATTCTCAGATCTACAAAAAAAAGCCATTATTTGTAGATTTAACGGCTTCTGGCCTAGAACAGATGCTCTGTATCAATGGATCCATACGGCTTGGACAACAAACTGCCAGATCCACCTATGCTCGAAGGGTTTCTTCATAGTAATTTTTCGTGCTGAAGAAGAAAGGGAAAAAGTATTCACTGAAGGACCATGGTTCTGGGGCAGTGCGGGATTATTTCTCACCCCTTGGTTCCCGGAATTTGATCCAAATACCATGGTGGTATGAAGGATGCCGGTATGGGTAAGGATGCACAACCTTCCGATACATTTCTGGCACTTCAAGACCTTATCAGTTATAGGGAATACTCTTGGAAAAATGTTAAAGATCGATACAGAAAGACACTTAAAAGGAATTTTTACCTTTGCTAGAATATGTGTAGAGGTAGATCTCAGCCAAGGGTTACCGGAAAGCATCATCCTGAATTTCAACAACACACAGTGGAAACAATCTCTGGATTATGAGAATACAGCATTCAGATGCAGGGGATGTCAACAAACAGGTCACCTGTTCAATGCATGTAAAAGTCTAAACAAGAGCAAGCCACAACAAAGGAAGCACAAAGGATGGCAGAACATAGATTCTGTCATGAAGAAGAGAACAGTGGGAAAGAAAGCCCCCCCAGTATCAGAAGACGAAGAAACAGAAGCAGAGGAGGAAGACACCACCATTGAGGAGGCTGAAATAGAGAACCAGAAGGAAAATATAACAGTCAACAAGGATTCACAGTCACACTCAAATCAAGCAGAGACCCAGCAAAATCAGGGAGAGATGACAAGTGTGGATCAAGGCATTAGAGGCATCAAACGGCATCATCACTCAGATACTTCAAATTCAGACAAAGAAACGGGGAATCTAAATGTATCAACCCAGTTAGTCATTGCCTCGACCAAGCCCACTGTGGGAGAGTGGCGCAAGGTTGAAAAGAAAAAGGGGAGGAAAACCTGAAGCATCCCTCCCCCCTCCCTTTTCTTTCTATTTTTCTTATTCTTTGTGCACGTTAGTCCTATAACGTTGCGTGGGGTGCGAAAGCACTTGAGCCCTTGCGGCAGCTTACGGAATGCATTTATGCTTCTGGAAATGCTCAGCATATGCAATGTAACTTTTTATTTTTTCTTAATAAAAAGTTCGCTTTTTCTTCGGAAAAAAAAAAAAAAAAAGTTACAATATTGTGATGAAATTTTCATTATTATGGATAAAATTATAACTTAATTTAATAATCCCTTACATTTAATGAGAGTATATTATTGCAACTTTTATGTGCTCTAAAGTTTTTAGATCAGTAACTTAATTAATACTTACATTCATGTAATTACCTCCTAAATTCAACAAATCTTATTTTCATGGAGTCAATAAATGGGTGGAGAGGGGGCTTTTCATTAGAAATAATTTGGTCACTAAGAAGAAAATTTGAATTGAAGAAAATGAGCTTTAAAAGAGTGGATTTATTCAAGAGACAATAAATATCCATTCATGCGAGAAAATTCAATTTAAGAAGAGGAACCTGAAAAGAGTGCACTTCATGAAGAAAATAAGCATTCTCATGAAGGATACTTACATTCAACAAATAGGGTTCATCTTTCTCAACTCAAATTTTACCATGAACAAATCTTACTTTGAGCAATTTTCGTATTGGGTGGAAGAAGAACCAATTCCCATGTGTTTTTCTCAGTGTGGGAATCATAATTCTATTTCATTGCTACCTCTTAGAAGGGGTTACCTTCATAATTTACATATGTATGGGGTTTGATCCAAGAACCATATAAAAATGATTAAGAAATAGAGGATTTGTGGTAGTAAGAGCTTGTGGAAGGTCCAAAAACTATAATTTTGTGCTACATCGATAGGTAGGATCACTCACCAAATCAAAAACTACATAAAATTTTTGTTATACCCATTCAGTGTTAGTTTTCGCAAATATGCATGGACATATGATAAAGATATACACAATCTAATATCTTATGAAATAATTAGAAAAACAATAAATAGAAATGCAACATAAAAGAAGGGAGAGACATGGATTACATATAAAAACCCTAATAAGGGGAAACATCCATGGAAGTAGCTCATTTATTCTCTAGATAAACTCCCAATGATACAAGGCTACACCCCCACACAAGTATTATAGATCATTACATTTTCACCCTTGAACACTCAATAAAGTCTCCTTTACCTCTATTATATATTAAAGAGTGAAAGGAAAACAAATCTCATGATACACTTGGGATAAAAGCTTTTTACAATATGGTGATCTGCTAAAGGAAAACATATTCAAAAGACCAACAGGAAATCATTAATACGTTCGGGTGAAAATGTGAAGTTGGGTTACACTTTTGTGAGAAACGCCTCCGAAAAATTCCCAACATCATTTTTTCAACTGAAAAAAAAAAGATCGGACGAATTCCTTAAACTTATTTAGCTGAACTTTTTGTCGGTTATTTTAATGCTGATCATTAAACGAAATTTTAGCTAGAGTTGAAAAAGACGGCAAAACATAGTTCTCCCAAATAAATAATTTGGTCAAAAATATTGTTCGGTCAAACTAGTTGTTCAACCAAACTAGGTTTTTAATTCGACTGAAAAAATATTTATATATGTCGGGCCATACACTATTGCGAAGTTTTCTGCTCTGTTGATTTTTCTGTTGTGTGAAATTTGAGCACTATTGTGTTGTGTTGTGTCGTCTATTGTCGAGCTCTGTTGTGTCATGTGGTCTGTTATCGAGCATTGTTGTGTGGTCTATTGTCGAGCATTGTTGTGTGATTTGCTACTAAGCGTTGAAACCAACCAGGTGATTGACACATTTTATATTTTACGAATTTTTTAATTTAGTGAAATATTTTTTATGTGTGATTTATTTTTTATTTTTTTTTTTTTATTTTTTATTATTTTTTATTTTTTTTCATTTATGTATATATATATATATATATATATATATATATATATATATATATATATATATATATATATTTTCCAGCGTGGATGATTTCTCAACCTGATCATCCACCCTCACCGCTGGAAGATTTCTCTCCTCGTTCACCCTCGTTGCTGGAAGATTTCTCTCCTCGTCCACGCTTGTCGTCGGAAGCTCCTGGTCTGGACCAGGTAAGTCGTTTTCGGCAGTAAATTAATTTAGTAGAGAATAAGCTTCTTATATCTAGTAGGAAATGAATCCAAGTAGTATAGGTTGTTGCTATGAACGTCATCATTGGCTCTGTTCATATCTGCTATTTTTATTTTCTTTTATATCTTTTTTTTTAATGGCAATGGAATCTTGTATTTTTCCTTTTTTTTAATGATAATGGACATCCCCTGTGCCTCCCATTTATACCACTGAAAAAATAACATTATCAAACAAACTTACCGATGTTCTCCAGAAAAGCACTGCGAACGTAATCAATCTCAAATTATTATCCTCTGCGAACTATATGCACCCATCCTCTTTCCAGCATCATAGGAATATCATTCGTTGTTAATATGGGCCTTATGATTATAACATCTCCACTTCTCATGACTCTGACCCAAAATACATTAACAAAGAATATATGTAAGAGGATAACATTTGCATTCTTTATATAATGGTAAGAAATGGGCCTTGTTATTTTGTCGTGTTGAAGATAAATATGTAACATAATGTAAGCTTAATCTAGTCTAAGTGATTAGGGAAGCATGAAACCCTTGTTCATTGCTATACAGGTAATGTTCAATCTTATGTACAAGTGTGTTGAGTACATGTAACTGATTATGGAAACAACGTATACAACTAGTGTTACAATAGAACGAGTAATCTTAATCATACAGGAAACACATAACCATTACCATTGTTACTTAGATTAGGTGAATATCTCATATTACAAAAGGTATAAGCTTAGTTATGATATATGTCCCATGTATTGAATATGTGAACACTGGTAATTAATGTCCACAATAGATATGGCTTAGTAAGTTGTAAGTAAGTCGTGTTTGATTAGAGTTAGAAGCTTATATAGTCATAACAGGAACAAGACATTCATGTACAAGCTTGTAATACACTCTTTGTGTCTGTTGGGATTTTAAATTCCAATCCATGTCCATCTTTTTCATTTTCCATTCGGTGAAAAGGCTTCAGTAGTTGGCTCAGTCCTTCGTTTGGATATGGGAAAATTGAATATGCACTTATTTTGAGTTCCCCTGGAGAGGGAAATATTTTTTTACAAAAAATAGATAAGAAATCTCAATATGTCATTCAGACATATAAGGATTGAACTTATAATAAAAATCTGGACAAAAATCAAATTTACCTATAACCATTTGCATTGTCTTTGAAGGGCTTCATGGTATGCACCCATCCTTTTTCCAACATCGTAGGAACATCATTCATTGTTACGTTGGGCCTTATGATTATAACATCTCCACTTCTCATGACTCTTACCCAAAATACATCAATAGATAATATATGCAAGTGGATAACATTTGCATTCTCTGTATAACAGTAAGAAACAAGCCTTGTTATTTCATCGTGTTGAAGATAAATTTCTAACATAATGTAGGCTTAATCTAATCTAAGTGATTAAGGAAACCTGAAACCCCTATTCGTTTCTATACAGGTAATGTTCAATCTTATGTAGAAGCATGATGAGTACTTGTAATTAATTATGGAAACAACGTATACAACTAGTGTTACAACAAAACCAATAATCTTAATCATACAGGAAACATAGAACCGTTACCATTGTTACTTAGATTAGGTGAATAACTCATATTACACAAAAGTATAAGCTTAGTTATGATATATGTCCCATGCATTGAATATGGTAACGCTGGTGATTAATGTACACAATAGATATGGGTTAGTAAGATGTAAGTAAGTCATGTTTTATTAGAGTTACAAGCTTAGATCATCATAATAGGAACAGGACATTCATGTGCAAGCTCGTAATACACTCTTTGTGTCTACTGGGATTTAAAATTCCAATCCATGTCGATATTTTTCCTTTTCCACTCAGTGAAAAGGCTTCATTAGTTGGCTCAGTCCTTCACTCAGATCTAGGAAAATTGAATCTACTCTTATCCTGGGTTCTCTTGGAGAGGGCAATATCTGTTTACAAAAAATAGAAAATAAATCTCAATATGTCGTTCAAAATTATAAGCATTCAACTTGTTACTCTTATTTGTTGTTACAGTTATTTCTTATTACTACACATTGATGAATTTATAATTAATGTTCAATAATGGGTAGTTAAACTGTGGTCTGCACATACAGTGCATGATAGCCTTGAAATAGTTGGTAGAACCTCGGGTTGACAATTAAATGTGGATTGGGTGTGTTAGTGTCAGTCTTGTTAGCCTGTCACCTAGATCAAAAAATGCTTCTACCATGATCTTTTTAGGCTTTCATCATCAAATTTTTCTGTTACTAGGTTTACACAACAAATTTGGTCATTGTATGGTCAGTCCAAGATGGAGTCATTGTTTTAAATTCCACTCATGTTGGTTGCTTATCATACACCATGAAAATGGGTCAAGTCATCATCACCATTCCAATAGGTCTTAGGTCATGCATTAGTTCCACCATTTCCATTTAAAAAAAAAAACGGGAATAAGTCAAACATGACAAAGCAACAGTTGAAGAATTGATCATGATTTATTAGCAAACTTTTCATAATTTCATGACATCAAAGGTTTCAGAATAAGGAAGCTCCAGCACTCAAGAGATCAAAAAGCACATTTGCAATGGTAAAGGTAAAATCTGTCTTCAAAAAAGTGAAATTAGTTCACAAAGGAGGGTTGGTTTCTTTTCTCTTTTTGAACAAGTGAATAAATTATTCCTATATAAACTCAAAAAGACTCAAAAAGTTTTCATTCATGTCTCATTCACTCCTCATCACCGAGCTCACTCGCCCAAAAAAGAAGAAAACATCTTTCCCTAGGAGAAATTGGCCAAAAATTGGAGGCGTTGCGCATAGATACACTGCGTTGTGCTTTGAAGGCAGGCACTGTGCATAGGTGAATTGCACTGCGTGTAGGAGAACTGCACTACGCGTAGGAAAGAGTACTCGAAACTCACCCAAATATTCCCAAAATTCAAAATTTTTGCTTTCAAGCTCAGTCAAATTGCTTTCTAAGGCTGAGGAACAAGTAAGTACATCGTTTCCCTCTATATTTTCTTTCCCATTTTCATTCCATGTCAATAATTTCTCAAGCTAGGGTTTGTAACAAAAGTTCCATGGGAAATGCTAGGGTAGAAATGGTCATCATCACTTTTTATCTCCAAAACATGTAAATTAATATTCTACACCTGCACACATGTCTGATGAGTCATTTTGACTGGGTCATCGACCTCCAAACAAAGTTTAAACACTAAAAAAGCAAAACCCTAGCTCATTCTTAGAGTTATTTTGGGCAAATCTCATCGTCAACCTTCTTGGTCTCACTTACAAGCAGCCACATTTGTTCACTATTTTCCTCACTCATTTCCATCAGTTTATCAAAGCCATCTCATCTTTCGTAAAATCGCTCCCATCATTTTTTCAAAATCTCTGACACATCACTTCATCTCATCTTTCGTAAAATCCCTCCCATCATTTTGTCAAAATCTCTAACACATCACTTCATTTTCATTCTCACCTCACATCTATTTTCACTTCCTGCTGCTAGGATTTTGTATCATCATGGAAGTTGAATCTTCACCAAAAAGAAAGAGACAACACAAATGAGGGAGGATTCTCAAATATGAACCATCAGATTGCAACCAAATCAACTCCTATCCTTTCACCAAGCAATGCTTTGAGGATGTTCGCTGTTTGGTATTTTGTAAAAGAGTAAGTGAAGCAGGGTTTTATCAGCAGCTGACAGATTGGGTAGCTACACAATTGAAAGAGGATATTGATATCATCGTTGGTATTGAGTTTAGCTTCTCAGTGACCTCCATGTCACTAGCAACTGGTTTGCCATTCAATGGCGAATATTGGTTCAAGGGAATCAAACTAGGTCTTGGAAACTACAAACCCTTGTTAAAGACTCCATAGAGAGATACACATACTCACCTCATGGATTTCAGATATTTTCTTGAGAAGTATGCCCCTGTTGGAAATAATACTGAGAGGGGGGGGGTGAATCAGTATTATCTAATTCTTTTAATAAATCTTCTTTATTTGTTCTTTGAATTATTTTTGCATGTCAGTACCATAAAATAATGAGCATGAACAAAGAAAACAGATAGTCACACCAAAGAACACAAGATGTAAGGTGGAAACCCAATGTGGGTGAAAACCACCTGCTGCAATATGTCTCTATCTTCTTTCAAATTAGAAACTCCTTTTACAATGGTTTTGTACTGGTGCAGTCCTTTACCAGTACGCAGGCTGCAACCTGCAGAGAGCTACAACTCTCTCTCGTTTTCCAGTCTCTCCTGGAAGGGAGCTACAACCCCCTACTTCTTTTCTTACAAGGACCACTTTTCATAAATTTTCAAACTGGATCCATAAGCATCAAATGATCATCAAGTATAAGAGAATCACCCAGTCAACTGTAGTAACCAGATCAACAATAATAGGACCAAACCCAGAACACAGCAATGATAAACAAAGATTTTAAGAGAAGTAAGCACCCTGCTCAACTGCTCGCCTGCTTACGTAAGCACCCTGCTCAACTGCTTTCCTGCTTACCGTACGCACCCTGCTCAACTGCTTGCCTGCTTACAGTACGCACCTTGCTCAACTGCTCGCCTTCTTACGTACGCACCCTGCTCAACTGCTCGCCTGCGTATGTACGCACCCTGCTCAACTGCTCGCCTGCGTACCTCGCTCTGAGTCCATTGAACTGCCTGCGGACCTCCGCACCTGCAACCCTTCTGTGCCTGCGTATGTACGCACCTGCAACCCTTCTGTGCCTGTGTACCTTCGGGAATAAATGATTTCAAGACTTCAGAAATAACCCAGACAGTCAGATCTACAGATCTGAACATGCGCCGAAGAGATCTCAATCCATCAGTAGATTCGCCTTATTTAGATCTAGACATACTCCCAAGAGATCATAATATTTCAGATCTAGCCCTCATAAGATATTCAACCCAAAACATGCTCAAGCCAAATAATCTCCTTTGCTTTATATAGGAAAGCTCTTCCTTAAATCATGGATCAATACCACGGGCCGACACCATAATAACACAATACCATCGGCTAAATACCAAGAGTAAAACATAAGAAAGCCCCACATGTGAATTTCTTTGCCTTGAAATGTGTGCACTGGGGGTACGCACCTCCTGAATGGTATAACTGCAGGTATGTACGCACTTTATGTAACACTGACCTGCGTGTACGCACCTTATGTAAGGTGTACCTGCGTACCCCTTATTTTCTTCAATATTTGATAGCTGATCATCGATCTCTGTTGCTGACTTGAAGTACTGTGATCTATCACCTGAATGGGTTGCCATCAAGGACAAAACTTTAGCCATAATGCCAACAATCTCCCCATTTGGACTTGATGGCAACCTCAAAACTTCAGCTTCCTTCTCCCCCTTTGACATCAAGGGCAAAGGGTTATGCTCCCCCTAAGAACATGCTCCCCCTGAATATGAACCAGATCTGCAACGAAGAACCATAATCCACCATGAAAGAGATAGAGACATATTGCAGCTACTTCCAAGATCTCCTTCTGCACATCCTCCATAATGCCAACAATGCATTATATGCTCCCCCTGAACCTGTACCATCAATGAGAAGAGGTTCAGCAATAAGATGATGCATCAACAACCCCCAGCTTTTGCCTGAGGTATTCAAAAGTGTCCCTGGGCAATGGTTTGGTGAGAATATCAGCAACTTGTTCCTTAGAAGGAACATACTCCAACTTGATCTTCTGTTCAAGCACTTGTTCCCGGAGAAAATGATACTTGATTGGTATGTGCTTGGTTTTTGAATGCATAACCGGATTCTTTGAGATGCTGATTGCACTTGTGTTATCACATAAGATGGGGATAGGTGGTGTACAAGTGATTTGAAAATCCTGCAAAGTCTGCATCATCCAAAGGAGTTGGGTGCAACAAGATGCAGCAGCAACATATTCCGCTTCAGCTGTAGACAAGGCAATCGAACTCTGTTTCTTGCTGAACCAAGATACCAGTCTGGAACCCATAAAGAACGCACCACTACTTGTGCTTTTCCTGTCATCCACGCTTCCGGCCCAATCTGCATCTGTATAAGCATGAAGTGTAAGATCTGTATCTCTAGGATACCATAAGCCATAATTTTGAGTCCCTTGAAGATATTTGAAAATTCTCTTCACTGCCTGAAGATGAGTCTCCTTTGGATTTGCCTGAAATCTTCCAACTATTCCAACTGCATGCATGATGTCCGGTCGGGTACCTGTCAAATAAAGTAAACTTCCAATCATAGATCTGTAGGTTGGTTGATGTACTGCTGCAGATTCATCATTTGCACTGAGGCTACATCCTGTGACCATGGGTGTACATACTGGTTTTGCATCTTCCATACCATATTTCTTCAAAATCTGTTTGAGATACTTGGTTTGAGATAAAAAGATTCCTCCTTCTTTTTGTTGGATTTGCAAACCAAGGAAATATGTCAGTTCTCCTAGCAAGGACATTTCAAATTCTTTCTGCATGATCAAGGCAAAGCTTTGACTCATAGCTTCTTCATTGCTCCCAAAAATAATGTCATCTACATACACAACAAGTATTAGCAATTTGTCATTTTCAACTTTTATATAAAGATTGCTATCTGCTGATCCTTTTGAAAAGCCTTGTTGATGAAGATATTTGTCCAAACGGTAGTACCAAGCCCTTGGAGCTTGTTTGAGACCATAGAGAGCCTTTTTCAATCTGCATACAAGATTTGGATCATTTCCAAGAATGAACCCATCTGACTGTTCAATGTACACTTCTTCTTCCAAGTCTCCATTCAGAAAGGCTGATTTCACGTCCATTTGAAATACTTTGAAGTTTTGAAAACTTGAGAGAGCAAGGAACATTCGGATGGCCTCAAGTCTTGCAACAGGAGCAAAGGTTTCTTCAAAGTCTATTCCTTCTTGCTGCGCATACCCTTTACAAACAAGTCTGGCTTTGTTTCTAATTACTTCTCCATTTTCATTCAATTTATTTTTGAAGACCCATTTTGTTCCGATAACATTCTTATCTTTTGGTCTAGGAACCAGCTCCCAAGTGTTGTTCTTTTCGATCTTCTCAAGTTCTTCATCCATTGCTTTCACCCAACATTCATCTTCGCATGCCTCTTTCACATTTTGTGGTTCAGTAGAGGAGAGTAATGCCAAATAGCTTGAAGCTTCTGCAACTGTTCTTCTTGTTTGTACACCTGCTTCTTTCTGCCCCATAATCTGAGATTCTGGATGATTCTTCTGAACATATCTGGATGGAGTCTTTTCTTCTATTCTTGTTTGCTCCTCTGGTTCTTCTTGAGGTTCTTCTTGAGGTTCTTCTTCTTCATCATCCTGTCGTTGGGGGTAGCCTTCATCTTCTTCGATGTCTTCATGATGTACTTGCCTAGGAATGTATCCCTTCTCATCAACCACTACATCAATGCTGTCAACAATTCTGCCAAGTCTTTTATTGTAGCATTTGTATGCTTTGCTATGTGGAGAGTAACCAAGAAGAATGCCTTCATCTGCTCTAGGTTCAAGTTTGCCAAGCTGCTCATCAGTATTCTTGATATAGCATTTGCTCCCAAAGATTTTGAAGTGCTTTACCGAAGGAGTCCGACCACTCCAGAGCTCATGAGGAGTTTGAGTGCTGTTCACCCGGACATTTGTTTTGTTGAGAATAACAACTGCAGCATGTGCAGCTTCACCCCAGAAAGTTGCGGGAGTTCCTGATTCATCAAGCATAGCACGAGCCATTTGTTGGACTGTTCTGTTCATTCTTTCCACAACTCCATTTTGCTGAGGAGTTCTTGCTGTAGAGAATTCTCTTCTTATCCCATGTTCTTCACAGAAATCGAAAAATTCTTTTGAAGTAAATTCCCCACCTCTGTCGGATCTGAGGCACTTAATTTTGTGACCTGATTCATTTTCAACCAAGGATTTGAAGGATTTGAATTTTTTGAATGCTTCATCTTTGTGCTTCATAAGTCCTAACCAGACAAACCTGGAGAAATCGTCAATGAATAATATCAAGTATTCTTCTCCTCGAGGTGTTCTTTTCCTGAAAGGACCGCATGTATCTGTATGTACTAGCTCAAGAGGCATGCTAGCTGATCCTTCTTTCTCTGGAAAGTTAGTTCTGGTTTGTTTTCCAAACTGACATGATTTGCATATGGTGTTGTCAGGAATTTTGATATCTGGAAGATCGCGAACTGCCTGATATTTGCATGCTTTCCTTATTTGTGAAAAGCTTAGATGTCCCAACCTCCGATGCCATAACCAGTGCTCATCATCCTTGCTCAGATAGCATTGTTGTTGTCCTTCTTCAAATATGTACAGATTATTTGGAGTTCTTTTGCCTTTGATCACTGTTTTACCTGTATCAAGATCACGAACAAGACATCCATTTGATCTGAATATAACCTCGGTTCTTTGATCACACATCTGGCTGACACTTAGAAGATTATGCTTCAATCCATCAACATACAAAACATTTCCAGCCTTGACCTTTTCTTTTAACTGAGCAATGCCTTTTCCTTTTATAGTTGCAGGAGTATCATTTCCAAAAGAGACTTTCTTTCCTTTTTCTAGAGCAGAATATGACTCAAGTTTTTCTTTATCACCTGTCATATGCTTCGAACATCCACTGTCAATGTACCATAGATTTTCCTGTCCCTCTGCATAAAAATCTATCCCACATCTTTCTGTTTGTGGTTCCTTTATTCTCCATGTTTTGGTGCTTGAGGCTTGTTCCTTTTTCTGCTGAAACCTGCTCCTGCATTCAGAGTCTTCATGACCAAAGTTATTGCAAATAGAACATTCAACTTCATTTTCAAGAACCGAAAAGTTGTTATAGGTCCTTTTTGTAATCCCGGTCATACTTCTTTGTTTTTGAGCTTCCCTAGTCATGATCGTTTTATATGCAACACATTGAGCTGCTTTGTGACCAAAGTTATGGCAAGAAAAGCATTGTCCATTGAAGAAACTTCTGTGGTTATCGAATCTACCAGCCAATTGATTGTAATTTCTATTGTCATCTATTCTTGAACCAAATTGAGAAGATTTTACCTGTGGTTGGTTGTAGCTTTTGTTCACTCTTAAGATGGATTGCCCCTGATAGTTTCTGTTTGTAATTCGTCCCTGCTTTACCTGATGATCTTCATTGTGCTTTTGCTCATTTCTTCTTGCTGCATCAAGATAACTTTTTGAGGTGGATGCTTGAGAAGTTTCTCCATTATAGCCCAGACCTGTCTTGTTTAGTGGAGACCGCTGCACATTGATAATCTCATCCAAAGTTTCAGATCCTTTGACAAACTTGAGATTAATAGCTTTTGTTTTCTCAATCTCTTTTCTAAGACCAACAATTTCACCTTCTAATTTTTCAAGATGTTTTTCCTTTTCATCAATTTGAAATTGTAGAGTATCAATGATCATGTTCTTTTCTTCTATACATCTCTTGAGTCTAGTAATTTCATCATAAAGGTTATCCACATCTATAGCATCCATATAATCATCATCTTCAAATGCCATTAACAACTTATATTCATTACCTTGTTCATCTTCATCACTGTTTGATAGACCATCACTATCTTCATGAGTGTAGTAGCTTTTCTTATTTGCATTCTGTTTCTTGTTCCATCTAGCAGGTTCCTTTCCTTTATCCTTATAAGGACATTTTGCAGCATAATGACCTACTCTTCCACAAGCAAAGCATTTAAAAGGTAACTTACCTCTGAACCTTCCAGAACCCCTTTGAAGATTTCTGACAAAATTTGATTCTTCTTCCTCTTCTTCTGGGACGTGGCTCGCTTCATAATAATCTCCTTTGCCTGATGCCTTGAAAGCAGCTTCTCTTCTGTCTGATGGACCTCCCTTTCTCATTTCATAAGCAGTTAGAATTCCATGTAGCTGAGACATAGTAAGAATTCGTAGATTTTCTTTTTCTTCTATTGCAGATACTTTAGATTCAAACTTGGGGGACAATGATCTTAGAACCTTTTCAACCACAATAGCCTCTTTTATTTCTTCACCCAAATTTTTCATACAGTTAACAACCTCATCTACCCGAAGAAAATAGTTAGCCACACTTTCATCATTATACATTTTGAGAGTCTCATACTGAATTCTGAGAGTTTGAAGTTTAGCACGCTTTACCTGTTCATCTCCTTCATAGCTCGTGACAATTTTGTCCCAGATCTCTTTTGCGGATTTATAGTGCATTATCTTCATGAATTCTGATTGAGATATACATCCTAATAGAGTACTGACTGCTTTCGCATTTGTTTCATACTTCTTTTTCTCGGCTGCATCTGTAGGAGTAGCTGAAGGAAAAGCGTAGCCTGTCTCTACGATGTCCCAAACTTCTGTACCAAGAGATTGAAGATAGGCAGTAACTCTTACCTTCCAATAATTGAAGTTTGTCCCATCAAAAACTGGTGGCCTGATTGATGCTTCTCTCTCGTAGTTGCTCATGATGAACGATCTACCTTCAAGCGATCAAGCTTCTCTGAAGGACCTGCTCTGATACCAATTGTTGGAAATAATACTGAGAGGGGGGGGTGAATCAGTATTATCTAATTCTTTTAATAAATCTTCTTTATTTGTTCTTTGAATTATTTTTGCATGTCAGTACCATAAAATAATGAGCATGAACAAAGAAAACAGATAGTCACACCAAAGAACACAAGATGTAAGGTGGAAACCCAATGTGGGTGAAAACCACCTGCTGCAATATATCTCTATCTTCTTTCAAATTAGAAACTCCTTTTACAATGGTTTTGTACTGGTGCAGTCCTTTACCAGTACGCAGGCTGCAACCTACAGAGAGCTACAACTCTCTCTCGTTTTCCAGTCTCTCCTGGAAGGGAGCTACAACCCCTACTTCTTTTCTTACAAGGACCACTTTTCATAAATTTTCAAACTGGATCCATAAGCATCAAATGATCATCAAGTATAAGAGAATCACCCATTCAACTGTAGTAACCAGATCAACAATAATAGGACCAAACCCAGAACACAGCAATGATAAACAAAGATTTTAAGAGAAGTAAGCACCCTGCTCAACTGCTCGCCTGCTTACGTAAGCACCCTGCTCAACTGCTTGCCTGCTTACTGTACGCACCCTGCCCAACTGCTTGCCTGCTTACAGTACGCACCCTGCTCAACTGCTCGCCTGCTTACGTACGCACCCTGCTCAACTGCTCGCCTGCGTACGTACGCACCCTACTCAACTGCTCGCCTGCGTACCTCGCTCTGAGTCCATTGAACTGCCTGCGGACCTCCGCACCTGCAACCCTTCTGTGCCTGCGTACCTTCGGGCATAAATGATTTCAAGACTTCAGAAATAACCCAGACAGTCAGATCTACAAATCTGAACATGCGCCGAAGAGATCTCAATCCATCAGTAGATTCGCCTTATTTAGATCTAGACATACTCCCAAGAGATCATAATATTTCAGATCTAGCCTTCATAAGATATTCAACCCAAAACATGCTCAAGCCAAATAATCTCCTTTGCTTTATATAGGAAAGCTCTTCCTTAAATCATGGATCAATACCACGGGCCGACACCATAATAACACAATACCGTCGGCTAAATACCAAGAGTAAAACATAAGAAAACCCCACATGTGAATTTCTTTGCCTTGAAATGTGTGCACTGGGGGTACGCACCTCCTGAACGGGATAACTGCGGGTATGTATGCACTTTATGTAACACTGACCTGCGTGTACGCACCTTATGTAAGGTGTACCTGCGTACCCCTTATTTTCTTCAATATTTGATAGCTGATCATCGATCTCTGTTGCTGACTTGAAGTACTGTGATCTATCACCTGAATGGGTTGCCATCAAGGACAACACTTTAGCCATAATGCCAATAGCCCCTTTAATGAAAACCATCATGAGATTCTTTACCTGTGAAGGTAGATTCTCCAGGTTGTATGCCTATCATATTCGCCTCTTGATGCACTTCACATCTCAAAGGCCACTCAACATGTGCAATTACATGTACAGGAGTATTTCAAAAATTTCTAAGAAGATACAATTAAAGGACAAAGAGAAATCTCCAAGCTTGTTTCATCATAATCTCATCAATACCATTGTTCTTCATTAGTTGGTAGAGAGGGGTATGGCTTGGGAAGCCTTTTTAGAAACAGCTTGAAAATGGCACGAGGAAAATGCAGCATCTCAGTCCCCAAGTGCACCAAAACAACAAACCGAGATGGGGTCATCTAGAAAACCAATAGAGAAGACTCAGCTACCCAAACCAGAGGTGACCAAAGTGTATAAGAAAGGGCAGAGGCTTGTGTTTTCTTCTCACAAAGAGAAAGGGGACAAGCCTTCTTCATCGACAAAGTAGGAATTGACAGCAAAACGTAAGGATACAGTGGAGCATGAGTTTGAGCTAATTGATTCAGAGCCAGAAGATCAAACCACAAGCATGAGATAGGTTATCAACGACAAAGACTACAAAATCAAGGAGCTGACGATAAACTTGGAAAGGGCAAAGTATGTTATAACATTCCTTGAACAGGAAAACAGTCAACTCAAAGCAAAAGAGTTAATCCTAGAAAAGGAGAAAGCTAAGCTAATGCAGCAAACCAGAAGAGGTAAACATAAAATGACATCAAGCGAGCCTGAGGCATTAGAGGTAAAAGGGAAAAGAAAAATACCAAGAACCAGAGGTCTTAATGAAGCTTTGCAAGAGGAACAAAAACAAATGTTGCTTGATGAAGACCTTGACCTAGAAGAAAGGATTGCTCGAGAGGTAAATCAAGATAAAGAATATTGGCTTAAGAGGGTGAATGAAAACTTAGAGAAGCTTCAGGAGAAGGAAAATAGAGATAATCAAATTCTCAGACACATGGCACATCATTATCAAGCTCAAAACATGATCGCCAATGTCAAAGTGAAACAACTTGAAAACAAGCTCAAGAAGGCAAAAAAATATCAAAATGATGAGGGAAACTTGGAGATGCTTACTGAAGCATCCATGAAGCTATAAAAAACTCATTTTTACACCTTCCCTCCAATTTTGAGCCAATCCTGAGCATTTTGAGTTTTTTGGCAAATTTTGGTCTATATTCAGAAATTTTCCCTTTCCAGAAGCGCGTTGCGCTTTTTCCTCAGGCATCCATTTGAGGAAAGGTATACATTTTTTGAAAGGTATTGGCATCCTCTAAAAACCCATTTTCTAAGATTTTGGAAAGGTGGCTTAGTTTGGGAGAAAAGTGCAAAAAAGTGGCAAAAAACTAGCATTATGGACCATTTTTTGACAGGCATTGCGCTTCTAGAGTGACCTTGGGAGAATGAATTTTTGAAGTTCTTTCCTTGCTCTAAATTTAGAAATTGAAATGGTTATAGAAACTAGACTTGAAGGGCTAGTTGACCGTTCTCTCATATTTTCATTTTGACCCATAGAAGGCACCTCACAATCAACTCAAAGTCGGCGCTACGCTTCTGCATTTTCTATGTTTTTATTTGCAAAATTTCACTGTGTAAAATTTCTAGTTTCCAGTCAAACTTGGTCAAAGTCAAGATTATCTATTTAATGGAATAAGTTACAAGGCTAGGTGATTTAGGTATGAATAAATGTATATCATAGGTTTTTTTTGATGTTTATTAGGCCTCATAAAAGAAGAAAACTCCTAATCAAACTCTTCATGAGGTGTTTGAGTTGCACCTTCTCACTCTCACATGCTAGTTGAGAGAATCTTGGAGTCAGTTCCTCCACCAAGGAATTCGACTCCTAAAGGTGGGAAAGTGGTCTAAGAGAGTCTATAATTACTATTTCACTTCACGAGAAGAGGGTTGAACTTTTTGTGAAGGAGGCTTGCATTGTAATCATCTTTCACCTAATACAGATATAGGTCGCAACTATTTTCAAGGAACTCTAGCCTAGTGAGTTCATGGTGCTTGTACTTCATTCATTTTTTTTCTCATGGTATAAACATATTTATATAAATTATATGTCTTCTTTCTATGAATTCCTTTGAGTGAAATATTCATAATTCTTGTTTTTCAAGCTCTGTTATCTGGTTTTCATAGTTGTGGGTTTTGTCTTCCTAAGCTAATGAAATCATGTTTATTTATGCTCATTAGTTTCTTCCACACTATATATTCTATACTACACTAAAAAATACTCAATTTACACCATGGCTTCTGACACCTAGCTCCTTCTTATGTTTTCTCCTGCATTCCCACAGCCTAGACCTACTTGTGACTCCAAACCCTAAGTTCAGCAAATCCTTTAAAAACCAAATTTTCGAAAAACAAATACACATATTTAGCCTAAAATTCATTTGCTATAAAGTCATATCATTGATAAGAGACTTAGATAGATCCATCTCATGCTCAATAGGGCTAGCTACTGAGCTAAAGTGGTTTGAGGTTACCCTTGTCGATTTCCTTTTTAGCCTAGGATATTGTAAGGACTGAAATTTTTGGCATCGTTGCCTAGGAAACGACTGTTAAATATTCCCTGGGACAAAATCTAACAGATTTCAAAGAATTAGTTCTGTACCTCTCATTTTCCAGTATCTAGAGATAGGCTGAATTCATAAATCTCATCAGTTTAGGGTGCATACATTCTGGCTTCCGAAAGGCATACTAGGTCAAATCCTGACCCAAATCCACCCTTCATTGTTGAAGACCCTAAAAGACTGCTCAGAAAACTTAGACTACCTATCACTAAAAGTGCAGTTCAAAAAATTAAAAGAACAACTTCTCTACCTAAATACTTATTTGCCTTTGAGAAAATTCCATTTGAAGAGCAGATAGAATTATCGCTTACAAGGTCCAAGTCTGACTCCTGCATCTCTGATACAACATTAGAACCTTTAAAAATTGAAACTCACTCTATTTCTTTAGAATCTTTTTCTGCTAAGACTGAGCATGAACTGTGGTTAAACTTTGATAATCTTCAAAGCCTTGCTGACCAACTCCAGATCACAACTGAAAAATCTTTTGTTCAATACCAGCTTGAAAACCTAGCCACAACTTCATCCTATTTTTCACCTCCAAGCTCATCTACTACATCTCCTAAAGCTTCAGTTTCATCATCTTTCCTGACTCCCCCGTTCGCTCCATCCTTGCCTCCTCAACCCATTTTAGTAGTTCTGTCATCCTCAACAGAAGAGCACCTATACTTACACAATCCATTGTAACACCTTCACTTTCTCCAACAATCATGGCAATATTTGCACCTCTCTTACTGCTTGCTTAACTTACTGTTTTTCCTCAGAACTATGGTCAAAGACTTCCTTCGTTTGATGGAAGTGCAGAAATTACAGATCAGAAGCATGTTGACAAGTTAATAGAATTCATTGATTTAGAAGAAATTGATGAGGAGAATGCCAAAATGATGATTATCGCTCAGAGTTTCTTAGGAGATGTTAAGAAATGGTTTTGAAGTCTGGCTGCAAATTCCATTAACAGTTCTCAAAGATTGATTGAATTATTTCTAGCTTGTTGGCAAGAGAAGAAAAATCCATTACAAATATTGGTTGAATATAATTCAATGAAAAGGAACCCCAATGAAACAGTTCAAGAATTCACATCAAGATTTAATACAGTGTTCAATTCTATACCTGATGATATGAAACCTCCACCTGGTTTGGCTCTTCTTCATTATCCTGATGCTTTCAATCTAGATATGGCCTACCAGCTCAGAGAAATGGATCCAACTACTCTTTAAGAGATGTAGTCGAATGCAATTAGTGTTGAAGCCAATTTGCTCATTAAGAAGTCAAAATCAAAGCTAGAAAGAGCAGAGAAAAGAGTTGCTTTTAAAGAAGAAACTGCATCATCTTCTAATGCAAATCTTGAGAGTCTGATAAAAACTATGGAAAGTGTTAGGGCCTAAATCTACCTCAGGCTAAGAAAGGCAGGTCTAGGGTAACATCAAGCCACGCTTAACCTGGTAGCTAGCCCTACCAGGCAGGGAGAGGGCTCTCTCCTTATCAATATCAATGAAAATTTATCAAGGAAAACTTGAGATGACTGATATAAAAACTAATTTTAGGCTAGGTATGCTTGCTCTGAGGAATTTTTTTGAATTTAATGGTTGGTTGCTGGATCAAATGGGGAAGGCAGCTTTGGGTCCGGGAAATCAACACAGGTTTGCAGAGGTTTCTGTGGGGCGAGGTAGGCAAGTGTTTTAACACTTCAGATTGGGTGTAATGGTGAGTCCTGAGACTAGTGAGGAGTTGGAGAGGGCATGAATGTGTCATGAGTCCTCTTCAAACAATAGAAAACATGTAAAACTAATGAAACCCTAAGGTAGAGCACTGCAACATCAATGATTTCCATATTTATACTTGATTCATTTAGTTAAGCAGAAAATAGAGAGATAATGGCACACATAAACATATGAGAACTTGAATTGCAGAAGGAAAAACAATACTAAGTCACCTTGCCACAAGAATCCCACAAAATGCTGCAAACCCTGGTCTATTTCCTTGCCAAACTGCATAGATGATGTACAATAGTGATCAAAGCATTCACAAGAGTCCAACCTTTACAAATGATGAAGAAAGTACAAGATATAGGCATCATACCACCCATGCTAACCATTAGGGGTTGAATCCATGAGTCTAGGATCTGTTTCAACAAGATCTAAACTAGGAACTGAAAAATAGGCAGTGGAACAGCTTGCCTCTAAAACTATGGAAACTGATTCATTCAGTTCAAAACCACCTATACATGATGTATCTACCTCCTTGAGTCAATTTTCATCATTTTTACATCAAAGAACATCAATTTACGCCAATTTACATCATGAGTTTGACCATGAGAGAGAAAAATTCAAACAAAAAAACTAGGCGAAAATTTTGAGTTTTGACCAAAATTGACAAAATTTTCTCCTATGCGTAGCACCATTTTTTCTGTGTGTATTGCTTTTTCCAAGCTGAATTTGGAGGCCATCCCCTTCACCAAATTTGCTCAAGATGGATTCTTGGAAAGATATATCTGTATACTTTTTAGGAAAAGTGGAATTTTTGAATTTGGTCTCCATTTTCTCCTCTAAAACTGCAATCTCCCAAGACTGCTTCCTGTGTGGCAAAAAAGTGGCAGAAAGGGCATTTTTGAGGTGTTTTTGGCCCTTTCGGAGGTCCAAAACTTGTCAAAATTTCCTAGTAATTTCCGAGCATGCATAAATTTTCATAAGGAATCCAAAAATTCCATGTTTTCTTCAGATGGAGGTCCCTATCAAAAGCGAGCGCCGATGGCGCTACGCACCTGTTGGAAAAGCCTGTGTGCATAGTGCCACTGATTCTGTACGTAGTGCCGTTTCTAGATCAAGTTTTGGAGGCCTTCCCAGTGTCAAAATTGGGTGCACGATAGCTCGTTGGAAATATTATCGAGTCTACCTTCCAAAAAAATTTGAATTTTTTAATTTGGAGTTCATTTCCATGTCAAAAATCAAATCTCCCAAGACTGGTCAAAATGTGCAAAATGAGGCTATCTAAAGGTAGAGTGTTGTTGCAGTAAATTTTTGAAGGTCTTACTCAACTCCAAATTGAGCTCATGATAGCTAATTGAAAATATATTTATGTATAGTTATCATTTAACTCATCAAGAAAGTCATTTGGTCAACCACACTAGGAGACATCTTGATTTTCCCAAGGTCACTTTAGAGGTGCATCGATTCTCTTGAGGTAACTGTATTTTTGACATTTCTCTAAAACCATGATACCTGTTTAAAAAATGAATGAGGTTTTTCTTTCGTGGCCTGTAGTGGACAAAAACCTCTCTAACTTTCTCCAAATTATTTTTTTCTTGCTCAGAAACATCATTTGAGTAAAACCTATCTTGATGTGTGGAACAGGGAATTTGTCGAAATGAAGTGAAATGAAGGGGATAAGTGGCTTCTAAATTCTTGAGAAAATTTTTGGAAGTAGGGAGGGATGTTAGGAAATGGGGGAAAGTGGAATTTCAAATATTGAGTGAGGGGAAGGGGTCCAAAAGGGCAAAATGCATGCCTAGCCTAGAAAATTGTCAAATTGTAGCAAGAAACTAGGGTTTGTGGGAAAATGAGGAATTTGAGGGATATTAGTGATGGGAAGTGTTTAATAAGGTATATTAAGGATAGGGGAAGGTGAATGAACATCAGGATACAAGTTTTGTTGATTATTTGACCATCCAAGAGAAATTACCTTCAAATCCCTAGGAGAGGGAAATGAGACTTACCCAAGTACCACTAAAGTACGAACAAGGTGTAAAATGACCCATTGGAACCTGAAATGATGATGAAAACTATTTGAATTATGGTACACTCGACTGAATGGTGACATGGACCGACATTTGGACAACTTTGAAAGGAGTGAAAACAAACCCTAGACCTAATACCTAGTGACCAAATTTTACTTGAAGACTCACTAAAATGACAAAATTTGACCTTGACACCTCAAAATCACTTTGTAAGAGCATGTTTGATCACTGGAGGAAGGCTTCAAAGACTAACACTAACATTGGCTCCAATGGGGATGGTAGCTCCTTGGAGGTGCCAAGAACCACAGATCTTTGGGAGAGCAAACCAGTGCCTTATCCTTTTGGCATGGAATCAAAAATTCAATCTGAAATGCATGATTGAAAACTGATGACTTAACGACACAAACTGACTTGAAACTGACTCAATACTATAAGACAACTCACAAACTGGAAAATATGCTCAAAATAGAGCTTATTCAATAAAACCTACTCTAACTGTTCCATTCATCACCTGATCAAGTGAAATGAAACAACAAATGCAACCAAGTAAGCATTCTGGATGCTATTTTCATTATCCACAAGTGCTTGCTTATGAACAACAAGAAAGATCTATTGAAAGGCAACTCCCGTGAAAACTTGTAAATAGATCTGTTGAATGATATGGATTCTCTATCTAACTCCAAAAACACTGCATAAGGATTTTCAAAGTCACGCACACTTGGACTTAGCTCATCCAATGGATTACTTTTCTTCTCCTCGTACCATGAATGCAAACTTTCATTTGAGCTTTGTGACGGGACTCCTACTGAAAATGACAAAGAAACTGGCTGCCAGATCAAGTTTGTATCAGTATTGTTTCAAGCTCACATGTAGCTAATGGAGAAGGAATTTGACTGCACACATCATCTAACACATTAGCTACTGGATCATGAAAAACTTGAAAAGTCTGCTACAACCCATTTTCTATTGGCTCTGATGAGATTACATGATTTCCTACAGGCTGCTCATTTGAAGATATACTATGCATTTTTCCTTTCAAAAACTGAAATGATTCAAAACAAAATGGTACGAAATCATCTTGCATCATTTGATCATGTGGTCCAGCTTCAAAATATTCATTTGCAACTTGACAATCAATGGCATTTGGAGGCTGCAACTCTGGATATGAAAAGTCTTGAACAAGGTTTTCATTGCCCTCAAGATGGTCCAGTTCAAGACTCATCGACAGTTGATTTCTGATTGTATGAAAGTTGACTCTGATGAACTGAAACGAAGCAAAACAAAAAGGTAAAGATCCTTCACTTACCTCTAGATTTTCTGAAATTTCCTCGTCACTTCCATAGCTGATATGAAACGGCTGATCACTGTAGTCGAACTGCTAAAAGTGAACTTCCTCGTACCACAAACTATTTGTTGATAATTTTTCTGCAAGATTATCCTTTGTTTGGAGAACATAATCATCATCATCATACTAATCAAATTGAGGCAAATCATCAGTATAAAAGACATCATCAAGCATGCATGTCATATCAACAACTCTCTCTTCTCCAAGATGATCTATAAAACAATCATTATCAAATCTATGACAACTGGAATAAGAAACAAAATGTTTTGGATCAGCAACTTGTTCTTCTTTAATCAATGAGCCATGGGCTTGAACATCATAATCATTCCTTGTAGTGATCTTCTGCATCATCTCTTCCACTACACTTACCAAAATGTCGAGCTTTACCTCTAAGGACGTCGATTCCTTCGGATCTATGCTCTTCACCTCTTCTTCCTTCAACTTTGCCCTTCTGATCAGCAAATGAGCCTCTACGTCTACTGCACTATTTTTCATCTATTCAAGTGTTGCAAGGTTCCTTTCTCTCAACTGAAACTCCATTTCCGCATCAAAGGCACACAGGTAGTGCAAGAGAGTGGAGCCAGGAGGAGGTCTTATATAAATAGGCATCGAATAATAAACTTGGTTAAATATGGCAAAAAACTATTGTATTGTCTCCCCGGGCAATCTTTTCGACTGGTTATACTCTTCTATAATCAAGAAAGGGTTATGTCTGACCACCCACCTGTCGAGGAAAACTTTGACGAACTGCTGGAAATCTGAAATTCTTGCATCAGGCAGGGTTTTGAACCAACTCTTGACCTTGCCTTGCAAAGAAAGAGAAAAAAGCCTAATACTAACATCTTCTTCATCAACTTCAAAAAGGTTGAGAAAAGACTCAAAATTCAATACATGTCTCTCAGCAATGATGTTGTTACAGTCACCATCAAATCTTGGTAGATATAGGTCATGATTTTTAGGGAAAGCATGGGATATAGGAGGTAACATCAGAGGCTTGTATCGATCTGGAATTTTACAAGGTATAGGGGTATGTACAAAAGGTATAGAATCGGTCTTGGTCTCTTGAGGCTCATCAATTTGAATACGGTCATCACAAGCTTTAGAAAAAGGGTCTTTATCAAGCTTAAAGGCATGCAAATCTTTGGTATTCATAATATTCAAAGGGAAGGAATCAAATGCAGGCCGAGGATATTTTCTCAAATACAATATACTTTGTAAAACCTTCTTGACATTCTTAGGAAAAGAGAAGAAATAATTTATAATAAAGAACATAATGTCTTGGATGAAATTCCAACTTGAATACCTGATATTTCCATATTGTCCTTCCATGTTTCTTCTCGTCAGGTTCATGCTCGAGTGGAGTCCTTGGATTTGATCTCGAAACTGATTTAGAGTTGCCAGGTGAATGATTTCAGCCTTACTATGTCTGATCGTTGTCCACCATCAACAATCAGGTCTAGGGTAACATCAAACCACGCTTAACCTGGTAGCTAGCCCTACCAGGCAGGGAGAGGGCTCTCTCCTTGTCAATATCAATGAAAATTTATCAAGGAAAACTTGATATGACTGATATAAAAATTAATTTTAGGTTAGGTATGTTTGCTCTGAGGAATTTGTTTGAATTTAATGGTTGGTTGCTGGATCAAATGGGGAAGGCAGCTTTGGGTCCACGAAATCAACACAGATTTGCAGAGGTTTCTTTGGGGCGAGGTAGGCAAGTGTTTTAGCACTTCAGATTAAGTGTAATGGTGAGTCTTGAGACTAGTGAAGAGTTGGAGAGGGAATGAATGTGTCATGAGTCCTCTTCAAACAGTAGAAGACATGTAAAACTAATGAAACCCTAAGGTAGAGCACTGCAACATCAATGATTTACACCTTTATACTTGATTCATTTAGTTAAGCAGAAAATAGAGAGATAATGGCACACATAAACATATGATAACTTGAATCACATAAGGAAAAACAATACTAAGTCACCTTGCCACAATAATACCACAAAATGCTACAAACCCTCGTCTATTTCCTTGCCAAACTGCAGAGATGATGTATAATAGTGCTCAAAGCATTCACAAGAGTCCAACCTTTACAAATGACTAAGAAAGTACAAGATATAGGCATAAAACCACCCATGTTAACCATTAGGGGTCGAATCCATGAGTCTAGGAGCTATTTTAACGAGATCTAAACTAGGAACTGAAAAATAGGTAGTGGAACAGCTTGCCTCTAAAACTATGGAAACTGATTCATTTACTTCAAAAACACCTATACATGATGTATCTACCTCCTTGAGTCAATTTTCATCATTTTTACTTCAAAGAACATCAATTTACATCATGATTTTGACCATGAGAGAGAAAAAGTCAAACTTAGAAAAAACTAGGGGAAAATTTTGAGTTTTGAGCAAAATTGACAAAATTTTCTCCTATGCGTAGCGCCATTTTTTCTATGTGTATTGCTTTTTCCAAGATAAATTTGGAGGTCCTTCCCTTCACCAAATTTGCTCCAAGATGGCTTATTGGAAAATTCTATCTGTCTACTTTATAGGACAAGTGGAATTTTTGAATGTGGTGTCCATTTGCTCCTCCAAAAATGCAATCTGCTAAGACTGCTTCCGTGTGGCAAAAAAGTGGTAGAAAGGGAATTTTTGAGGTGTTTTTGGCTCTTTTGGAGGTCCAAAACTTGCCTAAATTTCCTAGTACTTTCTGAACATGCATGAATTTTCATAAGAAATCCAAAAATTACAATTTTTCTTCAAATGGAGGTCCCTATGAAAAGAAAGCACTGGTGGCGCTACGCACCTGTTGGAAAAGCCTATGTGCATAGCGCCATTGATTCTGTGCGTAGCGCCATTTTCAGATCAAGTTGTGGAGGCCTTCACGGTGTCCAAATTGGGCGCACGATAGTTCGTTAGAAACATTATTGATTCTACTTTCCAACAAAACTTTAATTTTTTAATTTGGAGTTCATTTGCCCTATTCAAAAGACAAATATCCCAAGACTGGTCAAAATGTGCAAAATGAGGCTGTCTAAAGGAAGAGTGTTGTTGCAGTCAACTTTTGAAGGTATTCTTCAACTCCAAATTGAGCTCATGATAGCTCATTGGAAATATATTTCTGTCTATTTATCATTTAACTCATCAAGCAAGTCATTTGGCCAACCAAGCTAGGAGAAATCTTGATTTTCCCAAGGTCACTTCAGAGTTGCATCAATTCTTCTGAGGCAACTGTATTTTTGACATTTCTCTAAAACCATTATGCTTGTGTAAAATGTGAAGGATTTTTTTCTTCCTTGGCCTATTGTGGAAAGAAACCTCTCTCACGTTCTCTAAATTCATTTTTTCTTGCTTAGAAACATCATTTGAGTAAAACCTATCCCGATGTGTGGAATATGGGATTTGTCGAAATGAAGGGGATAAGGGCTTCTAAATTCTTGAGAAAAATTTGGGAAGTAGGGAGGGATGTTAGGAAATAGGGGAAAGTGAAATTTCAAATATTGAGTGAGGGGAAGGGGTCCAAATGGGCAAAACGCAGGCCTAGCCTAGAAAATTGTCAAATTGTAGCAAGAAACTAGGGTTTGTAGGAAAATGAGGAATTTGAGGGATATCAGTGATGGGAAGTGTTTAATAATGTACATTAAGGATAGGGGAAGGTGAATGAGCATCAGGATACAAGTTTTGTTGGTGATTTAACCATCCAAGAGAAATTACCTTCAAAAACCTAGGAGAGGGAAATGAGACTTACCCAAGTACAACTGAAGCATGAACAAAGTGTAAAATGACCCATTGGAACCTGAAATGATGATGTCAACTCTTTGAATGATGGTACACGCATCTGAATGGTCACATGGACCGACATTTGGACAACTTTTAAAGGAGTGAAAACAAACCCTAGACCTAATACCTAGTGACCAAATTTTACTTGAAGACTCACTAAAATGACAAAATTTTACCTTGACACCTTAAAATCACTTTGTAAGAGAATGTTTGATCACTGGAGGAAGGCTTCAAAGACTGACACTAACAGAAAGGATGATGGATAAAATATCCATAACTGATCGACAAGCTGAACCATCTGTGAGGAATCCTATCTTTCGGGGACAGCAGCAACAACAGTTCAGACATCGACAGAAAGAGCAGCGAAATCAAGATCCTCAAGGTCAAGTAAAAGCTCCATTTCAGTAAAACGACACTGAAGGTTAGGAAGAATATGAAGAATAAATTATAGAAGCAAATCACTTCTTTCAAGAAGATGAACTGCCTACTTTCCTAATAGAAGAAGATCAGTTTTCTGAAGACTCTTTTATACCAAATGATCAGCAATTTGTGCTTGTGAGCAAAGATCTATGGGCTGCTAGGACTGAAGAGTACCAAAGAGGATATCAGAATTCCATTGGTCATCTCTAAAAGAAGTACAATTTAAGAAACAGAAGTGTGCCTGTTACCCTAATCCAGAAAAGACAAACTTTGCAAAAGGTTGCACCAAGTAAAGAAACCACTCTTGTAGGCCAGAATAAAGACAAAGCTATTGTCACACAGAATCGAGATAGAACCAATGAAGCCTCCACTAGCAATGTGAGGAAGGACAAAGAATTGAAAACTGAAAGCCAAAAGAAGGAAACTCGAGCTAAAGGCCAAATAGAAAGGAAGGACTGCTTCAAAGGACGTAGAAAAGTAATTGAATCATTTTAGTTTGGAAAACAAAATTTCTAAATTGAAGATAGCTATTCCCCTCACTGAATTGGTAAGGAATGACAAATACAAATTTCAGATTGCAAAAATGCTTAGGATTGATCAGATTTCTGATACAGTCAGTGTAGCTGATGATGAGCCAGCCATCCTTTTTGGTCCAGCCTTAGAAGGAGCTCCTAAAGATAGTGAAATTCCTCCTTTTTATCTGAGTCTTAAACTTCATGAATTTATGCTTCATAATGCTATGCTAGATTCTAGTGCCTCTCATAATTTGATGCCTAAAGTCATCATGGATAAACTAGGACTGAGCATCACCTGACCTTACCATGATCTTTATTCTTTTGATTTTAGAAGAGTGAAATGTCTTGGCCTTATTAAACACTTGGTAGTGTCCTTAGACCAAATTCCAGCCAAAAATATACTTATGGATGTTGTAGTCGCTGATATTCCTCCTAGATTTGGCATGTTTCTTTCAAGATCTTGGGGAGCAAAATTAAAGGGCACTCTGCAGCTTGATTTTTCATATGCCACTATCCCTACTTTTGGACAACTTTGGAAACTTTATAGAGAAAACAAGATGAAATTTATGATCAGTAGTAAAGGAAGGCCATTCAATCATCCTATACATGTTGTTCATACAAATCTTGACTCTTTCATTCTGTTCAATGATATGGATACTAGTGATGATGAAAGTCAATTAGTAGAAATTTCAGAAGTTCCCATCCTAATGGGCAGCATACATGAAACTGTCACAGCAGAAAGTAAAGAGGTTGGTGAGGAATGTAGACAACCTACAAATATTATTAAGGAGATTCAAAGAATAGTGCAAAAAACAGAAAGTTCTGAGCTAGTCATTCAAAATCCTAAAAATCAAGAAATTTAGTCTTTAGAAATTATTTTTCTAGATGAATAAAATGGTCTTTGGACCATGGCATTTGATGGCACATCAAGAAGAGAAGGAGCAGGAATTGGTTTTTAGATACTTGGGCCATTACATCAGCCAAACAAAATTCCTTGGCGTGTGAGAATGAGCTCTTACAAGTTGGCCTTTGAATGTTCAAATAATGATGCAGAATATGAGGCATTGATTGCTAGCTTCAAAATTCTGAAAAATTTCAAAGCAAAAAAGATTTATGTTTATGGCGACTCTGAGTTAGTGATCAAGAAAGTCAAAGGGTAATACCAGGACAAACACCCAAGAATGAGAGCTTATCACAATACTGTACTTGATATTCTCAAAAAAATTTCAGAATATACATTATCTCTTATTCCTAGAACTCAAAATGTCATAGTTGATTCACTTGCCACTCCAGCCACTATGGTGAAGATTCCTTTCCATTATAATCATAAGTACTCCATCCATGTTAAGCGTCGCCCAGATGTCCTAGATAACATGAGGTTTTGGCAAGTGTTTGGTGATGATAAGAAAATAAATATTTTTTGTAGTTGGAAGGAGAATTTCATAATTCTGACATTGATGATGCATACCATTTTGATGATTCTCACATCCATTTAGCTGACAATGAAGTATTATAGCTCAAGGAAAACAACATTCCAAGAGGCTTGGTGCCTTTGGAGGAGTTATTTAACAAGGATAAAATCAGAAGAAGCCCACCATGGTTCCTACTGAAAAGGGAGTAGAAGATGTCAACATTGGCACAACTAAAAATCCTAAATTGGTCAAACTATCCAAGTCTCTATCTCCTGAAACAAAGGGTAAGTACATGTCTTTAATGGAGGAATCTACTGATGCATTTGTTTGGGACTACTCTGACTTGGAAGTTTATGATAAGAGTGTCATTCAGCACGTTATTCCTATAAAGCAGGATTAAAAGCCATTTCGCCAGAAATTGAGAAGAATCAATCCCAAGTTACTGCCATCAATTGAAAAAGAGGTAAATAGAATTTATAAGTCTGGAATAATTGTTCCCATTCGATTTTCTGAATGGATGTCTAATATATTACCTGTGAGGAAAAATACCAGGGAAATTTTTCTATGTATTGATTTCATAAATCTCAATAAGGTGTCCCTAAAAGACAATTATCCCTTGCCTAAGATGGATCACATACTTCAAAAGGTGGTTGGATCATCTAGGATGTCACTTCTTGATGGATAATTTGGGTACAATCAAATTCTGGTACACAAAGACGATTAGCTCAAGACAGCCTTCACAACACCATGGGGTACATTCATGTATGCCAAGATGCCTTTTGGGCTTAAGAATGCAGGAGCTACCTTTTAGCAGGCTATGGACATAGCATTTGGAAACAAAAAAGATATATTTATGGTTTTCTATCTTGATGATCTAACAATATTTTCAAAATCTGATGAAGATCACTTGCATCACTTGAGGATTGTTTTTTAGAAATGTAGAAAATTTGGCATCTCACTTAACCCAAAGAAGAGCTTGTTCACCATGGAAGAAGGTAAGCTACTAGGACACATCATCTCTAAAGATGGCATTTGCATTGATCCTGGCAGAGTGGAGGCTATTCAACAATTATATTTCCCTAGGAACAAGAAAGTGATTCAATTGTTCAATGGGAAAATTAATTTTTTGAGGAGATTTATTCCTAATCTAGTTGAGCACTTGAAAGAAATGACAAATATGTTGAAGACGGACAGCAAGTTAAAATGGTCTTTGGAGGCCAAGAAATCATTTCATGTGGTAAAGTTTGCATTATCTACTGCTCCTATTTTGATAAGCCCAAATTATAGCTCAGATTTCATCATTTTTTCTTTTGCTTCTGAGCACACATTAGCAGCAATCCTAATGTAGAAAAGAGATCAGAAAAATGAGCAACCTATAATATTCTTCAATCTCGCTATAGGAGACGGAACATTGAGATATAATATTATTGAGAAACAGACATTGACATTAGTAAAAGCCCTCAAATATTTCCGAGTTTATCTTCTACATTCACATACTATTGCTTATGTCCCTACTGCAGTGGTAAAGGAAATTCTTGTACAAACAGATCCAGAAGGTAGAAGAGGGAAATGGATTGTAGCAATGCTAGAATATGACTTGGAGATCAAACCTACAAATCTCATCAAAGGACAAGGGTTAGCCAAGATTATGGCGTAATCAAATCTACATGCACTGGATATTTTAATTCCATCATTTTAGATAGCTATCATTAGAGTTTGAAGCCCGAAGTGAAGGCCCTAAGGCTCTTTGAGTCAGTACTTTTTTCATTTTTTTTTTATATAGTTCTTTTGTCATGTCAAAAGGTCAGTCAGTCTCAAGTCAAAAAAAAAAAAACAGTTTTTATGCACGTTGACTCCATTGCCCAATGAATAAGGATACTTGATCTACGGTGTTATTGACACCTCCAAGGAGCTGCCATCCCCAATTGGAGCCAATTTTAGTGTCAGTCTTGTTATCCTATCACCTAGATCAAAAAATGCTTTCACCATGATCTTTTCAGGATTTCATCATCAAATGTTTCCTGTTACTAGGTTTACACATCAAATTTGGTCATTGTATGGTCAGTCCAAGATGGGGTCATTATTTGAAATTTCACTCGTGCTGGTTGCTTAACATACACCATGAAAATGGGTCAAGTCATCATCATCATTCCATTAGGTCTTAGATCATCCATTAGGTCCCCAAAGTCCGCCATTTCCATAAAAAAAAAAAAACCAAAAATAAGTCAAACATGACAAAGCAACAGTTGAAGAATTGATCATGATTTATTCACACACTTTTCATATTTTCATGAATTCAAAGGTTTCAGAAGAAGGAAGCTCCAGCACTCAGGAGATCAAAAAGCACGTTTGCAATGGTAAAGGTAAAATCTATCTTCAAAAAAGTGAAATTAGTTCACGAAGGAGGGTTGGTTACTTTTCTCTTTTTGAAAAAGTGAAGAAATTATCCCTATATGAACTCAAAAAAACTCAAAACCAATTCATTCATGTCTCATTCACTCCTCATCACCAAGCTCACTCGCCCAAAAAAGTGAAAAACATCTTTCCCTAGGAGAAATTGGCCAAAAATTGGAGGTGCCGTGCGTAGATACACTGTGTTGTGCTTTGAAGGCAGGTTTTGTGCGTAGGTGAACTGCGCTATGCTTAGGCGCCATGCGTAGGAAAACTGTGCTGTGCGTAGGATAGAGTACCCAAAACTCACCCATATTTTCCCAAAATTCAAAATTTTTTCCTTCAAGCTCGGTCGAATTGATTTTGAAGGCTAAGGAACAAGTAAGTACATCATTTCCCTCTATATTTTCTTACCCATTTTCATTCCATGTCAATAATTTCTCAAGCTAGGGTTTGTAGCAAAAGTTCCATGGGAAATGCTTGGGTAGAAATGGTCATCATCACTTTTCATCTCCAAAACATGTAAATTGATATTCTACACCTGCACACATGTCTAATGAGTCATTTTGACCAGTTCATCCACCTCTAAACAAAGTTTAAACACTAAAAAAAACAAAACCCTAGCTCGTTCCTAGAGTTATTTTGGGCAAATCTTATCATAAACCTTCTTGGTCTCACTTACAAGCAGCCACATTTGTTCACTATTTTCCTCACTCATTTCCATCAGTTTTTCAAATCCATCTCATCTTTCATAAAATCTCTCCCATCATTTTGTCAAAATCTCTCACACGTCACTTCATTTTCATTCTCACCTCACATTTATTTTCACTTCCTTCTGTTAGGATTTTGTGTCATCATGGAGGTTGAATCTTCACCAAAAAGAAAGAGACAACACAAAGGAGGGAGGATTCTCATATATGAACCATCAGATTGCAACCAAATCAACTCCTATCCTTTCATCAAGTAATGCTTTGAGGATGTTCACTGTTTGGAATTTTGTAAAAGAGTAAGTGAAGCAGGGTTTTATCAGTAGCTGACAGATTGGGTAGCCACACAATTGAAAGGGGAGATTGTTGTCATCGTTGGTATTGAGTTTAGCTTCTCAATGGCCTCCATCTCACTAGCAGTTGGTTTGCCAAACAATGGCGAATATTGGTTCAAGGGAATGAATCTAGATCTTGAAAACTACAAGCCCTTCTTAAAGACTCCATAGAGAGATACACATACTCACCTCATGGTTTTTAGATATTTTCTTGAGAAGTATGCCCCTTTAATGAAAACCATCATGAGGTTCTTTACCTATGAAGGTAGATTCTCCAAGTCGTATGCCTATCATATTCACCTCTTGATGCACTTCACATCTCAAAAGCCACTCAACATGTGCAATTACCTGTTCAGGAGTATTTCAAAAATTTCTAAGAAGATACAGTTAAAGGACAAAGAGCACTCTCCAAGCTTGTTTCATCACAATCTCATCAAAACCATTGTTCTTCATCAACTAGCAGAGAGGGGTATGGCTTGGGAATCCTTTTCAGAAACAACCTTAAAATGGCTTGAGGAAAATGCAGCATCTCAATGCACAAGTGCACCAAAACAACAAACAGAGATGGGGTCATCTAGCAAACCAATAGAGAATACTCAGCTACCCAAACTAGAGGTGACCAAAGTGTATAAGAAAGGGTAGAGGCTTGTGTTTTCTTCTCACAAAGGGAAAGGGGCCAAGCCTTCTTCATTGATAAAGCAGGAATCGACAGCAAAACATAAGGATACAGTGGAGCATGAGTTTGAGCTAATTGATTCAGAGCAAGAAGATCAAACCATAAGCATGAGATAGGTTATCAGGGACAAAGACTACCAAATCAAGGAGCTGACCATAAACCTGGAAAGGGAAAAGTATGTTATAACATTCCTTGAATAGGAAAACAATCAACTCAAAGCAAAAGAGTTGATCCTAGAAAAGGAGAAAGCTAAGCTAATGCAACAAACTGGAAAAGGTAAAGAGAAAATGACATCAAGTGAGCCTGAAGCATCAGAGGTAAAAGGGAAAAGGAAAAGACAAAGAACCAGAGGTCTTAAGGAAGCTTTGCAAGAGGAACAAAAACAAACGTTGCTTAATGAAGAAAGGATTGCCTTAGAGGTAAATCAAGATAAAGAATATTGGCTTAACAGGGTGAATGAACCCTTAGAAAAGCTCCTGGAGAAGGTAAACAGGGATAATCAAATGCTCAGACACATGGCACATCATTATCAAGCTCAAAACATGATCACCAATGTCAAAGTGAAACAACTTGAAAACAAAGGTGGCCAAAAAGGATCAAAAGAATGAGGGAAACATGGAGATGCTTTCTGAAGCATCCATGAAGCTAAAAAAACTCATTTTTACACCTTCCCTCCAATTTTGATCCAATTCTAAGCATTTTGAGTGTTTTGGCAAATTTTGGTCTAAATTCAGAAATTTGGCCTTTCCAGAATCACAGCACCTTAGCGTTGCGCTTTTTCCTCACCCATCCATTTGAGGACAGGTCTACATTTTTGGAAAGGTCTTGGCATCCTCTAAAACCCATTTTCCCATATCTTGTAGAGGTGTCTTAGTTTGGGAGAAAAGTGCAAACAAGTGGCAAAAAACTAGCATTCTGGACCATTTTTTGATAGGCGCTGCACTTCTGGAGTGACCTTGGGAGAATGGATTTTTGAAGGTCTTCCCATGCTCCAAATTCATAAATTCCAACTGTTCTGGAAACTCGAATTGAAGGGCTAGTTGACCGTTCTCTCAGATTTTCATTTTGACCCCTGGAAGGCATCTCAAAATCAGCTCAAAGTCGGTGCTGCGCTTCTACATTTTCTATGTTTTTATTTGCAAAATTTCACTCTGTAAAATTTCTAGTTTTTAGTCAAACTTGGTCAAAGTCAATATTCTTTATGTAAATAACACAAGTCACGAGGCTAGGTGATGTAGGCATGAATAAATGTATATCATAGGTTGTTTTTGATGTTTATTAGGCCTCATAAAAGAATCACACTCCTATTCAAACTCTTCATGAGATGTTTGAGTTGCACCTTCTCACTCTCACCTGTTGGTTGAGAGAACCTTGGAGTCAGTTCCTCCACCAAGCAATTTGACTCCTGAAGGTGGGAAAGTGGTCTAGGAGAGTCTGTAAGTACTATTTCACTTCAGGAGAAGAGGGTTGAACTTTTTGTGAAGGAGGCTTGCATTGTAATCATCTTGCAACTAATACAGATACAGGTTGCAGCTATTTTCAAGGAACTCTAGCCCAATGAATTCATGGTGCTTGTAATTCATTCCTTTTGTTTTCTCATGGTCTAAACATCTTTATATACATTATATCTCTTCTTTCTATGAATGCCTTTGAGTGAAATATTCATAATTCTTGTTTTTCAAGCTCTGTTATCTGGTTTTCATAGTTATGTGTTTTGTCTTCACGGTGCCTTGATGGTACTGTTTTCAACGGTTTGAAGATGGGATTTCTGTCACACAGCGTGGGGTTGCTACAGTCCAGCAGTTAGGATGGATAGCTTAGGGGTGCTCAGGTACTGCCCATGTTTGTAAAGAATAATCGGTTTTTGGAAGAAACTTTGAGAATAATCGGAACCATGAGAGATGTGGTAGAGAGGTTGATCGAAATGTTGAATTTCAAGGGCGATCAGGAATGGGAGACTCGAAACGCAGCTGCAGAGATAATCTCTGAATTGATAAACAAAAACTGAAATTGCATTTGGGTGACCGCCATTGCTGGTTCAATGGAATCTGTAGCATCTTTAATGTTCTCTATAGAGGACTGAAGTTAGGAAGACTTTAAGCTTGTTTCTATGGGGCTGACCATATTGAAAAAGTTGGCAGAAGACCAGTCCAACTACGCTAAAACTGGAAGCAGTAGAGGACTACTTCCTATGGTTCAACAGTAAATCAATTTCCATTACATCAGATCTCGGAATTCGTTGTTGAGGTCAGAATTCAACATATCCGTAGACATATCACATTTAAGAAATTAGTGTATAATGTTTATGTAGTTTAATTTGGAAATAATGTACAAGCATCTTTCTTTGTTCCAAATGACCTTATGCTTTCGCGTGACACGGGAAAAACAAAATTAATTTTGGCATGTGATTAATCATAAAAGTTGTGCTGCTGACGCCATTCTGAATTGGTCAATAGATAGAGATGATAAAATTCATCTCTAAATTCATTCTTGAATTTAGAGTGTTAAACTTATGGCACCTAACTCACTCCTTGGCACTGATTTTAGAATTGCCTCACAAAGCTTCAGGTTTAATAACCCTCTAAACCAAAGTTTAATAACTCTCTAAAATTAACTTATTATTGAGATAGAGTGAATTTTAACTAGATGATTGCTCTTACTACTCAGATTATAAATTATTATAAATGTTTATTAAAATATTGTTAGTTTTATTATTATAAAAAAGTTGCGTTGGTTAATAATGATGAGAAATTTGTAGCGCAAAGGCTTATTGAAAAAAACAAAGAATTAAAACCAACTTATAAAAATAAGTTGCACCAGTTTGGGTAAGAAGAAAATGGTTTTGCAAAGCTCACCAAAGAGAGTTCCTTGCAATACTAAATTACAAATAACAAATAACAAACACATTTTTATAGTAATAAACATATTCTTAATAGTAAGATACTTAAACATATTTAAAAATTTTATAGTAATAAACATATTCTTAATGGTAAGATACTAGAATATATTTAAAACTCACATGGATTAAGGGTAGTAAGGGTTGCACTTCAACCAAAATAATAAGTGCCTAGCAAAAACCCATTCTTAACTTAATACTTATTGAAGGCATAGGAAGCATGGACAGGGTCAAAATACACTCCACCCTATTGTATTGGAGTGCAATATATGTCTTTGAAGCCATAAGCGTAATCCAGTGCCACATGCAACATGTTGTTATCGACATTGTTATTAGCCATGCACCAAGTGGTGCCTACTCGTGGTCGTCAAAGGAATAGTGTAGATGAATAGTTTCTCAAGAAAAAACTTGCTTCCTCAACTTCCCCAAAACCTATTAAACTAACATAAAATTCCTATTAAAATCTAAAATAAACCAAACAAAGAAACCCAACATAAAAATGTATATAAATCATGTAGATAAGTTATGTAAATAGATACAAAATAAGATAATCATACACCACCCCATTTTTGTCCAACAAGAAAACAAGGTGAAGAATATACACATATCTGAGGAGGACGACAAACCACAAAGTAGTAAATCGGAGAGGCCATTGAAAGCAACCACCATTGCACTCTCTTCCATGCTCTAATGGCTACCTAGCACTCAACTCTTCCTTTACAACAAGGGGGCATTTCCAATTTAATGCCTTAAAATATATAAAATAGAAAAATGTGAGACACCCTTATAATAAAAATCTCAAGAGGTCTTTCAGAGGATTTATTTGCTATGTACAAGTCCTGGAGACTCTTTGGTAATAGAATACAACTCTAGGTTTAGCCACCGTTTTTATTAGAGAATCGTAAACATTCCTCTTTGAAGAAAGACAATTAAAGTGATTCAACCTTTGAAGGTGAATCTAGAGACGTAGCCCATTGGGGGGGGGGGGTGCTAAACTCCGTTATCATCCTAGTTTTGGTGATGCTCTTTATTTATGCTTGACTATGTTGTTTTATATGTGTTTTAAGTTACAATATTGTGATTAAATTTGCATTATTATGGATAAAATTATAACTTAAATTAATAATCCCTTACAATATTCAATGAGAGTATATTATTGCAACTTTTATGTGCTCTAAATTTTTTAGATCAATAACTTAATTAATTCTTACATTCATGTAATTACCTCATAAATTCAACTAATCTTATTTTCATGGAGTCAATAAATGGGTAGAGAGGGGGCTCTTCATTAGACATAATTTGGTCATTAAGAAGAAAATTTGAATTGAAGAAAATGAGCTTTAAAAGAGTGGATTTATTCAAGAGACAATAAATATCCATTCATGTAAGCAGAAAATTCAAATTTAAGAAGAGGAACCTGAAAAGAGTGCACTTCATGAAGAAAATAAGTATTCTCATGAAGGATACTTACATTCAACAAATAGGGTTCATCTTCCTCAGCTCAAATTTTACCATGAACAAATCTTACATTGAGCAATTTTTGTATTGGGTGGAAGAAGAACCAATTCCCATGTGTTTTTCTCAATGTGGGAATCATAATTCTATTTCAATGCTACCTCTAAAAAGGGGTTACCTTCATAATTTACATATGTATGGGGTTTGATCCAAGAGCCATATAAAAATTATTAAGAAATAGAGGATTTGTGGTAGTAAGAGCTTGTGGAAGGTCCAAAAACTATAATTTTGTGCTACATCGATAGGTAGGATCACTCACCAAATCAGCAACTACATAAAATGTTTGTTATACCCATTGAGTGTTAGTTTTCACAAATATGCATGGACATATGATAAAGATATACACAATCTAATATCTTATGAAATAATTAGAAAAACAATAAATAGAAATGTAAGATAAAAGGAGGGAGAGACATGGATTACATAGAAAAACCCTAATAAGGGGAAACATCCATGGAAGTAGCTCATTTATTCTCTAGATAAACTCCCAATGATATAAGGCTACACCCCCACACAAGTATTATAGATCATTACATTTTCACCCTTGAACACTCAATAAATTCTCCTTTACCTCTATTATATATTAAAGAGTGAAAGGAAAACAAATCTCATGATACACTTGGTATAAAAGCTTTTTACAATATGGTGATCTACTAAAGGAAAACATATTCAAAAGACCAACAGGAAATCATTAATACATTCAGGTGAAAATGTGAAGTTGGGTTACACTTTTGTGAAAAACACCTCCGAAAAATTCCTAACGACGTTTTTTCAACCGGGGAAAAAAAAAAAAAATCGGTCGAATTCCTTAAATTTATTCAGTTGAAATTTTGGTCGGTTAGATTAATTCTGATCATTAAACGAAATTTTAGCTGGAGTTGAAAAATTCAGCAAAACATAGTTCTCCCAAATAAATAATTCGGCCGAAAATATTGTTTGGCCAAACTAGTTGTTCGGCCAAACTAGGTTTTTAATTCAATTGAAAAAATATTTATATATGTCGGGCCATACACTATTGTGAAGTTTTATGCTCTGTTGATTTTTCTGTTCTGTGAAAGTTGAGCACTATTGTGTTGTGTTGTGTCGTCTGTTGTCGAGCTATGTTGGGTCATGTGGTCTGTTATCGAGCATTGTTGTGTGGTCTATTGTCGAGCGTTGTTGTGTGATTTGCTACTAATCACTGAAACCAACCAGGTGATTGACACATTTTGTTTTTTATGAACTTTTTAATTTATTGAAATATTTTTTATGATATTTGTGTGATGGTTTTTTTTTTTTTTTTTTTTTTTTTTTTCAGCGTGGATGATTTTTGAACCTGCTCATCCACCCTCACCATTGGAAGATTTATCTCCTCGTCCACCCTCGTCGCTGGAAGATTTCTCTCCTCATTCATGCTTGTTGTTGGAAGCTCCTCGTTTGGACCAGGTAAGTCGTTGTCGACAGTAAATTATTTTAGTAGAGAATAAGCTTTTGTATCCAGTAGGAAATGAAGCCAAGTAGTATAGGTTGTTGCTATGAATGTCATAATTGGCTCTATTCATATCTCCTATTTTTATTTTCTTTTATATCAATTTTCTAATGGCAATGGAATCTTGTATTTTTCCTTTTTTTTAATGATAATGGACGTTCCCTGTTCCTCCCATTTATACCACTGAAAAAATAACTATATCAAACAAACTTACCGGTGTTCTCCAGAAAATCACTACGAACGTAATCAATCTCAAATTCTTATCTTCTGCGAACTATATGCATCCATCCATTTTCCAGCATCATAGGAATATCATTCATTGTTAAGATGGGCCTTATGATTGTAACATCTCCACTTCTCATGACTCTAACCCAAAATACATTAACAGAGAATATATGCAAGTGGATAACATTTGAATTCTTTGTATAACGGTAAGAAACATGCCTTGTTCTTTTGTCATGTTGAAGATAAATATGTAACATAATGTAAGCTTAATCTAATCTAAGTGATTAGGGAAACATGAAACCCTTGTTCATTGCTATACAGGTAATGTTCAACCTTATGTAGAAGTGTGATGAGTACATGTAACTGATTATGGAAACAACGTATACAACTAGTGTTACAACAAAACCAGTAATCTTAATCACACAAGAAACACAAAACCATTACCATTGTTACTTAGGTTAACTGAATATCTCAAATTACACAAAGGTATAAGCTTAGTTATGATATATGTCCCATGTATTGAATATGGGGACACTGGTGATTAATGTCCACAATATATATGGCTTAGTAAGTTTTAAGTAAGTCGTGTTTGATTAGAGTTACAAGCTTATATAGTCATAACAAGAACAAGACATTCATGTACAAGCTCGTAATACACTCTCTATGTCTGTTGGGATTTTACATTCTAATCCATGTCCATCTTTTTCATTTTCCATTCGGTGAAAAGGCTTTAGCAGTTGGCTCGGTCCTTCATTTGGATATGGAAAAATTGAATCTGCACTTATTTTGAGTTCCCCTGGAGAGGGAAATCTTTTTTTACAAAAAATAGATAAGAAATCTCAATATGTCGTTTAGACATATAAGCATTAAACTTATAATAAAAATCTGGACAACAATCAAATTTACCTGTAACCATTTGCATTGCCTTTGAAGGGCTTCATGGTATGCCCCCATCCTTTTTCCAACATCGTAGGAACATCATTCATTGTTAGGTTGGGTCTTATGATTATAACATCTCCAATTCTCATGACTCAGACCCAAAATACATCAATAGATAATATATGCAAGTGGATAACATTTGCATTCTTCATTTAAGAGTAAGAAACAAGCCTTGCTATTTCATCGTGTTGAAGATAAATCTCTAACATAATGTAGGCTTAATCTGATCTAAGTGATTAAGGGACCATGAAACCCCTGTTCGTTTCTATACAGGTAATCTTCAATCTTATGTAGAAGCATGATGAGTACTTGTAATTAATTATGGAAACAGCGTATACAACTAGTGTTACAACAAAACCAATAATCTTAATCATACAGGAAACATAGAACCATTACCATTGTTACTTAGATTAGGTGAAAAACTCATATTACACAAAGGTATAAGCTTAGTTATGATATATGTCCCATGTATTGAACATGGTAACACTGGTGATTAATGTACACAATAGATATGGGTTGGTAAGATGTAAGTAAGTCGTGTTTTATTAGAGATTACAAGCTTAGATCGTCATAATTGGAATAGGACATTCATGTACAAGATCGTAATACACTCTTTGTGTCTACTGGGATTTTAAATTCCAATCCATGTCCATCTTTTTCCTTTTCCATTCAATGAAAAGGCTTCATTAGTTGGCTCAGTCCTTCACTCAGATCTGGGAAAATTGAATCTACACTTATCCTGGGTTCTCTTATAGAGGGAAATATCTATTTACAAAAAATAGAAAAGAAATCTCAATATGTCGTTCAAAATTATAGCATTGAACTTGTTACTCTTATTTGTTGTTACAGTTATTTCTTGTTACTACACATTGATGAATTTATAATTAATGTTCAATAATGGGTAGCAAAACTGTGGTCTGCACATACAGTGCATGATAGCCTTGAAATAACTGGTAGAACCCTGGGTTGACAATTAAATGTGGATTGGGTGTGTTAGTGTCAGTCTTGTTAGCCTGTCACCTGGATCAAAAAATGCTTCTACCATGATCTTTTCAGGCTTTCATCATCAAATTTTTCTGTTACTAGGTTTACACAGAAAATTTGGTCATTGTATGGTCAGTCCAAGTTGGAGTCATTGTTTTAAATTCCACTCATGTTGGTTGCTTATCATACACCATGAAAATGGGTCAAGTCATCATCATCATTCCAATAGGTCTTAGGTCATGCATTAGGTCCACCATTTCCATTAAAAAAAAAAACCAGAAATAAGTCAAACATGACAAAGCAACAGTTGAAGAATTGATCATGATTTATTAGCAGACTTTTCATAATTTCATGACATTAAAGGTTTCAGAAGAAGGAAGTTCCAGCACTCAAGAGATCAAAAAACACATTTGCAATGGTAAAGGTAAAATCTGTCTTCAAAAAAGTGAAATCAGTTCACAAAGGAGGGTTGGTTTCTTTTCTCTTTTTGAACAAGTGAAGAAATTATCCCTATATAAAGTCAAAAAGACTCAAAAACTTTTCATTCATGTCTCATTCACTCCTCATCACTGAGCTCAGTCGCCCAAAAAAGTAAAAAACATCTTTCCCTAGGAGAAATTGGCCAAAAATTGGAGGCATTACGCATAGATACACTATGTTGCACTTTGAAGGCAGGTGTTGTGCGTAGGTGAACTGCACTGTGCGTAGGAGAATTGCACTACGCGCAAGATAGAGTACCCGAAACTCACCCAAATTTTCTCAAAATTCAAAATTTTTGCTTTCAAGCTCGGTCAAATTGCTTTCTAAGGCTGAGGAACAAGCAAGTACATCATTTCCCTCTATATTTGCTTTCCCATTTTCATTCCATGTCAGTAATTTATCAAGCTGGGGTTTGTAACAAAAGTTCCATGGGAAATGCTAGGGTAGAAATGGTCATCATCACTTTTTATCCCCAAAACATGTAAACTGATATTCTACATCTGCACACATGTTTGATGAGTCATTTTGACCAATTCATCCACCTCCAAACAAAGTTTAAACACTAAAAAAACAAAACCCTAGCTCATTCCTAGAGTTATTTTGGGCAAATCTCATCATAAACCTTCTTGGTCTCACTTACAAGCAGCCACATTTGTTCACTATTTTCCTCACTCATTTCCATCAGTTTATCAAATCCATATCATCTTTCGTAAACTCCCTCCCATCATTTTGTCAAAATATCTCACACATCACTTCATTTTCATTCTCACCTCACATCTATTTTCACTTCCTGCTGCTAGGATTTTGTATCATCATGGAGGTTAAATCTTCACCAGAATGAAAGAGAACACACAAAGGAGGGAGGATTCTCAGATATGAACCATCAGATTGCAACCAAATCAACTCCTATCCTTTCATCAAGCAATGCTTTGAGGATGTTCATTGTTTGGTATTTTGTAAAAGAGTAAGTGAAGCAAGGTTTTATGGGTAGCTAACAGATTGGGTAGCTACACAATTGAAAGGCGATATTGATATCATCACTGGTATTGAGTTTATTTTCTCAATGGGAAAAGGAAAAGACCAAGAACCAGAGGTCTTAACGAAGCTTTGAAAGAGGAACAAAAACAAATGTTGCTTAATGAAGACCTTGACCTAGAAGAAAGGATTGCCCTAGAGCTAAATCAAGATAAAGAATATTGGCTTAAGAGGGTGAATGAACTCTTAGAGGAGATCCTGGAGAAGGAAAACATAGATAATCAAATTCTCAAACACATGGCACATCATTATCAAGCTCAAAACATGATTTCCAATGTCAAAGTGAAACAACTTGAAAACAAGCTCAAGAAGGAAAAAAAAGATCAAAATGATGAGGAAAACTTAGAGATGCTTGCTGAAGCATCCATGAAGCTATAAAACACTCATTTTTACACCTTCCCTCCAATTTTGAGCCAATTCTGAGCATTTTGAGTTTTTTGGCAATTTTTGGTCTAAATTCAGAAATTTGGCCTTTCCAGAAGTGCGTTGCGCTTTTTCCTCAGGCATCCATTTGAGGAAAGGTATACATTTTTGGAAAGTTATTGGCATCCTCTAAAAACCCATTTTCCCAAATTTTGCAAAGGTGGCTTAGTTTGGGAGAAAAGTGCAAAAAGGTGGCAAAAAACTAGTGCTATGGACCATTTTTTGACACGCGTTGTGCTTCTAGAGTGACCCTGGGAGAATGAAATTTTGAAGGTCTTCCCTTTCTCCAAATTCATAAATTCACAAGGTTATAGAAACTAGACATGAAGGGCTAGTTGACCGTTCTCTCATATTTTCATTTTGACCCCTAGAAGGCACCTCACAATCAGCTCAAAGTCGGCACTGTGCTTCTACATTTTCTGTGTTTTTATTTGCAAAATTTCAGTGTGTAAAATTTCTAGTTTCTAGTCAAACTTGGTCAAAGTCAAGATTATCTATGTAATGGAATAAGTTAGAAGGCTAGATTATTTAGGCATGAATAATTGTATATCATAGTTTGTTTTTGATGTTTATTAGGCCTCATAAAAGAAGCAAACTCCTAATTAAACTCTTCATGAGGTGTTTGAGTTGCACCTTCTCACTCTCACCTGTTGGCTGAGAGAATCTTGGAGTCACTTCCTCCACCAAGGAATTCGACTCCTAAAGGGGGGAAAGTGGTCTAAGAGAGTCTATAAGCACTATTTCACTTCAGGAGAAGAGGGTTGAACTTTTTGTGAAGGAGGCTTGCATTGTAATCATCTTTCAGCTAATACAGATACAGGTCGCAACTATTTTCAAGGAACTCTAGCCCAGTTAGTTTATGGTGCTTGTAATTCATTCTTTTTGTTTTCTCATGGCCTAAACATATTTATATACATCATATCTCTTCTTTCTATGAATTCCTTTGAGTCAAATATTCATAATTCTTGTTTTTCAAGCTCTGTTAGCTAGTTTCCATAGTTATGTGTTTTGTATTCCTAAGCTACTGAAATCATGTTTATTTATGCTCATTAGTTTCTTCCACGCTATATATTCTATACTACACTGAAAAATACTCAATTTACCCCATGGCTTCTGACACCTAGCTCCTTCATTCCCACAACTTAGACCTAATTGTGACTCCAAACCCTAAGTTCAACAAATCCTTAAAAAACCAAATTTTCACAAACAAATACACATATTTAGCCTAAAATTCATTTGCTATAGAGTCATATCATTGATAAGAGTCTTAGAGAGATCCCTCCATGCTCAGTAGGGCTAGCTACTGAGCTGAAGTGGTTTTAGGTTACCCTTGTCGATTTCCTTTTCAGCCTAGGAGATTGTAAGGACTAAAAATTTTGGCGTCGTTCCCTAGGAAATGATTGTTGAATTATCCCTCTCAGTTTCCAGTATCTGAAGATAGGCTGAATTCATAAATCTCATCAGTTTAGGGTGTATACATTCTGGCTTCCAAAAGGCATACTAGGTCAAATCGTGACCCAAATCCACCCTTCATTGTTGAAGACCCTGAAAAACTACTCAGAAAAACTAGACTATCTATCACTGAAAGTGCAGTTCAAAAAATTAAAAGAACAACTTCTCTACCTAAAAACTTATTTGCCTTTGAGAAAATTCCATTTGAAGAGCAGATAGAATTATCACTTACAAGGTCCAAGTCTGACTCTTGCATCTCTGTTACAACATTAGAACCTTTAAAAGTTGAAACTCACTCTATTTATTTAGAATCTTTGTTTGCTAAGATTGATCATGAATTGTGGTTAAACTTTGATAAGCTTCAAAGCCTTGCTGACCAACTCCAGATCACAACTGAAAAAGCTTTTTTTCAATACCAACTTGAATACCTAGCCACAGCTTCATCCTCTTTTTCACCTCCAATCTCATCTAATGCATCTCCTAAAGCTTCAGTTTCATCATCTTTCTTGCCTCCCTCGTTCGTTCCATCCTTGCCTCCTCAATCCATTTTAGTAGTTCCATCATCCTCAACAACACTACCACCTATACTTACACAATCCATTGTAACACCTTCACTTTTTCCAACAGTCATGGAAATATTTGCACCTCTCTTATTGCCTGATCAACTTACTACTTTGCCTCAGAACTATGGTCAAAGACTTCCTTTGTTTGATGGAAGTGCAGAAATTACAAATCAGAAGCATGTTGACAAGTTAATAGAATTCATTGATTTAGAAGAAATTGATGAGGAGAATGCCAAAATGATGATTATTGCTCAGAGTTTCTTAGGAGATGTTAAGAAATGGTTTCAAAGTCTGGTTGCAAATTCCATTAACAGTTCTCAAAGATTGATTGAATTATTTCTAGCTCATTGGCAAGATAAGAAAAATCCATTGCAGATATTTGTTGAATATAATTCAATGAAAATGAACCCCAATGAAACAGTTCAAGAATTCACATCAAGATTTAATACAGTGTTCAATTCTATACCTGATGATATGAAACCTCCACCTGGTTTGGCTCTTCTTCATTATCCTGATGCTTTCAATCTAGATATGGCCTACTAGCTCAGAGAAAGGGATCAAACTACTCTTGAAGAGATGCAATGGAATGCAATCAGTGTTGAAGCCAATTTGCTCGTTAAGAAGTCAAAATCAGAGCTAGAAAGAGTGGAGAAGAGAGTTTCTTTTAGAGAAGAAACTGCATCATCTTTTGATGCAAAGCTTGACAGTCTGATAAAAACTATGGAAAGTGTTAAGGGCCTAAATCTACCTCAAGCTGAGAAAGGCAGTTCTAGGGTAACATTAAACCACGCTTAACCTAGTAGCTAGCCCTACTAGGCTGGGAGAGGGCTCTCTCCTTGTCAATATCAATGAAAATTTATCAAGGAAAACTTGAGATCACTCATATAAAAACTAATTTTAGGCTAGGTATGTTTGCTCTGAGGAATTTGTTTGAATTTAATGGTTGGTTGCTGGATCAAATGGGGAAGGAAACTTTGGGTCTGGGAAATCAACACAGATTTGCAAAGGTTTCTGTGGGGCGAGGTAGGCAAGTGTTTTAGCACTTCAGATTAGGTGCAATGGTGAGTCTTGAGACTGGTGAAGAGTTGGAGAGGGCATGAATGTGTCATGAGTCCTCTTCAAATAGTAGAAAACATGTAAAACTAATGAAACGTTAAGGTAGAGCACTGCAACATCAATGATTTCCACCTTTATACTTGATTCATTTAGTTAAGCAGAAAAGAGAGAGATAATGGCACACATAAATATATGATAACTTGAATCACAGAAGGAAAAACAATACTAAGTCACCTTGCCACAAGAATCGCACAAAATGTTGCAAACCCTGGTCTATTTCCTTGCCAAACTGCAGAGATGATGTACAATAGTGCTCAAAGCATTCACAAGAGTCCAAACTTTACAAATGATTAAGAAAGTACAAGATATAGGCATCATACCACCCATGCTAACCATTACGGGTCGAATCCATTAGTCTAGAGCTGTTTCAACAAGATCTAAACTAGGAATTGAAAAATAGGCAGTGGAACAGCTTGCCTCTAAAACTATGGAAATTGATTCATTCAGTTCAAAACCACCTATACATGATGTATCTACCTCCTTGAGTCAATTTTCATCATTTTTACATCAAAGAACATCAATTTACATCATGAGTTTTACCATGAGAGAGAAAAAGTCAAACGAAAAAACTAGGCGAAAATTTTGAGTTTTGAGAAAAATTGACAAAATTTTCTCCTATGCATAGCGCCATTTTTCAGTGCGTATCACTTTTTCCAAGCTGAGTTTGGATGCATTCCCCTTCACCAAATTTTCTCCAAGATGGATTCTTCGAAATATCTAACTGTCTACTTTCTAGGACAAGTGGAATTTTTGAATTTGGTGTCCATTTGCTCCTCCAAAAATGCAATCTCCCAAGACTACTTCCTGTGTGGCAAAAAAGTGGATAAAGGGCATTTTTTGAGGTGTTTTTGGCCCTTTTGGAGGTCCAAAACTTTTCAAAATTTCCTAGTAGTTTTTGAGGATGCGTAAATTTTCATAAGGAATCCAAAAATGCCAAGTTTTCTTCAAATTAAGGTCCCTATCAAAAGCGAGTGCCGGTGGCGCTACGCACCTGTTGGAAAAGCTTGTGTGCGTATCACCACTGATTCTGTGCGTAGCTCCGTTTTCAGATAAAGTTTTGGAGGCCTTCCTGGTGTCACAATTGGGTGCACGATAGCTCGTTGGAAATATAATTGAGTCTACTTTCCAAAACAACTTGAATTTTTCAATTTGGATTTCATTTTCCCTATCAAAAATCAAATCTCCCAAGATTGGTCAAAATGTACAAAATGAGGCTATCTAAAAGAAGAGTGCTATTGCAATTAATTTTTGAAGGTCTTCCTCAACTCCAAATTGAGCTCATGATAGCTCATTGGAAATATATTTTTGTCTAGTTATATTTTAACTCATCAAGGAAGTCATTTGGCCAATCAAGCTAGGAGACATCTTGATTTCCCCAAGGACACTTCAAAGGTGCATCAATTCTCCTTAGGCAACTGTATTTTTCACATTTCTCTAAAACCATGACACCTGTGTAAAAAGTGAAGGATTTTTTCTTCCTTGGCCTATTGTGGAAAAAAACCTCTCTCACTTTCTCCAAATTCATTTTTTCTTGCTCAAAAACATCATTTGAGTAAAACCTATCCCGATGTGTGGAACATGGGATTTGTCGAAATGAAGTGAAATGAATTGGATAAGGGGCTTCTAAATTCTTGAGAAAATTTTGGGAAGTAGGAAGGGATGTTAGGAATAGGGGAAAGTGGAATTTCAAATATTGAGTGAGGGGAAGGGGTCCAGAAGGGCAAAACTCAGGCCTAGCCTAGAAAATTGTCAAATTGTAGCAAGAAACTAGGGTTTGTGGGAAAATGAGGAATTTGAGGGATATCAGTGATGGGAAGTGTTTAATAATGTAAATTAATGATAGGGGAAGGTGAATGAGCATCAAGATACAAGTTTTGTAGATGATTTGACCATCTAAGAGAAATTACCTTCAAAACCCTAGGAGAGGTAAATGAGACTTACCCAAGTACAACTGAAGCACGAACAAGGTGTAAAATGACCCATTGGAACTTGAAATGATGATGAAAACTCTTTGAATGATGGTACACTCAGCTGAATGGTGGCATGGACTGACATTTGGAAAACTTTGAAATGAGTGAAAACAGACCCTAGACCTAATACCTAATGACCAAATTTTACTTGAAGACTCACTAAAATGAAAAAATTTCACCTTGACACCTTAAAATCATTTTGTAAGAGCATGTTTGATCACTGGAGGAAGGCTTCAAAGAATGAAACTAACATTGGCTCCAATGGGGATGGTAGCTCCTTGGAGGTGTCAAGAACCGCAGATCTTTGGTAGAGCAGACCAGTGCCTTATCCTTTGGGCATGGAGTCAAAAATTCAATCTGAAGTGCATGACTGAAAACTGATGACTTGACGACACAAACTAACTCAATACTAAAACACAACTGACAATCTGGAAAATATGCTCAAAATAGAGCTTATTCAATAAAACCTACTCTAACTGTTCCATTCATCACCTGATCAAGTGAAATGAAACAACCAATGCAACCAAGTAAGCATTCTAGATGCTATTTGCATTCTCCACAAGTGCTTGCTTATGAACAACAAGAAAGAACTACTGAAAGGCAACTCCCATGAAAACTTGTAAATAGATTCGTTGAATGATATGGATTCTCTATCTAACTCCAAAAACACTGCATAAGGATCTTGAAATTCACGCACACTTGGACTTAGCTCATCCAATGGATTACTTTTCTTCTCCTCGTACCATGAATGAAAACTTTCATCTAAGCTTTGTGACGAGACTCCTACTGAAAATGACAAAGAAACCAGCTTCTAGATCAAGTTTGTATCGGTCTTGTTTCAAGCTCACATGTTGCCAATGGAGAAGGACTTTGACTGCAGACATCATCTAACACATCAGCCACTGGATCATGAAAAACTTGAAAAGTCTGTTGCAACCCATTTTCTATTGGCTCCGATGAGATTGCATGATTTCCTATAGGTTGCTCATTTGAAGATATACTATGCATTTTTCCTTTCAAAAATTGAAATGATTCAAAACAAAATGGTACGGAATCATCTTGCATCATTTGATCATGTGGTCCAGCTTCCAAATCTTCATTTGCAACTTGACAATCAATGGCATTTGGAGGCTGCAACTCTGGATATGAAAAGTCTTGAACAAGTTTTTCATTGCCCTCAAGATGGTCCAAATCAAGACTCATCGACAGTTGATATCTGATTGTATGAAAGTTGTCTCTGATGAACTGAAACGAAGCAAAATAAAAAAGCAAAGATCCTTCACTTCCTTCAAAATTTTCTACACTTTCCTTGTCACTTCCATAGCTGATATGAAATGGCTAATCATTGTACTCGAACTGCTGAAAGTGAACTTCCTCGTCCCACAAACTATCTGCTGATAATTTGTCTGCAAGATTAGCATCTGTTTGGAGAACATAATCATCATCATCATACTGATCAAACTGAGGCAAATCATCATTATAAAAGACATCATCAAGCATGCGTGTCATATCAACAGCTCTCTCTTCTCCAAGATGATCTATAAAACAATCATTATCAGATCTATGACAACTGGGATAAGAAACAAAATGTTTAGGATCAGCAACTTGTTCTTCTTCAATCAGCGAGCCATGGGCTTGAACATCATAATCATTCCTTGTAGTGATCTTATGCATCATCTCTTCCACTGCACTTACCAAAATGTCGAGCTTTACCTCTAAGGATGTCGATTCCTCCGGATCTATGTTCTTCACCTCTTCTTCCTTCAACTTTGCCCTTTTGATCAGCAAATGAGCCTCTACATCTACTGCATTGTTTTGCATCTCTTCAATTGTTGCAAGGTTCCTTTCTCTCACCTGAAACTCCATTTCTGGATCAAAGGCACCTGGTAGTGCAAGAGAGCGGAGCCAGGAGGAGGTATTATATTAACAGGAATTGAATAATAAACTTGGTTAAATCTGGCAGAAAACTATTGTATTGTCTCCCCTGGAAATATCTTCAACTGGTTATACTCTTCTATAATAAAGAAAGGGTTCTGTCTGACCACCCACCTGTCGAGGAAAACTTTGAGGAACTGCAAGATATCTGAAATGCTCGCATCAAGCAGGGTTTTGAACCAACTCTTGACTTTGCCTTGCAAAGAAAGAGCAAAAAGCCTAATACTAACATCTTCTTCATCAACTTCAAAAAGGTTGAGAAAAGACTCAAAATTCAATACATGTCTCTCAGCAGTGATGTTGTTACAATCACCATCAAATCTTGGTAGATATAGGTCATGAATTTTAGGGAAAGCATGGGATATAGGAGGTAAAATCATAGGCTTGTATCGATCTAGAATTTTACAAGGTATAGAGGTATGTACAGAAGGTATAGAATCAGTCTTGGTCTCTTGAGGCTCATTAGTTTGAAGACGTCATCACAAGCTTTAGAAAAAGGGTCTTTATCAAGCTCAAAGGCATGCAAATCTTTGGTATTCACAATATTCAAAGGGAAGGAATCAAATGCAGGCCGACGATCTTTTCTCAAATAAAATATACTTTGTAAAACCTTCTTGACATTCTCGGGAAAAGAGAAGAAATAATTTATAATAAAGAACATAATGTCTTGGATAAAATTCCAACTTGAATACCTGATCTTTCCATATTGTCCTTCCATGTTTCTGCTAGTCGGGTTCATCCTCCAGTGGAGTCCTTGGATCTGATCTCGAAACTGACTTAGAGTTGCCAGGTGAATGATTTCATCTTTCCTGTGTCTGATCATTGTCCACCATAAACATTCAGATCTAAACTTGATTAAATTTTGCTGAGGAACATACAACTACGATCCCCAGTATCATATCCACTATGTTAGGGCTTAAATCTACCTCAGACTGAGAAAGGCAGGTCTAGGGTAACATAAAACCATGCTTAACTTGGTAGCTAGCCCTACCAGGTCAGGAGAGGGCTCTCTCCTTGTCATTCTCAATGAAAATTTATCAAGGAAAACTTGAGATGACTGATATAAAAATTAATTTTAGGTTAGGTATGCTTGCTCCTAGGAATTTGTTTGAATTTAATGGTTGGTTGTTGGATCAAATGGGGAAGGCAACTTTTGGTCCGCGAAATCAACACAGATTTGCAAAGGTTTCTGTGGGGCGAGGTAGGCAAGTGTTTTAGCACTTCAGATTAGGTTTAATGGTGAGTCTTGAGACTGGTGAGTAGTTGGAGAGGGAATGAATGTGTCATGAGTCTTCTTCAAACAGTAGAAAACATGTAAAACTAATGAAACCCTAAGTTAGAGCATTGCAACATCAATGATTTCCACCTTTATACTTGATTCATTTAGTTAAGAAAAAAGAGAGAGATAATGGCACACATAAACATATGATAACTTGAATCACAGAAGGAAAAACAATACTAAGTCACCTTGCCACAAGAATCACACAAAATGCTGCAAACCCTGGTCTATTTCCTTGCCAAACTGCAGAGATGATGTACAATAGTGCTCAAAGCATTCACAAGAGTCCAACCTTTACAAATGACTAAGAAAGTACAAGATATAGGTATAAAACCACCCATGCTAACCATTAAGGGTCGAATCCATGAGTCTAGGAATTGTTTGAACAAGATCTAAACTAGGAACTGAAAAATAGGCAGTGGAACAGCTTGCCTCTAAAACTATGGAAACTGATTCATTCAGTTCAAAACCACCTATACATGATGAATCTACCTCATTGAGTCAATTTTCGTCATTTTTACATCAAAGAACATCAATTTACATCATGAGTTTGACCATGAGAGAGAAAAAGTCAAACTCAAAATAAACTCGGCGAAAATTTTGAGTTTTGAGCAAAATTGACAAAATTTTCTCCTATGCGTAGCACCATTTTTTCTGTGCATATCACTTTTTCACAACCTAAATTTTGAGGTCTTTCCCTTCACCAAATATTCTCCAATATGGCTTATTGGAAAGGTATATCTCTCTACTTTCTAGGACAAGTGGAATTGTTGAATTTGGTGTCCAATTGCTCGTCCAAAAATACAATCTCCCAACACTGCTTCTTGTGTGGCAAAAAAGTGGCAGAAAGGGAATTTTTGGCCCTTTTGGAGGTCCAAAACTTGTCAAAATTTTGTAATAATTTTTGAGCATGCATAACTTTTCATAAGGAATCCAAAAATGCCAAGTTTTCTTCAAATGGAGGTACCTATCAAAAGCGAGCGCCGGTGGCACTACGCACCTGTTGGAAAAGCCTGTGTGCGTAGCGCCACTGATTCTGTGCGTAGTGCCGTTTTCAGATCAAGTTGTAGAGGCCTTCCCGGTGTCCAAATAAGGTTCATGATAGCTCATTGGAAATATTATTGAGTATAATTTCCAACAAAACTTGAATTTTTCAATTTTGAGTTTGTTTTTTATATCAAAAGTCAAATCTCCCAAGACTGGTCAAAATGTGCAAAATGAGGCTGTCTAAAGGCAGAGTGTTGTTGCAGTCAACTTGTGAAGGTCTTCCTCAACTCCAAATTGAGGTCACGATAGCTCATTGGAAAGATATTTGTGTCTAGTTATCATTTAACTCATCGAGGAAGTTATTTGGCCAACCAAGCTAGGAGAAATCTTGATTTTCCCAAAGTCACTTCAAAGGTGCATCAATTCTCCTGAGGCAATTGTATTTTTGACATTTCTCGAAAACCATGACACCTGTGTAAGAAGTGAAGGAGGTTTTTCTTCCTTGGCCTATTGTAAAATGAAGGGGATAAGGGCTTATAAATTTTTGAGAAAATTTTAATAAGTAGGGAGGGATGTTAGGAAAGAGGGGAAAGTGGAATTTCAAATATTGAGTGAGGGGAAGGGGTCCAAATGGGAAAAACACAAGCCTAGCCTAGAAAATTGTCAAATTGTAGCAAGAAATTAGGGTTTGTGGGAAAATGAGGAATTTGAGGGAAATCAATGATGGAAAGTGTTTAATAAGGTACATTAAGGATAGGGGAAGGTGAATGAGCATCAGGATACAAGTTTTTTTTATGATTTGACCATACAAGAGAAATTACCTTCAAAACCCTAGGAGAGGGAAATGAGACTTACCCATGTACAACTCTAGCACGAACAAGGTGTAAAATGACCCACTGGAACCTAAAATGATGATAACAATGTTGGCATTATGATTTCTGGTTTGGCTCTATGGTTCATGTGTTGTACTTGATGGCAACTCATACAGGTGGCAAAACTTTGATCAGGCTCTCAAAATGATAAAAACTAAGAGGTCCGCATGTGCTCAGTGAAAAGCATGCATACCCGCAGGTACGTCGTGCAGGAAATGCGGACATACCCGCAGGTTACCCGTTCAGAAGGTGCGGTCCCCTAGTTCACTCACTTCAAGGCAGAGAAGCGCGCTCATATGGGGTTTCTTATGTATGGCCCGTGGTATTTAGCCCGTTGTTCATGATCCTATGGTTTTGGCCCGTGGTATAGAATCTAATTTAGCCCCGGTTTGGATCCCTTGTTTTGGTTATTTGATGGTTTTGTCCCATGGTGTGAATGAGGGCTTGACTATAAATAGGGAAGGAGATCACTTGACCAAGGTATCTTTTGCAAATTGAATATCTTAAGATCTGAAATATTGGGTTATCGGTTTAAAAGATTGATCTATATAAAAGTGAACTTGAAAGTGAATCTATGAAGTGTGATCTCTCGGGCGCATGATCAGATCTGGGCATCTGACTATCTGTGGCACACTGGTTGATTGCCAAGCTGGCCCTAATCAGAGGTTCGCAGGTGATTAATGGTGCAAGTGCGGGGGTACGCACAGCAGAAGAAGGCACAGTGCGTGGGTACGCAGCGCGACAGAAGTCCAGGTGCAGTGGTTCGCAGTGAAGAGAAAGCAGAAGCACGGAGGTACGCTGTGCGACAGAAGCCGCAGGTGCCGGGACACAGTGAAAGTATGCGGCGCTCTAGAAGAAGTAACTGCGGAGGCACAGTGAAAGTACGAGGCGTGATAGAAGCAGTGACTGCGGAGGCACAGTGAAAGTACGCGGCGCGACAGAAGCAGTGGGTGCGGGGGCACAGTATAGGTACGCGACGCATTTAAAGGCACAGTGCGTGGATACGCAGTGCTGTTCAAGGCTCTATGTGGGGATACACAAAGGTGCATGAGGTGAAGTGCGTAGCAACGCATGCCAGATAAAGAAAAACTGCGGATTTGTATTAAGGCATTTATTTGACTGACCTTTCTCTGTTGATAATGTGTTCCAGATTTTGTTTACTGATCTTGTTACTGCAGTTGACTGGGTGATTTACTTGTACATGATGATCACTTGATGTTTATGGATCCAGTTTGAAAATTTATGAAAAGTGATCCTTGAAAGAAAAGTAGGGGGTTGTAGCTCCCTTCCAGGAGAGACTGGAAAACGAGAGAGAGTTGTAGCTCTCTGCAGGTTGCAGCCTGCGTACTGGTAAAGGACTGCACCATTTCAAAATCTTTGTAAAAGGAGTTTCTAATTTGAAAGAAGATAGAGACATATTGCAGCAGGTGGTTTTCACCCACATTGGGTTTCCACCTTATATCTGGTGTTCTTTGGTGTGACTATCTGTTTTTCTTGTTCATGCTCATTATTTTATGGTACTGACATAAAAAAATAATTCAAAGTATAAATAAGGAAGATTTATTAAAAGAACTTGATAATACTGATTCACCCCCCCCCAGTATTATTTCCAACAATTGGTATCAGAGCAGGTCCTTCAGAGAAGCTTGATTGCTTGAAGGAAGATCACTCATCATGAGCAACTACGAGAGGGAAGCATCAATCAGGCCACCAATTTTTGATGGGACAAACTTCAATTATTGGAAGGTAAGAGTTACTGCCTATCTTCAATCTCTTGGTACAGAAGTTTGGGATATCATAGATACAGGCTACACTTTTCCTTCAACTACTCCTACAGATCCGGCCGAAAAGAAGAAATATGAAACAAATGCTAAAGCAGTCAATACTCTGCTGGGATGCTTATCTCAAACAGAATTTGTGAAGGTTATGCAATATAAATCCGCAAAAGAAATATGGGACAAGATTGTCTTGAGCTACGAAGGAGATGAACAGGTAAAGCGTGCTAAACTTCAAACCCTCAGGATTCAGTATGAGAATCTCAGAATGTATAATGATGAAAGTGTGGCTAACTATTTCCTTCGGGTAGACGAGATTGTTAATTACATGAAAAACTTGGGTGAAGAAATAAAAGAGGCTATTGTGGTTGAAAAAGTTCTAAGATCATTGTCCCCCAAGTTTGAATCTAAAGTGTCTGCAATAGAAGAAAAGGAAAATCTACGAACTCTTACTATGTCTCAGCTACACGGAATTCTAACTGCTTATGAAATGAGAAAGGGAGGTCCATCAGACAGGAGAGAAGCTGCTTTCAAGGTTTCAGGCAAAGGAGACTACTATGAAGCAAGTCACGTGCCAGAAGAAGAAGAAGAATCAAATTTTGTCAGAAATCTTCAACGGGGTACTGGAAGGTTCAGAGGTAAGTTACCTTTTAAATGTTTTGCTTGTGGAAGAGTAGGTCATTATGCTACGAAATGTCCTCATAAGGATAAGATTGACAAAGGAAAGGAACCTGCTAGATGGAACAAGAAACAGAATGCAAATAAGAAAAGCTACTACACTCATGAAGATAGTGATGGTCTATCAAATAATGATGAAGATGAACGAGGTAATGACTATAGACTTTTAATGGCATTTGAAGATGATGATTACATGGATGCTATAGATGTGGATAGCTTTTATGAAGAAATTTCTAGACTCAAGACATGTATAGAAGAAAAGAATATGATCATTGATACCCTACAATTTCAAATTGATGAAAAAGAAAAATATCTTGAAAAGTTAGAAGGTGAAATTGTTGGTCTTAGAAAAGAGATTGAGAAAACAAAGGCTATTAATCTTAAGTTTGTCAAAGGATCTGAAACTCTGGATGAGATCATCAATGTACAGCGTTCTCCTCTAAACAAAACAGGTTTGGGCTATAATGGAGAAACTTCTCAACCATCCACCTCAAAGAGTTATCTTGATGCAGCAAGAAGGAATGAGCAAAATCACAATGGAGATCACCAGGTAAAACAGGGATGAGTGACATCAAGAACAAACAAGGACTATCAGGTAAACCAGGGGCAATCCGTCTTAAGGATGAACAAAAGCTACAACCAGCCACAGGTAAAATCCTCTCAATTTGCTTCAAGAATGGATGGCAATAGAAATTACAATCATTTGGCCGGAAGATTTGATAACCGCAGAAGTTTCTTCAATGGACAATGCTTCTCTTGCCATAACTTTGGTCACAAAGCAGCTCAATGTGTTGCATATAAAACAATCATGACTAGAGAAGCTCAAAAACAAAGAAGTATGGCCAGGATTACAAAAAGGACCTATAACAACTTTTCGGCTCTTGAAAATGAAGTTGAATGTTCTATTTGCAATAACTTTGGTCATGAAGATTCTGAATGCAGGAGCAGGTTTCAGCAAATAAAGGAACAAGCCTCAAGCACCAAAACATGGAGAATAAAGGAACCACAAACAGAAAGATGTGGGATAGCATTTTATGCAGAGGGACAGGAAAATCTATGGTACATTGACAATGGATGTTCAAAGCATATGACAGGTGATAAAGAAAAACTTGAATCATATTCTGCTTTAGAAAAGGGAAAGAAAGTTTCTTTTGGAAATGATACTCCTGCAGCTATAAAAGGAAAAGGCACTGCTCAGTTAAAAGAAAAGGTCAAAGCTGGAAATGTTTTGTATGTTGATGGATTGAAGCATAATCTTCTGAGTGTTAGCTAGATGTGTGATCAAGGAACCGAGGTGATATTTAGATCAAATGGATGTCTTGTTCGTGATCTTGATACAGGTGAAACAGTGATCAAAGGTAAAAGAACTCCAAATAATCTATACATATTTGAAGAAGGACAACAACAATGCTATCTGAGCAAGGATGATGAACACTGGTTATGGCACCGGAGGTTGGGGCATCTAAGCTTTTCACAAATAAGGAAAGCATGCAAATATCAGGCAGTTCGTGGTCTTCTAGATATCAAAATTCCAGACAACACCATATGCAAATCATGTCAGTTTGGAAAGCAAACCAGAACTAACTTTCCGGAGAAGGAAGGATCAGCTAGCATGCCTCTTGAGCTAGTACATACAGATGTATGTGGTCCATTCAGGAAAAGTACACCTCGAGGAGAAGAATACTTGATATTATTCATTGACGATTTCTCCAGGTTTGTCTGGTTAGGACTTATGAAGCACAAAGATGAAGCATTCGAAAAATTCAAAACCTTTAAAGCCTTGGTTGAAAATGAATCAGGATACAAAATTAAGTGCCTCAGGTCCGACAGAGGTGGGGAGTTTACCTCAAATGAATTTTTCGATTTCTGTGAAGAACATGGGATAAGAAGAGAATTCTCTACAGCTAGAACTCCTCAGCAAAATGGAGTGGTGGAAAGAATGAACAGAATAGTTCAACAAATGGCTCGTGCTATGCTTGATGAGTCTGGAACTCCCACAACTTTTTGGGGTGAAGCTGCATATGCTGCGGTTGTTATTCTCAACAAAACAAATGTCCGGGTGAACAGCACTCAAACCCCTCATGAGCTCTGGTATGGTGAGACTCCTTCGGTAAAGCACTTCAAAATCTTTGGGAGCAAATGCTATATTAAGAATACTGATGAGCAACTTGGCAAACTTGAACCTAGAGCAGATGAAGGCATTCTTCTTGGTTATTCTCCACACAGGAAAGCATACAAGTGCTACAATTAAAGACTTGGAAGAATTGTTGACAGCATTGATGTAGTGGTTGATGAGAAGGGATACATTCCTAGGCAAGTAAATCATGAAAATATCGAAGAAGATGAAGACTACCCTCAAAGACATAATGATGAAGAAGAAGAACCTCAAGAAGAACCAGAGGAGCAGATAAGGATAGAAGAGAAGACTCCATCCAGGTATGCTCAGAAGAATCATCCAGAATCTCAGATTTTGGGGCAGAAAGAAGCAGGTGTACAAACAAGAAGAACAATTGCAGAAGCTTCAAGCTATTTGGCATTACTCTCTTCCACTGAACCACAAAATGTGAAAGAGGCATGCAAAGATGAATGTTGGGTCAAAGCAATGGATGAAGAACTTGAGCAGATCGAAAAGAACAACACTTGGGAGTTGGTTCCTAGACCAAAGGATAAGAATGTTATAGGGACAAAATGGGTCTTCAAAAATAAATTGAATGAAAATGGAGAAGTAATTAGAAACAAGGCCAGACTTGTTTGTAAAGGGTATGCGTAGCAAGAAGGAATAGATTTTGAAGAAACTTTTGCTCCTGTTGCAAGACTTGAGGCCATCCGAATGTTCCTTGCTCTCTCAAGCTTTCAAAACTTCAAAGTATTTCAAATGGACGTGAAATCAGCCTTTCTGAATGGAGACTTGGAAGAAGAAGTATACATTGAGCAGCCAGATGGTTTCATTCTTGGAAATGATCCAAATCTTGTATGCAGATTGAAAAAGGCTCTCTATGGTCTCAAACAAGCTCCAAGGGCTTGGTACTATCGTTTGGACAAATATCTTCATCAACAAGGCTTTTCAAAAGGATCAGCAGATAGCAATCTTTATATAAAAGTTGAAAACGACAAATTGCTAATACTTGTTGTGTATGTAGATGACATTATCTTTGGCAGCAATGAAGAAGCTATGAGTCAAAGCTTTTCCTTGGTAATGCAGAAAGAATTCGAAATGTCCTTGCTGGGAGAACTGACATATTTTCTTGGTTTGCCAATCCAACAAAAAGAAGGAGGGATCTTTTTGTCTCAAACCAAGTATCTCAAGCAGATTTTGAAGAAATATGGCATGGAAGATGCAAAACCAGTATGTACACCCATGGTCACAGGATGTAGCCTCAGTGCAAATGATGAATCAGCAGCAGTGCATCAACCAACCTACAGATCTATGATTGGAAGTCTACTTTATTTGACAAGTACCCGACCAGACATCATGCATGCAGTGGTAATAGTTGGAAGATTTTAGGCAAATCCAAAGGAAACGCATCTTCAGGCAGTAAAGAGAATCTTCAAATATCTTCAAGGAACTCAAAACTATGGCTTATGGTATCCTAGAGATACAGATCTCACACTTCATGCTTATACAGATGCAGATTGGGCCGGAAGTGTGGATGACAGGAAGAGCACAAGTGGTGGTGCATTCTTTATGGGTTCCAGATTAGTATCTTTGTCATGCGAAAAGAGTCAATTTTGCGGACAAAACCGACCTCCCTAGAAGCTAAGGCGTCTCTAGTGACAAACAAAATAATCAAGCACTATCTTTCCCTAAATGTGCATTTAAAATAAAAGAAACCATGTGTTTAAGGCTTACCTTTAGTCCAACGCTATTTGTAGCGGCCAAGCCTCTTCGATCTAGATGAGCTCCTTCTCCTTGAAGCCTTCATACACTAACAAGCAAACGATTACATAGCACCTGAATAACTCATATAATAAAACATATTCATCATAAAGACCAAGGATTTTATGAAACAAATTATATATAACAACTTGTTGAGAAAAATGAACTTAATTGTATTAATTGGAAATAAAAGAAACCTTACAACTAATGCCTTGGTGTTGTGCAGGTCCCTCCCAGGGTCCAGCAAGAGTTCTCCTCTACTTTGATCAGCTCACCCACTTCCAAATGAAGCTAAGAAAGGAATGGGATCTCTCCTCTCAAGCTCTATAAGGGAGTCCTAATTTCAGCAACATCTACCCTTAGGAATGTTCAGCTTTCAACCTCCCTTGCCTCTGGCCCAATGCCTGTATTTATAATGCTTTGGAGGAAGTTTAACAGGTCCACTATCAATGGGATAACCCCCTCTTTCAAAGGGATAGCTCCCCTCTTCATGGGATAAGTTCCTCTTTCATTGGGATGCATGAACCATCTGGAGGTGCTCAATCCACGTCAAACCATCTTCTAGAATGCTCTAGAATCGACCGCAAGTAAGTTTTTTGAAGTAAAACTTGCGCCTTTTGACTTTTACAGGGGTACGCACCCACCCCTTTACAGACAGAGCGTACAAGTGCGTAGGTATTATGTACTTGAGGTGCGTGCCCGCAGGTAAGAGCAAGAGAAAGTGCAGAACCAGAGTTATATTGATTTTTTAAAGGCTTTCTCTCTTTTTTGGAGTTTGACATGAGGAGCATAGGTATAATACTTGCCAAGGAGGACAGTATGGTTATTGATGGAGCCATACTGACTGCAAATAGTCATGGTGACAAATTTTAGTGTAACAGATTGCCCCCTAAAGTGCGAGGTCTGTAGTAGATTAGGGTTTTATATCATCTAGGAAGGGTGAAGCACTTTATCATTTCGAGGATTATCTTGTGGAGAGCCCAGTCGGAACCTGCAAATATTCAACACAAAATACATATATGAGATCATATCATCGCTGAGGTAGGCATTCCCATACTCAAATCAAAAACTTAACTAACAAACTAACTACTGCTCTGATATAGGAATGATTTCCCAATACATCATAATCATAGACACATGTAGACACAATATGGACGCGGCCATCTATTTATAATTAGTCTACTGTATAATGAATACAAAACTCCTTGCAGCCTGGATGGCAGAAACTAGATCCAGGGTCTTCATTTCTGCTTCACAAAATAGTACGATTCTATCCATGCGAATAAATGAGTTGATGTCGAACATGGTAGAAACCACTTGATTACCAGTCAATGATGTAAACTGTTAACAAGTGTGAGAGAGACCACCAGTGATGTCAATGGCTCTCAAAGTACCCAGTACAATCCATGAGATGTGAATGAATGTGTTGATGTCGAACATGTCACAGAATCCCTTGATCGAAGGTCATTGATGTAACCTGTCGTCAAAGGCGAGAAACCTGCCATTGAGGCATGCAGATCCCAAGGTACTGATGATTTCTAGATCATCTTTCTAGATAATGTCCTGATGTCGATAGAAAGCGATCCGTTGCAGGCAAGCCCACAACACGAAATCATAGATCAAGTTGAAGAAATGTAGTTGTAAGGACTGACTCAGGGATGATCAAGATGGATGACAGGTATTTTGCAGATGAATGGTTTATTTGCAAGACTCCTCTTGAACACATAACGACACTACAGATGGTTTGGTGACAATTGACCCAAAGTTAATACCCGGAAACCGGCTGAAGACTTTTAATGTGGTTTGATCAACTGTTAGGCAAAGGATTTCCCAACCCAGGTGAATGAAAAGTGTCGTGTTCAAGCGTGGTGATAAGGTTTTTCTGAGACAAAGTATAACAAATAGGCTCATTTTCCTCTCTTTTCCCCCACCATTTCTGGCAAGTACCTCTTTATTTTTTTACAAGCTTGAGGAGGATAACATTTTCTTGGTTATAAGCTCATCCTTCGGATGAGTCCAACTTAATTTAGATTCAAACCCTAAGAAGGAGTGGTCCGTTCCTGTTTGTAATCGAATAGGTCCTTTACTGTGAAATTTTAACGAGTCCAGTATAGGAGAAACTTGGCGTTTTTCAATTTTAGAGAGTCTGAAAAACTTAAGAAGACTCCAGGGTTGACCTTTTTCGTAAATTTGTGTCTCCCAAGCCCGAAAAAGTATAAAATAATACTTGAGAGAACCGCTTGATCTTTACGAACAAAGAGTACTTTCATGATTAGTGTCTCTGATCTGAAAAGTAGAAAGCGATCAAGGACACGTCGTTTTATTTCCAATATCGAATTTGAAACGACAAAAATCCAGCAATCTTTTCATGTTTTTACAGTCAGAAAAGGGCTGTAAGAGGACCTTCTTTTTAATTCTGTTTTAACGAGCTAAAAAGAACACTCGGCAATCTTTTCACTTTTTAGGAGTCAGAAAAGAGCTTAAAGATGACTCTGATGTTTTTGTTTGTAAAAAATGACAATTTTCCCTGAAAATCCTTCATCCTGCACAAAAACCAACACATTACTCATACCTGTTGAAGATAGATAAAAATACTTTGAAAAATACCTTTTCATGGTGAAAAATAAACAAATTTACCATTTATTTACCCAAAAAACCTATAAAAAGGGCTTTTAGCAATTCATTTTTACCATTTTACTATTTGAGGAGAGAAAAAGGGCTTTTGGCAAGAAACTTCCCGTGGACATTGCGAAGAATCCGACCGTCGAAATCGAACGCCGTCTCTTCCAGGTAATCTACAACATCCTCCTCTTCAATTTCATCCATTTAGAATTCTTTTTTAGGCCTCAGATTTCATTTTTGGGAGGTTTTGTGGTTTCAAAAACCGCCTCTCGGGGTACGCAGGCGCCACACTAGGGACTCGCGTACCCCGAAATTTTCTCGGTTGGAAAAATGTCAGGGGAACGCACCCTACCTTCGGGGACCCTGCGTACCCACGCTCTGTTCCTAAAGGCGGGGTGCGTACCCCGCGCAATGAGTTTTTAAAACCTAAATTCTCCAAAATGGACCAAATTTTTTTGATTTTATGGAATCTAATGGATGTTTTATGGCATGTAGATTGTTCACCATGCTTGATTGGCGCGAGAGAGAGCACGAAGACGTTGATTTGGCCGCCATTAATCATCAACCGTCAATTGATGCTTTGAAGGCATGCGGCCTTTATAAATTTTGGGCCATACCTGGCATGAGGGCCCAAGTGAGCTTTCTAGAGTGGCTGGTAGAAATATGGAACGTTCAGGACCAGTGTTTTTATATTGGAGGGCACCAGCTTGAGATGGAGCCGACAGATATCTACTTTCTCACCAGTTTGCCCAAGAGAGGCGAACACTTGACTCTGTTCGGGACTAGGGCAGGTGGCCAGTCTATCGCTAGTCTCCGACTAGAGTGGTGTAACACTCAGTCTCAGGAGAAGGGGATAGAGATCAAAACTATATCCCGTCCTGAACTTATGGTGATTGCCTTTACAGTTACCAGAATTTGCGGGGCTGCCGCTTTACACATTGCCACTGGATCCTAGATGCGAATGGCAATTGATTGCTTTCGAGGTACCATTTTCAACTGGTGTGATGCTGTGTTGGCGAATGTAAAAGGCCAACTGACTAAGGCCAAAAACGGACAGCTAAATACCTTTGGTTATGGGGCTTTAGTTGTGAGTTTTGGCTTAGAGAGGGTTCCGATGCTGATCCCACAGCAGCTCACTGTTGAGGTTGGGCTTCCTCGAGAGCCCAAATTGATGCGATGGGTTGCGGTTATGGCCCGTCATCCTGATGAGGGGACGGAGGTTGTCCGATTTACTCCGGAGTACTTTCACTGGTTAGAAAACCAGGTCTTTTCTATACAGGATTTTCCTTATGCCGGAGTTGATTTTCGTGGAGATCCGGACATGGTTCTTCCATCGGGAGAACAATGGGATGATACAGGTAATTTCATTTTTCACAAGTTTTTTTTTTAAAAACTATCTATTATTTTTGTTTGTTTTATATCGTCTCAAAACTGATAGTAATAATTTTCAAAATGCAGATGTAGGCCCACGACGTCCAGCCAATCTCCGGCCTTACGAGAGGAGACTACTAGCTGCAGTGGCACTGGCCCCACAGGACAAGGCCATAGAGACTTTGGCTGAGTTGGAAAGTGACCTGGAGCGTCTTACAGCAGATATACCGGAGACTACCATAGATGATATTCCAATCAGGCTTCAGCGCTATGTAGTCAGGGTCCCAGGACCTTTTAGGAGGTTCTTGTGTAGGGTGGCCCGTGCAGTGGTGTCATATAGAGATCATCATCAGTTATTGGATGGTCGTTTTGTAGAGACATGTGACATTTTGGTTTTTTGTACTTATCATTTTTGCCGATCATAAGGTGTTTTTCAACCTATGATCGAAGACGATGTATTTTTTGACACACTATATATATATATATATATATATATATATATATATATATATATATATATATATATATATATATATATATATCATTATTACCATCTTATCTTGTAAATCATGTTATGGAATGGTTTTAGATTTACATGTGTGATTATTGCAAATGTCTATTTAACATTCGAGAAGCAATTGCATCTGCTAATGTATTTAAAGACCTTGGAATATGTTGATATTCAATGTAATCAAACTCAAGTTCCAAGAGACGCACTCTCAAAAATAATCATAATAACACTGGATTTCTAGTGGCATACACTCTATTAAGCTGTAATACAACGAGTTCAGAATCTAACCTCACTATCAAACTCTGAATCCCAAATGAAATAGATTCAGATAATAACTCAATCACTGCACTATACTCGGCAATGTTGTTTGTTGTTTGACCAAGGCTCACCCCATGCATAGATACTACTCGTCAGAGGGCGAATAGATAACCCAAGCTGCGGAAGAAATGTTCTGTGTACTACGACAAGCACCATCAGCAAATCCAATGTATGTTTGGAGAGGCATCGATATCTGCAATATCAAGAGTAAAACCAAGATAAGCCAGAATAATGACGAAAAACACTCTCTAAGCTAAGCACACTGTCTAAACTAACAAACACACCAGCTAGAAAGAAAAAACTAACCTAACTAAAAATCTCCATACCCATTCTTTTAAGCATAATACCTCTTCAAGTAAAGACCATTTCTGGGTTTACCTAAAGAGTCCCCGTCAAAGTCTACCAACTCATAGGCCCCTTTTGCTAGCTTTCGCTTGACAATATAGGGCCCATGCCACATAGGAACGAATTTTCCAGCACCTAATTTATCATTAGCTTGATCATATAATAACACTAGGTCTCCTTCCGAAAAATTTCAAGGGGTCACATTTCGATCATACTGAGCTTTCATACGTTTTGCGTGAGTCTCGATCGCCAATGCAGCATCACGTCGATTCTCATCTAATTGAGCTAAGTATAATAAACGCTTTTCCTCTTCGGAAGTAGCTGGAAGTAACTCGATGGCCATTTGCAGTGACGGGATTTCGCATTCAATGGGTAGCACAGCTTCCAAACCATAAACTAGTTGGAAAGGAGTGAACCCTGTTGATGTTTTCACTGAGGTTCGGTACGCCCAAAGCACTGAAAATAACATGTTGTGCCAATTCGACCGATGAATACCAATGATTCGTCGGATCATGATAACTAAAACTTTGTTGATGGACTCAACCAGACCATTTGCTTGTGGATAATAGGGAGTTGAACTATCATGACGCAAACCAAGCTGGCCTGTAAGTTCTGTCATCATAACGTTTCGAAAATGGCGCCCATGGTCAGTGATTATCGCTTGTGGGACACCAAACCTAGCAATTATATGATTGAACACAAAAATTGCAGTTGTCTTGCCGTCTGCCTCGAATGTAGGCATCGCCTCGGCCCACTTAGTAAAATAATCTACCGCAAGGATGATATACGCATACCCCCCGGCTGAGTGAGGGTTACATGTAATAAAATCGATACCCCATTTGGCAAAAGGACCAACGACAATTATAGGGTGGAGAGGAGCAGGTGGAGCACGCATCTTTCGATCAAACACTTGACAGTTGTGGCATTTTCGGACCGCAGTAATACAATCTTTAAACAAGGACGGCCAGAAGTAGCCAGCGCGCAATATCTTTTGGGCTGTGGCATACCCATACATATGACCACCACACGCTCCAGAGTGACAGTCATTTAGAACCCTTTCAGCCTCTTCGTGAGTTAAGCAATGTCGAAAAATAGAGTCCGCCCCACGGTGATAAAGAGTATCTCCAATAATTTTGTATTGTTGGGACTGGAATCGAATTTTCCGACGTTCTGACATTGAAACTTCGGGCCGAAAGGATTAGGTCTGGAGATAGACGATGATATCCCCATACCACGAATCTAAAGTGCTGATTAGAAACAAAGATTCGTCCGCAATGGGCTCCTCTGCCACAGTTTCCGTGTCAGCACGCGGGAAGTCACACATTAACTCTACAAAAACTAAAGATTTCTTAGACTTAGATTTCTCAAACTCCAAGTCGAACTCCTGCAGGATAACAATCCATTTAGAGTACTTGCCCCCTAGCAATTGTTTGGTCAAAATGTAGATCATAGGGTTGCAATCTGAAATGGTTGTAGTTTTACGTAGTCAAATGTAGTGACGAAAACGTTGGACAGCTTGAACGGCTGCCAATGCCAATTTCTCCACATGTGAGTATTTTAGCTCAGTTGGATTTAACGTTCGACTAAGGTAATATATCACATGTTCCGTTCCGAATTCATCTTCCTGAACTAAGACCATTCCAATGGTGGAATGGGAGGCGGCGAGATACAAAAAGTAATCCTGGTTGTAGTTGGGAGGATGCAACAACGGTGCATGGGTCAACGCGTGTTTGAGTGCATCAAAAGATTTCTGAGCTATATCATCCCAAGAGAATTGAGCGTTCTGTTTCAACAACCGTGTAAAACCATTTGTAACCTCGGCGTAGTTAGGAATGAATCGTCGTAAAAAGTTTGCTTTCCCCTGCAAACTTTGGAGTTGGCGAAGACTCGAAGGAGGAGGCAATTTGATTATAGCTTCTACCTTCGAGGGATCGACGCGAATGCCGGCTTTCGAAACTACAAATCCTAGCAATCATCCCGCTTCTATACAGAAAACACATTTGTGTGGATTCAACCGTATCCGATAATGCCTACACCTCATAAAGATTGCTCGTAAATGGACAAGGTGATCAGCTCGATGTAATGAATGAGCAGGCAAATCATCGAGATACGGTTGCACAATGTGCTTGATGTCATGAAATGCGTAAGACATGGCCCGTTGAAAAGTTGCTCCGGCATTCTTGAGCCCAAAAGGTAATTTACAATAAGCAAATGTCCCCCATGGACAAATGAAAGCTGTTTTTGGTTGATCGACAGGTAGAATGTTGATTTGATTGTATCCAGAAAAACCGTCCATAAAGGAAAATATTTCGCTGCCAGCACAATCATCAATGATTTGATCGATATAGGGAGTTGGGTAGTTGTCCTTTGGACAAGCTCGATTAATGTCCCTATAACCGATGCATATTCTTATTGTTCCCTATTTTTTATTAAATGGAACAATATTCGATACCCAATCCGTTAACGGGATCGGATAAATGAAACCTGCTTTCAACAGTTTTTCAACTTCTGCTTTAATTGCAGCAGCTTTTCGTGGGTGAATCTGACGCAAACGTTTCCGGACGGGCTTAGCGTCCGGGTAAGTCTTGATCTCATGAACAACAATCGCAGGATCAATTCCTGGCATTTCCTCATAGGACCAGGAAAACACGTCGCAGAATTCTTGAAATAGGGCCTTGTATGTCTGAATTTCGTCATCTGTACACAAGGCACCTATATGAATGTTCTCAACAATTCCAGGCTTAACCGAAATGTTAATGGGAATAGTTCGAGAGATGTTTCCCAAATTTAACTCTGAATCGGGATGTTTCATGGGATTCTGAGCTTCCTTGACATATTCAGCCATAAAAATTGATGAGAAATCATTTTCAAAATGATCATCCTCGGGTAAAAACGAAGATCTATGATGGAGATCGTCCCATGGTAAATCATCTATACACAGGACTTCACGAAGTTTCTCGTCAGATGAAACAACTTCGGGAAACGCTATTAACGCCGAGGTTGATGTGAAAAGTGATTCCTCACAGACCACATTCATGAAGTCTTTTTCGGTTGAACACGGGTCGATAAAAGACTGCACGACTTCATAGGCAATTTCATATGGACTCAAAGGCATAAAATTACCAAATGAGTCTATTTCAGATTCAGAAGGAACGATCCAAGGATCGTCATAAAAAATAGTGTCTGATGTAATCATATGAATGGTTGCAAATGAAGATGATGCGTTGATTGGAGGAAAAGGAAAAGTTCCCAGTAAACCGGCATCTTTAACTAATCCTATTCCAACATCCTTATATGGGATAGTCGTTTTACCGACATGCTGAATACTCTCTGAAGAGGCTGGGTCGGATGAAAAGTAAGCCAGCTGGTCTATTGTTACGATCTTTCCATTATGTGGAAACTTTATTACTCGGAAGACCGATGAAACGACCATTGTCATAGCGTAAGACCAACTTCGACCCAAGAGAAGGTTGTAGTCTAGAGGGGCATCAACCACCTCCACATCTAGACTAACGATTTTTCCTTCAACCCCTATAGGCAAATCCTATAGAATGCCAAAAGGATGAAACCCACGGCCATCAAAGGCCTTAAGAATTGTCGGGGATTGATTTAGTGAAGGAGAACCAAGCGATCTCCAACACTGTATCGACATAATACACGTTGAAGCTCCCTCATCAATTACAGTCCGATGAATAGGCCTGTTTTTTACTATCACTGGGATCTGGAAAGCCATTTGATGAGGCAAACGCGGTGTACTATTTTCTAGATCAAAGATTATTAGGTTCGGGTCCTAAACATCAACAGCTCCTATAGCCGACAAAAGTAATTTACGCTGTGCTGGGCATGATTGCAGCACTTCCAAAGCCGACATTGCTGAGGGTGAAACAACTAAGTCCTCAACAATGTTATAATTCTGGGCCGCTCTCACATGTGGATTGAAAGCAGACTTTCGAAGTATACCCTTGGCGGGCGGTTTGATTACTAAGTCTGGGTTAGGCTTCTCGATCTGTAGTGGATCGGAACCGGGAGCTGAGGTTGATGGATTAGAATGAGAAGATTCTGCTTCTTTGCCATCAACAGGACTTTTACTACCATAATCTTGCGATCGAGTCACAATCCTTACATGGGACATCATCAATATGGGTTCTTCATTGGCACTCGAGGAAGAACCTATCATCTTGCTATCTTGATTTGGAAATGGATCCTTCAAAACAGCAGGAGTTTGGGAACCTTTTACGATCTTCGCAACCTCTGCTCGATGAGGGTAGTCTCTTGTAAAGTGTTCCTTTTCATAAATAAGACAAGGATATAGAGGTTTGCTCTTTTCATCATTGGATTCTACCTTTTCGGATTTCTCTTTTGAACTTTTGTCCGTTTTATTCTTCTTCTTTCCTTTCTTCTTTCCACCGGATTTTGATTTAGCTGTAGATGACTCTACAGCATGAATATCAACGGAGAGTTCAGCGGAAGAATCTCTGTCGGGGAATCTGGTAAGGTTATGATAGGAGAAGAATTCTTGGAGGACTTCTTCTTACTTTTAGTGTTAACCGTACCAATCATACCATCAACGGCATGAGATCCCGAAGGAGCTGTAGCGATTTGATTTGACTTGGGAAGATCGGGAATCTTTTCGTGTAACGTACCTGACTGAGTATAAACTAAGTCAAGGTACTGTGCTTGAGCAATCACTTGCTCCTCAGTAACTACTCCGGCCTTAGCTACATCTTCAGTAATCTTTGGTAACAATGATTTAACAAACCATTCAGCTAAGATCTGGTCCAGGATAAAAACTTTCACTAACTGCCTTCGACGTCTCCATTCATGAATATGGTCGGAAATATAAGTGGATGTCGATTGCTTTAATGAAGTTAGTAACTCCGTGCCATTATCATATCTGACCAGCAACTGAAAATGAGTTAAAAACGAGGTAGCTAACTGGCTAAAATTATAAAAAGAGGCCCATGGTAACTCAATATACCACTTGGCCGCAAGACCAATGAGAGTGCGCTGGAAAAGACGTAAGCGGATCGAATCATCCGAGATGGAATTAGAGGCACACCAGAGGTGGTAAGTCATCACATGGTTCGACGGGTCCTCTCCAGATTTACCTTCGAACTTGGGAATGTCACTGGGCAACTTATTCGGCATTGGCGGCCAAAACGGAAGATAATTAATTTGATCATTCGTTAGGCATGACAAGTCTGGTAAGTCCAAAGTTGTGATAAACGGTAGCTGCCAATTAGGATCCCTAAAACTCTGGGTCATGAGACCAGCCCCAGGAGGAGGATATCCAGGATAACTAGGAATAGGAATCGCGTTCGGGATATTGTATCCTCCTGGAAAACCAGGATTAACCCGACCGTACTGGGGTTATTGTGGTTGTTGATAAGTGTACCCAGGATACGGTTGATACTGATAAACTGGCTGCTGGACAGCAGGACCGAATTGGTACTGTCCCTGGTACGGTTGATAAGTGAATTGTGGTTGACTTGTGACAACCGTACTTAAACTAGGTTGTCCTACAGGCATCTGAACCATAGTTTGAATCGTGGATCCAGACAATGGTAAAGAAGTCTGAGGAGTAGATACAGGAACAGTAGAAACCGGAGCTGTCGATACTCCAAAAGTAGGTGGGGTAGATGGAACAGATGTTGCGGAAGTTGCAGCAGTCATTTGAGATGGAGTACGAGGCGCAGTAGGCCTAGACTGAGAAACTACCGAAGGTACAGAAGTTTGAATATTAGACTGGACTGGTTGCTGGGGTGAACCAGAAACTAAAGGTTGTCCAGTTTGAGATGACAACTGTACATTTGGCTGCAACACCTGTTGAGTTTGCGATGGATCCCACACTATGTTCATTCCGGGGTACTGACCCATAACAGGTTGAGAATATTGAGATCCAAACCGGTTGAGGGTAGGATTGATAATTGAAAGGTACATTTCCCATTCCTTGAACATAAGATTGACCTTGGGGTGGTTGGAAACCTTGGTTCGAGTACTGACCTTGGGGTAGATACCCTTGAGGCATGTACTGATACTGGGGTTGACCTTGAGGTATAAATTGATACTGGGGTTGACCTCGGGGTACATATTGAGTCTTGGGTTGACCTTGAGGAACGTAATGTACCGTAGGCACGTACTGTCCTTGAGGTTGCCCCCCAGATGCAAATTGTGTACCTTGAGGTTGCCCCCCAGGCGTTAATTGAGGCTGCCCCCCAGGCGGTAACTGGCCACCTTGAGGTTGAGAATTGGGAATAGAACCTGACATCATAAGAATGTCTTCTACGCTCAACGACTTTGCACCATTGCTTCCTGTGAATAACCTTTGTTCAATGGGTTGAGGAGATGCTCCCGAAAAAGTACCAGAAAGTGACTGATACCCAGAGGGAACAGAAGGACAGCCGTACAAAAAATATTCAGGCAATTGAGTAAACATGGATGACTGACCTGACATATTTACGGGAGTATAAAAACCCCTAGGTGGATAAGGAACTCGAGGTGGTGAAAAACTTAACCCTAGGTTTTCTAAGAAATTTGTTAAAGAAAGATACCAAGTAGTACTCCTTGGTGGACTGTAAAAAATTGATTCACGCTCCCTTAGTTCGATAGTAGGTTGATTTTCAGGGATAGGGATGCCTATTTCTTCTTCCGGAGCAAGTTCTTCAATAGCTATCAAACCAGAAGGAAGATTTTCGGTGATTACTCTTTCTACCCTAGGTGAATTAGGAGCACTAGAAGTTGGAGAGACAAACCCCGATGTTGGAGTAACAGGTTCAGATATCTCAGGCTCTTCGCCTATATCACTAGTAGATGAAAAGCTACCAGCAAGTTCGGAAACCGAAATAGCTTCAGGATTATAACCTGTTTCTAGAGTTTGGTAATCAGGATGAACAACCAACGAAGACTCTCCTTCTTCAGGTGACCCAACTTTACTGCCACTAGGAGTTACGAGGACTTTCAAACCTTCGTAATGGCCCGGGACTTCTTCAGGAGGTTGGCCCCGAAGTCTACGAGACTTCCTCAACAAATCAGCCACGGTTACAACCTCAGGAGACTGGCCCCGAAGTCTACGGGACTGTCTTGGTAATTCAGCCATAGCTAAAAACTTTTAACTACTGCACACGCAAACAAAGTAAAATCTCAAAGAAAACCGCCTAAAGAATCTAGGGCGTCAAACCACACATAAACAGTAACTTTCCGGACTGAAAACACTAGTTGGTGATGAAATCCAACATCGCAGAATTCAGTACAGAAATGGCGGGTGGAACAGTTACCCCGACAACCTGCTTAATGAATAGACTGGACCAAGTTCCTCCACTTTAACCGTCTCGAGTGAAGTGAACCCCCAAAAAATCCAAGTGAGTCTAGCCGACGTCTGCTCCAGGTACAGTGGGATCTTCCCTCCACCGTCACCTTAGGAAGAATCCTAAAGATAATAGTCACTAAGGTCACCAACAGCAACAAATATACCTGGGGGAACAGTCTACGATCCGATACGCACGCAAGGGCAGAGTAACAAGCTCAATCACCTTGTCGGCTCCTTGAAAATAATCCAAGGTTTACCGACAAGTGACCCCAGGCTCCTCGACAATGGTTAATCCGAGGTTTACCGTTTGTAGTACGTGCATATCTGGCATCGTTCCCAATGAAGGAGGATTGATTCCCTCACTGGTTCGGACACGATCTCGTGCTTCTCCTTTAAGAGGAGCTTTCCCAGAGCATAAATGTAACAATTGTATTTATCCTACCGCAAGATAAGCTACTTGTTTGTTTTTACTGTCTTGGAGAGTTAATTACTCTCCTACTCCAAGACACTATCCTGATCTATGTTGGTGTATCTGAGCCCTAGTAAATAAAAAGTTACTAAGTTAATTTTACTTTAAGCGTTATTTTTTATGGATTTTCTTTAGGACAAAGGTAGCGGAGATGAAACTTATGATGTGTAGACTCGACTCAAATCCACTAAAAAGATGCACCTAGGATGAAAAAACAATCTTTTATTTTCAATGAATTCCCTAGCTAAGAGAGTTGGAGAATGCAAAATTTATAAAGACAACTTTCTTAGCAATGAAAATCAAGAAAAATTCTCTTTATCTTTTCCAAAGCACACAACACAAGACCACTAATTATTTCACGAAAACTTCCTTTCTCTTTTCAAAGACTTCAAACGCTACTAAAACAAACTTTCTTCAAAAGAGATTTTGTATTTTTCCTATTTTAACAAAGCATGTAAAACTACTTAACAAAAATAAATTTTAAGATCTATGAAAATCTAAGAGAAATTTATCTAAAAGAAAATCTAATGAGGTAAAATCCTATAAAATATAATTCCAGGTTGTTTTACTCAGTTACAATTCAACCAAGGACTAATTCATGCAGAATCATAAATCAGTCAAAAAGAATGAAATTCACAGCTTAACAAACAAGCCTTCTCGAAATTCCGCAAAGAGACAACACAACGGTAGGTTTCTCAAACAAAGGTGGATTTTACGAATGGTCTGACTCCTAAGAAGACTGAAAAGACCAGGGATATCCAAGGTTTCTACAACTTCTAAATCCAGAATCACTACAAGACCAATACAAAAATCAAACCTAGGGCTAGAATTTCTATGAACTTCACTAAAACCCTTGATGCTAATGAAACAAGCCTAGATGAAAACTTTTGACAGGTAACCAGTGGATCTGGGCAGTAATAAATAAGCTATAAACAAGATCTAATAGGTAAAAAGGAAAAAATTGAAATTTTCTAAACTTTTGACAGGGTACGCAGGCAGCCCGTTTGCACAGGTGCATCCCCGCTCTGTGCGCAAAGCAGAATTGCGTACAGGTACGCACTGTGCTTAACTCAGAGGGTGCGTACTTCTCTCAAAAACAAGAAAAATAAAAAACTAACTCAATCCTAAGCTATTATACCCAAATTCACAATCAATCAGTCAAAAACTAGAAAGAAATCAACGTTTCTCAAATCAAAGTATCAATCAAAAGAGAAATCAATCAAATCCATGGATTCCCCAGTATGGTCGCCATTTTGTCATGCAGAAAGAGTCAATTTTGCAGACAAAACCGACCTCCCTAGAAACTAAGGCGTCTCTAGTGAAAAACAAAACAATCAAGCACTATCTTTCCCTAAATATGCATTTAAAATAAAAGCAACCAGGTGTTTAAGGCTTACCTTTAGTCCAACGTTGTTTGTAGTGGCCAAGCCTCTTCGATCCAAATGATATCCTTCTCCTTGAAGCCTGCATACACTAACAAGCAAACGATTACATAGCACCTGAATAACTAATATAATAAAACATATTCATCATCAAGACCAAGGAGTTTATGAAACAAATTATATATAACAACTTGTTGAGAAAAATGAACTTAATTGTATTAATTGGAAACAAAAGAAACCTTACAACCAATGCCTTGGTGTTGTGTAGGTCCCTCCCAGGGTCCAACAAGAGTTCTCCTCTACTTTGATCAGCTCACCCACTTCCAAATGAAGCTAAGAAAGGAATGGGATCTCTCCTCTCAAGCTCCATAAGGGAGTCCTAATTTCAGCAGCATCTACCCTAAGGAATGTTCAGCTTTCAACCTCCCTTGCCTCTGGCCCAATGCCTGTGTTTATAATGCTTTGGAGGAAGTTAAACAGGTCCACCATCAATGGGATAACCCCCTCTGTCAAAGGGATAGCTCCCCTCTTCATGGGATAAGTTCCTCTTTCATTGGGATGCATGAACCATCTGGAGGTGCTCAATCCATGTCAAACCATCTTCTAGAATGCTCTAGAATCGACCGCAAGTAAGTTTTTGAAGTAAAACTTGCGCCTTTTGACTTTTACAGGGGTACGCACCCACCCCTTTACAGACAGAGCGTACAAGTACGTAGGTATTATGTACTTGAGGTGCATGCCCGCAGGTAAGAGCAAGAGAAAGTGCGGAACCAGAGTTATATTGATTTTTTAAAGGCTTTCTCTCTTTTTTGGAGTTTGACATGAGGAGCAGAGGTATAAGACTTGCTAAGGAGGATAGTATGGTTATTGATGGAGCCATACTGACTGCAAATAGTCATGGTCATAAATTTTAGTGTAACAATCTTGGTTCAACAAGAAACAGAGTTCGATTGCCTTGTCTACAGCTAAAGCAGAATATGTTGCTGCTGCATCTTACTGCACTAAAATCCTTTGGATGATGCAGACCTTGCAGGATTTTCAAATCACTTGTACACCACCTATCTCCATCTTATGTGATAATACAAGTGCAATCAGCATTTCAAAGAACCCAGTCATGCATTCAAAGACCAAGCACATACCAATCAAGTATCACTTTCTCCGGGAACAAGTGCTTGAACAAAAAGTCAAGTTGGAGTATGTTCCTTCTAAAGAACAGGTTGCTGATATACTCACCAAACCATTGCCCAGGGAGGCCTTTGAATACCTCAGGCAAAAGCTGGGGGTTGTTGATGCATCATCTTGTTGTTGAATCTCATCTATTGTTGTATGTGAGGATCATATGGGGTATACATTTGATGGCACAGGTTCAAGGGGAGCATATAATGCATTGTTGGCATTATGGTAGAAGTACAAAAGGAGATCATGGATGCTGATCCAAATATCGTTGCAATATGTCTCTATCTCTTTCATGCTCATTTATGGTGTTTGGTGATCATTATTTTGTAGATCTGGTCTATAATCGGGGGGAGCATGTTCTCAGGGGGAGTATAACCCTTTGCCCTTGATGTCAAAGGGGGAGAATGACATGGAGAATCTTGAGGTTGCCATCAAGTCCAAAGGGGGAGATTGTTGGCATTATGATTTCTGGTTTGGCTCTATGGTTCATGTGTTGTACTTGATGGCAACTCATACAGGTGGCAAAACTCTGATCAGGCTCTCAAAATGATAAAAATTAAGAGGTCCGCATGTGCTCAGTGAAAAGCGTGTGTACCCGCAGGTACGCCGTGCAGGAAATGCGGTCATACCCGCAGGTTACCCGTTCAGAAGGTGCGGTCCCCCAGTTCACTCACTTCAAGGCAGAGAAGCGCGCTCATATGGGTTTTCTTATGTATGGCCCGTGGTATTTAGCCCGTCGTTCATGATCCTATGGTTTTAGCCCGTGGTATAGGATCTAATTTAGCCCCGGTTTGGATCCCTTGTTTTGGTTATTTGATGGTTTTGTCCCATGGTGTGAGTGAGGGCTTAACTATAAATAGGGAAGGAGATCACTTGTCCAAGGTATCTTTTGCAAATTGAATATCTTAAGATCTGAAATATTGGGTTATCGGTTTAAAAGCTTGATCTATATAAAAGTGGACTTGAAAGTGAATCTATGAAGTGTGATCTCTCGGGCGCATGATCAGATTTGGGCATCTGACTATCCGTGGCACACTGGTGGACTGCCAATTTGTCCCTAATCAGAGGTTCGCAGGTGATTAACGGTGACAGTGCGGGGGTACGCACAACAGAAGAAGGCGCAGTGCGTGGGTACGCAGCGCGACAGAAGTCCAGGTGCAGTGGTTCGCAGTGAAGAGAAAGCAGAAGTGCGGAGGTACGCTGTGCGACAGAAGCCGCAGGTGCCGGGACACAGTGAAAGTACGCGGCGCGATAGAAGAAGTAACTGCGGAGGCACAGTGAAAGTACGTAGCGCGATAGAAGCAGTGACTGCGGAGGCACAGTGAAAGTACACGGCGCGATAGAAGCAGTGGGTGCGGGGGCACAGTATAGGTACGTGGCGCATTTAAAGGCACAGTGCGTGGATACGCAGTGCTGTTCAAGGCTCTATGCGGGGATACGCAGAGGTGCATGAGGTGAAGTGTGTAGCAACGCATGCCAGATAAAGAAAAGCTGCGGATCTGTATTAAGGCATTTATTTGACTGACCTTTCTCTGTTGATAAGGTGTTCTGGATTTTGTTTACTGGTCTTGTTACTGCAGTTGACTGGGTGATTTACTTGTACATGATGATCACTTGATGTTTATGGATCCAGTTTGAAAATTTATGAAAAGTGATCCTTGAAAGAAAAGAAGTAGGGGGTTGTAGCTCCCTTCCAGGAGAGACTGGAAAACGAGAGAGAGTTGTAGCCCTCTGCAGGTTGCAGCATGCGTACTGGTAAAGGACTACACCAGTACAAAATCATTGTAAAAGGAGTTTCTAATTTGAAAGAAGATAGAGACATATTGCAGCAGGTGGTTTTCACCCACATTGGGTTTCCACCTTATATCTGGTGTTCTTTGGTGTGACTATCTGTTTTTCTTGTTCATGCTCATTATCTTATGGTACTGACATACAAAAATAATTCAAAGTATAAATAAGGAAGATTTATTAAAAGAACTTGATAATACTGATTCACCCCCCCCCCTCTAAGTATTATTTCCAACAAACAACTCTTTGAATGATGGTACACTCGGCTGAATGGTGACATGGACTGACATTTGGAAAACTTTGAAAGGAGTGAAAACAAACCCTAGACCTAATACCTAGTGACCAAATTTTACTTGAGGACTCATTGAAATGACAAAATTTGACCTTGACACCTTAAAATCACTTTGTAAGAGCATGTTTGATCATTGGAGGAAGGCTTCAAAGACTGACACTGACAAAAATGATGATGGATAAAATATCCATAACTAATCAACAAGTTGAACCATCAGTGAGGAATCCTAACTTTTGGGGACAACAACAACAATAGTTTAGACATCGACAAAAAGAGCAGCGAAATCAAGATCCTCAAGGTCAAGTAAAAGCTCCATTTCAGCAAAACTACACTGAAGGTCAGGAAGAAGATGAAGAAGAAATTGTAGAAGCAAATCACTTCTTTCAAGAATATGAACTGCCTACTTTCCTAACAGAAGAGGGTCAGTTTTTTGAAGACTCTTTTATACCAAATGATCAGCAATTTGTTCTTGCGAGTGAAGATTTATGGGTTGATAGAACTGAAGAGTACCAAAGAGGATATCAGAATGCCCTCAGTCATCTCCAAAATCAGTACAATTCAAGAAACAGAAGTGTGCCTGTTACCCTAATCCAAAAAAGATAAAATTTTCAAAAGGTCACACCAGGTAAAGAAACCACTCCTGCAGGCCACAATAAAGACAAAGCTATTGTCACACAGAATCGGGATAGAACCAATGAAGCCTCCACTAGCAATGTGAGGAAGTACAAAGAATTGCAAAATGAAAGCCAAAAGAAGGAAACTCAAGCTAAAGGCCAAATAAAAAGGAAGGACATTGCTTCAAAGGAGGTAGAAAATCAATCTAATATTTTTAGTTTGGAAAATGAAATTTCTAAATTTAAGATAGCTATTCCCCTCACCAAATTGGTAAGGAATGACAAATACAAAGTTTAGATTGCAAAAATGCTTAGGGTTGATCAGATGTCTAATACAGTCAATGTAGCTGATGATGAGCCAGCCATCCTTTTTGGTCCAGCCTTAGAAGGAGCTCCTAAAGATAGTGAAATTCCTCCTTTTTATCTCAGTCTTACTTCATGACTTTATCCTTCATAATGCTATGCTAGATTCTGGTGCCTCTCATAATTTGATGCCTAAAGCCATCATGGATAAACTAGGACTGAGCATCACCTGACCTTACCATGATCTTTATTCTTTTGATTATGGAAGAGTGAAATGCCTTGGCCTTATTAAAGACTTGGTAGTGTCCTTAGACCAAATTCCAGAAAAAATGTACTTATGGATTTTGTAGTGGCTAATATTCCTCCTAGATTTGGCATGTTGCTTTCAAGATCTTGGGGAGAAAAATTAAAGGGCACTCTGCAGCTTGATTTTTCATACGCCACTATCCCTGCTTTTGGACAACTCCAGAAACTTTATAGAGAAAAGAAGATGAAATTTATGATTAGTAGTAAGGGAAGGCCAGTCAATCATCCTATACATGTTGTCCATGTTGCCAATCATCCTATTCAGTGATATGGATACTAGTGATGATGAAAGTGAGTTAGTAGAAATTTCACAAGTTCCCAACCTAATGGGCAGCATACATGAAACTGTCACTGCAGAAAGTAAAGAGGTTAGTTCTTTTGTCATGTCAAAAGGTCAGTCATTCTCAAGTCAAAAAAAAAAAAAATAGTTTTTATGCATGTTGACTCCATTGCCCAATGAATAAGGATACTTGATCTACGGTTTTCTTCACACCTCCAAGGAGCTTCCATCCCCAGTTGGAGCCAATGTTAGTGTCTGTCTTGTTAGCCTATCACCTGGATCAAAAAATGCTTTTACCATGATCTTTTCAGACTTTCATCATCAAATTTTTCTATTACTAGGTTTACACATCAAATTTGGTCATTGTATGGTCAGTCCAAGATGGAGTCATTGTTTGAAATTCCACTCATGTTGGTTGCTTATCATACACCATGAAAATGGGTCAAGTCATCATCATCATTCCATTAGTTCTTAGGTCATCCATTAGGTCCCCAAGGTCCACCATTTCAATAAAAAAAACCAGAAATAAGTCAAACATGACAAAGCAACAGTTGAAGAATTGAACATTATTTATTCACACACTTTTCATATTTTCACGACATCAAAGGTTTCAGAAGAAGGAAGCTCCAGCACTCAGGAGATCAAAAAGCACATTTGCAATGGTAAAGGTAAAACCTGTCTTCAAAAAAGTGAAATCGGTTCACAAAGGAGGGTTGGTTTCTTTTCTCTTTTTGAAAAAGTGAAGAAATTATCCCTATATAAACTCAAAAAGACTCAAAACCTTTTCATTCATGTCTCATTCACTCCTCATCACCGAGCTCACTCGGCCAAAAAAGTCAAAAACCTCTTTCCTTAGGAGAAATTGGCCACAATTTGGAGGTGCTGAGCATAGATACACTGCGCTATGCTTTGAAGGCAGGTGTTGTGCGTAGGTGAACTGCACTATGCATAGGAGAATTGCATTGTGCGTAGGACAAAGTACCCGAAACTCACCCAAATTTTCCCAAAATTCAAAATTTTTTCTTTCAAGCTTGGTCGAATTGCTTTCTAAGGCTGAGGAACAAGTAAGTACATCATTTCCCTCTATATTTTCTTTCCCATTTTCATTCCATGTCAATAATTTCTCAAGCTAGGGTTTGTAGCAAAAGTTCCATGGGAAATGCTAGGGTAGAAATGGTCATCATCACTTTTCATCTCCAAAACATATAAATTGATATTCTACACCTGCACACATGTCTGATGAGTCATTTTGACCAATTCATCCACCTCTAAAAAAAGTTTAAACACTAAAAAAACAAAACCCTAGCTCATTCCTAGAGTTATTTTGGGCAAATCTTATCATAAACCTTCTTGGTCTCACTTACAAGCAGCCACATTTGTTCACTATTTTCCTCACTCATTTCCATCAGTTTTTCAAAGCCATCTCATCTTTCATAAAATCCCTCCCATCATTTTGTCAAAATCTCTCACACATCACTTCATTTTCATTCTCACCTCACATTTATTTTCACATCTTGCTGCTAGGATTTTGTGTCTTCATGGAGGTTGAATCTTCACCAGAAAGAAAGAGATAACACAAAGGAGGGAGGATTCTCAGATATGAACCATCAGATTGCAACCAAATCAACTCCTATCCTTTCATCAAGCAATTCTTTGAGGATGTTCGTTTTTTGGAATTTTGTAAAAGAGTAAGTGAAGAAGGGTTTTATCAGCAGCTGACAGATTGGGTAGCTACACAATTGAAAGGGGAGATTGTTGTCATCACTGGTATTGAGTTTAGCTTCTCAATGGCCTCCATCTCACTAGCAATTGGTTTGCCAAACAATGGCGAATATTGGTTCAAGGGAATGAATTTAGATCTTGAAACCTACAAGCCCTTCTTAAAGGCTCCATAGAAAGATACACATACTTGCCTCATGCCTTTCAGATATTTTCTTGAGAAGTAGGCCCCTTTAATGAAAACCATCATGAGGTTCTTTACCTATGAAGGTAGATTCTCTAGGTTGTATTCCTATCATATTCACCTCTTGATGCACTTCACATCTCAAAAGCCACTCAACATGTGCAATTACGTGTTCAGGAGTATTTCAAAAATGTCTGAGAAGATACACTTAAAGGACAAAGAGAACTCTCCAAGATTGTTTCATCACAATCTCATCAAAACCATTGTTCTTCATCAGCTGGAAAAGAGGGGTATGGCTTGGGAAGCCTTTTCAGAAACAACTTTAAAATGGCTTGAGGAAAATGTAGCATCTCAGTCTGCAAGTGAACCAAAACAACAAATAGAGATGGGTGATCTAGCAAACCGATAAAGAAGACTTAGCTACCCAAACTAGAGGTGACCAAAGTGTATAAGAAAGGGTAGAGGCTTGTGTTTTCTTCTCACAAAGAGAAAGCGGCCAAGCCTTCTTGATCGACAAAGCCGGAATCGACAGCAAAACATAAGGATATAGTGGAGCATGAGTTTGAGCTAATTGATTCAGAGTGAGAAGATCAAACCATAAGCATGAGACAGGTTATTAGGGACAAAGACTACCAAATCAAGGAGCTGACGTTAAACTTGGAAAGGGCAAAGTATGTTATAACATTCCTTGAATAGGAAAACAGTCAACTCAAAGCAAAAGAGTTGATCCTAGAAAAGGAGAAAGCTAAGCTAATGCACCAAACTAGAAAAGGTAAAGAGAAAATGACATCAAGTGAGCCTGAAGCATCAGAGGTAAAAGGGAAAAGGAAAATACCAAGAACCAGAGGTCTTAAGGAAGCTTTGCAAGAGTAACAAAAATAAATGTTGCTTAATGAAGAAATTGACCTAGAAGAAAGGATTGCCTTAGAGGTAAATCAAGATAAAGAATATTGGTTTAACAGGGTGAATGAACACTTAGAGAAGCTCCTGGAGAAGGCAAACAGAGATAATTAAATGCTCAGACACATGGAGCATCATTATCAAGCTCAAAACATGATCGCCAATGTCAAAGTGAAACAACTTGAAAACAAGCTCAAGGTGGCCAAAAAAGATCAAAAGGATGAGGGGAACTTGGAGATGCTTTCTGAAGCATCCATGAAGCTATAAAAAACTCATTTTTACACCTTCCCTCCAATTTTGATCCAATTCTGAGCATTTTGAGTGTTTTGGCAAATTTTGGTCTAAATTCAGAAATTTGGCCTTTTCAGAAGCGCAACGCTTTTTCCTCAGGCATCCATTTGAGGAAAGGTCTACATTTTTGGAAAGGTCTTGGCATCCTTTAAAACCCATTTTCCCAGATTTTGCAGAGGTGGCTTAGTTTGGGAGAAAAGTACAAACAAGTGGCCAAAAACTAGCATTTTGGACCATTTTTCGACACGTGCTGTGCTTCTGGAGTGACCTTGGGAGAATGGATTTTTGAAGGTCTTCCCATGCTCCAAATTCATAAATTCTAGCTGTTCTGGAAACTCGAATTGAAGGGCTAGTTGACTGTTCTCTCAGATTTGCAGTTTGACCCTTGGAAGGCACCTCAAAATTAGCTTAATGTCGGCGTTGCGCTTCTACATTTTTTATGTTTTTATTTGCAAAATTTCACTGTGTAAAATTTCTAATTTCTAGTCAAACTTGGTCAAGGTCAAGATTCTCTATGTAATGGCATAAGTCACAAGGCTAGGTGATGTAGGCATGAATAAATGTATATCATAGGTTGTTTTTTATGTTTATTAGGCCTCATAAAAGAAGCAAAATCCTAATTAAACTCTTCATGAGGTGTTCAAGTTGCACCTTCTCACTCTCACCTGTTGGTTGAGAGAATTTTGGAGTCAGTTCCTCCACCAAGGAATTCGACTCCTGAAGGTGGGAAAGTGGTCTAGGAGAGTCTATAAGTACTATTTCACTTCAGGAGAAGAGGGTTGAACTTTTTGTGAAGGAGGCTTGCATTGTAATCATCTTGCAGCTAATACAGATACAAGTTGCAACTATTTTCAAGGAACTCTAGCCTAGTGAGTTCATTGTGCTTGTACTTCATTCTTTTTGTTTTCTCATGGTCTAAACATCTTTATATACATTATATCTCTCCTTTCTATGAATGCCTTTGAGTGAAATATTCATAATTCTTGTTTTTCAAGCTCTGTCATCTGGTTTTCGTAGTTATGTGTTTTGTCTTCACGGTGCCTTGATGGTACCGTTTTCAATGGTTTGAAGATGGGATTTCTGTCACACAACGTGGGGTTGCTGTAGTCCAGCAGTCAAGATGGACAGCTCAGGGGTGCTTGGGTATTGCCTGTGCTTGTAAAGAATAATCAGTTTTCGGAAGAAACTTTGAGAATAATTGGAACCATGGAGATGTGGTGGAGAGGTTGATCAAAATGTTGAATTTCAAGGGCGATCAGGAAGGGGAGACTCGAAAAGCGGCTGTAGAGATAATGTCCGAATTGATAAACAAAAACTGAAATTGCATTTGGGTGACCACCATCGCTGGTTCAATGGAATCTGTAGCATCTTTACTGTTCTCTACAGAGGACTGAAGTCGGGAAGACTTTAAGCTTTTTTCTATGGGGCTGACCATATTGAAAAAGTTAGCAGAAGACTGCTCCAACTGCGCTAAAAATGGAAGCAGTAGAGGACTACTTCCTATGGTTCAGCGTTAAATCGGTTTCCATTACATTCGATCTCGGAAGTTGTTGTTGTTGTCAGAATTCAACATATCCGTAGACATATCACATTTAAGAAGTTAGTGTATAATGTTTATGTAGTTTAATTTGGAAATAATGTTTACATTATAAACAGATTGTTGCTTTGTTGAGTGGGTTGTGTGGTTAAGATATTTTTTAATGATAATTTTTTAGTTTAAAGATTGTAGTATCTTATAAACTTTACATAAACCCCATATATACTGGATGTAATTGTGTGATCTAAAATACAGTTTGAGTGGGCCTAATGGTTAAGAGCATGTGTTTCCTCTTAAGAGGTCACAGATTCAAAACCAGAATGGGGTAGAGTATGTATGCCTTCGTAGACTTAGCAGTCAAATCGCTGCACCGAGGTCCCTTGTCCCACAAACACAAACAAGGGGGTCTCATACACCAATTTGCACAGAGGTCCCTTGTCCCACAAACACAAACAAGGGGCCTCATACACCAATTTGCACAGAGGTCCCTTGTCCCACAAACACAAACAAGAGGGTCTCATACACCAATTTGGTGTCTGGCTTGGCTGTGACCTTAAAATGGATAATAAAAAAAATATTTGTACATCTTTGTTTTCTTTCTATCTATAAATTAATGTTATAATTATAAAAGAACTATGTTACTAAAATAATTTAGTTTATTAATGATATTATCTTTGTTTTCTTTCTAGTTTAATTATGATTGGTTTATTAATGTCCGAAGGTGGTTATCAAAAAATGCTAGGTTTGCTGTTAAATATGGCATAATAAAATAAATTGGTTTATTAATGATATTATCTTTGTTTTCTTTCTATTTATAGATTGGTATTTTAATTATAAAAAGAACTATGTCAATAAAATAAATGGGCTTATTAATGATATTATCTTTGCAGGATGCATTTTTTGATATTAGATTTTCAAAAAAGACTCAACTATATTTTTTTTAAGAAAAATAAAATTGATTATTTATAAAAATGATTTAATAAAATTTGTTTTCTATTTTATATTTCAAATCAAATTAGTGGAAGGTGAATAGTTTCAGATTAATAAGCCTTGCGATTAAGTCTACTAGAACGAACAATTATTTAGAAACTAATGATCTATCCAGGCCTAAGTGATTCTCCGTGAACCTTATGCTTCCGCGTGACAAGGGAAAAACAAAATTAATTGTGGCATGTGATTAATCATAAAAGCTGTGCTGCTGACGCCATTCTGAATTGGTCGATAGGTAGAGATGATAAAATTCATACATTGATAACCCGCACCCATGTACCTTTATTTCCGATAACTTAGCACAGCAAAATATTCGCGATGCTAATTCTATGGCGAAGACTCGTTCTCATAGCTTTCACCTTCCTCGCCGTACCACTTATTGCTGCAGAGGCCATGGAGGATCGTCGGCAGGGCGATGCTTCAGTCATCAACTGTGAATCCGTCCTCGCCCTCACAAATCACTCTCAGGCAAATCGCTCGCATGAGTTCCTGCTTGGGCGCGCGCTGTTGAACCCTAACGTGAGTTTTAGGTCGCTGCTTTAGCTCAAGTAAAAGCAAATTCTATTGATTTTATTGGATGTCCAACCTGCCCCGCCTACTGGATGTAGGACTGGTTCATAGCTATTCTTATTTCCATCACAGTTTTTTAATTAATGCCCTCTGACATGCGGGGCGATGCCTTCTGACATGCGGGGCAATAGAGAAATATAAGGGAAAGTGGAATAAGAAAGTAGTAGGAATAAACGGCGAACCTTATATTTCCATATCGCCCCCATGTCAAGTGGCATTAATTAAAAAACTGTGATGGAAATAAGAATCGCCCTGGTTTGACATTGATTAGTACGACCTGACCACGTTGCTTGGTCTGGTGAGAGGGGACGGATAAGATGAACAAGCACCGCTGATTGGCAGGATTGAACCCAGACAACTGGATCTTTTAGGTGGACCCGGAGTTGGGGTGCACAAATAATGAGGGATTGCGGCACTGGTTCAGTTACGGAGAAAGTTGCATTTCTTGGTTTTCATCACTGGTCCCCCTAATAAAAGTCCAAAAATGCGCTTACAATGTCATTGGTTTGGCGCTGCAGTACATGGCGTAGTTTCCCGGGAAATAGTTGGTTAACCAGAGCTGACTTACTCTTAATGGATTAGTGGGGATCACATTTAGCTTATCATCTGTGGTAACCATGGTTGGAATTTGATATTTTTTTTATCCGTCAGAAAAAATGCATGGCGTAGTTTGCCGGGAAATAGTTGGTTAACCAGAGCTGACTTACTCTAATGGATTAGTGGGGATCACATTTAGCTTATCATCTGTGGTAACCATGGTTGGAATTTGATTTTTTTTATCCGTCAAATATTTTTTTTTGACGTTTTGATTTTTATGTTGGTGTTCAAAATTTTGCCTCTTAACTATAATATTTTAATAATAAATAAATTATTTGTTAATAAAAGTTTAATTAAAAAATCATTTTTCGATAAAGGAGTGATGTTAAAAAATTTCACATATTTATCATAAGAAAAGCAATATGATCATAACACATAAATGACGTGTTGAACTCTAAAGTGAGTTTTAATCATTTTTTTATGGGATCCACAACTACCAAAACATCTAGATTTCACTCATGAGTTCTTCTCCAAAACATAAGATATAAAAATTATGAGTAACTCTAGAAATCTATTCCACTCACATCGGGTATGCTTTTATTACAATCAATTTACTCCTATTTCAATATTCTCAATTTTGGTTTTTATTAGACCATTTAAATGTTGTAATTTTAGTGAAGAAAAATGGATTTTTTCCACCAATGTAAACATAAAAGTTTCCTAAGAAGAAATTTCCATCTCAAGGATTGTAGAGTTGACTGGACATTATCCTCTAGGCTCCTTGTCCTCTCCACCATTAGAATCACATGAAATCGAGTAAAACCAACGCAATGTATTAAAAGTATTTTAGTATTTCATAAAATTTTCATCTATGTGTGTTGGGGAGTAACATATCCTAAGTAGAGGAAATCTTTAAGTTAGACAAAGAATCAATATAATAAAAACAATTACTACATAAGACATGCATAACCAACTCTGCTATAATCCACCCTATTTATTTTCCTTCTCATTAGTGAGAAATAACAAGACAATATATGGCTAGTGTACATGTTTCACATGGAAAAATTTAAAATATGTTTGATAGGCATCATATGTTAGATATGTTTACTTCATTGACGATGGTAAGCTTAGAGGAATTTGCAGGTGTTTACAATTGTAGGAATTTCGACTTTGTTTCCAAGTGAACAATTACCGACGTGAACTCGTGTATCCTTGCATTGAGATAGATGAATAGAGGTTCCTAGTGCGGGATTGGAACTGCAAAAGCCACGTGCAGTAGTCCAGATTCTATGAAAAATGTAAATATATGTTGAATTTGTAGAATTGAAAAAATAAATGAAAACTTGACCATTGATAATATCTCCCCTACAATTTCTTACTCTTGAATTTAGAGTGTTAAACTAATGGCACCTAACTCACTCCTTGGCACTGATTTTAGAATTGCCTCACAAAGCTTCAGGCTTAATAACCCTCTAAACCAAAGTTTAATAACTCTCTAAAATTAACTTATGAGTGAGATAGGGTGAATTTTAACTAGATGGTTGCTCCTACTACTCAGATTATAAATTATTATAAATGTTTATTAAAAAATTGTTAGTTTTATCATTATAAAAAAGTTACGTTGGTTAATAATGATGAGAAATTTGTAGCGCAAAGGCTTATTGAAAAAAACAAAGAATTAAAACCAACTTATAAAAATAAGTTGCACCAGTTTGGGTAAGAAGAAAATGGTTTTGCAAAGTTCACCAAAGAGAGTTCCTTGCAATACTAAATTACAAATAACAAATAACAAACACATTTTTATAGTAATAAACATATTCTTAATAGTAAGATACTTAAACATATTTAAAAATTTTACAATAATAAACATATTCTTAATGGTAAGATACTAGAATATATTTAAAACTCACATGGATTAAGGGTAGTAAGGGTTGCACTTCAACCAAAATCATAAGTGCCTAGCAACAACCCATTCTTAACTTAATAGTTGTTGAAGGCATAGGAAGCATGGACAGGGTCAAAATACACTCCACCCTATTGTATTGGAGTGCAAACTATGTCTTTGAAGCCATAAGCGTAATCCAGTGCCACATGCAACATGTTGTTATCGACATTGTTATTAGCCATGCACCAAGTGGTGCCTACTCGTGGTCGTCAAAGGAATAGTGTAGATGAATAGTTTCTCAAGAAAAAAACTTGCTTCCTCAACTTCCCCAAAACCTATTAAACTAACATAAAATTCCTATTAAAATCTAAAATAAACCAAACAAAGAAACCCAACATAAAAATGTATATAAATCATGTAGATAAGTTATATAAATAGATACAAAATAAGATAATCATACACCACCCCATTTTTGTCCAACGAGAAAACAAGGTGAAGAATATACACATATCTGAGGAGGACGACAAACCACAAAGTAGTAAATTGGAGAGGCCATTGAAAGCAACCACCATTACGCTCTCTTCCATGCTATAATGGCTACCTAGCACTCAACTCTTCCTTTACAACAAGGGGCATTTCCAATTTAATGCCTTAAAATATATAAAATAGAAAAATGTGAGACACCCTTATAATAAAAATCTCAGGAGGTCTTTCAGAGGATTTATTTGCTATGTACAAATCCTGGAGACTCTTTGGTAATAGAATACAACTCTAGGTTTAGCCACCCTTTTTATTAGAGAGTCGCAAACATTCCTCGTTGAAGAAAGACAATTAAAGTGATTCAACCTTTGAAGGTGAATCTAGAGACGTAGCCCATTGGGGGGGCGGGGGGGTGCTAAACTCCGTTATCATCCTAGTTTTGGTGATGCTCTTTATTTATGCTTGACTGTGTTGTTTTATATGTGTTTTAAGTTACAATATTGTGATGAAATTTGCATTATTATGGATAAAATTATAACTTAAATTAATAATCCCTTACAATATTCAATGAGAGTATATTATTGCAACTTTTATGTGCTCTAAATTTTTTAGATCAATAACTTAATTAATTCTTACATTCATGTAATTACCTCCTAAATTCAACTAATCTTATTTCCATGGAGTCACTAAATGGGTAGAGAGGGGGCTCTTCATTAGACATAATTTGGTCATTAAGAAGAAAATTTGAATTGAAGAAAATGAGCTTTAAAAGAGTGGATTTATTCAAGAGACAATAAATATCCATTCATGTAAGCAGAAAATTCAAATTTAAGAAGAGGAACCTGAAAAGAGTGCACTTCATGAAGAAAATAAGCATTCTCATGAAGGATACTTACATTCAACAAATAGGGTTCATCTTCCTCAACTCAAATTTTACCATGAACAAATCTTACATTGAGCAATTTTCGTATTGGGTGGAAGAATAACCAATTCCCATGTGTTTTTCTCAATGTGGGAATCATAATTCTATTTCATTGCTACCTCTAAAAAGGGGTTACCTTCATAATTTACATATGTATGGGGTTTGATCCAAGAGCCATATAAAAATGATTAAGAAATAGAGGATTTGTGGTAGTAAGAGCTTGTGGAAGGTCCAAAAACTATAATTTTGTGCTACATCGATAGGTAGGATCACTCACCAAATCAACAACTACATAAAATGTTTGTTATACCCATTGAGTGTTAGTTTTCACAAATATGCATGGACATATGATAAAGATATACACAATCTAATATCTTATGAAATAATTAGAAAAAAAATAAATAGAAATGTAAGATAAAAGAAGGGAGAGACATGGATTACATAGAAAAACCCTAATAAGGGGAAACATCCATGGAAGTAGCTCATTTATTCTCTAGATAAACTCCCAATGATGCAAGGCTACACCCCCACACAAGTATTATAGATCATTACATTTTCACCCTTGAACACTCAATAAAGTCTCCTTTACCTCTATTATATATTAAAGAGTGAAAGGAAAACAAATCTCATGATACACTTTGATCTGAATTTGAAACTACTTGTAAATGGTTTGCAAGGTATTCAATTCAGATATATACATATTTAAAATATGTCCATGTCTTTCAGAAAGAAAACAAATAAAATTTTCAGCTGTTCATGACCCATTTGAGCATAGCAGATTTATTTCCTTTTACTGTTTAACACACTAAAACGAATTTGTTCTGCAAAATAAATCAACCACAGATGCAAAAGAAGTTGATAAAGCAGTTCACCCCTCCTGGACTAAGTCTGTTGGGTCCAAAGCTCCCAAATGGGCATGTCCTTGTTTTAATTAAATGCTAAAAATGAATATACAGCTGAATAGAAGCATCTACAGGTGGAATAGATGGTAAAAACGGATTCATAAAACTTGAATCCTTCAGGATTGACTACTGGTTCACCTCCAATGGATACCTGCAACCCTATACAGTCTTCACAATACTGGGCCCTAGTGGCTCCTAGAACTTTCACGGCTCCAAGACCTCTACAAATGACCTTAGATGGCTGTAAGACCTGCACCAATGGCTTCCGAAGGTCGAAAATACCCAAAATAAAAAAACAATTCGTCCAAAACCGTCTTTCCTAGCCAAAGTTATGGCCCATTAAAGATTTCCTCCAGTTTGGCCTAAAAAAACTCCAGCTAACTATAGTTACGGCCAGATAGGCCCACCAAATATGGAGCGGCCGCCAAATTTGGCGCGCTCCGCCAAATATTCCGCCATGCTAACTGCAGTTAATAAATACATGTGAACGGATTTGTGGGGCGACGATTAGGCGCCTCGGATTTTGTGCCCGACGGTTAAAGGTTTGGCCCACGGTTTTTGGGCTGTGGTCACATGGTATGGGGGCTGGCCCCCTTCGGGCCCCGCCTTAACACAAATTTAATCTTTAAATAAACTTGTCTCCGCCCTTAATTCATGACTCACACCATTGGCGCAATGGTAAAATGTTGTCTTTACTCTAGTGAGGTCACGGGTTCAAACCACAGACCTTGCCATATAATTTTTTCAAACATGCGGCCATATAATGCTTGCTGATGTCATCCTTGGCCACATGGCAGCCTCCGGGCCTGCCACGTGGCAGATTTCTATTGGCTATTCAAAGGGAATATTCCCTGGAATTTTTGTGGAATATTCTTTTTTTAATTTTTTTTGAAAAATTCAAAATTCCAATGTTACTGAGAAATGCTTCTTTTTGCCATAACTTTCTCATACGGCGACCGTTTTTCGAACCATTTGCGGCACTGAAATCAGGAAGAAGAGCACTTTCCAGTCATTCAACTTTGAACCAGTTCTGAGATTTTAAATTTTGAGCATTTTACGACACTTAGGACATGAGAACCTGATCACGCCTCCCCATTGGGAAGCTTTTGGACCCCAAAAGCCTTCAACTACCTGTTAAAGAGGTGAGGGTACAGCTCCCTCACTCTATCCACCTCCATCCACTTTTCCTTGTTCGGTTTGCTGCCTTTGAAACCAACCCGAACATAATCTACACTGCCCCTCCTTGAAGTGTGTGTCCTTCTGTCAAGGATTTTATCTTCTTTCAGCTCATCTAAGAATTCTAGCGAGAAATCTTCTATAGATGGCAGCTGAACAACACTTTCATTATCAGCAATCAAAGGAGGTTCATACAAACGTAAGTTCTCCACATTGACAATAGAATACATTTGCATGTAGGAAGGCAAATCTAATTGAAAAGCATTATTTCCAAACTTCTTGAGGATTTTGAATGGACCATAACGAATAGGCTTCAACTTTTTACCTTCTCCTTGCATCCTTTCCTTACTAATGTACAGCCATACCTCATCCCCTTCTTGAAACTTGTGATCGACTCTATGCTTGTCGTGTCTTTCCTTGTACTTGCCTTGACTCTTCTCAAGTTGTTCTTGAATTTGCTAATGTATTTGCTGAATTCTTTCAATGAATGAACAATCTTTGTCAATATCACTATGTCCCTCAATGGCAACATATTTCTCAAGAATGAAATCAAGAGGTGATTTTGGCAAGTAACCAAAACAAGCTTCAAACGGTGAGGTGTTTGTGGAAGAGTGCTTGGCACGATTGTAAGCATGTTGTATGTAGTGCAAATGTTCATCCCACAGCTTGGGATGCTCGCTGCAATATCCTCTCAAGAGGTGCACAATGGTTCTGTTCACAACTTCTATTTGTCCATCTGTTTGCAGATGGAAAGCGGTACTTTTCTTCAACTTGGTGTTCATCATCTCCCATAGGTTGGACCAAAAATTCCCCACGAATCTGGAATCCCTGTCACTAATAATGGAAGTAGGAAAACCAAAGTGAATCCATACATGATGAAAAAATAATTCAGCAGTTTGTTCAGCAGTTATATTTTTCTTACAAGGCATAAGTATACACATTTTGCTGAAATGATCAACTACTACATATAAATAATCATGTTTCTTTCTAGATTTTGGCAAACCTCCTACAAAATCCATAGAGATGCTCTCCCATGGTCTAGAAGGTACCGACAAAGGAGTATACAAGCCAAGATTCCTATTACTAGGCTTGCTTGTAGCACATAATGAACATCCTCTTATGAACCTTGAAACAGAATCTACCATGCGACGCCAATAGCAATACCTCTGTAGATGTGCAAGGGTTTTGCTTACCCAAAAATGGCCAGCAATAAAAGAAGAATGAGTTTCTCTTATGACATTTATTCTCTCCCCCTGTGGTATACACAACTTTCCCAAATGAAACAACAAATTGTTATGCATGTGATAGTCATTTTCCTCTACATGATTCCCTTTACTCAAGTTAGCATACACATCTTTAAAGTCATCATCAGATGCATATTGTTCTATGTAACTATCATGTACAATGGAATCATTCTTAAGTAAAGTAACAACACCAATAATAGGCCTTGAAAGCATATCAACAACCTTATTCAAAGTACCTTTCTTGTACCTGATTACCAAATGGAACTGTTGCAAGAAGCCCATCCATATGAAGTGTCGTGATTGTTGTAACTTGCTTTGTGATTGCAAGTATTGTAAAGGCTGATGGTCGGTATGTATAACAGTTTCTTTGCCCATCAAATAGTGTTTCCACTTTTTGACGCTTTGCACCAATGAATACAACTCCTTATCATATGTAGGATAATTTACAACAACACCATTAAAAGTTTCAGAATGAAAAGCAATAGGCTTACCATGCTGTAGAAGAACTGCACCCATGGCATAATCACTAGCATCGGTTTGTATCTCAAATGGCTATCTCAAATCTGGTAATGCCAGGACCGGAGCTGAACTAATCTTCTCTTTCAAAGATTCGAAAGCTTTTTGCTGCTTGCCTCCCCATTGGAAATCATGCTTCACACTTGTCACTGCATGCATAGGAGCTGCTATAGAAGAGAAGTTAGAGATGAACTTCCTCCAATATTGAGCTGCACCCAAAAAACTTCTTACCTCTGTTATGGATTTGGGAGTAGGCCACTTCACAATAGCCTCGATCTTAGTAGGATCAATTCTTAAAGCACCTCCTCCTACTATGTGTCCCAAATAAACCAAAGAAGTCTTTCCAAATTCACACTATGACATTTTAAGAAATAACTGATTCTTCTTCAAAACATCAAGTACTTTCCTAACATGCATGACATGATCTTCTCTAGACTTGCTGAAAATTAAGATGTCATCTAAGTAGACAATAACGAAATCATCAAGAAAAGGACGCAAGACATCATCCATTACCCGCATGAAAGTTGCAGGTGCATTACACAAACCAAATGGCATCACAAGCCACTCAAAGAGTCCTTGTTTGGTTTTAAAGGCTGTCTTCCAAATGTCACTTTCTTCAATTCTTACTTGATGATATCCACTGCACAAGTCTAGCTTAGTGAGATATCGAGCGTCTTTCAGCTGGTCTAGCAAATCATCTATCCTTGGGAGTGGGTAACGATTCTTTACCGTTATCTTGATCAATGCCCTGAAATCAACACACATACGCCAAGTGCCATCTTTCTTTGGAATCAATACAATCGGTGACCCACATGGCGAATTACTTGGCCTTATGAAACCCTTGTCCAACAAGTCCTTGATTTTCTTCTTTATTTCAGCATTGTCCATAATAGACATGTGGTACATGCCTATGTTTGGAAGAGGACAATCTGGATGCAAATGGATTTCATACTGAATCTCCCTCTTAGGAGGTAAACCTGTTGGCTCCTGAAACATCTCATGATATGCATCAACTACATCATACATTTCTGACTTAAGTTTTGGATCACAATTGTCAAATGACTCATGATTCACATCAACCTTGGGCTTAATCATAAGAAGAACAAAATTCTTACTTGAATTGACTAGCCTTTTTACCTGTCCTGCATTCACCATCGCTATATTTGTCTTCTTGCGATGAGCTCTAACAATGAACTCCTTGCCATCTTTGAAAAGATGATATTTGTTTTCATGGAAATGAAAGATAGCTTTCCTGTCAAACAAGTAAGGACTTCCCAAAACAATTCCTATTATATCAAAAGGTACCACATCAAGTTCAACTGTGTCAATAAAATGTGCAGTAATTGCAAACCGCAATGTGCACTTCCTTGAAACTTGTAAATTTGCATCCTTGCAAATCCATCCAAGTGGATATGGCTTCGGATGTGGAACGGTCTCAAGTTTAAGTTGCTTGACCAAGTCCTCTGATATAAGGTTTGCTTGTGACCCACTGTCAAAAAGTGTGTCAATTTTAGTATGTTTTGAAATCACCCTCACATGAAACAGTTCAATTCTTTCTTCCTCATTAGGAGCTTGTACATGACAGTTTGAGGTACTAGTGTTGGCTTGAGTTTCAATTTCTTTTCCCTTCAAGTTTTTCAAACCCATGGCTGCAATTTTGGTTTCATCACCTGAATCATCCCCTAAATCTTGTGGTGTAGATGTAGTAGCAGCAGTTTTTTGTTTCCCTTTGGATTTGTTAGATTGAGGTCTTTTTTCAGGATGTAATTTCTAACAGTTTTTCTCCTCATGGCCTAGTTTAGAACAGTGTTTACAGATCACTTTCTCACTCTCCTGTTTGACAGATGCATTCTTTTTTCCCTTTCCCTTGGAGGTTTTCTCTTTGTTTTTCCCCTCGGGGGGCTTGTTTCTACCCTCTTCAAATGTGTTTTTTCCCCTTGCCTCTAAATGGGTAGCTTGGACACAAACCTCGTCCAGGCTAGTAGGGTTAAACATCAAGATGGTGTGTCTAAGGTAGCTATGCAAGCCACCAATGTATTTCAGCAAGGTTTCTTGGGTGTGTAAATCTACCCCTAACAAGAGAGCTCTTCTCCTGAATTCTTGGGTGTAGTCTTGGACACTCTGACCCTTAAGTTGTCTGAAATTTTGCCAGTTCATAATGGCTTTCTGCATGTGAGCAAGAGGATAAAACTGTTTTTTAATGGCTAACAGAAATTCAGGCCATGTAAAGGTAACCTTACCAAATTTCTTAATCTCCTCTTTAGTCTTGGCCTCCCACCAGACCAATGTTGCTCCATCCATTCTCAAAGAAGCCAACTGAATCTTTGTGGCATCATCATGCATATTCTGGATCCTCAAGTAAACTTCCAACTGCCTAATCCAGTTGTCAAGATTTTCTGCATTCACTTCACCATTAAACATAGGTAATTCGAATTTTACATCAAGCTTCAAAAAAGGACTTTTTCCAGAGGATCTATGCTTATGCACAGAAGAAGAAGACGAGGATGAAGAGGAAGAAGGTGACGATGGGGGTGGTGGATCACCATTACCTCCATGTCCTTTCTTGGAATGATCATCATCCTTCTTACCTCCTGAAGAGCCCTCTCCTTCATGAGGATGTTTGGACCCTTCTCCAGCCAATTTCTCATTTCTTTCTTGGTACAATATCCTCACCATTTCAGTGAGGTCCAAGAAAGCCTTTCTGAAGACTCTTTCTTCTTCTTTTGGATCCATGTCTGCAGGAATTTCTCCTTCATGTGCAGACATTCTTGAAGCTTATGCTGAGACTCTTGAGGGTGAAATTGAAGGTGGAGGTGATGGCTCTCTGGCCTTCCTTGACTAAGGATTCTCTCGTTCTCTAGTCAACTGTCCTTCCCCTCTTTTAAGTTTCAACCTGGTAAGCATCAATACTTGCAAGACAGTTAGAAGATCTTTGCACAAAAACAATCAAAAGACAACTACACTAGAGATTGACTGAAAGAGCATTTATCTACTTTGCAATTGTATAGCAAGAGCATTTCGAAGGCTTCCTGGCTCGTTTCAGGCTCTGTCTATAGTTTATTTGACTGCTTTTGATACAAAGAAACAACAACATGGCTCTGATACCAACTTGATCTGAATTTGAAACTAATTGTAAATGGTTTGAAAGGTATTCAATTCAGATATATACATATTTAAAAGATGTCCATGTCTTGCAGAAAGAAAACAAATGAAATTTTCAGCTATTCATGACCCATTTAAGCATAGCAAATTTATTTCCTTTTACTGTTTAACACACTAAAACGAATTTGTTCTACAAAATAAATCAACCACAGATGCAAAAGAAGTTGATAAAGCAGTTCACCCCTCCTGGGCTACGTCTGCTGGGTCCAAAGCTCCCAAATGGGCCTGTCCTTATTTTAATTAAATGCTCAAATTGAATATACAGATGAATAGAAGCATCTAAAGGTGGAATAGATGGTAAAAACGGATTCAGAACACTTGAATCCTTCAGGATTGACAACTGGTTCACCTCCAATGGATACCTGCAACCCTATACAGTCTTCACAATACTCGGCCCTGGTGGCTCCTAGAACTTTCACGGCTCCAAAACCTCTGCAAATGACCTCAGATGGATGTAAGACCTACACCAATGGCTTCAGAAGGTCGAAAATACCCAAAATCAAAAAAAAATTCGTCCAAAACCGCCTTTCCTAGCCAAAGTTATGGCCCATTAAAGATTTCCTCTAGTTTGGCCTAAAAAAACTCTAGCTAACTGTAGTTACGGCCACATAGGCCCGCCAAATATGGAGCGGCCGCCAAATTTGGTGCGCTCCGCCAAATATTCCGCCATGCTAACTGCAGTTAATAAATACATGTGAACGGATTTGTGGGGCGGCGGTTAGGCACCTTGGATTTTGTGCCCGACGGTTAAAGGTTTGGCCCACGGTTTTTGGGCTGTGGTCACATGGTATGGGGGCTGGCCCCCTTCGAGCCCTGCCCCAACACAAATTTAATCTTTAAATAAACTTGTCTTCGCCCTTAATTCATGACTCACACCATTGGTGCAACGGTAAAACATTGTCTTTGCTCTAGTGAGGTCGCGGGTTCAAACCACAAACCTTGCCATATAATTTTTTCAAACATGCGCCCATATAATGCTTGCTGACGTCATCCTGAGCCACGTGGTGGCATCCGAGCCTGCCACGTGGCAGCTTTCTATTGGTTGTCCAAAGGGAATATTCCAAGGAATATTCTATGGAATATTCTATGGAATATTCTTTTTTTAATTTTTTTTTGAAAAATTCAAAATTCCAATGTTATTGAGAAATGCTTCTTTTTGCCATAACTTTTTCATACGGCGACCGTTTTTCGAACCATTTGCGGCACCGAAATCAGGAAGACGAGAACTTTCCAATCATTCAACTTTGAACCAGTTCTCAGCATTTTAAATTTTGAGCATTTTACGACACTTAGAACATGAGCTCCTGATCACACTTGGTATAAAAGCTTTTTACAATATGGTGATCTACTAAAGGAAAACATATTCAAAAGACCAACAAGAAATCATTAATACATTCAGGTGAAAATGTGAAGTTGGGTTACACTTTTGTGAAAAACGCCTCCGAAAAATTCCTCACGACATTTTTTCAACCGGGCAACAAAAAAAAAAATCGGTCGAATTCCTTAAATTTATTCAGCTGAACTTTTGGTCGGTTAGATTAATTCTTATCATTAAACGAAATTTTAGCTGGAGTTGAAAAAGTCAGCAAAACATAGTTCTCCCAAATAAATAATTCGGCCGAAAACATTGTTTGGCCAAACTAGGTTTTTAATTCAGTTGAAAAATTTTTTATATATGTCGGGCCATACACTATTGCGAAGTTTTATGCTCTTTTGATTTTTCTGTTGTGTGAAAGTTGAGCACTATTGTGTTGTGTTGTGTTGTCCGTTGTCGAGTAATGTTGTGTCATGTGGTCTGTTATCGAGCATTGTTGTGTGGTCTATTGTCGAGCGTTGTTGTGTGATTTGCTACTAAGCGCTGAAACCAACCAGGTGATTGACACATTTTGTTTTTTATGAACTTTTTAATTTATTGAAATATTTTTTATGATACTTGTGTGATGTTTTTTTTTTATGATACTTGTGTGATGTTTTTTTTTATGATACTTGTGTGATGTTTTTTTTTTTTTTTTTTTTTTTTTTTTTTTTTTTTTTTCAGCGTGGATGATTTTTGAACCTGCTCATCCACCCTCACCGTTGGAAGATTTATCTCCTTGTCCACCCTCGTCGCTGGAAGATTTCTCTCCTCGTTCATGCTTGTCGTTGGAAGCTCCTCGTTTGGACCAGGTAAGTCGTTGTCGACAGTAAATTATTTTAGTAGAGAATAAGCTTTTGTATCTAGTAGGAAATGAAGCCAAGTAGTATAGGTTGTTGCTATGAATGTCATCATTGGCTCTATTCATATCTCCTATTTTTATTTTCTTTTATATCAATTTTCTAATGGCAATGGAATCTTGTATTTTTCCTTTTTTAATGATAATGGACGTTCCCTGTTCCTCCCATTTATACCATTGAAAAAATAACAATATCAAACAAACTTACCGGTGTTCTCGAGGAAATCACTACGAACGTAATCAATCTCAAATTCTTATCTTCTGCGAACTATATGCATCCATCCATTTTCCAGCATCATAGGAATATCATTCATTGTTAAGATGGGCCTTATGATTGTAACATCTCCACTTCTCATGACTCTAACCCAAAATACATTAACAGAGAATATATGCAAGTGGATAACATTTGAATTCTTTGTATAACGGTAAGAAAAATGCCTTGTTCTTTTGTCATGTTGAAGATAAATATGTAACATAATGTAAGCTTAATCTAATCTAAGTGATTAGGGAAACATGAAACCATTGTTCATTGCTATACAGGTAATGTTCAACCTTATGTAGAAGTGTGATGAGTACATGTAACTGATTATGGAAACAACGTATACAACTAGTGTTACAACAAAACCAGTAATCTTAATCATACAAGAAACACAAAACCATTACCATTGTTAATTAGATTAAGTGAATATCTCAAATTACACAAAGGTATAAGCTTAGTTATGATATATGTCCCATGTATTGAATATGGGAACACTGGTGATTAATGTCCACAATAGATATGGCTTAGTAAGTTGTAAGTAAGTCGTTTTTTATTAGAGTTACAAGCTTATATAGCCATAACAAGAACAAGACATTCATGTACAAGCTCGTAATACACTCTCTATCTCTGTTGGGATTTTAGATTCTAATCCATGTCCATCTTTTTCATTTTCCATTCGGTGAAAAGGCTTTAGTAGTTGGCTCAGTCCTTCATTTGGATATGGAAAAATTGAATCTGCACTTATTTTGAGTTCCCCTAGAGAGGGAAATCTTTTTTTACAAAAAATAGATAAGAAATCTCAATATGTCGTTTAGACATATAAGGATTAAACTTATATTAAAAATCTGGACAACAATCAAATTTACCTGTAACCATTTGCATTGCCTTTGAAGGGCTTCATGGTATGCACCCATCCTTTTCCAACATCGTAGGAACATCATCCATTGTTAGGTTGGGTCTTATGATTATAACATCTCCACTTCTCATGACTCTGACCCAAAATACATCAATAGATAATATATGCAAGTGGATAACATTTTCATTCTCTGTATAACAGTAAGAAACAAGCCTTGTTATTTCATTGTGTTGAAGATAAATCTCTAACATAATGTAGGCTTAATCTGATCTAAGTGATTAAGGAAACCTGAAACCCCTGTTCGTTTCTATACAGGTAATATTCAATCTTATGTAGAAGCATGATGAGTACTTGTAATTAATTATGAAAACAACGTATACAACTAGTGTTACAACAAAACCAATAATCTTAATCATACAGGAAACATAGAACCATTACCATTGTTACTTAGATTAGGTGAATAAGTCGTATTACACAAAGGTATAAGCTTAGTTATGATATATGTCCCATGTATTGAACATGGTAACACTGGTGATTAATGTACACAATAGATATGGGTTGGTAAGATGTAAGTAAGTCGTGTTTGATTAGAGATTACAAGCTTAGATCGTCATAATTGGAACAGGACATTTATGTACAAGATCATAATACACTCTTTGTGTCTACTGGGATTTTAAATTCCAATCCACGTCCATCTTTTTCCTTTTCCATTCAGTGAAAAGGCTTCATTAGTTGGCTCAGTCCTTCACTCAGATCTGGGAAAATTGAATCTACACTTATCCTGGGTTCTCTTAGAGAGGACAATATCTGTTTACAAAAAATAGAAAAGAAATCTCAATATGTCGTTCAAAATTATAAGCATTGAACTTGTTACTCTTATTTGTTGTTACAGTTATTTCTTGTTACTACACATTGATGAATTTATAATTAATGTTCAATAATGGGTAGCAAAATTGTGGTCTGCACATACAGTGCATGATAGCCTTGAATAACTAGTAGAACCCCGGGTTGACAATTAAATGTGGATTGGGTGTGTTAGTGTCAGTCTTGTTAGCCTGTCACCTGGATCAAAAAATGCTTCTACCATGATCTTTTCAGGCTTTCATCATCAAATTTTTCTGTTACTAGGTTTACACAGCAAATTTCGTCATTGTATGGTCAGTCCAAGTTGGAGTCATTGTTTTAAATTCCACTCATGTTGGTTGCTTATCATACACCATGAAAATGGGTCAAGTCATCATCATCATTCCAATAGGTCTTAGGTCATGCATTAGGTCCACCATTTCCATTAAAAAAAAACCAGAAATAAGTCAAACATGACAAAGCAACAGTTGAAGAATTGATCATGATTTATTAGCAGACTTTTCATAATATCATGACATTAAAGGTTTTAGAAGAAGGAAGTTCCAGCACTCAGGAGATCAAAAAACACATTTGCAATGGTAAAGGTAAAATCTGTCTTCAAAAACGTGAAATTAGTTCACAAAGGAGGGTTGGCTTCTTTTCTCTTTTTGAACAAGTGCAGAAATTATCCCTATATAAAGTCAAAAAAGACTCAAAAACTTTTCATTCATGTCTCATTCACTCCTCATCACCGAGCTCACTCGCCCAAAAAAGAAAAAAACATCTTCCCCTAGGAGAAATTGGCCAAAAATTGGAGGCGTTGCGCATAGATACACTATGTTGCGCTTTGAAGGCAGGTGTTGGGCGTAGGTGAACTTCACTGTGCGTAGGAGAATTGCGCTACGCGCAGCATAGAGTACCCGAAACTCACCCAAATTTTCTCAAAATTCAAAATTTTTGCTTTCAAGCTCGGTCAAATTTCTTTCTAAGGCTGAGGAACAAGCAAGTACATCGTTTCCCTCTATATTTGCTTTCCCATTTTCATTCCATGTCAATAATTTATCAAGCTAGGGTTTGTAACAAAAGTTCCATGGGAAATGCTAGGGTAGAAATGGTCATCATCACTTTTTATCTCCAAAACATGTAAATTGATATTCTACACCTGCACACATGTTTGATGAGTCATTTTGACCAGTTCATCCACCTCCAAACAAAGTTTAAACACTAAAAAAACAAAACCCTAGCTCATTCCTAGAGTTATTTTGGGCAAATCTCATCATAAACCTTCTTGGTCTCACTTACAAGCAGCCACATTTGTTCACTATTTTCCTCACTCATTTCCATCAGTTTATCAAAGCCATATCATCTTTCGTAAAATCCCTCCCATCATTTTGTCAAAATATCTCACACATCACTTCATTTTCATTCTCACCTCACATCTATTTTCACTTCCTGCTGCTAGGATTTTGTATCATCATGGAGGTTAAATCTTCACCAGAAAGAAAGAGAAAACACAAAGGAGGGAGGATTCTCAGATATGAACCATTAGATTGCAACCAAATCAACTCCTATCCTTTCATCAAGCAATGCTTTGAGGATGTTCGTTGTTTGGTATTTTGTAAAAGAGTAAGTGAAGCAGGGTTTTATGGGTAGCTGACAGATTGGGTAGCTACACAATTGAAAGGTGATATTGATATCATCACTGGTATTGAGTTTATTTTCTCAGTGGCCTCCATCTCACTAGCAACTGGATTTCCAAACAATGGTGAATATTGGTTCAAGGGAATGAATCTAGATCTTGAAAACTACAAGCCCTTCCTAAAGACTCCATAGAGAGATACACATACTCACCTCACGGCTTTTAGATATTTGCTTGAGAAGTATGCCCCTTTAATGAAAACCATCATGAGGTTATTTACCTGTGAAGGTAGATTCTCCAGGTTGTATGCCTATCATATTTGCCTCTTGATGCACTTCACATCTCAAAAGCCACTCAACATGTGCAATTACCTGTACAAGAGTATTTCAAAAATTTCTAAGATGATACAGTTAAAGGACAAGGAGCACTCTCCAAGCTTGTTTCATCACAATCTCATCAAAACCATTTTTCTTCATCAGCTGGCATAGAGGGGTATGGCTTTGGAAGCCTTTTTAGAAACAGATTTAAAATGGCATGAGGAAAATGTAGCATCTCAGTCCCCAAGTGCACCAAAACAACAAACAGATATGGGGTCATCTAGAAAACCAATAGAGAAGACTTAGCTACACAAACCAGAGGTGACCAAAGTGTATAAGAAAGGACAGAGGCTTGTGTTTTCTTCTCATAAAGAGAAAGGGGCTAAGCCTTCTTCATCGACAAAGCAGGAATCGACAGCAAAACATAAGGATGTAGTGGAGCATGAGTTTGAGCTAATTGATTCAGAGCCAGAAGATCAAACCACAAGCATGAGATAGGTTATCAAGGAAAAAGACTACCAAATCAAGGAGCTGACGATAAACTTGGAAAGGGAAAAGCATGTTATAACATTCCTTCAACAAGAAAACAGTGAACTCGAAGCAAAAGAGTTGATCTTAGAAAAGGAGAAATCTAAGATAATGCAGCAAACCGGAAAAGGTAAAGAGAAAATGACAACAAGTGAGCCTGAGGCATCAAAGGTAAAAGGGAAAAGGAAAAGACCAAGAACCAGAGGTCTTAACGAAGCTTTGAAAGAGGAACAAAAAAATGTTGCTTAATGAAGACCTTGACCTAGAAGAAAGGATTGCCCTAGAGGTAAATCAAGATAAAGAATATTGGCTTAAGAGGGTGAATGAACTCTTAGAGGAGCTCCTGGAGAAGGAAAACATAGATAATCAAATTCTCAAACACATGGCACATCATTATCAAGCTCAAAACATGATTGCCAATGTCAAAGTGAAACAACTTGAAAACAAGCTCAAGAAGGCAAAAAAAGATCAAAAGGATGAGGAAAACTTGGAGATGCTTGCTGAAGCATCCATGAAGCTATAAAAAACTCATTTTTACACCTTCCCTCCAATTTTGAGCCAATTCTGAGCATTTTGAGTTTTTTGGCAAATTTTGGTCTAAATTCAGAAATTTGGCCTTTCCAGAAGTGCGCTGCGCTTTTTCCTCAAGGATCCATTTGAGGAAAGGTATACATTTTTGGAAAGGTATTGGCATCCTATAAAAACCCATTTTCCCATATTTTGCAAAGGTGGCTTAGTTTGGGAGAAAAGTGAAAAAAGGTGGCAAAAAACTAGTGTTATGGACCATTTTTTGACACGCGTTGCGCTTCTGGAGTGACCGTGGGAGAATGAATTTTTAAAGGTCTTTCATTTCTCCAAATTCAGAAATTCACACGGTTCTAGAAACTAGACTTGAAGGGCTAGTTGACCATTCTCTCAGATTTTCATTTTAACCCCTAGAAGGCACATCACAATCAGCTCAAAGTCGGCACTGTGCTTCTACATTTTCTGTGTTTTTATTTGCAAAATTTCACTGTGTAAAATTTCTAATTTCTTGTCAAACTTGGTCAAATTCAAGATTATCTATGTAATGGCATAAGTTAGAAGGCTAGATGATTTAGGCATGAATAAATGTATATCATAGGTTGTTTTTGATGTTTATTAGGCCTCATAAAAGAAGCAAACTCCTAATCAAACTCTTGATGAGGTGTTTGAGTTGCACCTTCTCACTCTCACCTATTGGCTGAGAGAATCTTGGAGTCACTTCCTCCACCAAGGAATTCGACTCCTAAAGGTGGGAAAGTGGTCTAAGAGAGTCTATAAGTACTATTTCACTTCAGGAGAAGAGGTTTGAACTTTCTGTGAAGGAGGCTTGCATTGTAATCATCTCTCAGCTAATACAGATACAGGTTGCAACTATTTTCAAAGAACTCTAGCCCAGTGAGTTTATGGTGCTTTTACTTCATTCTTTTTGTTTTCTCATGGCCTAAACATCTTTATATACATCATATCTCTTCTTTCTATGAATGCCTTTGAGTCAAATATTCATAATTCTTGTTTTTCAAGCTCTGTTATCTAGTTTTCATAGTTATGTGTTTTGTATTCCTAAGCTACTGAAATCATGTTTATTTATGCTCATTAGTTTCTTCCACACTATATATTCTATACTACACTTACAAATACTCAATTTACACCGTGGCTTCTGACACCTAGCTCCTTCATTCCCACAACTTAGACCTACTTGTGACTCCAAACCCTAGGTTCAACAAATCCTTAAAAAAGCAAATTTTCACAAACAAATACACATATTTAGCATAAAATTCATTTGCTATAGAGTCATATCACTGATAAGAGTCTTAGAGAGATCCCTCTCATGCTCAGTAGGGCTAGCTACTGAGCTAAAGTGGTTTTAGGTTACCCTTGTCGATTTCCTTTTCAGCCTAGGAGATTGTAAGGACTAAAATTTTTGGCGTCGCTGCCTAGGAAATGATTGTTAAATTATCCCTGGGAAAAATCTAAGAGCTTTCAAAGAACTGGTTTTGTACCTCTCAGTTTCCAGTATCTGAAGATAGGTTGAATTCATAAATCTCATCAGTTTAGGGTGTATACATTCTGGCTTCCAAAAGGCATACTAGGTCAAATCCTGACCCAAATCCACCCTTCATTGTTGAAGACCCTGAAAAACTGCTCAGAAAACTTAGACTATCTATCACTGAAAATGCAGTTCAAAAAATTAAAAGAACAACTTCTCTACCTAAAAACTTATTTGCCTTTGAGAAAATTCCATTTGAAGAGCAGATAGAATTATCACTTACAAGGTCCAAGTCTGACTCCTGCATCTCTGTTACAACATTAGAACCTTTAAAAGTTGAAACTCACTCTATTTATTTAGAATCTTTATCTACTAACACTGATCATGAATTGTGGTTAAACTTTGATAGGCTTCAAAGCCTTGCTGACCAACTCCAGATCACAACTGAAAAAGCTTTTGTTCAATACCAACTAGAATACCTAGCCACAACTTCATCCTCTTTTTCACCTTTAATCTCATCTACTACATCTCCTAAAGTTTCAGTTTCATCATCTTTCTTGCCTCCCTCGTTCGTTCCATCCTTGCCTCCTCAACCCATTTTAGTAGTTCCATCATCCTCAACAGCACTACCACCTATACTTACACAATCCATTGTAACACCTTCACTTTTTTCAGTAGTCATGGCAGTATTTGCACCTCTCTTATTGCCTGATCAACTTACTACTTTGCCTTAGAACTATGGTCAAAGACTTCCTTTGTTTGATGGAAGTGCAGAAATTACAAATCAGAAGCATGTTGACAAGTTAATAGAATTCATTGATTTAGAAGAAATTGATGAGGAGAATGCCAAAATGATGATTATTGCTCAGAGTTTCTTAGGAGATGTTAAGAAATGGTTTCGAAGTCTGGTTGCAAATTCCATTAACAGTTCTCAAAGATTGATTGAATTATTTCTAGCTCGTTGGCAAGAGAAGAAAAATCCATTACATGTATTGGTTGAATATAATTCAATGAAAAGGAACCCCAATGAAACAGTTCAAGAATTCACATCAAGATTTAATACATTGTTCAATTCTATACCTGATGATATGAAACCTCCACCTGGTTTGGTTCTTCTACATTATCCTAATGCTTTCGATCCAGATATGGCCTACTAGCTCAGAGAAAGGGATCAAACTACTCTTGAAGAGATGCAGTGGAATGCAATCAGTGTTGAAGCCAATTTGCTCATTAAGAAATCAAAATCAGAGCTAGAAAGAGTGGAGAAGAGAGTTGCTTTTAGAGAAGAAACTGCATCACCTTCTTATGCAAAGCTTGATAGTCTGATAAAAACTAGGGAAAGTGTTAAGGGCCTAAATCTACCTCAGGCTGAGAAAGGCAGTTCTAGGGTAACAATAAACCACGCTTAACCTAGTAGCTAGCCCTACCAGGCTGGGAGAGGGCTATCTCCTTGTCAATATCAATGAAAATTTATCAAGGAAAACTTGAGATGACTGATATAAATACTAATTTTAGGCTAGGTATTCTTGCTCTGAGGAATTTGTTTGAATTTAATGGTTGGTTGTTGGATCAAATGGGGAAGGATACTTTGGGTCCGGGAAATCAACACAGATTTGCAGAGGTCTCTGTGGGGCGAGGTAGGCAAGTGTTTTAGCACTTCATATTAGGTGCAATGGTGAGTCTTGAGACCGGTGAGGAGTTGGGGAGGGCATGAATGTGTCATGAGTCTTCTTCAAACAGTAGAAAACATGTAAAACTAATGAAACGCTAAGGTAGAGTACTGCAACATCAATGATTTCCACCTTTATACTTGATTCATTTAGTTAAGCAGAAAAGAGAGAGATAATGGCACACATAAACATATGATAACTTGAATCACAGAAGGAAAAGCAATACTAAGTCACCTTGCCACAAGAATCACACAAAATGTTGCAAACCTTGGTCTATTTCCTTGCCAAACTGCAGAGATGATGTACAATAGTGCTCAAAGCATTCACAAGAGTCCACCCTTTACAAATGATTAAGAAATTACAAGATATAGGCATCATACCACCCATGCTAACCATTAGGGGTCGAATCCATTAGTCTAGGAGTTGTTTCAACAAGATCTAAACTAGGAATTGAAAAATAGGCAGTGGAACAGCTTGCCTCTAAAACTATGGAGATTGATTCATTCAGTTCAAAACCACCTATACATGATGTATCTACCTCCTTGAGTCAATTTTCATAATTTTTACATCAAATAACATCAATTTACATCATGATTTTGACCATGAGAGAAAAAGTCAAACGAAAAAACTAGGCGAAAATTTTGAGTTTTGAGAAAAATTGACAAAATTTTCTCCTATGCATAGCGCCATTTTTCAGTGCGTATCGCTTTTTCCAAGCTGAATTTGGAGGCCTTCCCCTTCACAAAATTTGCTCCAAGATGGCTTCTTCGAAATATCTAACTGTCTACTTTCTAGGACAAGTGGAATTTTTGAATTTGGTGTCCATTTGCTCCTCCAAAAATGCAATCTCCCAAGACTGCTTCCTCTGTGGCAAAAAAGTTGATAAAGGGAATTTTTTGAGGTGTTTTTGGCCCTTTTGGAGGTCCAAAACTTGTCAAAATTTCCTAGTAATTTCTGAGCATGCATAAATTCATAAGGAATCCAAAAATGCCAGGTTTTCTTCAAATGGAGGTCCCTATCAAAAGCGAGTGACGGTGGCGCTACGCACCTGTTGGAAAAGCTTGTGTGCGTATCACCTCTGATTCTGTGCGTAGCACCGTTTTTAGATAAAGTTTTGGAGGCCTTCCTGGTGTCAAAATTGGGTGCACGATAGCGCGTTGGAAATATAATTGAGTCTAATTTCTAAAACAACTTAAATTTTTCAATTTGGACTTCATTTTCCCTATCAAAAATCAAATCTCCCAAGACTGGTCAAAATGTACAAAATGAGGTTGTCTAAAGGCATAGTGCTATTGCAGTTAATTTTTGAAGGTCTTCCTCAACTCCAAATTGAGCTCTTGATAGCTCTGGAAATATATTTTTGTCTAGTTATCTTTTAACTCATCAAGGAAGTCATTTGGCCAACCAAGCTAGGAGACATCTTGATTTTCCCAAGGTCACTTCAAAGGTGCATCAATTCTCCTTAGGCAACTGTATTTTTCACATTTCACTAAAACCATGACACCTGTGTAAAAAGTGAAAAAAAAAATTCTTCCTTGGCCTATTGTGGAAAAAAACCTCTCTCACTTTCTCCAAATTCATTTTTTCTTGCTCAAAAACATCATTTGAGTAAAACCTATCCCGATGTGTGGAACATGGGATTTGTCGAAATGAAGTGAAATGAAGGGGATAAGGGGCTTCTAAACTCTTGAGAAAATTTTGGGAAGTAGGAAGGGATGTTAGGAATAGGGGAAAGTGGAATTTCAAAGATTGAGTGAGGGGAAGGGGTCCAGAAGGGAAAAACGCAGGCCTAGCCTAGAAAATTGTCAAATTGTAGCAAGAAACTAGGGTTTGTGGGAAAATGAGGAATTTGAGGGATATCAGTGATGGGAAGTGTTTAATAATGTAAATTAATGGTAGGGGAAGGTGAATGAGCATCAGGATACAAGTTTTGTTGATGATTTGACCATCTAAGAGAAATTACCTTCAAAACCCTTGAAGAGGGAAATGAGACTTACCCAAGTACAACTGAAGCATGAACAAGGTGTAAAATGACCCATTGGAACTTGAAATGATGATGAAAACTCTTTGAATGGTGGTACACTCGGCTGAATGGTGGCATGGACTGACATTTGGACAACTTTGAAATGAGTGAAAACAAACCCTAGACCTAATACCTAGTGACCAAATTTTACTTGAAGACTCACTGAAATGAAAAAGTTTCACCTTGACACCTTAAAACCATTTTGTAAGAGCATGTTTGATCACTGGAGGAAGGCTTCAAAGGATGAAACTAACATTGGCTCCAATGGGGATGGTAGCTCCTTGGAGGTGTCAAGAACCGCAGATCTTTGGTAGAGCAGACCAGTGCCTTATCCTTTGGGCATGGAGTCAAAAATTCAATCTGAAGTGCATGACTGAAAACTGACGACTTGACGACACAAACTAACTCAATATTAAAACACAACTGACAAACTGGAAAATATGCTCAAAATAGAGCTTATTCAATAAAACCTACTCTACCTGTTCCATTCATCACCTGATCAAGTGAAATAAAACAACCAATGCAACCAAGTAAGCATTCTAGATGCTGTTTGCATTCTCCACAAGTGCTTGCTTATGAACAACAAGAAAGAACTACTGAAAGGCAACTCCCATAAAAACTTGTAAATAGATTCGTTGAATGATATGGATTCTCTATCTAACTCCAAAAACACTGCATAGGGATCTTGAAATTCACGCACACTTGGACTTAGCTCATCCAATGGATTACTTTTCTTCTCCTCGTACCATGAATGAAAACTTTCATTTGAGCTTTGTGACGAGACTCCTACTGAAAATGACAAAGAAACCGGCTTCTAGATCAAGTTTGTATCGGTCCTGTTTAAAGCTCACATGTAGCCAATGGAGAAGGACTTTGACTGCAGACATCATCTAACACATCAGCCACTGGATCATGAAAAACTTGAAAATTCTGTTGCAACCCATTTTCTATTGGCTCCATGAGATTGCATGATTTCCTATAGGTTGCTCATTTGAAGATATACTATGCATTTTTCCTTTCAAAAATTGAAATGATTCAAAGAAAAATGGTATGGAATCATCTTGCATCATTTGATCATGTGGTCCAGCTTCCAAATCTTCATTTGCAACTTGATAATCAATGGCATTTGGAGGCTGCAACTCTGGATATGAAAAGTCTTGAACAAGGTTTTCATTGCCCTCAAGCTGGTCCAGATCAAGACTCATCTACAGTTGATATCTGATTGTATGAAAGTTGTCTCTGATGAACTGAAATGAAGCAAAATAAAAAAGCAAAGATCCTTCACTTACTTCAAAATTTTCTACACTTTCCTCATCACTTCCATAGCTGATATGAAACGGCTAATCATTGTACTCGAACTGCTGAAAGTGAACTTCCTTGTCCCACCAACTATTTGCTGATAATTTGTCTGCAAGATTAGCTTTTGTTTGGAGAACATAATCATCATCATCATACTGATCAAACTGAGGCAAATCATCAGTATAAAAGACATCATCAAGCATGCATGTCATATGAACAACTCTCTCTTCTCCAAGATGATCTATAAAACAATCATTATCAGATCTATGACAACTGGGATAAGAAACAAAATGTTTAGGATCAGCAACTTGTTCTTCTTCAATCAGTGAGCCATGGGCTTGAACATCATAATCATTCCTTGTAGTGATCTTATGCATCATCTCTTCCACTGCACTTACCAAAATGTCGAGCTTTACCTCTAAGGACGTCGATTCCTCCGGATCTATGTTCTTCACCTCTTCTTCCTTCAACTTTGCCCTTTTGATCAGCAAATGAGCCTCTACATCTACTGCACTGTTTTCCATCTCTTCAAGTGTTGCAAGGTTAATTTCTCTCAGCTGAAACTCTATTTTTGGATCAAAGGCACCCTAGTAGTGCAAGAGATCGGAGCCAGGAGCAGGTATTATATTAACAGGCATTGAATAATAAACTTGGTTAAATCTGGCAGAAAACTATTGTATTGTCTCCCCTGGCAATCTTTTCAACTGGTTATACTCTTCTATAATCAAGAAAGGGTTCTTTCTAACCACCCACCTGTCCAGGAAAACTTTGAGGAACTGTAGGAAATCTGAAATGCTCGCACCAAGCAGGGTTTTGAACCAACTCTTGACTTTGCCTTGCAAAGAAAGAGCAAAAAGCCTAATACTAACATCTTCTTCATCAACTTCAAAAAGGTCAAGAAAAGACTCAAAATTCAATACATGTCTCTCAACAGTGATGTTGTTACAGTCACCATCAAATCTTGGTAGATATAGGTCATGATTTTTAGGGAAAGCATGGGATATAGGAGGTAAAATCAAAGGCTTGTATCGATCTAGAATTTTACAAGGTATAGAGGTATGTACAGAAGGTATAGAATCAGTCTTGGTCTCTTGAGGCTCATTAGTTTGAAGACGGTCATCACAAGCTTTAGAAAAAGGGTCTTGATCAAGCTCAAAGGCATGCAAATCTTTGGTATTCACAATATTCAAAGGGAAGAAATCAAATGCAGGCCGAGGATCTTTTCTCAAATACAATATACTTTGTAAAACCTTCTTGACATTCTCGGGAAAAGAGAAGAAATAATTTATAACAAAGAACATAATGTCTTGGATAAATTCCAACTTGAATACCTTATATTTCCATATTGTCCTTCCATGTTTCTGCTAGTCGGGTTCATCCTCCAGTGGAGTCCTTGGATCTGATCTCGAAACTGATTTAGAGTTGCCAGGTGAATGATTTTAGCTTTCCTGTGTCTGATTGTTGTCCACCATAAACATTCAGATCTGAACTTGATTACATTTTGCTGAGGAACATACAACTACGATCCCCAGTATGATCGCCACTATGTTAGGGCTTAAATCTACCTCAGACTGAGAAAGGCAGGTCTAGGGTAACATAAAACCATGCTTAACTTGGTAGCTAGCCCTACCAGGTCGGGAGAGGGCTCTCTCCTTGTCATTCTCAATGAAAATTTATCAAGGAAAACTTGAGATGACTGATAAAAATTAATTTTAGGTTAGGTATGCTTGCTCCGAGGAATTTGATTGAATTTAATGGTTGGTTGCTGGATCAAATGGGAAGGCAACTTTTGGTCCGCGAAATCAACACAAATTTGCAGAGGTTTCTGTGGGGCGAGGTAGGCAAGTGTTTTAGCACTTCAAATTAGGTGTAATCATGAGTCTTGAGACTGGTGAGTAGTTGGAGAGGGAATGAATGTGTCATGAGTCTTCTTCAAACAGTAGAAAACATGTAAAACTAATGAAACCCTAAGTTAGAGCATTGCAACATCAATGATTTCCACCTTTATACTTGATTCATTTAGTTAAGAAAAGAAGAGAGAGATAATGACACACATAAACATATGATAACTTGAATCACAGAAGGAAAAACAATACTAAGTCACCTTGCCACAAGAATCGCACAAAATGCTGCAAACCCTGGTCTATTTCCTTGCCAAACTGCAGAGATGATGTACAATAGTGCTCAAAGCATTCACAAGAGTCCAACCTTTACAAATGACTAAGAAAGTACAAGATATAGGCATAAAACCACCCATGCTAACCATTAAGCGTCGAATCCATGAGTCTAGGAACTGTTTGAACAAGATCTAAACTAGGAACTGAAAAATAGGCAGTGGAACAACTTGCCTCTAAAACTATGGAAATTGATTCATTCAGTTCAAAACCACCTATACATGATGAATCTACCTCATTGAGTCAATTTTCATAATTTTTATATCAAATAGCATCAATTTACATCATGAGTTTGACCATGAGAGAGAAAAAGTCAAACTCAAAATAAACTCGGCGAAAATTTTGAGTTTTGAGCAAAATTGACAAAATTTTCTCCTATGCGTAGCGCCATTTTTCTGTGCATATCACTTTTTCACAACCTAAATTTGGAGGTCTTTCCCTTCACCAAATTTTCTCCAACATGACTTATTGGAAAGGTATATCTCTCTACTTTCTATGACAAGTGGAATTTTTGAATTTGGTGTCCAATTGCTCCTCCAAAAATACAATCTCCCAACACTGCTTCTTGTGTGGCAAAAAAGTGGCAGAAAGGGCATTTTTGGCCCTTTTGGAGGTCCAAAACTTGTCAAAATTTCCTAATAATTTTTGACCATGCATAACTTTTCATAAGGAATCCAAAAATTCCAAGTTTTCTTCAAATGTAGGTACCTATCAAAAGCGAGCGCCGGTGGCACTACGCACTTGTTGGAAAAGCCTATGTGCGTAGCGCCACTGATTCTGTGTGTAGTGTTGTTTTCAGATCAAGTTGTAGAGGCCTTCTCGGTGTCCAAATCAAGTGCACGATAGCTCGTTGGAAATATTATTGAGTATAATTTCCAACAAAACTTGGATTTTTCAATTTTGAGTTATTTTTTATATCAAAAGTCAAATCTCCCAAGACTGGTCAAAATGTGCAAAATGAGGCTGTCTAAAGTCAGAGTGTTGTTGCAGTCAACTTGTGAAGGTCTTCCTCAACTCCAAATTGAGGTCATCATAGCTCATTGGAAAGATATTTGTGTCTAGTTATCATTTAACTCATCGATCAAGTTATTTGGCCAACCAAGCTAGGAGAAATCTTGATTTTCCCAAAGTCACTTCAAAGGTGCATCAATTCTCTTGAGGCAATTGTATTTTTGACATTTCTCGAAAACCATGACACCTGTGTAAAAAGTGAAGGAGGTTTTTCTTCCTTGGTCTATTGTTGAAAAAAAAATCTCTCACTTTCTCTGAATTCATTTTTTCTTGCTCAGAAACATCATTTGAGTAAAACCTATCTCGATGTGTGGAAAAAGGATTTGTCGAAATGAAGTGAAATGAAGGGGATAAGGGCTTCTAAATTTTTGAGAAAATTTTAAGAAGTAGGGAGGGATGTTAGGAAACAGGGGAAAGTGGAATTTCAAATATTGAGTGAGGGGAAGGGGTCCAAATGGGCAAAACAGAGTCCTAGCCTAGAAAATTGTCAAATTGTAGCAAGAAATTAGGGTTTGTGGGAAAATGAGGAATTTGAGGGATATCAATGATGGAAAGTGTTTAATAAGTTACATTAAGGATAGGGGAAGGTGAATGAGCATCAGGATACAAGTTTTTTTGATTATTTGACCATCCAAGAGAAATTACCTTCAAAACCCTAGGAGAGGGAAATGAGACTTACCCAAGTACAACTGAAGCACGAACAAGGCGTAAAATGACCCATTGGAACCTAAAATGATGATAACAACTCTCTGAATGATGGTACACTTGGCTGAATGGTGACATGGACTGACATTTGGACAACTTTGAAAGGAGTGAAAACAAACCCTAGACCTAATACCTAGTGACCAAAATTTTACTTGAGGACTCATTGAAATGAAAAAATTTGACCTTGACACCTTAAAATCACTTTGTAAGAGCATGTTTGATCATTGGAGGAAGGCTTCAAAGACTGACACTGACAGAAATGATGATGGATAAAATATCCGTAACTGATCGACAAGCTGAACCATCAGTGAGGAATCCTAACTTTTGGGGACAGCAGCAGCAATAGTTTAGACATCGACAAAAAGAGCAGCGAAATCAAGATCCTCAAGGTCAAGTAAAAGCTCCATTTCAGCAAAACTACACTGAAGGTCAGGAAGAAGATGAAGAAGAAATTGTAGAAGCAAATCACTTCTTTCAAGAATATGAACTGCCTACTTTCCTAACAGAAGAAGGTCAGTTTTTTGAAGACTCTTTTATACCAAATGATCAACAATTTGTTCTTGCGAGCGAAGATTTATTGGTTGATTGGACTGAAGAGTACCAAAGAGGATATCAGAATGCCCTCAGTCATCTCCAAAATCAGTACAATTCAAGAAACAGAAGTGTGCCTGTTACCCTAATCCAAAAAAGATAAAATTTGCAAAAGGTCACACCAAGTAAAGAAACCACTCCTGCAGGCCACAATAAAGACAAAGCTATTGTCACACAGAATCAGAATAGAACCAATAAGCCTCCACTAGCAATGTGAGGAAGGATAAAGAATTGCAAACTGAAATCCAAAAGAAGGAAACTCAAGCTAAAGGCCAAATAGAAAGGAAGGACATTGCTTCAAAGGAGGTAGAAAAGCAATCTAATATTTTTAGTTTGGAAAATGAAATTTCTAAATTGAAGATAGCTGTTCCCCTCACTGAATTGGTAAGGAATGACAAATACAAAGTTCAGATTGCAAAAATGCTTAGAGTTGATCAGATGTCTGATACAGTCAATGTAGCTGATGATGAGCGAGCCATCCTTTTTGGTCCAGCCTTAGAAGGAGCTCCTAAAGATAGTGAAATTCCTCCTTTTTATCTCAGTCTTAAACTTCACTTTATCCTTCATAATGCTATGCTAGATTCTGGTGCCTCTCATAATTTGATGCCTAAAGCCATCATGGATAAACTAGGACTGAGCATCACCTGACCTTACCATGATCTTTATTCTTTTGATTCTGGAAGAGTGAAATGCCTTGGCCTTATAAAGACTTGGTAGTGTCCTTAGACCAAATTACAGAAAAAATGTACTTATGGATGTTGTAGTGGCTAATATTCCTCCTAGATTTGGCATGTTGCTTTCAAGATCTTGGGGAGAAAAATTAAAGGGCACTCTGCAGCTTGATTTTTCATACGCCACTATCCCTGCTTTTGGACAACTCTAGAAACTTTATAGAGGAAAGAAGATGAAATTTATGATTAGTAGTAAGGGAAGGCCAGTCGATCATCCTATACATGTTGTTCATACTAATCTTGACTCTTTCATTCTATTCAGTAATATGGATACTAGTGATGATGAAAGTGAGTTAGTAGAAATTTCAGAAGTTCCCAACCTAATGGGCAGCATACATGAAACTGTCACTGCAGAAAGTAAAGAGGTTGGTGAGGAATGTCGACAACCTGCAAATCTTATTGAGGAGATTCAAAGAATAGTGCAAAAAATAGACAGTTCTGAGCTAGCTGTTCAAAATCCTAAAAATCAACAAATTTAGTCTTTAGAAATTCTTTTTCCAGACGAAGAAAATGGTCTTTGGACCATGGAGTTTGATGGCACATCAGGAAGAGAAAGAGCAGGAATTGGTGTTTAGATACTTCAGACATTACATCAGCCACACAAAATTCCTCGGCATGTGAGAATGAGCTCTTACAAGCTAGCCTTTGAATGTTCAAATAATGAGGTGGAATATGAGGCATTGATTGCTAGCTTCAAAATTCTGAAAAATTTCAAAGCAAAAAAGATTTATGTTTATGGCAACTCCAAGTTAATGATCAAGTAGGTAAAAGGGGAATAAAGGGCCAAACACCCAAGAATGAGAGCTTATCACAATACTGTACTTGATATTCTCAAAACTTTTTCAGAATATACATTATCTCTTATTCCTAGAACTCAAAATGTCATAGTTGATTCACTTGCCACTATAGCCAGTATGGTGAAGATTCCTTTCCATTCTAATCATAAGTACTCCTTCCATGTTAAGCATCGCCCAGATGTCCTAGATAACATGAGGTTTTGGCAAGTGTTTGGTGATGATAAGCAAATAAATAGTTTTCTGCAGTTGGAAGGAGAATTTCAGAATTCTGACATTGATGATGTATACCATTTTGATGATTCTCACATCCATTCAGCGGAAAATGAAGTATTGCAGCTCAAGGACAACAACATTCCAAGAGGCTTGGTGCCTTTGGAGGAGTTATTTGACAGGGATAATATCGCCAAGAAGCCCACCATGGTTCCTACTGAAAAGGGAGTAGAAGATGTCAACATTGGCACAACTGAAAATCGTAAATTGGTCAAACTATCTAAGTCTCTATCTCTTGAAACAAAGGGTAAGTACATGTCTTTAATGAAGGAATTTGCTGATGCGTTTGTTTGGGATTACTCTGATCTGGAATTTTATGATAAGAGTACCATTCAGCCCGTTATTCCTATAAAGCAGGATTAAAAGCCATTTCGCCAGAAATTGAGAATCAATCCCAAGTTACTGCCATCAATTGAAAAAGAGGTAAATAAATTTTATAAGTCTGGAATAATTGTTCCCATTCAATTTTTTGAATGGATGTCTAATCTAGTACCTGTGAGGAAAAAGTCTGGGGAAATTCGTCTATGTATTGATTTAAGAAATCTCAATAATTTGTCCCTAAAAGAAAACTATCCCCTGCCTAAGCTGGATCACATACTTCAGAAGGTTGTTGGATGCTCTAGGATGTCACTGCTTGATGGATACTTTGGGTACAATCAAATTCTGGTACACAAAGACGATCAACTCAAGACAACCTTTACAACGCCATGCGGTACATTCATGTATGCCAAGATGCCTTTTGGGCTGAAGAATGCAGGAGCTAGTTTTTAGCGGGCTATGGACATAGAATTTGGAAATGAAAAAGATATATTTCTGATTATCTATCTTGATGATCTAAGAATATTTTCAAAATCTGATGAAGATCACTTGCATCACTTGAGGATTGTTTTTCAAAAATGTAGAAAATTTGGCATCTCACTTAACCCAAAGAAGAGCTTGTTCGCCATGGAAGAAGGTAAGCTACTAGGACACATCATCTCTAAAGATCGCATCCGCATTGATCCTGCCGGAGTGGAGGCTATTCAACAATTATATTTCCCTAGGAACAAGAAAGAGATTCAATTGTTCAATGGGAAAATTAATTTTTTGAGGAGATTTATTCCTAATCTAGCTGAGCACTTGAAAGAAATGACAAATATGTTGAAGATGGACAGTGGGGTAAAGTGGTCTTTGGAGGCCAAGAAATTATTTCATGTCGTAAAGTTTGCATTATCTACTACTCCTATTTTGATTAGCCCAAGTTATAGCTCAGATTTCATCATTTTTTCTTTTTCTTCTAAGCACACATTAGCAACAATACTAATGTAGAAAAAAGATCAGAAAAATGAGCAGCCTATAGCATTCTTTAGTCTCATTATAAGATAAGCAACATTGAGATATAATATTATTGATAAACAGACATTGGCATTAGTAAAATCCCTCAAATATTTCCGAGTTTATCTTCTACATTCACATACTATTGCTTATGTCCCTACTGTAGCGATAAAGGAAATTCTTATGCAAATAGATCCAGAAGGCAGAAGATGAAAATGGATTACAGCAATGCTAGAATATGACTTGGAGATCAAACCTACAAAGCTCATCAAAGGACAAGGGTTAGCCAATATTATGGTGTAATCAAATCTACATGCACTGGATATTAATTTGATGGTTGCACTATCAGAAGAATCAAAAGAAAAGGACCATTTCTTGCAAGTGTCTGATATGTTCATGTCTTCACCTTGGTACTCCGACATTGCCTATGTTTGCAGCACTTGAGTCCTCCTCCGAAATTTACCAAAGGTAAAGTTAAACCATTGAAACTAAAAGCTTCCAAATATTGTATTATGGATGATGTTTTATTTTGGAAATATCTTGGAGGTGTGCTGCTAAATTATTTAATAGAAAATGAAGCTAAAGATATAATGAAAGATTTTCATAGGGGATATTGTGGCGGTCATCATTTTTGGAAAACTACAACAAACAACATCTTAAGAGTTGGTTTCTGTTGGCCCACCCTCTTTTCTGATACATACAAAAAAATCATGAGATGCCATGAATGTCAACATTTTCAAGGAAAGAGGAAACTTCTGCCATTACCACTACAACCTATTTTCATTTTAGCTCCTTTCCAGCAGTGGGGTCTTGATTTCATTGGAAAAATCCATCCTTCATCTTCAACACAACACAAATGGATATTAACAACCACTGACTAGTTTACAAAGTGAATTGAAGCTATCCCAACCAGGAAAGCCACTGATTCTATCATCATTCAGTTTCTGGAGTCTTATATCTTGTCTATATTTGGCTGCCCACAGAAAGTAATAACAAACAATGCTATTGCTTTTAAATAAAAAAGAATGGTGGATTTCTGTGCCAAATATCATATTGTGCTAGGATATTCTACTACTTATCATCCACAGGGGAACGACTTGGCTGAATCTTCCAACAAATCTTTGGTTAACATCATCAAAAAGGTCTTGGAGGTGAACAAGAAGAATTGGCATAAAAAACTCAGCAGTTCTTTGTGGGCAGACAGGGTCAGCACCAAAAATTCAATAGGTATGTCTCCTTTCCAGCTGGTATATGGAGTTGACACAATATTTCCTTCATCTCTTGTTGTCCCAATAATGAAAATCCTACAGGAATTGGATAGTGAAACTAATGACATACAAAGGAGAATAAACCAGATGATTAATTTACAATAGACAAGAGAAGAAGTCTTTAAAAACACATCCAAACTCCAAGAGAAAATCAAAAAGATTTATGATCGCAAAACCAAGGAAGACAATTTCAATTTGGGAGATGTAGTCCTTGTCTGGGATGCTAGAAATGAAGACAAAGGCAAACATGGTAAGTTTGAGAACTTGTGGAAGGGGCCTTACAAAATTTCTTCTTTCAGAGGAAAGAATGCTTTCTTGTTGGAAGAGATGGATGGAAAAGATTATTCAGGAGGGGTGACCAATGGTAGGCTTCTCAAGCACTACTATATCTAAAATCCAGAAAAGTCGTCATCATTGTACATACCAGTGTGTATTTTAATTCTAGCATTTTAGATAGCTATCATTAGTGTTTGAAGCCCAAAGTGAAGGCCCTAAGGCTCTTTGAGTCAATACTGTTTTCATTTTTTTTTTAATATAGTTCTTTTGTCATGTCAAAAGGTCAGTCATTCTCAAGTCAAAAAAAAAAATAGTTTTTATGCATGTTGACTCCATTGCCCAATGAATAAGGATACTTGATCTATGGTGTTCTTGACACCTCCAAGGAGCTTCCATCCCCAGTTGGAGCCAATGTTAGTGTCAGTCTTGTTAGCCTATCACCTGGATCAAAAAATGCTTTTACCATGATCTTTTCAGGCTTTCATCATTAAATTTTTCTCTTACTAGGTTTACACATCAAATTTGGTCATTGTATGGTCAGTCCAAGATGGAGTCATTGTTTGAAATTCCACTCATGTTGGTTGCTTATCATACACCATGAATATGGGTCAAGTCATCATCATCATTCCATTAGGTCTTAGGTCATCCATTAGGTCCCCAAGGTCCACCATTTCCATAAAAAAAGCTAGAAATAAGTCAAACATGACAAAGCAACAATTGAAGAATTGATCATTATTTATTCACACACTTTTCATATTTTCATGAAATTGAAGGTTTCAGAAGAAGGAAGCTCCAGCACTCAGGAGATCAAAAAGCACATTTGCAATGGTAAAGGTAAAACCTGTCTTCAAAAAAGTGAAATCAGTTCACAAAGGAGGGTTGGTTTCTTTTCTCTTTTTGAAAAAATGAAGAAATTATCCCTATATAAACTCAAAAAGACTCAAAACCTTTTCATTCATGTCTCATTCACTCCTCATCACCGAGCTCACTCGGCCAAAAAATTGAAAAACCTCTTTCCTTAGGAGAAGTTGGCCACAATTTGGAGGTGCTGAGCATAGATACACTGCGCTATGCTTTGAAGGCAGGCGCTATACGTAGGTGAACTGCACTACGCATAGGAGAACTGCGTTATGCGTAGGACAAAGTACCCGAAACTCACCCAAATTTTCCCAAAATTCAAAATTTTTGCTTTCAAGCTTGGTCAAATTGCTTTCTAAGGCTGAGGAACAAGTAAGTACATCATTTCCCTCTATATTTTCTTTCCCATTTTCATTCCATGTAATTAATTTCTCAAGCTAGGGTTTGTAGCAAAAGTTCCATGGGAAATGCTAGGGTAGAAATGGTCATCATCACTTTTCATCTCCAAAACATGTAAATTGATATTCTACACCTGCACACATGTCTGATGAGTCATTTTGACCAATTCATCCACCTCTAAACAAAGTTTAAACACTAAAAAAACAAAACCCTAGCTCATTCCTAGAGTTATTTTGGGCAAATCTTATCATAAACCTTCTTGGTCTCACTTACAAGCAGCCACATTTGTTCACTATTTTCCTCACTCATTTCCATCAGTTTTTCAAAGCCATCTCATCTTTCATAAAATCCCTCCCATCATTTTGTCAAAATCTCTCACACGTCACTTCATTTTCATTCTCACCTCACATTTATTTTCACATCTTGCTGCTAGGATTTTGTGTCTTCATGGAGGTTGAATCTTCACCAGAAAGAAAGAGACAACACAAAGGAGGGAGGATTCTCAGATATGAACCATCAAATTGCAACCAAATCAACTCCTATCCTTTCATCAAGCAATTCTTTGAGGATGTTCGTTGTTTGGAATTTTGTAAAAGAGTAAGTGAAGAAGGGTTTTATCAGCAGCTGACAGATTGGGTAGCTACACAATTGAAAGGGGAGATTGTTGTCATCACTGGTATTGATTTTAGCTTCTCAATGGCCTCCATCTCACTGGCAATTGGTTTGCTAAACAATGGCGAATATTGGTTCAAGGGAATGAATTTAGATCTTGAAACCTACAAGCCCTTCTTAAAGGCTCCATAGAAGGATACACATACTCGCCTCATGCCTTTCAGATATTTTCTTGAGAAGTAGGCCCCTTTAATGAAAACCATCATGAGGTTCTTTACCTATGAAGGTAGATTCTCTAGGTTGTATTCCTGTCATATTCACCTCTTGATGCACTTCACATCTCAAAAGCCACTCAACATGTGCAATTACGTGTTCAGGAGCATTTCAAAAATGTCTGAGAAGATACACTTAAAGGACAAAGAGAACTCTCCAAGATTGTTTCATCACAATCTCATCAAAGCTAATGCACCAAACTAGAAAAGGTAAAGAGAAAATGACATCAAGCGATCCTGAAGCATCAGAGGTAAAAGGGAAAAGGAAAATACCAAGAACCAGAGGTCTTAAGGAAGCTTTGCAAGAGAAACAAAAATAAATGTTGCTTAATGAAGAAATTGACTTAAAAGAAAGGATTGCCTTAGAGGTAAATCAAGATAAAGAATATTGGTTTAATAGGGTGAATGAACACTTAGAGAAGCTCCTGGAGAAGGCAAACAGAGATAATCAAATTCTCAGACACATGGCGCATCATTATCAAGCTCAAAACATGATCGCCAATGTCAAAGTGAAACAACTTGAAAACAAGCTCAAGGTGGCCAAAAAAGATCAAAAGGATGAGGGAAACTTGGAGATGCTTTCTGAAGCATCCATGAAGCTATAAAAAACTCATTTTTACACCTTCCCTCCAATTTTGATCCAATTCTGAGCATTTTGAGTGTTTTGGCAGTTTTTGGTCTAAATTCAGAAATTTGGCCTTTCCAGAAGCGCAATGCTTTTTCCTCAGGCATCCATTTGAGGAAAGGTCTACATTTTTGGAAAGGTCTTGGCATCCTTTAAAATCAATTTTCCCAGATTTTGCAGAGGTGGCTTAGTTTGGGAGAAAAGTACAAACAAGTGGCAAAAAACTAGCATTTTGGACCATTTTTTGACACGCGCTGTGCTTCTGGAGTGACCTTGGGAGAATGGATTTTTGAAGGTCTTCCCATGCTCCAAATTCATAAATTCTAGCTATTCTGGAAACTCGAATTGAAGGGCTAGTTGACTGTTCTCTCATATTTGCAGTTTGACCCTTGGAAGGCACCTCAAAATTAGCTCAATGTCGGCGTTGCGCTTCTACATTTTTTATGTTTTTATTTGCAAAATTTCACTGTGTAAAATTTCTAATTTCTAGTCAAACTTGGTCAAGGTCAAGATTCTCTATGTAATGGCATAAGTCACGAGGCTAGGTGATGTAGGCATGAATAAATGTATATCATAGGTTGTCTTTTATGTTTATTAGGCCTCATAAAAGAATCAAAATCCTAATCAAACTCTTCATGAGGTGTTCAAGTTGCACCTTCTCGCTCTCACCTGTTGGTTGAGAGAATTTTGGAGTCAGTTCCTCCACCAAGGAATTCGACTCCTGAAGGTGGGAAAGTGGTCTAGGAGAGTCTATAAGTACTATTTCACTTCAGGAGAAGAGGGTTGAACTTTTTGTGAAGGAGGCTTGCATTGTAATCATCTTGCAGCTAATATAGATACAAGTTGCAACTATTTTCAAGGAACTCTAGCCTAGTGAGTTCATTGTGCTTGTACTTCATTCCTTTTGTTTTCTCATGGTCTAAACATCTTTATATACATTATATCTCTCCTTTCTATGAATGCCTTTGAGTGAAATATTCATAATTCTTGTTTTTCAAGCTCTGTCATCTGGTTTTCATAGTTATGTGTTTTGTCTTCACGGTGCCTTGATGGTACCATTTTCAATGGTTTGAAGATGGGATTTCTGTCACACAACGTGGGGTTGTTGTAGTCCAGCAGTCAGGATGGACAGCTCAGGGGTGCTTGGGTATTGCCTGTGCTTGTAAAGAATAATCAGTTTTCGGAAGAAACTTTGAGAATAATCGGAACCATGGAGATGTGGTGGAGAGGTTGATCAAAATGTTGAATTTCAAGGGCGATCAGGAAGGGGAGACTCGAAAAGCGGCTGTAGAGATAATGTCCGAATTGATAAACAAAAACTGAAATTGCATTTGGGTGACCACCATCGCTGGTTCAATGGAATCTGTAGCATCTTTACTGTTCTCTACAGAGGACTGAAGTCGGGAAGACTTTAAGCTTTTTTCTATGGGGCTGACCATATTGAAAAAGTTAGCAGAAGACTGCTCCAACTACGCTAAAAATGGAAGCAGTAGAGGACTACTTCCTATGGTTCAGCGTTAAATCGGTTTCCATTACATTCGATCTCGGAAGTTGTTGTTGTTGTCAGAATTCAACATATCCGTAGACATATCACATTTAAGAAGTTAGTGTATAATGTTTATGTAGTTTAATTTGGAAATAATGTTTACATTATAAACAGATTGTTGCTTTGTTGAGTGGGTTGTGCGGTTAAGATATTTTTTAATGATAATTTTTTAGTTTAAAGATTGTAGTATCTTATAAACTTTACATAAACCTCATATATACTGGATGTAATTGTGTGATCTAAAATACAGTTTGAGTGGGCCTAATGGTTAAGAGCATGTGTTTCCTCTTAAGAGGTCACAGATTCAAAACCAGAATGGGGTAGAGTATGTATGCCTTCGTAGACTTAGCAGTCAAATCGCTACACCGAGGTCCCTTGTCCCACAAACACAAACAAGGGGGTCTCATACACCAATTTGCACAGAGGTCCCTTGTCCCACAAACACAAACAAGGGGGCCTCATACACCAATTTGCACAGAGGTCCCTTGTCCCACAAACACAAACAAGAGGGTCTCATACACCAATTTGGTGTCTGGCTTGGCTGTGACCTTAAAATGGATAATAAAAAAAATATTTGTACATCTTTGTTTTCTTTCTATCTATAAATTAATGTTATAATTATAAAAGAACTATGTTACTAAAATAATTTAGTTTATTAATGATATTATCTTTGTTTTCTTTCTATTTATTGATTGGTAGTTTAATTATAAAAAAAGCTTTATCAATAAAATAAATTGGTTTATTAATGATATTATCTTTGTTTTCTTTCTATTTATAGATTGGTATTTTAATTATAAAAAGAACTATGTCAATAAAATAAATGGGCTTATTAATGATATTATCTTTGCAGGATGCATTTTTTGATATTAGATTTTCAAAAAAGACTCAACTATATTTTTTTTAAGAAAAATAAAATTGATTATTTATAAAAATGATTTAATAAAATTTGTTTTATATTTTATATTTCAAATCAAATTAGTGGAAGGTGAATAGTTTCAGATTAATAAGCCTTGCGATTAAGTTTACTAGAACGAACAATTATTTAGAAACTAATGATCTATCCAGGCCTAAGTGATTCTCCGTGAACCTTATGCTTCCGCGTGACAAGGGAAAAACAAAATTAATTGTGGCATGTGATTAATCATAAAAGCTGTGCTGCTGACGCCATTCTGAATTGGTCGATAGGTAGAGATGATAAAATTCATACATTGATATCCCGCACCCATGTACCTTTATTTCCGATAACTTAGCACAGCAAAATATTCGCGATGCTAATTCTATGGCGAAGACTCGTTCTCATAGCTTTCACCTTCCTCGCCGTACCACTTATTGCTGCAGAGGCCATGGAGGATCGTCGGCAGGGCGATGCTTCAGTCATCAACTGTGAATCCGTCCTCGCCCTCACAAATCACTCTCAGGCAAATCGCTCGCATGAGTTCCTGCTTGGCCGCGCGCTGTTGAACCCTAACGTGAGTTTTAGGTCGCTGCTTTAGCTCAAGTAAAAGCAAATTCTATTGATTTTATTGGATGTCCAACCTGCCCCGCCTACTGGATGTAGTACTGGTTCATAGCGATTTTTATTTCCATCACAGTTTTTTAATTAATGCCTTTTGACATGCGGGGCGATAGAGAAATATAAGGGAAAGTGGAATAAGAAAGTAGTAGGAATAAACGGCGAACCTTATATTTCTATATCGCCCCCGCATGTCAGGCGGCATTAATTAAAAAACTGTGATGGAAATAAGAATCGCCCTGGTTCATAGGTATGACATTGATTAGTACGACCTGACCACGTTGCTTGGTCTGGTCAGAGGGGACGGATAAGATGAACCAGCACCGCTGATTGGCAGGATTGAACCCAGACAACTGGATCTTTTAGGTGGACCCGGAGTTGGGGTGCACAAATAATGAGGGATTGCGGCACTGGTTCAGTTACGGAGAAAGTTGCATTTCTTGGTTTTCGTCACTGGTCCCCCTAATAAAAGTCCAAAAATGCGCTTACAATGTCATTGGTTTGGCGCTGCAGTACATGGCGTAGTTTCCCGGGAAATAGTTGGTTAACCAGAGCTGACTTACTCTAATGGATTAGTGGGGATCACATTTAGCTTATCATCTGTGGTAACCATGGTTGGAATTTGATTTTTTTTTATCCGTCAGAAAAAATGCATGGCGTAGTTTGCCGGGAAATAGTTGGTTAACCAGAGCTGACTTACTCTAATGGATTAGTGGGGATCACATTTAGCTTATCATCTGTGGTAACCAAGGTTGGAATTTGATTTTTTTTATCCGTCAAATATTTTTTTTTGACGTTTTGATTTTTATGTTGGTGTTCAAAATTTTGCCTTTAACTATAATATTTTAATAATAAATAAATTATTTGTTAATAAAAGTTTAATTAAAAAATCATTTTTCAATAAAGGAGTGATGTTAAAAAATTTCACATATTTATCATAAGAAAAGCAATATGATCATAACACATAAATGACGTGTTGAACTCTAAAGTGAGTTTTAATCATTTTTTTATGGGATCCACAACTACCAAACCATCTAGATTTCACTCATGAGTTCTTCTCCAAAACATAAGATATAAAAATTATGGGTAACTCTAGAAATCTATTCCACTCACATCGGGTCTGCTTTTATTACAATCAATTTACTCCTATTTCAATATTCTCAATTTTGGTTTTTATTAGACCATTTAAATGTTGTAATTTTAGTGAAGAAAAATGGATTTTTTCCACCAATGTAAACATAAAAGTTTCCTAAGAAGAAATTTCCATCTCAAGGATTGTAGAGTTGACTGGACATTATCCTCTAGGCTCCTTGTCCTCTCCACCATTAGAATCACATGAAATCGAGTAAAACCAACGCAACGTATTAAAAGTATTTTAGTATTTCATAAAATTTTCATCTATGTGTGTTGGGGAGTAACATATCCTAAGTAGAGGAAATCTTTAAGTTAGACAAAGAATCAATACAATAAAAACAATTACTACATAAGACATGCATAACCAACTCTGCTATAATCCACCCTATTTATTTTCCTTCTCATTAGTGAGAAATAACAAGACAATATATGGCTAGTGTACATGTTTCACATGGAAAAATTTAAAATATGTTTGATAGGCATCATATGTTAGATATGTTTACTTCATTGACGATGGTAAGCTTAGAGGAATTTCGCAGGTGTTTACAATTGTAGGAATTTCGACTTTGTTTCCAAGTGAACAATTACCGACGTGAACTCGTGTATCCTTGCATTGAGATAGATGAATAGAGGTTCCTAGTGCGGGATTGGAACTGCAAAAGCCACGTGCAGTAGTCCAGATTCTATGAAAAATGTAAATATATGTTGAATTTGTAGAATTGAAAAAATAAATGAAAACTTGACCATTGATAATATCTCCCTTACAATTTCTTACTCTTGAATTTAGAGTGTTAAACTAATGGCACCTAACTCACTCCTTGGCACTGATTTTAGAATTGCCTCACAAAGCTTCAGGCTTAATAACCCTCTAAACCAAAGTTTAATAACTCTCTAAAATTAACTTATGAGTGAGATAGGGTGAATTTTAACTAGATGGTTGCTCCTACTACTCAGATTATAAATTATTATAAATGTTTATTAAAAAATTGTTAGTTTTATCATTATAAAAAAGTTACGTTGGTTAATAATGATGAGAAATTTGTAGCGCAAAGGCTTATTGAAAAAAACAAAGAATTAAAACCAACTTATAAAAATAAGTTGCACCAGTTTGGGTAAGAAGAAAATGGTTTTGCAAAGTTCACCAAAGAGAGTTCCTTGCAATACTAAATTACAAATAACAAATAACAAACACTTTTTTATAGTAATAAACATATTCTTAATAGTAAGATACTTAAACATATTTAAAAATTTTACAGTAATAAACATATTCTTAATGGTAAGATACTAGAATATATTTAGAACTCACATGGATTAAGGGTAGTAAGGGTTGCACTTCAACCAAAATCATAAGTGCCTAGCAACAACCCATTCTTAACTTAATAGTTGTTGAAGGCATAGGAAGCATGGACAGGGTCAAAATACACTCCACCCTATTGTATTGGAGTGCAAACTATGTCTTTGAAGCCATAAGCGTAATCCAGTGCCACATGCAACATGTTGTTATCAACATTGTTATTAGCCATGCACCAAGTGGTGCCTACTCGTGGTCGTCAAAGGAATAGTGTAGATGAATAGTTTCTCAAGAAAAAAACTTGCTTCCTCAACTTCCCCAAAACCTATTAAACTAACATAAAATTCCTATTAAAATCTAAAATAAACCAAACAAAGAAACCCAACATAAAAATGTATATAAATCATGTAGATAAGTTATGTAAATAGATACAAAATAATATAATCATACACCACCCCATTTTTGTCCAACGAGAAAACAAGGTGAAGAATATACACATATCTGAGGAGGACGACAAACCACAAAGTAGTAAATCGGAGAGGCCATTGAAAGCAACCACCATTACGCTCTCTTCCATGCTCTAATGGCTACCTAGCACTCAACTCTTCCTTTACAACAAGGGGGCATTTCCAATTTAATGCCTTAAAATATATAAAATAGAAAAATGTGATACACCCTTATAATAAAAATCTCAGGAGGTCTTTTAGAGGATTTATTTGCTATGCACAAGTCCTGGAGACTCTTTGGTAATAGAATACAACTCTAGGTTTAGCCACCCTTTTTATTAGAGAGTCGCAAACATTCCTCGTTGAAGAAAGACAATTAAAGTGATTCAACCTTTGAAGGTGAATCTAGAGATGTAGCCCATTGGGGGGGCGCGGGGGGTGCTAAACTCCGTTATCATCCTAGTTTTGGTGATGCTCTTTATTTATGCTTGACTATGTTGTTTTATATGTGTTTTAAGTTACAATATTGTGATGAAATTTGCATTATTATGGATAAAATTATAACTTAAATTAATAATCCCTTACAATATTCAATGAGAGTATATTATTGCAACTTTTATGTGCTCTAAATTTTTTAGATCAATAACTTAATTAATTCTTACATTCATGTAATTACCTCCTAAATTCAACTAATCTTATTTTCATGGAGTCAATAAATGGGTAGAGAGGGGGCTCTTTATTAGACATAATTTGGTCATTAAGAAGAAAATTTGAATTGAAGAAAATGAGCTTTAAAAGAGTGGATTTATTCAAGAGACAATAAATATCCATTCATGTAAGCAAAAAATTCAAATTTAAGAAGAGGAACCTGAAAAGAGTGCACTTCATGAAGAAAATAAGCATTCTCATGAAGGATACTTACATTCAACAAATAGGGTTCATCTTCCTCAACTCAAATTTTACCATGAACAAATCTTACATTGAGCAATTTTCGTATTGGGTGGAAGAATAACCAATTCCCATGTGTTTTTCTCAATGTGGGAATCATAATTCTATTTCATTGCTACCTCTAAAAAGGGGTTACCTTCATAATTTACATATGTATGGGGTTTGATCCAAGAGCCATATAAAAGTGATTAAGAAATAGAGGATTTGTGGTAGTAAGAGCTTGTGGAAGGTCCAAAAACTATAATTTTGTGCTACATCGATAGGTAGGATCACTCACCAAATCAACAACTACATAAAATGTTTGTTATACCCATTGAGTGTTAGTTTTCACAAATATGCATGGACATATGATAAAGATATACACAATCTAATATCTTATGAAATAATTAGAAAAACAATAAATAGAAATGTAAGATAAAAGAAGGGAGAGACATGGATTACATAGAAAAACCCTAATAAGGGGAAACATCCATGGAAGTAGCTCATTTATTCTCTAGATAAACTCCAAATGATACAAGGCTACACCCCCACACAAGTATTATAGATCATTACATTTTCACCCTTGAACACTCAATAAAGTCTCCTTTACCTCTATTATATATTAAAGAGTGAAAGGAAAACAAATCTCATGATACACTTGGTATAAAAGCTTTCTACAATATGGTGATCTACTAAAGGAAAACATATTCAAAAGACCAACAAGAAGTCATTAATACATTCAGGTGAAAATGTGAAGTTGGGTTACACTTTTGTGAAAAATGCCTCCGAAAAATTCCTAACGACATTTTTCAACCGGGCAAAAAAAAAAAAATCGGTCGAATTCCTTAAATTTATTCATTTGAACTTTTGGTCGGTTAGATTAATTTTGATCATTAAACGAAATTTTAGCTGGAGTTGAAAAAGTCAGCAAAACATAGTTCTCCCAAATAAATAATTCGACCGAAAATATTGTTTGGCCAAACTAGTTGTTCGGCCAAACTAGGTTTTTAATTCAGTTGAAAAAATATTTATATATGTCGGGCCATACACTATTGCGAAGTTTTCTGCTCTGTTGATTTTTCTGTTGTGTGAAAATTGAGCACTATTGTGTTGTGTCGTGTGTTGTCGAGGTATGTTGTGTCATGTGGTCTGTTATCGAGCATTGTTGTGTGGTCTATTGTCGAGCGTTGTTGTGTGATTTGCTACTAAGCGCTGAAACCAACCAGGTGATTGACACATTTTGTTTTTTATGAACGTTTTAATTTATTGAAATATTTTTTATGATATTTGTGTGATGTTTTTTTTTTTTTTTTTGCAGCGTGGATGATTTTTGAACCTGCTCATCCACCCTCACCGTTGGAAGATTTATCTCCTCGTCCACCCTCATCACTGGAAGATTTCTCTCCTCGTTCATGCTTGTCGTTGGAAGCTCCTCGTTTGGACCAGGTAAGTCGTTGTCAACAGTAAATTATTTTAGTAGAGAATAAGCTTTTGTATCCAGTAGGAAATGAAGCCAAGTAGTGTAGGTTGTTGCTATGAATGTCATCATTGGCTCTATTCATATCTCCTATTTTTATTTTCTTTTATATCAATTTCCTAATGGCAATGTAATCTTGTATTTTTCCTTTTTTTTTAATGATAATGGATGTTCCTTGTTCCTCCCATTTATACCACTGAAAAAATAACAATATCAAACAAATTTACCGGTGTTCTCCAGAAAATCACTACGAACGTAATCAATCTCAAATTCTTATCTTCTGCGAACTATATGCATCCATCCACTTTCCAGCATCATAGGAATATCATTCATTATTAAGATGGGCCTTATGATTGTAACATCTCCACTTCTCATGACTCTAACCCAAAATACATTAACAGAGAATATATGCAAGTGGATAACATTTGAATTATTTGTATAATGGTAAGAAACATGCCTTGTTCTTTTGTCATGTTGAAGATAAATATGTAACATAATGTAAGCTTAATCAAATCTAAGTGATTAGGGAAACATGAAACCCTTGTTCATTGCTATACAGGTAATGTTCAACCTTATGTAGAAGTGTGATGAGTACATGTAACTGATTATGGAAACAATGTATACAACTAGTGTTATAACAAAACCAGTAATCTTAATCATACAAGAAACACAGAACCATTACCGTTGTTACTTAGATTAAGTGAATATCTCAAATTACACAAAGGTATAAGCTTAGTTATGATATATTTCCCATGTATTGAATATGGGAACACTGGTGATTAATGTCCACAATAGATATGGCTTAGTAAGTTCTATGTAAGTCGTTTTTTATTAGAGTTACAAGCTTATATAGTCATAACAAGAATAAGACATTCATGTACAAGCTCGTAATACACTCTCTATCTCTGTTGGGATTTTAGATTCTAATCCATGTCCATCTTTTTCATTTTCCATTCGGTGAAAAGGCTTTAGTAGTTGGCTCAGTCCTTCATTTGGATATGGAAAAATTGAATCTGCACTTATTTTGAGTTCCCCTGGAGAGGGAAATCTTACAAAAAATAGATAAGAAATCTCAATATTTCGTTTAGACATATAAGGATTAAACTTATAATGAAAATCTAGACAACAATCAAATTTACCTGTAACCATTTGCATTGCCTTTGAAGGGCTTCATGGTATGCACCCATCCTTTTCCAACATCGCAGGAACATCATTCATTGTTAGGTTGGGTCTTATGATTATAATATCTCCACTTCTCATGACTCTGACCCAAAATACATCAATAGATAATATATGCAAGTGGATAACATTTGCATTCTCCGTATAACAGTAAGAAACAAGCCTTGTTATTTCATTGTGTTGAAGATAAATCTCTAACATAATGTAGGCTTAATCTGATCTAAGTGATTAAGGAAACCTGAAACCCCTGTTCGTTTCTATACAAGTAATATTCAATCTTATGTAGAAGCATGATGAGTACTTGTAATTAATTATGGAAACAACGTATACAACTAGTGTTACAACAAAACCAATAATCTTAATCATACAGGAAACATAGAACCATTACCATTGTTACTTAGATTAGGTGAATAACTCGTATTACACAAAGGTATAAGCTTAGTTATGATATATGTCCCATGTATTGAACATGGTAACACTGGTGATTAATGTACACAATAGATATGGGTTGGTAAGATGTAAGTAAGTCGTGTTTGATTAGAGATTACAAGCTTAGATCGTCATAATTGGAATAGGACATTCATGTACAAGATCGTAATACACTCTTTGTGTCTACTGGGATTTTAAATTCCAATCCACGTCCATCTTTTTCCTTTTCCATTCAGTGAAAAGGCTTCATTAGTTGGCTCAGTACTTCACTCTAATCTGGGAAAATTGAATCTACACTTATCCTGGGTTCTTTTAGAGAGGGCAATATCTGTTTACAAAAAATAGAAAAGAAATCTCAATATGTCGTTCAAAATTATAAGCATTGAACTTGTTACTCTTATTTGTTGTTACAGTTATTTCTTGTTACTACACATTGATGAATTTATAATTAATGTTCAATAATGGGTAGCAAAACTGTGGTCTGCACATACAGTGCATGATAGCCTTGAAATAACTGGTAGAACCCCTGGTTGACAAATAAATGTGGATTGGGTGTGTTAGTGTCAGTCTTGTTAGCTTGTCACCTGGATCAAAAAATGCTTCTACCATGATCTTTTCAGGCTTTCATCATCAAATTTTTCTGTTACTAGGTTTAAACAACAAATTTGGTCATTGTATTGTCAGTCCAAGTTGGAGTCATTGTTTTAAATTCCACTCATGTTGGTTGCTTATCATACACCATGAAAATGGGTCAAGTCATCATCATCATTCCAATAGGTCTTAGGTCATGCATTAGGTCCACCATTTCCATTAAAAAAAACCAGAAATAAGTCAAACATGACAAAGCAATAGTTGAAGAATTGATCATGATTTATTAGCAGATTTTTCATAATTTCATGACATTAAAGGTTTCATAAGAAGGAAGTTCCAGCACTCGGGAGATCAAAAAACACATTTGCAATGGTAAAGGTAAAATTTGTCTTCAAAAAAGTGAAATCAGTTCACAAAGGAGGGTTGGTTTCTTTTCTCTTTTTGAACAAGTGTAGAAATTATCCCTATATAAAGTCAAAAAGACTAAAAAACTTTTCATTCATGTCTCATTCACTCCTCATCACCGAGCTCACTCGCCCAAAAAAGAAAAAAACATCTTTCCCTAGGAGATTTTTGCCAAAAATTGGAGGCATTGTGCATAGATACACTATGTTGCGCTTTGAAGGCAGGTGCTGCGCGTAGGTGAACTGCACTGTGCGTAGGAGAATTGTGCTACGCGCAGGATAGAGTACCCGAAACTCACCCAAATTTTCTCAAAATTCAAAATTTTTTCTTTCAAGCTCAGTCAAATTGCTTTCTAAGGCTGAGGAACAAGCAAGTACATCATTTCTCTCTATATTTGCTTTCCCATTTTCATTCCATGTCAATAATTTATCAAGCTAGGGTTTGTAACAAAAGTTCCATGGGAAATGCTAGGGTAGAAATGGTCATCATCACTTTTTATCTCCAAAACATGTAAATTTATATTCTACACCTGCACACATGTTTGATGAGTAATTTTGACCAGTTCATCCACCTCCAAACAAAGTTCAAACACTAAAAAAACAAAACCCTAGCTCATTCCTAGAGTTATTTTGGGCAAATCTCATCATAAACCTTCTTGGTCTCACTTACAAGCAGCCACATTTGTTCACTATTTTCCTCACTCGTTTCCATCAGTTTATCAAAGCCATATCATCTTTCGTAAAATCCCTCCCATCATTTTGTCAAAATCTCTCACACATCACTTCATTTTCATTCTCACCTCACATCTATTTTCACTTCTTGCTGCTAGGATTTTGTATCATCATGGAGGTTGAATCTTCACCAGAAAGAAAGAGACAACACAAAGGAGGGAGGATTCTCAGATATGAACCATCAGATTGCAACCAAATCAACTCCTATCCTTTCATCAAGCAATGCTTTGAGGATGTTCATTGTTTGGTATTTTGTAAAAGAGTAAGTGAAGCAGGGTTTTATGGGCAGCTGACAGATTGGGTAGATACACAATTGAAAGGCGATATTGATATCATCACTGGTATTGAATTTATTTTCTCAGTGGCCTCCATCTCACTAGCAACTGGTTTTCCAAACAATGGCAAATATTGGTTCAAGGGAATGAATCTAGATCTTGAAAACTACAAGCCCTTCTTAAAGACTCCATAGAGAGATACACATACTCACCTCATGGCTTCCAGATATTTGCTTGAGAAGTATGCCCCTTTAATGAAAACCATCATGAGGTTATTTACCTGTGAAGGTAGATTCTCCAGGTTGTATGCCTATCATATTTGCCTCTTGATGCACTTCACATCTCAAAATCCACTCAACATGTGCAATTACCTGTACAGGAGTATTTCAAAAATTTCTATGAAGATACAGTTAAAGGACAAGGAGCACTCTCCAAGATTGTTTCATCACAATCTCATCAAAACCATTTTTCTTCATCAGCTGGCAGAGAGGGGTATGGCTTTGGAAGCCGTTTTAGAAACAGATTTAAAATGGCATGAGGAAAATGCAGCATCTCAGTCCCCAAGTGCACCAAAACAACAAACAGAGATGGGGTCATCTAGAAAACCAATAGAGAAGACTTAGCTACACAAACCAGAGGTGACCAAAGTGTATAAGAAAGGACAGAGGCTTGTGTTTTCTTCTCACAAAGAGAAAGGGCCCAAGCCTTCTTCATCGACAAAGCATGAATTGACAGCAAAACATAAGGAGGTAGTGGAGCATGAGTTTGAGCTAATTGATTCAGAGCCAGAAGATCAAACCACAAGCATGAGATAGGTTATCAAGGAAAAAGACTACCAAATCAATGAGTTGACGATAAACTTGGAAAGGGAAAAGCATGTTATAACATTCCTTGAACAAGAAAACAGTCAACTCGAAGCAAAAGAGTTGATCCTAGAAAAGGAGAAATCTAAGCTAATGCAGCAAACTGGAAAAGGTAAAGAGAAAATGACATCAAGTGAGCTTGAGGCATCAAAGGTAAAAGGGAAAAGAAAAATACCAAGAACCAGAGGTCTTAACGAAGCTTTGAAAGAGGAACAAAAACAAATGTTGCTTAATGAAGACCTTGACCTAGAAGAAAGGATATCTCTAGAGGTAAATCAAGATAAAGAATATTGGCTTAAGAGGGTGAATGAACTCTTAGAGGAGCTCCTGGAGAAGGAAAACATATATTATCAAATTCTCAGACACATGGCACATCATTATCAAGCTCAAAACATGATTGCCAATGTTAAAGTGAAACAATTTGAAAACAAGCTCAAGAAGGCAAAAAAAGATCAAAAGGATGAGGAAAACTTGGAGATGCTTGCTGAAGCATCCATGAAGCTATAAAAAACTCATTTTTACACCTTCCCTCCAATTTTGAGCCAATTCTGAGCATTTTGAGTTTTTTGGCAAATTTTGGTCTAAATTCATAAATTTGGCCTTTCCAGAAGTGCGCTGCGCTTTTTCCTCAGGCATCCACTTGAGGAAAGGTATACATTTTTGGAAAGGTATTGGCATCCTCTAAAAACCCATCTTCCCATATTTTGCAAAGGTGGCTTAGTTTTGGAGAAAAGTGCAAAAAGGTGGCAAAAAACTAGTGTTATGGACCATTTTTTGACACGCGTTGCGCTTCTGGAGTGACCTTGGGAGAATGAATTTTTGAAGGTCTTCCCTTTCTCCAAATTCAGAAATTCACACGTTTCTAGAAACTAGACTTGAAGGGCTAGTTGACCGTTCTCTCATATTTTCATTTTGACCCCTAGAAGGCACCTCACAATCAGCTCAAATTCGGCACTGTGATTCTACATTTTCTGTGTTTTTATTTGCAAAATTTCACTGTGTAAAATTTCTAGTTTCTAGTCAAACTTGGTCAAAGTCAAGATTATCTATGTAATGGCATAAGTTACAAGGCTAGATGATGTAGGCATGAATAAATTTATATCATAGGTTGTTTTTGATGTTTATTAGGCCTCATAAAAGAAGCAAACTCCTAATCAAACTCTTCATGAGGTGTTTGAGTTGCACCTTCTCACTCTCACCTGTTGGCTGAGAGAATCTTGGAGTCACTTCCTCCACCAAGGAATTCGACTCCTAAAGGTGGGAAAGTGGTCTAAGAGAGTCTATAAGTACTATTTCACTTCAGGAGAAGAGGGTTGAACTTTTTGTGAAGGAGGCTTGCATTGTAATAATCTTTCAACTAATACAGATACATGTCGCAACTATTTTCAAGGAACTCTAGACCAGTGAGTTTATGGTGCTTGTACTTCATCCTTTTTGTTTTCACATGGCCTAAACATCTTTATATACATCATATCTCTTCTTCCTATGAATGCCATTGAGTCAAATATTCATAATTCTTGTTTTTCAAGCTCTGTTATCTAGTTTTCATAGTTATGTGTTTTGTCTTGCTAAGCTACTGAAATCATGTTTATTTATGCTCATTAGTTTCTTCCACACTATATATTCTATACTACACTGACAAATACTCAACTTACACCATGGCTTCTGACACCTAGCTCCTTCATTCCCACAGCTTAGACCTACTTGTGACTCCAAACCCTAAGTTCAACAAATCCTTAAAAAACCAATTTTTCACAAACAGATACACATATTTAGCCTAAAATTCATTTGCCATAGAGTCATATCACTGATAAGAGACTTAGAGAGATCCCTCTCATGCTCAGTAGGGCTAGCTACTGAGCTGAAGTAGTTTTAGGTTACCCTTGTCGATTTCCTTTTCAGCCTATGAGATCATAAGGACTAAAATTTTTGGCGTCGTTGCCTAGGAAATGATTGTTAAATTATCCCTGGGAAAAATCTAAGAGCTTTCAAAGAACTGGTTCTATACCTCTCAGTTTCCAGTATCTGAAGATACGCTGAATTCATAAATCTCATCAGTTTAGGGTGTATACATTCTGGCTTCCAAAAGGCATACTAGGTCAAATCCTGACCCAAATCCACCCTTCATTATTGAAGACCCTGAAAAACTGCTCAGAAAACTTAAACTATCTTTCACTGAAAGTGCAGTTCAAAAAATTAAAAGAACAACTTCTCTACCTAAAAACTTATTTGCCTTTGAGAAAATTCCATTTGAAGAGCAGATAGAATTATCACTTACAGGGTCCAATTCTGACTCCTGCATCTCTGTTACAAAATTAGAACCTTTAAAAGTTGAAAGTCACTCTATTTATTTAGAATCTTTGTCTGCTAAGACTGATCATGAATTGTGGTTAAACTTTGATAAGCTTCAAAGCCTTGCTGACCAACTCCAGATCACAACTGAAAAAACTTTTGTTCAATACCAACTTGAATACCTAGCCACAACTTCATCCTCTTTTTCACCTCCAATCTCATCTACTGCATCTCCTAAAGCTTCAGTTTCATCATCTTTCTTGCCTCCCTCGTTCATTCCATCCTTGCCTCCTCAACCCATTTTAGTAGTTCCATCATCCTCAACAGCACTACCACCTATACTTACACAATCCATTGTAACACCTTCACCTTTTCCAACAGTCATGGCAATATTTGCACCTCTCTTATTGCCTGACCAACTTACTACTTTGCCTCAGAACTATGGTCAAAGACTTCCTTTGTTTGATGGAAGTGCAGAAATTACAAATCAGAAGCATGTTGACAAGTTAATAGAATTCATTGATTTAGAAGAAATTGATGAGGAGAATGCAAAAATGATGATTATTGCTCAGAGTTTCTTAGGAGATGTTAAGAAATGGTTTCGAAGTCTGGTTGAAAATTCCATTAACAGTTCTCAAAGATTGATTGAATTATTTCTAGCTCGTTGGAAAGAGAGGAAAAATCCATTACAGATATTGGTTGAATATAATTCAATGAAAAGGAACCCCAATGAAACAGTTCAAGAATTCACATCAAGATTTAATACAATGTTCAATTTTATAACTGATGATATGAAACCTCCACCTGGTTTGGCTCTTCTTCATTATCTTGATGCTTTCGATCCAGATATGGCCTACTAGCTCAGAGAAAGGGATCAAACTACTCTTGAAGAGATGCAGTGGAATGCAATCAGTGTTGAAGCCAATTTGCTCATTAAGAGGTCAAAATCAGAGCTAGAAAGAGCGGACAAGAGAGTTGCTTTTAGAGAAGAAACTGCATCATCTTCTAATGCAAAGCTTGACAGTCTGATAAAAACTATGGAAAGTGTTAGGGCCTAAATCTACCTCAGGCTGAGAAAGGCAGGTCTAGGGTAACATCAAACCACGCTTAACCTAGTGGCTAGCCCTACCAGGCTGGGAAAGGGCTATCCCTTGTCAATATCAATGAAAATTTATCAAGGAAAACTTGAGATGACTGATATAAAAAATAATTTTAGGCTAGGTATGCTTGCTCTGAGGAATTTGTTTGAATTTAATGGTTGGTTGCTGGATCAAATGGGGAAGGAAACTTTGGGTCCGAGAAATCAACACAGATTTGCAGAGGTTTCTGTGGGTCGAGGTAGGCAAGTGTTTTAGCACTTCAAATTAGGTGTAATGGTGAGTCTTGAGACTGGCGAGGAGTTGGAGAGGGCATGAATGTGTCATGAGTCCTCTTCAAATAGTAGAAAACATGTAAAACTACTGAAACGCTAAGGTAGAGCACTGCAACATCAATGATTTCCACTTTTATACTTGATTCATTTAGTTAGGCAGAAAAGAGAGAGATAATGGCACACATAAACATATGATAACTTGAATCACAGAAGGAAAAATAATACTAAGTCACCTTGCCACAAGAATCACACAAAATGTTGCAAACCCTGGTCTATTCCTTGCCAAACTGCAGAGATGATGTACAATAGTGCTCAAAGCATTCACAAGAGTCCAACCTTTACAAATGATTAAGAAAGTACAAGATATAGGCATCATAACACCCATGCTAACCGTTAGGGGTCGAATCCATTAGTCTAGGAGCTGTTTCAACAAGATCTAAACTAGGAACTGAAAAATAGGCAGTGGAACAGCTTGCCTCTAAAACTATGGAAATTGATTCATTCAGTTCAAAACCACCTATACATGATGTATCTACCTCCTTGAGTCAATTTTCATAATTTTTACATCAAAGAACATCAATTTACATCATGATTTTGACCATGAGAGAGAAAAAGTCAAATGAGAAAACTAGGCGAAAATTTTGAGTTTTGAGCAAAATTGACAAAATTTTCTCCTATGCATAGCGCCATTTTTTTTGTGCGCATCGCTTTTTCCAAGCTGAATTTGGAGGCCTTCCCCTTCACCAAATTTGCTCCAAGATGGCTTCTTCGAAATATCTAACTGTCTACTTTCTAGGACAAGTGGAATTTTTGAATTTGGTGTCCATTTGCTCCTCCAAAAATGCAATCTCCCAAGACTTCTTCCTGTGTGGCAAAAAAGTGGATAAAGGGCATTCTTTGAGGTGTTTTTGGCCCTTTTGGAGGTCCAAAACTTGTCAAAATTTCCTAGTAATTTTTGAACATGCATAAATTTTCATAAGGAATCCAAAAATTCCAATTTTTCTTCAAATGAAGGTCCCTATCAAAAGCGAGCGCCAGTGGCACTACGCACCTGTTGGAAAAGCTTGTGTGCATATCACCACTGATTCTCTGCATAGCTCCGTTTTCAAATAAAGTTTTGGAGGCCTTCCTGGTGTCAAAATTGGATGCACGATAGCTCGTTGGAAATATTATTGAGTCTACTTTCCAAAACAACTTGAATTTTTCAATTTGGAGTTCATTTTCCTTATCAAAAATCAAATCTCCCAAGACTGGTCAAAATGTACAAAATGAGGTTGTCTAGAGGTAGAGTGCTATTGCAGTTAATTTTTGAAGGTATTCCTCAACTCCAAATTGAGATCATGATAGCTCATTGGAAATATATTTGTGTCTAGTTATCATTTAACTCATCAAGGAAGTCATTTGGCCAACCAAGCTAGGAGACATCTTGATTTTCCCAAGGTCACTTCAAAGGTGCATCAATTCTCCTTAGGCAACTTTATTTTTGACATTTCTCTAAAACCATGACACCTGTGTAAAAAGTGAAGGATTTGTTTCTTCCTTGGACTATTGTGGAAAAAAACCTCTCTCACTTTCTCCAAATTCATTTTTTCTTTCTTAGAAACATCATTGAGTAAAACCCATCCCGATGTGTGGAACATGGGATTTGTCGAAATGAAGTGAAATGAAGGGGATAAGGGGCTTCTAAATTCTTGAGAAAATTTTGGGAAGTAGGAAGGGATGTTAGGAAATAGGGGAAAGTGGAATTTCAAAGATTGAGTGAGGGGAAGGGGTCCAGAAGGGCAAAACAGAGGCCTAGACTAGAAAATTGTCAAGTTGTAGCAAGAAACTAGGGTTTGTGGGAAAATGAGGAATTTGAAGGATATCAGTGATGGGAAGTGTTTAATAATGTAAATTAATGATAGGGGAAGGTGAATGAGCATCAGGATACAAGTTTTGTTAATGATTTGACCATCTAAGAGAAATTACCTTCAAAACCCTAGGAGAGGGAAATGAGACTTACCCAAGTACAACTGAAGCACGAACAAGGTGTAAAATGACCCATTGGAACTTGAAATGATGATGAAAACTCTTTGAATGATGGTACACTCGGCTGAATGGTGGCATGGACTAACATTTGGACAATTTTGAAATGAGTGAAAACAAACCCTAGACCTAATACCTAGTGACCAAATTTTACTTGAAGACTCACTGAAATGAAAAAATTTCACCTTGACACCTTAAAATCATTTTGTAAGAGCATGTTTGATCACTGGAGGAAGGCTTCAAAGGCTGAAAATAACATTGGCTCCAATGGGGATGGTAGCTCCTTGGAGGTGTCAAGAACCGCAGATCTTTGGTAGAGCAGACCAGTGCCTTATCCTTTGGGCATGGAGTCAAAAATCCAATCTGAAGTGCATGACTGAAAACTGACGACTTGACGACACAAACTAACTCAATACTAAAACAAAATTGACAAACTGGAAAATATGCTCAAAATAGAGCTTATTCAATAAAAACTACTCTAACTGTTCCATTCATCACCTGATCAAGTGAAATGAAACAACTAATGCAGCCAAGTAAGCATTCTGGATGCTGATTTCTTTCTCCACAAGTGCTTGCTTATGAACAACAAGAAAGAACTACTGAAAGGCAACTCCCATGAAAACTTGTAAATAGATTCGTTGAATGATATTGATTCTCTATCTGACTCCAAAAACACTGCATAAGGATCTTGACATTCACGCACACTTGGACTTAGCTCATCCAATGGATTACTTTTCTTCTCCTCGTACCATGAATGAAAACTTTCATCTGAGCTTTGTGACGAGACTCCTACTGAAAATGACAAAGAAACCGACTTCTAGATCAAGTTTGTATCGGTCCTATTTCAAGCTCACATGTAGCCAATGGAGAAGGACTTTGACTGCAGACATCATCTAACACTTCAGCCACTGGATCATGAAAAACTTGGAAATACTGTTGCAACCCATTTTCTATTGGCTCCGATGAGATTGCATGATTTCCTATAGGTTGCTCATTTGAAGATATACTATGCATTTTTCCTTTCAAAAATTTAAATGATTCAAAACAAAATGGTACAGAATCATCTTGCATCATTTGATCATGTGGTCCAGCTTCCAAATCTTCATTTGCAACTTGACAATCAATGGTATTTGGAGGCTGCAACTCTGGATATGAAAAGTCTTGAACAAGGTTTTCATTGACCTTAAGATGATCCAGATCAAGACTCATCGACAGTTGATATCTGATTGTATGAAAGTTGTCTCTGATGAACTAAAAAGAAGCAAAATAAAAAGGCAAAGATCCTTCACTTACTTCAAAATATTCTGCACTTTACTCGTCACTTCCATAACTGATATGAAACGGCTGATCATTGTACTCGAACTGATGAAAGTGAACTTCCTCGTCCCACAAACTATCTGCTGATAATTTGTCTGCAAGATTAGATTCTGTTTGGAGAACATAATCATCATCATCATACTGATCAAACTGAGGCAAATCATCAGTATAAAAGACATCATCAAGCATGCATGTCACATCAACAGCTCTCTCTTCTCCAAGTTGATCTATAAAAAAATCATTATCAGATCTATGACAACTGGGATAAGAAAAAAAATGTTTAGGATCAACAACTTGTTCTTCTTCAATCAGCGAGCCATGGGCTTGAACATCATAATCATTCCTTGTAGTGATCTTTTGCATCATCTATTCCACTGCACTTACCAAATTGTCGAGCTTTACCTCTAAGGACGTCGATTCCTCCGGATCTATGTTCTTCACCTCTTCTTCCTTCAACTTTGCCCTTTTGATCAGAAAATGAGCCTCTACATCTACTGCATTGTTTTGCGTCTCTTCAAGTGTTGCAAGGTTCCTTTCTCTCAGCTGAAACTCCATTTCTGGATCAAAGGCACCCTGGTAGTGCAAGAGAGCGGAGCCAGGAGGAGGTATTATATTAACAGGCATTGAATAATAAACTTGGTTAAATCTGGCAGAAAACTATTGTATTGTCTCCCATGGAAATATTTTCAACTGGTTATACTCTTCTATAATCAAGAAAGGGTTCTGTCTGACCACCCACCTGTCGAGGAAAACTTTGAGGAACTGCAGGAAATCTGAAATGCTCGCATTACGCAGGGTTTTGAGCCAACTCTTGGCTTTGCCTTGCAAAGAAAGAGCAAAAAGCCTAATACTAACATCTTCTTCATCAACTTCAAAAAGGTCAAGAAAAGACTCAAAAATCAATACATGTCTCTCAACAGTGATGTTGTTACAGTCACCATCAAATCTTGGTAGATATAGGTCATGATTTTTAGGGAAAGCATGGGATATAGGAGGTAAAATCAGAGGCTTGTATCGATCTAGAATTTTACAAGGTATAGAGGTATGTACAGAAGGTATAGAATCAATCTTGGTCTCTTGAGGCTCATTAGTTTGAAGACGGTCATCACAAGCTTTAGAAAAAGGGTCTTGATCAAGCTCAAAGGCATGCAAATCTTTGGTATTCACAATACTCAAAGGGAAGGAATCAAATGCAGGCCGAGGATCTTTTCTCAAATACAATATACTTTGTAAAACCTTCTTGACATTCTCAGGAAAAGAGAAGAAATAATTTATAACAAAGAACATAATGTCTTGGATAAAATTCCAACTTGAATACCTGATCTTTCCATATTGTCCTTCCATGTTTATGCTAGTCGGGTTCATCCTCCAGTGGAGTCCTTGGATCTGATCTCGAAACTGATTTAGAGTTGCCAGGTGAATGATTTCAGCTTTCCTGTGTCTGATCGTTGTCCACCATAAACATTCAGATTTGAGCTTGATTACATTTTGCTGAGGAACATACAACTACGATCCCCAGTATGATCGCCACTATGTTAGGGCTTAAATCTACCTCAAACTGAGAAAGGCAGGTCTAGGGTAACATCAAACCACGCTTAACTTGGTAGCTAGCCCTACCAGGTCGGGAGAGGGCTCTCTCCTTGTCATTCTCAATGAAAATTTATCAAGGAAAACTTGAGATGACTGATATAAAAATTAATTTTAGGTTATGTATCCTTGCTCCGAGGAATTTGTTTGAATTTAATGGTTGGTTGCTGGATCAAATGGGGAAGGCAACTTTTGGTCCGCGAAATCAACACAGATTTGCAAAGGTTTCTGTGGGGCGAGGTAGGCAAGTGTTTTAGCACTTCAAATTAGGTGTAATGGTGAGTCTTGAGACTGGTGAGTAGTTGGAGAGGGAATGAATGTGTCATGAGTCTTCTTCAAACAGTGGAAAACATGTAAAACTAATGAAACCCTAAGTTAGAGCACTGCAACATTAATGATTTCCACCTTTATACTTGATTCATTTAGTTAAGAAAAAAAGAGAGAGATAATGGCACACATAAACATATGATAACTTGAATCATAGAAGGAAAAACAATACTAAGTCACCTTGCCACAAGAATCGAACAAAATGCTGCAAACCCTGGTCTATTTCCTTGCCAAACTGCAGAGATGATGTACAATAGTGCTCAAAGCATTCACAAGAGTCCAACCTTTACAAATGACTAAGAAAGTACAAGATATAGGCATAAAACCACCCATGCTAACCATTAAGGGTCGAATCCATGAGTCTAGGAACTGTTTGAACAAGATCTAAATTAGGAACTGAAAAATAGGCAGTGGAACAACTTGCCTCTAAAACTATGGAAACTGATTCATTTAGTTCAAAACCACCTATACATGATGAACCTACCTCATTGAGTCAATTTTCATCATTTTTACATCAAAGAACATCAATTTACATCATGAGTTTGACCATGAGAGAGAAAAAGTCAAACTCAAAATAAACTCGGCGAAAATTTTGAGTTTTGAGCAAAATTCACAAAATTTTCTCCTATGCGTAGCGCCATTTTCTGTGCATATCACTTTTTCACAACCTAAATTTGGAGGTCTTTCCCTTCACAAAATTTTCTCCAAGATGGCTTATTGGAAAGGTCTATCTCTCTACTTTCTAGGACAAGTGGAATGTTTGAGTGTGGTGTCCAATTGCTCCTCCAAAAATACAATCTCCCAACACTGCTTCTTGTGTGGCAAAAAAGTGGCAGAAAGGGAATTTTTGGCCCTTTTGGAGGTCCAAAACTTGTCAAAATTTCCAAATCATTTTTGAGCATGCATAACTTTTCATAAGGAATCCAAAAATGCCAAGTTTTCTTCAAATGAAGGTACCTATCAAAAGCGAGCGCCGGTGGCACTACGCACTTGTTGGAAAAGCTTGTGTGCGTAGCGCCACTGATTCTGTGTGTAGTGCCGTTTTCAGATCAAGTTGTAGAGGCCTTCCCGGTGTCCAAATCAGGTGCACGATAGCTCTTTGGAAATATTATTGAGTATAATTTCAAAAAAAACTTGAATTTTTCAATTTTGAGTTCATTTTTTATATCAAAAGTCAAATCTCCCAAGATTGGTCAAAATGTGCAAAATGAGGTTGTCTAAAGGCAGAGTGTTGTTGCAGTCAACTTGTGAAGGTCTTCCTCAACTCCAAATTGAGGTCAAAATAGACCATTGGAAAGATATTTGTGTCTAGTTATCATTGAACTCATCGAGCAAGTTATTTGGCCAACCAAGCTAGGAGAAATCTTGATTTTCCCAAAGTCACTTCAAAGGTGCATCAATTCTCCTGAGGCAATTGTATTTTTGACATTTCTCGAAAACCATGACACCTATGTAAAAAGTGAAGGAATTTTTTCTTCCTTGGCCTATTGTGGAAAAAAAATTCTCTCACTTTCTCTGAATTCATTTTTTCTTGCTTAGAAACATCATTTGAGTAAAACCTATCCCGATGTGTGGAACCGAGGATTTGTCGAAATGAAGTGAAATGAAGGGGATAAGGGCTTCTAAATTTTTGAGAAAATTTTAAGAAGTAGGGAGGGATGTTAGGAAACAGGGGAAAGTGGAATTTCAAATATTGAGTGAGGGGAAGGGGTCTAAATGGGCAAAGCACAGGCATAGCCTAGAAAATTGTCAAATTGTAGCAAGAAATTAGGGTTTGTGGGAAAATGAGGAATTTGAGGGATATCAATGATGGAAAGTGTTTGATAAGGTACATAAGGATAGGGGAAGGTGAATGAGCATCATGATACAATTTTTTTTGATGATTTGACCATCCAAGAGAAATTACCTTCAAAACCCTAGGAGAGGGAAATGAGACTTACCCAAGTACAACTGTAGCACGAACAAGGTGTAAAATGACCCATTGGAACCTAAAATGATGATAAAAACTCTTTGAATGATGGTACACTCGGCTGAATGGTGACATGGAATGACATTTGGACAACTTTGAAAGGAGTGAAAACAAACCCTAGACCTAATACCTAGTGACCAAATTTTACTTGAGGACTCATTGAAATGACAAAATTTGACCTTGACACCTTAAAATCACTTTGTAAGAGCATGTTTGATCATTGGAGGAAGGCTTCAAAGACTGACACTGACAGAAATGATGATGGATAAAATATCCATAATTGATCGACAAGCTGAACCATCAGTGAGGAATCCTAACTTTTGGGGACAACAACAACAATATTTTAGACATCGACAAAAAGAGCAGCGAAATCAAGATCCTCAAGGTCAAGTAAAAGCTCCATTTCAGCAAATCTACACTGAAGGTCAGGAAGAAGATGAAGAAGAAATTGTAGAAGCAAATCACTTCTTTCAAGAATATGAACTGCCTACTTTCCTAACAGAAGAAGGTCAGTTTTTTGAAGACTCTTTTATACCAAATGATCAGCAATTTGTTCTTGCGAGCGAATATTTATGGGTTGATAGGACTGAAGAGTACCAAAGAGGATATCAGAATGCCCTCAGTCATCTCCAAGATCAGTACAATTCAAGAAACAAAAGTGTGCCTGTTACCCTAATCCAAAAAAGATAAAATTTGCAAAAGGTCACACCAAGTAAAGAAACCACCCCTGCAGGCCACAATAAAGACAAAGCTATTGTCACACAGAATCGGGATAGAACTAATGAAGCCTCCACTAGCAATGTGAGGAAGGACAAAGAATTGTAAACTGAAAGCCAAAAGAAGGAAACTCAAGCTAAAGGCCAAATAGAAAGGAAGGACATTGCTTCAAAGGAGGTAGAAAAGCAATCTAATATTTTTAGTTTGGAAAATGAAATTTCTAAATTGAAGATAGCTATTCCCCTCACCAAATTGGTAAGGAATGACAAATACAAAGTTCAGATTGCAAAAATGCTTAGGGTTGATCAGATGTCTGATACAGTCAATGTAGCTGATGATGAGCCAGCCATCCTTTTTGGTCCAGCCTTAGAAGGAGCTCCTAAAGATAGTGAAATTCCTCCTTTTTATCTGAGTCTTAAACTTCATGACTTTATCCTTCATAATGCTATGCTAGATTCTGGTGCCTCTCATAATTTGATGCCTAAAGCCATCATGGATAAACTAGGACTGAGCATCACCTGACCTTACCATGATCTTTATTCTTTTGATTCTGGAAGAGTGAAATGCCTTGGCCTTTTTAAAGACTTGGTAGTGTCCTTAGACCAAATTACAGAAAAAATGTACTTATGGATGTTGTAGTGGCTAATATTCCTCCTAGATTTGGCATGTTTCTTTCAAGATCTTGGGGAGAAAAATTAAAGGGCACTCTGCAGCTTGATTTTTCATATGCCACTATCCCTGCTTTTGGACAACTCCAGAAACTTTATAGAGAAAAGAAGATGAAATTTATGATTAGTAGTAAAGGAAGGCCAGTCAATCATCCTATACATGTTGTTCATACTGATCTTGACTCTTTCATTCTATTCAGCGATATGGATACTAGTGATGATGAAAGTGAGTTAGTAGAAATTTCAGAAGTTCCCAACCTAATGGGGAGCATACATGAAACTGTCACTGCAGAAAGTAAAGAGGTTGGTGAGGAATGTAGACAACCTGCAAATCTTATTGAGGAGATTCAAAGAATAGTGCAAAAAATAGAAAGTTCTGAGCTAGCCGTTCAAAATCCTAAAAATCAAGAAATTTAGTCTTTAGAAATTCTTTTTCCAGACGAAGAAAATGGTCTTTGGACCATGGAGTTTGATGGCACATCAGGAAGAGAAGGAGCAGGAATTGGTGTTTAGATACATGGGCCATTACATCAGCCAAACAAAATTCCTCGGCATGTGAGAATGAGCTCTTACAAGCTAGCCTTTGAATGTTCAAATAATGAGGTGGAATATGAGGCATTGATTGCTAGCTTCAAAATTCTGAAAAATTTCAAAGCAAAAAAGATTTATGTTTATGGCGACTCTGAGTTAGTGATCAAGTAGGTAAAAGGGGAATAAAGGGCCAAACACCCAAGAATGAGAGCTTATCACAATACTATACTTGATATTCTCAAAACTTTTTCAGAATATACATTATCTCTTATTCCTAGAACTCAAAATGTCATAGTTGATTCACTTGCCACTATAGCCAGTATGGTGAAGATTCCTTTCCATTCTAATCATAAGTACTCCATCCATGTTAAGCATCACCCAGTTGTCCCAGATAACATGAGGTTTTGGCAAGTGTTTGGTGATGATAAGCAAATAAATAGTTTTCTGCAGTTGGAAGGAGAATTTCAGAATTCTGACATTGATGATGTATACCATTTTGATGATTCTCACATCCATTCAGCTGAAAATGAAGTATTGCAGCTCAAGGACAACAACATTCCAAGAGTTTTGGTGCCTTTGGAGGAGTTATTTGACAGGGATAATATCGCCAAGAAGCCCACCATGGTTCCTACTGAAAAGGGAGTAGAAGATGTCAACATTGGCACAACTGAAAATCCTAAATTGGTCAAACTATCTAAGTCTCTATCTCTTGAAACAAAGGGTAAGTACATGTCTTTAATGAAGGAATTTGCTGATGCTTTTGTTTGGGATTACTCCGATCTGGAATTTTATGATAAGAGTATCATTCAGCACGTTATTCCTATAAAGCAGGATTAAAAGCCATTTCGCTAGAAATTGAGAATCAATCCCAAGTTACTGCCATCAATAGAAAAAGAGGTAAATAACTTTATAAGTCTGGAACAATTGTTCCCATTCGATTTTCTGAATGGATGTCTAATCTAGTACCTGTGAGGAAAAAGTTTGGGGAAATTCGTCTATGTATTGATTTCAGAAATCTCAATAAGTTGTCCCTAAAAGACAACTATCCCCTGCCTAAGATGGATCACATACTTCAGAAGGTTGATGGATGCTCTAGAATGTCACTGCTTGATGGATACATTGAGTACAATCAAATTCTGGTACACAAAGACGATCAGCTCAAGACAGCCTTTACAACGCCATGGGGTACATTCATGTATGCCAAGATGCCTTTTGGGCTGAAGAATGCAGGAGCTACCTTTTAGCAGGCTATGGACATAGAATTTGGAAATGAAAAAGATATATTTCTGATTATCTATCTTTATGATCTAAGAATATTTTCAAAATCTGATGAAGATTACTTGCATCACTTGAGGATTGCTTTTCAAAAATGTAGAAAATTTGGCATCTCACTTAACCCAAAGAAGAGCTTGTTCGCCATGGAAGAAGGTAAGCTACTAGGACACATCATCTCTAAAGATGGCATCCGCATTGATCCTTCCAGAGTGGAGGCTATTCAACAATTATATTTCCCTAGGAACAAGAAAGAGATTCAATTGTTCAATGGGAAAATTAATTTTTTGAGGAGATTTATTCCTAATCTAGCTGAGCACTTGAAAGAAATGACAAATATGTTGAAGATGGATAGTGAGGTAAAGTGGTCTTTAGAGGCCAAGAAATTATTTCATGTCGTAAATTTTGCATTATCTACTACTCCTATTTTGATTAGCCCAAGTTATAGCTCAGATTTCATCATTTTTTCTTTTTCTTCTAAGCACACATTAGCAGCAGTACTAATGTAGAAAAAAGATCAGAAAAATGAGCAGCCTATAGCATTCTTTAGTCTCACTATAAGATAAGCAACATTGAGATATAATATTATTGATAAACAGACATTGGCATTAGTAAAATCCCTCAAATATTTCCGAGTTTATCGTCTACGTTCACATACTATTGCTTATGTCCCTACTGTAGCGATAAAGGAATTCTTATGCAAATAGATCCAGAAAGCAGAAGATGAAAATGGATTACAGCAATGCTAGAATATGACTTGGAGATCAAACCTACAAAGCTCATCAAAGGATAAGGGTTAGCCAAGATTATGGTGTAATCAAATCTACATGCACTGGATATTAATTTGATGGTTGCACTATCAGAAGAATCAAAAGAAAAGGACCATTTCTTGCAAGTGTCTGATATGTTCATGTCTTCACCTTGGTACTCCGACATTGCCTATGTTTGCAGCACTTGAGTCCTCCTCCGGAATTTACCAAAGGTAAAGTTAAACCATTGAAACTAAAAGCTTCCAAATATTGTATTATGGATGGTGTTTTATTTTGGAAAGATCTTGGAGGTGTGCTGCTAAATTATTTAATAGAAAATGAAGCTAAAGATATAATGAAAGATTTTCATAGGGGATATTGTGGTGGTCATCATTTTTGGAAAACTACAACAAACAACATCTTAAGAGTTGGTTTCTGTTGGCCCACCCTCTTTTCTGATACATACAAAAAAATCATGAGCTGCCATGAATGTCAACTTTTTCAAGGAAAGAGGAAACTTCTGCCATTACCACTACAACCTATTTTCATTTCAGCTCCTTTCCAGTAGTGGGGTCTTGATTTCATTGGCAAAATCCATCCTTCATCTTCAGCACAACACAAATGGATATTAACAACCACTGACTAGTTTAAAAAGTGAATTGAAGCTATCCCAACCAGGCAAGCCACTGATTCTATCATCATTCAGTTTCTGGAGTCTTATATCTTGTCTATATTTGGCTGCCCACAGAAAGTAATAACAAACAATGCTATTGCTTTTAAATAAAAAAGAATGGTGGATTTCTGTGCCAATATCATATTGTGCTAGGACATTCTACTACTTATCATCCACAGGGGAACAATTTAGCTGAATCTTCCAACAAATCTTTGGTTAACATCATCAAAAAGGTCTTGGAGGTGAACAAGAAGAATTGGCATAAAAAACTCAGCAATTCTTTGTGGGCAGACAGGGTCAGCACCAAAAAGTCAATAGGTATGTCTCCTTTCCAGCTGGTATATGGAGTTGACGCAATATTTCCTTCATCTCTTGTTGTCCCAATAATGAAAATCCTACAGGAATTGGATAGTGAAACTAATGACATACAAAGGAGAATAACCAGATGATTAATTTATAGTAGACAAGAGAAGAAGTTTTTCAAAACACATCCAAACCCAAGAGAAAATCAAAAAGATTTATGATTGCAAAACCAAGGAAGACAATTTCAATTTGGGAGATGTAGTCCTTGTCTGGGATGCTAGAAATGAAGACAAAGGCAAACATGGTAAGTTTGAGAACTTGTGGAAGGGGCCTTACAAAATTTCTTCTTTCAGAGGAAAGAATGCTTTCTTGTTGGAAGAGATGGATGGAAATGATTATTCAGGAGGGGTGACCAATGGTAGGCTTCTCAAGCACTACTATTTCTAAAATCTAGAAAAGTCATCATCATTGTACATACCAGTGTGTATTTTAATTCTAGCATTTTAGATAGCTATCATTAGAGTTTGAAGCCCGAAGTGAAGGCCCTAAGGCTCTTTGAGCCAATACTGTTTTCATTTTTTTTTTAATATAGTTCTTTTGTCATATCAAAAGGTCAGTCATTCTCAAGTCAAAAAAAAAAATAGTTTTTATGCATGTTGACTCCATTGCCCAATGAATAAGGATACTTGATCTATGGTGTTCTTGACACCTCCAAGGAGTTGCCATCCCCAGTTGGAGCCAATGTTAGTGTCAGTCTTGTTAGCCTATCACCTGGATCAAAAAATGCTTTTACCATGATCTTTTCAGGCTTTCATCATTAAATTTTTCTCTTACTAGGTTTACACATCAAATTTGGTCATTGTATGGTCAGTCCAAGATGGAGTCATTGTTTGAAATTCCACTCATGTTGGTTGCTTATCATACACTATGAAAATGGGTCAAGTCATCATCATCATTCCTTTAGGTCTTAGGTCATCCATTAGGTCCCCAAGGTCCACCATTTCCATAAAAAATACTAGAAATATGTCAAACATGAAAAAGCAACAGTTGAAGAATTGCTCATTATTTATTCACACACTTTTCATATTTTCTTGACATCGAAGGTTTCAGAAGAAGGAAGCTCTAGCACTCAGCAGATCAAAAAGCACATTTGCAATGGTAAAGGTAAAACCTGTCTTCAAAAAAGTGAAATCGGTTCACAAAGGAGGGTTGGTTTCTTTTCTCTTTTTGAAAAAGTGAAGAAATTATCCCTATATAAACTCAAAAAGACTCAAAACCTTTTCATTCATGTCTCATTCACTCCTCATCACCGAGCTCACTCGGCCAAAAAAGTGAAAAACCTCTTTCCTTAGGAGAAATTGGCCACAATTTGGAGGTGCTGAGCATAGATACACTACGCTATGCTTTGAAGGCAGGCGCTGTGCGTAGGTGAACTGCACTACGCATAGGAGAACTGTGCTGTGTGTAGGACAAAGTACCCGAAACTCATCCAAATTTTCCCAAAATTCAAAATTTTTGCTTTCAAGCTTGGTCAAATTGCTTTCTAAGGCTGAGGAACAAGTAAGTACATCATTTCCCTCTATATTTTCTTTCCCATTTTCATTCCATGTAATTAATTTCTCAAGCTAGGGTTTGTAGCAAAAGTTCCATGGGAAATGCTAGGGTAGAAATGGTCATCATCACTTTTCATCTCCAAAACATGTAAATTGATATTCTACACCTGCACACATGTCTGATGAGTCATTTTGACCAATTCATCCACCTCTAAACAAAGTTTAAACACTAAAAAAACAAAACCCTAGCTCATTCCTAGAGTTATTTTGGGCTAATCTTATCATAAACCTTCTTGGTCTCACTTACAAGCAGCCACATTTGTTCACTATTTTCCTCACTCATTTCCATCATTTTTGCACAGCCATCTCATCTTTCATAAAATCCCTCCCATCATTTTGTCAAAATCTCTCACACGTCACTTCATTTTCATTCTCACCTCACATTTATTTTCACATCTTGCTGCTAGGATTTTGTGTCTTCATGGAGGTTGAATCTTCACCAGAAGGAAAGAGACAACACAAAGGAGGGAGGATTCTCAGATATGAACCATCAGATTGCAACCAAATCAACTCCTATACTTTCTTCAAGCAATTCTTTGAGGATGTTCGTTGTTTGGAATTTTGTAAAAGAGTAAGTGAAGAAGGGTTTTATCAGCAGCTGACAGATTGGGTAGCTACACAATTGAAATGGGAGATTGTTGTCATCACTGGTATTGAGTTTAGCTTCTCAATGGCCTCCATCTCACTGGCAATTGGTTTGCCAAACAATGGCGAATATTGGTTCAAGGGAATGAATCTAGATCTTGAAATCTACAAGCCCTTCTTAAAGGCTCCATAGAAAGATACACATACTCGCCTCATGCCTTTCTGATATTTGCTTGAGAAGTAGGCCCCTTTAATGAAAACCATCATGAGGTTCTTTACCTATGAAGGTAGATTCTCTAGGTTGTATTCCTATCATATTCACCTCTTGATGCACTTCACATCTCAAAAGCCACTCAACATGTGCAATTACGTGTTCAAGAGTATTTCAAAAATGTCTGAGAAGATACACTTAAAGGACAAAGAGAACTCTCCAAGATTGTTTCATCACAATATCATCAAAACCAGTGTTCTTCATCAGCTGGAAAAGAGGGTTATGGCTTGGGAAGCCTTTTCAGAAACAACTTTAAAATGGCTTGAGGAAAATGTAGCATCTCAGTTCGCAAGTGCACCAAAACAACAAATAGAGATGGGTGATCTAGCAAACCAATAATGAAGACTCAGCTACCCAAACTAGAGGTGACCAAAGTGTATAAGAAAGGGCAGAGGCTTGTGTTTTCTTCTCACAAAGAGAAAGCGGCCAAGCCTTCTTCATCGACAAAGCAGGAATCGACAGCAAAACATAAGGATACAGTGGAGCATGAGTTTGAGCTAATTGATTCAGAGTGAGAAGATCAAACCATAAGCATGAGACAAGTTATCAGGGACAAAGACTACCAAATCAAGGAGCTGACAATAAACTTGGAAAGGGTAAAGTATGTTATAACATTCCTTGAATAGGAAAACAATCAACTCAAAGCAAAAGAGTTGATCCTAGAAAAGGAGAAAGCTAAGCTAATGCAGCAAACTGGAAAAGGTAAAGAGAAAATGACATCAAGCGAGCTTGAAGCATCAGAGGTAAAAGGGAAAAGGAAAATACCAAGAACCAGAGGTCTTAAGGAAGCTTTGCAAGAGGAACAAAAATAAATGTTGCTTAATGAAGAAATTGACCTAGAAGAAAGGATTGCCTTAGAGGTAAATCAAGATAAAGAATATTGGTTTAATAGGGTGAATGAACACTTAGAGAAGCTCCTAGAGAAGGCAAACAGAGATAATCAAATGCTCAGACACATGGCGCATCATTATCAAGCTCAAAACATGATCGCCAATGTCAAAGTGAAACAACTTGAAAACAAGCTCAAGGAGGCCAAAAAAGATCAAAAGGATGAGGGAAACTTGGAGATGCTTTCTGAAGCATCCATGAAGCTATAAAAAACTCATTTTTACACCTTCCCTCCAACTTTGATCCAATTCTGAGCATTTTGAGTGTTTTGGCAAATTTTGGTCTAAATTCAGAAATTTGGCCTTTCCAGAAGCGCAACGCTTTTTCCTCAGGCATCCATTTGAGGAAAGGTCTACATTTTTGGAAAGGTCTTGGCATCCTTTAAAACCCATTTTCCCAGATTTTGCAGAGGTGGCTTAGTTTGGGAGAAAAGTACACACAAGTGGCAAAAAACTAGCATTTTGGACCATTTTTTGACATGCGCTATGCTTCTGGAGTGACCTTGGGAGAATGGATTTTTGAAGGTCTTCCCATGCTCCAAATTCATAAATTCTAGCTATTCTGGAAACTCGAATTGAAGGGCTAGTTGACTGTTCTCTCAGATTTGCAGTTTGACCCTTGGAAGGCACCTCAAAATTAGCTCAATGTCGGCGTTGCGCTTCTACATTTTTTATGTTTTTATTTGCAAAATTTCACTGTGTAAAATTTCTAATTTCTAGTCAAACTTGGTCAAGGTCAAGATTCTCTATGTAATGGCATAAGTCACGAGGCTAGGTGATGTAGGCATGAATAAATGTATATCATAGGTTGTTTTTTATGTTTATTAGGCCTCATAAAAGAAGCAAAATCCTAATCAAACTCTTCATGAGGTGTTCAAGTTGCACCTTCTCACTCTCACCTGTTGGTTGAGAGAATTTTGGAGTCAGTTCCTCCACCAAGGAATTCGACTCCTGAAGGTGGGGAAGTGGTCTAGGAGAGTCTATAAGTACTATTTCACTTCAGGAGAAGAGGGTTGAACTTTTTGTGAAGGAGGCTTGCATTGTAATCATCTTGCAGCTAATACAGATACAGGTTGCAACTATTTTCAAGGAACTCTAGCCTAGTGAGTTCATTGTGCTTGTACTTCATTCTTTTTGTTTTCTCATGGTCTAAACATCTTTATATACATTATATCTCTCCTTTCTATGAATGCCTTTGAGTGAAATATTCATAATTCTTGTTTTTCAAGCTCTGTCATCTGGTTTTCATAGTTATGTGTTTTGTCTTCACGGTGCCTTGATGGTACCGTTTTCAATGGTTTGAAGATGGGATTTCTGTCACACAACGTGGGGTTGCTGTAGTCCAGCAGTCAAGATGGACAGCTCAGGGGTGCTTGGGTATTGCCTGTGCTTTTAAAGAATAATCAGTTTTCGGAAGAAACTTTGAGAATAATCGGAACCATGGAGATGTGGTGGAGAGGTTGATCAAAATGCTGAATTTCAAGGGCGATCAGGAACGGGAGACTCGAAAAGCGGCTGTAGAGATAATGTCCGAATTGATAAACAAAAATCGAAATTGCATTTGGGTGACCACCATCGCTGGTTCAATGGAATTTGTAGCATCTTTACTGTTCTCTACAGAGGACTGAAGTCGGGAAGACTTTAAGCTTTTTTCTATGGGGCTGACCATATTGAAAAAGTTAGCAGAAAACTGCTCCAACTACGCTAAAAATGGAAGCAGTAGAGGACTACTTCCTATGGTTCAGCGTTAAATCGATTTCCATTACATTGGATCTCGGAAGTTGTTGTTGTTGTCAGAATTCAACATATCCGTAGACATATCACATTTAAGAAGTTAGTGTATAATGTTTATGTAGTTTAATTTGGAAATAATGTTTACATTATAAACAGATTGTTGCTTTGTTGAGTGGGTTGTGTGGTTAAGATATTTTTTAATGATAATTTTTTAGTTTAAAGATTGTAGTATCTTATAAACTTTACATAAACCCCATATATACTGGATGTAATTGTGTGATCTAAAATACAGTTTGAGTGGGCCTAATGGTTAAGAGCATGTGTTTCCTCTTAAGAGGTCACAGATTCAAAACCAGAATGGGGTAGAGTATGTATGCCTTCGTAGACTTAGCAGTCAAATCGCTGCACCGAGGTCCCTTGTCGCACAAACACAAACAAGGGGGTCTCATACACCAATTCGCACAGAGGTCCCTTGTCCCACAAACACAAACAAGGGGGCCTCATACACCAATTTGCACAGAGGTCCCTTGTCCCACAAACATAAACAAGAGGGTCTCATACACCAATTTGGTGTCTGGCTTGGCTGTGACCTTAAAATAGATAATAAAAAAAATATTTGTACATCTTTGTTTTCTTTCTATCTATAAATTAATGTTATAATTATAAAAGAACTATGTTACTAAAATAATTTAGTTTATTAATGATATTATCTTTGTTTTCTTTCTATTTATTGATTGGTAGTTTAATTATAAAAAAAGCTATATCAATAAAATAAATTGGTTTATTAATGATATTATCTTTGTTTTCTTTCTATTTATAGATTGGTATTTTAATAATAAAAAGAACTATGTCAAAATATTCCGATAACTTAGCACAACAAAATATTCGCGATGCTAATTCTATGGCGAAGACTCGTTCACATAGCTTTCACCTTCCTCGCCGTACCACTTATTGCTGCAGAGGCCATGGAGGATCGTCGGCAGGGCGATGCTTCAGTCATCAACTGTGAATCCATCCTCGCCCTCACAAATCACTCTCAGGCAAATCGCTCGCATGAGTTCCTACTTGGCCGTGCGCTGTTGAACCCTAACGTGAGTTTTAGGTCGCTGCTTTAGCTCAAGTAAAAGCAAATTCTATTTGATTTTATTGGATGTCCAACATGCCCCACCTACTGGATGTAGGACTGGTTTATAGCGATTCCTATTTCCACCATAGTTTTTTAATTAAGGAGTTGTCTATAATGCGACTTTTTGAGATTCCGGTGACAGAATCCGGCGGAAGAAATTGAGATGAAATCATGATTTGTTGCAGTTAAAATGGTTTTTTAACTGCATATTCGGATTCAGCACCCTGAAAAACCCCTGGGACGGTTTCATTGTGCAGAAACTAGTTATCAAACTTCGATTTCAATAAATTACTGCCGGATTTTCACCGGAAAAAATCGCCGGAAAGGCTTTCAAAAAGTCGCGTTAAAGACTACGTCTTTAATTAATGCCCCTTGACATGCAGGGCGATAGGGAAATATAAGGGAAAGTGGAATAAGAAAGTAGCAGGAATAAACGGCGAGCCTTATATTTCCCTATCGCCCCCGCATGTCAGGGAGTATTAATTAAAAAACTGTGGTGGAAATAGGAATCACCCTGGTTCATAAGTATGACATTAATTAGTACGACCTGACCACGTTGGTTGGTCTGGTGAGAGGGGACGGATAAGATGAACAAGCACCGCTGATTGGCAGGATTGAACCCAGACAACTGGATCTTTTAGGTGGACCCGGAGTTGGGGTGCACAAATAATGAGGGATTGCGTCACTGGTTCAGTTACGGAGAAAGTTGCATTTCTTGGTTTTCGTCACTGGTCCCCCTAATAAAAGTCCAAAAATGCGCTTACAATGTCATTGGTTTGGCGCTGCAGTACATGGCGTAGTTTCCCGGGAAATAGTTGGTTAACCAGAGCTGACTTACTCTAATGGATTAGTGGGGATCACATTTAGCTTATCATCTGTGGTAACCATGGTTGGAATTTGATTTTTTTTTATCCGTCAGAAAAATGCATGGCGTAGTTTCCCGGGAAATAGTTGGTTAACCAGAGCTGACTTACTCTAATGGATTAGTGGGGATCACATTTAGCTTATCATCTGTGGTAACCATGGTTGGAATTTGATTTTTTTTTATCCATCAGAAAAAATGCATGGCGTAGTTTGCCGGGAAATAGTTGGTTAACCAGAGCTGACTTACTCTAATGGATTAGTGGGGATCACATTTAGCTTATCATCTGTGGTAACCATGGTTGGAATTTGATTTTTTTTATCCGTCAAATATTTTTTTTTGACGTTTTGATTTTTATGTTGGTGTTCAAAATTTTGCCTCTTAACTATAATATTTTAATAATAAATAAATTATTTGTTAATAAAAGTTTAATTAAAAATTCATTTTTCAATAAAGGAGTGATGTTAAAAAATTTCACATATTTATCATAAGAAAAGCAATATGATCATAACACATAAATGACGTATTGAACTCTAAAGTGAGTTTTAATCATTTTTTTATGGGATCCACAACTACCAAACCATCTAGATTTCACTCATGAGTTTTTCTCCAAAACATAAGATATAAAAATTATGGGTAACTCTAGAAATCTATTCCACTCACATCGGGTCTGCTTTTATTACAATCAATTTACTCCTATTTCAATATTCTCAATTTTGGTTTTTATTAGACCATTTAAATGTTGTAATTTTAGTGAAGAAAAATGGATTTTTTCCACCAATGTAAACATAAAAGTTTCCTAAGAAGAAATTTCCATCTCAAGGATTGTAGAGTTGACTGGACATTATCCTCTAGGCTCCTTGTCCTCTCCACCATTAGAATCACATGAAATCGAGTAAAACCAACGCAACGTATTAAAAGTATTTTAGTATTTCATAAAATTTTCATCTATGTGTGTTGGGGAGTAACATATCCTAAGTAGAGGAAATCTTTAAGTTAGACAAAGAATCAATACAATAAAAACAATTACTACATAAGACATGCATAACCAACTCTGCTATAATCCACCCTATTTATTTTCCTTCTCATTAGTGAGAAATAACAAGACAATATATGGCTAGTGTACATGTTTCACATGGAAAAATTTAAAATATGTTTGATAGGCATCATATGTTAGATATGTTTACTTCATTGACGATGGTAAGCTTAGAGGAATTTCGCAGGTGTTTACAATTGTAGGAATTTCGACTTTGTTTCCAAGTGAACAATTACCGACGTGAACTCGTGTATCCTTGCATTGAGATAGATGAATAGAGGTTCCTAGTGCGGGATTGGAACTGCAAAAGCCACGTGCAGTAGTCCAGATTCTATGAAAAATGTAAATATATGTTGAATTTGTAGAATTGAAAAAATAAATGAAAACTTGACCATTGATAATATCTCCCCTACAATTTCTTACTCTTGAATTTAGAGTGTTAAACTAATGGCACCTAACTCACTCCTTGGCACTAATTTTAGAATTGCCTCACAAAGCTTCAGGCTTAATAACCCTCTAAACCAAAGTTTAATAACTCTCTAAAATTAACTTATGAGTGAGATAGGGTGAATTTTAACTAGATGGTTGCTCCTACTACTCAGATTATAAATTATTATAAATGTTTATTAAAAAATTGTTAGTTTTATCATTATAAAAAAGCTACGTTGGTTAATAATGATGAGAAATTTGTAGCGCAAAGGCTTATTGAAAAAAACAAAGAATTAAAACCAACTTATAAAAATAAGTTGCACCAGTTTGGGTAAGAAGAAAATGGTTTTGCAAAGTTCACCAAAGAGAGTTACTTGCAATACTAAATTACAAATAACAAATAACAAACACATTTTTATAGTAATAAACATATTCTTAATAGTAAGATACTTAAACATATTTAAAATTTTTACAGTAATAAACATATTCTTAATGGTAAGATACTAGAATATATTTAAAATTCACATGGATTAAGGGTAGTAAGGGTTGCACTTCAACCAAAATCATAAGTGCCTAGCAACAACCCATTCTTAACTTAATAGTTGTTGAAGGCATAGGAAGCATGGACAGGGTCAAAATACACTCCACCCTATTGTATTGGAGTGCAAACTATGTCTTTGAAGCCATAAGCGTAATCCAGTGCCACATGCAACATGTTGTTATCGACATTGTTATTAGCCATGCACCAAGTGGTGCCTACTCGTGGTCGTCAAAGGAATAGTGTAGATGAATAGTTTCTCAAGAAAAAAACTTGCTTCCTCAACTTCCCCAAAACCTATTAAACTAACATAAAATTCCTATTAAAATCTAAAATAAACCAAACAAAGAAACCCAACATAAAAATGTATATAAATCATGTAGATAAGTTATGTAAATAGATACAAAATAATATAATCATACACCACCCCATTTTTGTCCAACGAGAAAACAAGGTGAAGAATATACACATATCTGAGGAGGACGACAAACCACAAAGTAGTAAATCGGAGAGGCCATTGAAAGCAACCACCATTACGCTCTCTTCCATGCTCTAATGGCTACCTAGCACTCAAATCTTCCTTTACAACAAGGGGGCATTTCCAATTTAATGCCTTAAAATATATAAAATAGAAAAATGTGAGACACCCTTATAATAAAAATCTCAGGAGGTCTTTCAGAGGATTTATTTGCTATGTACAAGTCCTGGAGACTCTTTGGTAATAGAATACAACTCTAGGTTTAGCCACCCTTTTTATTAGAGAGTCGCAAACATTCCTCGTTGAAGAAAGACAATTAAAGTGATTCAACCTTTGAAGGTGAATCTAGAGACGTAGCCCATTGGGGGGGCAGGGGGGTGCTAAACTCCGTTATCATCCTAGTTTTGGTGATGCTCTTTATTTATGCTTGACTATGTTGTTTTATATGTGTTTTAAGTTACAATATTGTGATGAAATTTGCATTATTATGGATAAAATTATAACTTAAATTAATAATCCCTTACAATATTCAATGAGAGTATATTATTGCAACTTTTATGTGCTCTAAATTTTTTAGATCAATAACTTAATTAATTCTTACATTCATGTAATTACCTCCTAAATTCAACTAATCTTATTTTCATGGAGTCAATAAATGGGTAGAGAGGGGGCTCTTTATTAGACATAATTTGGTCATTAAGAAGAAAATTTGAATTGAAGAAAATGAGCTTTAAAAGAGTGGATTTATTCAAGAGACAATAAATATCCATTCATGTAAGCAAAAAATTCAAATTTAAGAAGAGGAACCTGAAAAGAGTGCACTTCATGAAGAAAATAAGCATTCTCATGAAGGATACTTACATTCAACAAATAGGGTTCATCTTCCTCAACTCAAATTTTACCATGAACAAATCTTACATTGAGCAATTTTCGTATTGGGTGGAAGAATAACCAATTCCCATGTGTTTTTCTCAATGTGGGAATCATAATTCTATTTCATTGCTACCTCTAAAAAGGGGTTACCTTCATAATTTACATATGTATGGGGTTTGATCCAAGAGCCATATAAAAATGATTAAGAAATAGAGGATTTGTGGTAGTAAGAGCTTGTGGAAGGTCCAAAAACTATAATTTTGTGCTACATCGATAGGTAGGATCACTCACCAAATCAACAACTACATAAAATGTTTGTTATACCCATTGAGTGTTAGTTTTCACAAATATGCATGGACATATGATAAAGATATACACAATCTAATATCTTATGAAGGGAGAGACATGGATTACATAGAAAAACCCTAATAAGGGGAAACATCCATGGAAGTAGCTCATTTATTCTCTAGATAAACTCCAAATGATACAAGGCTACACCCCCACACAAGTATTATAGATCATTACATTTTCACCTTTGAACACTCAATAAAGTCTCCTTTACCTCTATTATATATTAAAGAGTGAAAGGAAAACAAATCTCATGATACACTTGGTATAAAAGCTTTCTACAATATGGTGATCTACTAAAGGAAAACATATTCAAAAGACCAACAGGAAATCATTAATACATTCAGGTGAAAATGTGAAGTTGGGTTACAGTTTTGTGAAAAATGCCTCCGAAAAATTCCTAACGACATTTTTCAACCGGGCAAAAAAAAAAAAAATCGGTCGAATTCCTTAAATTTATTCAGCTGAACTTTTGGTCGGTTAGATTAATTCTGATCATTAAACGAAATTTTAGCTGGAGTTGAAAAAGTCAGCAAAACATAGTTCTCCCAAATAAATAATTCGGCCGAAAATATTGTTTGGCCAAACTAGTTGTTCGGCCAAACTAGGTTTTTAATTCAGTTGAAAAAATATTTATATATGTCGGGCCATACACTATTGCGAAGTTTTCTGCTCTGTTGATTTTTCTGTTGTGTGAAAGTTGAGCACTATTGTGTTGTGTCGTGTGTTGTCGAGGTATGTTGCGTCATGTGGTCTGTTATTGAGCATTGTTGTGTGGTCTATTGTCGAGTGTTGTTGTGTGATTTGCTACTAAGCGCTGAAACCAACCAGGTGATTGACACATTTTGTTTTTTATGAACTTTTTAATTTATTGAAATATTTTTTATGATTTTTATTTATTTATTTATTTATTCAGCGTGGATGATTTTTGAACCTGCTCATCCACCCTCACCGTTGGAAGATTTATCTCCTCGTCCACCCTCATCACTGGAAGATTTCTCTCCTCGTTCATGCTTGTCGATGGAAGCTCCTCGTTTGGACCAGGTAAGTCGTTGTCGACAGTAAATTATTTTAGTAGAGAATAAGCTTTTGTATCCAGTAGGAAATGAAGCCAAGTAGTATAGGTTGTTGCTATGAATGTCATCATTGGCTCTATTCATATCTCCTATTTTTATTTTCTTTTATATCAATTTTCTAATTGCAATGGAATCTTGTATTTTTCCTTTTTTTAATGATAATGGACGTTCCCTGTTCCTCCCATTTATACCACTGAAAAAATAACAATATCAAACAAACTTACCTGTGTTCTCCAGAAAATCACTACGAACGTAATCAATCTCAAATTCTTATCTTCTGCGAACTATATGCATCCATCCATTTTCCAGCATCATAGGAATATCATTCATTGTTAAGATGGGCCTTATGATTGTAACATCTCCACTTCTCATGACTCTAACCCAAAATACATTAACAAAGAATATATGCAAGTGGATAACATTTGAATTCTTTGTATAATGGTAAGAAACATGCCTTGTTCTTTTGTCATGTTGAAGATAAATATGTAACATAATGTAAGCTTAATCTAATCTAAGTGATTAGGGAAACATGAAACCCTTGTTCATTGCTATACAGGTAATGTTCAACCTTATGTAGAAGTGTGATGAGTACATGTAACTGATTATGGAAACAACATATACAACTAGTGTTATAACAAAACCAGTATTCTTAATCATACAAGAAACACAGAACCATTACCATTGTTACTTAGATTAAGTGAATATCTCAAATTACACAAAGGTATAAGCTTAGTTATGATATATATCCCATGTATTGAATATGGGAACACTGGTGATTAATGTCCACAATAGATATGGCTTAGTAAGTTGTAAGTAAGTCGTTTTTTATTAGAGTTACAAGCTTATATAGTCATAACAAGAACAAGACATTCATGTACAAGCTCGTAATACACTCTCTATCTCTGTTGGGATTTTAGATTCTAATCCATGTCCATCTTTTTCATTTTCCATTCGGTGAAAAGGCTTTAGTAGTTGGCTCAGTCCTTCATTTGGATATGCAAAAATTGAATCTGCACTTATTTTGAGTTCCCCTGGAGAGGGAAATATTTTTTTACAAAAAATAGATAAGAAATCTCAATATGTCATTTAGACATATAAGGATTAAACTTATAATAAAAATCTGGACAACAATCAAATTTACCTGTAACCATTTGCATTGCCTTTGAAGGGCTTCATGGTATGCACCCATCCTTTTCCAACATCGTAGGAACATCATTCATTGTTAGGTTGGGTCTTATGATTATAACATCGCCACTTCTCATGACTCTGACCCAAAATACATCAATAGACAATATATGCAAGTGGATAACATTTACATTCTCCGTATAACAGTAAGAAACAAGCCTTGTTATTTCATTGTGTTGAAGATAAATCTCTAACCTGAAACCCTTATTCGTTTCTATACAAGTAATATTCAATCTTATGTAGAAGCATGATGAGTACTTGTAATTAATTATGGAAACAACGTATACAACTAGTCTTACAAATAAACCAATAATCTTAATCATACAGGAAACATAGAACCATTACCATTGTTACTTAGATTAGGTGAATAACTCGTATTACACAAAGGTATAAGCTTAGTTATGATATATGTCCCATGTATTGAACATGGTAACACTGGTGATTAATGTACACAATAGATATGGGTTGGTAAGATGTAAGTAAGTCGTGTTTGATTAGAGATTACAAGCTTAGATCGTCATAGTTGGAACAGGACATTCATGTACAAGATCGTAATACACTCTTTGTGTCTACTGGGATTTTAAATTCCAATCCACGTCCATCTTTTTCCTTTTCCATTCAGTGAAAAGGCTTCATTAGTTGGCTCAGTCCTTCACTCAGATCTGGGAAAATTGAATCTACACTTATCCTGGGTTCTCTTAGAGAGGGCAATATCTGTTAACAAAAAATAGAAAAGAAATCTCAATATGTCGTTCAAAATTATAAGCATTGAACTTGTTACTCTTATTTGTTGTTACAGTTATTTCTTGTTACTACACATTGATGAATTTATAATTAATGTTCAATAATGGGTAGCAAAACTGTGGTCTGCACATACAGTGCATGATAGCCTTGAAATAACTGGTAGAACCCCGGGTTGACAATTAAATGTGGATTGGGTGTGTTAGTGTCAGTCTTGTTAGCCTGTCACCTGGATCAAAAAATGCTTCTACCATGATCTTTTCAGGCTTTCATCATCAATTTTTTCTGTTACTAGGTTTACACAACAAATTTGGTCATTGTATGGTCAATCCAAGTTGGAGTCATTGTTTTAAATTCCACTCATGTTGGTTGCTTATCATACACCATGAAAATGGGTCAAGTCATCATCATCATTCCAATAGGTCTTAGGTCATGCATTAGGTCAAACATTTCCATTAAAAAAAAACCAGAAATAAGTCAAACATGACAAAGCAATAGTTGAAGAATTGATCATGATTTATTAGCAGACTTTTCATAATTTCATGACATTAAAGGTTTCATAAGAAGTAAGTTCCAGCACTCAGGAGATCAAAAAACACATTTGCAATGGTAAAGGTAAAATTTGTCTTCAAAAAAGTGAAATCAGTTCACAAAGGAGGGTTGGTTTCTTTTCTCTTTTTGAACAAGTGTAGAAATTATCCCTATATAAGGTCAAAAAGACTCAAAAACTTTTCATTCATGTCTCATTCACTCCTCATCACCGAGCTCACTCGCCCAAAAAAGAAAAAAACATCTTTCCCTAGGAGATTTTTGCCAAAAATTGGAGGTGTTGCGCATAGATACACTATAATGCGCTTTGAAGGCAGGTGCTACGCGTAGGTGAACTGCACTGTGCGTAGGAGAATTGCGCTACGCGCAGGATAGAGTACCCGAAACTCACCCAAATTTTCTCAAAATTCAAAATTTTTTCTTTCAAGCTCGGTCAAATTGCTTTCTAAGGCTGAGGAACAAGCAAGTACATCATTTCCCTCTATATTTGCTTTCCCATTTTCATTCCATGTCAATAATTTATCAAGCCAGGGTTTGTAACAAAAGTTCCATGGGAAATGCTAGGGTAGAAATGGTCATCATCACTTTTTATCTCCAAAACATGTAAATTTATATTCTACACCTGCACACATGTTTGATGAGTCATTTTGACCAGTTCATCCACCTCCAAACAAAGTTTAAACACTAAAAAAACAAAACCCTAGCTCATTCCTAGAGTTATTTTGGGCAAATCTCATCATAAACCTTCTTGGTCTCACTTACAAGCAGCCACATTTGTTCACTATTTTCCTCACTCATTTCCATCAGTTTATCAAAGCCATATCATCTTTCGTAAAATCCCTCCCATCATTTTGTCAAAATCTCTCACACATCACTTCATTTTCATTCTCACCTCACATCTATTTTCATTTCCTACTGCTAGGATTTTGTATCATCATGGAGGTTGAATCTTCACCAGAAAGAAAGAGACAACACAAAGGAGGGAGGATTCTCAGATATGAACCATAAGATTGCAACCAAATCAACTCCTATCCTTTCATCAAGCAATGCTTTGAGGATGTTCAATGTTTGGTATTTTGTAAAAGAGTAAGTGAAGCAGGGTTTTATGGGCAGCTGACAGATTGGGTAGATACACAATTGAAAGGCGATATTGATATCATCACTGGTATTGAGTTTATTTTCTCAGTGGCCTCCATCTCACTAGCAACTAGTTTGCCAAACAATGGCAAATATTGGTTCAAGGGAATGGATCTAGATCTTGAAAACTACAAGCCCTTCTTAAAGACTCCATAGAGAGATACACATACTCACCTCATGGCTTCTAGATATTTGCTTGAGAAGTATGCCCCTTTAATGAAAACCATCATGAGGTTATTTACCTGTGAAGGTAGATTCCCCAGGTTGTATGCCTATCATATTTGCCTCTTGATGCACTTCACATCTCAAAAGCCACTCAACATGTGCAATTACCTGTAGAGGAGTATTTCAAAAATTTCTATGAAGATACAGTTAAAGGACAAGGAGCACTCTCCAAGTTTGTTTCATCACAATCTCATCAAAACCATTTTTCTTCATCAGCTGGCAGAGAGGGTTATGGCTTTGGAAGCCTTTTTAGAAACAGATTTAAAATGGCATGAGGAAAATGCAGCATCTCAGTCCCCAAGTGTACCAAAACAACAAACAGAGATGGGGTCATCTAGAAAACCAATAGAGAAGACTTAGCTACACAAACCAGAGGTGACCAAAGTGTATAAGAAAGGACAGAGGCTTGTGTTTTCTTCTCACAAAGAGAAAGGGGCCAAGCCTTCTTCATCGACAAAGCATGAATCGATAGCAAAACGTAAGGATGTAGTGGAGCATGAGTTTGAGATAATTGATTCAGAGCTAGAAGATCAAACCACAAGCATGAGATAGGTTATCAAGGAAAAAGACTACTAAATCAAGGAGCTGATGATAAACTTGGAAAGGGAAAAGCATGTTATAACATTCCTTGAACAAGAAAACAGTCAACTCGAAGCAAAAGAGTTGATCCTAGAAAAGGAGAAATCTAAGCTAATGCAGAAAACTGGAAAAGGTAAAGAGAAAATGACATCAAGTGAGCTTGAGGCATCAAAGGTAAAAGGGAAAAGGAAAAGACCAAGAACCAGAGGTCTTAACGAAGCTTTGAAAGAGGAACAAAAACAAATGTTGCTTAATGAAGACCTTGACCTAAGAGAAAGGATTGCCCTAGAGGTAAATCAAGATAAAGAATATTGGCTTAAGAGGGTGAATGAACTCTTAGAGGAGCTCCTGGAGAAGGAAAACATATATTATCAAATTCTCAGACACATGGCACATCATTATCAAGCTCAAAACATGATTGTCAATGTTAAAGTGAAACAATTTGAAAACAAGCTCAAGAAGGCAAAAAAAGATCAAAAGGATGAGGAAAACTTGGAGATGCCTTCTGAAGCATCCATGAAGCTATAAAAAACTCATTTTTACACCTTCCCTCCAATTTTGAGCCAATTCTAAGCATTTTGAGTTTTTTGGCAAATTTTGGTCTAAATTCAGAAATTTGACCTTTCCAGAAGTGCGCTGCGCTTTTTCCTCAGGCATCCATTTGAGGAAAGGTATACATTTTTGGAAAGGTATTGGCATCCTCTAAAAACCCATTTTCCCAGATTTTGCAAAGGTGGCTTAGTTTGGGAGAAAAGTGCAAAAAGGTGGCGAAAAACTAGTGTTATGGACCATTTTTTGACACGCGTTGCGCTTCTGGAGTGACCTTGGGAGAATGCATTTTTGAAGGTCTTCCCTTTCTCCAAATTCAGAAATTCACACGTTTCTAGAAACTAGACTTGAAGGGCTAGTTGACCATTCTCTCATATTTTAATTTTGACTCCTGGAAGGCACCTCACAATCAGCTCCAATTCGGCACTGTGATTCTACATTTTCTGTGTTTTTATTTGCAAAATTTCACTGTGTAAAATTTCTAGTTTCTAGTCAAACTTGGTCAAAGTCAAGATTATCTATGTAATGGCTTAAGTTACAAGGCTAGATGATGTATGCATGAATAAATGTATATCATAGGTTTTTTTTGATGTTTATTAGGCCTCATAAAAGAAGCAAACTCCTAATCAAACTCTTCATGAGGTGTTTGAGTTGCACCTTCTTACTCTTACCTGTTGGCTGAGAGAATCTTGGAGTCACTTCCTCCACCAAGGAATTCGACTCCTAAAGGTGGGAAAGTGGTCTAAGAGAGTCTATAAGTACTATTTCACTTCAGGAGAAGAGGGTTGAACTTTTTGTGAAGGAGGCTTGCATTGTAATAATCTTTCAGCTAATACAGACACAGGTCGCAACTATTTTCAAGGAACTCTAGCCCAGTGAGTTTATGGTGCTTGTACTTCATCCTTTTTGTTTTCTCATGGCCTAAACATCTTTATATACATCATATCTCTTCTTCCTATGAATGCCATTGAGTCAAATATTCATAATTCTTGTTTTTCAAGCTCTGTTATCTAGTTTTCATAGTTATGTGTTTTGTCTTCCTAAGCTACTGAAATCATGTTTATTTATGCTCATTAGTTTATTCCACACTATATATTGTATACTACACTGAAAAATACTCAACTTACACCATGGCTTTTGACACCTAGCTCCTTCATTCCCACAACTTAGACCTACTTGTGACTCCAAACCCTAAGTTCAACAAATCCTTAAAAAACCAATTTTTCACAAACAGATACACATATTTAGCCTAAAATTCATTTGCCATAGAGTCATATCACTGATAAGAGACTTAGAGAGATCCCTCTCATGCTCAGTACGGCTAGCTACTGAGCTGAAGTGGTTTTAGGTTACCCTTGTCGATTTCCTTTTCAGCCTAGGAGATTGTAAGGACTAAAATTTTTGGCGTCGTTGCTTAGGAAATGACTGTTAAATTATCCCTGGGAAAAATCTAAGAGCTTTCAAAGAACTGGTTTTGTACCTCTCAGTTTCCAGTATCTGAAGATACGCTGAATTCATAAATCTCATCAGTTTAGGGTGTATACATTCTGGCTTCCAAAAGGCATACTAGGTCAAATCCTGATCCAAATCCACCCTTCATTGTTGAAGACCCTAAAAAACTGCTCAGAAAACTTAGACTATCTATCACTGAAAGTGCAGTTCAAAAAATTAAAAGAACAACTTCTCTACCTAAAAACTTATTTGCCTTTGAGAAAATTCCATTTGAAGAGCAGATAGAATTATCACTTACAAGGTCCAAGTCTGACTCCTGCATCTCTGTTACAACATTAGAACCTTTAAAAGTTGAAACTCACTCTATTTATTTAGAATCTTTGTCTGCTAAGAATGATCATGAATTGTGGTTAAACTTTGATAAGCTTCAAAGCCTTGCTGACCAACTCCAGATCACAACTGAAAAAGCTTTTGTTCAATACCAACTTGAATACCTAGCCACAACTTCATCCTCTTTTTCACCTCCAATCTCATCTACTGCATCTCCTAAAGCTTCAGTTTCATCATCTTTCTTGCCTCCCTCGTTCGTTCCATCTTTGCCTCCTCAACCCATTTTAGTAGTTCCATCATCCTCAACAGCACTACCACCTATACTTACACAATCCATTGTAACACCTTCACTTTTTCCAACAGTCATGGCAATATTTGCACCTCTCTTATTGCCTGACCAACTTACCACTTTGCCTTAGAACTATGGTCAAAGACTTCCTTTGTTTGATGGAAGTGCAGAAATTACAAATCAGAAGCATGTTGACAAGTTAATAGAATTCATTGATTTAGAAGAAATTGATGAGGAGAATGCCAAAATGATGATTATTGCTCAGAGTTTCTTAGGAGATTTTAAGAAATGGTTTCGAAGTCTGGTTGCAAATTCCATTAACAGTTCTCAAAGATTGATTAAATTATTTCTAGCTTGTTGGAAAGAGAAGAAAAATCCATTACAGATATTGGTTGAATATAATTCAATGAAAAGGAACCCCAATGAAACAGTTCAAGAATTCACATCAAGATTTAATACAGTGTTCAATTCTATAACTGATGATATGAAACCTCCCCCTGGTTTGGCTCTTCTTCATTATCCTGATGCTTTCGATCCAGATATGGCCTACTAGCTCAGAGAAAGGGATCAAACTACTCTTGAAGAGATGCAGTGGAATGCAATCAGTGTTGAAGCCAATTTGCTCATTAAGAAGTCAAAATCAGAGCTAGAAAGAGCGGACAAGAGAGTTGCTTTTAGAGAAGAAACTGCATCATCTTCTGATGCAATGCTTGACAGTCTGATAAAATCTATGGAAAGTGTTAGGGCCTAAATCTACCTCAGGCTGAGAAAGGTAGGTCTAGGGTAACATCAAACCATGCTTAACCTAGTAGCTAGCCCTACCAGGCTGGGAAAGGGCTATCCCTTGTCAATATCAATGAAAATTTATCAAGGAAAACTTGAGATGACTGATATAAAAACTAATTTTAGGCTAGGTATGCTTGCTCTGAGGAATTTGTTTGAATTTAATGGTTGGTTGCTGGATCAAATGGGGAAGGAAACTTTGGGTCCGGGAAATCAACACAAATTTGCAGAGGTTTCTGTGGGGCAAGGTAGGCAAGTGTTTTAGCACTTCAAATTAGGTGTAATGGTGAGTCTTGAGACTAGTGAGGAGTTGGAGAGGGCATGAATGTGTCATGAGTCCTCTTCAAACAGTAGAAAACATGTAAAACTACTGAAACGCTAAGGTAGAGCACTGCAACATCAATGATTTCCACTTTTATACTTGATTCATTTAGTTAAGCAGAAAAGAGAGAGATAATGGCACACATAAACATATGATAACTTGAATCACAGAAGGAAAAATAATACTAAGTCACCTTGCCACAAGAATCACACAAAATGTTGCAAACCCTGGTCTATTCCTTGCCAAACTGCAGAGATGATGTACAATAGTGCTCAAAGCATTCACAAGAGTCCAACCTTTACAAATGATTAAGAAAGTACAAGATATAGGCATCATACCACCCATGCTAACCATTAGGGGTCGAATCCATTAGTCTAGGAGCTGTTTCAACAAGATCTAAACTAGGAATTGAAAAATAGGCAATGGAACAACTTGCCTCTAAAACTATGGAAATTGATTCATTCAGTTCAAAACCACCTATACATGATGTATCTACCTCCTTGAGTCAATTTTTATAATTTTTACATCAAATAACATCAATTTACATCAATTTCCATCATGAGTTTGACCATGAGAGAGAAAAAGTCAAATGAAAAAACTAGGCGGAAATTTTGAGTTTTGAGCAAAATTGACAAAACTTTCTCCTATGCATAGCGCCATTTTTCAGTGCGTATCACTTTTTCCAAGTTGAGTTTGGAGGCCTTCCCCTTCACCAAATTTGCTCCAAGATCGCTTCTTCGAAATATCTAACTGTCTACTTTCTAGGACAAGTGGAATTTTTGAATTTGGTGTCCATTTGCTCCTCCAAAAATGCAATCTCCCAAGACTGCTTCCTGTGTGGCAAAAAAGTGGATAAAGGGCATTCTTTGAGGTGTTTTTGGCCCTTTTGGAGGTCCAAAACCTGTCAAAATTTCATAGTAATTTTTGAGCATGCATAAACTTTCATAAGGAATCCAAAAATGCCATTTTTTCTTCAAATGAAGGTACCTATCAAAAGCGAGCGCCAGTGGCACTACACACCTGTTGGAAAAGCTTGTGTGCATATCACCACTGATTCTCTACATAGCTCCGTTTTCGGATAAAGTTTTGGAGGCCTTCCTGGTGCCAAAATTGGATGCACGATAGCTCGTTGGAAATATTATTGAGTCTGCTTTCCAAAACAACTTGAATTTTTCAATTTGGACTTCATTTTCCCTATCAAAAATCAAATCTCCCAAGACTGGTCAAAATGTACAAAATGAGGCTGTCTAGAGGTAGAGTTCTATTGCAGTTAATTTTTGAAGGTCTTCCTCAACTCCAAATTGAGATCATGATAGCTCATTGGAAATATATTTGTGTCTAGTTATCATTTAACTCATCAAGGAAGTCATTTGGCCAACAAAGCTAGGAGACATCTTGATTTTCCCAAGGTCACTTCAAAGGTGCATCAATTCTCCTTAGGCAAATGTATTTTTGACATTTCTCTAAAACCATGACACCTATGTAAAAAAGTGAGGGATTTATTTCTTCCTTGGACTATTGTGGAAAAAAACCTCTCTCACTTTCTCCAAATTCATTTTTTCTTGCTCAGAAACATCATTTGAGTAAAACCTATCCCGATGTGTGGAACATGGGATTTGTCGAAATGAAGTGAAATGAAGTGAAATGAAGGGGATAAGGGGCTTCTAAATTCTTGAGAAAATTTTGGGAAGTAGGAAGGGATGTTAGGAAATAGGGGAAAGTGGAATTTCAAAGATTGAGTGAGGGGAAGGGGTCCAGAAGGGCAAAACAGAGGCCTAGACTAGAAAATTGTCAAATTGTAGCAAGAAACTAGGGTTTGTGGGAAAATGAGGAATTTGAGGGATATCAGTGATGGGAAGTGTTTAATAACGTAAATTAATGATAGGGGAAGGTGAATGAGCATCAGGATACAAGTTTTTTTGATGATTTGACCATCTAAGAGAAATTACCTTCAAAACCCTAGGAGAGGGAAATGAGACTTACCCAAGTACAACTGAAGCATGAACAAGGTGTAAAATGACCCATTGGAACTTGAAATGATGATGAAAACTCTTTGAATGATGGTACACTCGGCTGAATGGTGACATGGAATGACATGTGGACAATTTTGAAATGAGTGAAAACAAACCTAGACCTAATACCTAGTGACCAAATTTTACTTGAAGACTCACTGAAATGAAAAAATTTCACCTTGACACCTTAAAATCATTTTGTAAGAGCATGTTTGATCACTGGAGGAAGGCTTCAAAGGCTGAAACTAACATTGGCTCCAATGGGGATGGTAGCTCCTTGGAGGTGTCAAGAACCGCAGATCTTTGGTAGAGCAGACCAGTGCCTTATCCTTTGGGCATGGAGTCAAAAATCCAATCTGAAGTGCATGACTGAAAAATGACGACTTGACGACACAAACTAACTCAATACTAAAACACAACTGACAAACTGGAAAATATGCTCAAAATAGAGCTTATTCAATAAAAACTACTCTAACTGTTCCATTCATCACCTGATCAAGTGGAATGAAACAACCAATGCAACCAAGTAAGCATTCTGGATGCTGTTTTCTTTCTCCACAAGTGCTTGCTTATGAGCAACAAGAAAGAACTACTGAAAGGCAACTCCCATGAAAACTTGTAAATAGATTCGTTGAATGATATTGATTCTCTATCTCACTCCAAAAACACTACATAAGGATCTTGAAATTCATGCACACTTGGACTTAGCTCATCCAATGGATTACTTTTCTTCTCCTCATACCATGAATGAAAACTTTCATCTGAGCTTTGTGACGAGACTCCTACAAAAAAAGACAAAGAAACCAGCTTCTAGGTCAAGTTTGTATCGGTCCTATTTCAAGCTCACATGTAGCCAATGGAGAAGGACTTTGACTGCAGACATCATCTAACACATCAGCCACTCGATCATGAAAAACTTGAAAATACTGTTGCAACCCATTTTCTATTGGCTCCGATGAGATTGCATGATTTCCTATAGGCTGCTCATTTGAAGATATACTATGCATTTTTCCTTTCAAAAATTTAAATGATTCAAAACAAAATGGTACAGAATCATCTTGCATCATTTGATCATGTGGTCCATCTTCCAAATCTTCATTTGCAACTTGACAATCAATGGCATTTGGAGGCTGCAACTCTGGATATGAAAAGTCTTGAACAAGGTTTTCATTGCCCTCAAGATGGTCCAGATCAAGACTCATCGACAATTGATATCTGATTGTATGAAAGTTGTCTCTGATGAACTGAAACGAAGCAAAATAAAAAGGCAAATATCCTTCACTTACTTCAAAATTTTCTGCACTTTCCTCGTCACTTCCATAGCTGATATGAGATGGCTGATCATTGTACTCGAACTGTTGAAAGTGAACTTCCTCGTCCCACAAACTATCTGCTGATAATTTGTCTGCAAGATTAGATCCTACTTGGAGAACATAATCATCATCATCATACTGATCAAACTGAGGCAAATCATCAGTATAAAAGACATCATCAAGCATGCATGTCATATCAACAGCTCTCTCTTCTCCAAGATGATCTATAAAACAATCATTATCAGATCTATGACAACTGGGATAAGAAACAAAATGTTTTGGATCAACAACTTGTTCTTCTTCAATTAGCAAGCCATGGGATTGAACATCATAATCATTCCTTGTAGTGATCTTTTGCATCATCTCTTCCACTGAACTTACCAAAATGTCGAGCTTTACCTCTAAGGATGTCGATTCCTACGGATCTATGTTCTTCACCTCTTCTTCCTTCAACTTTGCCCTTTTGATCAGCAAATGAGCCTCTACATCTACTGCACTGTTTTGCATCTCTTCAAGTGTTGTAAGGTTCCTTTCTCTCAGCTAAAACTCCATTTCCGGATCAAAGGCACCCTGGTAGTGCAAGAGAGCAGAGCCAGGAGGAGGTATTATATTAACAGGAATTGAATAATAAACTTGGCTAAATCTAGCAGAAAAATATTGTATTGTCTCCCCTGGAAATTTTTTCAATTGGTTATACTCTTCTATAATCAAGAAAGGGTTCTGTCTGACCACCCACCTGTCGAGGAAAACTTTGAGGAACTGTAGGAAATCTGAAATGCTTGCATCAAGAAGGTTTTGAACCAACTCTTGGCTTTGCCTTGCAAAGAAAGAGCAAAAAGCCTAATACTAACATCTTCTTCATCAACTTCAAAAAGGTCAAGAAAAGACTCAAAATTCAATACATGTCTCTCAGCAGTGATGTTGTTACAGTCACCATCAAATCTTGGTAGATATAGGTCATGAATTTTAGGGAAAGCATGGGATATGGGAGGTAAAATCAGAGGCTTGTATCGATCTAGAATTTTACAAGGTATAGAGGTATGTACAGAAGGTATAGAATCAGTTTTGGTCTCTTGAGGCTCATTAGTTTGAAGACGGTCATCACAAGCTTTAGAAAAAGGGTCTTGATCAAGCTCAAAGCATGCAAATCTTTGGTATTCACAATATTGAAAGGGAAGGAATCAAATGCAGGCCGAGGATCTTTTCCCAAATAAAATATACTTTGTAAAACCTTCTTGACATTCTCAGGAAAAGAGAAGAAATAATTTATAACAAAGAACATAATGTCTTGGATAAAATTCCAACTTGAATACCTGATCTTTCCATATTGTCCTTCCATGTTTCTGCTAGTCGGGTTCATCCTCCAGTGGAGTCTTTGGATCTGATCTTGAAACTGACTTAGAGTTGCCAGGTGAATGACTTCAGCCTTCCTGTGTCTGATCGTTTTCCACCATAAAAATTCAGATCTGAGCTTGATTACATTTTGCTGAGGAACATACAACTACGATCCCCAGTATGATCTCCACTATGTTAGGGCTTAAATCTACCTCAGACTGAGAAAGGCAGGTCTAGGGTAACATCAAACCACGCTTAACTTGGTAGCTAGCCCTACCAGGTCGAGAGAGGGCTCTCTCCATGTCATTCTCAATGAAAATTTATCAAGGAAAACTTGAGATGACTGATATAAAATTTAATTTTAGGTTAGGTATGCTTGCTCCGAGGAATTTGTTTGAATTTAATGGTTGGTTGCTGGATCAAATGGGGAAGGCATCTTTGGGTCCGGGAAATCAACACAGATTTGCAAAGGTTTCTGTGGGACGAGGTAGGCAAGTGTTTTAGAACTTCAGATTAGGTGTAATGGTGAGTCTTGAGACTGGTGAGTAGTTGGAGAGGGAATGAATGTGTCATGAGTCTTCTTCAAACAGTAGAAAACATGTAAAACTAATGAAACCTCAAGCTAGAGCACTGCAACATCAATGATTTCCACCTTTATACTTGATTCATTTAGTTAAGAAAAAAAGAGAGAGATAATGGCACACATAAACATATGATAACTTGAATCACAAAAGGAAAAACAATACTAAGTCACCTTGCCACAAGAATCGCACAAAATGCTGCAAACCTTGGTCTATTTCCTTGCCAAACTGCAGAGATGATGTACAATAGTGCTCAAAGCATTCACAAGAGTCCAACCTTTACAAATGACTAAGAAAGTACAAGATATAGGCATAAAACCACCCATGCTAACCATTAGGGGTCGAATCCATAAGTCTAGGAATTGTTTGAACAAGATCTAAACTAGGAACTGAAAGATAGGAAGTGGAACAGCTTGCCTCTAAAACTATGGAAACTGATTCATTCAGTTCAAAACCACCTATACATGATGAATCTACCTCATTGAGTCAATTCTCATCATTTTTACATCAAAGAACATTAATTTACATCATGAGTTTGACCATGAGAGAGAAAAAGTCAAACTCAAAATAAACTAGGCGAAAATTTTGAGTTTTGAGCAAAATTGACAAAATTTTCTCTTATGTGTAGCGCCATTTTTTCTGTGCATATCACTTTTTCCAAGCTAAATTTGGAGGTCTTCCCCTTCACCAAATTTTCTCCAAGATGGCTTATTGGAAAGTTCTATCTATCTACTTTCTAGTACAAGTATAATTTTTGAATTTGGTATCAAATTGATCCTCCAAAAATACAATCTCCCAACACTGCTTCCTGTGTGGCAAAAAAGTGGCAGAAAGGGCATTTTTGGCCCTTTTGGTGGTCCAAAACTTGTCAAAATTTCCTAATCATTTTTAAGCATGCATAAATTTTCATAAGGAATCCAAAAATTCCAAGTTTTCTTCAAATGGAGGTACCTATCAAAAGCGAGTGCCAGTGGCACTACGCACCTGTTGGAAAAGCTTATGTGCGTAGCACCATTGATTATCTGCGTAGTGCCGTTTTCAGATCAAGTTGTGGAGGCATTCCCTGTGTCCAAATCAGGTGCACGATAGCTCGTTGGAAATATCATTGAGTATAATTTCCAACAAAACTTGAATTTTTCAATTTTGAGTTCATTTTCTATATCAAAAGTCAAATCTCCCAAGACTGGTCAAAATGTGCAAAATGAGGTTGTCTAAAGGCCGAGTGTTGTTGCAGTCAACTTGTGAAGGTCTTCCTCAACTCCAAATTGAGGTCATGATAGCTCATTGGAAAGATACTTGTGTCTAGTTATCATTTAACTCATCGAGCAAGTTAGTTTGCCAAGCAAGCTAGGAGAAATCTTGATTTTCCCAAAGTCACTTCAAAGGTGCATCAATTCTCCTGAGGCAATTGTATTTTTGATATTTCTTGAAAACGATGACACCTGTGTAAAAAGTGAAGGAGGTTTTTCTTCCTTGTCCTATTGTGGAAAAAAAATTCTCTCACTTTCTCTGAATTCATTTTTTCTTGCTCAGAAACATCATTTGAGTAAAACCTATCCCGATGTGTGGAATAGAGGATTTGTCAAAATGAAGTGAAATGAAGGGGATAAGGGCTTCTAAATTTTTGAGAAAATTTTAAGAAGTAGGGAGGGATGTTAGGAAACAGGGGAAAGTGGAATTTCAAATATGGAGTGAGGGGAAGGGGTCCAAATGGGCAAAACACAGGCCTAGCCTAGAAAATTGTCAAATTGTAGCAAGAAATTAGGGTTTGTGGGAAAATGAGGAATTTGAGGGATATAAATGATGGGAAGTGTTTAATAAGGTACATTGAAGATAGGGGAAGGTGAATGAGCATCAGGATACAATTTTTGTTGATGATTTGACCATCCAAGAGAAATTACCTTCAAAACCCTAGGAGAGGGAAATGAGACTTACCCAAGTACAACTGAAGCACGAACAAGGTGTAAAATGACCCATTGGAACCTAAAATGATGATAAAAACTCTTTGAATGATGGTACACTCGGTTGAATGGTGACATGGACTAACATTTGGACAACTTTGAAATGAGTGAAAACAAACCCTAGACCTAATACCTAGTGACCAAATTTTACTTGAGGACTCATTGAAATGACAAAATTTGACCTTGACACCTTAAAATCACTTTGTAAGAGCATGTTTGATCACTGGAGGAAGGCTTCAAAGACTGACACTAATAGAAATGATGATGGATAAAATATCCATAACTAATCGACAAGCTGAACCATCAGATAGGAATCCTAACTTTTGGGAATAGCAGCAACAATAGTTTAGACATTGACAAAAAGAGTAGCGAAATCAAGATCCTCAAGGTCAAGTAAAAGCTCCATTTCAACAAAACTACACTGAAGGTCAGGAAGAAGATGAAGAAGAAATTTTAGAAGCAAATCACTTCTTTCAAGAAGATGAACTGCCTGCTTTCCTAACAGAAGAAGGTCAGTTTTTTGAAGACTCTTTTATACCAAATGATCAACAATTTGTTCTTACGAGCAAAGATGTGTGGGTTGATAGGACTGAAGAGTACCAAAGAGGATATCAGAATGCCCTCACTCATCTCCAAAATCAGTACAATTTAAGAAACAAAAGTGTGCCTGTTACCCTAATCCAAAAAAGATAAAATTTGCAAAAGGTCTCACCAAGTAAAGAAACCACTCCTGTAGGCCACAATAAAGACAAAGCTATTGTCACACAGAATCGGGATAGAACCAATGAAGCCACCACTAGCAATGTGAGGAAGGACAAAGAATTGCAAACTGAAAGCCAAAAGAAGGAAACTCAAGCTAAAGGCCAAATAGAAAGGAAGGACATTGCTTCAAAGGAGGTAGAAAAGCAATCTAATATTTTTAGTTTGGAAAATGAAATTTCTAAATTGAAGATAGCTATTCCCCTCACTGAATTGGTAAGGAATGACAAATACAAAGTTTAGATTGCAAAAATGCTTAGGGTCGATCAGATGTCTGATACAGTCAATGTAGCTGATGATGAGCTAGCCATCCTTTTTGGTCCAACATTAGAAGAAGCTCCTAAAGATAGTGAAATTCCTCCTTTTTATTTGAGTCTTCAACTTCATGACTTTATCCTTCATAATGCTATTCTAGATTCTGGCGCCTCTCATAATTTGATGCCTAAAGCCATCATGGATAAACTAGGACTGAGCATCACTTGACCTTACCATGATCTTTATTCTTTTGATTCTGGAAGAGTGAAATGCCTTGGCCTTATTAAAGACTTGGTAGTGTCCATAGACCAAATTCTAGAAAAAATGTACTTATGGATGTTGTAGTGGCTAATATTCCTCCTAGATTTGGCATGTTCTTTCAAGATCTTGGAGAGAAAAATTAAAGGGCACTCTGCAGCTTGATTTTTCATATGCCACTATCCCTGCTTTTGGACAACTCCAGAAACTTTATAGAGAAAAGAAGATGAAATTTATGATTAGTAGTAAGGGAAGGCCAGTCAATCATCCTATACATGTTGTTCATACTGATCTTGACTCTTTGATTCTATTCAGCGATATGGATACTGGTGATGATGAAAGTGAGTTAGTAGAAATTTCAAAAGTTCCCAACCTAATGGGCAACATACATGAAACTGTCACTGCAGAAAGTAAAGAGGTTGGTGAGGAATGTAGACAACCTGCAAATCTTATTGAGGAGATTCAAAGAATAGTGAAAAAAATAGAAAGTTCTGAGCTAGCTATTCAAAATCCTAAAAATCAAGAAATTTAGTCTTTAGAAATTCTTTTTCCAGATGAAGAAAATGGTCTTTGGACCATGGAGTTTGATCGCACATCAGGAAGAGAAGGAGCAGGAATTGGTGTTTAGATACTTGGGCCATTACATCAGCCAAACAAAATTCCTCGGCATGTGAGAATGAGCTCTTACAAGCTAGCCTTTGAATGTTCAAATAATGAGGTGGAATATGAGGCATTGATTGCTAGCTTCAAAATTCTGAAAAATTTCAAAGCAAAAAAGATTTATGTTTATGGCGACTTCGAGTTAGTGATCAAGTAGGTAAAAGGGGAATAAAGGGCCAAACACCCAAGAATGAGAGCTTATCACAATAATGTACTTGATATTCTCAAAACTTTTTCAGAATATACATTATCTCTTATTCCTAGAACTCAAAATGTCGTAGCTGGTTCACTTGCCACTATAACCAGTATGGTGAAGATTTCTTTCCATTCTAATCATAAGTACTCCATCCATGTTAAGAATCGCCCAACTATCCCAGATAACATGATCTTTTGGCAAGTGTTTGGTGATGATAAGCAAATAAATAGTTTTCTGCAGTTGGAAGGAGAATTTCAGAATTCTGACATTGATGATGTATACCATTTTGATGATTCTCACATCCATTCAGCTGACAATGAAGTATTGCAGCGCAAGGACAACAACATTCCAAGAGGCTTGGTGCCTTTGGAGGAGTTATTTGACAAGTATAATATCGCCAAGAAGCCTACCATGGTTCCTACTGAAAAGGGAGTAGAAGATGTCAACATTGGCACAACTAAAAATCCTAAATTGGTCAAACTATCTAAGTCTCTATATCTTGAAACAAAGGGTAAGTACATGTCTTTAATGAAGGAATTTGCTGATGCGTTTGTTTGGGATTACTCTGATCTAGAATTTTATGATAAGAGTATCATTCAACATGTTATTCTTATAAAGCAGGATTAAAATCCATTTCGCCAGAAATTGAGAATCAATCCCAAGTTATTGCCATCAATTGAAAAAGAGGTAAATAAAATTTATAAGTTTGGAATAATTGTTCCCATTCGATTTTTTGAATGGATGTCTAATCTAGTATTTGTGAGGAAAAAGTCCAGGGAAATTTGTCTATGTATTGATTTTAGAAATCTCAATAAGGTGTCCCTAAAAGACAACTATCCCCTGCCTAAGATGGATCACATACTTCAGAAGGTTGTTGGATGCTCTAGGATGTCACTGCTTGATGGATACTTTGGGTACAATCAAATTCTGGTACACAAAGACGATCAGCTCAAGACAACCTTTACAACGCCATGGGGTACATTCATGTATGCCAAGATGCCTTTTGGGCTGAAGAATGCAGGAGCTACCTTTTAGCGGGCTATGGACATAGAATTTGGAAATGAAAAAGATATATTTTTGATTATATATCTTGATGATATAAGAATATTTTCAAAATCTGATGAAGATCACTTGCATCACTTGAGGATTGTTTTTCAAAAATGTAGAAAATTTGGCATCTCGCTTAACCCAAATAAGAGCTTGTTCGCCATGGAAGAAGGTAAGCTACTAGGACACATCATCTCTAAAGATGGCATCCGCATTGATCCTTCCAGAGTGGAGGCTATTCAACAATTATATTTCCCTAGGAACAAGAAAGAGATTCAATTGTTCAATGGGAAAATTAATTTTTTGAGGAGATTTATTCGTAATCTAGCTGAGCACTTGAAAGAAATGACAAATATGTTGAAGATGGATAGTGAGGTAAAGTGGTCTTTGGAGGCCAAAAAATTATTTCATGTCATAAAGTTTGCATTATCTACTACTCCTATTTTGATTAGCCCAAGTTATAGCTCAGATTTCATCATTTTTCTTTTTCTTCTAAGCACACATTAGCAGCAGTACTAATGTAGAAAAAAGATCAGAAAAATGAGCAGCCTATAGCATTCTTTAGTCTCACTATAAGATAAGAAACATTGAGATATAATATTATTGAGAAACAAACATTGCCATTAGTAAAAGCCCTCAGATATTTCCGTGTTTATCTTCTACATTCACATACTATTGCTTATGTCCCTCTTGTAGCGGTAATGGAAATTCTTGTACAAACAGATCCAGAAGGCAGAAGATGAAAATGGATTACAGAAATGCTAGAATATGACTTGGAGATCAAACCTACAAAGCTCATCAAAGGACAAGGGTTAGCCAAGATTATGGCGTAATCAAATCTACATGCACTGGATATTAATTTGATGGTTGCACTATCAGAAGAATCAAAAGAAAAGGACCCTTTCTTGCAAGTGTCTGATATGTTCATGTCTTCACCTTGATACTCCGAAATTGTCTATGTTTGCAGCACTTGAGTCCTCCTCCGGAATTTACCAAAGGTAAAGTTAAATCATTGAAACTCAAAGCTTCCAAATATTGTATTATGGATGGTGTTTTATTTTGGAAAGATCTTGGAGGTGTGCTGCTGAATTGTTTAATAGAAAATGAAGCTAAAGATATAATGAAATATTTTCATAGGGGAGATTGTGGCGGTCATCATTTTTGAAAAACTACAACAAACAACATCTTAAGTGTTGGTTTTTGTTGGCCCACCCTCTTTTTTGATACATACAAAAAAATCATGAGCTGCCATGAATGTCAACTTTTTCAAGGAAAGAGGAAACTTCTACCATTACCACTACAACCTATTTTCATTTCAGCTCCTTTCCAGCAGTGGGGTCTTGATTTCATTGGCAAAATCCATCCTTCATCTTCAGCACAACAGAAATTGATATTAATAGCCACTGAATACTTTACAAAGTGAATTGAAGCTATCCCAACCAGGCAAGCCACTGATTCTGTCATCATTCAGTTTCTGGAGTCTTATATCTTGTCTATATTTGGTTGCCCACAGAAAATAATAAAAACCAATGCTACTGCTTTTAAATAAAAAAGAATGGTGGATTTCTGTGCCAAATATCATATTGTGCTAGGACATTCTACTACTTATCATCCACAGGGGAACGACTTAGTTGAATCGTCCAACAAATCTTTGGTTAACATCATCAAAAAGGTCTTGGAGGTGAACAAGAAGAATTGGCATAAAAAGCTCAGCAATTCTTTGTGTGCAGATAGGGTCAGCACCAAAAAGTCAATAGGTATGTCTCCTTTCCAGCTGGTATATGGAGTTGACACAATATTTCCTTCATCTCTTGTTGTCCCAGTAATGAAAATCCTACAAGAATTGGATAGTGAAACTAATGACATACAAAGGAGAATAAGCCAGATGATTAATTTAGAGTAGACAAGAGAAGAAGTTTTTCAAAACACATCCAAACTCCAAGAGAAAATCAAAAAGATTTATGATCGCAAAACCAAGGAAGACAATTTCAATTTGGGAGATGTAGTCCTTGTCTGGGATGCTAGAAATGAAGACAAAGGCAAACATGGTAAGTTTGAGAACTTGTGGAAGGGGCCTTACAAAATTTCTTCTTTCAGAGGAAAGAATGCTTTCTTGCTGGAAGAGATGGATGGAAAATATTATTCAGGAGGGGTGACCAATGGTAGGCTTCTCAAGCACTACTATGTCTAAAATCCAGAAAAGTCATCGTCATTGTACATACCAGTGTGTATTTTAATTCTAGCATTTTAGATAGCTATCATTAGAGTTTGAAGCCCAAAGTGAAGGCCCTAAGGCTCTTTGAGTCAGTACTGTTTTCATTTTTTTTTTAATATAGTTCTTTTGTCATGTCAAAAGGTCAGTCAGTCTCAAGTCAAAAAAAAAAAATAGTTTTTATGCATGTTGACTCCATTGCCCAATGAATAAGGATACTTGATCTACGGTGTTCTTGACACCTCCAAGGAGCTGCCATCCCCAGTTGGAGCCAATGTTAGTGTCAGTTTTGTTAGCCTATCACCTGGATCAAAAAATGGTTTTACCATGATCTTTTCAGGCTTTCATCATCAAATTTTTCTGTTACTAGGTTTACACATCAAATTTGGTCATTTTATCGTCAGTCCAAGATGGAGTCATTGTTTGAAATTCCACTGATTCTGTCATCATTCAGTTTTTGGAGTCTTATATCTTGTCTATATTTGGCTTCCCAAAGAAAATAATAACAAAAAAAACTGCTGCTTTTAAATAAAAAAGAATGGTGGATTTTTGTGCCAAATATCATATTATGCTAGGACATTCTACTACTTATCATCCACAGGGGAACGACTTGGTTGAATCTTCCAACAAATCTTTGGTTAACATCATCAAAAAGGTCTTGGAGGTGAACAAGAAGAATTGGCATAAAAGCTCAGCAATTCTTTGTGGGCGGACAGGGTCAGCACCAAAAAGTCAATAGGTATTTCTCCTTTCCATGTGGTATATGGAGTTGACACAATATTTCCTTCATCTCTTGTTGTCTCAGTAATGAAAATCCTACAGGAATTGGATAGTGAAACTAATGAAATACAAAGGAGAATAAACCAGATGATTAATTTACAGTAGACAAGAGAAGAAGTTTTTCAAAACACATCCAAACTCCAAGAGAAAATCAAAAAGATTTATGATCGCAAAAGCAAGGAAGACAATTTCAATTTGGGAGATGTAGTCCTTGTCTGGGATGCTAGAAATGAAGACAAAGGCAAACATGGTAAGTTTGAGAACTTGTGGAAGGGGCCTTACAAAATTTCTTCTTTCAGAGGAAAGAATGCTTTCTTGCTGGAAGAGATGGATGGAAAATATTATTCAGGAGGGGTGACAAATGGTAGGTTTCTCAAGCACTACTATGTCTAAAATCCAGAAAAGTCATCATCATTGTACATACCAGTGTGTATTTTAATTCTAGCATTTTAGATAGCTATCATTAGAGTTTGAAGCCCAAAGTGAAGGCCCTAAGGCTCTTTGAGTCAGTACTGTTTTCATTTTTTTTTTAATATAGTTCTTTTGTCATGTCAAAAGGTCAGTCAGTCTCAAGTAAAAAAAAAATAGTTTTTTTGCATGTTGACTCCATTGCCCAATGAATAAGGATACTTGATCTACGGTTTTCTTGACACCTCCAAGGAGCTTCTGTTATAGAAATTTTTGTTCCCTACAACTCCAAGCATGAAATTTCCATAAACCAAGGGCTCCTAAGTCCCTAAAAGTGTTGTTCTAACCCCTAAAGGAACAAGGTCAACAGATTACAGCTTCTCCCAGAAGTTCTCCACTAGAAACTGCTCAGAATTGGTCAAAACAGGATCATTTCAACTGCTCCACTGGCTAGGTGCGTTGCATTTCACCTAAATACACTGTGAGGGTGCGTTTCATTTCAAAAGTCCCTTCTGTGGGTTGCGATGGGCAAGAAATGACAAACGGCAGTGTCATTCCGCGAGGTGGAAAGACAATGGAATCTTCTCCTGTGACACTTGCCTCACTGAATTTGACCAAGGATGAGTAAGAGGCCTTCAGTCTCCAAGTGGAAGCAAGAACTGACAAAGAGAAGACACTAATCAAATCACAAGCTGACTCATCCTCCTTACAGATATCTATATATGGATCCCTCATCCCAGAGATCCGGAGGCTGGAATTTTGCATATTGGAAGGAATTGCTGTTGGTTTCTAGAGACAAACATCAGATCGTTGGGTGATTTATGCTTTGTTTGAGGTGAAGAGGGGCTTCTTTGCTGGGAGGTTGATGCTGGGTCGGAACCACTGGTTGTAACTCCTCCTGGATCTTTTCTTATTTATCAATAAAAACTATTTGAGTTTTCCTCCATGCTTTTGTATCATTGATGCTTGTTACATTTTGTATGGTTAACTTAAATCTGATCCTAAGTTGTTTATGAATATAGATCCATGTCTTTGTATAGTGCTCTTCTTCTGTGATCTTACAGGTACTTTGTGAAGCTGGGCAAGTAGGGGAGCAGGTAGCTGGAGACTATCAAAGAAGAGAGGGATTGGATCAAAGGATTAGCGCAAGACACAGGTTGGTTCTTTCTATTCCTCTCTATTTATAATTCATAAAGGAAATACAAAAGTAGTTTTTCTCTGTTTGTTTCTAAGGCAGCTATCACACCTTAGTGGGATAGAGCAGTTCTAAATAGACACTTTTCCCGGTAACAAAATGGTGACTCCACTGGGGAATGTCTAATTATTTTGTTTGTGTATCTCTTTGTTGTTTGTTTCATAAACTTATAAGTAGCTTTCGAACTGCATTTGCCATAACAAATGCAAAGTAGATAACTTCTGCTTCAATCCATTCACTAGATCTGTTTATGATTTAAACAACTAATTCACAAACTATCTGATTGCCCTTGTGATAGCTCTTAGATCCTCCTTAGATCTACCCCTGATTGTTGCATTACTGATTGCTTTTTACTCGGCCAAAAACCAAGGACTGAACTGCAGACTGTGACCTGAAACCCGGACACAGTCTCGTTTCTGGCCCAGCGCAGGTACTGTTAAGAGATTCTGAATTTCAGCGCACTTCCCGAGTGGACAACCTGCGCTGCATTTCAGATTCTCTGTGTTACAGGTGCGCTAATCAGATTGACTCTGTGCAGTTGTGGTTGTTGTGCTTCATTCTTTCCAGTTCTATCCCTGGATTTTGCTGCCTGTGATCAGTATATGTCTGTTTGAAACCTCTTTTCCTTGCTGTTATTCCGCCTCCTTTGTACAAAAGAACTGTAGATGTTTTTGTGTGTTTGTTGAGTCGTTTACAGTTTTCCATTGCAAAAGTAGAATAGTCGTACTGTCGTCCTTTGATTTGAATCTGTCGCAAGTGTCGATTTCGATCATAGGAGAAAGTTTGATTGCTGTTGATGGTCGATTATACTGTTACTATTGCCTTTGGTCTGAATTTGTGATTTTCTAGTGTCAAGAACAAGTGTTCATTTCAAAATCGTAAGGTGTCGTAATCATCTCTATTTTTTTGATTTCGAAAAAAGAGCTTGTTTATATTTGTCGCTTGAAAAGAAATTCAGATTTGTACATCAACTTTCTTTTTAGCATCAATACTAAGAAAGTCAAAAAAAAATACATGCATGTGCATTTGCATATAGACAGTCTGTTTGGCTTGATTTAGGAAAGTGCATTTACAGTGTGCTCTTTGCTCTTTGTGAAAAGATTGTGTCTTTCTTTTCCCCTTGTAGCTAGGATTTTCATTGCACAAAAGAGATAAAAGTTTGTTTATCATCTTTAGATTGCATTTTAGGAATTACATCTACATCTCGTGGTGAACCCAAAAGGCAAACTTCATAAGCAAGATCAACTTAAAATAAATTCAATGAATCTAACAACGCTTTGGAACTTAACGCACAACATTTAGAGGTCTAGGCTAGAGACATATTCCGGCGTCGTAAAGCCTGGTAACTGTTGTCCTCACTGATGGTTGGGTGATTCCTCCACTTTGAGACGATAAGTGCCAGTACAGACTTGTGCTCCCACGTACCGTCGAGTATATTTTGGGAGACCCCTATAGGCTTAAATCCTTTATCCATAAGAAGCCGTGTCTGCCGCCCTATCGATCGCAATGCACTGAACACAGCATTCAGGAAGATTGACTGCCGTACCGTAAAAAGTATTCTGCAGTTTTGCAATTGGTTTGGTACTCCCTCTACCTAGAATTCCATAGTAGTCCCTTTCGTTCCTTTTCAGACTCCTTAACGGAAAAGGTCCATCTAAGCACTTGTCACTTCAGGCTCATTAAAAATCGAAGGAGACTAGAGTCATCTTTTGTTTTTTCTCGACTCTTAAAAACTGAAAAAACAAGTTGTGTCAAAGTGTATAAAAATTTATTTTAAATGGAATATTCATTACCCCTTTCCTACGTTGATCTTGGGTTGAGAAAATGGAGTCAACCAACCAAGGAATTCCCCTTGGAGGAAATCCTAGTCCCTTCTCCTCTTGGGGAGATGTTGGTGCACCCCATATGGCCACATTGTCGTTTCCAAGATTGACAATTGGTTTGCCTGTATGGCTCTTCTCAACCTCTGTCGTTCAAAACACCACTATTCCTGAACAATCGAATCAGCAATTAGACGAGCCCAGAGTTGCCCACTAGCCTTCTACTTCCTCTAAGTCTTCCTCTCCTCCTTCCTCTTTGCTTGATGGGGCTGGTAAAGCCAAAAGTCAAGTTCCTAAGGAGAAGAAGGACCAGGCCTAAATCGCCATGTGTCATTTGCAAAGGAGACCACTTTCACAGAGATTGTCCTTGCATCCCTCGGATCTTAAGGGACTGGTCTCCTCGTTTGCACAACCCGGTGTCGTCAACCTCTGATGATCATGTTGAAAACACACCGTCAACTAGTGAAAGTGAAGCCCCACGACAAAAAGGGAAATGTAGATTTCCTTGTAAATTGTGCGAAGGTGATCATGCCATCCACCGTTGTCCCTTCTTAGATGAAGCTAAAAGAGTTTTGGATGATCGTCCGGTTTCACCGTTACGACTTCCTCCTGGATATAAAAAACTCTTGCCGAGTCCGTCACTAGTTGAAAATCCGGCTGACCCGCTCAGGTGGTCGGCCGAAGCATCTGTCATTGAAGATGAACCATCTGAATCCACACCAGACGAAAGTCAAAAGGTCAAGGCGGCAGTTGACCCGGCCTTGCCTTCAGAGGTTCCATCTTCAGATGATACAATCACTGAAGAGAACAAGGATGACACCGTCCAAATTCTTTTCATAAGCACAGACTCCAACGAACATGGGGAAAATTTACCCGTTCCTTTACCGCAGGAAGGAAGTTCGTCAGAGTCGTACCCGGCCATCTATTAGGTCCCACCTCCAAGCAACCTAGTTGTCTCCTTCGACTGGAATCAACTAGGCAGACCCCGTTTACCAGCTAGCATACCATTCCGAATTATTGTTCAAATATATAGAATGGTTATGGCTGGTACCATCATAGATGAGGGGGCTTCTGTGAGTATCCTTTCCTCAACTACTTGGAAAGCGCTTGGTTCACCATCGCTTTTGCCTGAGATGAGAAATCTGATAGGCTTTGACAAAGGAACCAGTCGACCGTTAGGGATCCTTCCCGATGTGCCCATAACATTGAGAGGGAAAACAGTTCACATGAACGTAATGGTAGTTCAAGGACCCCTGGATTACAATCTACTCCTTGGACGAGACTATATTTATTGCATGGGAGCAATTGTCTCCTCACTCTTTAGAGTAATGTGTTTTCCGCACGAAGGAAGAGTGGTCAAGCTCGTGGACCAGCTTTCATTTCCCGGATCATACAGAGCAAATAGTCATATACCATCCCTGAATGGTCTTTTCACGCAAGAAATGTCTCAATCTCCAGTCCGTCTTCCCGATGAGCGCGAGTGATTCGGAGGGATATGACTGAAACCCAGGGGGCATGCACCCTGGCCTGCTTCGGCAGGAAAACTTCGGGTATAGGGTAGGTTTCCGCGAGAGAATATGACCTCCGTACTCCCGTCCGTGATTGGAAGAGGGAGTTGGACTGGAACAAGATTCTCTTGTCAAAGTTATGTGAGTTGGCGAGCATCGCCGCTCACCTTTGTTTATCTCGGTAGACATCGCAGAAGAAGTGTTTTGTTTGCGCTGTGAATAGAACAATCTTTGGGTAACCTGTAAGAGGTAGGCCTCTCTCGGTAAAAAAAATGTTTTAACGGACTAAAGAAGGGGTAACCTTGAAACTCTGTTTTATACTTGGGGGCATGCAAACCTTTTGGAATGCAAGCGAAAAGCGACTATTTATTTTTTTAAATTTTTAGGACCTCTAACCCTTTAAACCCGTAGGATTGGTCATTTCCTAACTTGCATAAAGAAAGGATGTGGGGAAAATCTCTAAAAGTTGCCGTTATTATATGACACATTCTTATCACAAGACTAGATTAATCGAGCAGTTTTAACACATAGTTCAAGCTCGTTAAAAAATAAACATAAGACATGAGAAAATGTTTCCACCCGCGTTTAAGCTCATTAAAAAATGAACTATTCCCCGGTAAATAACCATCGTGAATGTAGTACTTCAGCCATTAAAGCCTTGGTCGTGTTTGCATCGTCACCTCCACTTTTCATTGGCCGATCATTCACCTCCATTTGATTGTTTACCCATTTTAAGGAACAGCTGCGAAGAGTGATTTCACTAGCCATCCTTGTGACACTGCCGTGATTGGAAAATTCCAAACCTTACCTGGAATCAGCTGCTACCCGTTTTATCACTCGTTCCTCAAAAGACGAGTCTTCTTTAAGCTCTTTTCAACTGACTCGTAAAATATGAAAAGATTGCCGAGTCCTTGGCCTTTCCAGCTCGTTAAAGGGACGGGAAGTGCTATCCCTCCTCTAGATTTTAATCTTTTTGGACATGAGGGATTATTACACAAAAAGATCGAGCGCTTGTTTTATTCGGCTCGTTAAAAGTATCAAAAATTCATCCCTTTTGTATTGTTTTATACTTTTTCGAACTTAAGGGATTAGATGACGAAAAAGGAATTTTGGAGTTACCTTTATGTTCCTTTTCAGACGCTCTAAAATGGAAAAGGATCGAGTTATCTTTGTCGTTAAACTCGTTAAAAAGATTAATAGCGACAAACTTGTCTTTAGACGAGAACGAGTTTCACTATCGCTAGGCTCGTTAAAACATAGCGATGGGTTTGCCCGAAGGGAAAATTATAGAACAAGCATATGTTATCCTCCTCAAGCTTGACAAAAATAAAGAGGTATTGGTCAGCAATGACCGGGGAAAAATTGGGAAGAAAACTCAAAGAAACTTTGTTGGTAGCAAGTCACTCTTGAACATGACACTTCCACTCCGTGTCCGAGTCGGGTTGGGTTGTTTCTTTCACCAGTCACATCACCATGGTTACGCCATACCATCCACATTTGGGGTTAATGCTACCAATCCATCACATCAGTGTCGCCGATATGTTCAAGAGAAGTCATTCAGAGAATTCACCTGTGTCTCACCCACTACCATACATTATACTCCATTCTTTCATGACCGCCACCCTGAACCTTATATCACCAGATCGTTTTCACCTCCATCAAAATCATTTGCTCCGTTCCGTGTCATTGATGTGGGATTCATTAAGGCCCTCCTGTGACAGATCAATTCTTGTCGACATCAGCTCATTATCCAAGAAGTTGATCTAGGAACACCCCATTCAGTAATTTGAAGCTTGCATGCCTCAATGGCAAGTTTCTCACTTCCGGCGACAGGTTTACATCAATGGCCTTCGACCGAAAGATTTTGCGTGGTGTTCGACGCCAAGTCCTTTATTCACACCACGTGAATTGTACTGCAGTACCTTGAGGATCATTATCATTATCGGTGATTCCTCTCGCGCTTGTTAACGGTTTACATCATTGACTGGTAATCAAGCGATGTCTTTCCATGTTCGACTTCAGAACATTTCTCACATGGATCGACTTGTACTTCGAGTGAAGATCGGAAGAGATTGAAGACCCCGAATCTAGTTTCATCCATCCAGGCTGCGATATATATTCAGGGAAATAAATACATTAAATGTACATTATTGTTGCACAGATAATCATCCACTCAAAAGGATGATGGCTCTACCAAAATCATCAGTCTACACTCAGACGATTGTCTGTCCTATGTACTTGGAAATGAATTTATGAAGTTGAGCATGGGAATGCCCGCCTCAGCTAGATCATGAAAACAGTATGAAGATAATGTATTGTATTGTATCTTATTACAGGTCTCCTCCCAGCATTGAAAGAACTTCGGATCCTCATAATAAAGCATTTCACCCGACACCAAAAGGTTAACGACCACATACTTTAGGGGGCAACTGTTATAGACATTTTTGTGCCCTACAACTCCAAGCATGAAATGTCCATAAACCAAGGGCTCCTAAGTCCCTAAAAGTGTTGTTCTAACCCCTAAAGGAACAAGGTCAACAGATTACAGCTTCTCCCAGAAGTTCTCCACCAGAAACTACTCAGAATTGGTCAAAACAGGATCATTTCAGCTGCTCCACTGGCTAGGTGCGTTGCATTGCACCGAAATACACTGTGAGGGTGCGCTGCATTTCAAAAGTCCCTTCTGTGGGGTGCGATGGGCGAGAAATGACAAATGGCAGTGTCATTCCGCGAGGTGGAGAGACAATGGAAGCTTCCAGAATCTTCTCCTGTGACACTTGCCTCACTGAATTCGACCAAGGATGAGTAAGAGGCCTTCAATCTCCAAGTGGAAGCAAGAACTGACAGAGAGGAGACACTAATCAAATCACAAGCTGACTCATCCTCCTTACAGATATCTATATATGGATCCCTCATCCCAGAGATCCGGAGGCTGGAATTTTGCATATTGGAAGGAATTGCTGTTGGTTTCTAGAGACAAACATCAGATCGTTGGGTGATTTATGCTTTGTTTGAGGTGAAGAGGGGCTTCTTTGCTGGGAGGTTGATGTTGGGTCAGAACCACTGGTTGTAACTCCTCCTGGATCTTTTCTTGTTTATTAATAAAAACTATTTGAGTTTTCCTCCATTCTTTTGTATCATTGATGCTTGTTACATTTTGTATGGTTAACTTAAATCTGATCCTAAGTTGTTTATGAATATAGATCCATGTCTTTGTATAGTGCTCTTCTTCTGTGATCTTACAGGTACTTTGTGAAGCTGGGCAAGTACGGGAGCAGGTAGCTGGAGACTATCAAAGAAGAGAGGGATTGGATCAAAGGATTAGCGCAAGACACATGTTGGTTCTTTCTATTCCTCTCTATTTATAATTCATAAAGGAAATACAAAAGTAGTTTTTCTCTGTTTGTTTCTAAGGCAACTGTCACACCTTAGTGGGATAGAGCAGTTCTAAATAGACACTTTTCTCGGTAACAGCTGCCATCCCCAGTTGGAGCCAATGTTAGTGTCAGTCTTGTTAGCCTATCACCTGGATCAAAAAATTCTTTTACCATGATCTTTTCAGGCTTTCATCATCAAATTTTTCTGTTACTAGGTTTACACATCAAATTTGGTCATTGTATGGTCAGTCCAAGATGGAGTCATTGTTTGGAATTCCACTCATGTTGGTTGTGTATCATACACCATGAAAATGGGTCAAGTTATCATCATCATTCCATTGGGTCTTAGGTCATCCATTAGGTCCCCAAGGTCCACCATTTCCATAAAAAAAACCAGAAATAAGTCAAACATGACAAAGCAACAGTTGAAGAATTGATCATTATTTATTCACACACTTTTCATATTTTCATGTCATCAAAGGTTTCAGAAGAAGGAAGCTCCAGCACTCAGGAGATCAAAAAGCACATTTGCAATGGTAAAGGTAAAACCTGTCTTCAAAAAAGTGAAATCAGTTCACAAAGGAGGGTTGGTTTCTTTTCTCTTTTTGAAAAAGTGAAGAAATTATCCCTATATAAACTCAAAAAGACTCAAAACCTTTTCATTCATGTCCCATTCACTCCTCATCACCGAGCTCACTCGGCCAAAAAATTGAAAAACCTCTTTCCCTAGGAGAAATTGGCCACAATTTGGAGGCGCTGCGCGTAGATACACTGCGCTATGCTTTGAAGGTAGGCGTTGTGCGTAGGTGAACTGCACTACGCATAAGAGAACTGCGCTGTGCGTAGGACAAAGTACCCGAATCTCACCCAAATTTTTCCAAATTCAAAATTTTTTCTTTCAAGCTTGGTCAAATTGCTTTCTAAGGCTGAGGAACAAGTAAGTACATCATTTCCCTCTATATTTTCTTTCCCATTTTCATTCCATGTCAATAATTTCTCAAGCTAGAGTTTGTAGCAAAAGTTCCATGGGAAATGCTAGGGTAGAAATGGTCATCATCACTTTTCATCTCCAAAACATGTAAATTGATATTCTACACCTGCACACATGTCTGATGAGTCATTTTGACCAATTCATCCACCTCTAAATAAAGTTTAAACACTAAAAAAACAAAACCCTAGCTCATTCCTAGAGTTATTTTGGGTAAATCTTATCATAAACCTTCTTGGTCTCACTTGCAAGCAACCACATTTGTTCACTATTTTCCTCACTCATTTCCATCAGTTTTTCAAAGCCATCTCATCTTTCATAAAATCCCTCCCATCATTTTGTCAAAATCTCTCACATGTCACTTCATTTTCATTCTCACCTCACATTTATTTTCACATCTTGCTGCTAGGATTTTGTGTCTTCATGGAGGTTGAATCTTCACCAGAAAGAAACAGACAACAAAAAGGAGGGAGGATTCTCAGATATGAACCATTAGATTGCAACCAAATCAACTCCTATCCTTTCATCAAGAAATGCTTTGAGGATGTTCATTGTTTGGAATTTTGTAAAAGAGTAAGTGAAGAAGGGTTTTATCAGCAGCTGACAGATTGGGTAGCTACACAATTGTAAGGGGAGATTGTTGTCATCACTGGTATTGAGTTTAGCTTCTCAATGGCCTCCATCTCACTAGAAATTGGTCTGCCAAATAATGGCGAATATTGGTTCAAGGGAATGAATTTAGATCTTGAAACCTACAAGCCCTTCTCAAAGGTTCCATACAAAGATACACATACTCGCTTCATGACTTTCAGATATTTGCTTGAGAAGTAGGCCCCTTTAATGAAAACCATCATGAGGTTCTTCACCTGTGAAGGTAGATTCTATAGGTTGTATGTCTATCATATTCAGCGCTTGTTGCACTTCACATCTCAAAAGCCACTCAACATGTGCAATTATGTGTTCAGGTGTATTTCAAAATTGTCTGAGAAGATACACTTAAAGGACAAAGAGAACTATCCAAGATTGTTTCATCACAATCTCATCAAAACCATTGTTCTTCATTAGCTGGAAAAGAGGGGTATGGCTTAGGAAGCCTTTTGAGAAACAACTTTAAAATGGCTTGAGGAAAATGTAGCATCTCAGTCCAAAAGTGCACCAAAACAACAAACAGAGATGGGTGATCTAGCAAACCAATAAAGAAGACTCAGCTTCCCAAACTAGAGGTGACCAAAGTGTATAAGAAAGGGCAGAGGCTTGTGTTTTCTTCTCACAAAGAGAAAGGGGCCAAGCCTTCTTCATCGACAAAGTAGGAATTGACAACAAAACATAAGGATACAGTGGAGCATGAGTTTGAGCTAATTGATTCAGAGTGAGAAGATCAAACCATAATCATGAGACAGGTTATCAAGGAAAAAGACTACCAAATCAAGGATTGCGTCACTGGGTCAGTTACCGAGAAAGTTTCATTTCTTGGTTTGCGTCACTGGTTCCCCCCCCATAAAAGTCTAAAAATGTGCTTACAATGTTATTGGTTTGGCGTTGTAGTACATGGCATAGTTTCCTGGGAAATAGTTGGTTAACCAGAGCTGACTTACTCTAATGGATTAGTGGGGATCACATTTAGCTTACCATCTGTGGTAACCATGGTTGGAATTTGATTTTTTTTATCCGTCAAATATTTTTTTGGTGTTTTGATTTTTATGTTGGTGTTCAAAATTTTTCCTCTTAACTATAATATTTTAATAATAATTAAATTATTTGTTAATAAAAGTGTAATTAAAAATTTATTTTCCAATAAAGGAGTCATGTTAAAAAATTTCACATATTTATCATAAGAAAAAGCAACATGATCATAACACATAAATGACGTGTTGAACTCTAAAGTGAGTTTTAATCATTTTTTTATTGGATCCACAACTACCAAACCATCCAGATTTCACTCATGAGTTCTTCTCCAAAACATAAGCTATAAAAATTATGGGTAACTCTAGAAATGTTTTCCACTCACATCGGGTCTGCTTTTATTACAATCAATCTACTCCTATTTCAATATTCTCAATTTTGGTTTTTATTAGACCATTTAAGTGTTGTAATTTTAGTGAAGAAAAATGGATTTTTTCCACCAATGTAAACATAAAAATTTCCTAAGAAGAAATTTCCATCTCAAGGATTGTAGAGTTGACTGGAGGTTATCTTCTAGGCTCCTTGTCCTCTCCACCATTAGAATCACATGAAATCGAGTAAAACCAACACAACGTATTAAAAGTAATTTAATATTTCATAAAATTTTCATTTGTGTGTTGGGGAGTAACATATCCTAAGTAGCAGAAATCTTTATGTTAGACAAAGAATCAATACAGTAAAAACAATTACTACATATGACATGCATAACCAACTTTGCTATAATCCACCCTATTTATTTTCCTTCTCATTAGTGAGAAACAACAAGACAATATATGGCTAGTGTACATGTTTCACATGGAAAAATTTAAAATCTGTTTGATAGGCATCATATGTTAGATATGTTTACTTCATTGACGATGGTAAGCTTAGAGGAATTTCGCAGGTGTTTTCAATTGTAGGAATTTCGACTTTGTTTCCAAGTGAACGATTACCGAGGTGAACTCGTGTATCCTTGCATTGAGATAGATGAATAGAGGTTCCTGGTGCAGGATTGGAACTGCAAAAGCCATGTGCAATAGTCCAGATTCTATGAAAAATGTAAATATATGTTGAATTTGTAGAATTGAAAAAATAAATGAAAATTTGACCATTGATAATATCTCCCCTTCAAATTTCTTACTCTTCAACTTAGAGTGTTAAACTAATGGCACCTAACTCACTCCTTTGCACTGATTTTAGAATTGCCTCACAAAGCTTCAGGCTTAATAATCCTCTAAACCAAAGTTTAATAACTCTCTAAAATTAACTTATTAGTAAGATAGGGTGAATTTTAACTAGATGATTGCTCCTACTACTCAAATTATAAATTATTACATATGTTTATTAAAAAATTGTTCGTTTTATCATTATAAAAAGGTTAAGTTGGTTAATAATGATGAGAAATTTGTAGGGCAAAGGCTTATTGAAAAAAACAAAGAATTAAAACCAACTTATAAAAATAAGTTGCACCAATTTGGGTAAGAACAAAATGGTTTTGCAAAGCTCACAAAAGAGAGTTTCTTGCAATACTAAATTCACTAATAACAAATAACAAACACATTTTTTTTATTATCTATTAGACTAACCTAAGTACCCACGGGGGATTTGAACCGGTGACCTATCGCAAGGAGTGCCTTAACAGGGCACCCATTCACCGTCAATCCAAAGCCCCGTGGGCATAACAAACACATTTTTACAGTAATAAACATATTCTTAATAATAAGATACTTAAACATATTTAAAATTTTTACAGTAATAAACATATTCTTAATGGTAAGATACTAGAATATATTCAAAACTCACATGGACTAAGGGTAGTAAGGATTGCACTTCAACCAAAATCATAAGTGCCTAGCAACAACCCATTCTTAACTTAATAGTTGTTGAAGGCATAGGAAGCATGGACAGGGTCAAAATACACTCCACCCTATTGTATTGGAGTGCAATATATGCCTTTGAAGCCATAAGCGTAATCCAGTGCCGTATGCAACATGTTTTTATTGACATTGTTATTAGCCATGCACCAAGTGGTTCCTAATCGTGGTCGTCAAAGGAATAGTGTAGATGAATAGTTTCTCAAGAAAAAACTTGCTTCCTCAACTTCCCCAAAACCTAATAAACTAACATAAAAATCCTATTAAAATCTAAAATAAACCAAACAAAGCAACCCAACATAAAAATGTATATAAATCGTGTAGATAAGTTATGTAAATAGATACAAAATAAGATAATCATATACCACACCATTTTTGTCGAACGAGAAAACAAGGTGAAGAATATACAGATATCTGAGGAGGAAAACAAACCACAAAGTAGTAAATCGGAGAGGCCATTCAAAGCAACCACCATTACGCTCTTTTCCATGCTGTAATGGCTACCTAGCACTCAACTCTTCCTTTATAACAAGGGGGAATTTCCAATTTAATGCCTTAAAATATATAAAATAGGAAAATGTGAGACACCCTTATAATAAAAATCTCAAGAGGTCTTTGAGAGGATATTTGCTATGTACAAGTCTTGGAGACTCTTTGGTAATAGAATACAACTCTAGGTTTAGCCACCCTTTTTATTAGAGAATCACAAACATTCCTCGTTGAAGAAAGACAATTAAAGTGATTCAACCTTCGAAGGTGAATCTAGAGACGTATCCCATTTGGGGGGGGGGGTGCTGAACTCCATTATTATCCTAGTTTTGGTGTTGATCTTTATTTATGCTTGACTATGTTGTTTTATATGTGTTTCAAGTTACAATATTGTGATGAACTTTGCATTATTATGGATAAAATTATAACTTAAATTAATAATCCCTTACATTCAATGAGAGTATATTATTTCAACTTTTATGTGCTATAAAGTTTTTAGATCATTAACTTAATCAATACTTACATTCATGTAATTACCTCCTAAATTCAACAAATCTTATTTTCATGGAGTCAATAAGTTGGTGGAGAGGGGGCTCTTCATTAGACATAATTTGGTCATTAAGAAGAAAGTTTGAATTGAAGAAAATGAGATTTAAAAGAGTGGATTTATTCAAGAGACAATAAATATCCATTCATGCAAGGAGAAAATTCAAATTTAAGAAGAGGAACCTGAAAAGAGTGCACTTCATGAAGAAAATAAGCATTCTCATGAAGGATACTTACATTCAACAAATAGAGTTCATCTTCCTCAACTCAAATTTTACCATGAACAAATCTTACATTGAGCAATTTTCCTATTGGGTGGAAGAAGAACCAATTCCCATGTGTTTTTATCAATGTGTGAATCATAATCATAATTTACATATGTATGGGGTTTGATCCAAGAGCCATATAAAAATGATTAAGAAATAGAGGATTTGTGGTAGTAAGAGCTTGTGGAAGGACCAAAAACTATAATTTTGTGCTACATCGATAGGTAGGATCTCTCACCAAATCAGCAACTACATAAAATGTTTGTTATACCCATTGAGTGTTAGTTTTAACAAATATGCAAGGACATATGATAAAGATATACACAATCTAATATCTTATGAAATAATTAGAAAAACAATAAATAGAAATGCAAGATAAAAGAAGGGAGAGACATGGATTACATAGAAAAACCCTAATAAGGGGAAACATCCATGGAAGTAGCTCATTTTCATTATTCTCTAGATAAACTCCCAATGATACAAGGCTACACCCCCACACAAGTATTATAGATCATTACATTTTCACCATTGAACACTCAATAGAGGCTCCTTTACCTCTATTATATATTAAAGAGTGAAAGGAAAAAAATTCTCATGATACACTTGGGATAAAAGCTTTTTACAATATGGTGATCTGCTAAATAAAAACATATTCAAAAGACCAACAGGAAATCATTAATACATTTGAGTGAAAATGTGAAGTTGGGTTACACTTTTGTGAGAAATGCCTCCGAAAAATTCCCAACATAATTTTTTCAACCGAAAAAAAATCGGTCAGAGTCCTTATATTATTCCGCTGAAATTTTGGTTAGTTAGATTAATGCTGATCATTAAACGAAATTTTAGCTGGAGTTGAAAAAGTCAGAAAAAGCATAGTTCTCCCAAATAAATAATTCGGCCAAAAAAATTGTTCGGTTGAACTAGTTGTTCTGCCAAACTAGGTTTTTAATTCGGTTGAAAAAATATTTATATATGTCGGGCCATACGCTATTGCGAAGTTTTTTGCTCTGTTGATTTTTCTGTTGTGTGAAAGTTGAGCGTTATGTGTTGTGTTGTTTCATTTGTTTTCGAGCTGTGTTGTGTCATGTGGTCTGTGATTGAGTATTGTTGTGTGGTCTATTGTCAAGCATTGTTGTGTGATTTGCTACTGAGCGCTAAAAGCAACCAGGTGATTGACACATTTTGTTTTTTATGATTTTTTTAATTTAGTGAAATATTTTTTATGATATTTGTGTGATGTTTTTTTTTTTTTTTTTGCAGCGTGGATGATTTCTCAACCTGCTCATCCACCCTCACCGCTGGAAGATTTATCTCCCCGTCCACCCTCGTCGCTGAAAAATTTCTCTCTTCATCCACCCTTGTCATTGGAAGCTCCTCGTCCGGACCAGGTAAGTCATTGTCGGCAGTAAATTATTTTAGTAGAGAATAAGCTTCTTGTATCTAGTAGGAAATGAAGCCAAGTAGTATAGGTTGTTGCTATGAATGTCATCGTTGGCTCTATTCATATCTCCTATTTTTATTTTCTTTTATATCAATTTTCTAATGGCAATGGAATCTTGTATTTTTCCTTTTTCTTTTAATGATAATGGATGTCCCCTGTTCCTCCCATTTATAACACTGAAAAAATAACAATATCAAACAAACTTACCAGTGTTCTCCATAAAAGCACTGCGAACGTAATCAATCTCAAATTCTTATCCTTTGCGAACTATATGCACCGACATAACTATATGCATCATAGGAATATCATTCATTGTTAAGATGGGCCTTATGATTATAACATCTCCAGTTCTCAAACTCTGAGCCAAAATACATTAACAGAGAATATATGAAAGCGGATAACATTTGCATTCTATGTATAATGGTAAGAAATAGGCCTTGTTCTTTTGTCGTGTTGAAGATAAATATGTAACATAATGTAAGCTTAATCTAATCTAAGTGATTAGGGAAACATGAAACCCTTGTTCATTGCTATACAGGTATTGTTCAATCTTATGTAGAAGTGTGATGAGTACATGTAACTGATTATGGAAACAAAGTATACAACTAATGTTACAATAGAACCAGTAATCTTAATCATACAGGAAACAGAGAACCATTACCAATGTTACTTAGATTAGGTTAATATCTCAAATTACACAAAGGTATAAGCTTAGTTATGATATATGTCACATGTATTGAATATGGGAACATTGGTGATTAATGTCCACAATAGATACATGGCTTAGTAAGTTGTAAGTAAGTCGCGTTTGATTAGAGTTACAAGCTTATATAGTCATAACAGGAACAAGACATTCATGTACAAGCTCGTAATACACTCTCTGTGTCCGTTGGGATTTTAAATTCTAATCCATGTCCATCTTTTTCATTTTCCATTCGGTGAAAAGGCTTCAGTAGTTGGCTCAGTTCTTCGTTTGGATATGGGAAAATTGAATCTGCACTTATTTTGAGTTCCCCTGGAGAGGGAAATATTTTTTTACAAAAAATAGATAAGAAATCTCAATATGTCGTTAAGACATATAAGGATTGAACTTATAATAAAAATTTGGACAACAAACAAATTTACCTGTAACCATTTGCATTGCCTTTGAAGGGCTTCATGTTATGCACCCATCCTTTTTCCAACATCATAGGAACATCACTCATTGTTAGGTTGGGCGTTACGATTATAACATCTCCACTTCTCATGACTTTGACCCAAAATACATCAACAGATAATATATGCAAGTGGATAACATTTGCATTCTCCATATAACAGTAAGAAACAAGGCTTGTTATTTCATCATGTTGAAGATAAATCTCTAACATGATGTAGGCTTAATCTGATCTAAGTGATTAAGGAAACCTAAAATCCCTGTTCGTTTCTACACGGGTAATGTTCAATCTTATGTAGAAGCATGATGAGTACTTGTAATTAATTATGGAAACAACGTATACAACTAGTGTTACAACAAAACCAATAATCTTAATCATACAGGAAACATAGAACCATTACCATTGTTACTTAGATTAGGTGAATAACTCATATTACACAAAGCTATCAGCTTAGTTATGATATATGTGCCATGTATTGAAAATGGTAACATTGGTGATTAATGTACACAATAAATATGGGTTAGTAAGATGTAAGTAAGTCGTGTTTGATTAGAGTTACAAGCTTAGATCGTCATAATAGGAACAAGACATTCATGTACAAGCTCGTAATACACTCTTTGTGTCTGCTGGGATTTTAAATTCCAATCCATGTCCATCATTTTCCTTTTCCATGCAATGAAAAGGCTTTATTAGTTGGCTCAGATCTTCACTCAGATCTGGGAAAATTGAATCTACACTTATTCTGTGTTCTCCTGGAGAGGGCAATATCTGTTTACAAAAAATAGAAAAGAAATCCCAATATGTCGTTCAAAATTATAAGCATTGAACTTGTTACTCTTATTTTTTGTTACAGTTATTTCTTGTTTCTACACATTGATGAATTTATAATTAATGTTCAATACTGGGTAGGAAAACCCTGGTCTGCACATACAATGCACGATAGCCTTGAAATAACTGGTAGAACCCCAGGTTGACAATTAAATGTGGATTGGGTGTGTTAGTGTTAGTCTTGTTAGCCTATCACCTGGATTAAAAAATACTTCTATCATGATCTTTTCAGACTTTCATCATCAATTTTTTCTGTTACTAGGTTTACACAACAAATTTGGTCATTGTATGGTTAGTCCAAGATGGAGTCATTGTTTTAAATTCCACTCATGTTGGTTGCTTATCATAGACCATGAAAATGGGTCAAGTCATCATCATCATTCCATTAGGTCTTAGGTCATGCATTAGGTCCACCATTTCCATAAAAAAAAAAAAAACCAGAAATGAGTCAAACATGACAAAGCAACAATTGAAAAATTGATCATGATTTATTAGCACACTTTTCATAATTTCATGACACCAAAGGTTTCAGAAGAAGGAAGCTCCAGCACTTAGGAGATCAAAAAAGCACATTTGCAATGGTAAAGGTAAAATCTGTCTTCAAAAAAGTGAAATCAGTTCACCAAGGAGGGTTGGTTTCTTTTCTCTTTTTGAACAAGTGAAGAAATTATCCCTATGTAAACTCAAAAAGACTCAAAAACTTTTCATTCATGTCTCATTCACTCCTCATCATAGAGCTCACTCACCCAAAAAAGCAAAAAACCTCTTTGCCTAGGAGAAATTTGCAAAAAATTGGACGTGTTGCGCATAGATACACTGCACTGCGCTTTGAAGGCAGGTGCTGCGCGTAGGTGAACTGTGTTGCACGTAGGAGAACTGTGCTACGCGCATGACAGAGTACCCGAAACTCACCCAAATTTTCCCAAAACTCAAATTTTTTGCTTTCAAGCTCGGTCAAATTGCTTTCTAAGGCTGAGGAACAAGTAAGTACATCGTTTACCTCTATATTTGCTTTCCAATTTTCATTCCATGTCAATAATTTCTCAAGCTAGGGTTTGTAACAAAAGTTCCATGGGAAATGATAGGGTAGAAATGGTCATCATCACTTTTCATCTCCAAAACATGTAAATTGATATTCTACACTTGCACACATGTTTGATGAACCATTTTGACCAGTTCATCCACCTCCAAACAAAGTTTAAACACTAAAAAAACAAAACCCTAGCTCATTCCTAGAGTTATTTTGGGCAAATCTCATCATAAACCTTCTTGGTCTCACTTACAAGCAGCCACATTTGTTCACTTTTTTCCTCACTCATTTGCATCAGTTTTTCAAAGCCATCTCATCTTTCGTAAAATCCCTCCCATCATTTTGTCAAAATCTCTCACACATCACTTCATTTTCATTCTCACCTCACATCTATTTTCACTTCCTGCTGCTAGGATTTTGTGTCATCATGGAGGTTGAATCTTCACCAGAAAGAAAGAGACAACACAAAGGAGGGAGGATTCTCAGATATGAACCATCATATTTCAACCAAATCAACTCCTATCCTTTCATCAAGCAATGCTTTGAGGATGTTCACTGTTTGGAATTTTGTAAAAGAGTAAGTGAAGCAGGGTTTTATGAGTAGTTGATAGATTGGGTAGCTACACAATTGAAAGGGGATATTGATATCATCACTGGTATTGAGTTTAGCTTCTCAGTGGCCTCCATCTCACTAGCAACTTGTTTTCCAAACAATGGCGAATATTGGTTCAAGGGAATGAATATAGATCTTGAAAACTATAAGCCCTTCTTAAAGACTCCATAGAGAGATACACATGCTCACCTCATGGCTTTCAGATATTTGCTTGAGAAGTATTCCCCTTTAATGAAAACCATCATGAGGTTGTTTACCTATGAAGGTAGATTCTCCAGGTTGTATGCCTATCATATTAGCCTCTTGATGCACTTCACATCTCAAAAGCCACTCAACATGTGCAATTACTTGTTCATGAGTATTTCAAAAATGTCTAAGAAGATACAGTTAAAGGAAAAAGAGCACTCTCCAAGCTTGTTTTATCACAATCCCATCAAAACCATTGTTATTCATCAGCTGGTAGAGAGCGGTATGGCTTGGGAAGCCTTTTTAGAAACAACTTTAAAATGGCATGAGGAAAATGCAGCATCTCAGTTCCCGAGTGCACCAAAACAACAAACAGATATGGGGCCATCTAGCAAACCAATAGAGAAGACTCAGCTACCCAAACCAGAGGTGGCCAAAGTGTGTAAGAAAGGGCAGAGGCTTGTGTTTTCTTCTCACAGAGAGAAAGGGGCCAAGCCTTCTTCATCGACAAAGTAGGAATTGACAGCAAAACGTAAGGATACAATGGAGCATGAGTTTGAGCTAATTGATTTAGAGCCAAAATATCAAACCACAAGCATGAGATAGGTTATCAAGTACAAATACTACCAAATCAAGGAACTAACGATAAACTTGGAAAGGGCAAAGTATGTTATAACATTCCTTGAATAGGAAAACAATCAACTCAAAGCAAAAGAGTTGATCCCAGAAAAGGAGAAAGCTAAGCTAATTCAACAAACCAAAAAAGGTAAAGAGAAAATGAAATCAAGCGAGCCTGAAGCATAAGAGGTAAAAGGGAAAAGGAAAATACTAAGAACCAGAGGTCTTAACGAAGCTTTGAAAGAGGAACAAAAACAAATTTTGCTTAATGAATACCTTGACCTAGAAGAAAGGATTTCCCCAGAGGTAAATCAAGATAAATAATATTGGCTTAACAGGGTGAATGAACACTTAGAGAAGCTCATGGAGAATTCAAACAGAGATAATCAAATTCTCAGACACATGGCACATCATTATCAAGCTGAAAACATGGTTGGCAATGTCAAAGTGAAACAACTTGAAAACAAGATCAAGAAGGAAAAAAAAGATCAAAAGGATGACATAAACTTGGAGATTCTTTCTGAAGCATCCATGAAGCTATAAAAAACTCATTTTTACACCTTCCCTCCAATTTTGAGCCAATTCTGAGCATTTTGAGTTTTTTGGCACATTTTGGTCTAAATTCAGAAATTTGGCCTTTCGAGAAGCGCGCTGCGCTTTTTTCTCAGGCATCCATTTGAGGAAAGGTATACATGTTTGGAAAGGTATTGACATCCTCTAAAAATCCATTTTCCCAAATTTTGCAAAGGTGGCTTATTTTGGGAGAAAAGTGCAAAAAGGTGGCAAAAAACTAGCGTTATGGACCATTTTTTGACACACATTGTGCTTCTGGAGTGACCTTGGGAGAATGAATTTTTGAAGGTCTTCCCATGATCCAAATTTAGAAATTAAAACGGTTCTAAAAACTATACTTGAAGGTCTAGTTGACCGTTCTCTCAGATTTTCATTTGGACCCCTAGAAGGCACCTCAAGATCAGCTCAAATTCGGCACCGCGCTTCTGCATTTTCTGTGTTTTTATTTGCAAAATTTCACTTTGTAAAATTTCTAGTTTCTAGTCAAACTTGGTCCAAGTCAAGATTATCTATGTAATAGCATATGTTACATGGCTAGGTGATGTAGGAATGAATAAATGTATATCATAGGTTTTTTTTTTTTTTATGTTTATTAGGCCTCATAAAAGAAGCAAACTCCTAATCAAACTCTTCATGAGGTGTTTGAGTTGCACCTTCTCACTCTCACATGTTGGTTGAAAGAATCTTGGAGTCAATTCCTCCACCAAGGAATTTGACTCGTAAAGGTGGGAAAGTGGTCTAAGAGAATCTATAAATACTATTTCACTTCAGGAGAAGAGGGTTGAACTTTTTGTGAAGGAGGCTTGCATTGTAATCATCTTTCAACTAATACAGATACAGGTTGTAGCTATTTTCAAGGAACTCTAGCCCAGTGAGTTCATGGTGCTTGTACTTCATTTTTTTTTTTTTCTCATGGTCTAAACATCTTTATATACATTATATCTCTTCGTTCTATGAATTCCTTTGAGTGAAATATTCATAATTCTTGTTTTTCAAGCTTTGTTACCTGGTTTTCATAGTTATGTGTTTTGTCTTCCTAAGCTAATGAAATCATGTTTATTTATGCTCATTAGTTTCTTCCACACTATATATTCTATACTACACTGACAAATACTCAATTTAAACCATGGCTTCTGACACCTATCTCCTTCTTATGTTTGCTCCGACATTCCCACAGCTTAGACCTACTTGTGACTCCAAACCCTAAGTTCAGCAAATCCTTAAAAAACCAAATTTTCACAAACAATTACACATATTTAGCCTAAAATTCATTTGCTTTAAAGTCATATCACTGATAAGAGACTTAGAGAGATCCCTCTCATGCTCAATAGCGCTAGCTACTGAGCTGAAGTGGTTTGAGGTTACCCTTGTCGATTTCCTTTTCAGCCTAGGAGATTGTAAGGACAAAAATTTTTGGCATCGTTGCTTGGGAAATGACTGTTATATTATTCCTGGGAAAAATCTAAGAGCTTTCAAAGAACTGGTTCTGTACCTCTCAGTTTCCAGTATTCGAAGATAGGCTGAATTCATAAATGTCATCAGTTTAGGGTGTATACATTCTGGCTTCCAAAAGGCATACTAGGTCAAAAAATTAAAAGAACAACTTCTCTACCTAAAAACTTATTTGCCTTTGAGAAAATTCCATTTGAAGAGTAGATAGAATTATCACTTACAAGGTCCAAGTTTGACTCCTGCATCTCTGATACAACATTAGAACCTTTAAAAGTTGAAACTCACTCTATTTCTTTAGAATCTTTGTCTTCTAAGACTGATCATGAACTGTGGTTAAACTTTGATAAGCTTCAAAGCCTTGCTGACCAACTCCAAATCGCAACTGAAAAAGCTTTTATTCAATACCAACTTGAATACCTAGCCACAACTTCATCCTCTTTTTCACCTCCAAGGTCATATACTGCATCTCCTAAAGCTTTAGTTTCATCATCTTTCCTACCTCCCCCGTTCATTTGATCCTTGCCTCCTCAACCCATTTTAGTAGTTCCATCATCCTCAACAACACTACCACCTATACTTACACAATCCATTGTAACACCTTCACTTTCTCCAACAGTCATGGCAAGATTTTCACCTCTCTTACTGCTTGCTCAACTTACTGCTTTGCCTCAGAACTATGGTCAAAGACTTCCTTTGTTTGATGGAAGTGCAGAAATTACAGATCAGAAGCATGATGACAAGTTAATAGAATTCATTGATTTAGAAGAAATTGATGAGGAGAATGCCAAAATGATTATTATCACTCAGAGTTTCTTAGGAGCTGTTAAGAAATGGCTTTGAAGTTTGGCTGCAAATTCCATGAACAGTTCTCAAAGATTGATTGAATTATTTCTAGCTCGTTTGCAAGAGAAGAAAAATCCATTACAGATATTGGTTGAATATAATTCAATGAAAAGGAACCCTAATGAAATAGTTCAAGAATTCACATCAAGATTTAATACAGTGTACAATTCTATACCTGATGATATGAAACCTCCACCTGGTTTGGCTCTTCTTCATTATCCTGATGCTTTCGATCCAGATATGGCCTACCAGCTCAGAGAAAGGGATCCTACTACTCTTGAAGAGATGTTGTGGAATGCAATCAGTGTTGAAGCCAATTTGCTCATTAAGAAGTCAAAATCAAAGCAAGAAAGAGCAGAGAAGAGAGTTGCTTTTAGAGAAGAAACTGCATCATCTTCTGATGCAAAGCTTGACAGTCTTATAAAAACTATGGAAAGGATAGTGGATAAAATATCCATAACTGATCGACAAGCTGAACCATCAGTGAGGAATCCTAAGTTTTGGGGATAGAAGCAGCAACAGTTCAGACATCGACAGAAAGAGCAGCGAAATCAAGATCCTCAAGGTCAAGTAAAAGCTCCATTTCAACAAAACTACACTGAAGGTTATGAAGAAGAAATTGTAGAAGAAAATCACTTCTTTCAAAAAGATGAACTTCCTACTTTCCTAACAGAAGAAGATCAGTTTTCTGAAGACTCTTTTATACCAAATGATCAGCAATTTGTGCTTGCGAGCAAAGATTTGTGGGCTGATAGGACTGAAGAGTAACAAATAGGATATCAGAATGCCCTCACTCATCTCCAAAAGCAGTACAATTTAAGAAACAGAAGTGTTCCTGTTACCCTAATCTCGAAAAGACAAAATTTGCAAAAGGAGGCACCAAGTAAAGAAACCAATGCTGCAGGCCAGAATAAAGACAAAGCTATTGTCACACAGAATCGAGATAGAACCAATGAATCCTCCACTAACAATGTAAGGACAAAGAAATTCAAACTGAAAGCCAAAAGAAGGAAACTCAAGCTAAAGGCTAAATTGAAAGGAAGGACATCACTTCAAAGGAGGTAGAAAAGCAATCTAATCTTTTTAGTTTGGAAAATAAAATTTCTAAATTGAAGATAGCTATTCCCCTCACCAAATTCGTAAGGAATGACAAATACAAATTTCAGATTGCAAAAATGCTTAGGGTTGATCAGATGTATAATACAGTCAATGTAGCTGATGATGAGCCAGCCATCCTTTTTGGTCCATCCTTAGAAAGAGCTCCTAAAGATAGTGAAATTCCTCCTTTTTATCTGAGTCTTAAACTTCATGACTTTATCCTTCATAATGCTATGCTAGATTCTGGTGCCTCTCATAATTTGATGCTTAAAGCCATCATGGATAAACTAGGACTGAGCATCACCTAACCTTACCATGATATTATTCTTTTGATTCTGGAAGAGTGAAATGTCTTGTCCTTATTAAAGACTTGGTAGTGTCCTTAGACCAAATTCTAGCCAAAATGTACATATGGATGTTGTAGTGGCTGATATTCCTCCTAGATTTGGCATGTTGCTTTCAAGATCTTGGGGAGAAAAATTAAAGGGCACTCTGTAGCTTGATTTTTCATACGTCACTATCCCTACTTTTGGACAACTCCGGAAACTTTATACAGAAAAGAAGATGAAATTTACGATCCGTAGTAAGGGAAGGCCAGCCAATCATCCTATACATGTTGTTGATACTGATCTTGACTCTTTCATTCTGTTCAGTGATATGGATACCGGTGATGATGAAAGTCAGTTAGTAGAAATTTTAGAAGTTCCCAACCTAATGGGCAACATACATGAAACTGTCATAGCAGAAAGTAAAGAGGTTGGTGAGGAATGTAGGCAACCTGCAAATCTTATTGAGGAGATTCAAATAATAGTGCAGAAAATAGAAAATTCTGAGCTATCCATTCAAAATCCTAAAAATCAAGAAATTTAGTCTTTAGAAATTCTTTTTCCAAACGAAGAAAATGGTCTTTGGATCATGGAGTTTGATGGCAAATCAAGAAGAGAAGGAGCAGGAATTGGTGTTTAGATACTTGGGCTTTTACATCAACCAAACAAAATTCCTTGAAATGTGAGAATGAGCTCTTACAAGCTGGCCTTGGAATGTTCAAATAATGAGGCAGAATATGAGGCATTGATTGCTATCTTCAAAATTCTGAAAAATTTCGAAGAAAAAAAGATTTATGTTTATTGCGACCTCGGGTTAGTGATCAAGCAGGTCAAAGGGGAATACCTGGCCAAACACCCAAGAATGAGAGCTTATCACAATACTGTACTTGATATTCTCAAAACCTTTTCAGAATATACATTATCTCTTATTCCTAGAACTCAAAATGTCATAGTTGATTCACTTGCCACTGCAGCCAGTATGGTGAAGATTCCTTTCCATTCTAATCATAAGTACTCCATCCATGTTAAGCATCGCCCAGCTATCCCAGATAACATGAGTTTTTGGCAAGTGTTTGGTGATGATAAGAAAATAAAGAGTTTTCTGTAGTTGGAAGGAGAATTTCAGAATTCTGACATTGATGATGTACACCATTTTGATGATTCTCACATCCATTCAACTGACAATAAAGTATTACAGCTCAAGGACAACAACATTCCAAGAGGCTTGGTGCCTTTGGAGGAGTTATTTGACAGGGATAATAACGCCAAGAAGCGCACCATGTTTCCTACTGAAAAGGGAGTAGAAGATGTCAATATTGGCACAACTGAAAATCCTAAATTGGTCAAACTATCCAAGTTTATATCTCCTGAAACAAAGGGTAAGTACATGTCTTTAATGAAGGAATTTTCTGATGCATTTTCTTGGGATTACTTTGATCTGGAAGTTTATAATAAGAGTATCATTCATCACGTTATTCCTATAAAGCACGATCAGAAGCCATTTCGCCAGAAATTGGGAAGAATCAATCCCAAGTTACTGCCATTAATTGAAAAAGAGGTAAAGAGACTCTATAGCATTTTAGATAGCTATCATTAGAGTTTGAAGCCCGAAGTGAAGGCCCTAAGGCTCTTTGAGTCAGTACTAATTTTTTTTTTTTATATAGTTCTTTTGTCATGTCAAAAGGTTAATCTATTTCAGGTTTAAAAAAAAAAAAACCAGCTTTTATGGATGTTGACTCCATTGCCCAATGAATAAGGCTACTTGATCTACATTGTTCTTGACACCTCCAAGGATTTGCCATCCCTAGTTGGAGCCAATGTTAGTTTCAGTCTTGTTAGCCTATCACCTGGATCAAAAAATGCTTTTACCATGATCTTTTTAGGCTTTCATCATCAAATTTTTCTGTTACTAGGTTTACACATCAAATTTGGTCATTATATGGTCAGTCCAAGATGGAGTCATTGTTTGAAATTCCACTCATGTTGGTTGCTTATAATACACCATGAAAATGTGTCATATCATCATCATCATTCCATTAGGTCCCCAAGGTCCACCATTTCCATAAAAAAAACCAGAAATAAGTCAAACATGACAAAGCAACAGTTGAAGAATTGATCATGATTTATTCACACACTTTTCATATTTTCATGACATCAAAGGTTTCAGAAGAAGGAAGCTCTAGCACTCAGGAGATCAAAAAGCACATTTGCAATGGTAAAGGTAAAACCTGTCTTCAAAAAAGTGAAATCAGTTCACAAAGGAGGGTTGGTTTCTTTTCTCTTTTTGAAAAAGTGAAGAAATTATCCTTATATAAAATAAAAAAGACTCAAAACCTTTTCATTCATGTCTCATTCACTCCTCATCACCGAGCTCACTCGCCCAAAAAAAAGTGAAAAACCTATTTCCCTAGGAGAAATTGGCCAAAAATTGGAGGTGTTGCACGTACATACACTGCACTGTTCTTTGAAGGCAGGCGCTGTGTGTAGGTGAACTGCACTGCGCTTAGACGCTGTGCGTAGGATAGAGTACTCGAAACTCACCCAAATTTTCCAAAAATTCAAAATTTTTCTTTCAAGCTCGGTCAAATTTCTTTCTAAGGTTGAGGAACAAGTAAGTACATCATTTCCCTCTATATTTTCTTTCCCATTTTCATTCCATGTCAATAATTTCTCAAGCTAGGGTTTGTAACAAAAGTTACATGGGAAATGGTAGGGTAGAAATGGTCATCATCACTTTTCATCTCCAAAACATGTAAATTGATATTCTACACCTGCACACATGTTTGATGAGTCATTTTGACCAGTTCATCCACCTCTAAACAAAGTTTAAACACTGAAAAAACAAAACCCTAGCTCATTCCTAGAGTTATTTTGGGCAAATCCCGTCATAACCCTTCTTGGTCTCACTTACAAGAAATCACATTTGTTCACTATTTTCCTCACTCATTTCCATCAGTTTTTCAAAGCCATCTCATCTTTCATAAAATCCCTCCATCATTTTGTCAAAATCTCTCACACGTCACTTCATTTTCATTCTCACCTAACATTTATTTTCACTTCCTGCTACTAGGATTTTGTGTCATCATGGAGGTTGAATCTTCACCAGAAAGAAGGAGACAACACAAAGGAGGGAGGATTCTCAGATATGAACCATCAGATTGCAACCAAATCAACTCCTATCCCTTGATCAAGCAATGCTTTGAGGATGTTCATTGTTTGGAATTTTGTAAAAGAGTAAGTGAAGAAGGGTTTTATCAACAACTGACAGATTGGGTAGCTACACAATTGAAAGGGGAGATTGTTGTCATCACTGGTATTGAGTTTAGCTTCTCAATGGCCTCCATCTCACTAGCAATTTGTTTGCCAAACAATGGTGAATATTGGTTCAAGGGAATGAATATAGATCTTGAAAACTACAAGCCTTTCTTAAAGGCTCCATACAGAGATACACATACTCACCTCATGTGTTTCAGATATTTGCTTGAGAAGTATGCCGCTTTAATGAAAACCATCATGAGTTTCTTTATGTGTGAAGGTAGATTCTCCAGGTTGTATGCCTATCATATTCACCTCTTGATGCACTTCACATCTCAAAAGCCACTCAACATGTGCAGTTACGTGTTCAGGAGTATTTCAAAAATGTATGAGAATATACACTTAAAGGACAAAGAGAACTCTCCAAGCTTGTTTCATCACAATCTCATCAAAACCATTGTTCTTCATTAGCTGGAAAAGAGGGGCATGGCTTGGGAAGCCTTCTTAGAAACAACTTTAAAATGGCTTGAGGAAAATGCAACATCTTAGTCCGCAAGTGCACCAAAACAACAAAAAGAGATGGGGTCATCTAGCAAACCAATAGAGAAGACTCATCTACCCAAACTAGAGGTGACCAAAGTGTATAAGAAAGGGAAGAGGCTTGTGTTTTCTTCTCACAAAGAGAAATGGGCCAAGCCTTCTTCATCGACAAAGTAGGAATCGACAACAAAACATAAGGATAAAATGGAGCATGAGTTTAAGATAATCGATTCAGAGCGAGAAGATCAAACCATAAGCATGAGATAGGTTATTAGGAACAAAGACTACCAAATCAAGGAGTTGACGATAAACTTGGAAAGGGCAAAGTATGTTATAACATTCCTTGAACAGGAAAACAGTCAACTCAAAGTAAAAGAGTTGATCCTAGAAAAGGAGAAAGCTAAGCTAATGCAGCAAATTAGAAAAGGTAAAGAGAAAATGATATCAAGTGAGCCTGAAGCATCAGAGGTAAAAGGGAAAAGGAAAAGACCAAGAACCAGAGGTCTTAAGGAAGCTTTGCAAGGGGAACAAAAACAAATGTTTCTTAATGAAGACATTGACCCAGAAGAAATGATTGCCTTAGAGGTAAATCAAGATAAAGAATATTGGCTTAACAGGGTGAATGAACACTTAGAGAAGCTCTTGGAGAAGGAAAACAGAGATAATCAAATGCTTAGACACATGGCGCATCATTATCAAGATCAAAACATGATCGCCAATGTCAAAGTGAAACAACTTGAAAACAAGCTTAAGGTGGCCAAAAAAGATCAAAAGGATGAGGGAAACTTGGAGATGATATCTGAAGCATCCATGAAGCTATAAAAAACTCATTTTTACACCTTCCCTCCAATTTTGATCCAATTCTGAGCATTTTGAGTGTTTTGGAAAATTTTGGTCTAAATTCAGAAATTTGGCCTTTCTAAAACCGCAATGCCTTGGCGCTGTGCTTTTTCCTCAGGCACCCATTTGAGGAACGGTCTACATTTTTGGAAATTTCTTGGCATCCTCTAATACCCATTTTCCTAGATTTTGTAGAGGTGGCTTAGTTTGGGAGAAAAGTGCAAACAAGTGGCAAAAAAATAGCATTCTGGACCATTTTTTGATAGGCGCTGCACTTCTGGAGTGACCTTGGGAGAATGGATTTTTGAAGGTCTTCCCATGCTCCAAATTCATAAATTCCAGTTGTTCTTGAAACTTTAATTGAAGGGCTAGTTGACCATTCTCTCATATTTGTAGTTTGACCCCTGGAAGGCATCTCAAAATCAGCTCAAAGTCAGCGTTGGGCTTCTACATTTTCTATATTTTTATTTGCAAAATTTCACTGTGTAAAATTTCTAATTTCTAGTCAAACTTGGTCAAAGTCAAGATTCTCTAAGTAATGGTACAAGTAATGAGGCTAGGTGTTGTAGGCATGAATAAATGTATATCATAGGTTGTTTTTGATGTTTATTAGGCCTCATAAAAGAAGCAAACTCCTAATCAAACTCTTCATGAGGTGTTTGAGTTGCACCTTATCACTCTCACCTGTTGGTTGAGAGAATCTTGGAGTCAGTTTCTCCACCAAGGAATTTGACTCCTGAAGGTGGGAGAGTGGTCTAGGAGAGTCTATAATTACTATTTCACTTCAGAAGAGGAGGGTTGAACTTTTTTTGAAGGAGGCTTGCATTTTAATCATCTTGTAGCTAATACAGATACAGGTTGTAGCTATTTTCAAGGAACTCTAGCCCAGTGAGTTCATGGTGCTTGTAATTCATTCTTTTTGTTTTCTCATGGTCTAAACATCTTTATATACATTATATCTCTTCTTTCTATGAATGCCTTTGAGTGTAATATTCATAACTCTTGTTTTTCAAGCTCTGTTATCTGGTTTTCATAGTTATGTGTTTTGTCTTCAAGGTGCCTTGATTGTACCGTTTTCGACGGTTTGAATATGGGATTTCTATCACGCAGCGTGGGGTTGCTGCAATCTAGCAGTCAGGATGGACAGCTCAGGGGTGCTCGAGTACTGCCCGTGCTTGTAAAGAATAATCGGTTTTCGAAAGAAACGTTGAGAATAATTGGAACCATGAGAGATGTGGTGGAGAGGTTGATCAAAATGTTGAATTTCAAGGGCGATTAGGAACGGGAGACTCGAAATGTAGCTGCAAAGATAATCTTTGAATTGATAAACAAAAACCGAAATTACATTTGGGTGACCGCCACTGCTGGTTCAATGGAATTTGTAGCATCTTTACTGTTCTTTACAGAGGACTGAAGTTGGGAAGACTTAAAGCTTGTTTCTATGGGGCTAACCATATTGAAAAAGTTGGCAGAAAACTCACATGGATTAAGGGTAGTAAGGGTTGCACTTCAACCAAAATCATAAGTGCCTGGCAACAACCCATTCTTAACTTAATAGTTGTTGAAGGCATAGGAAGCATGGTCAGGGTCAAAATACACTCCACCCTATTGTATTGGAGTGCAATCTATGCCTTTGAAGCCATAAGCGTAATCTAGTGCCACATGCAACATGTTTTTATCGACATTGTTATTAGCCATGCACCAAGTGGTGCCTACTCGTGGTCGTCAAAGGAATAGTGTAGATGAATAGTTTCTCAAGAAGAAACTTGCCTCCTCAACTTCCCCAAAACCTATTAAACTAACATAAAAATCCTATTAAAATCTAAAATAAACCAAACAAGGCAACCCAACATAAAAATGTATATAGATCATGTAGATAAGTTACGTAAATAGATACAAAATAAGATAATCATATACCACCTCATTTTTGTCCAACAAGAAAACAAGGTGAAGAATATACAGATATCTGAGGAGGATGACAAACCACAAAGTAGTAAATCGGAAAGGCCATTGAAAGCAACCACCATTACACTCTTTTCCATGCTCTAATGGCTACCTAGCACTCAACTCTTCCTTTACAACAAGGGGGCATTTCCAATTTAATGCCTTAAAATATATAAAATAGAAAAATGTGAGACACGCTTATAATAAAAATATCAAGAGGTCTTTGAGAGGATTTATTTGCTATGTACAAGTCTTGGAGACTCATTGGTAATAGAATACAACTCTAGGTTTAGCCACCCTTTTTATTAGAGAATCACAAAAATTCCTCGTTGAATAAAGATAATTAAAGTGATTCAACCTTTGAAGGTGAATCTAGAGATGTAGCCCATTGGGGGGGGGGGGGACCGAACTCCGTTATCATCCTAGTTTTGGTGATGCTCTTTATTTATGCTTGACTATGTTGTTTTATATGTGTTTTAAGTTACAATATTGTGGTGAAATTTGCATTATTATGGATAAAATTATAACTTAAATTAATAATCCCTTACATTCAATGAGAGTATATTATTGCAACTTTTATGTTCTCTAAAGTTTTTAGATCAATAACTTAATTAATACTTACATTCATGTAATTACCTCCTAAATTCAACAAATCTTATTTTCATGGAGTCAATAAATGGGTGGAGAAGGGGTTCTTCATTAGACATAATCTGTTCATTAAGAAGACAATTTGAATTGAAGAAAATGAGCTTTAAAAGAGTGGATTTATTCAAGAGACAATAAATATCCATTCATGCAAGGAGAAAATTCAAATTTAAGAAGAGAAACCTGAAAAGAGTGCACTTCATGGAGAAAATAAGCATTCTCATGAAGGATACTTACATTCAACAAATAGTGTTCATCTTCCTCAACTCAAATTTTACCATGAACAAATATTACATTGAGCAATTTTCCTATTGGGTGGAAGAAGAACCAATTCCCATGTGTTTTTCTCAATGTGGGAATCATAATTCTATTTCATTGCTACCTCTCAAAAGGGGTTACGTGCATAATTTACATATGTATGGGGTTTGATCCAAGAGCCATATAAAAATGATTAAGAAATAGAGGATTTGTGGTAGTAAGAGCTTGTGGAAGATCCAAAAACTATAATTTTGTGCTACATCGATAGGTAGGATCACTCACCAAATCAGAAACTACATAAAATGTTTGTTATACCTATTGAGTGTTAGTTTTCACAAATATGCATGGACATATGATAAAGATATACACAATCTAATATCTTATGAAATAATTAGAATAACAATAAATAGAAATGCAAGATAAAAGAAGGAAGAGACATGGATTACATAGAAAAACACTAATAAGGGGAAACATCCATGGAAGTAGCTCATTTATTCTCTAAGTAAACTCCCAATGATACAAGGCTACACCCCCACACAAGTATTATAGATCATTACAGTTTCACCCTTGAACACTCAATAAAGTCTCCTTTACCTCTATTATATATTAAAGAGTGAAAGGAAAACAAATCTCATGATACACTTGGGATAAAACCTTTTTACAATATGGTGATCTACTAAAGGAAAGGATATTCAAAAGACCAACAGGAAATCATTAATACATTCGGGTGAAAATGTGAAGTTGGGTTACACTTTTGTGAGGAACGCCTCTGAAAAATTCCGAACATCATTTTTTCAACCAAAAAAAAAAAAATCGATCGAATTCCTTAAATTTATTCAGCTGAACTTTTGGTTGGTTAGATTAATGTCGATCATTAAACGAAATTTTAGCTAGAGTTGAAAAATTCGGCAAAACATAATTCTCCCAAATAAATAATTCGACCGAAAATATTGTTCGGTCAAACTCGTTGTTCGGCTAAACTAGGTTTTTAATTCGGCTGAAAAAATATTTATATATGTCGGGCCACACATTATTGTGAAGTTTTCTCCTCTGCTGATTTTTTCTATTGTGTGAAAGTTGAGCACTATTGTGTTGTGTTGTGTTGTCTGTTGTGTCATGTGGTCTGTTATCGAGCATTGTTGTGTGGTATATTTTCAAGCGTTGTTGTGTGATTTGCTACTGAGTGCTGAAACCAACCAGGTGATTGACACATTTTGTTTTTTTATGAATTTTTTAATTTAGTGAAATATTTTTTATGATATTTGTGTGATTATTTATTTATTTTTGATTTTTGATTTTTATTTTTTTTCAGCATGGATGATTTCTCAACTTGCTCATCCACCCTCACCACTGGAAGATTTATCTCCTCGTCCACCCTCGTCACTGGAAGATTTCTCTCCTCGTCCACGCTTGTCATTGGAAGCTCCTCGTCTGAACCAGGTAAGTCGTTGTCGGCAGTAAATTATTTTAGTAGAGAATAAGCATCTTGTATCCAGTAGGAAATGAAGCTAGGTAGTATAGTTTGTTGCTATGAACATCATCATTGGCTTTGTTCATATCTTCTATTTTTATTTTCTTTTATATCAATTTTCTAATGGCAATGGAACCTTGTATTTTTCCTTTTTTTTTTTAAGGATAATGGATGTCCCCTGTTCCTCCCATTTATACCACTGAAAAAATAACAATATCAAACAAACTTATCGGTGTTCTCCAGAAAAGCACTGCGAACGTAATCAATCTCAAATTCTTATCCTCTGCGAACTATATGCACCCATCCTTTTTCCAGCATCATAGGAATATCATTCATTGTTAAGATGGGCCTTCTCATTATAACATATCCACTTCTCATGACTCTGACCAAAAATACATTAACAGAGAATATATGCAAGAGGATAACATTTGCATTATTTGTATAACAGTAAGAAATAGGCCTTGTTCTTTTGTCATGTTGAAGATAAATATGAAACATAATGTAAGCTTAATCTAATCTAAGTGATTAGGGAAACATGAAACCCTTTTTCATTGCTATACAGGTAATGTTCAATCTTATGTAGAAGTGTGATGAGTACATGTAACTGATTATGGAAACAACATATACAACTAGTGTTACAACAGAACCAATAAGCTTAATCATGCAGGAAACACAGAACCATTACCATTGTTACTTAGATTAGGTGAATATCTCAAATTACACAAAGGTATAAGCTTAGTTATGATATATGTCCCATGTACTGAATATGGGAACACTGGTGATTAATGTCCACAATAGATATGGCTTAGTAAGTTGTAAGTAAGTTGTGTTTGATTAGAGTTACAAGCTTATATAGTCATAACAGGAACAAGACGTTCATGTACAAGCTCGTAATACACTCTCTGTGTCCGTTGGGATTTTAAATTCTAATCCATGTCCATCTTTTTCATTTTCCATTCGGTGAAAAGGCTTCAGTAGTTGGCTCAGTTCTTCGTTTGGATATGGGAAAATTGAATCTGCACTTATTTTGAGTCCCCCTGGAGAGGGAAATCGTTTTTTACAAAAAATAGATAAGAAATCTCAATGTGTAATTCAGACATATAAGGATTGAACTTATAATAAAAATATGGACAACAATCAAATTGACCTGTAACCATTTGCATTCTCTTTGAAGGGCTTCATGGTATGCACCCATCCTTTTTCCAATATCATAGGAACATCATTCATTGTTAGGTTGGGCCTTATGATTATAATATCTCCACTTCTCATGACTCTGACCCAAAATACATCAACAGACAATATATGCAAGTGGATAACATTTGCATTCTCCATATAACAGTAAGAAACAAGCCTTGTTATTTTATCACGTTGAAGATAAATCTCTAACATAATGTAAGCTTAATCTGATCTAAGTGATTAAGGAAACCTGAAACCCCTGTTCGTTTCTATACAGGTAATGTTCAACCTTATGTAGAAGCATGATGAGTACTTGTAATTAATTATGGAAACAACGTATACAACTAGTGTTACAACAAAACCAATAATCTTTATCATACAGGAAACATAGAACCATTACCATTGTTACTTATATTAGGTGAATAACTCATATTACATAAAGGTACAAGCTTAGTTATGATATATGTCCCATGTATTGAATATGGTAACACTAGTGATTAATGTACACAATAGATATGGGTTATTAAGATGTAAGTAAGTCATGTTTGATTAGAGTTACAAGCTTAGATCATCATAATAGGAACATGACATTCATGTACAAGCTCGTAATACACTCTTTGTGTCTACTGGGATTTTAAACTCCAATCCATGTCCATATTTTTGCTTTTCCATTCAATGAAAAGGCTTCATTAGTTGGCTCAGTCCTTCACTCAGATCTGGAAAATTGAATCTACACTTATCTTGGGTTCTCCTGGAGAGGGCAGTATCTGTTTACAAAAAATAGAAAATAAATCTCAATATGTCGCTCAAAATTATAAGCATTGAACTTGTTACTCTTATTTGTTGTTACAGTTATTTCTTGTTACTACACATTGATGAATTTATAATTAATGTTCAATAATGGGTAGGAAAACTGTGGTCTGCACATACAGTGCATGATAGCCTTGAAGTAACTGGTAGAACCCTGGGTTGACAATTAAATGTGGATTGTGTGTGTTAGTGTCAGTCTTGTTAGCCTATCACCTAGATCAAAAATTGCTTCTACCATGATCTTTTCAGGCTTTCATCATCAAATTTTTCTTTTACTAGGTTTACACAGCAAATTTGGTCATTGTATGGTCAATCCAAGATGGAGTCATTGTTTTAAATTCCACTCATGTTGGTTGCTTATCATACACCATGAAAATGGGTCAAGTAATCATCGTCATTCCATTAGGTCTTAGGTCATGCATTAGGTCCACCATTTCCATAAAAAAAAACCAGAAACAAGTCAAATATGACAAAGAAACAGTTGAAGAATTGATCATGATTTATTAGCACACTTTTCATAATTTCATGACATCAATGGTTTCAGAAGAAGGAAGCTCTATCACTCAGGAGATCAAAAAGCACATTTGCAATGGTAAATGTAAAATCTATCTTCAAAAAGGTGAAATCAATTCACAAAGTGTTGGAAATAATACTGAGAGGGGGGGTGAATCAGTATTATCAAGCAATTTACCAAATCTTCCTTATTTGATCTTTTGAATTATTCTTGCATATCAGTACCATAAAATAATGAGCATGAATAAAGAAAATAGACAGTCACACCAAAGAACACAAGATGTAAGGTGGAAACCCAATGCGGGAGAAAACCACCTGCTGCAATATGTCTCTATCTTCTTTCAAGAAATTCTTTTTACAATGATTTTGTACTGGTGCAGTCCTTTACCAGCACGCAGGCTGCAACCTGCAGAGAGCTACAACTTTCTCTCGTTTTCCAGTCTCTCCTGGAAGGGAGCTACAACCCCCTACTTCTTTTCATGAAGAATCAAAAGATCAGCAAGTATACAATAGATACAGTCCACTACAGATATCAGATCGGTAATTACAGAAATAACCCAGAACACCTTATGAACAGAAATATATAGTCAACAGATCATCTTTAAGACAGGGACGCATATTTTCTTTCTGTGACCTGCGACTGGACGCAGTCAACCTTCCACTGTTCTGCGTGCCGACGCACTGTTCCTCTATGCTTTGCTGCGACCGGCGCACCCAAAAACACTATCGCGCCGCGTCTTTTGCTTCAGAGACGCACCCAATAACACAGTCGCGCCGCGTCCTTTGCCTCAGAGACGCACCTGAGCCTTTACTGTACTGCGTCCCGGCGCACTTTCCCTTCACTGAACCTGCGTCCCTTCAGATATAAAAGATATGAGGACTTCAGAACCAACCCAAATACTCAGATCCACAGATCTGATCATGCGCCATAGAGATCACAGTCCATTAGAAGATTCGCCTTCATAGATCTGAACTAGATCTCACCAAAAGATATTCAACCAAGATGATACCTAATCCAAATGAACTCCTTTGCTTTATATAGGCAAGCTTCTCCCCAAAACATGGAACAAAACCACGAGCCGACACCATAGAAACACAAAACCGTCGGCTAGATACCACACAAGAAACCCCCACGTGCTTTTCTCTGCCTTGAAATGTGTGCACTGGGCGGACGCACCTCCTGAACGGCTGGCCTGCGTCCCTGGACGCGGGTTCTATATGGTATACCTGCGGGGACGCACTTTCTGAACATATTTCCTGCGTCCTTCTTGATTTATCACCTGAATGGGTTTGCCATCAAGGACAACACCTGAATCATAATGCCAACAATCTCCCCCTTTGGACTTGATGGCAACCACATAATCTTCAGCTTCATTCTCCCCCTTTGACATCAAGGGCAAAGGGTATGCTCCCCCTATGCTCATGCATCTCCAGATCTGTAACCAGAAATCCATCATGAAGGAGATAGAGACATATTGCAGCTATTTCCAAGATCTCCTTCTCCATAATGCCAACAATGCATTATGTGCTCCCCCTGAGCCTATACCACCAATAGGAAGATGATCAACAGTAAGATGATGCATCAACAACCCCCAGCTTTTGCCTGAGGTATTCAAAAGTGTCCCTGGGCAACGGTTTGGTGAAAATATCAGCAACTTGTTCCTTAGAAGGAACATACTCCAACTTGACCTTCTGTTCAAGTACTTGTTCCCGGAGAAAATGGTACTTGATTGGTATGTGCTTGGTTTTTGAATGCATAACCGGATTCTTTGAGATGCTGATTGCACTTGTGTTGTCACATAAGATAGGGATTGGAGGAGTACAAGTGATTTGATAATCCTGCAAATTCTGCATCATCCAAAGGAGTTGGGTGCAACAAGATGCAGCAGCAACATATTCTGCTTCAGCTGTAGACAAGGCAATTGAACTCTGTTTCTTGCTGAACCAAGAGACCAGTTTGGGACCCATAAAGAACGCACCACCACTTGTGCTTTTCCTGTCATCCACGCTTCCGGCCCAATCTGCATCTGTATAGGCATGAAGAGTAAGATCTGTATCTCTAGGGTACCATAAGCCATAATTTTGAGTCCCTTGAAGATATTTGAAAATTCTCTTCACTGCTTGAAGATGAGTCTCCTTCGGATTTGCCTGAAATCTTCCAACTATTCCAACTGCATGCATGATGTCTGGTCGGGTACCTGTCAAATATAGTAAACTTCCAATCATAGATCTGTAGGTTGGTTGATGTACTACTGCAGATTCATCATTTGCACTGAGACTACATCCTGTGACCATGGGTGTACATACTGGTTTTGCATCTTCCATGCCATATTTCTTCAAAATCTGCTTGAGATACTTGGTTTGAGATAAAAAGATTCCTCCTTCCTTCTGTTGGATTTGCAAACCAAGGAAATATGTCAGTTCTCCTAGCAAGGACATTTCAAATTCTTTCTGCATGACTGAGGCAAAGCTTTGACTCATAGCTTCTTCATTACTGCCAAAAATAATGTCATCTACATACACAACAAGTATTAGCAATTTGTCATTTTCAACTTTTATGTACAGATTGCTATCTGCTGAACCTTTTAAGAAACCTTGTTGATGAAGATATTTGTCCAACCGGTAGTACCAAGCCCTTGGAGCTTGTTTGAGACCATAGAGAGCCTTTTTCAATCGGCATACAAGATTTGGATCATTTCCAAGAATGAACCCATCTGGTTGTTCAATGTACACTTCTTCTTCCAAGTCTCCATTCAAAAAGGCTGATTTCACATCCATTTGAAATACTTTGAAGTTCTGAAAACTTGAGAGAGCAAGGAACATTCGGATGGCCTCAAGTCTTGCAACAGGAGCAAAAGTTTCTTCAAAGTCTATTCCTTCTTTCTGCGCATACCCTTTACAAACGAGTCTGGCTTTGTTTCTAATTACTTCTCCATTTTCATTCAATTTATTTTTGAAGACCCATTTTGTTCCAATAACATTCTTATCTTTTGGTCTAGGAACCAGCTCCCAAGTGTTGTTCTTTTCGATTTGCTCAAGTTCTTCATCCATTGCTTTCACCCAACATTCATCTCTGCATGCCTCTTTCACATTTTGTGGTTCGGTGGAGGAAAGTAATGCCAAATAGCTTGAAGCTTCTGCAACTGTTCTTCTAGTTTGTATACCTGCTTCTTTTTGTCCCATGATCTGAGATTCTGGATGGTTCTTCTGAACTTCCTTCTTCTTGAACATTGTTGGCATTATGGAGAAGGAGATCTTGGAAATAGCTGCAATATGTCTCTATCTCCTTCATGATGGATTTCTGGTTACAGATCTGGAGATGCATGAGCATAGGGGGAGCATACCCTTTGCCCTTGATGTCAAAGGGGGAGAATGAAGCTGAAGATTATGTGGTTGCCATCAAGTCCAAAGGGGGAGATTGTTGGCATTATGATTCAGGTGTTGTCCTTGATGGCAAACCCATTCAGGTGATAAATCAAGAAGGACGCAGGAAATATGTTCAGAAAGTGCGTCCCATGATCTGAGATTCTGGATGGTTCTTCTGAACATATCTGGATGGTTCTTCTTTTCTCTTTTTGAACAAGTGAAGAAATTATCCCTATATAAACTCAAAAATACTCAAAAACTTTTCATTCATGTCTCATTCACTCCTCATCACTGAGCTCACTCGCCCAAAAAAGCAAGAAACCTATTTCCCTAGGAGAAATTGGCCAAAAATTGGAGGTGTTGGACATTGATGCATTATGTTGCGCTTTGAAGGCAGGCGCTACGCGTAGGTGAGCTACGCTACGCGTAGGAGAACTACACTACGTGCAGGATAGAGTACCCGAAACTCACCCAAATTTTCCCAAAATTCAAAATTTTTTCTTTCAAGCTCGGTCAATTTGCTTTCTAAGGCTGAGGAACAAGTAAGTACATCGTTTCCCTCTATATTTGCTTTCCCATTTTCATTCCATGTCAATAATTTCTCAAGCTAGGGTTTGCAACAAAAGTTCCATGGGAAATGCTAGGGTTGAAATGGTCATCATCACTTTTTATCTCCAAAACATGTAAATTGATATTCTACACCTGCACACATGTCTGAGGAGTCGTTTTGACCAGTTAATCCACCTCCAAATAGAGTTTAAACACTAAAAAAACAAAACCCTAGCTCATTCCTAGAGTTATTTTGGGCAAATCTCATCATAAACCTTCTTGGTATCACTTACAAGCAGCCACATTTGTTCACTATTTTCCTCACTCATTTCCATCAGTTTATCAAATCCATCTCATCTTTCATAAAATCCCTCCCATCATTTTGTCAAAATCTCTCACACAACACTTCATTTTCATTCTCACCTCACATCTATTTTCGCTTCTTGCTGCTAGGATTTTGTATCATCATGGAGGTTGAATCTTCACCAGAAAGAAAGAGAGAACACAAAGGAGGGAGGATTCTCAGATATGAACCATTAGATTGCAACCAAATCAACTCCTATCCTTTGATCAAACAATGCTTTAAGGATGTTCACTGTTTGGTATTTTGTAAAAGAGTAAGTGAAGCAGGGTTTTATAAGCAGTTGACAGATTGGGTAGCTACACAATTGAAAGGGGATATTGATATCATCGTTGGTATTGAGTTTAGCTTCTCAGTGGCCTCCATCTCAGTAGCAACTAGTTTGCCAAACAATGGTGAATATTGGTTCAAGGGAATGAATCTAGATCTTGAAAACTACAAACCCTTCTTAAAGACTCCATAGAGAGATACACATACTCACCTCATGGCTTTCAGATATTTGCTTGAGAAGTATGCCCCTTTAATGAAAACCGTCATGAGGTTCGTTACCTATGAAGGTAGATTCTCCAGGTTGTATGCCTATCATATTCGCCTCTTGACGCACTTCACATCTCAAAAGCCACTCAACATGTGCAATTACCTGTTTAGGAGTATTTCAAAAATTTCTAAGAAGATATAGTTAAAGGAAAAAGAGCACTCTCCAAGCTTGTTTTATCACAATCTCATCAAAACCATTTTTCTTCATCAGCTGGTAGAGAGCGGTATGGCTTGGGAAGCCTTTTTAGAAACAACTTTAAAATGGCATGAGGAAAATGCAGCATCTCAGTCCCCGAGTGCACCAAAACAACAAAACGAGATGGGGACATCTAGAAAACCAACAAAGAAGACTCAGCTACCCAAACCAGAGGTGACCAAAGTGTATAAGAAAGGGCAGAGGCTTGTGTTTTCTTCTTACAAAGAGAAAGGGGCCAAGCCTTCTTCATCGACAAAGTAGGAATCGACAACAAAACATAAGGATACAGTGGAGCATGAGTTTGAGTTTATTGATTCATAGTGAGAAGATCAAACCACAAGCATGAGATAGGTTATCAAGGACAAAGACTACCAAATCAAGGAGTTGACGATAAACTTGGAAAGGGCAAAGTATGTTATAACATTCCTTAAACAGGAAAATAATCAACTCAAAGCAAAAGAGTTGATCCTAGAAAAGGAGAAAGCTAAGCTAATGCAACAAACCGGAAACGGTAAAGAGAAAATGACATCAAGCGAGCCTGAGGCATCAGAGGTAAAAGGGAAAAGGAAAAGACCAAGAACTAGAGGTCTTAACGAAGCTTTGCAAGAGGAACAAAAACAAATGTTGCTTAATGAAGACCTTGAACTAGAAGAAAGGATTGCCCTAGAGGTAAATCAAGATAAAGAATATTGGCTTAAGAGGGTGAATGAACACTTAGAGAAGCTCCTGGAGAAGGCAAACAGATATAATCAAATTGTCAGACACATGGCACATCATTATCAAGCTCAAAACATGATCACCAATGTCAAAGTGAAACAAATTGAAAACAAGCTCAAGAAAGAAGAGGGAAACTTGGAGATGTTTACTGAAGCATCCATGAAGCTATAACAAACTCATTTTTACACCTTCCCTCCAATTTTGAGCCAATTCTGAGAATTTTGAGTTTTTTGGCAAATTTTGGTCTAAATTCATAAATTTGGCCTTTCGAGAAGCGCGCTGCACTTTTTCCTCAGGCATCCATTTGAGGAAAGGTATACATTTTTGGAAAGGTATTGGCTTCCTCTAAAAACCCATTTTCTCAGATTTTGAAAATGTGGCTTAGTTTAGGAGAAAAGTGCAAAACGGTGGCAAACAAATAGTGTTATGGACCATTTTTTGACAGGCGTTGCACTTCTGCAGTGACCTTGAGAATGCATTTTTTAAGGTCTTCCCTTGCTCCAAATTCAGAATTCAAACGGTTCTAAAAAATATACTTGAAAGGCTAGTTGACCGTTCTCTCAGATTTTCATTTTGACCCCTATAAGGCACCTCACAATCAACTCAAAGTCGGCGTTGCGCTTTTGCATTTTCTGTGTTTTTATTTGCAAAATTTCACTGTGTAAAATTTCTAGTTTCTAGTCAAACTTGGTCCAAGTCAAGATTATCTATGTAATGGCATAAGTTACAAGGCTAGGTGATGTAGGCATGAATAAATGTATATCATAGGTTGTTTTTGATGTTTATTAGGCCTCATAAAAGAAGAAAACTCCTAATCAAACTCTTCATGAGGTGTTTGAGTTGCACTTTCTCACTCTCATCTGTTGGTTGAGAGAATCTTGGATTCAGTTCCTCCACCAAGGAATTCAACTCCTAAAGGTGGGAAAGTGGTCTAAGAGAGTCTATAAGTACTATCTAACTTTAGGAGAAGAGGGTTGAACTTTTTGTGAAGCAGGCTTGCATTGTAATCATCTTTCAGCTAATACGGATATAGGTCGCAGCTATTTTCAAGGAACTCTAGCCCAGTGAGTTCATGGTGCTTGTACTTCATTATTTTTGTTTTCTCATGGTCTAAACATATTTATATACATTATATCTCTTCTTTCTTTGAATTCCTTTGAGTGAAATATTCATAATTCTTGTTTTTCAAGCTCTGTTATCTGGTTTTCATAGTTATGTGTTTTGTCTTCCTAAGCTAATGAAATCATGTTTATTTATGCTCACTACTTTCTTCCAGTCTATATATTCTATACTACACTGAAAAATACTCAATTTACACCATGGATTATGACACCTATCTCCTTCTTATGTTTTCTCCTGCATTCCCACAGCCTACACCTACTTGTGACTCCAAACCCTAAGTTTAGAAAATCCTTAAAAAGCCAAATTTTCACAAAAAAATACACATATTTAGCCTAAAATTCATTTTCTTTAAAGTCATATCACTGATAAGAGACTTAGAGAGATCCCTCTCATGCTCAATAGGGCTAGCTACTGAGCTGTAGTTGTTTGAGGTTACCCTTGTCGATTTCCTTTTCAACCTAGGAGATTGTAAGGACTAAAATTTTTGGTGTCGTTGCCTAGGAAATGACTGTTAAATTATCCCTGGGAAAAATCTAAGAGCTTTCAAAGAACTGGTTATGTACCTCTCAGTTTCCAGTATCCGAAGATAGGCTGAATTCATAAATGTCATTAGTTTAGGGTGTATACATTCTGGCTTCCAAAAGGCATACTAGGTCAAATCTTGACCCAAATCCACCCTTCATTGTTGAAGACCTTGAAAGAATGCTCAGAAAACTTAGACTACCTATCACTAAAAGTGCAGTTCAAAAAATTAAAAGAACAACTTCTCTACCTAAAAACTTATTTGCCTCTGAGAAAATTCAATTTGAAGAGCAGATATAATTATCACTTACAAGGTCCAAGTCTGACTCCTGCATCTCTGATACAGCATTAGAAACTTTAAATGTTGAAATCACTCTATTTCTTTAGAATCTTTGTCTGCTAAGACTGATCATGAACTGTGGTTAAACTTTGATAAGCTTCAAAGCCTTACTAACCAACTCTAGATCACAACTAAAAAAGCTTTTGTTCAATACCAACTTGAATACCTAGCCACAAATTCATCTTTTTTTTCACCTCCAAGCTCATCTACTACATCTTCTAAAGCTTCAGTTTCATCATCTTTCCTACCTCCCCCATTCGTTCCATCATTGCCTCCTCAACCCATTTTATAGTTCCATCATCCTCAACAGCACTACCACCTATACTTACACAATCCAATGTAACACCTTCACTTTCTCCAACAATCATGGCAATATTTTCACCTCTTGTCACACGGAATAAGTCGATCTTGCGGACAAGATAGACCTTCCTGGAATCTAAAGAATACCTAATGACAAGCAAACCAATCACACACTATCTTTCTCTAAATATGCTTTTATAAACAAAGGCAAACAATTGTTTTAGGCCTACCTTAGATCCAACGCAAGTTTGTGGAAGCCTTCGCTCTTCGATCCAAATGAGCTCCTTTGTCGCGAAACTGCAAACACAAACAAGCAAACAAATTAAATAGCACCTGAAAAGCCAATATCATAAAACATATTTAACATGAAAGTCAAGGAATTCATGAAACAAATGACATGAGACAATTTGTTGAGAAAAATGAGTTTGATTGTATTAATTCAAATCAAGAAGAACTTTACAACCTATGCCTTGACGTTGTACAAGCTCCTCCCAGGGTCTAGCAAGAAGTCTCCTCTACTTTGACAAGTTTCACTCTCTTCTCAATGAAGCCAAAAAGGTATGTGATCTCTCCTCTTAAGCTCAACTAGGAAGTCTTAATTTCACCAGCATTTACCCTAAAAAATTTTCAGCTTCTAACCTCTCCAGTAACTAGCCCAATGCCTGAATTTATAGTGCAATGGAGGGAAGTTACTAGGTCCTCCTTCAAAGAGATAAATCCATCCTTCAAAAGGATAGCTACTCTCATTAAGGGATTAGCTCCTTCTCTTTTGGGATGCATGAACCACCTAAGAGCGGCCAATCCACGTCAAAATTCCTTCTAGAATCATCTAGAATTAACCCAAAGTGAGTTTTTTAGAATAAACCTGTGCCTTTTTGACTTTCACAGGGGTCCGCACCCACACCTTTAGGGACAGAGCGGGCAGGTCTGCATTTTTTGTAAACAGAAGGTGCGGGACCGCAGGTAACAGTGAGAGAAAGTGCGGAACCAGAGTTTCATTGATTTTCAATGTCTTTCTCTCAATTTCAAAGCTTAACTTGAAGAGCTGAGGTCTGAGACTTGCTTAGGAGGATAGTACAAGTGATGATAGACCCATACTGACTGCAAATAATCATGGCGATGATACTTTTGTGTAAGAAATTGCCCCCTAAAGTGCGAAGTCTATAGTAGATGAGGATTTCATTTATCATTTAGGAAGAGTGAAGTACTTTATCATTTCAAGGATCATCTTGTGGAGAGCCTGGTTGGAACCTGTAAAAAAATTCAATGCAAGATATATATATGAGATCATATCATTGCTGAGGTAGGCATTCCCATACTCAGATCAAAACTAACTTAGAAAACTAAGTACTGCTCTGATACAGGAATGATCTTATAATACATCACAAGTATAGACTCATGTGGACACAATATGGACGCAACCATCTGTTTATGAATAGTCCATGATATAATGAATACAAAATTCCTCGTAGCCTAGATTGTGGAAACTAGATCCAGGGTCTTAATTTCTACTTCCCGAAATAGTACGATCCTATCCATGTGAATGAATGTGTTGGAGTCGAACATGGTAGAAACCACTTGATTACCAGACAATGATGTAAACTGTTAACAAGTGTGAGAGAAACCACTAGTGATGTCAATAGCTCTCAAAGTACCCAGTACAATCCATGAGATGTGAATAAATGTGTTGATGTCGAACATGTCACGGAATCCTTTGATTGAAGGTCAATGATGCAACCTGTCGTCAAAGGCGAGAAACCTGCCATTGAGGCATGCAGATCCCAAGGTACTGACGATTTCTAGATCATCTTTCTAGATAATGAGCTGAAGTCGATAGAAAGTGATCCGTCGTAGGCAAGCCCACAACACAAAATCATAGATCAAGTTGAAGAAATTTAGTTGCAAGGACTGACTCAGGGATGGTCAAGATGGATGACAGATATTTTGCAGATGAATGGCTTATTGGCAGTGACCTCTTGAACACATAATGACATGACAGATGGCTTGGAGACAATTGACCCAAAATTAATACCCAGAAACCGGCTGAAGACTTTCAATGTGTTTTGATCAACTGTTAGGCAAAGGATTTCCCAACCCAGGTGAATAAAAGTGTCGTGTTCAAGAGTGGTTACAAAGTATGACAGACAGGCTCATTTTTCTCTCTTTTCCCCCACCATTTCTAGCAAGTACCTCTTTATTTTTGACAAGCTTGAGGAGGATAACATTTGCTTGATTATAAGCTCATCCTTCAGATGATTCCAACTTAGTTTAAATTCGAACCCTAAGAAGGAGTGGTTCGTTCCTGTTTGTAATTGAACAGGTCCTTTACTGTGAAATTTTAACGAGTCCAGTATAGGAGAAACTCGGTGTCTTTCAATTTTAGAGAGTCTGAAAAAGCTTAAGAAGACTCCAAGGTTGACCTTTTTCGTATATTTGTGTCTCCCAAGCCCGAAAAAGTATAAAATAATACTTGAGAGAACCACTTGATCTTTACCACCAAGGAGTACTTTTCGTAATTAGTGCCCCTGATCCGAAAAAGTAAAAAAGCGATCAATGACACGTCGTTTTATAATCAATATCAAATTTGAAACGATAAAAATCCGGCAATCTTTTCATGTTTTTACGGTCAAAAAAGAGTTGTAAGTGGACCGTCTTTTAGTTATGTTTTAACGAGTTTAAAAGAAAAACTCGGCAATCTTTTCATATTTCAGGAGTCAGAAAAAAGCTTAAAGGTGACTCTAAATGTTTTTTCGTCGAAAATAATAGATTTCGCCTGAATAATCCGTTATCTTGAAAAAAAGCGCAAACATTACTTATACCTGTTTGAAATGGATAAAAATGTTGCAAAAATACCTCTCCAAAGTGAAACATAAACAAATTTGCAATTTATTTACTCAAAAAACTTATAAAGAGGGCTTTCGTCAATTCATTTTTACCGTTTGAGTTTTGGGTGAGAAAATAGTGCTTTTGTTCAGAAAACTTCCCGTGAAGATTGCGGAAAATGCAACCGTCGGAATCGAACGCCGTCTTCTCCAGGTAATCCACATCATCCTACTCTTCATTTTTAACCGTTTCATTTCTTGTTTTAGGTTTTCATTTAATTTTTTGGAGGGTTTTTAGGCTTAAAACCCGCGCGCGGGGGCCCGCAGGTGTACCACTGCCAGCCCGCGGACCCTGACTTTTTCTCAATGCGGAAAAAGTCAGGGGTCCGCACCTTCCATGTAGGCAAGATGTGGACCCACACACTGTGTCTAACCCAGAGGGTGCGGTCCCCGCCGCAAGGGTTTTTAACCCAAAAATTCTCAAATTTGGCCCAAACAAATTAATTTCTAGCATTCTAATTTGTCTTTTTACTTGATGCAGAGAGTACATCATGCTAGATTGGCGTGAACGAGAGCATGAGGACGTGGATCTAGGTGCGTTGAATCACCAACCTTCAATCGATGCATTGAAGGCCTGCGGCTTGTACAAATTCTGGGCCATACCAGGCATGAGGACCCAGGTGGATTTCTTAGAGTGGCTGGTTGACAGATGGAGCATACAGGACTAGTGCTTCTTCATTGGTGGTCACCAGCTCAAAATCGAGCTGGCAGACATATATTTCTTGACTGGTTTGCCTAAGAGAGGCGAAGACTTGACTCTATTCGGGACTAGGCCAGGTGGCCAGTCTGTCGATAGCCTCCGGCTAGAGTTCTGCAACAGCCAGGCTAGAGACAAAGGGATAGACATAAAAACCATATCCCTTCTTGAACTCATGGTGATTGCATTTACTGTCACCAGACTTTGCGAGAGTGCAGCATTACATATTGCCACCAGATCCCAGATGCGTATGGCAGTTGACTGCTTTCGAGGCACCATCTTCAACTGGTGCGATGCTGTGTTGGCTAATGTGAAAGGCCAACTGACCAGAGCCAAGAGCGGACAACTAAAGACCTTTGGTTATGGGGCTTTGGTTGTTGGCTTTGGTCTGGAGAGGGTTCCCATGTTGATCCCGCAACACCTTACTGTTGGAGCTGTGCTTCCTCGAGAGCCCAAACTCATGCGATGGGTCGCAGTTATGGCCCGTCATCCGGACGATGGGACAAAGGTTGTTTGATTCAAACCTGAGTATTTCCAATGGTTGGAAAACCAGGTTTTTTCTATTCAGGACTTCCCTTACGCTGGGGTAGATTTTCGTGGTGACCCAGACATGGCTCTTCCACCAGGAGAGCAGTGGGATGACTCACGTAAAATCATTTTCAACATTTTTCCTATTTTAATTTTTTTTTATTATTTTTCTATCGTCCAAAAACTGATAGTAAAAGTTTCAAATGCAGATGTGGGTCCACATCGACCAGCCGCTCTCCGGCCTTACGAGAGGAAACAACCAGTTGCAGCCGCGCCAGCCCCACAAGACGAATCAGTAGAGGTTTTGGCCGAGTTGGAGGGTCATCTCGAGCGCTTGACAGGAGATATTCCGGAGACCACTATAGATGACATTCCTCGTCGACTTCAGCGCTATGTGATTGGGGTCCCAGGACCTTTTAGGAGGTTCCTTTGCAAGGTGGCCCGTGCAGTGGTTTCTTATCGAGATCGTCACCAGTGATAGGATGATCGCCTATTGTGGGCACATATGACATTTTTGTATTTTGTACTTATCATTTTTGCCGATCATAAGGTGTTTTTCAACCTATGATCGAAGAGATGTATTTTTTGACACACTCCTATATATATATATATATATATATCACTATTACCAGCTTATCTTGTAAATCATGTTATGGAATGGTTTTAAATTTACATGTATGATTATTGCAAATGTCTACTTAACATTCGAGAAGCAATTGCATCTGCTAATGTATTTAAAGATCTTGGAATATGTTGATATTCAATATAATCAAATTCACATTCCAAGAGACGCACTCTCAAAAATAATCTCAATAACACTGGATTTCTAATTGCATACACTCTATTAAGCTGTAATACAACAAGTTTAGAATCTAAGCTCATTGTCAAACTTCGAATCCCAAATGAAATAGATTCAGATAATAACTCAATCACTGCACTATACTCGACAATGTTGTTCGTTGTTTGACTGAGGCTTACCCCATGCATAGATACTAACTCGTCAGAGGGCGAATAGATAACCAAAGTTGTGGAAGAAATGTTTCGTGTATTACGACAAGCACCATCAGTGAAACCAATGTATGTTTGGAGAGGCATCGACATCTGCAATATCAAGAGTAAAACCAAGATAAGCGGGAATAATGACGAAAAACACTCTCTAAGCTAAGCACACTTTTTAAACTAAAACATACCAGCTAGAAAGAAAAACTATCCTAGCTAAAAATCTCCATACCCATTCTTTAAGCATAATACCTCTTCAGGTAAAGACCATTTCTGGGTTTACCCAAAGAGTCCCTGTCAAAGTCTACCAATTCATAAGCCCCTTTTGCTAGCTTTTGCTTGACAACATAGGGACCATGCCACATAAGAACGAATTTTCCAGCGCCTAATTTATCATTAGCTTGATCGTAAACTAAGACTAGATCTCCTTCCAAAAAATTTCGAGGGGTCACATTTCGATCATACTAAGCTTTCATACGTTTTGCGTGAGTCTCGATCGCCAATGCAACATCATGTCGATTCTCATCTAATTGAGCCAAGTGTAACAAACGCTTTTCCTCTTCGGAAGTGGCTGGAAGTAACTCGATGGCCATTTGCAGTGACGAGATTTCGCATTCAATGGGTAACACAGCTTCTAGACCATAGACTAGTTGGAAAGGAGTGAACCCTGTTGATGTTTTTACTGAGGTACGATACGCCCAAAGCACTGAAAATAGCATGTTATGCCAATTCGATCGATGAATCCCAATGATTCGTCGGATCATGATGACTAAAACTTTGTTGATGGATTCAACCAGACCATTAGCTTGTGGATAATAAGGGGTTGAACTATCGTGACGCAAACCAAGCTGGCCTGTAATTTCGGTCATCATAACATTTCGAAAATGACTCCCATGATCAGTGATTATTGCTTGTGGGACACCAAACCTAGCAATTATATGATTGAACATGAAAATTGCAGCTGTCTTGCCATCTGCCTCAAATGTAGGCATCGCCTCGGCCCACTTGGTAAAATAATCTACCGCAAGGATGATATACGCATGCCCCCTGGCCGAGTGAGGGTTACATGTAATAAAATCGATACCTCATTTGGCAAAAGGACCAACGGCAATTATACGGTGGAGAGGAGCAGGTGGAGCGCGCATCTTTCGATAAAAAATTTGGCAGTTGTGGCATTTTCGGACCACAGTAATACAATCTTTAAACAAAGACGGCCAGAAGTAGCCAGCGCACAATATCTTTTGGGTTGTCGCATACCCAGAAATATGACCGCCACACGCTCCAGAGTGACAGTCATTTAGAGCCCTTTCAGCTTCCTCGTGAGTTAAGCAACGTCGAAAAACAGAGTCCGCCCCACGACGATAAAGAGTATCTCCAATAATCCTGAATTGTTGGGACTGGAATCGTATTTTTCGACACTCAGACCTTGAAATTTCTGGCCGAAAGGACTAGGTCTGGAGATAAACGATGTATCCCCATACCATGGATCTAAAGTGCTGATTAGAAACAAGGATTCGTTTGCAATGGGCTCTTCCGCCACAGTCTCCATGTCAGCACGTGGGAAGTCACACATTAACTCTGCAAAAACTAAATATTTCTTAGGCTTAGATTTTTCAAATTCCAAGTCGAACTCCTACAAGATAACAATCCATTTAGAGTACTTGCCCCCTAGCAATTGCTTGGTGAAAATGTAGATCATAGGGTTGCAATCCGAAATTACTGTAGTTTTACGTAGTAAAATGTAGTGACGAAAACGTTGGACAGCTTGAACAACTGCCAATGCCAATTTCTCCACCTGTGAGTATTTTAGCTCAGTTGGATTTAAAGTTAGACTAAGGTAATATATCACATGCTTAGTTCCGAATTCATCTTCCTGAACTAAGACCATTCCAATGGTGGAATGAGAGGCGGCGAGATACAAGAAGTAATCCTGGTTGTAGTTGGGAGGATGCAATAACGGTGCATGGGTCAATGTGTGTTTTAGTGCATCAAAAGATTTCTGAGCTATCTCATCCCAATAGAATGGAGTATTCTGTTTCAACAACTGGGTAAAACCATTTGTAACCTCGGTGTAGTTAGGAATGAATCGTCGTAAAAAGTTTGCTTTCCCTTGCAAACTTTGGAGTTGGCGAAGACTTGAAGGAGGAGGCAATTTGACAATAGCTTCGACCTTCGAGGGATCGATGCGAATGCTGACTTTCGAAACTACAAACCCCAGCAATCGACCAATTTCTATACAGAATACACATTTGTGTGGGTTCAACCGAATCCGATAATGCCTACACCTCATAAAGATTTCTCATAAATGGACGAGGTCATCTGCTCGATGTAATGAATGAGCAGGCAAATCATAGAGATAGGGTTGCACAATGTGCTTGATGTCATGAAACGCATAAGACATGGCCCTTTGAAAAGTTGCTCCAACATTCTTGAGCCCAAAAGGTAACTTGCAATAAGCAAATGTCCCCCATGGACAAATGAAAGCCGTTTTTGGTTGATCGGCAGGTAGAATATTGATTTGATTATATCCGGAAAATCCATCCATGAAGGAGAATATTTCATTGCCAGTACAATCATCAATGAATTGATCGATACAGGGAGTTGGGCAATTTTCCTTTAGACAGGCTCGATTAATGTCCCTATAATCGATGCATATTCTTATTGTTCCTTTCTTTTTGTTAACCGGAACAATATTCGATACCCAATCCGTTAACGGGATCGGATAAATGAAACTTGCTTTGAGTAATTTTTCAACTTCTGCTTTAATTGCAGCAGCTTTTCTTGGGTGAATCTGACACAAACTTTTCTGGACGGGTTTAGCATTTGGGTAAGTCTTGATCTCATGAACAACAATCGGGGGATCAATTCCTGGCATTTCCTCATAGGACTAGGAAAACACGTCACAGAATTCTTGAAATAGGGCCTTATATATTTGAATTTCATCATCTGTACACGAGGCACCTATATGAATGTTCTCAACAATTCCAGGCTTAACCGAAATGTCAATAGGAATAGTTCGAGAGATGTTTCCCAAATTTAACTCTGAATCAGGATGTTTCATTGGATTCTGAGGTTCCTTGACATATTCAGTTGTAAAAATTGATGAAAAATTGGTAAATCATCTACACATAGGATTTCACGAATTTGCTCATCAGAGTGAACAAGTTATGAAAACGTGATTGAATCCGAGCTTGAGGTGAAAAGTGATTCTTCACGGACCACATTCATTAAGTCGATTTTGGTTGAAGATGGGTCGGTAAACGATTGCACGGACTTATACGCAATTTCATATGGACTCAAAGGCATGACATTACCAAATGAGTCTATCTCAGATTCAGAGGGAATGATCCAAGGATCATCATAAACAATGGTGTCTGATGTAATCATATGAATGGTTGCAAATGAAGATGATGCGTTGATCAGAGGAAAAGGAAAAGTTCCCAGTAAACGGCATCTTTAACTAGTCCTACTCCAACATCCTTATACGGGATAGTCGTTTTACCGACATGATGAATACTTTCAGAAGAGGCTGGGTCGGATGAAAAGTAAGCCAACTAGACTATTGTTACGATCTTTCCATTATGAGGAAACTTTATAACCCGAAAGACCGATGAAACGACAACTGTCATAGCGTAAGACCAACTTCGACCCAAGAGAAGGTTGTAATCTAAAGGGGCATCAACCACCTCCACATCTTGATTAACGGTTTTTCCTTCAACCCCTATAGGCAAATCCTATAGAATGCCAAAAGGATGAAACCCACGGCCATCAAAGGCCTTTAGAATCGTCGGGGATTGATTTAGCGAAGGACAACCAAGCGATCTCCAACACTATATCGACACAATACACGTTGAGGCTCCCTCATCAATCATAGTCTGATGAATAGGCCTGTTTTTGACTATCACTGGAATCTGGAAAGCCTTTTGATGAGGTAAATGTGGTGTACTATTTTCTAGATCGAAAATTATTAGGTTCGAGTCCTGAATGTCAACAGCTCCTATAGCCGACAAAAGTAATTTACGGTGTACTGGACATGATTGCAGCACTTCCAAAGCCGACATTGCTGAGGGTGAAACAACTAAATCCTCAACAATGTTATAGTTCTGAGCCGCTCTCGCATGTGGATTGAAAGCTGACTTTCGAAGTATACCATTGGTGGGCGGTTTGATTACCAAGTCTGGATTAGGTTTCTCAATCTGTAGTGGATCGGAACTAGGAGCTGAGGTTGATGGATTAGAATGAGAAGATTCTGCTTCTTTACCATCAACAGGAATTTTACTACCATAATCATGCGATCGAGTCGCAATCCTAACATGGGACATCATCAGTATGGGTTCTTCATTGGCACTCGAGGAAGAACCTATCATCTTACTGTCTTGAGTTGGAAAAGGATCCTTCAAAACAGCAGGCGTTTGGGAACCTTTGACAATCTTCGCAACCTTTGCATGATGAGGGCAGTTTCTTGTAAAATTCTCATCGTCACAAATGAGACAAGGATAACGAGGTTTGCATTTTTCATCATTGGATTCCGATTTTTCAGGTTTCTCCTTTGAATTTTTGTCCGTTTTATTCTTCTTCTTCCCACCGGATTTTGATTTGGCTGTAGATGACTCTACAACGTGAATATCGGCAGAAATCTCCGCGGAAGAATCTCCTGTCGGGAATCAGGCAAGGTTATGATAGGAGAAGAATTCTTAGAAGACTTCTTCTTACTTTTAGTGTTAACCGTACCAATCATACCATCAGCGGCATGAGATCCCGAAGGAGATGTAGCGATTTGATTTTGCTTGGGAAGATCGGGGATTTTCTCGTGTAACGTACCTGACTGAGTATAGACAAGTCAAGGTACTGTGCTTGAGAAATTACTTGCTCATCAGTAACAACTCCGGCTTTAGCTACATCTTGAGTGATCTTTGGCAACAAAGACTTTACAAACCATTCAGCCAAGATCTGATCCAAAATAAAAACCTTCACTAAGCGTCGTTGACATCTCCATTCATGAATATGATCTGAAATGTAAGTGGACGTCGATTGCTTTAACGAAGTTAACAATTCCGTGCCATTGTCATATCGAACTAGCAACTGAAAATGAGTTAAAAATGAGGTAGCTAACTGACTAAAATTATAAAAAGTTCCTCGCGGTAACTCAATGTACCACTTGGCCGCGAGACTAATTAGAGTGCACTGGAAAAGTCTTAGACGTATTGAATCATCTAAAATGGAGTTAGACGCACACCAGAGGTGGTAGGTCATCACATGGTTCTACGGGTCCTCTCCTGATTTGCCTTCGAACTTAGGAATATCACTAGGCAACTTATTCGGCATTGGCAGCCAAAACGGAAGATAGTTGATGGGATCGTTCGTTAGGCGCGACAAGTCAGGCAAGTCCAAAGTTGCGATAAATGGTAACTAACGATTAGGACCCCTAAAACTCTGGGTCATGAGACCCGCCCCAGGAGGAGGATAACTAGGAATGGGAATTGCATTTGGGATATTGTATCCTCCCGGAAAACCAGGATTAACCGGACCGTACTGGGGTTGCTGAGTGTGGAGCTGTAACAAGGGTCTGTTTCACCTCTAGTTATCTCACATTACAAGTCAATCCGGGAGCGTTTTGTTATTGTAAGGGACATCTTAATTTGAGGCTATTTGTCAGGATAATGCTTCGTAGTATAGATCTAACGAATACAAGAGTAAACGGATGCTAATGCTAAATTACTTTTGCATAAAGAAATCACACACGCAGCAACTTCGTCGGTCGAGGGTATGGAATTAATAACCTATCCCCCTAGAAACTGATGAAGGAGTATGGATCATGATCTGGGAGCATTATAGCGTCTGCTGTATCTCACAACAGTCTTGAACCTCCTCTCATGCCACTTCAATAAACGCAAGCGAAAGGAACAGCAATAAAACAGAATGAAACAGCAACTTCAGAAATGGAACAGCAATAAAAGGAACAACAGTAAATGGAACGGCAGTAAATGGAACAACAGTAAATGGAACAGCAGTAAAGAAACTAAGTCTCGCGAGGTCAACACTTCCAATCCTTGGCACACACTTACATACAAAAGGAAAGCAATCATTTATACAGGTTTGCAGCTTAATCAAATGGAACAGCAAATTATTAAAGACAGGAAACGTCAATCATATATATACGATCTGCAATAGTCACCAACAATCCATTAACCCCAATCACCTGTAGCTGAAATATTCTACTTATGAATTCTGTAATTGATGCAAACAATTCGGATCAACAGTATGCGAAGAATCCTGAAAGTATGATATGAACTTGTTACAGAGATTTATAACAGGAAAGCTACAGATGAATAAATATGAAATGACATGGAACCATAACAGATTAGGAGAAACAAACCACACAAAGCAGAATTGTAATGGTACAATCAGCCAGTGTCCGTTGGAGCCGGGCCCAAAGCTTCCAATGGCGCACTGCCGTAAACTACTTCAGACGCACGGAGAAATTAACACCAAGATATTATATTAACGCATCAATGAGATTACAAAACTAAGTCTCAGAGAGACTCAATAGTCTGAGTTCAACTGACAATGAAATTCATGACAGAAAGTTAAGGATACCCAAAAGTCATCCCCTAGTTTTCAATGCTACCCTCCTTTTATACAATTAACGGCGGAGTTCACCGATCGACAAAACGATTGATCGTAGCGATCCCTCAGGATCGAAGATCCTGAGGGATCCGCTAAACTGTTAACGCTTTCTTTTACTCGGCCTGCATTTCCGAACTGGTAGTCCTTCATCTCGTTCCGGACTGATCTTCCTTGATTTACTCGACCTGGTCTGAACCTTATTTAGAGTTGGAGGGACAGCCGTTATCTTCTCATCAAATCCTCGTTTTGCATTGCGCCTTTCTGCTTTTACCTTTTCCTGCGTAGGGAAGACAACTGTTAGTGATTGGATCATTTTAGACTCATTCTCGTTGCATTTTCCCTACTTTATAATAAAGAAAAGATTACAACTATTGCTTAAAACATCACTAAATCATTTATTAAAACATACCTTCCCAATGCTCTACACACCCCCCGACTTACTCTGTTTCATGGCCTCATGAAACCGTTATAATTAACATGGAGAGCAGTAAGAGAATAGGCTGGAGAGGGTACTTCATGAGGGGGTCTGCAACCATGATAGGCAACCAGATTATCAAAGAAATAATGCAACTGATCTGCAGGCATATCATACAAGGCCTGGTACCCCGGTGCAGGGTGCCAGATAATTGGGCTACGGAACCGATATCCTAACCATGGTGGTCCGGCTTGCAGAATGCACTGGCCATAAAAAGGCAGTCGTTTAGCAGCCAGCTCAAAGTTCTCATATCTGAAGGGCTCCCTGAGCTGGATGCTTGGGGTGGAAATCCGATAACGGAATTTGGCAGCCTCCAAGGCGGAATCTTTAATAACCAGGCTGTGCTCCTGCCTCTGAAAGGCATTGTAAGCCCTGAGCCATTTTAACTGGTTGACCCCGAATGAAACAAAGGCTTGCAGCTGTATATCCCCCACAAAGGGGCCAGGGTTTAGATCAGTTTCCTGCTCAAGCACCATATTGTGCAAATAAAATTCGCATAATAATCGTTGGACCTTAACCCCATAATGTTTGCAACAATCAATAAAATCATTAACAGTGTTAATCTGAATGGGGGCACCTGCCCTGACAGCTTTTATTTTCAATCTTAAGTATCTTTCAAGGAGGAATAAAGCATAATTCTTCGCGGGGGCCCTGCAAGTCAAAACATCATCATACAACGAACATACAGTGTCCAATTGTTTAATAACAGCATCTAGTCGATGTGTTACCTTAGCAACCTTTTCCTGTTCCTTCTGCCATCCTTCAAAAGCATGACTCTCCGATTCACTCATGTTTCGCAGCTGCTGTTGCAGTTCTTCATGTTTTTCCAGAGGGATCCTTTGTTCCTCTAACTGCTCAGCCCTCTGCTGCAATTCTTCGTATTTTTCTCGAGGAATCCTCTGCTCAAACTCCTGTTGCAGCTCCTCATATTTCTCTCGAGGAATCATTTGTTCCTGTAGTTGTTCAGCCTCTTGTTGGGCCTGTCTTATCTCGCGGTGCAAGGCCTTGGTTTTTGGATCCCTTTCCCATAATTCCCTGGAGGCAGGAAGATTCGCCTGGACCTTTACATTTCGTCGCTTAATTTTCCCTGAGGGTGGTGTCTCAGTGTGAACTGCTCTATTTTCTCCTTCCTTCTTGACATGTATAAAGGGGTACGGTGGTCCCTCTGTAACTGGGATGTTGGCTTGTGGCTCAACTTTAATTGGAACGGCAGTCGATTCTAATGGGCCGTTTGGAATATCAGCCTGCTCCTTTATGTCAATAGGAACGGCATTCTGGTGCCCTGCTCCAGATGGAACAGCATTTTGTTCCTCAGTATTAATTGGAACAGCTGCAGGTTTGCTAGCAGAGTATCGACCTACTAGATGTCTATAGGTGCTCTGTCTTCCTCTCTGAGATGTCCCAGCTATATTTGTCCTTCTTTTTCTTCTCACAGTCCTCTTTATTCTCAAACTGGCTTTCAGACTCCGAATTTTCTGCCGAAGCTGGGCTATAATATTCAGCAATTTCTGCTGTTTTCTTCTCAACTTCTTAATTTCTTTTGCCTCGGCTGTGGGCACATGGGCAGCCCTCAGTTCTACTCCTCTTTCATCGAGGGTTTCTTCTATCATTCGGGGAACGTCCTGTTCCCGATAGTCATTTTCATCCCCCCCGCCATCAGCGGGTGGATTTCCTTCTGGTGTTTTGGGAACGGCTTGTTCCTGATTAGTATTCAGATTTTCTTTGTCAATGACAGGGGGGATTTCTTCCCCTGCCATCCCATCATGCAATTCGTCACGCGCCTCTTCCTCAGAAGGTCCTTCGGGAGGCTCTGCCGGACTAGAGGGTGAAGGATAACCTCTAAGGCTGGCCAAGATGGTGGCCAGCTCTTCTTCCTCCACAGGGTTTTGTGGATGGCTACCCCCCAATTGTTCCATCTCCTTCTCCCGAATTGGCTGCTCAGTAGCTGCCTCTGGATAGCTGGTCTCGGCCACAGAGTCGTCATCCCTATCTCCTTCTTCAGCTCCTACTTCATTCTCTGTTTGTTCCAGGTTTTCCCCAGGTATTTGTTCTGGCGCTGGAGGGTCTTCTGTTATTTCAATTGGCTGGCCTATGTTTGGCTGGATTTTTTCCAGCCTACCTCTTATCTTTGCCAACCGAACTGACTTTCTAGGCCTCCTGGGCTGTTCGGGTGTGCTGACCACCTGTTCTTCCGCCTCCACCTTTCTGCGTTTTTCAACCTGTTCTTCTGTGCCAGAGGAATGCCTTCGCTTTAAGGTAGCAGGTCTTTCTGCGGCCAATTCCTTACGTTTTTCTGCATGTCTAGTTGCTTCAGGGGTGCATTTTTGTTTCCCTAGCTTTATGCGTTTCTTTGCTTGCTTGGTTGTGCCCGAGGGTTGCTTCGGTTTTGGCGATTCTCTGGGTTTTTTAGGTGTTTCGGCGGTGCTAGCGGGGTGCTTCGTCTTTGGGGATGGTGATTCTACTCCCCCTTCAATTGCTGTAAGAAGTTCCCGCCAGCTGGTCTGCTGCCGAGCGAGACTGTATGTCACTATCAGGCGGATCAGTCCGTGGTGGCTAACCACTGCGTCTTCATGGTGTGCCTTTTTCAGGCTCCGAGAGGTATCATGCAACAATGAATTTAACAATGCAGGGAGATTCACAACACATTTTCCTTTTAACACAACTAAGAGCTTAAGGTGACGCGGCCTTACCACATCTTTTCGTCCTTCGCAGGTGATGTAGCTCTATACTACCTTTTCCAGTTCGCTCCAAGGTTCTCCCAGTGTTGTCGGCAGCACTCCTTTTCCCTTCACTGTCAGCTCCTGCCCTTCATCTTGGAAGAGTTCTACCATCTTTTGCAGTCTTTCTTTCTTTGTCATCCATATTGGACCTAAGTCTGGTAATCCGGTTACTTCCGCGATTATTTCCTTCGTGACTGCTATCTGCTTCCCACCTACCACTGAGTGTTCTTCCTGCAAATTCTGCAGGAATTCCATGGCCACTATTTCGTTTGATTTGTGTAGGCGGCCAAAATAAGTTAACCACCCTGCTTTTTCTAGGATCTTCCGAGCGGCTTCGGAGATTATGAGCTCGCTCGGCTCGCTTCTGATAGATTTTCCCCCCATGGTTCTGTTTCAGGGTCTAGATGGAACAGCAATGCAAAGAACGTAATTGCGGCAAAAAGAAAAGACACAGAGCATGCATGAATAATTGATCATAAATAACAACTTTTTCGAAAAATAGCATTGTCATGCTGTTAACGCATATCGTACCTCCGTATCATATCATTTCCGAATGATGTGTTAACACGTGGCCGGCGGAGTAATGAAGTCACCTCCCCCCCGCGCGAAATGATAGGCTGCCTCAGCCGTCAAATAGAAGAAGGCGGTCATCCCATCACCGAGTCATAATGGAGCAGCTTATAAAGTTTTGCCATGTTGCAGATTAGACAGAGAAATACCGAGATCGATGCGACAGATAGATCGCGTTTAACATAAGCCTTCGTGATGTGATGCAGAACATAAGGATAGGACGTCTAGCACTCATGGAAAGTCTGAGATAGTCATAGTCAATGCCTTTGCCATAATTGGTAATGATAAATATTCATGTGACGTATCCATTAAGGTGTAAGATATAATTATTACGAGGATAGAAAGAAATATTTAATAAGATCCAAATTGGTGTATATGTTTTGACTCCGATACCATTAACAGAGCTCTGCTGCCGATCAGTGTTTATAACCGTGGCAGAGTTGTTTATTTCACCCTGGAACCACAGTCCTTTGTGTAGTTTTGAAGAGCAATTCTTGTCAACATGCAGGCCATCATGCTGGCTTGGTAACCAGATAACCATGACGCCATTCACCAGAGAGGCGCGAAACGTGGGCAGGCTGGCTCGTGATGAGACCCCCTGTTCCAAGGTTTGTTTATATAATGAACCTGTTGGACCATATCCCTGGTGTGGTGGCCATAATGGGAATGCCACTTCGCTTCCAATCTTATGATCATAGTAGGCTGGTTCTTAATGAAACCCCCTATCCTGCATTTGACAAATAATTTCTTTTGGTTCTGCTGCTTTTTCTTTTGAGATAGACTTTTGCTCTTGTATAGTTACACATAAGGGTGGTTCAGCCCTCCTTAAGAGTGGGAATGGCGGAAGAAGTCTTGTTATCCCAATAGGAAAATATAAATTTTCCATTCTTATTTCCAAGTAATAATAAAGAAAATTGTAGGAACGTAACATGATGAAATTTTCCAACAGGGCAGAGGAGGTGAGACTTATGGCTGAAAGAATGATGAGTGTATGGTTCCCTCCTTTGTTGTATCAATACTAGGGCTGTTATAGATAGCGATCTATGATGTGCTGATCTTGATATATCATGCCTTCTATATTTGTTGCATAAATGTATAGCTGCTACTTATGGCCTCGGGACAATGTTTTCTTCTTATAGAAAGGACGAGGGCAGACTATTTCTTTCTTGCAAGGGAGGGTGGGAGGGTTCTTTTGATGTAATGTCCTAAGATAACAAAAACACTTAAATGCTGCTTGCTAAAAAAAGAATTGAAAAAAACACACAAATGTTGCGCCTTCTAAAAAGGGATAAAAAAAAAAAAAAATCAAAAGTGCTGTTCCTTTTGAAAAGGAACAGCAAAAATTCAAAAGTGCTGTTCCTTTTGGAAAGGAACAGCAAAAATTCAAAAAGTGCTGTTGCTTTTGGAAAGGAACAGCAAAACTCAAGGGTGTCGTTCCTTTTTGAAAAGGAACAGCAAAACACACAAGTGCTGTTCCTTTTGAAAAGGAACAGCAAAACACGCAAGTGCTGTTCCTTTTGAAAAGGAACAGCAAAACACGCAAGTGCTGTTCCTTTTGAAAAGGAACAGCAAAACACACAAGTGCTGTTCCTTTTTGAAAAGGAACAGCAAAACACGCAAGTGCTGTTCCTTTTTGAAAAGGAACAGCAAAACTCACAAGTGCTGTTCCTTTTGAAAAGGAACAGCAAAACTCACAAGTGCTGTTCCTTTTGAAAAGGAACAGCAAAACACACAAGTGCTGTTCCTTTTGAAAAGGAACAACAAAACACACAAGTGCTGTTCCTTTTGAAAAGGGACAGCAAAACACACACTTGAAACATATATACAAAATTTACAATTTTATATACAAAATGTGGTAATAAAGAATGAACTTCTTACCAATCTATAGGGGAGGAAGTTTTTGCTTCCTCTCCCATAATCTTGATGTTAGTATCTTGGCGTAACTGCTGGCAAAATGATTCCCGAGTGAGCGGTTTGCGATACAGACGAACTCGGTGGCCGTTTACCTTAAATGTATATCCAGATCCATCAATTGTAATCAAAGTAAGGGTCCCATTGTCATGGACTTTTTGAATCTCGTATGGTCCCAACCATCGAGTCTGAAGCTTCCCCGGGAAATCCTGAAATCTAGAATCGTATAACAGAGCCCAGTCTCCTTCATGAAATATCTTGTTTTTGATGAGCGCATCATGCCATTTGGCTCGCTGCTGCTGGATGAGTGCTGTATTCTGTAATGCAGCGAGCCTTGTTTCGTCCAACTCGTTAATTTGCTGTAATCGATTTTTCTGTGCTTCACTTAAATCTAATCTGACTTCTTGGGCAGTTCGCAGGGTTTGGATCTCAAATTCGATAGGAAAAATGGGTTGCTTTCCAAACACTAAGTGATATGGTGAATAGCCAGTGGTACTTCTCCATGTGGTTCGATAAGCCCACAGTGCCTCCGGTAGTCGGGCGGCCCAATCGCGGCGGTGTGAGGCAACAGTTTTTGTCAAAATTGACTCTATTATCTTATTACTGTTTTCAACTTGCCCATTTGCCTGCGGATGGTATGGGGTAGTAATTTTGTGATGGATGTGATGGTTACTGAGTGTTGCAGCTAATTTATGTCCCACAAATTGTGGTCCTCCATCTGTAACCACTTCCCTTGGAAGACCATAACGTACAAACAAATGGAACAAGAACTGAATTACCGACTCCTCTGTAGCTCTGGGTAATGCCTCCGCCTCAACCCATTTGGTAACATATTCAGTTGCCACCAAAATGTAGGTTTTTTGGTTTGATGGGGGGTTGATGGGTCCGACAAAGTCCAGAGCCCAGCGTTCGAAAGGTTCGATCACCAATTGAGGCCGCAAAGTGTTATAGCTCCAAATCTCACTCTTATGGTTTGTGATGCTGCACTTATGGCCTAGGGCAACCCCTCCTTCCAGACCTGGTCCAAAAATTTAAAAAACAGTGTTTTATTCCCTATACGCGACTTTGCCCTGTGTTAAACGCGTGTACACGCGGGTCTGTCATACCCAACCCGCGTGTATCTATTAAAACACTTAAAAAAAATATAATTTCCTCTTTTTCGGGCGGTGATCGCGGGTTTACCTGCTGGATCACCTGTTAGTGCCCGTGGCCCAACTGTTCCCAACCAACTCCTAACTAAAAAACTACTTTGGAGAGGGTATAAAAAGACATCAAAGGGAAGGCCAAGGGAAGAGAGAAAGGAGAGCAAGATTATTATGCTGAGATTTTTCCCTTAGACCAGGTCTGAAGTCCTTGGTGCATCCTGCACTTCCCCCATTTTGCATAGGAAACCCTTGTTTCCATGTGTATTGGTGATCATTCATCCTTGACATCATCATTGAGTAAGACTTGGAAGGAGCTCTTGCTGGAGGCTGGAGGCTGGAACGAATCCGGGAGGAAGCTTGCTTGGAGCCTGCTGAAGGTGTTCAGGTGATATCTTTCCGATATATGTACTTTATTTGCCTTTATATATAAAGAAACACGTCTTTGTTCCCGAATAATCTTTCTTTATGCTTATGAGATTCTTGTGTTGCATTCTTATGAAAGTAGTTACTTAAAGATTATTTATAACTAACTTTATAGCATAAAGATGATTTATACATAAACTTCTATACATGTACTGTTGAGTTCTTTGATTTGTTTGTCTTGCAGGTCAGAGAAAGAAGAAGGGAACTCCAAGAAGGGTTTGCACCCTAACGGTCTTCTCAGACGTAGGACCTTAGGTATGTACCCTAAAACATTAGAATTTGCTTAAAAGTAAAAAAGATGGCTGTGTGTGTGTGTTTCTTTGTATAAGCAATTTTCAGTCTGGTAGAGTCTCAGCCCAAAGGACTCTAGGGGTACTTTCCCTTCAACCAGAATTGGCGACTCCGCTGGGGATCGAACCCAGAATCTGTTATAGCTCCAAATCTCACTCTTATGGTTTGTGATGCTGCACTTATGGCCTAGGGCAACCCCTCCTTCCAGACCTGGTCCAAAAATTTAAAAAACAGTGTTTTATTCCCTATACGCGACTTTGCCCTGTGTTAAACGCGTGTACATGCGGGTCTGTCATACCCAACCCGCGTGTATCTATTAAAACACTTAAAAAAAATATAATTTCCTCTTTTTCGGGCGGTGATCGCGGGTTTACCTGCTGGATCACCTGTTAGTGCCCGTGGCCCAACTGTTCCCAACCAACTCCTAACTAAAAAACTACTTTGGAGAGGGTATAAAAAGACATCAAAGGGAAGGCCAAGGGAAGAGAGAAAGGAGAGCAAGATTATTATGCTGAGATTTTTCCCTTAGACCAGGTCTGAAGTCCTTGGTGCATCCTGCACTTCCCCCATTTTGCATAGGAAACCCTTGTTTCCATGTGTATTGGTGATCATTCATCCTTGACATCATCATTGAGTAAGACTTGGAAGGAGCTCTTGCTGGAGGCTGGAGGCTGGAACGAATCCGGGAGGAAGCTTGCTTGGAGCCTGCTGAAGGTGTTCAGGTGATATCTTTCCGATATATGTACTTTATTTGCCTTTATATATAAAGAAACACGTCTTTGTTCCCGAATAATCTTTCTTTATGCTTATGAGATTCTTGTGTTGCATTCTTATGAAAGTAGTTACTTAAAGATTATTTATAACTAACTTTATAGCATAAAGATGATTTATACATAAACTTCTATACATGTACTGTTGAGTTCTTTGATTTGTTTGTCTTGCAGGTCAGAGAAAGAAGAAGGGAACTCCAAGAAGGGTTTGCACCCTAACGGTCTTCTCAGACGTAGGACCTTAGGTATGTACCCTAAAACATTAGAATTTGCTTAAAAGTAAAAAAGATGGCTGTGTGTGTGTGTTTCTTTGTATTAGCAATTTTCAGTCTGGTAGAGTCTCAGCCCAAAGGACTCTAGGGGTACTTTCCCTTCAACCAGAATTGGCGACTCCGCTGGGGACAACATTCTTGTTGTTCCTAGTTTGGGTAGTCCTCAAGCCAATCTAGGCTCAGTGCCTCTGTTTGTTGGTTCTGACTGTTTGATATTTTCTTGAACTCCAAGCTGTTCCAGTTTTTCAGTTTGTGTTTTTTATTTTTCTTGAAACCCTTCATATACGCACTTTTTCTGGATTACAGAAGCGTATATACGCAAGTTGCACTAAGTAAACCCGCGTATACGCAGGTTTCCTTAGTTACAGTCGCGTGTACACGCATTCTGCAAATAATTTCAGGCGCGTATATCACATAATTTTCAAGATTTATAATTTTTCTTTTGGCTGAATGTCTGTCTGGTGGTTTGGGTCAGTTTAAAGCAGTCAATTCCCAGTGACAGTTCTCTGTTTAACAGGGGGCATCTTGTTTCGAACTCTCTCTAGGAGTGCTAGTCTTGTTTTTCGTTGATTGCAAGCGTCATTGATTTTTGACACACAAGGTTTCTGTTTAAGAATCTTGATTGCTCTGTTTCGGCAGAGTGGGAAGATTGTCTTAAAATCTTTGTGTCCATTTTGTTTTCATGACATTTGTGTTTGCTTAACGAAATCATTTTTATGACCATTTGCTCCTTCGTTTCAGGAAAGTTGTTTGTTACCATTTCCTTGAAACTTGTCTTTTGATTTCTTGGACTTTCATTGCTGCTTTTGATTGTCAAAAGCGACTTCGAACACATTTTATTTTTTGTTGAGTTCTCATCATTTGAAAGGTGTCAATTCACAAAAGTGTTTGGTTGCTTGTTTATCAATCATTGGTGTCAGTATTTTTGAGAGCTTTCCTTTGAAAAAGACTTTTTGGTTTGATTGAAAGAAAATCTTTTGAAAGTTTTGAGTTTCGCTTTCTTAAACTTGCTTTTCATTTGATTTCCTTTTCGCGAAGTGAAAGTGCTTTGTTTTTATCTTAAAACTTGTTTTTATTGTTTGGACGAAATGATTGGTAACACATCATCTTCTATCTAAGCATTTTAGTGGCAAGACAAAATTTGGTAAAGCAGCAACTTTCCTTCTTTGTTTGCAGAGTAGTCTTAAAATCTTGCATTCACATATAGTTCTTGCATTAGCATAGCTTTGCATCCTCTTTTAGGCATGCATAGTTTTGTTAGCTTTTGTGAGTGTGGAGTTTGAAAAGAAAGCAAAAAACTTTGTTTAATTTCAAGTACATCTGAACCTCATAGAAATTGGTCTTCATTGAAACGAAAAAGTGCATGTGCATGTAGTTAGGATAGTTTCTTTTTACGTCCTAAAAACACCACAAGTTTCACTTTCGTTACCTTTGACTTAAAGAACAGCCTAATAAAATCAAGCGCTTAATTAAAATCCACTAGAACTTTTTGTTTTAGTTATTACACCAACAAGTTTAGGATTTTAGGGCCTTGGATTAGGCGAGTGGAGAGTTAACTCTCCAAGGCCACGCAAAACGTCAAACATAAGAGTCTGATTAAAGAGAGTAAATCCAATAGCGTTAGGGAGACCAGGAAGACTCCGGATCTGGGAGTTAAGCACGAGGGTCTGTGAAGACAGGGAAGAGAGATACCCCCTCTCCTACTTGTCCGAACTTACCTCACGACTGTTCCGCCTGGCTTCTGCGACGAGTTGGTACCCATAGTTGCCTCTCCTAGGGATCTGCATAGGTGGCTGCGGAGGGGAATCCCGTGGCACCTGAGGTCGACGTTGTATCACTCTCGACAGTACTTCTGGAGGGCACCCTTGCGAAGCTTGGGGGCTTGCACCGGCGCAGGCTGTTGTTAGGAGGTCAGCGTAACTTCCTCTGATACCTTCGCTGATAGGACTGGGCCGTCATTATCCCAGACTATCTTCGGAAGGCCCCTGACTCTGCTTTCTTGTATTTTGGTGTCCGGTCCTCAACACCCGGAGCGGAAATACTTGAAAGTTGTTTGACTGGCTGTTTCTTTAGGGACTTTATAGTGAGTGCTCTTTGCTCCTTGTATATAGTTGGCTTTAGGTATTTTTGTCTAGTCACATTTGGACTTTGTGTTCTGGGTGACTGGCTTGCCACTCTACCGATCTTGACAGGCTTTTGGTAGTTCTTTCAGAAGTTGTGGAGTTGCCTCCTCAAGGGCAAAGGTTTTGATTGCTTATCCATATTCTTTGAAGAGTTATTTCTATATTCCCGCAAGGGAAGGGTCTTTGGATTACTTAGATATGGCTAATATTCCTGTGGAAACCAACCAAGGTACCCTTCCAAAAGGGGATCCTTGTGCTTTTCCTTTCTTTGGAAACGTTGGTACTCCCTTGATGGCCACTTTGAATATTCCTGGGTTGAATGTTGGACTACCCGTTTGGCTGTGGTCCACTCCGAATATTCCGAATGCTCTTGAAGCTTCTCAGTTGAATGCTTTATTTCAGGGGCATCTTATGGGTGCTAATTGTTCATCTTCTCTCAAAGAGAAATCTGGGATTCCTTCTTCCCCTCCTTCTTGTAACAAGAAATCTAAAAAGAGGAGAAAAAGGAAGTCAAAGAAGAAGAATAATTCTATCCTTTCATCTTCAACCTCTGCGAGTCATGTTGAAGATGAGTCTTCAGCCGCTGCAAGTCATGCTGGGGGCACGAGTCTGGTCACTGCGAGTCATACTAGCAAAGGGTCACCGACCTCTGCAAGTCATGTTCAGGACTCTCCGCAAACCACTGCTAGTCATGTTGGCGGAATGGAGGTTGATAAGAAACCTGGACGTAGAAGTTTTAAACCTAAGTTCCCTTGTAAGATATGCAAGGGAGACCATCTTACTCATTTATGCCCTGGTATTCCAGAGGTTCAAAGGATATGGTCCGAGTCTGAAAGTACTTCTACTCCTAGACCTGATATGGTTTCTCATCAATCCCATCAACCATCGGTTGAAAATGTGGTAGAGTCAGTGCAATCGCTGGCCGATTACACTCCTCTTTTGGGGGGTGAAGTGCCTAACAAAAGAGTCTGTTTGATCTCTAGTACAGAGTCTTCTAGTATAGGGGGCATTCCGGTTTCTTCGAATGTTCCCCCTCCAAGTTCTAAGAGTGTTTCCTTTGATTGGGATAGTCTTGTTGAGCCTCGTCTTCCTTCCGCTGCACCTTTCCAAATAAAGGTCAGAGTTAATTCCACAAATGTCTATCGATGTATGGTGGATGAAGGATCCTCTACAAGTATTATATCCTCTTTGACTTGGAAAGCTTTGGGTTCCCCAAAGTTGTTGACAGCTCAGAGTCAGTTGTTAGCCTATGATAGAAGGCCTGGTGAATCTATGGGTATTCTTCCTCAATTGCCTATCACTTTAGGTGGGAAGACTGTCTTAATCGATATGATGGTGGTTGATAGCCCTTTAGACTTTAATATGCTACTTGGGCGTGATTATGTCTATGCTATGAATGCTGTGGTGTCTTCACTCTTTCGAGTAATGTGCTTTCCTCATAATGGGAATATTGTCACTGTTGATCAGCTTGCATCTGATAATCATCACCCTAATTCGACTTTACTGCAGAATGCCCCTTGGTTTGTTCCAAGTGTTCAAGTAGACTCTACCCCGCCACGGGTCAATTATGTGGCATTGAAGCCTCAATGTTCAATTGCTTCTAAGAAGGATCCTTTGACTTATTATTCTCCTTCTTGGGACTTGATCCCGGCAGTTGACCGAGAGATTCTTCCTATAGGGACATGGGACCCTTTAATTCCCTCTTTTGATCCTTGTAGTTCTCATGATTTCTCAGATCTTGTTTTGCCTTCACAGGAGGAATTCTTTGAAGCCATGAGTTATGACTACCAAAGGAGTCCTTGGTCCGATCCCTGCAAAGGGGTTGTTCAGCAGAACTGTTATGCGTAAGCCGCAAGGCTGCGTGGTTCCCTGTACCATATTGTATATATGTGGTACGCATTTTCAAGTTTTGTATCTTATAACACAAAGATTTTATATGAAGTTTATATGTGGGATGTATTAACTTCGTGTCTAGTGTTCCTATTTATGTTTACAGAACTTGGAAGATTTCTCCTTTGGAAGTTTATGGTTGGTCCGTTCTGACAGGTATTGGTTCTCGAACTTGGCATATAGGTTAGGTTTTTTCTGCCTGCATTGTGCATTTGTCAGTTTCCTTTTCCATTTTGGCCTTAGGATCGACCCCACCAAGTTATGATGCGGAACCTTCTCATTGCTTAGAAGTATCATGACTTGTGTGGTAGAGCCTACCTTATCATGGGTGCCCTAGTTAGTACCTGATTGTCACTTGGCACTCATGCTGATTTTTAGTCACTAGGCTCGGGAGTCCTCTGTAGTCCCGCCATGACTTATGCGTTGAAGACTCATTCTTCTTTGCTTCTTCGCTTTGTTCTGGCCTTATACCCTAGAGGCTCCTATGTGTGTTGAGTTGTACTTCTGCATTGCATGTTGACCATTTGCACCTTTTGGCCTATAGCCGGCTTCACTTGGACTCGTGTTTAAGCCCACTTTTGACCATGACGTCTGCAAAAAATCAACCTTGCATACCCTTGACCTCTGCAGCTTGACATACCCAGATCCGTGGAAGGGACATACCTCTGAGTGTCACTGACCAGTTTTTCACCTCCCTGCATTGAGCATAGGAACGTTCCTTTCCCAGGAACTAGAGCATCTGTTTCACCGACACTCGTTCTTTCCACTGTACCATAGCATTCTTTTATTCTTTTTCCGGCTTATCAGAAAAAGACAAAAAAATTAAATATTCTAAAAAGAGCGGGAACAGGGACATTATTTCCATTTATTGTTGGCAGCTAGAGTCAGTCGTGTCGCCCTTGAACAAAGCACTCAAAACAAAGTCTCCTCCGCTTGGGTGGGATTTAGTTTGACTTAGGTAAGCCATAACCTTGTTATCGAGTCAGTTCTCCCCCGATTGGTTATCTCTTCCAATCATATGGAGGGTTCGTTCGTGCCTCCTGCATGACGAACTTATACAGATTCATTATATGCTGCCACATAGTCACATTGAGTCGTGCTTTTGTTCAAGGGAAGTTAGCCTGAGTCGGCCTTTCTGCGGTGTCTCTTGACTCATTTTTCAGTCGGCCATCCTTGGTTGTCAGTGTCATGTCTATCATCACATCAGTTATATTGGTCCTTCACTCGTGCCGGTTTGAGAAGGTCCCCATTGACTTCTTGCTGGCGGGTCTTGTCCTTATCGACGACGACACATTGCTCTGAGGGCAGACCTAGAGACCGCACCCTGGCCCTATTTTCATTATTGATAGGTCACCTTGTGCTCAGCATCGATCAGTATCATGGGTCTTTGACTGAGTGGTTTCCCTTGTGTTCGACATCAGCATACATTATCACACATTGGGATTCGTGCAGTACCTTGGTTTCCATTTGACCCTATTGGTGGATACCTCGCCTCTGTGTCAGCTTTCATTATTGGTTGGTTCAGAGGGTTTCTGCCGTGCGCTAGCCACATCTTGTGTACGCCGGAAACGTACTTTTGGTTGGGTTACTACATCTTTTTCGTCCGATTCCTTCCACATTATTGGCCTACGGGTTACACTCGCGCTAGATTGATGGAGGATGCCTTAATGCCTTCCTTCTAGCGGATCTTTCCCTATCGACTCCGACTCATTGCTCTGGGGCAAAGATCTAGAGTCCATTTGGCAGTACCTTGGGGTTTGCAGTCATTAGTGGCAGATTCCTCGCTATCGACAGTGGGAAACCATCATTGTCTCCTGATTGATAGATTCTTACAGGTGTTCGACTTCAGCTCATCTATTCACACTTGTTAGATTGTACTGGGTACCTTGACGCTCATTATCATTATCGGTGAGTAGTCTCGCGTTTGTTAACGGTATACATCAATGACCGGTAATCAAACGATTTCTCACATGGTCGACTTCAGATCATTTATTCCCATGGTGTAGAAATGTACCACGGCGGTCGGTGAAGACCTCAGGTTGTATCAGCATTCATTGGTTCACTTGACAGTTGCTCCTGTTGCTGCTAGTTGATACCATTCCACCTTATATGTTGCAGTCAGTCATGGCGACATTCTATATGCTGGCACCTGAGTTTGCAGTGTAGTACCATCCTATTCCATCATGTTCAGTTGGTACCTTATGGGATCAGTCTTTGATTTCAGTGATCCGTTGCATCTTTCAGCATCATTGACAGTTTTATATGTGATATTCAGACATGTACTTACTCATTATGATCAGATGATCCATTATGTATTTTTACAGTCATTTATACTTGTATACTTAGTGGATCCGCTTGTACTTGATATGCGGACATGCTTTACTTTTCCTGAGCATGGGTATGCCCGCCTCAGACAGTGTTTCTTTCTGATCTCCTTTCGGTGGCTTGGCAGGCTGAATTCCGGTGAAGTCCTCCTCGGTTTTTCGGCGGAGTTCCTTTCCTTGTACTTACTTAATGTATTTCGGCCATCATGTTCCCCTTCTGACCTCATACATTAGGGGGCATCTATTATAGCTCCAAATCTCACTCTTATGGTTTGTGATGCTGCACTTATGGCCTAGGGCAACCCCTCCTTCCAGACCTGGTCCAAAAATTTAAAAAACAGTGTTTTATTCCCTATACGCGACTTTGCCCTGTGTTAAACGCGTGTACACGCGGGTCTGTCATACCCAACCCGCGTGTATCTATTAAAACACTTAAAAAAAATATAATTTCCTCTTTTTCGGGCGGTGATCGCGGGTTTACCTGCTGGATCACCTGTTAGTGCCCGTGGCCCAACTGTTCCCAACCAACTCCTAACTAAAAAACTACTTTGGAGAGGGTATAAAAAGACATCAAAGGGAAGGCCAAGGGAAGAGAGAAAGGAGAGCAAGATTATTATGCTGAGATTTTTCCCTTAGACCAGGTCTGAAGTCCTTGGTGCATCCTGCACTTCCCCCATTTTGCATAGGAAACCCTTGTTTCCATGTGTATTGGTGATCATTCATCCTTGACATCATCATTGAGTAAGACTTGGAAGGAGCTCTTGCTGGAGGCTGGAGGCTGGAACGAATCCGGGAGGAAGCTTGCTTGGAGCCTGCTGAAGGTGTTCAGGTGATATCTTTCCGATATATGTACTTTATTTGCCTTTATATATAAAGAAACACGTCTTTGTTCCCGAATAATCTTTCTTTATGCTTATGAGATTCTTGTGTTGCATTCTTATGAAAGTAGTTACTTAAAGATTATTTATAACTAACTTTATAGCATAAAGATGATTTATACATAAACTTCTATACATGTACTGTTGAGTTCTTTGATTTGTTTGTCTTGCAGGTCAGAGAAAGAAGAAGGGAACTCCAAGAAGGGTTTGCACCCTAACGGTCTTCTCAGACGTAGGACCTTAGGTATGTACCCTAAAACATTAGAATTTGCTTAAAAGTAAAAAAGATGGCTGTGTGTGTGTGTTTCTTTGTATTAGCAATTTTCAGTCTGGTAGAGTCTCAGCCCAAAGGACTCTAGGGGTACTTTCCCTTCAACCACAAAGGCATTTCGTCTGCTGGGCCAGGTCGTCCTACACGCTGACAACTATCACAGGCCTGGACAAATTTTTTGGCATCTTTGAAGATTGTAGGCCAGTAATATCCCGTTTGTAATACTTTGTGTGCTGTCCTTCGTTCAGCGAAATGTCCTCCACATGGCCCGTCATGGCAGGCTTTCAAGATATCAAAGATTTCGTCTTCTCGAATACATCTTCTGATTTCCATATCTGCGCTTGTGTGAAACAGATAGCCCCCAACCCACGAAAATCGATTGCTTTTCGCTACGATTTGTTTCCGTTCATTGGGAGTTAAATGTTTTGGAAGCTTACCTACTGCAAGATAATTAGCCACATCAGCGTACCAGGGAGTCTGAACAGCGACTGCAAATAAGTGTTCATCTGGGAATTGGTCCTCAACTGCTGCTGTTTCAACTGACTTTGGTATTCGTGAAAGAAAATCAGCTACAGGGTTCTCCTTCCCTGGTCGATCTCTGATTGTAATGTCGAATTCCTGCAACAAGATCAACCACCTGGTTATTCTTCCATTTGTAACAGGCTTATTTGCTAAATACCTAATAGCAGAATGGTCTGTATACAAAATAACGGGATAGCCTGTAATATAGTGTCTAAATTTATTAATAGCATGTATCACAGCTAAAAATTCTTTTTCGGTGACAGTGTAATTTAATTCAGCCGGAGCCAAATTTTTGCTGATGTAATAGATAGCGTATGGTCTTTTCTCTTCTTCTTGGCCCAACACTGCACCGATTGCTGTGTCTGAGGCGTCGGTTGAAATTTGGAATGGTAAGTTCCAATTAGGTCCTCTGAGAACTGGAGCTGTAGATAGCAACTTTTTTAATTCTGTGAAGGCTCGATCACATTTTTCTGTCCACAAAAAATCAACATTTCCAGTTAATGCATGTAGAGGTGCGACAATATGTGAGTAATGTTGTATAAATCGTCTATAATACCCAGAAAAACCAAGAAAACTGCGTACCTCTGTTTGATTAGTGGGGGTTGGGATAAGCATGAGTATTTGAATTTTAGCCGGGTCTACCTGAATGCCAGCTGCTGAGATGTAATGTCCCAGAATGAGTCCTTCTGTCATCATCAGGTAACATTTTTCGTGACTCAAGCAAAGCCTGGTAGCGATGCAACGCTCTAGGACTTTTTCGAGAGTGTCCAGGGCTGGATCAAAGTCATCTCCATATGGTGTGAAATCATCCATATAGACTTCCAATCCATCATTAATTAAATTTGCGAAGATGCTAAGAACAGCCCGTTGGAATGTGGCCGGAGCATTACATAATCCAAAGGGTAAGACTCGGTAGGCGAACGTTCCCCAGGGGCAAGTAAAGGTAGTCTTGTCCTGGTCTTCAGGGGCAATCTGAATCTGGTTATATCCGCTGAAGCCATCCAAAAAAGAAAAAAATTTCTTGCCTGCTAAGGTGTCCAATACCTGATCTATGAAAGGGAGAGGGAAGTGATCTTTTTGTGTAGCTTTGTTTAATTCTCTGTAATCAACGCAGATCCTCCATTTCCCGTTCTTTTTAGGTACGACCACAAGTGGGGAGACCCATTTGCTGTCAGAAATAGGATAAATAAAATTAACGTCTAATAATTTCTGCAGCTCATCTTTTACAACATCTTTTAAATGGGGATTGAGTCTTCTCTGTGGTTGGCGAACAGGTCTTGCATATTTCTCGATATAGATACGATGTGTACATAGCTGGGGATCAATCCCCTTCATATCGGGATAGTCCCAAGCAAATGCCTCTTGATACTTTCGTAGGAGCTGGATGAGTTTGGTCTCTTGCTCAGGTGTCAGATTAGCGTTAATGTTTAAAGTTTTGCCCGGTTCAATTTGTATTACTTTGCTGTTAGCAACAGAGGTTACAGGTATATTTGGGTCATTGTCATCTTTTAGAGGATCTTCCTCTAATTCGTTATCAAATGCCGCTTTTATCATAAAGCATTGTGTATACGATGTGGATTCTGTTTCATTAATGAATTTATTGATGGCATCATCTTCCGTTTGATCTTTAAAATCTAGCGCTTCCTGAACTGTTAATGGTGGTCTAATATTATCAGTAATATATGAGGCAGGGCGCAGATTGGTCAGCGATGTATGAGGTGTGATGCTTGGCTGGGCTGGCGGGTACAAGATTAAATTTTTGATATCCGGTCCTCTGGTTATGGTCATGTTTCCCTGCCGGCATCCAATGTAGGCGTCAGCAGTAGCGAGCCATGGTCTACCTAGAATTAGTGGATGTCCATCTAGTCGGGTTTTTGGATTAATCACCAGAAAATCGGTCGGGTATTCCCAAGAGTCCACTGAAACCATGACATCATACAAGGTGCCTTCTGGTCTTATTACTGATCGGTCAGCTAGCTCTAGTAAAGTGGAAGTAGGCTCTACCGATGTGATTCCAAGCTTCCGGCAGGTTGATGTTGTCAGGATGTTAATCGCAGCCCCTAGATCTACTAAAACGTTGGTCAGGGTCTGCCCACAGACTTGAACAGTGACAATTGGGTTTCCAGGATCCTCATATTTAATTGGTGTTTCTTTCCCTGATAAGAGGTCGGATAAGGTGCCGACTACCTGGACTCTAGGGTTAGGGGTTATATTTCTTTTTGTTTTTCTGCTACACAGGTATTTTATGGTTTTTGCATATATGGGGATATCCTGTATAGCCTGAAGGAATGGAATTCTTATATACAAGTTTTGAAGTTCTCCCAGAATATCAAAATCCGGATATTGCATTTGTCTTGGAATGGCCAGTCGTTCTGGGAACGGTGGAGAAGATGTAATTACTTGCTGATGAACCTGATCTTTACTTACTTCTTCTTGTTGTGACGGCTGTTCTATCGGTAACTGGTTTTCAATATGAGCGGTTCTATGTCCCTCAGTTTCTATTATTCGCCCAGATCTCAACTGAAGATCATTGCACTCCTGCAGAGCAGATTTAATCTCGGAAGATTCTATAATTTGAAGAGATTGAACTGGTCGATTATTTGGGTTCGGGTTGGGTTGGGCTGGGGATTTTGTTGCAAGGCTGGCAGAGTTGGTTGAGGGAGCGGAATTGATCCTGGTGTTTGATATGTCGATCTTGGCCAGTTGCTCTGCCAGGGTGAACTTTGCGAAGTGGAAGGGGTCCACTGCGGAGGATATGAATTATTTGGCCAATATGGCGGAGGATAAGGACAGTTTGGCCAACCAGCTTGGTTCATCCAAGGGTTCGGAGTAGGAAACATTTGAGGCGGCCAATTTGAAAACGGTTGCTGAGACTGATTTTGCCACATATTCTGTTGCTGAGCATTAAATTGCGGAGATTGAAAAGAAGAGGAGGGATCTTGAAACATACCAGGTTGCCTAGGTTGCCATTGACGACGCTGGTTGATAAAGTATGCTGATTCTGGTTCCTCTTCTGCTTCTTTGTACACCGCCTTTAAACCAGGGAGCGAGGGACAGCTTTCAGTCTGATGGTCCTTGGTACAAATAGCACATATTTGAACTGTATCGAGCGGGCATTCTTTCTGGCTATGTTTCTTCCTGCATCGTGGGCAGAAAATTGCCAGATTCTGTTCTGCTTCTGCTTGCTTCTGTTTAGCCTGCACAATATCAAGCTGTGTTGTTAATGTCCCCATGATATCAGTTTTAAAATTCTCTAACAGATTTCCAAGTTCCACTCGTGATACTCCTTCTGTTGATGTTCGATTGTCTCTAATGAAGCGATCATATTCTGCTGGTTTTATCCGTGTGCTGCCTCTTGAGCTCCTGATACACAGATCAATGATGTCAGCAAAATTTTCCTGATAAATGTCCCCTTTTCCCATAATATTCAACGTTTCAATCCATTGCTCCTTCATACCTCTAATCAATGCAGTTTTCAACACGTTATCGGGCAGAGGTAACGATGCATATGGAGATCTCTGCAAGTTATATTGGAAACGTTCTACATATTCTTCTAAAGTTTCATTTGGTCTGGCTGACATTTGAAAGATTTCATCCTTTAGTTCTCTTGATCTACAGTAATCCTGATATTTTTTTAAGAAGGCCGCTTTCATTTCTTCCCAATTGTTTATGACTCCACCACCTAAACCCATGAACCATCTCAGAGCTGCTCCCTTCAAAGTAGAGGGAAACAGTTTTAGCTTCTGGGGATCAGTGGTGTAATCGTATCCCTTGCATAACACATCAAATTCGAATAGAAACGCATCAGGGTCTTCTGATGTGAGTCCATGAAACGTCGGGATATGCTGAAGCGGAATTGCCTTCATTGCTGCATTCGCAGTGGAATCTACTATGGGATATTGCAAAGTAGAGGTTTGGGTATTTGGCTGATTCTGCGCCATGGAATCAAATATATGCCAGTAATCTTCAGGAATTTCCAATAGAGTATTCCTTGGTTGTGGAGGGGTAATCTTAGCAGGAACTGTTTTTACAGCACTCCCTTTATCAGGGATAATGATGGCCCCTACTGTCTGAGGTGAATGGATTCCCTCAACGAGGATTTTTGCAGCGCTTCCTTTATCTGGACTATTTAAAGTCTGGTTTGGTTCAATAGGAGATCTAGGTTCCTCGATATCCCCTGTTTCTCCTTCTCCTTCGCAAAGGTTGCTAAAATTTCCTTCGTGCACTAGTCCAGGAGTCGAATTGTCAAATTCTTGAAAGTCCTGCTCCTCTGTCTGACTGTGCACCTCCGCAAAGGCTTCAGATGGTGATTCTGAGGCCTGAAGGGAACTAGCAGGTTGTTTAAAGTTTACTTTCCTATAACCTACTGATGGCGGAGATCCGGCTTTCTTGTAAATTTCGTCTATAAAGGTCTTTCGTCCAAGGGTCGCCGACCCCTTGGCTTTTTTGGTTTTGGATGGAGGCTTTTGATTCTTTTCTGGCTTTTTCTGCTTAGCCATGCACTCCAATTAAATTACTAAATCAATTCTGCTAGGAAAGCGGACGGTGGAGCAGGGCTTTTACATGCTCCGCATGCAGGTTCTTACCTTCCGTTTTTAAAATCCATTTCTCCCCTAACAGATTCACACACTACCCTATTAAAAAAACAAATGGCTATGCCCCTTCCCCGGCAACGGCGCCAAAATGTGGAGCTGTAACAAGGGTCTGTTTCACCTCTAGTTATCTCACATTACAAGTCAATCCGGGAGCGTTTTGTTATTGTAAGGGACATCTTAATTTGAGGCTATTTGTCAGGATAATGCTTCGTAGTATAGATCTAACGAATACAAGAGTAAACGGATGCTAATGCTAAATTACTTTTGCATAAAGAAATCACACACGCAGCAACTTCGTCGGTCGAGGGTATGGAATTAATAACCTATCCCCCTAGAAACTGATGAAGGAGTATGGATCATGATCTGGGAGCATTATAGCGTCTGCTGTATCTCACAACAGTCTTGAACCTCCTCTCATGCCACTTCAATAAACGCAAGCGAAAGGAACAGCAATAAAACAGAATGAAACAGCAACTTCAGAAATGGAACAGCAATAAAAGGAACAGCAATAAATGGAACGACAGTAAATGGAACAGCAGTAAATGGAACAGCAGTAAAGAAACTAAGTCTCGCGAGGTCAACACTTCCAATCCTTGGCACACACTTACATACAAAAGGAAAGTAATCATTTATACAGGTTTGCAGCTTAATCAAATGGAACAGCAAATTATTAAAGACAGGAAACGTCAATCATATATATACGATCTGCAATAGTCACCAATAATCCATTAACCCTAATCACCTGTGGCTGAAATATTCTACTTATGAATTCTGTAATTGATGCAAACAATTCGGATCAACAGTATGCGAAGAATCCTGAAAGTATGATATGAACTTGTTACAGAGATTTATAACAGGAAAGCTACAGATGAATAAATATGAAATGATATGGAACCATAACAGATTAGGAGAAACAAACCACACAAAGCATAATTGTAATGGTACAATCAGCCAGTGTCCGTTGGAGCCGGGCCCAAAGCTTCCAATGGCGCACTGCCGTAAAAATACTTCAGACGCACGGAGAAATTAACACCAAGATATTATATTAACGCATCAATGAGATTACAAAACTAAGTCTCAGAGAGACTCAATAGTCTGAGTTCAACTGACAATGAAATTCATGACAGAAAGTTAAGGATACCCAAAAGTCATCCCCTAGTTTTCAATGCTACCCTCCTTTTATACAATTAACGGCGGAGTTCACCGGTCGACAAAACGATTGATCGTAGCGATCCCTCAAGATCGAAGATCCTGAGGGATCCGCTAAACTGTTAACGCTTTCTTTTACTCGGCCTGCATTTCCAAACTGGCAGTCCTTCATCTCGTTCCGGACTGATCTTCCTTGATTTACTCGACCTGGTCTGAACCTTATTTAGAGTTGGAGGGACAGCCGTTATCTTCTCATCAAATCCTCGTTTTGCATTGCGCCTTTCTGCTTTTACCTTTTCCTGCGTAGGGAAGACAACTGTTAGTGATTGGATCATTTTAGACTCATTCTCGTTGCATTTTCCCTACTTTATAATAAAGAAAAGATTACAACTATTGCTTAAAACATCACTAAATCATTTATTAAAACATACCTTCCCAATGCTCTACACTGAGGTTGTTGGTATGTGTACCCAGGGTATAGTTGATACTGATGGACTGGCTGCTGCACAGCAGGACTGAATTGGTACTGTCCCTGGTGTGGTTGATAAGTAAATTGTGGTTGACTTGTGACAACTGTACTTGAACCAGGTTGTCCTACAGGCATATGAATTGAAGTTTGAATCGTAGATCCAGACGGCGGTTAAGATGTCTGAGGAGTAGATACAGGAACAATAGAAATCAGAGCCATTGATACTCCGGAAGTAGGTGGGGTAGATTGGACAGATGTCGCGGCAGTTGCAGTAGTCGTTTGAGGTGGAGTACGAGGCGTACTAGGCCCAGGCTGAGAAACTACCGAAGGTACAGAAGTTTGAATATTAGACTGGACTGGTTGCTGGGGTGTATCAGAAACTAAGGGTTGTCTAGTCTGAGATGACAACTGTACATTTGGCTACAACACCTGTTGAGTTTGCGATGGATCCCACACTAAATTCATTCCGGGGTACGGACCCATAACAGGTTGATAGTATTGAGGACCATAACCAGGTTGAGGGTAGGATTGATAATTCAAATGTACATTCCCCATTCCTTGAACATATGATTGACCGGAGGGTGGTTAGAAACCATGGTTCGAGTACTGACCTTGGGGTTGATACCCTTGAGGCATGTACTGATACTGGGGTTGACCTTGAGGTATAAATTGATACTGGGGTTGACCTTGGGGTACATATTGAGTCTGGGGTTGACCTTGAGGAATGTACTGCCCCGTAGGTATGTACTGTCCTTGAGGTTGCCCCCCAGGCGCAAATTGGGTACTTTGAGGTTGCCCCCCAGGCGATAATTGAGAATTTTGAGGCTGCCCCTACGTGGTAACTGGCCACCTTGAGGTTGAGGATTGGGAATAGAACCTGACATCATGAGAATATCTTCTATGCTCAATGTCTTAGTACCATTGCTTCCAGTTAATAACCCTTGTTCAATGGGTTGAGGAGATGCTCCCGAAAAAGTACCAGAAAGTGACTGATACCCAGAGGGAACAGAAGGACCACCGTACAAAAAAGATTCAGGCGATTGAGTAAACATGGACGACTGTCTTGACATATTTAACGGAGGATAATAACCTCTAGGTGTTGGGTGATAAGGAACACGAGGTGGTGAAAAACTTAACCCTGGGTTTTCTAAGAAATTAGTCAAAGAAAGATACCAAGTACTGCTCCTAGGTGGACTGTAAAAAAATTGATTCACGCTCCCTTAGCTCAATAACAGGTTGATTTTCAGGGATAGGGATGCCTACCTCTTCTTCCGGAGTAGCAAGTTCTTTGATAGCTATAAGTCCAGAAGGAAGATCTTGGGTGATTATTCTTTCTACCCTAGGTGAACCAGGACCACTAGAAGTTGGAGAAGCAAACCCCGATGTCGGAGTAGCAGCAAATTCACTTTCAGGTTCAGATATTTCAAGTTCCTCACCTATATCACTAGTAGACGAAAAGCTACCAGTAACTTCGGAAACAGACACTGATTGCGGATTATAATCTGCTACTAAAGCTTGAAAATCAGGATGTACCACCAAAGAAGACTCTCCTTCTTCAGGTGACCCAACTCTACTGTCTCTAGGAGTTACGAGGACTTTCAAACCTTCAAGCTGGCTCAGTGAAAACTCAGGAGGTTGGCCCTGAAGTCTACGGGACTTCCTTGGTAATTCAGCCATGGTTAAAAACTTTTAACTACTTCACACGCAAACAAAGTAAAATCTCAATGAAAACCACCTAAAGCCTCTAAAGAACCAAAAAAAATTGAATCACACGCCTAAAGAATCTAGGAGATCAAACACACACAAACAGTAACTTTCCGTACTGAAAACACTAGTTGGTGATGAAATCCAACGTCGCAGAGTTCAATACAGAAATGGCGGTTGGAACAGTTACCCCGACAACCTACTTAATGGATAGACTGGCACAAGTTCCTCCACTTAACCGTCTCGAGTGAAGAGAACCCCCCAGAAAATCCAAGTGAGACTAGCCAACATCTGCTCCAGGTACAGTGGGATCTTCCCACCACTGTCACCTCAGGAAGAATCCTAAAGAATATGGCCACTAACGTTACCAATTGAAACAAATATACCTGGGGGAACAGTCTATGATCTGATACGGACGCAAGGGCAGAGTAGCAAGCTCAATCCCCTTGAAGGCTCCTTGACATAATCCAAGATTTACCAACAAGTGACCCCAGGCTCGTCGACAATGGTTAATCTGAGGTTTACCGTTTTTAATACGTGAATATCTGGCATCATTCCTAATGAGGAAGGATTGATTCCCACACTGGTTCGGAAACGATCTCGTGCTTCTCCTTTAAGAGGAGATTTCCTAGAGCATAAATGAAACAATTGGATTTCTTCACTACCACAGGATACAACTACTTGTTTGTTTTTACTGTCTTGGAGAGTTAATTACTCTCCTACTCCAAGACACTAGCCTAAGCTATGTTGGTGTATCAGAGCCCTAGAAATAAAAATGTTGCTAGATGAATTTTACTTTAAGCGTTATTTTTATTGGTTTTTGTTTAAGTCAAAAGGTGCGGAGATGAAACTCCTGGTATGAAGACTCGACTCAAAATCACTAAAAATGCATCTAAGATGATTTAAACAATCTTTTCTCTTCGTTGAACTTCTAGCTAGGAAAGAGCTTGAGAATGCAAAATACTTTGTAAACACAAATCTTTCTTAACACACAAATTAAAAGAAGAGCTTTTGTCCTTTCCAATGCACTCAAAATGAGACAACTAGTTATTTCACAACAAATTCCCTTTTCTTTTCAAAGCACTCAATCACTACAAAAACAAACTTTTTCCAAAAGAGATTTTTTTTATTTTTATAAAACACTCAAAAATATGGAAATGACTAACTTTGAGATCTATAAATTATAAAAACCTATTTGAAGTCGAAGCCTAAAAGATGTCTTTTTTAAGGATGTTTTACTTAGCTAGATGTAAACTGAGGACCAATTCATGTAGAATCACAAATTAGTCAAAAACAACCAATTTTGTTTTCTTTTTAAAAATGAAAATCCAAACTTTTAAACACAAGCTTTTCGAATTTTTGTAAAGAGAAAACACAAAGCAGATTCCTCAACAAGGGTAGATTTCATAAATGGTCAGACTCATAAGACGGCTAGTAGACACCAAGGTGATCTGAGGCCCCTACAGCTTCTAAGCTCAGAGCTACTACAAGACCAAAACGAAAAACAAACCCAACAAGCAAAACTCCTAGGAATTTCACCTAAAACCCTAACACCAATGAAATCAACCTAAGGAAAGCTTCTGACAGGTTATATGCAGGACTGGGCAGTAGATAATAACTTCTAAACAAAAACTAAGTTGACTAATAGAGGAAATCTTAGGTTTTTAAAAATTTTGACAGGGTCCGCAGGCCCATAGTTAACACAGGTGCGGTACTGCTCTGTGCTAAAAGCAAAAGTGAGGATAAGTACGCACTGTATCAAAAGGCTAGGGTGCGGTCCTCTCCCAAAGCTATGAAAAATTAAAAATAACCCTGGATCTACAATTTCCACTCAATTCCACACACAACAGGCCAAAAACAGAAACAAAAACACAGTTTCTCAGGTCAAAGTAAAAACAAGGAAAAAATCAAGTCCCCAGTGGAGTCACCATTTTGTCACATGGAATAAGTCGATCTTGCGGACAAGATAGACCTTCCTAGAATCTAAAGAAGACCTAATGAAAAGCAAACCAATCACACACTATCTTTCTCTAAATATGCTTTTATAAACAAAGGAAAACAAGTGTTTTAGGCCTACCTTAGATCCAACGCAAGTTTGTGGAAGCCTTCGCTCTTCGATCCAAATGAGCTCCTTTCTCACGAATCTGTAAACACAAAGAAGCAAACAAATTAAATAGCACCTGAAAAGCCAATATCATAAAACATATTTAACATGAAAGTCAAGGAATTCATGAAACGAATGACATGAGATAATTTGTTGAGAAAAATGAGTTTGATTGTATTAATTCAAATCAAGAACTTTACAACCTGTGCCTTGACGTTGTACAAGCTCCTCCCAGGATCCAACAAGAAGCCTCCTCTACTTTGACAAGTTTCACTCTCTTCCCAACGAAGCCAAAAAGGTATGTGATCTCTCCTCTTAAGCTCAACTAGGAAGTCTTAATTTCACCAGCATGTACCCTAAAAAATGTTCAGCTTCTAACCTCTCCAGCAACTAGCCCAATGCCTAAATTTATAGTGCAATGGAGGGAAGTTACTAGGTCCTCCTTCAAAGAGATAAAGCCCTCCTTGAAAGGGATATCTCCTCTCATCAAGGGATTAGCTCCTTCTCTTTTGGGATGCATGAACCACCTAAGAGCGGCCAATCCACGTCAAAATTTCTTCTAGAATAATCTAGAATTAACCCAAAGTGAGTTTTTTAGAATAAACTTGCACCTTTTTGACTTTCACAGGGTCCACACCCACACCTTTAGGGACAGAGCATGCAGGTCCACAGTTTTTGTAAACAAAAGGTGCGGGACCGCAGGTAACAGTGAGAGAAAGTGCAGAACCAGAGTTTCATTGATTTTCAATGTCTTTCTCTCAATTTCAAAGCTTAACTTGAAGAGCTGAGGTCTGAGACTTGCTTAGGAGGACAGTACAAGTGATGATAGACCCATACTGAATGCAAATAATCATGGCGACGATATTTTTGTGTAACACCTCTCTTACTGCCTGCTCAACTTACTGCTTTGCCTCAAAACTATGGTCAAAGACTTCCTTTGTTTGATGGAAGTGCATAAATTATAGATCAGAAGCATGTTGACAAGTTAATAGAATTCATTGATTTAGAAGAAATTGATGAGGAGAATGCCAAAATGATGATTATCGCTCAGAGTTTCTTAGGAGATATTAAGAAATGGTTTCAAAGTCTAGCTGCAAATTCCATTAACATTTCTCAAAGATTGATTGAATTATTTCTAGCTCGTTGGAAAGAGAAGAAAAAACCATTACAGATATTTGTTGAATATAATTCAATGAAACGGAACCCCAATGAAACAATTCAAGAATTCACATCAAGATTTAATACAATGTTCAATTCTATACCTGATGATATGAATCCTCACCTTGGTTTGGCTCTTCTTCATTATCTTGATGCTTTCGATCTAGATATGGCCTACCAGCTCAGAGAAAGGGATCCAACTACTCTTGAAGAGATGTAATGGAATGTAATCAGTGTTGAAGCCAATTTGCTCATTAAGAAGTCAAAATCAAAGCTAGAAAGAGTGGAGAAGGGAGTTGCTTTTAGAGAAGAAACTGCATCATCTTCTGATGCAAAGCTTGACAATCTGATAAAAACTATGGAAAGTGTTTGGGCCTAAATCTACCTCAGGCTGAGAAAGGTAGGTCTAGGGTAACATCAAACCACTCTTAACTTGGCAGCTAGCCCTACCAGGCCGGGAGAGGGCTCTCTCCTTGTCAATATCAATGAAAATTTATCAAGGAAAACTAGAGATGACTGATATAGAAACTAATTTTAGGCTAGGTATGCTTTCTCTGAGGAATTTGTTTGAATTTAATGGTTGGTTGCTGGATCAAATGGAGAAGGCATCTTTGGGTCTGAGAAATCAACATAGTTTTGCAGAGGTTTCTGTGGGCCGAGGTAGGAAAGTGTTTTATCACTTTAGATTAGGTGTAATGGTGAGTCTTGAGACTGGTGAGGAGTTGGAGAGGGCATGAATGTGTCATGAGTCCCCTTCAAACAGTAGAAAATATGTAGAACTAATGAAACCCTAAGGTAGAGCACTGCAACATCAATGATTTCCACCTTTATAATTGATTCATTTAGTTAAGCAGAAAAGAGAGATATAATGGCACACATAAACATAGATAACTTGAATCATAGAAGGAAAAATAATACTAAGTCACCTTGCCACAAGAATCACACAAAATGCTGCAAAGCCTGGTCTATTTCCTTGCCAAACTGCAGAGATGATGTACAATAGTGCTCAAAGCATTCACAAGAGTCCAAAATTTACAAATGATTAAGAAAGTACAAGATATAGGCGTCATACGACCCATGCTAACCATTAGGGGTCGAATCCATGAGTCTAGGAGCTGTTTCAACAAGATCTAAACTAGGAACTGAAAAATAGGCAGTGGAACAACTTGCCTCTGAAACTATGGAAACTGATTCATTCAGTTCAAAACCACCTATACATGATGTATCTACCTCCTTGACTCAATTTTCATAATTTTTACATCAAATAACATCAATTTACATCAATTTACATCATGAGTTTGACCATGAGAGAGAAAAAATCAAACAAAAAAACTAGGCGAAAATTTTGAGTTTTGAGCAAAATTGACAAAATTTTCTCCTATGCGTAGCGCCATTTTTTTGTGCATATAGATTTTTATAAGCTGAATTTGGAGGCCTTCCCCTTCACCAAATTTTATCCAAGATGGCTTCTTGGAAATATTGGTCTATCTACTTTCTAGGACAAGTGGAATTTTTGAATTTGGTTTCCATTTGCTCCTCCAAAAATGCAATCTCCCAAGAATGCTTCTTGTGTGGGAAAAAAGTCGCAGAAAGGGAATTTTTGAGGTGTTTTTGGCACTTTTGGAGGTCCAAAACTTGTCAAATTTTCCTAGTAATTTCTGAGCATGCATAAATTTTCATAAGGAATCCAAAAATTCCAAGTTTTCTTCAAATGGAGGTCCCTATCAAAAGCGAGCGCCTGTGGCGCTACGCACCTATTGGAAAAGCTTGTGTGCATAGCACCATTATCATATCAAGTTTTGGAGGCCTTCTCGGTGTCAAAATTGGGTGCCGATAGCTCGTTGGAAATATTATTGAGTCTACTTTCCAAAACGACTTGAATTTTTCAATTTGGAGTTCATTTTCCCTGTCAAAAATCAAATCTCCCAAGACTAGTCAAAATGTGAAAAATGAGGCTATCTAAAGGTAGAGTGTTGTTGTAGTCAATTTTTGAAGGTCTTCCCCAACTCCAAATTGAGCTCATGATAGCTCATTGAAAATATATTTGTGTCTAGTTATCATTTAACTCATCAAGTATGTCATTTGGCCAACCAAGCTAGGAGACATCTTGATTTTCTCAAGCTCACTTTAGAGGTGCATCAATTCTCCTGAGGCAACTGTATTTTTGAAATTTATCTAAAACCATGACACCCATGTAAAAAGCGAAAGATATTTTTCTTCCTTGGCCTATTGTGGACAAAAACCTCTCTCACTTTCTCTAAATTCATTTTTTCTTGCTCAGAAACATCATTTGAGTAAAACATATCCCAATGTGTGGAACAGGGGATTTGTCAAAATGAAGTGAAATGAAGGGGATAAGGGGCTTCTAAATTCTTGATAAAATTTTGGGAAGTAGGGAGGGATGTTAGGAAACAGGGGAAAGTCGAATTTCAAAGATTGAGTGAGGGAAAGGTGTCCAAAGGGGCAAAATGCAGACCTAGCCTAGAAAATTGTCAAATTGTAGTAACAAACTAGGGTTTGTGGGAAAATGTGGAATTTGAGGGATATCCGTGATGGGAAGTGTTTAATAAGGTACATTAAGGATAGGAGAAGGTGAGTGAGCATCAAGATACAAGTTTTGTTGATGATTTGACCATCCAAGAGAAATTACCTTCAAAACCATAGGAGAGGGAAATGAGACTTACCCAAGTACAACTGAAGCATGAACAAGGTGTAAAATGACCCATTGGAACCTAAAATGATGATGAAAATTCTTTGAATGATGGTACACTCAGCTGAATGGTGACATGGACCAAAATTTGGACAACTTTGAAAGGAGTGAAAACAAACCCTAAACCTAATACCTAGTGACCAAATTTTACTTGAAGACTCACTGAAATGAAAAAATTTGACCTTGACACCTTAAAATCACTTTTTAAGAGCATGTTTGATCACTAGAGGAAGGCTTCAAAGACTAACACTAACATTGGATCCAATGGGGATGGTAGCTCCTTGGAGATGCCAAGAACTGCAGATCTTTGGGAGAGTAGACCAGTGCCTTGTCCTTTGGGCATGGAGTCAAAAATTCAATCTGAAATGCATGACTGAAAACTGATGACTTGAAGACACAAACTGACGACTTGATGACACAAACTGACTTGAAACTGACTCAATACTAAAAAACAACTGACAAATTGGAAAATATGCTCAAAATAGAGCTTATTCAATAAAACCTACTGTAACTGTTCCATTCATCACCTGATCAAGTGAAATGAAACAACCAATGCAACCAAGTAAGCATTCTGGATGCTGTTTGCATTATCCACAAGTGCTTTCTTATGAACAACAAGAAAGAACTACTGAAAGGAAACTCCCATGAAAATTTGTAAATAGATTCGTTGAATGATATGGATTCTCTATCTGACTCCAAAAACATTACATAAGGATCTTGAAATTCACACACACTTGGACTTAGGTCATCCAATGGATTACTTTTCTTCTCCTCATACCATGAATACAAACTTTCATCTCAGCTTTGTGATGAGACTCCTACTGGAAATGACAAAGAAACCAGTTGCCAGATCAAGTTTGTATCAGTACCGTTTCAAGCTCACATGTAGCTAATGGAGAAGGACTTTGACTGCAGACATCATCTAACACATCAGCTACTGGATCATGAAAAACTTGAAAAGAATGCTGCAACCCATTTTCTATTGGTTCCGATGAGATTACATGATTTCCTACAGGCTGCTCATTTGAAGATATACTATGCATTTTTTCTTTCAAAAACTGAAATGATTCAAGGAGTGGGTGACACAAGCATGGATTAATTAATAGGAATGTCCTTTATTTGTCCGGCCAAAAACGAGGTCTGCTAGGTCTGACTGCTGCCTTGCTAAAACAATATCTATTAGGTATGTTTCTTCGTAAGTCTTTCGATTAGTGGAAAATCTCTTATTTATATTATTTAAAGGGCCCTTCCATTTCATAATTAATCTTTTCATAAAGGTAGACCAATTCATTTCATGAGTCACTTTAGCTACTTTAGCTACAGATGTCGGACTACTTTAGCTACTTTCTGAGGTGGTTAGAAAAAATCAGGAACATCCTTATCTTTAGTTATTGGCGAAAGACAGGATTGACATCCCTATTCTACATCAATTATCAGTCGGTCCAAGTATTGGTCCAATGGATAGGTTGCTGCTTTAGCTCAAGTAAAGGCAAATTCTATTGATTTTATTGGATGTCCGACCTGCCCTGCCTACTGGATGTCAGAATGATTCCTAGGCCTAGCTACAAATTCATAGGTATGACATTGATTAGTACGACCCGACCACATTGGTTGGTCTAGTGAGTGGGGACGGATAAGATGAACAAGCACCACTAGTTGGTAGGATTGAACCCAGACAACTAGATCTTTTAGGTGGACTCGGAGTTGGGGTGCACAAATAATGAGGGATTGCGTCACTGGTTCAGTTACCGGAACGAGACATTCATGTACAAGCTCATAATACACTCTCTATGTCTGTTGGGATTTTAAATTCTAATCCATGTCCATCTTTTTCATTTTCCATTAGGTGAAAAGGCTTCAGTAGTTGGCCCAATCCTTCATTTGGATATGGGAAAATTGAATCTGCACTTATTTTGAGTTCCCCTGGAGAGGGAAATATTTTTTTACAAAAAATATATAAGAAATCTCAATATGTCGTTCAGACATATAAGGATTGAACTTATAATAAAAATTTGGACAACAATCAAATTTACCTGTAACCATTTGCATTGCCTTTGAAGGGCTTCATGGTATGCACCCATCCTTTTTCCAACATCGTAGGAACATCATTCATTGTTAGGTTGGGCCTTATGATTATAACATCTCCACTTCTCATGACTTTGACCCAAAATACATCAACAAATAATATATCCAAGTGGATAACATTTGCATTCTCCATATAACAGTAAGAAACAAGTCTTGTTATTTCAATATGTTGAAGATAAATATCTAACGTAATGTAGGCTTAATCTGATCTAAGTGATTAAGGAAACCTGAAACCCCTGTTCGTTTCTATATAGGTAATGTTCAATCTTATGTAGAAGCGTCATGAGTACTTGTAATTAATTATGGAAACAACGTATACAACTAGTGTCACAACAAAACCAATAATCTTAATCATACAGGAAACATAGAACCATTACCATTGTTACTTAGATTAGGTGAATAACTCATATTACACAAAGGTATAAGCTTAGTTATGATATACGTCCCATGTATTGAATATGGTAACACTGGTGATTAATGTACATAATAAATATGGGTTAGTAAGATGTAAGTAAGTCGTGTTTGATTAGAGTTACAAGCTTAGATTGTCATAATAGGAACAGGGCATTCATGCACAAGATCGTAATACACTCTTTGTGTCTGTCGGGATTTTAAATTCCAATCCATGTCCATCTCCTTCCTTTTCCATTCAGTGAAAAGGCTTCAGTAGTTGGCTCAGTCCTTCACACAGATCTGGGAAATTGAATCTACACTTATGATGGATTCCCCTAGAGAGGGCAATATCTATTTACAAAAAATAGAAAAGAAATCTCAATATGTCGTTCAAAACTATAAGCATTGAACTTGTTACTCTTATTTGTTGTTACAGTTATTTCTTGTTACTACACATTGATGAATTTATAATTAATGTTCAATAATGGGTAGGAAAACTGTGATCTGCACATACAGTGCACGATAGCCTTGAAATAACTATTAGACCCATAGGTTGATAATTAAATGTGGATTGGGTGTGTTAGTGTTAGTCTTGTTAGCGTGTCACCTGGATCAAAAAATGCTTTTACCATGATCTTTTCAGCCTTTCATTATCAATTTTTTCTATTACTAGGTTTACACAGAAAATTTGGTCATTGTATGGTCAGTCCAATATGGAGTCATTGTTTTAAATTCCACTCATGTTGGTTGCTTATCATACACCATGAGAATGGGTCAAGTCATCATCATCATTCCATTAGGTCTTAGGTCATGCATTAGGTCCACCATTTCCATAAAAAAAAACCAAAAATAAGTCAAACATGAAAAAGCAACAGTTGAAGAATTGATCATGATTTATTAGCACACTTTTCATAATTTCATGACATTAAAGGTTTTAGAAGAAGGAAGCTCCAGCACTAGGGAGATCAAAAAACACATTTGCAATGGTAAAGGTAAAATTTGTCTTCAAAAAAGTGAAATCAGTTCACAAAGGAGGGTTGGTTTCTTTTCTCTTTTTGAACGAGTGAAGAAATTATCCCTATATAAAGTCAAAAAGACTCAAAAACTTTTCATTCATGTCTCATTCACTCCTCATCACCGAGCTCACTCGCCCAAAAAAGAAAAAAAACTCTTTTCCTAAGAGAAATTGGCCAAAAATTGGAGGCGTTGCGCATAGATACACTATGTTGTCCTTTGAAGGCAGGTGCTACACATAGATACACTACGTTGCAGTTTGAAGGCAGGCGCTACGCATAGGTGAACTGCAATGCATGTAGGAGAACTGTGCTACGTGCTGGACAGAGTACCCGAAACTCACCCAAATTTTCCCAAAAATTCAATGTTTTTGCTTTCAAGCTCATTCAAATTGCTTTCTAAGGTTGAGAAACAAGTAAGTAAATAATTTCCCTCTATATTTTCTTTCCCATTTTCATTCCATGTCAATAATTTCTCAAGCTAGGGTATGTAACAAAAGTTCCATGGGAAATGCTAGGGTAGAAATGGTCATCATCACTTTTCATGTCCAAAAGATGTAAATTAATATTCTACACTTGCACACATGTCTGATGAGTCATTTTGACCAGTTCATCCACCTACAAACAAAGTTTAAACACAAAAAAAACAAAACCCTAGCTCATTCCTAGAGTTATTTTGGGCAAATCTCGTCATAAACCTTCTTGGTCTCACTTACAAGCAGCCACATTTGTTCACTATTTTCCTCACTCATTTCCATCAGTTTTTCAAAGCCATTTCATCTTTCGTAAAATCCCTCCCATCATTTTGTCAAAATATCTCACACATCACTTCATTTTCATTCTCACCTCACATCTATTTTCACTTCTTGCTACTAGGATTTGGTGTCATCATGGAGGTTGAATCTTCACTAGAAAGAAAGAGAAAACACAAAGGAGGGAGGATTCTCAGATATGAACCATCAAATTGCAACCAAATCAACTCCTATCCTTTCATCAAGCAATGCTTTAAGGATGTTCACTGTTTGGAATTTTGTAAAAGAGTAAGTGAAGCAGGGTTTTATGAGCATATGACAGATTGGGTAGCTACACAATTGAAAGGCGATATTGATATCATCGTTGGTATTGAGTTTAGCTTCTCAGTGGCCTCGATCTCACTAGCAACTGGTTTGTCAAAAAATGGCGAATATTGGTTCAATGGAATGAATCTAGATCTTGAAAACTACAAGCCCTTCTTAAAGAATCTATAGAGAGATACACATACTTACCTCATGCCTTTCAGATATTTGCTTGAGAAGTATGCCCCTTTAATGAAAACCACCATGAGGTTCTTTACCTTTGAAGGTAGATTCTCCAGGTTGTATTCTTATCATATTCGCCTCTTGATGAACTTCACATCTCAAAAGCCACTCAACATGTGCAATTACCTGTTCAGGAGTATTTCAAAAATGTATAAGAAGATATAGTTAAAGGACAAAGAGCATTCTCCAAGCTTGTTTCATCACAATCTCATTAAAACCATTGTTCTTCATCAGCTGGTAGAGAGGGGTATGGCTTGGGAAGCCTTTTTAGAAATAGCTTTAAAATGGCATGAAGAAAATCCAACATCTTAGTCCCCAAGTGCACCAAAACAACAAACAGAGATGGGTTCATCTAGTAAACCAACATAGAAGACTCAGCTACCCAAACCATAGGTTACCAAAGTGTATACGAAAGGGTAGAGGCTTGTGTTTTCTTCTCACAAAGAGAAAGGGGCCAAGCCTTCTTCATCGACAAAGCAAGAATTGATAGAAAAATGTAATGATACAGTGAAGAATGAGTTTAAGCTAATTGATTCAGAGCCAAAAGATCAAACCACAATCATTAGACAGGTTATCAAGGACAAAGGCTACCAAATCAAGGAGTTGACGATAAAATTGGAAAGGGAAAAGTATGTTATAACATTCCTTGAACAGGAAAACAATCAACTCAAAGCAAAAGAGTTGATCCTAGAAAAGGAGAAAGCTAAGTTAATGCAGAAAACAGGAAAAGGTAAAGAGAAAATGACATCAAGCAAGCCTGAAGCATCAGAGGTAAAAGGGAAAAGGAAAAGACTAAGAATGAGAGGTGTTAAGGAAGCTTTGCAAGAGGAACAAAAACAAATGTTGCTTAATGAAGACCTTGACCTAGAAGAAAGTATTGCCCTAGAGGTAAATCAAGATAAAGAATATTGGCTTAACAGGGTGAATGAACACTTAGAGAAGCTGCTGGAGAAGGCAAACAGAGATAATCAAATTTTTAGACACATGGCGCATCATTATCAAGCTCAAAACATGATCGCCAATGTCAAAGTGAAACAACTTGAAAACAAGCTCAAGAAGGAAAAAAAAGATCAAAAGGATGAGAGAAAGTTGGAGATGCTTGCTAAAGCATCCATGAAGCTATGAAAAACTCATTTTTACACCTTCCCTCCAATTTTGAGCCAATTCTGAGCATTTTGAGTTTTTTGGCAAATTTTGGTCTAGATTCAGAAATTTGGCCTTTCCAGAAGCGCGCTGTGTTTTTCCCTAAGGCATCCATTTGAGGAAAGGTATAAATTTTTGGAAAGGTATTGGCATCCTCTAAAAACCTATTTTCCAAAAATTTTCAAAGGTGTCTTAGTTTGGGATAAAAGTGCAAAAAACTGGCAAAAAACTAGCATTTTGGACCATTTTTTGACAGGTATTGCGCTTCTGAAGTGACCTTGGGAGAATGGGTTTTTGAAGGTCTTCCCATGCTCCAAATTTATAAATTCAAACGGTTATAGAAACTATACTTGAAGGGATAGTTGACCATTCTCTCAAATTTTCATTTTAACTCCTAGAAGGCACCTCACAATCAGCTCAAAGTCGGTGCTGCATTTCTGCATTTTCTGTGTTTTTATTTGCAAAATTTCACTATGTAAAATTTCTAGTTTCTAGTCAAACTTTGTCAAAGTCAAGATTCTCTATGTAATGGAACGATTTACAAGGCTAGGTGATGTAGGCATGAATAAATTTATATCATAGGCTGTTTTTGATGTTTATTAGGCCTCATAAAAGAAGCAAACTCCTAATCAAACTCTTCATGAAGTGTTTGAGTTGCACCTTCTCATTCTCAACCTGTTGGTTGAGAGAATCTTGGAGTCAGTTCCTCCACCAAGGAATTTGAATCCTAAAGGCAGGAAAGTGGTCTACGAGAGTCTATAATTACTATTTCACTTCAGGAGAAGAGGGTTGAAATTTTTGTGAAGGAGGCTTGCATTGTAATCATCTTTCAGCTAATACAGATATAGGTTGCAGCTATTTTAAAGGAACTCTAGCCCAGTGAGTTCATGGTGCTTGTACTTCATTATTTTTGTTTTCTCATGGGCTAAACATCTTTATATACATTATGTCTCTTCTTTCTATGAATGCCTTTGACTGAAATATTCATAATTCTTGTTTTTCAAGCTCTGTTATCTGGTTTTCATAGTTATGTGTTTTGTCTTCCTAAGCTAATGAAATCATGTTTATTAATGCTCATTAGTTTCTTCCACACTTTATATTCTATACTACACTAACAAATACTCAATTTACACCATGGCTTCTGAAACCTAGCTCCTTCTTATGTTTGCTCCTGCGTTCCCACAGCCTAGACCTACTTGTGACTCCAAACCCTAAGTTCAATAAATCCTTAAAATACCAAATTTTCACAAACAAATACACATATTTAGCCTAAAATTCATTTGCTTTAAAGTCATATCACTGATAAGAGACTTAGAGTGATCCCTCTCATGCTCAGTAGGCTAGCTACTGAGCTGAAGTGGTTTGAGGTTACCCTTGTCAATTTCCTTTTCAGCCTAGGAGGTTGCAAGGACTAAAATTTTTGGCGTCGTTTCCTGGGAAATGACTATTAAATTATCCTTGGGAAAAATCTAAGATCTTTCGAAGAACTGGTTCTGTACCTCTCAGTTTCCAGTATTCGAAGATAGGCTGAATTCATAAATGTCATCAGTTTAGGGTGTATACATTCTGGATTCCAAAAGGCATACTAGGTCAAATCCTGACCCAGATCCACCCTTCATTGTTGAAGACCCTAAAAGATTGCTAAGAAAACATAGATTACCTATCACTAAAAGTGCAGTTCAAAATATTAAAAGAACAACTTCTCTACCTAAAAACTTATTTGCCTATGAGAAAATTCCATTTGAAGAGCGGATAGAATTATCACTTACAAGGTCCAAGTCTGACTCCTGCATCTCTGATACAACATTAGAACCTTTAAAAGTTGAAACTCACTCTATTTCTTCAGAATTTTTGTTATGAAACCAGCTCAAGAAAGGATAGAAAAGATAGATCAATGCCTTAGAATTCAGCCTCTTCGAGGGGGAAACCTCCTTTACATTACATAAATGAACAATTCTTGGATGATTCAAATGACAAAACCTCCTTTCTATATATAGGAGTCTAAGGAGTTACAATATAATCCAGCTGACCTAACAATAATAATATAAAGCCACAAAAATAACAATAGAGGGATTCTATGGGGCACAGTAATAACAATATGGGGGCAATAGGGGCACAACAATATTAATAAGGGGTATAACTACAATAATAATTGGGTAATCACTAGTATTATAGGGACCCAACATGCCCCTCTCCTTCAAAAAAGTGTTGTCCTCAATGCTTGAGTAGTTCTGGATACTTCTGCATAAAATTCTCATCCTCCCATGTGGAATCTTCAGCGGATAAGTTCTTCCACTTGATAAGATACTCTGAAATTGATCGATTTCGTAGCTGTCGAGTTCTTGCTTCTGTGACTGCTTCCGGTTCCAATATAATTTTTCCTTCCTCGTCAAGTTCTGGCAATATTGTTTGAACTGGGAGCTTGTCGCCTATAACCTTCTTTAAACATGAAAATTGGAAAACTGGGTGCAATCGAGAAGCTGCAGGAAGCTCCAATTTGTATGCCATAGTACCAATCTTTTGCAACACCTTGTATGGACCATAATACTTTGCTGATAATTTATTATCCTTCTTAGCTTGCTTGAGGGACATTTTCTTATATGGTTGTAGCCATAGAAATACCCAATCACCTACATCAAAACTTCTTTCACTGCGATGTTGATCTGCCTGTTGTTTCATTCTACTTTGTGCCAACACGAGGTTATCCTTTAAGAGTTGGAGGACTTGTTGTTGATGTTCGATGTGATGTTCCACTGCCTGAACCTTAGAATTTTCTCTTAAATATGATGTGATGGATGGTGGTTGATACCCATAAAGTGCCCTAAATGGGGTCATTTTTGTTGCTGTATGGAAGGAAGTGTTATACCACCATTCAGCCAGAGGCAACCATTTGACCCATTGTGTCTGTTTATCATATACAAAGCAACGAAGATATCCTTCCAAACATTTGTTACTATCTCAGTTTTCCCATCAGATTGAGGATGATAAGATAAGCTATGAGCTAACTGAGTACCAAGACAAGAAAATAATTCTGTCTAAAAATTTCCAGTGAAAATGGGATCTCTGTCACTTACAATAATCTTTGGGTTTCCATGTAGCTTTTGAATTGTTTCCATAAATGCAGTAGAAACTGTATTGGATTTAAATGGATGTGATAATGCACAAAAGTGTGCATACTTGGTAAGTTTGTCAACTACCACCATGATGACACTCTTTCCCTCCGACTTGGGTAAACTTGTGATAAAATCCATTGAAACCTCCTCCCAACGTTGGATTGGAATGGATAAACACCTTAGAATTTAGCCTCTTCGAGGGGGCAACCTCCTTTACATCACATAAATGAACAATTCTTGGATGATTCAAATGACAAAACCTCCTTTCTATATATAGGAGTCTAAGGAGTCACAATATAATCCAACTGACCTAACAATAATAATATAAAGCCACAAAAATAACAATAGAGGGATTCTATGGGGCACAATAATAACAATATGGGGGAAATAGGGGCACAACAATATTAATAAGGGGTATAACTACAATAGTAATTGGGTAATCACTAGTATTATAGGGACCCAACAATCTTTGTCTGCTAAGACTGATCATGAACTGTGGTTAAACTTTGATAAGCTTCAAAGCCTTGCTGACCAACTCTAGGTCACAACTGAAAAAGCTTTTGTTCAATACCAACTTGAATACCTAGCCACAACTTCATCCTCTTTTTCACCTCCAAGATCATCTACTACATCTCCTAGAGCTTCAGTTTCATCATATTTCTTGCCTTCCCCGTTCGTTCCATCCTTGCCTCCTCAACCCATTTTAGTAGTTCCATCATCCTGAACAACACTACCACATATACTTACAAAATACATTGTAACACCTTCACTTTCTCCAACATTCATTGCAAGATTTACACCTCTCTTACTTCCTGCTCAACTTACTGCTTTTCCTTAGAACTATGGTCAAAGACTTCCTTTGTTTGATGGAAGTGCAGAAATTACAGATCAGAAGCATGTTGACAAGTAAATAGACTTCATTGATTTAGAAGAAATGGATGAGGAGAATGACAAAATGATGATTATCGCTCAGATTTTCTTAGAAGATGTTAAGAAATGGTTTCGAAGTCTGGCTGCAAATTCCATTAACAGTTCTCAAAGATTGATTGAATTATTTCTAGCTCGTTGGCAAGAGGAGAAAAATCCATTACAGATATTGGTTGAATATAATTCAATGAAAAGGAACCCTAATGAAAGGGATCCAACTACTCTTGAAGAGATGCAGTGGAATGCAATCAATGTTGAAGCCAATTTGCTCATTAAGAAGTCAAAATCAAAGCCAGAAAGAGTGGAGAAGAGAGTTTCTTTTAGAGAAGAAACTGCATCATCTTCTGATGCAAAGCTTGACAGTCTGATAAAAGCTATGGAAAGGATGATGGATGAAATATCCATAACTGATCGACAAGCTGAACCATCAGTGAGGAATCCTAACTTTCGGGGAAATCAAAAACAATAGTTCGGACATCGATAGAAAGAGCAACGAAATCATGATCCTCAAGGTCAAGTAAAAGCTCCATTTCAACAAAGCTACACTGAAGGTCAGGAAGAAGATGAAGAAGAAATTGTAGAAGCAAATCACTTCTTTTAATAAGACGAACTGCCTACTTTCCTAACAGAAGAAGATCAGTTTTCTGAAGACTCTTTTATACCAAATGATTAGCAATTTGTGCTTGCAAGCACAGATCTGTGGGCTGATAGGACTGGAGAGTACCAAAGAGGATATCAGAATGCCCTCAGTTATCTCCAAAAGCAGTACAATTAAGAAACAGAAGTGTGCCTGTTACTCTACTCCAGAAAAGACAAAATTTGCAAAAGGACGCACCAGGTAAAGAAACCACTCCTACAGGCCAGAATAAATACAAAGCTATTGTCACATAGAATCAGGATAGAACCAATGAAGCCTCCACCAGCAATGTGAGAAAGGACAAAGAATTGCAAACTGAAAGCCAAAAGAAGGAAACTCAAGCTAAAGGCGAAACAAAAAGGAAGGACATCACTTCAAAAGAGGTAGAAAAGAAATCTAATCTTTTTCGTTTGGAAAATGAAATTTCTAAATTGAAGATAGCTATTTCCCTCACCAAATTTGTAAGGAATGACAAATACAAATTTCATATTGAAAAAATGCTTAGGGTTGATTAGATGTCTCATACAATCAATGTAGCCGATGATGAGCCAGCCATCCTTTTTGGTCTAGCCTTTGAAGGAGCTCTTGAAGATAGTGAAATTCCTCCTTTTTATCTTAGTCTTAAACTTCATGACTTTATCCTTCATAATGCTATGCTAGATTCTGGCGCCTCTCATAATTTGATGCCTAAATATGTCATGGATAAACTAGGACTGAGCATCACATGACCTTACCATGATCTTTATTCATTTGATTCTGGAAGAGTGAAATGTCTTGGCCTTATTAAAGATTTGGTAGTGTCCTTAGACCAAATTCCAGCCAAAAATGTACTTATGGATGTTGTAGTGGCTGATATTCCTCCTAGATTTGGCATGTTGCTTTCAAGATCTTGGGGAGAAAAATTAAAGGGCACTCTACAGCTTGGTTTTTCATATGCCACTATCCCTGTTTTTGGACAACTCCAGAAACTTTATAGGGAAAAGAAGATGAAATTTATGATCAGTAGCAAGGAAATTCCAGTCAATCATCCTATGCGTGTTGTTCATTTTGATCTTGAATCTTTCATTTTGTTCAGTGATATGGATACTGGTGATTATGAAAGTCAGTTAGTAGACATTTCAGAAGTTCCCAACCTAATGGGAAACATACATGAAACTGTCACAGCAGAAAGTAAAGAGGTTGGTGAGGAATGTAGACAACTTGCAAATATTATTGAGGAGATTGAAAGAATAGTGCAGAAAATAGAAAGTTCTGAGCTAGTCGTTCAAAATCCTAAAAATCAAGAAATTTAGTCTTCAAAAATTCTGTTTCCAGACGAAGAAAATGGTCTTTGGACCATGGAGTTTGATGGCACATCAGGAAGAGAAGGAGCAGGAATTGGTGTTTAGATACTTGGGCCATTACATCAGCCAAACAAAATTCCTCGGAATGTGAGAATGAGCTCTTACAAGCTGGCCTTTGAATGTTCAAATAATGAGGCGGAATATGAGGCATTGATTGTTGGCCTCTAAATTCTAAAAAATTTCGAAGAAATTTTTTTTATGTTTATGGTGACTCCGAGTTAGTGATCAAGCATGTCAAAGGGGAATACCAGGCCAAACACCCAAGAATGAGAGCTTATCGCAATACTGTACTTGATATTCTAAAAAAAAATTCAGAATATACATTATCTCTTATTCCTAGAACTCAAAATGTCATAGCTGATTCACTTGCCACTGCAGCCAATATGGTGAAGATTCCTTTCCATTCTAATCATAAGTACTCCATCCATGTTAAGCATTGCCCAGCTGTCCCAGATAACATGAGGTTTTTGTTGGAAATAATACTGAGAGGGGGGGGTGAATCAGTATTATCAGAACTATAAAACTTTTTCAATGCTCAGAAACATATACGCTACTTTCGTTAAGTGAACCAGCGTGTACACGCAACTGTGAATAAAGAAAACAACGTATAACTAGAAATCTTATAATTCAGTCAGTTTATCTTCAGTTAAGTGCATGAGGACATTATTCACCATATTAAGAGTAAACAGATGCAGTAGAACAGATCACACAGAAACCACACATATGAACACCAAGATATAAGGTGGAAACCCAATGTGGGTGAAAACCACCTGCTGCAAGTCGTCTCTATCTTTCTTTAATATGAAACTTCAGTTTACAATCTTTTTGTACTGGTGCAGCCTTATACCAGTACGCAGGCTACAACCTGCAGAAGGCTACAACCTTCTCTCGTTCTCCAAACTTCCTTGGAAGGGAGTTCCAACCCCCTTTGCTCTTGTACTAGCTAAGATACTAGTACGTAGGTGCTGACCTACAATCTTCTTTCTTTCAGGTACCACCTTTCATACATTTTCAGACTGGATATTCCTGAAGCACAACATTACAATCTGTAGACCACAATTCATTCAGCTTTCACAACAGATCATTGAAGCATAAAACAACCAATACTAGCATCATCAAACTTTGAATCACTGAACCACTGAACCCTGTCAATCACCAGTTACCAAAACACAGAGCAGACTACAGAACTCTGCAATAACAGTCAGACCCAACTGTAACTCAAAAAATCAAGCTCCAAAATATATACGCTACTTCAATGAGAGAAACCCGCGTATACACGCGCTTTTACCGAAGCCAACCTGCGTACAGATCTAAAAATAAATTCTATCAACTTGCAGCTGTACCAGACATCAGTTAGACCCAGAACATAACATTGCGTCAGTATGCAGATCTAGAAATACACATAATCAACCATATCATAATAGTGCATTTCAAATCATTAGATCCCGATCTATCCTTTAGATCTAGTCTTTCATCAACCGAAGTGATCTCTCCTTAGCTTAGATCAAGCAACCCAGAACCTGCATACCAGATCTCTTTCTTCTTCATATATTCAAGCCTTTACAAGATGATTTGCCTAATGATCTTCTCCTCCTTATATAGCCTTAGGCCTAGCTCAATACCAAGAGCCAAAACCATAGAAAACCAAAACCATCAACGTCAAAACTAGAGATCTACACGTCTGTCGAGGTACTTTGGTCCAAAGACATGGGCACAAGTACCGAGGACTAACTACCATGGACCAAAAGGAAACTTCCCGACATATACGCCATTTTCTGTTCATGCATCTGCGTGTATACGCGCCTTCGTATATAGCTCTCCTGCGTATACGCGACTTAGTATGCATATCACCAGCGTGTATACGCAACTTGGACTTGATTAACCGACGTATATTAGATTTCTCTTTATTCTGTAGTCTGAACGGAGATCTGTCATCAAAGAGAGTTGCCATCAAGGACAACACCTGTATCAAAGCGCCACACCTGTGCCAAAATGCCAACAATCTCCCCCTTTGGACTTGATGGCAACCTCAAGATCCTTAGAATCATTCTCCCCCTTTGTCATCAAGGGCAAAGGGCTATGCTCCCCCTGAGTACATGCTGATACCTCTGCTTGGCTGAGCTGAATCATGCTCTCCCTGACTGTAGGCCAGATCTGTAAAAGATGTTCTTCAACAAGAACCAAGACTTCTACACCATAAGGAACCTTCCTATCACCAAAAGACTCAATACATACATCCATACTCCCTACCAAGAGGGGACACATCAGAAACAACCAATTATATTACATCAATCATCCCAGGCATAGTGGGGAAACCAACATAGGCCGTTACATGACCTTGACATCATAAAAGAGATATCACAAAAGAGATACATGACATAGAGACAACAGATCTAGACCAAGACTTATGAAAGTCACCAGCAGCATCTGATAAACATCTTTTAGATCAGCAACCAGGATTTCTTTCTGAGCTCCTTCTCCTGAAACCAATAACCAAAACATCTAAATGCCAACAATGCTTTATGAGACTTTTAAGCTGCTCCCCCTGAACCTGTGCCTGCTGCACCACCTGAAACTGTGTCTGAAGGATTCTGACATACCCATCTCAGACCTTTTCAAACCAGAGTTTGCCCTTGTTGCTCAGAACTCCATATACGCGATTTATCCTGCACAAAACTGCGTATGGACGCGGATATACTCTCTGCAACAAGCGTACACCATACATGCGACTTTCCCAGCATAAATCTGCGTGTATACGCGTATATACCTTTCGTAACTTGCGTATACCAACTTTTCTGTAGAACAGACAAGCTTCAACAGCAGGATGAAGCATCAACTACTCCCAGCTTTTGTCTGAGATATTCAAAAGTTTCCCTGGGCAGTGGTTTTGTGAGAATATCAGCAACTTGTTCCTTAGAAGTAACATACTCCAACTTGACCTTCTGCTCAAGCACTTGTTCCCGGAGAAAATGGTACTTGATTGGTATGTGCTTGGTCTTTGAGTGCATGACTGGATTCTTTGAAATGCTGATTGCACTAGTATTATCACATAAGATAGAAACTGGTGGAGTGTAAGTGATTTGAAAGTCCTGCAAGGTCTGCATCATCCAAAGAAGTTGTGTGCAACAAGATGCCGCAGCCACATATTCTGCTTCAGCTGTAGATAAGGCAATCGAACTCTGTTTCTTGCTGAACCAAGATACTAATCTGGAACCCATGAAGAAAGCACCACCACTTGTGCTTTTCCTATCATCCACACTTCCAGCCCAATCTGCATCTGTGTAAGCATGAAGAGTGAGATCTGTATTTCTAGGATACCATAAGCCATAGTTTTGGGTCCCTTGAAGATACTTGAAGATTCTTTTGACTGCCTGAAGATGAGTTTCCTTTGGGTTGGCTTGAAATCTTCCAACAATTCCTACTGCATGTGTAATATCTGGTCGGGTACCTGTCAAATAGAGAAAACTCCCAATCATGGATCTATAAGTGGGTTGGTGAACTGCTGCTGATTCATCATTTGCACTGAGGCTGCATCCTGTAACCATGGGTGTACATACTGGCTTTGACTCTTCCATGCCATACTTCTTCAAGATCTGCTTGAGGTATTTGGTTTGAGACAAGAAGATACCTCCTTCATTTTGTTGAATTTGCAATCCAAGAAAATATGTCAATTCTCCAAGTAGTGACATTTCGAATTCTTTCTGCATAACCGAGGCAAAGTTTTGACTCATAGTCTCTTCATTGCTGCCAAAGATAATATCATCTACATAAACAACAAGAATTAGCAATTTGTTATTTTCAACTTTTATATAGAGATTGCTATCTGCTGATCCTTTTGAAAAGCCTTGTTGGTGAAGATATTTGTCCAACCGATAGTACCAAGCCCTTGGAGCTTGTTTGAGTCCATAGAGAGCCTTTTTCAATCTGCATACAAGGTTTGGATCATTCCCAAGAATGAAACCATCTGGCTGCTCAATATATACTTCTTCTTCTAAGTCTCCATTCAGAAAGGCTGATTTCACATCCATTTGAAATACCTTGAAGTTTTGAAAGCTTGAGAGAGCAAGGAACATTCGGATAGCCTCAAGTCTTGCCACAGGAGCAAAGGTCTCTTCAAAATCTATTCCTTCTTGCTATGCATACCCTTTACAAACGAGTCTGGCCTTGTTCTAATTACTTCTCCATTTTCATTCAATTTATTCTTGAAGACCCATTTTGTTCCTATTACATTTTTATCTTTTGGTCTAGGAACTAATTCCCAAGTGTTGTTCTTTTCGATCTGCTCAAGTTCTTCATCCATTGCTTTGACCCAACATTCATCCTTGCATGCCTCTCTCACATTTTGTGGTTCAGTGGAGGAGAGTAATGCCAAGTAGCTTGAAGCTTCTGCAAGTGTCCTTCTTGTTTGTACTCCTGCTTCTTTCTGCCCCACAATCTGAGTTTCTGGATGATTCTTTTGAACATATCTGGATGGATTCTTCTCTTCTATTCTTGTCTGCTCCTCTGGTTCTTCTTGAGATTCTTCTTCTTCTTGAGGTTCTTCTTCTTCATCATTCCGCCTTTGAGAGTAGCCTTCATCTTCTTCAATGTCTTCATGATGAACTTGCCTAGGAATATATCCCTTCTCATCAACCACTACATCAATACTGTCAACAATTCTGCCAAGTCTTTTATTGTAGCACTTGTATGCTTTGCTATGTGGAGAATAACCAAGAAGAATGCCCTCATCTGCTCTTGGTTCAAGTTTTCCAAGTTGCTCATCAGTATTCTTAATATAACATTTGCTCCCAAAGATTTTGAAGTGCTTCACGGAAGGAGTTTTACCACTCCAAAGCTCATGAGGTGTTTGAGTGCTGTTTACTCGGACATTTGTTTTGTTAAGAATAATAACAGCAGCATGTGCAGCTTCACCCCAGAAGGTTGCAGGAGTACCTGATTCATCGAGCATAGCACGAGCCATTTGTTGGATAGTTCTGTTCATTCTTTCCACAACCCCATTTTGCTGAGGAGTTCTAGCTGTAGAGAATTCTCTTCTTATCCCATGTTCATCGTAGAAATCGAAAAATTCATTTGAGGTGAACTCCCCACCTCTGTCAGATTTGAGGCACTTAATTTTGTGTCCTGATTCATTTTCAACCAATGCTTTGAAGGATTTGAATTTCTCGAATGCTTCATCTTTGTGCTTCATAAGCCCTAACCAAACAAACCTTGAGAAATCATCAATGAATAATATCAGATATTCTTCTCCTCGAGGTGTCCTTTTCCTAAATGGACATACATCTGTATGGACTAGCTCAAGAGGCAAGGTAGCTGATCCTTCCTTCTCTGGAAAGTTAGTTCTGGTTTGCTTTCCAAACTGATAAGATTTGCATATGGTGTTGTCTGGAATTTTGATATCTGGAAGATCGCGAACTGCCTGATATTTGCATGCTTTCCTTATTTGTGAGAAGCTTAGATGTCCCAACCTTCGATGCCATAACCAGTGCTCTTCATCCTTGCTAAGATAGCATTGTTGTTGTCCTTCTTCAAATATGTACAGATTATTTGGAGTTCTTTTACCTTTGAGAACTGTTTTACCTGTATCAAGATCACGAACAAGACATCCATTCGATCTGAAAATAGCCTCGGTTTTTTGATCACACATCTGGCTGACAATTAGAAGATTATGCTTCAATCCATCAACATACAAAACATTTCCAGCCTTGACCTTTTCTTTCAAAGGAGCAATACCTTTTCCTTTTATAGTTGCAGGAGTATCATTTCCAAAAGAAACTTTCTTTCCCTTTTCTAAAGTAGAATAAGATTCAAGTTTTTCTTTATCACCTGTCATATGTTTCGAACATCCACTGTCAATGTACCATAGATTTTCCTGTCCTTCTGCATAAAATGCTATCCCACATCTTTCTGTTTGAGGTTCCTTTATTCTCCATGTTTTGGTGCTTGTGGCTTGTTCCTTTTTCTCCTGAAACCTGCTCCTGCATTCAGAGTCTTCATGACCAAAATTATTGCAAATAGAACATTCAACTTCATTTTCAAGAACCGAAAAGTTGTTATAGGTCCTTTTTGTAATCCCTGTCATACTTCTTTGTTTTTGAGCTTCCCTAGTCATGATTGTTTTATATGCAACACATTGAGCTGCTTTGTGACCAAAGTTATGGCAAGAAAAGCATTGTCCATTGAAGAAGCTTCTGCGGTTATTGAATCTACCAGCCAACTGATTGTAATTTCTATTTTCATTTATTCTTGAACCAAACTGAGAAGATTTTACCTGTGGCTGGTTGTAGCTTTTGTTCACCCTTAAGATGGATTGTCCCTGATAGTTTCTGTTTGTAATTCGTCCCTGCTTTACCTGATTATCTTCATTGTTCTTCTGCTCATTTCTTCTTGCTGCATCAAGATAACTTTTTGAGGTGGATGCTTGAGAGGTTTCTCCATTATAGCCCAAACCTGTCTTGTTTAGAGGAGACTGCTGCACATTGATAATCTCATCCAAAGTTTCAGATCCTTTGACAAACTTAAGATTAATAGCTTTTGTTTTCTCAATTTCTTTTCTGAGACCAACAATTTCACCTTCTAGTTTTTCAAGATGTTTTTCCTTTTCATCAATTTGAAATTGCAAAGTATCAATGATCACATTCTTTTCTTCTATGCATCTCTTGAGTCTAGTAATTTCATCATAGAGATTATTCACATCTACAGCATCCTCATAATCATCATCTTCAAATGCCATTAACAGCTTATATTTATTACCTTGTTCATCTTCATCACTGTTTGATAAGCCATCACTATCTTCATGGGTGTAGTAGCTTTTCTTACTTGCACTTTGTTTCTTGTTCCATCTAGCAGGTTCTTTTCCTTTATCCTTATAAGGACATTTTGCAGCATAATGACCTACTCTTCCACATGCAAAGCATTTGAAAGGTAGCTTACCTCTGAACCTTCCAGAACCCCTTTGAAGATTTCTGACAAAATTTGATTCTTCTTCCTCTTCTTCTGGAACATGGCTTGCTTCATAGTAATCTTCTTTTCCTGATGCCTTAAAAGCAGCTTCCCTTTTGTCTGATGGACCTCCCTTTCTCATTTCATAAGCAGTTAGAATTCCATGTAGCTGAGACATAGTGAGAACACGGAGATTTTCCTTTTCTTCTATTGCAGATACTTTAGATTCAAACTTGGGGGATAATGATCTTAGAATCTTTTGAACTACTATAGTCTCTTTTATTTCTTCACCCAAATTTTTCATACAATTAACAATCTCATCTACCCGAAGAAAATAATTAGCCACACTTTCATCATTATACATCTTGAGAGTCTCATATTGAATCCTGAGAGTTTGAAGTTTAGCTTGTTTTACCTGTTCATCTCCTTCATAGCTAGTGATCATTTTGTCCCATATCTCTTTTGCTGATTTGAAGTGCATGACCTTCATGAATTCTGTTTGGGATATACTTCCTAATAGAGTACTGACTGCTTTTGCATTTGTTTCATACTGCTTTTTCTCAGCTGGATCTGTAGGAGTAGCTGAAGGAAAAGCATAGCTTGTTTCTACAATGTCCCAAACTTCTGTACCAAGAGATTGAAGATATGCAGTAACTCTTACCTTCCAATAATTGAAGTGTGTCCCATCAAAAATCGGTGGCCTGATTGATGCTTCTCTCTCGTAGTTGCTCATGATGAACGATCTACCTTCAAGCGATCAAGATTCTCTGAAGGACCTGGCTCCGATACCAATTGTTGGAAATAATACTGAGAGGGGGGGTGAATCAGTATTATCAGAACTATAAAACTTTTTCAATGCTCAGAAACATATACGCTACTTTCGTTAAGTGAACCAGCGTGTACACGCAACTGTGAATAAAGAAAACAGCGTATAACTAGAAATCTTATAATTCAGTCAGTTTATCTTCAGTTAAGTGCATGAGGACATTATTCACCATATTAAGAGTAAACAGATGCAGTAGAACAGATCACACAGAAACCACACATATGAACACCAAGATATAAGGTGGAAACCCAATGTGGGTGAAAACCACCTGCTGCAAGTCGTCTCTATCTTTCTTTAATATGAAACATCAGTTTACAATCTTTTTGTACTGGTGCAGCCTTATACCAGTACGCAGGCTACAACCTGCAGAAGGCTACAACCTTCTCTCATTCTCCACACTTCCTTGGAAGGGAGTTCCAACCCCCTTTGCTCTTGTACTAGCTAAGATACTAGTACGTAGGTGCTGACCTACAATCTTCTTTCTTTCAGGTACCACCTTTCATACATTTTCAGACTGGATATTCCTGAAGCACAACATTACAATCTATAGACCACAATTCATTCAGCTTTCACAACAGATCATTGAAGCATAAAACAACCAATACTAGCATCATCAAACTTTGAATCACTGAACCACTGAACCCTGTCAATCACCAGTTACCAAAACACAGAGCAGACTACAGAACTCTGCAATAACAGTAAGACCCAACTGTAACTCAAAAAATCAAGCTCCAAAATATATACGCTACTTCAATGAGAGAAACCCGCGTATACATGCGCTTTTACCGAAGCCAACCTGCGTACAGATCTAAAAATAAATTCTATCAACTTGCAGCTGTACCAGACATCAGTTAGACCCAGAACATAACATTGCGTCAGTATGCAGATCTAGAAATACGCATAATCAGCCATATCATAATAGTGCATTTCAAATCATTAGATCCCGATCTATCCTTTAGATCTAGTCTTTCATCAACCGAAGTGATCTCTCCTTAGCTTAGATCAAGCAACCCAGAACCTGCATACCAGATCTCTTTCTTCTTCAGATATTCAAGCCTTTACAAGATGATTTGCCTAATGATCTTCTCCTCCTTATATAGCCTTAGGCCTAGCTCAATACCAAGAGCCAAAACCATAGAAAACCAAAACCATCAACTTCAAAACTAGAGATCTACACGTCTGTCGAGGTACTTTGGTCCAAAGACATGGGCACAAGTACCGAGGACTAACTACCATGGACCAAAAGGAAACTTCCTGACATATACGCCCTTTTCTGTTCATGCATCTGCGTGTATACGCGCCTTCGTATATAGCTCTCCTGCATATACGCGACTTAGTATGCATATCACCAGCGTGTATACGCAACTTGGACTTGATTAACCGGCGTATATTAGATTTCTCTTTATTCTGTAGTCTGAACGGAGATCTGTCATCAAAGAGAGTTGCCATCAAGGACAACACCTGTATCAAAGCGCCACACCTGTGCCAAAATGGCAACAGTTTTGGCAAGTGTTTAGTGATGATAAGAAAATAAATAGTTTTCTGCAATTGGAAGGAGAATTTAAGAATTTTGACATTGATGATGTATACCATTTTGATGATTCTCACATCCATTCAACTGACAATGAAGTATTACAGCTCAAGGACAACAAAATTCCAAGAGGCTTGGTGCCTTTGGAGGAGTTATTTGACAGGGATGATATCACCAAGAAGCCCACCATGGTTCCTACTGAAAAGGGAGTAGAAGATGTCAACATTGGCATAACTGAAAATCCTAAATTGGTCAAACTATCCAAGTCTCTATCTCCTGAAACAAAGGGTAAGTACATGTCTTTAGTGAAGGGATTTTCTAATGCATTTTCTTGGGATTACCCTGATCTAGAAGTTTATGATAAGAGTATCGTTCAGCACATTATTCTTATAAAATAGGATCAGAATCCATTTCGCCAGAAATTGAGAAGAATCAATCCCAAGTTACTACCATCAATTGAAAAAGAGGTAAATAGACTTTATAAGTCTAGAATAATTGTTCCCATTCGATTTTCTGAATGGATGTTTAATATAGTACCTGTGAGGAAAAAGACCGAGGAAATTTATCTATGTATTGATTTCAAAAATCTCAATAAGGTGTCCCTGAAAGACAACTATCCCCTTCCTAAGATGGATCACATACTTCAGAAGGTGGTTGGATCCTCTAGGGTGTCATTGCTTGATGGATACTTTGGGTACAATCAAATTCTTGTACACAAAGACGATCAACTCAAGACAGCCTTCACAATGCCATGGGGTACATTCATGTATGCCAAGATACCTTCTGGGCTGAAGAATGTAGGAGATACCTTTCAGCGAGCTATGGACATAGCATTTGCAAATGAAAAAGATATATTTATAGTTATCTATCTTGATGATCTAACAATATTTTCAAAATCTGATGAAGATCACTTGCATCACCTGATGATTGTTTTTCAGAAATGAAGAAAATTTGGCATCTCACTTAACCCAAAGAAGAGCTTCTTCGCCATGGAAGAAGGTAAGCTACTAGCTGGACACATCATCTCTAAAGATGGCATCCGCATTGATCATGCCAGAGTGGAGGCTATTCAACAATTAGATTTCCCTAGGAACAAGAAAGAGATTCAATCGTTCAATGGGAAAATTAATTTTTGGAGGAGATTTATTCCTAATCTAGCTGAGCACTTGAAAGAAATGACAAATATGTTGAAGACAGACAGCGAGTTAAAGTGGTATTTGGAGGCCAAGAAATCATTTCATACGGTAAAGTTTGCATTATCTACTACTCCTATTTTGATTAGCCCAAATTATAGCTCAGATTTCATCATTTTTTCCTTTGCTTTTGAGCACACATTAGCAGCAGTCCTAATGTAGAAAAAAGATCAGAAAAATGAGCAGCCTATAGCATTCTTTAGTCTCACTATAAGAGATGAAACATTGAGATATAATATTATTGAGAAACAGACATTGGCATTAGTAAAATCCCTCAAATATTTCCGAGATTATCTTCTACGTTCACATACTATTGCTTATGTCCCTACTGCAACAATAAAGGAAATTCTTGTACAAACAGATCCAGAAGGCAGAAGAGGAAAATGGATTGCAGCAATGCTAGAATATGACTTGGAGATCAAACCTACAAAGCTCATCAAAGGACAAGGGTTAGCCAAGCTTATGGCGTAATCAAATCTACATGCACTGGATATTAATTTGATGGTTGCACTATCAAAAGAATTAGAAGTAGAGGACCCTTTCTTGCAAGTGTCTGATATGTTCATGTCTTCACCTTGATACTCCGACATTGTCTATGTTTTGCAGCACTTGAGTCCTCCTTCGGAATTTCCCAAAGGTAAAGTTAGATCATTGAAACTAAAAGCTTCAAAATATTGCATTCTGGATGGGGCTTTATTTTGGAAATATCTTGGAGGTGTGTTGATGAGTTTTCTAATAGAAAATGAAGCTAAAGACATAATGAAGGATTTTCGTAGGGGAGATTGTGGCAGTCATCATTTTTGGAAAAATATAGCAAACAACATCTTAAGAGTTGGTTTCTGTTGGCCCACCCTCTTTTTGATACATACAAAACAATCATGAGCTGCCATGAATGTCAAATTTTTCAAGGAAAGAGGAAAATTTTGCCATTAACACTACAACCTATTTTGGTTTCAGCTCCTTTCCAGTAGTGGGGTCTTGATTTCATTGGAAAAATCCATCCTTCATCTTCAACACAACACAAATGGATATTAACAGCCACTGACTACTTTACAAAGTGAATTGAAGCTATCCCAACCAGGCAAGCCATTGATTCTGTTATCATTCAATTTCTGGAGTCTAATATCTTGTCTATATTTGGCTTCCCACAGAAAATAATAACAAACAATGCTGCTGCTTTTAAATAAAAAAGAATGGTGGATTTCTGTGCCAAATATCATATTGTGCTAGGACATTCTACTACTTATCATCCATAGGGGAACGACTTGGTTGAAACTTCCAATAAATCTTTAGTTAACATCATCAAAAAGGTCTTGGAGGTGAACAAGAAGAATTGGCATAAAAAACTCAGCAATTCTTTATGGGTGGACAGGGTCAGCACCAAAAGGTCAATAGGTATGTCTCCTTTCCAATTGGTATATGGAGTTGACACAGTATTTCCTTCATCTCTTGTTGTCCCAATAATGAAAATCCTACAGGAATTGGATAGTGAAACTAATGGCATACAAAGGACAATATACCAGATGATTCATTTACAACAGACAAGAGAAGAAGTGTTTCAAAACACTTCCAAACTACAAGAGAAAATCAGAAAGATTTATGATCACAAAACCAAGGAAGACAATTTCAATTTGGGAGATGTAGTCCTTCGCTAGGATGCTAGAAATGAAGACAAAGGAAAACATGGTAAGTTTGAGAATTTGTGGAAGGGGCCTTACAAAATTTCTGCTTTCAAAGGAAAGAATGCTTTCTTGTTGGAAGAGATGGATGGAAAATATTATTAAGGAGGGCTAAACAATGGTAGGCTTCTCAAGCACTACTATGTCTAAAATCTAGAAAAGTCATCATCATTGTACATACTGGTGTGTATTTTAATTCTAGCATTCTAGATAGCTATAATTAGAGTTTGAAGCCCGAAGTGAAGGCCCTAAGGCTCTTTGAGTAAATACTGTTTTCATATTTTTTTGTATAGTTCTTTTGTCATGTCAAAATGTCAGTCAGTCTCAAGTCAAAAAAAAAAAATAGTTTTTATGCATGTTGACTCCATTGCCCAATGAATAAGGCTACTTGATCTACAGTTTTCTTGACACCTCCAAGGAGATACCATCCCCAGTTGGAGCTAATGTTAGTGTCAGTCTTGTTAGCCTATCACCTGGATCAAATAATGTTTTTACCATGATCTTTTCAGGTTTTCATCATCAAATTGTTCTGTTACTAGGTTTACACATCAAATTTGGTCATTGTATGGTCAGTCCAAGATGGAGTCATTGTTTGAAATTCCACTCATGCTGGTTGCTTATCATACACCATGAAAATGGATCAAGTCATCATCATCATTCCATTAGGTATTAGGTCATCCATTAGGTCCCCAAGGTCCACCATTTCCATAAAAAAGACCTGAAATAAGTCAAACATGACTTAGCAATAGTTGAAGAATTGATCATCATTTATTCACACACTTTTCATATTTTCATGACATCAAAGGTTTCAGAAGAAGGAAGCTCCAGCACTCGGGAGATCAAAAAGCACATTTACAGTGGTAAAGGTAAAATATGTCTTCAAAAAAGTGAAATCAGTTCACAAAGGAGTGTTGGTTTCTTTTCTCTTTTTGAAAAAGTGAAGAAATTATCCCTATATAAACTCAAAAAGACTCAAAACCTTTTCATTCATGTCTCATTCACTCCTCATCACCAAGCTCACTTGCCCAAAAAAGTGAAAAACCTCTTTCCCTAGGAGAAATTGGCCAAAAGTAGGAGGCGTTGCGCATAGATACACTGCACTCCGCTTTGAAGGCAGGCGCTACGCGTAGCTGAACTGTGCTACGCTTAGGCACTGCGTGTAGGATATTGTGTTGTGCGTAGGACAGAGTACCCAAAACTCACCAAAATTTTCACAAAATTCAAAATTTTTTCTTTGAAGCTCAGTCAAATTGCCTTCTAAGGCTGAGGAACAAGTAAGTACATCATTTCCCTCTATATTTTCTTTCCCGTTTTCATTTCATGTCAATAATTTCTCAAGCTAGGGTTTGTAGCAAAATTTCCATGGGAAATGGTAGGGTAGAAATGGTCATCATCACTTTTCATCTCCAAAACACGTAAATTGATATTATACACCTGCACACATGTCTGATGAGTCATTTTGACCAGTTCAGCCACCTCTAAACAAAGTTTAAACACTAGAAAAACAAAGCCCTAGCTCATTCCTAGAGTTATTTTGGGAAAATCTCATCATAAACCTTCTTGGTCTCACTTACAAGCAGCCACATTTATTCACTATTTTCCTCACCCATTTCCATCAGTTTTTCAAAGGCATCTCATCTTTCATAAAATCCCTCCCATCATTTTGCCAAAATCTCTCACACATCACTTCATTTTCATTCTCACCTCATGTTTATTTTCACTTCCTGCTGCTAGGATTTTGTGTTATCATGGAGGTTGAATCTTCGCCAGAAAGAAAGAGACCACACAAAGGAGGGAGGATTCTTAGATATGAAGCATAAGATTGCAACCAAATAATCTCCTATCCTTTCACCAACAATGCTTTTGAGGATGTTCACTGTTTGGAATTTTGTAAAAGAGTAAGTGAAGCAGGGTTATCAGCAGTTGATAGATTGGGTAGCTACATAATTGAAAGGGGATATTACTGTAATCGCTCGTATTGAGTTTAGCTTCTCAATGGCCTCCATCTCACTAGCAACGTGTTTGACAAACAATGGCAAATATTGGTTCAAGGGAATGAATCTAGATCTTGAAAACTACAACCCCTTCTTAAAGGCTCCATACAGAGATACACATACTCACCTCATGCCTTTCAGATATTTGCTTGAGAAGTATGCCCCTTTAATGAAAACCATCATGAGCTTCTTTACCTGTGAAGGTAGATTCACCAGGTTGTATGCCTATCATATTCGCCTCTTGATGCACTTCACATCTCAAAAGCCACTCAACATATGCAATTACCTGTTCAGGAGTATTTCAAAAATGTCTGAGAAGATACACTTAAACGACAAAGAGCACTCTCCAAGGTTGTTTCATCACAATCTCATCAAAACCATTGTTCTTCATTAGCTGGCAGAGAGGGGTATGGCTTGGGAAGCCTTTTCAGAAGCAAATTTATAATGGCTTGAGGAAAATGCAGCATCTCAGTCCCCAAGTGCACCAAAACAACAAACAGAGATGGGGTCATCTAGCAAACCAATAGAGAAGACTCATCTACCCAAACTAGAGGTGACCAAAGTGTATAAGAAAGGGAAGAGGGTTGTGTTTTCTTCTCACAAAGATAAAGGGGCCAAGCCTTCTTCATCGACAAAGCAGGAATTGGCAGCAAAACATAAGGATATAGTGGAGCATGAGTTTGAGCTAATTGATTCAAAGTGAGAAGATCAAACCACAAGCATGAGACAGGTTATCAGGGACAAAGACTACCAAATCAAGGAGCTGATGTTAAACTTGGAAAGGGCAAAGTATGTTATAACATTCCTTGAACAGGAAAAAAATCAACTCAAAGCAAAAGAGTTGATCCTAGAAAAGGAGAAAGCTAAGCTAATGTAACAAACTGGAAGAGGTAAAGAGATAATGACATCAAGCGAGGCTGAAGCATCAAAGGTAAAAGGGAAAAGGAAAAGACCAAGAACCAAAGGTCTTAAGGAAGCTTTGCAAGAGGAACAAAAACAAATGTTGCTTAATGAAGACATTGACCTATAAGAAAGGATTGCCCTAGAGGTAAATCAAGATAAAGTATATTTTCTTAATAGGGTGAATGAACACTTAGAGAAGCTCCTGGAGAAGGCAAATAGAGATAATCAAATGCTTAGACACATGATTCATCATTATCAAGCTCAAAACATAATCGCCAATGTCAAAGTGAAATAACTTGAAAACAAGCTCAAGGAGGCCAAAAGTGATCAAAAGGATGAGGGAAACTTGTAGATGCTTGCTGAAGCATCCATGAAGCTATAAAAAACTCATTTTTACACCTTCCCTCCAATTTTGAACCAATTCTGAGCATTTTGAGTGTTTTGGCAAATTTTGGTCTAAATTCAAGGTGTTGCGCTTTTTCCTCAAACATCCATTTGAGGAAAGGTCTACATTTTTGGAAAGGTCTTGGCATCCTCTAAAACCCGTTTTCCAAAATTTTTTAGAGGTTTCTTAGCTTGGGAGAAAAGTGCAAACAAGTGGCAAAAAACTAGCATTCTGGATCATTTTTTCACAGGTGCTGCGCTTTTGGAGTGAGCTTGGGAGAATGGATTTTTGAAGGTCTTCCCATGCTCCAAATTCATAAATTCAAACTGTTCTGGAAACTCAAATTGAAGGGCTAGTTGATTGTTCTCTCAGATTTGTAGCTTGACCCCTAGAAGGCACCTCAAAATAAGCTCAAAGTCGGCGTTGTGCTTCTACATTTTCTATGTTTCTATTTGCAAAATTTCACTGTGTAAAATTTCTAATTTCTAGTCAAACTTGGTCAAAGTCAAGATTCTCTATGTAATGGCACAATTTATGAGGCTAGGTGATGTAGGCATGAATAAATGCATATCATAGGTTTTTTTTATGTTTATTAGGCCTCATAAAAGAAGCAAACTCCTAATCAAACTCTTCATGAGGTGTTTGAGTTGCACATTCTCACTCTCACCTGTTGGTCGAGAGAATCTTGGAGTCAATTCCTCCACCAAGGAATTCGACTCCTAAAGGTGGGAAAGTGGTCTAGGAGATTCTATAAGTACTATTTCACTCCAGGAGAAGAGGGTTGAACTTTTTGTGAAGGAGGCTTGCATTGTAATCATCTTGCCGCTAATACAGATACATGTTGCAGCTATTTTCAAGGAACTCTAAACCAATGAGTTCATGGTGCTTGTACTTCATTATTTTTGTTTTCTCATGGTCTAAACATCTTTATATACATTATGTCTCTTCTTTCTATGAATGCCTTTGACTGAAATATTCATAATTCTTGTTTTTCAAGCTCTGTTATCTGGTTTTCATAGTTATGTGTTTTGTCTTCCTAAGCTAATGAAATCATGTTTATTTATGCTCATTAGTTTCTTCCACACTATATATTCTATTCTACACTAACAAATGCTCAATTTACGCGATGGCTTCTAACACATAGCTCCTTCTTATGTTTGCTCCTACATTCCGACAGCCTAGACCTACTTGTGACTCCAAACCCTAAGTTCAGCAAATCCTTAAAAAACCAAATTTTCACAAACAAATATACATATCTAGCCTAAAATTCATTTGCTTTAAAGTCATATCACTGATAAGAGACTTAGAGAGATCCCTCTCATGCTCAGTAGGGTTAGCTACTGAGCTGAAGTGGTTTGAGGTTACCCTTGTCGATTTCCTCTTCAGCCTAGGAGATTGTAAGGACTAACAGGGTGAATTACATGATTCATACTTGAACACCAACATTTTGGCGTTGGTGCTGGGGAGGCTATCAAAGGTGAAAGTACAAATAATATTGACCATAGGTCTGATCTCTCATCCTAGGGAAGGAAGCTTACACCTTGCTCCAAGTCTTGAGTATTAGATCATTTCGTTTTTTGGTTTCTTGTTTTTCTTGTTTTTTTAGGATTATTCTCGGTCCCGAAGAAGTAAGTTTTTAACACCTTACTCCAACATGGAGCTTTAGGTTTATTTTTTTCTTCTTTCAAATGTATTTCTCTCTTGTCCTGGGAAGGGAAGTTTTATTTTTCACCCTATTTCAGGTCTTGAGCTTGATTTTTGTGATTTTTTATTTTCTTTCTCTTGTTTACTTTAGGGGCCACTCTCTCGTCCTGGGGAGGGAAGTTCTTACCCTACTCTAGGTATTGAGCTTTAAATTTGCTTGAATTTTTCCCTTTTATTTCCTGATTGTATGAATATATACACCAATAAAAGGGGCAGAGGGAGACCCCCAGAAAGAAAAGGGCTTGATCTAGGCAGAAAAACTTACATCCAGGAGATCATTCCAAAGGGCCGAGTCTGGAGCATTGTTACGCGCTATTGTCAGTGTAAGATATCATACAATATTTGGAGGACAATTAGTTTCACAACTAGAACCTCCCCCAATAGAAAAAGTAAAATTCAGGGAAGAAGAAGTAGCAAGTAGAGGATCTGAGGAACTGCATATTGCAAGTTCAGAGGAAGATGATTTGAGGGAGTTAATTGCACCATTTGATCAAGGGAATGTTGTTAAAAAACTTTAATCATCTGTTATAGAATAGCCAGAGCCATAACCTATTGAGATTCCAAGTGTGTATTGGCAGATATTCATGGCTCCTGCGACTCGTTTGATGGAATTTCCAATTGGAGATATCATAGGTGATGTGCCTATGAAGCCTATTCCTTTGACAACACTACCTGATTTTGATGGTCTTTCCTCCAAGGATTTGAACACATTCCTTTTTGAATTCGACATTGTTTGGCAGGGGTATGATTATATTTCTGATGCTCAGAAGTTGAAGATATTCCCCGTTACTTTGAAGGGCACAACTTTGAGATGGTTTATGGGTTTAGGGGGGAAATCTACTGCTACACGGGATGATATGGAGATGATTTTCCTCGAGCAATATCAGGACTACTACAAATCCTGAGATGTGAAGGAAGAAATCTTTAAGATTATGTAGAAACATGATGAGAATATGGAAGATTCAGTGGAATTTTTTCAATATAGTTTCCAGAGATCAGGCTGCAGTGACCTGGATAAGAATATCTTGAAGATCATATTTCTCAAAGCATTTAGGGATGAATCTTCAGAGCTATTGAACGTAGTAGGGAAAGGAGATATATCAAAGGAAGAATTTGATACCATCTACAAATTATGCATCAAGTGTTCAGAAGGGGCTGCAAGACAGAGGCAGGGAATCCGAACTCTCAAAACATCTAGGGGTGGAGTTACAAATGTTGAAATTGGGAATCTGCTGGAAAACCCGAGAACCAATATCCTGAGCACATAATCATCGCATCTAGATGTGTTACAGGAAAAATAGAAGCAGATGGAAGAAAAGAAGGTTATGTTTATTTTCTGCCCTCAATACAAGAAGAAGCATCCGTTGAAAGAATGTCAACTAAATTTCGTGGAGACTTGTGCGATATGTGAATAGAGTCATTCCACTAGCACTTGTCCATCTCTTCCTCGATTGAAGGAAGTCTTTTAGGGAACAAATGAAGAAGCATATCAACTTTATTTTATGGGATCAAGGAAATCATGGCAACCATTACCTCCGAGCATGAATCAAGGTATGCCTCAAGACCCATCTCAGTATTTTAATAATATGAATGGTCAAAATTCTTTACCTTTTTCACCTTCTTGGCCGCAGGTTACCAATATCTAACGCCATGGAAACCATGGTACCCTCAATCTGGTACAAATTCTTCATGGTCCTAGAATTGGCATGGACCTCCTCCTCCTCCTTTGGGACAATTCTCCCAACTTATACCATAGCAACAACTATAACGGCCTGCTAATGCACCCACTAGTAATCCTCCTCTTCATCCTCAACTACATTTGCAGTCCAATCCAAACCCAAATAATAGAGGGGCTCAACAAGTTGAGACACTCAACCTCCCTGAATATAGTATTTCCACCATGGAATGTAACGAATTAAATCTTCGATTTGTTCGGGTGGTTAATACTCGGACTTCATCAATAATTGTTGAACATACCGATGATGAAGTCTTAGAACCAAAACATAGAACAATAGGGGATGAGCTAGCACATATTCCTATAAAGCAACAAATGCCTTCACCAACTATTGTTACTAGAGGATGTGAGACTAGTCCACCTTATATGGAAAGATTATCTTTGAGAAAACAAATTCCTCATCCTGAATTTAACTTTTTAGGGGAATTGTAGAATTTATTCATTAAAATAATGTTACTTCAGGCTATGAAGTATGTATTGATTTATGCTAAGAAAATTAAAGAATAATTTTCTAAGAAACCAAGCAAAAAACCAAATGACCCACTTACTATTCATGTCATGGGTAATTTATCAGAAATAATGCTCGGGAAATCTATACTTGTCAAAAACGGGATCCTAGGAACCCGATACTGATAGTACATATTAATGGGGCAGATATCCCAAATGTACTGGTACATTTGGTGGCAACGATTAATGTTATAACCTATAGAACTGTGACTACCTTAGGTCTATGGAATCTTAAACCAACTCCCATCATCCTAGAACTGGCAAATCAGTCTACTATAAGACTAGTAGGGAAGCTAGAAGATATCATTATTTCGGTAGACTCATGGCAGTACCCTATTGACCTTTTGGTTTTTCATACCCAGTCCCTAGTCGATGGACATCCTTTGATTTTAGGAAGACCTTGGCTTACAACCGCAAATGCTTACATTGGGTGTCAGTCTACAAACATGGTAATATCCAATGGGGAAGTTACAAAGAATGTTATCCTTTACCCACCTGCAGAACCATGTTCATAAAATAAACCTGCATTTACCTTGATATAAAAGTCTCTACATACCAAAGAGCCTGAATCTGAGAATGAAGAAGTTAGACCCATCCTTACCATCACTGAGGATCTCTGTTTTAAGGATGAAATGGACGATGATTCCATTAGAACCTTTCTCAGTAGTCCTGACTCCATTTCTGATTCAACCCGTTAACTGTTAGAAACTGTCATGAGTTGCAATGTTTAGGAAGATATTGAACTAGAAACAGAAGTAGAAAACATTCCTAAAATTGTACCTCGTAATAGTGTTCCTGTAGAAATTGAACGAGGGGAAACATTGAATATTAATCCTGACCTTTCACACTCCAAATCTAAACAATTGTTGAAAGTCCTTCGGGAGCATAAAGAAGCCTTTGCTTGGGAGTATACAAATATGAAAGAAATCCCTGCTGATTTATGTACTCATCATATATACATTAAAGAGGAATGTCAACCTATTAGGTAGCCACAAAGAAGAATGAATCCTTCCTTAAAAAACATTATCAAAGATGAATTACAGAAGCTATTAGATGTGGGTTTTATTTATCCAATATTGGACAATCAATTGGATTCCCTGCTGGTCATTGTTCTTAATAAGAATGGAAAGTGGAGGATTTGCATTGATTACATGGAACTAAACAAAGCAACTCATAAAGATCATTTTCCCTTACCCTTTATTGACCAAGTTCTTGATACATTAGCCGGGAAGGAGTTTTTCTCCTTTCTAGATGGGTTTAGCAAATACAATTAGATACAAATAGCTCATGAGGACCAGGAGAAAACTACCTTCACATGCCCTTGGGGAAACATTGCCTACAGATTCCTTCCATATGGAATTTGTAACTCACCTTCTACCTTTCGAAGGGAAATATTAGGAATTTTCTCTGATTTAGTTAATGATAGGATTGAGATTTACATGGACGACTTCACCCCATATGGGGATTCCTTTACTGAAGCTTTGAAAAACTTAGAGAAAGTACTTGAAAGATACAAGAAAACACATGCTTCTCTTAGTAAAGTAAAATGTCATATGATGATGAAAGAAGGAATAGTGTTGGGACACTTTCTTTAAGTTGCAGGAATTTGGGTTGATCTTGCGAAGGTATAGGTAATATTAAAATTTCCTACACCTAAGACACTGACACAAGTACGCATATTTATTGGTTCTGCTGGCTATTATAGGTGTTTCATAGAATTTTTTTATAAAATAGCATTCCCACATTTTCAATTGCTACCTAGGGATGCAAAATTTGTGTGGGTAGGTGAATGTCAAACAACTTTTGTAGAAATAAAAGAACTAGTTTGCAAGGTTCTGATGTTACGTGATCCTGACTTGAAGAGCTCGTTTCACATCTTTGTTGATTCTTCTAAAATAGAAGTAGGGGCATTTTTGGGGCAACAAGAGGACAATAAACCATACGTAGTTTACTATGTCAACAAGAATTTGACCCTTGTTGGATTAAAATATATGGTAACTAAAAATGAGTTATTGCCTGTCATTTATACTATTAATAAATTTCAGCATTATATCACAGGGTATCCTACTTTCATGCACACTGATAATATAACTATCAGGTATCTGATGAAGAAACCAATAACCCCTGGTTGTGTTACAAGATGGTTACTATTAATTCAAGAATTTAAAATTACCATTATAGATAAACTAGGGAAAGATAATGTAGTTGCAGATTTCCTGTCTTGGATCGATACTAGTGATGAAGGTACACCTGTAGAGGATAGCTTTCCAAATGAACACATTTTTTCCTTTTCTACTCACACTTTGTGGTATGCAGATATTGCTATCTATCTTTCTACAGGAAAGGTGCCTCAACACTTGCCTTATAGAGAACGGTAAAGGGTTATCCATCATAGTGCTCGTTATTCATGGATAGAGGGATATTTATTTTAAACGGGATATGACATGAAAATACAGCACTGCATAAGTGGTGATGACATCTACGATGTCCTAAAAGCTGCTCATGGTGGCCCCTGTGGCAGACATTTTGCAGATAAGTGGACATGTTATATGGTGTTACAAATGGGATACTATTGGCCTTCTATTTTTTGTGATGCAAGGAAATATGTTAGACGGTGTGATAGTTGCTAGTGAATGGGTTAGCTTGGTCGGGTAGATGAAATGTCGTTACAACCCTAACTAGCTCTTGAGCCCTTTGAAAAATGGGTTATCGATTTCGTTGGGCCATTTAATCCCCCTTCACAGCAGAAAGTTCACATTCTGGTTTGCATGGATTACATGATAAAGTGGGTAGAGGCCAAGGCTATTGTGAAAGAAACAAAATAGGTTGTCTCAGACTTTTTATTTGAAGAAATTCTGGTACAAAGCTCCTAGAGAGAGTTTCAGATGGAGAGGCACAATTTACATCATATCTGTTAGCAGGACTTGTGAAAAAGTATGGAATCAACTGTAAGGTAACATCTCCATATCATCCTCAAGCGAATGGTCAAGTCAAAAGCAAAAAAAGGTAGTCGAGAATATTCTTACAAAGACTTTAGTGAACCATCGCTAGAATTGGGCTGAGAAGCTTCCTTAGGCACTATGGGCATATAGAACAACATGGTGGAACACAATAGGGTTTTCACCATATGAGCTTGTCTATGGGAAATCCCATTTGTTTCCAGTGGAATTCAAAATTAAGATGCTCAAGACAGCCCTTGAAGTAGGTTTAGATCTTTCAGAAGCCCAGAAACATCGACTAGAACAGTTGAACGAGTTAGATGAAATTCATCTGGTAGCTGTCTATAATACTACAGTAATTTAGCAGCAACGAACTAAATGGCACAATAAATTCATTAAGAAAAAGGTCAAATAGGATATTGTGCATTGCTCTATGATTCTCGGTTCAAGGATTTTAAGGGAAAACTATGCTCCAGGTGGATGGGACCATATGAAGTTGACACGGTGTTCGATAATGGGACCGTTAAAATTAAAAAAATTGATGAGGATCATATCCCTTTGATCGTGAATGGAAATTGCCTTAGAATATATCACTGTCCAGCTTCAAGGGACTCCTTTATTAAACATCTCTTTGATAACTCTGGTTTTGAATTTATTAGTGCAACGAATTCTTCCTTTGCACCCCTGATCTAAAATAAAAAAGCAATAATACTACTATAATTTAGCAGCAGCGAAATAAATGGCACAATAAATTCATTAAGAAAAAGGTCAAATAGGATATTGGGCGTTGCTCTATGATTCTTGGTTCAAGGATTTTAAGGGAAAACTATGCTCTAGGTGGATGGGACCATATGAATTTGACACGATGTTCGATAATGGGACCGTTAGAATTATAAAAATTGATGAGGATCATACCCCTTTGATCGTGAATGGAAATTGCCATAGAATATATCACCATCCAGCTTCAAGAGACTCCTTTATTAAACATCTCTTTGATAACTCTGGTTTTGAAGTTATTATTGCAACGAATTCTTCCTTTGCACCCCTGATCTAGAATAAAAAAGAAATAATATATATACTCCATCATGATTTCGTTTAAGTACTCTAGTGCTGTTATTCCTCTGGTGTTGTTACTCTGTCGCGATTTCATCTATGTACTCTGGTTCTCTTACTCCTCTGGTGTTTTTACTTCGTCACGATTTTATCTAAGTACTTCAGTGTTGTTACTCCATCTCAATTTCGTCTAAGTACTCTGGTGTTGTTACTTCGTCACGATTTCGATTAAGTGTTCAAGTGGTGCTATTACTCCTCAGGTGTTGTTACTCCTCGGATGATGTTACTCCTCGGGTGTTGTTACTCCCTTCGATGTTATTACTCCTCCGTTGTTGTTAATCTGTCAAGGTAAGTCATTAGGTACCAACCCGATCAACTTTATGGATTTATTCATAATTCATTTGACATGGCTTGATATGAACGAGGACAATCATCCCTTGGTTGGGGTGAGGTACTATAATAAATGAGAAAAATTCCATAATTAAATTACAATAATGACATGTTATTATCATACTGAACCTTATGCTAAGTGCATACACTCCACGATTTCCACCATACTTCACATGGTTACCCTTATGCATTGGGACTTGCAATTAGTACTACTGATTTAATGAATGGCCCTTTCCAACGTTTCAAAGTAATTCCCACAATTAGTACTTATTATTACCATTATCCGCCATGGATTTTTCCATATTTCACCGTTACCCTCCTAGATATCACCCTCACTGCACCCCATCACTATCACAACTCTCTCACTATAAATCCATTTGCTGACACTCCTCCTCGATGGTCTGTTGTCACTCCGAAGTGCTGTTATAGAGCCATTGAAGAACGGGTGGGTAGGCTGTGAGATAAGAACCAACGTCACCTATCCAAGAAATTAAAGAACATTTGGTTGAAAATGTAGGTGGTGATAACACACAGGAACCAACATCACTTGTCCAAGCAATTGAAGAACCTTTGGTTGAAAATCTAGGTGGTACTGACACACAGGAACCAACATCACTTGTCCAAGAAATTGAAGAACCTTTGGTTGAAAATGTAGGTGGTGATGACACATAAGAAATAGCACCACCTGTCCAAGCAGTTGAAGAACCTTTGGATGGAAATGTAGGTGGTGTTGCCACACAAGAACCAGCACCACATGCTCAAATGAATGTGGAACCTTTGGAAGAAACAAGGGTTGTAGTCAACACTGCTCCATAAGAACCAGTGTTGGTTGCTGGGTAAAAGGACAAATTGGAACAAGCACAGACATAAGGAGTAAAAGGGAGCATAGAACAACTGGTGAACGTAGAAGAAGAGGAAGGAGGACATGCATTAGCAGCCATTGAGACAATGGAAATTGATGAAATTATTCCTCGCTCTCCCTTTCTTGCATCTTTGCCAAAAGGGGCAAGGAAATTTTGTTCCCCTAGACTCATGGAGAAAGAAAAATTCTTCTCCCCTGATCTTAATATTTGTTGGGACAGTTAGAGGCACTAGTATCGACATTGTTACTCAAAAACTAGTGTTGACTGGTGAACGAATTGAGCAAATTGAAGGATTGGTGGTCGACATTGCTATACAAGAACTAGTGCTAACCAAAAGACAAAATGAAGAATCGATGGCCAGTACTACTTCTACAGAACCATTCGATGAGGATGTTGCGGATAAGGCTAACCCGCAAGGGCTAGATAAAATTCTTGAGCAGATGGAAGAGGATGGTTGGGCAATAGAGCAACCGCAAGAGAAGGGTGTTAAGGAAACTACTCCATAAGACCCTGTAGTGAATCCAGAGCCACAGAGGGAACGAAGAGATCCTGAGACTTGAAGAAGGAAATGGTATGGCTGTTCCCCAAGTCGAGGAACAAACGGGAGAAATCATAATAAAAAATAACTAGTTGATGACTTTGTCAACGTCAACCTACCAAACGCTGGACTAGCTGTGAGACCTATGGAAGAAGTTGCTGTAAAACAAGAATTCATTGAGAAATGCGCAAAAAGGAGACCCCCTCTTAAGGAAAGATATCAGTCACACTTCGAAGAAAACATGCAGATGAAATTGGAAACCATTAGAATGCGAAAACAACTATGGCGCTTACAAAGAAGAGTGAGGAATCACAAGAAAAACACTACGAAGCCCTAACCTAAAATTGTTTCAGTGGAAGAATAGACCGAAGATAGGCCCACGAATTCAGTGTCTACACAAACTGAGTCATTCTTGCATTTATTTGAGTCTCGAGAATTCGTGATGGCTACAGAGACCCAGAAATGGCATGTTGCTACAACTCTCCTCCAACAGAGGTCCATTTCTCTAGAAACCCACCAGGAAGGAATAAGGGAAATTTGCGAGCAAGTTGCGAAAACAGTCTCCGAATACATAGAACAAATAGAGAAGGAAAAGTGGAAGTAGGAGAGGAAGTAGAAGTGAATTGAGGGACTAGAAGAACAGGTGAAGTTATTAAAGGTTGATAAGGAATAATTTGTTTCTTTAGGGTAGCAGGTAATGGCTTTCCAACCCCTTGCTCATAGCTACGCTTTGTTTCTCCATGAGCAGTAACTATTCTTTTGTTTAGAAATTGTCTGCTGGTAGATCAGCCATGAGATAGAAGATTCAATGCAGTTTATGTGCATCTTGAGATAACACAATATTTTGGATCAGCACTTGATGTGCGAGTTATACATGCATGATTATTTTTTGGGTGATGATCAATCATTTAACACAGTGCCTTATGTGGAGGACATTCAACTGAGAGCCTTTAACTCCTACATAATTAATCAAGTTAAAGGGAAGAAGGCCTGCGACATGTTCAAAGAGAATTAAGCAAATACGCCACTTAGCCATCAGATGGAGAATTGTCAGTCTGTGAATGTTTATAACAGACACAAAACCCTCTTAGGGATTGAGGGATGGGAAGAACAGATGCTAGCAACCCAGAAATTGTGTGTTGACATATGCACGAAATAAATATTTACTTTTCAAGAGGAGACCCAAGACGACTGCCAAAAATGGTGGATGCTATCATCATTAGCTGTCAGGATACATGAGCCTTTTGGGGCTCCCATTTTTTCTCAAGCTCTAAATAGGGTACCTTGGTATATTGCATGCATGTGGCTTTTTGGGGCCCGATGGATGGGTTTGAGGTTCTGATTCCCCATTATCTAGCTACTAGCTTATTAGTAGACTCCAGCTTACCAGGTAGAAGAGGATTGGTGGAAGGAAGTTATCTAGACAGATGGATATAAGCCTTCGAGGATAGAAATGGCTACAAAATACGATCTCGCACAACTTCATCTTGATCATCGCAACTCCAACCCTGATCTGCGCAAGTGACGGGCTGTATGAGGACATGTAGTAAGGACAATTGGGGGGAGATGTTGGTGGCTAGATTTGCATATTTTTACTCACCTTTTTTACCCTGTTCTTTTTACCCATTTCACACAAATAATGGTTAGTCGATATCTTAAAACACCTAGTTATACCTCTTGTCATGTCTTTATGGATTATTAGTCAATGACGCATAGTCGTAGTGGATTATTACTTGAGCGGCTTGCTAATTCAGTTATTTCTATAGATTTGAAGGAAGAATGAACATCACTGTGATTCACTGAATGATACCATCAAATTTGGCAGCACTATCCTTGAACATTGGCTGCAACAGTGAATCAATCTCTTGATTGAAACACTACTATCTTTTACATTGTGTTTCATTCTGAAAACAACCATGTAATTAAAGGAAAATAACGCCATAATTCTAGGAACTGTATTATTGACAAAATGTATAAAGTAGAGTTGTTTGTGAAAGCTATCGTTGTTAAGGGTCATTAAGGTTACATGAGAAATACTCTAACTCTGAGTTTGTAACAACATACTTGTAATATTTCTTTAATTAGTGAAAGTTTGATCTTCTGAGCATATTGTGATTCATTGATCTCACCACAACTCTAATCAGGGTGTTGGGTCCACTCTCATGACTAGGTGATGCTGGATTAGATGTGTGTTTAAGTTTATTGTCATGAGTTTATTGTTGTTGTGAATTTTTATCAGTGTGTGCTATGAGTCGTAAGGTTATTACTCTTATTGTTGTTACATTTAATACTTGTTGTTACTCTTATTTGTTGTTACAGCTATTGTGTGTTGTTACACATTGATGAATTTATAATTAATGTTCAATACTGGGTAGGGAAACTGTGGCTTGCACATACAGTGCATGATAGCCTTGAAATAACTGGTAGAACCTCGGGTTGAAAATTAAATGTGGATTGGATGGCTTGTGTGATTCATACTTGAACACCAACACGTGTATAGATATATTAAATTCATTTTATTGAATTTATTTTTTACAGGGATCAGAAAACCCATTAAATATGGTTGAAAAATGGACATTATGCATAGAATTTTCTTGTTATCCCAATCCAGGGCAAGCAATGATTACTTATGTGCTATGTAATATTGTGATGAGAAAATTCCTCCAAAGGAAAAGGAATGTACCTGGAAGAACAACAACAATGAAGCATATTATATTGTATTGATAGAAGGCTGAGTAAAATCTAGGGAGTATGTTTCCAATGGAATTGTAGTCTTCACAAATTCTGAACTTGTGTTCAACTAGATGAAAGGCTTGTACCAAGTTAAAAAGGAGAAATTAAAACAACTGCATGGAGAAGAAAAAAATATTGTTAGTCAATTTCAATCATTTAGCATAAGATATTGTGAAAATGTTAATAAGATGTCTAGTGATCTATTTATGGAGCAATTCCAATTCAAGATTTGTGTGTGAAAGATGAATTATTGTTAAGAAGTTCTCCATCAATATTTTTTGATAGACAATGTAAGATATATTTGATATGTGTGTGTTTTTTAGTTATCAATGTGTCATTTGTAATGACCATGTGTTTTTTTCAATTCTATACCAAGTATGCCCCCACTATGTAAGCACAACTTGATGAACTTGACATGTTTTAGAAAATTTTGTATTTAATTTTCAAAATGTGCTTGCTTCAACACTTGTGTTTTTAGCCTTTCAATGTATTTAAATATCAATTTTAAGATCTTAAAATGCATGATGTAATTTCAAGGTTTAAATCAATTAAACGCATGAGGTAACTTCAAGGGCTATCTTAATTTTCTGACTTTTTAATCTTTTTAAATAGAAATATCAATATTTTTAAACGCATGTTGTAACTTGAAGAGTTACAACAATTTTTTGAATTCATGATCTTTTTAAATAGCATTTTTTTTTTAATTGTAAATCCACAAGGTATCTTTTTAAATATCATGCATGTTTATATATCTATAAACATCCATATCATGGATGTGCATTTTCCACATGATTCTTCGAGGCGAACATCAATAGAGTCTCGTGCATCTACTAGACCGGGAGGTCGAGGTCGCAGATCAAAGAGAATATTAAATGAATCGAAGGAGGTCCATCGTTCACATCGTGGTGTGTTTATATATATGTGTGTGTGTGTGAATTTACATAAATGATAAATAAGTAGAATCATATGTATGTACATATAAATATTGAAAAATGATTTTATATTTTTTTTGATGATTCGCTCATAATGTTGTCGTGTGACGGTGGTCAACATTCTTTGATGGGTCATGAATCTCAGGGCGGTCAATATTCTCTAAGTGGTCATCAATCTCAGGGTGGTCAACATTCTTCAGGTGGTCAACATCATTTTGGTAGATTATACATGTCTATATTGCATACATATTTGAATACATTTTTTCATATGCTTTTATATTTATGAAATTATAGGTATATTGATCTAGAGGGTGAAAATGTTGGTCCAAGTAGATGTAAGTAAAGTTAGATGGTTCAAGAAGAAGGCTAGAAACCAACTACTTTTTATCCATCTAATATTCTAAATGAGCTTCCTTGGGAAACAAACCTCTTACAATTCACATTACAAAAGTGAGAAACTCATTATTATAAATTGAGGAAAGGTCTTAGGAGTTTGGAGCTTCCTGCATAGAGTAGAGAAAGCTTAAAAATAGTTACACACTCTTTAAGCTCATTTCTTGAAGCTTACAAGAAGCTTGGGCCAACCACTAATTCATTTATAAATATGATGAGGCATAGAAAGGAAGCAGTGATGGGTCCCGATAAATGGGTTGAGGTTAACAAAAGGGTTACAAAAGAAGATGCAAAATCTATGTTTAATTTCAAAGAAGGGTTAAAAAAAAATGTTGAAGGTGCAATATTTTAAACACCCTGATATAGCTTGCCATATGTATGATAGGTTCCTTGCAGTATATGGAAAGCTACCATGGAATGATGAGGCTCCAGTTTATTTTGCAAAATTATTTTAAGCAGAATTTTTTTTGGGTATGAAACCCGATTACAATGGCCTTTCACCTGAATATTATGATACTATGAAAGTTCGGTTATATAATTGTAAGGGCACATTACATGATACTGAATTGCCTCACCCTAAGCCACATTTTGGTACACCAAACTCCTCGTCTAGTAACCTTGCGATTAGAGTTGGATGCCACTTATCAAATTAGTCGAGAAGGAAGGGATGCCATTATAGATAACATACAAAGTGAATTGACCGAAATTGATATCGGTCTAAATCGGTAAAGAGCACGAGCTAATGCACCTGCAAGTTTTGAATATAAAACAGATGGGAGATAGATAATATGAATACTCAAGAACTTAAAGAATTTGCAAAGGCTTGTCTGATCCAGGTGGATATTGGTGACCACATGCCAAGTCCACTTGGACACCCACCATTGTTTCTTTTAGCTTTTCAGTTTCCTTAATTGTAGCACAATTTACTATTTTTAGCAGTTTTTCGGGTCCTGAACTTCTGGAGCCGTTTTGAGGCAATAAATGAAGTTTTTTTGGGAAAACTGGGAGAAACATGGGTCCATGGACTGATGTTTCTCTTTCCAAAGTTGTAGTTCTTGGATAGATCTTTCTAACGAGATATTGTGTATGTCAAATGGAGATCATATGCCAAAGCTACGACCTTGGGAAGTTGATGTACCAATTTACCCAAAACGGGGCCCACAGTTTGGCGTTTCATCTTCTAGGGTTAGGTTTTTGGATGTTTAGGGTTTTCCATTGTTTCTTAAAAATAAATAGGCCTTCGAGCCTTATTATAACACAGTTTAGAGGCATGTAGCTGCCACATCTCTTCTCCGAGATAAGCTACCATAGCCCTAGTTGGTTTATTTCCATTATTGTTTGTAAGCATATTTTAGTATTTTACATTAATGAAATGAAGAATTATTTCTGTTGCATCTCTGTGTTTATGGTTATCTCTATAATTTGTTATGTTCCTATTTAAATCTAGATTAGTGGTATGAGAGCGGTTTGCTTTTTTTTTTCTCTATTTTTCTTTGCATGTCCCCAAAGAGGCCGGGATATAAGGAGTTAGGGCTTGAACTGGTCGAACCTTTGCAAGACCAGCCTCGCAAATCCCGATGGCCTCCCATGGCAGATGAAAAGAAAGACGAGGGGGCAGGAAATCCTATCAAAATCTTGCTCAAAGAAACCCTTGAGTGACAAAGGAGCACGATGATGGACAACTTTGCCCAGATCCTTCAGCGGCTACCCAAGGGTGACGCATCGGCTTCCAACAGCTACTCTGTAAATGCCACACCATTTAAGGTACAAATTAATTTTGAAATCCCCATATTTGAGGGTCAGATAGACGCAGATTCCATCAATAAATGGTTAGATATACTAGAGGGTTATTTCTCTATTCATGATTTTTCCAGTTGGGAAAATATTATTTTCACTCTTCTCAAAGCAGCCCCCCAACATCAAGGATTGGTGGGAAACATACTGCGAGCAGAAGGATGAAAGTACATGTTAACTATTTTTAGCCGCACCCACTTGGGATTCATTTCGGGATGCCATCAAGGAGTAGTACTACCCTGTCATAAGCTATGACGATCAATACATAAAGTGGACCACGCTGCGGTAGGGGAGGGACCAAGACGTGCCAGAGTTTACCAATATTTTCCATACCATTCGCACAAAGTTGGGTATCAAGGATTCGGAGCAGCGTTTGGTACTCAAATATCGTGGCTGCCTACACAAGTACATCCAGGAGAAATAGAATTCCTGAACATCCCCTCGCTCGGCACAACATACTGATATGCCATCAAGGTCAAGCTAAATTTTAAACAGAAGAAGTGAGACATTGGATCTGTAAATCTGAAGCAAGGGAAAGGTGCCCCCAAATTGTAGAACAAAGGACAAAGCCAAGGCGGGGTAGCCCAAGACAACCCGCCAAAGCTGTAAGCAAAGAATAGCGTCGTGAAGCCGAAAAAGGACATGGGAAAGTGGTGTGAGTTCCATAAGAGCTCCACTCACAACACAAGTGAGTGTCGGGCCAGGCAGTCACTAGTGGTTAAGCTAAAGGTTTTAGAATCAAATGCATGTTTCAACTCTGAGTCAAAACCCAACAAGGGGAATGACAAAGGGAAGCAGATTATTGATGCAGATCCCAATGCCACCGTTGCCACCATGAAGAGACAGAAGGAGGAACCCGAAGATCTAGAGGAGGAGGAGCATCTCTTCCACTCCCATATGTGGCTAAAGCGCTCCCTGCTACAGTTCATTGTCGACAGTGGGAGCCAAAAGAACCTCATTTCGGCAAAGGTCATGAAGCGTCTGGGCTTACCAACCATAACACATCCACAACCGTACGCCATTGGGTGGGTTCACCAAGGACGGGATCTTCGTGTGAGCTAGCAATGTCTCCTTCCATACAACATCAAGCCCTTCATGGATGAGGTATTCTGTGACATTGCTCCCCTTGAAGTTTGTCATGTATTATTAGGACAACCATACTTGTGGAAGCGACATGCTATGTATGAATCAAGGCCATGTGCTGTTATTGTTACTTTGGGAAATAAGTTGTACAGGATACTAGAGGTAGCACTTTCTACTATCATCTCTTTGGTTACTGCAAAACAATGCAGTAAGCTCATTTCCAAAACCTGGAAATTTGTTTTCCTAATGATACACCCTGAAGGCAAGAAGAACATGGTGGCCACAACCTCCAGACAAAGCCCCTCCGCACGACAACTACAGATTGACAAGGTCATGGAGGAGTACGAGGACATCTTCACCTCCCCCGCAGGGGTTCCTCTGCACTGTCAGGTCAAGCACTCCATCGATCTGACCCTAGGTGCATCGCTGCCCAATGGACCAATCTATTAGCACTCCATTTTTTTGAACGATAAAATCAAGAGGCAGATTCAGGAGCTGCTGCAGAAAGGTCACATTGTTCCAAGTTGATCGCCCTGTGGGAGCTCAATCATGTTGGTATAGAAGAAGGATGGGACTTGGAGACTCTGTATTGACTATCGGGCGTTGAACAAGATCATTGTTCATAATAGGTACATGATCCCATGGATTAATGACCTCCTGTACCAACAAAAGGGGGAAAATATTTCAGCAAGATCGATTTGAAGTCAGGATATCACCAGGTACCAATCGAACCCTCTAATGTGTGGAAGACTACCTTCAAAGCCAAGGAGGGCCTTTCAAATGGTTGGTTATGCCTTTCAGATTGACGAATGCTCCTACAACCTTCATGAGGATAATGGATGAAATCTTGTAGCCATTCACCAACTCATTTGTAGTGGTATACTTGGATGAGATCCTGATCTTCAGCCAGAGTTGGGAAGAGAACCTCCATCACATTCGACAAGTTCTCCAAACACTGTGGCAACACAAGTTTTGTGCCAATTTGGAGAAATGCACTTTTGGCATGACCCAGGTTCAGTATCTAGGATACATTATTGGTGAACAGGGGGATTGGCCATCTCCAACCACTTTGACAGAGCTCCGCACTTGGAAACTTCTACTGCAGGTTCGTGTTGGGATTTTCTCATATCACTTGGTCCTTGAGTCAAGTCACCAAGGGAGGAGCAAAAGAAAAATTCTTTTTGTCTAAATCTCAACAAAAGTCATTCATAGAGTTGAAAGATCGTCTCTGCACGGCACCAGTGCTCGCATTACCAGACTTGCAACAACCATTTGAGGTCGATACAGATGCCTCTGACTATGCTATTGGGGCAGTCCTTACTCAACAGGGGCATCCACTAGCATACCACAATGAGACACTTTCAGAAACAGTCTGAAAGTATCCCACTTAAGACAAAGGGATGTATTCCATTGTGTAGGCCTACTAACAATGGAAGCATTACATTTTGGGGAAGGAAACAGTCATCCACACAGACCACTGACCCCTTCAGTTCATACAAACCCAAGGGAAATTGTAGAATGATCACCATCACAAGTGGTCCACATACCTGCAATAGTTCCATTTGAATATCAAGTATGAGAAGAGAAACACCAATAATGTTGCATATTTCCTCAATCGACCACCAATCATGGCGTTAACCACTGTGCTCAACTCTTATGGGTACGAGACTTCTGATTGGCCACTTCTCTACAAAAGTGACCAAGAATTCGACCACACATACTAGACACTCTTGGAGGGTTAGCATGTTCTAGATTTTCACCTCTAGGATGCCCTGTTATGCCACTTGGGTCACCTTTGTGTTCCTTCAAGCGAGTGTGCCAAGATGATTTGGGAAGAACACTATAGTCGGTCTACTGGGCATTTCGGGGTCGAGAAAACGGTGGCAGTACTGCAGAAGTATTTCTATTGGCTGAATCTTCAACAGGATGTCGGGAAGTACATGAGATCTTGCACTGCCTATGCCATTGCTAAATCGACCATCAAGAAGGAAGGCCTCTATACCCCGCTGCCTACCCCTACTCAACCTTGGGAATCCATATCCATGGATTACATGTTAGACCTTCCTTCCACTAAGCATGGAAATGACTGTGTGCTTTTGGTCATTGACAGGTTCTCGAAGATGGTCATTATGGCAGCTTGCAAGAAGAATATCACAGCAGAAGCCACTGCTAAACTCTTCTTTGAATGAGTGTGGGTACACTTTGGGATCCCACAGTCTATCATCTCAGATCGGGACAACAGGTTCCTCAGTACATTTTGGTCCAGTATTTGGTCGATGCTGGACACCAAACTCACTAAGTCCACAGCCTTCCATCCTCAAACTGATGGCCAGACAGAGGTTATCAAGAGGATGATCGTACACATTCTACGCATGTACAACTCAAAGTATCCACACACATGGCATGAGAGCCTCCCCTATGTTCAACATAGCTACAACTGGGCTCTTCACAGCTGGATTGGCCACAACCCTTTTTAGGTGGGCTTGGGATTCCAGCCACTATGTCCCATTGATGTGGCCATGCCAATTGCAGCTATTCACACAGATTCGGCTTACGTCCAGTCTAAAATAGATAAGGAAACCAGCTTCATTGAGCACATCCAACATATTCAATAGCAGTTCCATGACATTCTAGAGAAATCAAATGCCAAGTACAAGCAACGACATGATCAACATTGGGTGCCACACAAGTTTCAGGGGTGACAAAGTTGGTTGCATTTGCAAAAGGAACACCTTACCAGAGCCTATCGGAAACTCAGACCACTCTGATATGGTACTTACACCATTACCAAGGCTGTGGGAGACATTGCATTTCAGCTCAGCATTCCCCCATTCCTTGGCCTACACCCAGTGTTCAATGTGTAACGCCTTCGGCCATACTTTCCACCATTATTAGACACATCTGACATCACAGAAGAGCTCACACCCATAGAGTTAAATCCAGATTGCATGGAACAAGCTGCAACTATTTAGATCATGGACACACAGATCAAGCACACTCGCTAATAGAATATCCAACTGTATCGAGTTGTCAAATCAAGCCAACTCCTTCACCAAAGCAAGTGGCTCACCAGGGACCAAGTTCAACAGAAGTTTCCTCATATCATGGAGGAACTCAACGCAATGGGGACCACTGCTTCCTAAGAGGGGAGGAATGGTCCAGGTGGATATTGGTAACCACCTGCCATGTCCACTTGGACCCCCACCATTGTTTCTTTCAACTTTTCAGTTTCCTTAATTGTAGCACAGTTTACTATTTTTACCAGTTTTTCGGCCTTGAACTTCCGGATCCGTTTTGAGGCCCTAAAAAACATTTTTTGGGAAAACTGGGGGCAATATGGGTTCCTTCCCAAAGTTGTAGTTCTTGGATAGATCTTTCTAACAAGACATTATGCACATCAAACAGAGATCATATGCCAAAGTTACGACCAGGGGAAGTTGATGTACCAATTTACCCAAATGGGGCCCACGGTTTGGCGTTTCATCTTCTAGGGTTAGGCTTTTGGATGTTTATGGTTTTCCATTGTTTCTCAACAATAAATAGGCCTTCGAGCCTCATTGTAACACAGTTCAGAGGCATGTATCCGCCATATCTCCTCTCAGAGATAAGCTACCATCGCCCTAGTTGGTTTATTTTCATTGTTGTTTGTAAGCATATTTCAATATTTCTACATTAATGAAATGAAGTATCATTTCCGCTGCATCTTTGTGTTTATGGTTATCTCTGTAATTTGTTGCGTTCCTATTTAAATCCGGATCATTGTCGTAATGGTTGGCAAGGCCTAATTGTTCATGAAAAAGAGGGTGTGGGATCGGTATGTGTCAATGTTCAGGGTTGATATTTTAATGTAATGTGTAATGTATGTGTTAATGTTGATTCACATAAATTTTGTTATTTTTTTAGATATAATCTAACAAAAATGTATCATATGTTCACCATTTGCAATTAACTCGTTTGTTGAATGAAAATTTTGATAATGTCATAGTCCCAGGTTCAGGTTCCAATGAATATATTTTGAGAAATGTTAGTTTTTTTGAAGAGTTCATGCTGATACATTTATTATTCTACTTTTATCATATCAATATATTGTGACCTGGCATAATTTTAAAAGAAATAATTATTTATGTATATATAATTAAATGTTAACAGATTCTGATTACGACTGATATATTGGACATAGCACCACCCTCTTCCTCCCTATTAGGATATGTTCCACAAGTATTGAATATTTCACTTATGTTTTGTTATAAATTGAAGTACAAGTTTCATTAAAAAATGATTTATAGATTTATCTTATAATTTTAAAATTTTTGAATTTTATGTTTGGGGAGATTTCCATCGTCTAGGGACTTTAGCAATGGATTCGAAAATGGGGATAGGATCATCTAAACAAATTGAAAAATTTGTGTAATGATTTTTTTAATATTATGGCTTTATTCATTTTCATATGTGCACTTTAAAATTTCTAATAAATACATGTACATGTATAATTGTACAAGGCATCCACGAGGGCGCAATGCAAGATGAACACCAAAAGGGCACAATCGAGGGCGGACACCATGAGGTATTGTATGGAATTTGATTTTTTTTATAATTTTGTTTTGATGATCTTACATTCTCATTTAATTTTAAAACATTAAAATTTAATTTTAAAGTACATAATCTTATGTATATATGCAATTACGCATGTTGTGCAGGCACCCATGATTCAGAGGAGAGCACCAGGGGATTGATAGATCATATATTAGAGCGAGATTGTCTAAATTGATGCAACTTTTTATTTGACAATTTTTTAATGTTATATTTACTTTTATCATGATATAAATTTTGGAGATATTTAAAGTAAACCTGTGTATTATGAATTGATGCAACTTATTACTTGACAACTTTTTATTATATATTTTAAAATTTTGGACATATTTTGAATGTTGAACTCTTTATTATGATTTAATACATGCTAATTTTGGAGTTATGTATATTTTGCATGGTACAATTGATGTATGGTTTGATGCTTAAAGTTTGGTTTTACATATTTAAGTTCATCAATATGTATTGCAATGAAAGTAAATTTGCATTTAATACATGCTAAGTTTGGACTTTATGTACATTTTGCATGGTATAATTGATGTATGGTTTGATGCTTAACACTTAGTTTTACATATTTAAGTTCACGAATATGTAGTGCAATGAAAGTAAATTTGCATTTAATACATGCTAATTTTGGAGTTTATGTACATTTTGCATGGTACAATTGATGTATGGTTTGATGCTTAAAACTTGGTTTTACATATTTAAGTTCATGAATATATAGTGCAATGAAAGTAAATTTTCATTTAATACATGCTAATTTTGGAGTTTATCTACATTTTGCATGGTACAATTGATGTATGGTTTGATGCTTAAAACTTGGTTTTACATATTTAAGTTCATGAATATGTAGTGCAATGAAAGTAAATTTGCATTTACTTGGTATATTTTTCATTCAATCATTCCTATAATGTCAGTAGATGATTCTTAGGTTTTGTTTAAAGTTGTTTTGTCTTGACTTACTTAAAATGAATCTATTAAAATTGCAAATTACAAAATGTTGTCTGCATTTTGCATTTGAATTAATAAAGTATAATTCGATGTAGATGTCTAAAACAATGATAACTTAAAATTGCATTATAAAATATGGTACATGTACATTTCACATTCATGTATAGAAAGGCTACTATGGATGTCGGTTGATAGTTAACTTTTAATATAAAGTTCTTTGAATGCACATCTACATAAGTTAGATAAAATTGCATTATAAAACATGGTCCACAATTTGCATGATGCATGGATGGCTTGATGCTTTTAAATGTTTTACATATTTGTGATGAGTGCCAGTATTGAAACAAGAATGTTGCAACTCCTGGGGCTACCAACTTTACTTCATCAACCCAGAGTTCGTACAAACTTGGAGGTGACCGTGATGCGTACGCAAATAGATTTAATTTCCACTCTTGTCACTCTTCAACTGGGGCGATAGACCACTAAGGTTTCTCAAACCAGTGTTCTATTGACTAAAAGAAATCTGAATACCAATTGAAGAAGGGAAAATTATCCTAAATGAAAGAAAAGAAATGTTGCATATTTTAAAGAATGAAAGACTAAATTGGAAGATGCTTGTAAAGTAACACAAAATCCTCTATCTACTCATTGACACATTTTTGCTTGCAAAAGAAACCTAGTTTAACCCCATTTATCACATGTGATGATTTAAACTAACTGAGCATGGAATCTGATCTAGGGATTACTAACTGTTGCATGCATGTGCTAATTAAGAAATAAAAAGAACTCTTTTTTATTTATCTTTTCATTTTATGAATGAAAATGCTAATCTTTCCTTGTTCTTTGGCAGGGGAGATAGGTATGAAGGAAGAGGGTTAGAATAGTCTTGATGGCATGGAGGTCAGCTAGAGGCCTAATCCTAGCTTCAGTGATGATTTTTCTCAGTTTAGGCTCAAAACAGCTTTCTACAAGAAAACTATAGGATGTTCTAGTTCTCCTACAGGATCCCCCTTTTTACTACAGGAACAGGCTGAAAGATTAGGAAGTGGTTTAGAAGGTGGAATGAAGCTTGGGAAAGGTAGATAATGGGAGAATAAAGCATGAAGGGGGTGAAAACTACCCAAAGCTCAAGGAAGTATTTCAAGATGGTTGGATTTTCTCAATGGAAATGACAATTTTTGCTTATAAGACAAGAATTCAGATTGAGATTTTAATGGATTTTGGCGACATGGGTGAATACTATTTGGATGAGGCAAATGAGATGAGGTCTCCTTGTAGTGTAGAAGCTCCTTCAAAAATACACATTCTTCTCTGCATCTATACACGATTGAAACCATAAATGGGAAAGATTTATTAACTGGAAGAAAACGGAGCTATTGCCATCTAATCGCTAAGTGCACGAGTGGAAGTTCTTTGAAACCAATACATACTTAAGAGATTAAAAATGAAAATTGCAACTCATCCTAAGAGACTTAAAGACAAAGGCCTACTCATCAAGAAAACCTAGTTTATGCAGCAAGCAAGAACTCTGTTTTTAGACTATATGAAAGTGTCCCTCAATTCATGATCTCAAAAGAGAGAGATGAGGTGAAACCCACTATCATCAGCTTTTCTAAAATGCCTTTTGTCACTATGAAAAGGGGTTTTGTTTCTTCTCTTTCCAATACCATTTTTACTTCTATAGACCTGTCCTCCTCATGATTCATCCATGATGACTAGGCCATCAATTGTAAGTCCTCTAGATTCCCACACATTCAAATCTATTAGGGCCAAGTTATGTAGGTAGAATTCATATATCTTGGCTCTGTCCTCCAGGGTGCTTTGTTCACAGAGGTCAATGAACTGCCTATAGTGTTGGAAAGGTAGAGTTCCTATTTGTGCAAGGGTTTTTATCTGAAACTGAAACCATTGTTCTTTGAGGTATAAGGCATATGATTTTGTTGGAATCTTGCATTCGAGTTCCTCCATGGAAATTCTCCCTCCTTCTCTTGTAGTTTCCTCCTTAGCCATTTGTTCTCAACCTCTAGTTGAGATTTCATCACTCTTTCCATATCTCTTATTCTACTCAACTCTCTGCCCATTTATATCAACTTTTCTTCTGTATGGCCTACATCCTCTACACTTTTTGATTTAGCAATTTTCATCCAATGATGTGTCATTTCTCCCTCCTTTTCAATTTCAAAGAATAGAGGGATGCAAAAATTTTGTGGTATCACTCTGCCCCCTGATGAGCCCTAGAAATGGGTAATTATATGGGCTCATTTTGCCTCTTATTTCAACTTAATCCACCATTCTCATTATTATATTGCATGTTTTTTATTATATTTATGCTAATAGAGTGAATTGGGTTAGTCATTATGCCAAAAAGTCTAACGTATGCTTTATGCAGATCTTTGGTCAATTTTGAGACAAAATCAAAGGTTTAATGGGCATTTGGCAGCCAAATTCGAGGAAGAACAAGGGAGAGGATTTGTAGGAGGGTGTCCCCTTCATTTATGAACCCTTACCTCAAATTCTCCATGAGAAAATCAGAGCACAAGAAGCCACATTGATGATTCCAAGGGGCAGCCGAGCAAGTCAAGTAGGACTGCTGTTATCTTCAGTTCTAGGAAGCTGAGTCCTTTATTTTAGGAGGAGTGTTGGGAGTCGCTAGTTGTATAAATAGGAGGGCCTAGGTGCTCAGTAGTTTAGTTAGTTTAGTTAGATTTTAGCTATTGAACAGTTTATTTTCGCACTTTGGTGCAGCTCTGCATTCAGCTCATTTTCAAGCTCTTTCTGTAGACAATTTGTGATATGACTATTATTTTTTGAGCAATGAAGATGAATCTAGATTTGAACCAGCACTAATATTTCTAAGGGGGCTATAGCTCTTGGGGTTGAGCCCAACCCAAGTGCCCAGTACCTCCTTCTTGTATTTATATGTGTTTTCTTGCATTCATGAAATAATTTCTATTGTTTAGATTAAATCTTGCTTTGTTACTTAGGTTGTTTTTGATGATTAGAGTAGTTGTTCTAATTTCAAGATTGATTAGTTAGTTTGTTGCAGTAATAAAAGAAGATTCACAAAAAGACCACCAAGCAAGCCTTGATCTCCTTTCTCCCTTTGTGGGACCAGGAATTGAGACCAAGGCACTCTTGCTGCCACCAAAACACTGTTTTTTCTTACCAATGCAAATGCTAGTGAGAGATTTCGAGTTGGAGAAATAAATTTTAGTTGTATATACATGATTAGATCTGTTCTTGTTCAATTTCTATGGTTTTCTTGCATCATTTCTTGTCCATAAAGTTATGTTCAACACTTTTCTGGTTTTTAGGGCAGAATTAGGATAAATTAGGTAAAACTCTGTTTTTTAATTCTCCTTGAATAAGTTTTTAGAAGAAGGTGTGTAGCTCACTCGAATACCATTCTAGCTTATCATCCTTTTATCACTCAACCTGCTCTAGTCCATCTCTCAAAGTTTCCTCCACTCATTCGCCACACTTTCCCAAACAGCCCTAATTTCTACGTTTTTTGTGAAAAATAGTTTCCTTATCTTTTGAACAACTCCAACCATCTCCCTCATCTTTGATCTTCATTGGCAGAGTCTTAGACCCTCTAACACCCTCACCCAACCTTCATTTCCTGTTTCACACCATTTTTCCTCCTCCAACCCTTCAAAAATCACTTTCGGCCTGCTCCTGTAGAACTTCCTGTAGAATTTCTTGTAGATCCCCTGTAGACTTCCTGTAGAAGTTCATGCGAGCGATTTCTAGAAGTCTAATTGCAATGGAAATTTCCAGAAGGATGCTAGGGACTATTTAGGTCCTCTCCACACCTTCCCAACTTCCTGCAAAAGCCAACTCCATCTCCCTTTACTGCCAAGCCTCTGCACAGTCACAAATAGTTAAAACACAAGCATAATAATTCTGCATAAAATTGCTCAAAGGTACAAAAAGATGATTTTTCCACATTTTCCCTCAGAAGTAGCTTGAATACATGCATTTTACCTTTTCAATAGTCAATGGCATTCATTTTAGTAGTTTCCTTTATTTTTCTTGCAAAAGTAGGGTTAGTGGGTAAAACTAGGGTTTGCTAAGGTTTTCATTTCCTTTCAGTTTTCATCTCCTTTCTGCAAATAGAATAGCCTCCTTTGAGTTAGCTTTTTTCCATCACAACTAAAAGCTTCTTCTGGGAACTCATAGAATTTGGCTTAAGCTCCTAGCGAACTTGTGCCAGCTGATCAAGTGACGGCCTGCAGTAATAACTAGTACTTGTGTATACAACATCATCGCTTCCAAGTTTGTTACAAACTACCGGGTTGATAAAAGTAAAATAGGGAGTCCTAGGAGTTGCATCATCATTGCTGCAATACTAGAGCTCACCATATTTTTGGCGCCATTGCCGGGGAAGTGTCAGAGTATTTTGTGATTACTGTTTTTCTTCTATTTTCTACTGCAACCTTCTGCTAAGTAGTTTATTTGAGCAAGAGTAGAGTATTTGTTTCATTTCAATTCTGCAACTTCATTTCAGCAAGCGTAAATTAGACATTTCCTGCTTTCATTTCCATTCTGCAATTTCATTTCATCAAGCGTAAATTAGACATTTTCTGCTTTCATTTCAATTCCGCAATTTCATTTCAGCAAGCGTAAATTAGGCATTTCCTGTTTTCATTTCAATTCTGCAATTTCATTTCAGCAAAATAGATTAGTCATTTCCTACTTTCATTTCAATTCTGCAATTTTGTTTCAGCAAAATAGATTAGTCATTTCTTGTTTTCATTTCAATTCTGCAATTTCATTTAAGCAAAATAGATTAGTCATTTCCTGCTTTCATTTCAATTCTGCAATTTTCATTTCAGCAAGGTTTATTTTAGTTAGTTGCAATTTTTTGTTCAATCAATTTTAGTTTTGTAGGTACAAGCAAAAAAAAACAAAAATCAACCAAAAAGATTTCCTTTCATGCCTCGTAGGAGTAGAGATAATTCAGAAAAATGTTTGCACAACACCCCCACTGCTTCACACAGCCAACCTTCTCTCTTCTTCGGTGGCTGCAATCAAGAAACACCCTTAGGTAATAGCTAGACATATTTGAAGAACCTAGGGAAGAAGAAGAAGAAAACATTCCTCTAGGGCCCATGGCTGAAAACAGAAATATTGGGAGTAGTACATTTTCTTCCAACTCATCCCTTAAAGATGAATGTGAAAATATGCTGGAAGATTTCAAGAGCGAGATGAGGAAGATGCTTGCCATGCAAATGGATACCTTACAGATCCAAAGGAAGCAAGAGGAAGCCGAGAGGGCTTTGGACATCTTTTTTCCTAGGTGCACTAAAAAGCATCCTAGGAATGAATGTCCATTGCACTCCATAGAAGTGTGTTTTGTCTATGAAGAAGACCATCCTATGAATCAGTGCTCTTCCTTGGCTGGAATTAAAGCTTCATATCAGAGGGCCAAAGGAACCATTGAACCACTCTATTTCATGAACCAAAGGAGGCCACATGGACCCAGACCTTACCAGCAGGGAATTCAAGCGACATCCTAGACCTATTATAACCCCAATCAAGCCACTTCCATGCCTTCTTGGGGTCCCCCTGCTCATCCTTCCTGGTCCACACCCCCTCCTTGGTCGTATCCATCTCAATACCATGCTCCTCCAGTTGCTCATTCATTTCACTCTTATGCTCAGCCACAGCCTCAGTGGAATGCACCTCATCAGGGGTGGAGGCCCTAGTACAAATATCTTCCCGCTCCTTTGCCTCCACCACCTGCTCAACTGCAACCATTACCTCCTGCTCCACCAAGGCAATCCCAATTACCGGCTCAACTGAACCCAAACCCAAATAACAGACAGGCCTAGCAAGTATATAGTGGGAAACCACCATTTCCAAACCCGTACATTGAAGTAGCTCAACCCAATTGCAAAGCTGAGGTACAACACTTCCAAACAACTCCTCTTGAGCTCAGTGATATTTACCATAGCTCAGGAAGAGTATTGCAAAAAAGAGATTATATTTATATCATTGAAGGACCACATCCAGCAGAAGAAGATGCAAAAGAGAAGGTCAAAGAACCATTTGCTACACTTGATAAAGAAAAGACAATAGAATCAAATATCGAGAGAGCTCCCTCATGGTTACCATCAAATCCTCCATGTATTCAAGAGAAGAATCAACAAAAAGAGGAAGATATGAAGGTCATGGTAGAAGAAGACATGAAGAATGATCCAAATCAATAGAAAGGCCAAGAACATCACAACTATATTGAGATATGGTTCCAGACGATCACTAAGGTGCAGCATCACTCTCTTCCTCAACTATGCTTGATCCCTTCAAAGTCAAATCATTTGGTCTCTGAAATCTAGATACCTATCAAAGCATGCATTTCAAGCCTCCACATCATTTTGTCTATCATCTCGATGTGCACATGGCTCCATTGGAAGTATTCTTATACTTGAAAAGGATTTTGTTTTTCAAGTAGGGTAGGGTAGAGAAAAAAAAAGAGAAAAAAAGGAAAAAATGAAAAATGAGAGAAAAATAAAAATCTAAGGTGAAAACATCCTTAGAGGCGCTGAAGATTGGCTCATTGACTGAAAACCTCCATGAAGCAGTTAATGGGTTAGAAAGAAGAGAAAAGAAAAATAGAATAATATCCTTGTTTGAAAACCTCCCTTGGAGGTGCCCAAGGCAAGCAGTTAGGGTGAAAACCTCCTTGAGGCACCCTAGTTGTTTTCAAAAAAAAAAAGAAAAAGGAAAAAATGAATTTGTAGTTATACTGCAGGTTTGCAGGACTTCAGGAAGTAGCATCAGGTGCCAAGAAAGCTCTGAAAGCAATAACATCACCTATCCTACCTTCCCTCACCCTTCTCCATCATTTTTGACATTCTTTCCACCTCACTGTGCTTCTTTTCTGAAAACTGTGTTTTCTACAGGAGGCTCCTGTAGAAATTACAGAGAGCTAAAAATGGACTTCAAAAGCAGTTTGGGGAATAGGGAAGCTTCATAAAGGGTTTACAAATCCCCTTGCAATCTTCAAACCTCTCTCCCATCAAGTCCAAGTCTACATTACAGCCCAAGCTCATTTTTTCTTATTGCACAAAAACTGCAGAATGCTCTGATACAAAAATACATAGAGCAGAAATTTTTTTTTTCCCTAACGTGAAAACCGTGCATCCATTTTAAAAATTGTTTCATGGTGAGTTGTATAGGGATGATGGTAACATGCCCAAGCAATTTTAGCTAATTCCAATGCACGGTTTCCAAGAAATCAGCCTCCATCACCTTCAACCATTTTTGCATTTTCTCCATATCCATGCATCCATTTAAAAACCTGTTTCATGGGGATATGTATATAGGTGATAGTAATCTGCCCAAGCAATTTCAGCTAATTCCAGTCCACGGTTTCCAAGAAATTAACCTCTACCACCTTCAACCATTTTCAATTTCTCTCGAAATACATGCATCCATTGACCCAATTTTTCTATGGGAGGTGCATAATGATGATGGAAACATGCTCAAAAAATTTCAGGTCAATCCAGTCTACCGTTTGGGAGCCATGGACAAAAAAAGTCATTTTCTTGCAAAAATCTAGCATCAGTAGCATGAGGGTGCAAATCTGAATGCTGAAGCAGACTCCTGAAGATCAAATCCAGCCAGAAAGGAACCAACACAAAGCACAGCCAGATATTAGCAACCAGACAAGCATGCATCCATAGAAACAAAGGCATGCAGTAGCAGGAAATGCCACAACACCTCACAACAAACGCATTCGACTTCTAGGTAAGTGACTAAATCCATTCCTCTATTGTATGAATGTAATTTAAAAACTGCATGGACAGTGAGATGGTTGTGATCAAATGAGATTGGTGGCCAACTGACTGGCCACCCTCGTCCAGTTCAGACAGCACCTCGTCTAGTTCTACAGTGCTCAGCCAGAAATCATACAACACACTTGTCTAGTCTGTTATCACTCAGGTTGTCCCCCAGGTCGGAGTAAAGGGATACGGCCGGGGTAACCACAAACCAACTTTGGATTGCAGGTTCTAGCCCACTTGTAGTCAGAGAGGGCTCTCTCTTTATGATTTAGCTTTGTTGATGATGATTTTAGGCTAGCTATTGAGTTCAGGGATTTTTGTTTGTGTTTTGTTTGTGTTTTGGTGGGAAAATTGATGTTTTCAAGTAAAGAGGCAAGTGTAGTGTGAAAGTTTCAAACCATTGGGCATGGAGTCAAGAAAGTAAGACTGCTGGTGCGTTTTCTTGGTCACAAGAGGAATAAGGAGCAAGGTAGCTGCATATGGGACAATTTTCCAAATTTAAAGGATGGAAAGAATGCTAAGGAAGGAGAGGCAATTAAGAATCTCTCAGTCAGCTTAACAGAGGAAAGTGGATGATCTCTATCTAAGGGCAGTAAAGAATCCTTAGATAACTGTCAAACACATGTGAAGAAGAGTAAATATGAGCCACAAGGAATTCATATTCATGTCCAGTTCATTTCATATGAAAAAACATAAAGAAATAGCAGAAACTGAGCCTAGAGTGCAGTTAAACAAGTTCTAAGCTAATCTTTCTTTTTGCTATTTGGATGGTGAAAAAATGAAAACAAAGGTAAGAGGCACTTATTGATTCATGTTGCAGCACAAGAATTCCATCATTTAGTCTCTAGAGACCAGTAACAACAGATCAAACAGTCATTATTCCAGTCTCTTCAGCAATCTTTGATTAAAGAAAAGTATCAGACATACATTGCGAGTCTCTAATGAAAAGTTATCAATTAACCAACCCTTGAAACAATACAGTGGGTGGTATATATAGGGAAGATTCTCCAAAATTGTTTATTACAGCTATGACCTAAGCAGGTCTGAATGTAAATGATTACTCTAACCTAAACTTATAAATGCAAAAAATATCTATGTGCTGCACTGAGGGCAGCCATATCAGAACTGAATCAATGCGTTGTCCTCGGTGGCTTGGTGCAGTGCTTCTGCAATAACTGAGCATGGACTTCTACTCCATTGTAGTTCGGTGGCTTTAAGTGCTTTAACTATGATTTGAGAGCTGGGATGGGCTTACACCTCTTGACTTGACTCTGCTGGAGGCCAATTAATGCTGACCTGCCTTGGGAACTGAAGATTTCCATTAAAAAATTAACTGATACTCTTTGTCGCTTCATCTCTCCTTTGATACTCTTTGACAAATGAATTGGGCTAGTTTCTCTCTCACTGCGGGTCAAATCAAAACTTAATCGCCACTGTTCGGCCCTCTGCTTTCTTTAGAATTGTATTTTGTTCATCTCTGCATGCCTCACAAAGAAAAACGGGTCATTCGGTGCCTTTTGGGCTTGCTGGGGGCTGCGCAATGAGGGATTTTCCATTTCAGCCCTTTTCCCGTAGCCATGCGCGATTAGCGCTATGAAAAACTGCCTTGGAATTTGAATATGGGCCTCCTAAGCACGATTTTCGCCTTTCGCCTCAAAATTGATGATGACGTCAGCATGACGTCAGCGAGTGGGACCATGGTACAGTGGATGGCGTGGCAGGGTGATGTTAGCAGGGTGATGTCAGCATGTACGGTTGATGACATGGCAAGGGTGACTCGGTAGAGGGCCGACGTGTGCAGATGACATGGTGAAGGTGACTTGGCAGACCCGTGGAACCGGACAAGCAACATGGGGCGCGTGTACAGAGGGCGGAAAGCGGTTTCATCGGACCGCTTTCTATATGGGGGCGGTATCCGTCAGAGCCCCTCCGATGCAATAGGAAGTGGACAAGTGTCTTTGGGTACGGTGAAAAAACCGCCTCGCTCTCGGAAGCTAACGACCGAGCAGCGGGGCGCCTCCGAAAACGCCGAGAGCCGTCGGATGGGGAGGGCCCAATCCGACGGTGGACGGAGCGCGGTGCTGGTGGGAGAATAATGGACGGGTGCGCGAATATGCAAATCTTCATATGGCGCGGCGGGGGGGTTTAGAACTTAGGAAATGTGGGTTATGGGGTTGTTTAATGAGCGGGGTTAATGTTTTATGCACACAACTTTAGGTTAAGGGCGGAAAAGAGGGTTTTTTCAGGGCTAGGTTTAGGGAAAAAAGTTGTTAGCATGACCAGGTGTCACACTAACTCCTGTTAGGACGCAGATGGGTTCATGATAGTCCCAGGTGGACTATTATGTCCCAGAACTGATAAATACATAGCTATAGTGCTAGAGGGTGGGGTATGTATATAGGGGAGTTATTTAGTATAGATTTAGTAGGGGAGGGGGAAATAGATAGGGGGCTATATAATATAGTCAAGAGTTAATATGGAGATGATGAGAAAGCGCTAAGGTAAGGAACCTTAGGCCATTTTGGGGGAATAGGAATTTGTAATAGAAGAATGGAAATCCTTGAGTAAAGTAGATCTTCACCAAGGCCAATGATGTGGAAAATGATGACGAAGAGGCATCAAGCAGATCTTGACCTCTTTGGGAAAATTAGTGAGTGATTTGGGGAATAAGAATGAACAGGGGAGTTAGTTATGTCCAGCTTGACTTCCTCCAGATGAAAACTGCATCATGTTTGTGATCTGAAAAGATATAACACTTAGAAACAAAAAATTGATCATGAATCATCATTCTGCAACCTCAAAAACTACCTACCCAGCCTACCATCCTGACATTTTTTCTTCTCTTTGGTTTGGGTGCACTTAGACTTGCAGACGCAGCTTTACAAATTTTTCTTTTTTCTGTTATCCTATCTAAGTCTACACTTATTTCTACCAAGGGCCCAGATTAAGCATTTGGGCTCCTTTGATTCTCTACCTATCTACAAATCTGCCAAGATTAAACTGTTTGGACAAATATCATTCTCTATATTCTAAGACAGGAAATTGAAACCTAGGGAGACTAAGGTTAAGCTGTTTGGCCCTCCCTTTTATAGGAAAAAAATGGTTGAGTCATCAAAATTGGAATTCAGCAGTGGCATTTGGATTGGCAAACTTTCACAGTGTCTTCTTTAACCTCTTTTTGGAAATATGGAACACTGCATCATGCAAAGTATGACATATTTGACATGTAAAAATGTCAATCATGAAAAATGAACACCTGTCGCAACAGGAGGCTAATAGTGGCTCCACTTGGGAATGGCTTTTCCTTGTGAAAAGTCAAGAACAGCAGGTCAGACTACCTTGATCCTCTGTGGTTGCTGTGGATTGAAGGAACTTCTTTATGCTGGCTGTTAGATAATTAAAACTCTGTAATATAAACAACCTCCTCCTCAACTGAAATATTGTGAAATGCATAGCACTGCCTGCTTTCATCTGCGTGCTTGCTATTATGTAGAATGTTTCTTGAGCATTTCCTTTGAAACATTTTCAAAACATGGATCAAAACTGATATGTTTGCTTCACTTTGCTTTGGCCAAGGGTGCTGATATGAACTGAGATACTGCTTTGTTTTGCTACCTCTGACTGAAGATTACCAACAACTTCCCTTCATCATGAGTTGCTTGATGTCACTGTGTCATTCTTGCTGTTTTGTTGAGGTTAGTGCAGGGACAGAGCTTTTAAACTGGAGCACTTGTATTGGCTGTGTCTTCTCAAAATTTACTATTGCTCCCTTGACAATGGGTTTGCTTATATAAAAAAAAAATGAGAACAAAGTTCTGATATATACAAATATCACTGTACAAAAGATATATACAAAGCTGCACTGTGTCCCTTAAAAGGGATCATGGTAATGGTTTAACATACGACCATTGACAGGGCCTTCTTCAACAGAACAATCCCCTACAGACTTGAGAAAATAAGTGTTATTTCCCTGAACAACAGAAATAACGAATGGTCCCTTCCATAAAAAATCAAACTTGGCATGTTTACCTTTGTCTTCTCTTCGTGAGTCCCACCTTAGAACTTTGTCACCAATGTAGAAATCCTCAGCTTTAACTCTCTTATCAAACATCTTTTTGACTTTTTCTTGCAAAATTTGAGCTCTGTCATAAACTTTTTCTCTGGTTTGCTGAAGATGAATGGTCTGATTTATCCTTCTTTGAATGTCATTTGGTTCAGCCTAAATTTCCTGTAACAGTCTGATAATAGGAATGCCCAAGGATGATGGGAATTTGGCCTCCATGCCATATACCAGCTCATAAGGGCTCATTCCAATGGATTTCTTGCTTGAAAGTCTGTCTGCCCATAGGGCATTTACCAGCTTTTTGTGCCAGTTCTTCTTGTTCTCTTCCAGCACTTTCTTTATGATGTTGATGAGGCTCTTGTTGGATGATTTGGCCAAGCTATTGCCTTGAGGGTAATAGGTTGTAGAGTGGCCCAAGGTAATATGAAATTTGTGGCAAAAACTAACCATCTTTTTGGATTTAAAGGCAGCAGCGTTGTCAGTGATGATTTTCTCAGGGCAGCCAAATCTAGAAAGGATGTTGCATTCAAGGAATTGGATAATGACGGTGTCATTGGATTGCCTGAAGGGAATGGCTTCGACCCACTTGGTGAAATAGTCGGTGGCTGTTAGGATCCATTTGTGCTGGCCTGAGGAAGAGGGATGGATTTTTCCAATGAAGTCAAGACCCCATTGTTGAAAAGGCTTCTCGGTAGAGATGGGTTTCAGGGGCAAAGGTAATAGCTTTCTCTTGCCCTCAAAGATTTGGCATTTGTGGCATGACATGGTAAACTTCTTTACATCTGCAAAAAGAGAGGGCCAATAAAAACCAGCCCTTAAAATTTTATCAGCAGTGGACTTCCAATATAGATGTCGTCCACAGTCACCTGCATGGAATTCTTTCATGACATTGTTAGTTTCGTTCATGGTTAAACAGTCAAGCAATATACCTTCATGATTTCTCCAGAATAATGCACCATGTATGAGACAAAACTTTAAAGCTTTCATTTTCAAAAATCTTTTCTTAGTTCTGGACAATCCTAGGGGAGCAAATAGGTTTAACAGTACAAAACATATATCAGCATACCAGGGAGATTGCAAAAAGGTCTCACTGATCTGTGGAGTCGCCAGCTCCTGTTCATTGTCCAGTTGGCTAATGTCTAAGGCTTGAAAGTTTGTTTCGAACATCAGTTTGGCTAAACCTTGTCCCTTTATCAGCTTGGTTGGTTTTATTTCTATGTCATACTCAAGGATGTTTGCTATCTACTTGCCTCTTTTGCCTTCTAGTCCCTCTTGGGTCAATATGTCTTTTATAGCAGCGTGTGGGACATAGGCAATCACATGGGAATATAAAATGTACACTCTGAAATCCTTGATGGCCTTAACAAGTGCATAGGCCTGCTTTTCCATGATTGGGTACTTCAAAGGGGCATCTCTTAAAGCTCGGCTGAAAAATGCAATCGGCTTTTCAGCTCCCTGCTCATCCTTTTGCAAAAGGACAACAACTATAGTATGATCAGATGCAAAAGAAAAAATGATAAAATCTTTGTCAAATTGTGGGCTGGTGAGGACAGGGGTTTGTGTTAAGGCAGATTTGATACTCTCAAATGCATGTTTGGTTTCAAGAGACCATTTTACCTTGGCATCTTTTTTTAACATATTGCTTAACAGTTGTATCAGTTCAGCTAGATTTGGAATAAATCTTCTTAGGAAGTTGACTTTCCCAAGGAATGCTTGTAGCTCTTTTATGTTTCTTGGATATGGGATTTGGAGGATGGCTTGGATTCTTTCAGGATCAATTCTAATCCCATCTTTTGATATGATGTGACCGAGTAATTTGCCTTCTTCAAGGCCAAATAGAGACTTCTTGGGATTCAAGGAAATGCCATATTTCCTGCATGTGATGAATATTTGCCTAAGATGATTGAGGTGCTCTTCATCAGATTTGGAAAACGGGGTTAGGTAATCAAGATAGACAACTAGGAAGTCATGTATTTCTTTGGAAAAAGCAATATCCATTTCTCTTTGAAAGGTTGCACCAGCGTTTTTAAGTCCGAATGGCATCTTAACATACTTAAATGTTCCCCAGGGTGTGGTAAAGGCTGTCTTGTCTTGGTCATCCAGGTGAACAAGTATTTGATTGAAACCTGAAAAGCCATCTAGCAAAGAGATTCTAGATGACCCCACTACTCTTTGTAAGATGTGGTCCATTTTAGGCAAAGGATAGTGGTCCTTTAGGGAGACTTGGTTTAAATTTCTTAGATCTACACAAAGTCTAATCTCACCTGTCTTTTCTCTTGTAGGAACTAGGTTGGATACCCATTCAGAAAATATGATGGGTGCTATTATGCCTGCTTCAAACATCCTCTTTACTTCTTTCTCAATCATGGGAGGAAGCATAGGGTTAATTCTCTTAAGTTTCTATTTGAAAAGTTTATGGTTTGGTTTTAAGGGAATTGTGTGTTGGATCACCGAGGTGTCATAAGATTTCAAATCTTCATAACTCCAAGCAAATACATCTTGGAATTCTTTGAACAAATCAATGTACTTGGGCTTTTGATCAGGTGGTAAATTTCTGGACAATTTGATCATCTTGGGATTCTCTGCTGTCCCAATGTTGTGTTCTTCTATAGTAGTGTTCAATGGTTGCAATTTTGGCTTTCTGGGAACATCATTGGCGTCAAACATGTCTTCTAATGGGGTTAGGCCAGCAGGCAGAAAATTATCCTTCAGGTCAATGATTTCTGCCTCTGTTTTGGCAATTTCCTCCAAATGTATTTGTTTCAGCTGTTCTATGTTTGTTTTGTCAAAAATAGTGGGGTTTAGGATTTGTTTGGCTATTGTAGTTGTTACAACCTGCTGGTTTTCATTTGTTTACTGTTGGACATCGTTCATAGCATCCATGTCAATGTTGATATTAGAGAACTCATGCTCAAGGGTGAGGAAATTGTTGATCTGGGCGTCATTTTCAAACACTTGCCAATCTTTCACGTTGTTTGGGACAGTGGGCCTATGTTTTATTTCGGCTGTGAAGTGATGGTTTGGGTCAAAAGGAAGCTTGCATGTACTAGCAAAGGTGGCTAGGCTGTGTGCATGAATGTTATGCTCTCTTGAAATTTTGGCCAGTTTGAATTCAGTAAATGCATTGAGTATATTAGTGGCAGCAGTCCTATAGGCCCTCATTCTATTGTCATTGGTTACAAAGTTACCTTTCATCTGCTGTATGACTAGGTCAGAATCTCCTAAAATAGACACGTTTGCAGCTCCTAGAGCTTTGAGCAGTTTAAGGCCTAACAGCAGAGCCTCATACTCTGCCATGTTGTTTGTGCATTTAAAGTTCAGTCTGTAGGCATGACCTTCCGCATGGTTATCATGTGTATTGTGAATCCACACACTTGCCCCTGCTCCTAACTTGTTGACAGAGCCATCAAACTATAAATACCATGTGATTTCTTGCTTGTGGTTTGTGCCAAGAGTTTCAGCTATGTTAGGATTGGGCAGAGTTGAAATTTCTGTTTGGGGAGTTTCTTCTATCATGCTGGTTGCACTAATTGTTGTGACAGTCTCATGGGTATATGCAACCGATTATTCATTGATTTGTGCTTGTTGTTCTAGAGCCAACGACTCATCATCAGTTAGAGAATTTGTATTATCATTAAACAAAATAAATGAATCCATATCAGAATGGATTGAGTAAATGGGAAAATTTTCAAGATTACTCTCACTACTCACCGCATATTTCATGAGGGTTTCTCTGTACAGTCTCTTTGGTTGCCCAAAGACCGAAATAGTAGCATAGGAGAGGTCTAGTTGAAGGGATCCTTGGAGATTTGCTCCCCATGATCTTGATAGGAGCATACCATATGTTGGTGGGATGTCAGCCACTACTATGTCCATGAGGATGGTCTTATTGGGATATTGGACTAAGCAGACACACAAGTCTTTGATGAGGCCTAAACACTTGACTTGACTTGTTTCAAATGAGTACAAATCTTTGTAGGGTCTTGTAACATCAAGGTTCAGCTTTTCCATAACTGCTTTGGGCATCAGATTGTGTGATGCTCCTGAGTCAAACATAGCGTTGTGCAGAACTTTGTCATGTATATGCAAACTGACATAAAAGGGTGGAATAGGTCCATATGTTGATTTTCCATTAACTTCTAGGCCAAACAACAGTTCAGGGGTATCATCCAGGACATTCACATCATCCTTATTCTCTAGGATTTGAAGTGATCTTTGAATTTGTTGCCTATATACATCATGTTTGGAAAGTTCTGAGAGGGGGATGGATATCTTCAACTTGGCTATTTCTGCCTCTAAATTAAATGGCTTTTCCAATGGAGTCTTGGTATTGATGCTGATATTTTTTTCTGTTTCATTTGAATTATCAGCGTTTTGCTCTTTTTTATCAATGTTATGGGAATTGATTACTTGTGGTTTTTCAACTTCAGGAAGGCCTTTTGGAGCATTGTTCGAGTTTTGCTCAGAGGAAGAAAGTGGCAAAAACTGATCTACAAAAGTCTGCATTTCTGTAATGTCTTATACAGTTACTTAATGCGGATTTGGGACAGTTGTATCAGTTGGTTCTGTTATGACAGCCTTGCTCTTAATCTTGTTGGGCTGTTTGCCATCCTTTATTTTGTTAGGTTCAGAAATGTCAATGGTTCTAGTTCTCAGCTTGTATTGTTTGTGTACTTCGTACACAGCAGTATCATATCCTTGTTTAAAGTCAAAAGACTCGCCAGACTTAGTCTGAAATTGACTAAAGTTATATTCATCTTGGTCTTCTTGGCTCAGAAAAGTCTGATGCTCACCCTTTAGATCCATCAGATTCATATGAGTGTCTTCTGTTTGCTCATTGGATGTAGATCCTTCAACATAATTATCTTGAAAAGGGGGTCTTATGTCATGGTCTAGGCTTGACCTACCAACATTTGTGTTCTGCGTTTTCCTAAAATTTGGGTTCCTTATGGTATTGGACTGTTGCCCTTCCCATGATGATCTTCTCTCAACATTTTCTACTCTTTCTCCCAGCCTTTGTAGGCCACTGATAATCGCATCAAGCTTGTGATCAAAGGCTGAGGGTTCTTCTTTAAAGGTGGTTCTTCTTTCCATTTTGGCTCTGTTTCTTTTGGAAATTAGGTTGGCCTCTACGCTGATAGCAACATTTTGCATATCTGCAAGGGTCTGAGGAGCTCTTTCTTTTAACTGGTATGCCATATTTGGATCGAATCCATCAGGAAATTTATACAAGGCAAGGTCAGGTGGGGGTCTTAAGTTCTGTGGTATTGCATTATAGACATTGTTGAACCTTGCACAGTACTCCAAGACAGTCTCCTGAGGACCTCTTTTAATTGTATCATATTCAGCTAGTATGTGCAAGGGGTCTTTCTTTTTCTCCCATCTGTTGGTAAAGGATTGGTAAAGCTCATCTGGAGTAGTTATGGAATTTGCAACAAGTGATCTAAACCAAGTTCTTATATCACCGGTTAAACTTTGAACAAAAATTCTCATTCTCACGCTATCATCATTTATCTCGTAGTTTTCAAAATAGTCTTGCATCTTTTTGGTATGCTGAAGGGCTGTGAAAGGACCGGTACTATCAAAATAGGTAATTTTAGATTGGTACTCCTGAGGTAAAGCCCCGGGATTAGCAGGCAATTGCAAGGGTGAATATCTATTAGACATATTGGCAGGGATAAGTGGGACGACCGGGATAACAGGGATAACAGGAGTAACTGAAGTAACTGGAACAACAGTTCTAGTTTTTGTAGTATGTGCAGTGAATGGAGGTGTGGATGGAGTACTTTGAGATGTGGATGATGAATAAGGGGAAGTAGGGGTTGAACGAAATAAAACTTTAACAGGGGTTGGAACACAACTCGGAGGAGTTGCTTCAAGACTCAAATCAGCAAAATCTTGTCTTTGCTCTTGCTTCCTGAGGATCTTTGGGATTAGGTTCGGATTTTCAAAAATAGCTGGAGGGTCTGGATCTGGATTTGACCTTGTATATCGTGGATTCTTCTTGGGAGACAGTTTCCGAACGTTGTTTTTTGGTATTTTTATGGGAATATTTTTGAAATTGGTAAGGAACTGTGAGATTTTGAAATGGCTGTGTATAGCTTCAAAACTAGCATGAAGATTGACTGAAGCAACTTTTATTTGCTTCTGTTAATGTAAAAAAGGAACAGTTTCAAAGGCTTCCTGGCTAACATTCAGGGTTCATCCGTATTTTTAAGGGATATACAACAATTAGAAAATCGATTCGCTTAGTGGATTTTTCCAACCTTCTGGGTGAAATTAACTGAGGATGATCCCCAGTGAAGTCGCCATTATGTTATCACTCAGGTTGTCCCCCAGGCCGGAGTAAAGGGATATGGCCGAGGTAACCACAAACCAACTTTGGACTGCAGGTTCTAGCCCACTTGCAGTTAGAGAGGGCTCTCTCTTTATGATTTAGCTTTGTTGATGATGATTTTAGGCTAGCTATTGAGTTCAGGGTTTTTTGTTTGTGTTTTATTTGTGTTTTGGTGGGAAAATTGATGTTTTCAAGTAAAGAGGCAAGTGTAGTGTGAAAGTTTCAAACCATTGGGCATGGAGTCAAGGAAGTAAGACTGCTTGTGCGTTTTCTTGGTCACAAGAGGAATAAGGAGCAATGTAGCTACATATGGGACAATTTTCCAAATTTAAAGGATGGAAATAATGCTAAGGAAGGAGAGGAAATTAAGAATCTCTCAATCAGCTTAACAGAGGAAAGTGGATCATCTCTATCTAAGGGCAGTAAAGAATCCTTAGATAACTGTCAAACACATGTGAAGAAGAGTAAATATGAGCCACAAGGAATTCATATTCATGTCCAGTTCATTTCAGATAAAAAAACATAAAGAAATAGCATAAACTGAGCCTAGAGTGCAGTTAAACAAGTTCTAAGCTAATCTTTCTTTTTGCTATTTGGATGGTGAAAAAATGAAAATAGAGGTAAGAGGCACTTATTGATTCATGTTGCAGCACAAGAATTCCATCATTCAGTCTCTAGAGACCAGTAACAACAGATCAGGAAGTCATTATTCCAGTCTCTTCAGCAATCTTTGATTAAAGAAAAGTATCAGACATACAGTGCGAGTCTCTAATGAAAAGTTATCAATTAACCAACCCTTGAAACAATACAGTGGGTGGTATATATAGGGAATATTCTCCAAAATTGTTTATTACAGTTGTGACCTAAGCAGGTCTGAAAGTAAATGATTACTCTAACCTAAACTTATAAATGCAAAAAATATCTATGCGCTGCACTGAGGGCAGCCGTATCAAAACTGAATCAATGCGTTGTCCTCGGTGGCTTGGTGCAATGCTTCTGCAATAACTGAGCATGGACTTCTGCTCCATTATAGATCGATGGCTTTAAGTGCTTTAACTGTGATTTGAGAGTTGGGATGGGCTTACACCTCCTGACTTGACTCTGCTGGAGGCCAATTAATGCTGACCTGCCTTGGGAACTAAAGATTTCCATTAAAAAATTAATTGATACTCCTTGCTGCTTCATCTCTCCTCTGATACTCTTTGACAAATGAATTGGGCTGGTTTCTCTCTTGCTGCGGGTCAAATCAAAACTTAATGGATGTTGTTCGGCCCTCTGCTTTCTTTAGAATTGTCTTTTGTTCATCTCTGCATGCCTCGCGAAGAAAAACGGGTCATTTGGTGCCTTTTGGGCTTGCTGGGGGCTGCGCAATGAGGGATCTTCCATTTCGGCCCTTTTCCCGTAGCCATGCGCGATTAGCGCTAGGCACTAATCGTCCATGAAAAACTGCCTCAGAATTTGAATCCAGGCCTCCTAAGCACGATTTTCGCCTTTCGCCTCAAAATTGATGATGACATCAGCATGACGTCAGCGGGTGGGACCATGGTACGGCGAATGATGTTGCAGGGTGATGTTAGTAGGGTGACGTCAGCATGTACGGTTGATGACATGGCAAGGGTGACTCAGCAGAGGCCCGACGTGTGCAGATGATGTGGTGAAGGTGACTTGGCAGACCCTTGGAACCGGACAGGCAACATGGGGCGCACGTACAGAGGGCGGAAAGTGGTTTCATCGGACCGCTTTCTGTACGGGGGCGGTATCCGTCAGAGCCCCTCCGATGCAATAGGAAGTCGACAAGTGTCTTTGGGTACGACGGAAAAACCGCCTCGATATCGGAAGCTAACGACCGAGCAGCGGGGCGCCTCCGAAAACGCTGAGAGCCGTCGGATGGTGAGGGCCTGATCCGACGATGGACGGAGCGCGGAGCTGGCAAGAGAATAATGGACGGGCGCGCGAATATGCGAATCTTCATACGATGTGGTGGGGGGGTTTAGAACTTAGGAAATGTGGGTTATGGGGTTGTTTAACGAGCGGGGTTAATGTTTTATGCACACAACTTTAGGTTAAGGGCGGAAAAGAGGGTTTTTTCAGGGCTAGGGTTAGGGAGAAAGGTTGTTAGCATGACCAGGTGTCACACTAATTCCTGTTAGGATGCGGATGGGTTCATAATAGTCCCAGGTGGAATATTATGTCCCAGAACTGATAAATACATAGCTATAGTGCTAGAGGGTGGGGTATGTATATAGGGGAGTTATTTAGTATAGATTTAGTAGGGGAGGGGGAAATAGATAGGGGGCTATATAATATAGTCAGGAGTTAATATGGAGATGATGAGAAAGCGCTAAGGTAAGGAACCTTAGGCCATTTTTTGGGAATAGGACTTTGTAATAGAAGAATGGAAATCCTTGAGTAAAGTAAATCTTCACCAAGGCCAATGATGTGGAAAATGATGACTAAGAGGCATCAAGCAGATCTTGACCTCTTTGGGAAAATTAGTGAGTGATTTGGGGAATAAGAATGAACAGGGGAGTTAGTTATGTCCAGCTTGACTTCCTCCAGATGAAAACTGCATCATGGCTGTGATCTGAAAAGATATAACACTTAGAAACACAAAATTGATCATGAATCATCATTATGCAACCTCAAAAACTACCTACCCAGCCTACCATCCTGACATTTTTTCTTCTCTTTGGTTTGGGTGCACTTAGACTTGCAGACGCAGCTTTACAAATTTTTCTTTTTTCTGTTATCCTATCTAAGTCTACACTTATTTTTGCCAAGGGCCCAGATTAAGCAGTTGGGCTCCTTTGATTCTCTACCTATCTACAAATCTGCCAAGATTAAACTGTTTGGACAGATATCATTCTCTATATTCTAAGATAGGAAATTGAAACCTAGGGAGACCAAGGTTAAGCTGTTTGGCCCTCCCTTTTATAGGACAAAAATGGTTGAGTCATCAAAATTGGAATTCAGCAGTGGCATTTGGATTGGCACCCTTTCACAATGTCTTCTTTAACCTCTTTTTGGAAATATGGAACACTGCAGCATGCAAAGTATGACATATTTGGCATGTAAAAATGTCAATCATGAAAAATGAACACCTGTCGCAACAGGAGGCTAACATAGTGAACTCACGGGAAATTTAAAAAACAGGTAGTGGCAGATGTTTTGAACTCCAGTGCAAATAATGGGAAGTGATTACAGGCAGAAAGTGTAAAGTCTCATGATGGCACTACAGTAGGGACCAGCAGTCCAAATAATGCCAACGCACATTTTTTCTAGCTCACTATTGGCGGAAATATTTCACAGAAAACATAAGTACTCTACCTCGAACTCATTCACCACCTTTGTTTCCATTTTATCGTCGTCCCTGCAGGTGCAACAAGCTCTATACCACCTCCATAGCCTCGAAACCATCATTCTCTATCATTTTTTTCTATCGACATTCTACAGGAAGCTGTAACAGTTCTACAGGAAGGCCAGTGAGCAGCTCCGCAGAGGAAAATTAGGGATTTTATGTCAATTTCGAGCTTGAAAAGAGATAGGTTCAGGAAACCGCTTTGCATATGATATATTTATATAAGGTGGTGGATTAAAAAAACATAGTATTGGGTTGAAAAAAGGAAAGTGAAGCTTAAAAGCCTGCCTGTATTTTTTTGAGTTCTACACAATCTCCCTGTTTTCCTCTCTACATTCAAAGTCTGTATTCTTCTTCCTGACATGCTACTGTAAAGAAAAAAGGATGCAACCATAGAAACCAACCTGTGAAAAAACCAAATTTGCAAGTCTGTCTACTCTCTGAAGAAAAAACCCTGTGTTATTTATTCTCTGTTCTGTAAAAAAAATAAAAAATAAAAAAATAAAAAATCACTTTTTCCAAAAACCAAGAATCAAATTCAGGTTAAAAACAATTTGAAAAAGTGGAGAAATTGCAAAATTGATGTGGTGAAAAAAAGAAGAAGATGAGAAATTCCCTCTCTAGTTTCAGAAAGACAAACATCGACTATTCCTCTGTTTCCAATTTTGAAAGTTATTGCCTTCTTCCTCACCTGGGCATTTTCAAAGGTCACTAAAAACCATGCTAGGAGGTTTTATGAGAAAGGAGCCTTTGAACTCCAACAAATTGCATGAGCACTTAGAAGTGGTGGCTCTTTTCACCATGGCAAACTAGATATCTTTCTTTGAGAAAATTCATGGATATGATGAGGAGGTGACAGAATAATTTTTATTGTCTTTAAAACCTCATTCAAAAACCCATGCCACAGTCAGTTTTAGGGGTCTAACCATAGAACTTACACCAAAGTTTATCAGCAGGATGACAAGCCTCCCACTTGTACTCCTCTGGAGCAAAGAAGAAAAACCACTGGGTCAAGTTTTCAAGAATACCTTCATAGCCTAAGAGATTTTTAGAAATATAGCAGGCGAAGATGAGGAGGAAACAGAAGAAGAGGAAATGACCAAAATAGAGAAAGAATAACTTGAAACAAAGGAGGAAATCAAAAAAAAAGATGAGAAGGAAGAACCTGAAATAGAGAAGACAAAGACTAAAGCAGAGAAGGCAGAAACTAAATAAGATGAGTAGAAAACCAAAACAGAGCTTGAGGAAGCAAAGCTAACAGAGGCAAAGAAGACAAAAGAAGAGGAAAAAGAGGAAGAAGAAAGACAACAATGGGAGAGGGTAGATAGAAAGACAGAATTCCATGATAAATAGGAGGATATCACATCAGAAGCATGGGATGTGAGGGAATCCATCAGAGCCATCAAGGATGAAGATATAGATTAGTTGCTCAAAGGATGAGCAACACCTTCAGTAGGGGGTGATGATGAGCCCCAGAAATGGGTAATTATATGGGCTCATTTTGCCTCTTATTTCGAATTAATCCACCATTCTCATTAGTTTATTGCATGTTTTTGATTATATTTATGCTAATAGAGTGAATTGGGTTAGTCATTATGCCAAAAAGTCTAATGTGTGCTTTATGCAGATTTTTGGTCAATTTTGAGACAAAATCAAAGGTTTAATGGGCATTTGGTAGCCAAATTCGAGGAAAAACAAGGGAGAGGATTTGTAGGAGGGTGTCCCCTTCATTTATGAACCCTTACCTTGAATTCTCCATTAGAAACTCGGAGCACAAGCAGCCACATTGATGATTCCAAGGGGCAACCAAGCAAGTCAAGTAGGACTGCTGTTATCTTCAATTCTAGGAAGCTGAGTCCCTTAATTTTAGGAGGAGTGTTGGGAGTCCCCATTTGTTTAAATAGGAGGGCCTAGGTGCTCAGTATTTTAGTTAGATTTTAGCTATTGAACAGTTTATTTTCGCACTTTGGTGTAACTTTGCATTCAGCTCATTTTCGAGCTCTTTCTGTAGACAACTTGTGATATGACTATTATTTTTTGAGCAATGAAGATGAATCCAGATTTGAACCAGCACTAATATTTATAAGGGGGCTGTAGATCTTGGGGTTGAGCCCAACCCAAGTGCCCAGTACCTCCTTCTTGTATTTATATGTGTTTTTCTTGCATTCACAAAATAATTTCTATTGTTTAGATTAAATCTTGCTTTGTTACTTAGGTTGTTTTTGATGATTAGAGTAGTTGTTCTAATTTTAGGACTGATTAGTTAGTTTGCTACAGGAATAAAAGAAGATTCACAAAAAGACCACCAAGCAAGCCTTGATCTCCTTTCTCCCTTTGTGGGACCAGGAATTGAGACCAAGGCACTCTTGCTGCCACCAAAACACTCTTTTTGCTTACTAATGCAATTGCTAGTGAGAAATTTCGAGTTGGAGAAATAAATGTTAGTTGTATCTACATGATTAGATCTGTTATTGTTCAATTTATATGGTTTTCTTGCATAATTTCCCGTCCATAAAGTTTTGTTCAGCACTTTTTTGGTTTTTAGGGCAGAATTAGGATAAATTAGGTAAAACTCTCGTTTTTAATTCTCCTTGAATCAAATTTTAGAAGCAGGTGTGCAGCTCACTCGAATGCCATTCTAGCCTATCATCCTTTCATCATCCAACCTGCTCCATTCCATCTCTCAAAGTTTCCTCCACTCATTCGCCACACTTTCCCAAGCAGCCCTAATTTCTACGTTTTTGGTGCAAAATAGTTTCCTTATCTTTTGAACAACTCCAACCATCTCCCTCACCTTTGATCTTCATTGATAGAGTCTTAGACCCTCTAGAACCCTCATCCAACCTTCATTTCCTATTTCCCACCATTTTTCCTCCTCCAACCCTTCAAAAATCACTTTCGGCCTACTCCTGTAGAACTTCCTGTAGAATTTCCTATAGATCCCATGCAGACTTCATGTAGAAGTTCATGCGAGCGATTTCTCGAAGTCTAATTGAAATGGAAATCTCCAAAAGGATGATAGGGACTCCTTAGGTCCTCTCCACACCTTCCCAACCTTCTGCAAAAGCCAACTCCATCTCCCTTTGCTGCCAAACCTCTGCATAGTCACAAATAGTTAAAACACAAACATAATAATTCTGCATAAAATTGCTCAAAAGTACAAAAAGATGATTTTTCCACATTTTCCTTTAGAAGTAGCTTGAATACATGCATTTTACCTTTTCAGTAGTCAATGGCATCCATTTCAGTGGTTTCCTTTCTTTTTCTTGCAAAAGTAGGGTTAGTGGGTAAAACTAGGGTTTGCTAGGGTTTTCATTTCCTTTCATTTTTTATCTCCTTTCTACAAATATAATAAAATCATTTGAGTTATATTTCTTCCATCATAGCTAAAAGCTTCCTTTAATAACTCATAGAAGTTGGTTTAAGCTCCTAGCGAACTTGTGCCAGCTGATCAAGTGACAACCTGCAGTAAGAGCTAGTACTTGTGCATACAACATCGATGCTTCCAAGTTTGTTACGAACTACCGGGTTGATAAAAGTAAAATAGGGAGTCCTAGGAGTTGCAACATCATTGCAGCGATACTAGAGCTCACCACCCCCCTCAATGAATCTGTAATAGGAGCTGAGGTTTGGCTGTGGGATAGGTTCCTTTAGTTCTTAGGAATCTCCCTTTGTTGTTCCTTGAGTATTTTTTGCCTCTTTTCCTTCCCTTTTCCCTTGCATTCCTTCCTTATCTTATTTCTTTGTTTCCTGTAGTTTTGATAGGGTTTTCTGTAGGACTTTTTTGCTTCCTGTTGGACTGTCTGCGTTTCCCATAGGAGACCTTTCCCTTTTTGGAAAGGGCTCAAAGGTTCTTTAACTTTTTTTGGTGAGGTTGAGTTGGTGACAAGCCTCCTCACATAGGTGATTGGTGACCTTGGGGAAGCTTGTTGTGATGTGCCTTCTTCACCTCTCTTTCCTAGAGGGACTAACTTCTCTTGTTATTTTAGTGAATCCTCTATGATAATGGGAATCTTGGTAGGGATTTGAGGTCTCCCTTGTTTTATCCTGGTACTATTCCTCGTTTTGAAGTATAGGGTAGTCTGACTCTACCTCTTTCCTTTTGATTTGATAGGTGTACTTAGAGTAGTTAAGGCAACAAATGCCTCCTTCCTTGTGGGCTTCGGTGACACCCTTGGAGATTCCTCTTCTTTATTTCTTTGTACTTCAGCACTTGGCTCATCCTTTTGTACTTATTACCTGTTGTATTTTCCATCCTTTGTGCCATCTATTTCTGCCTCCTCTTCTCCAGGCTCTTCTTCCTCTTCTTCATGTTCTTCTTATTCAGACTCTTCCCCCTATTCTTTATCACTAGAAGTAGGGTCGTTGTCATACTCAATGGCTTGTATTTCATCTTCTTCATTCATGGCTGCAAATGTGGACCACATAATAGGGATTCTCAAGTTGTTTAGGGCATCTTCTAGTATGATTTTGATCAATCCAAGATATGATAGCTATTGATGGTTCCCTTTTTGTACTTTGATGCTCATGTATATCATTGATTGTAAAAAAAAACTAAGGCACACTAAGTCTTCTATGAGGAGGTATCTCTTCTCCAAATCTCAGCTCATGGAGGAGTCTAAACTAGTACCCATAGACTATACTGAGTCTACCCTCACAGAAAATATACTTGATTATGTGATAGCTTACTTGATTCCATGGATATGGAATGATTTCCCTTCTAACCCAATTTTTGTCTTCAATCAGTTCTTCTCCTTCCATGACAAAAATATTCTATGCAAGAGTGTTGCTAGTTTTTTCCTCTTTTCTCCAATGCAACGCTAGAGGAAGTGTAGTGATCCTGCTAATGCTCTCAGGGGTAATTGTTACTGAAAAACCCCTCACTTACAACAGTGGCACTGAATCTAGCTAGAGGTATGAGTAACATTACAAATTCCCTAGCTACATCATCATCATATCCCCTAAGTAGCTCGAAGAACCCCAACCATTGATGCATTGTAAATATTTCTACCATAGGAGGATGTTGGTGTATTCTGGTTGTTCTTGTGGGCCCCATTTTGTTGAAACCCCTTGTCATATTTTCTCTCTATCAACCTGTTTGTATGAGGTTTGGGTGGCTATCGCTTAAGAACTTCTCTAGGTGATGAAGGTTTACAGTTTACCCTACAAAATATTTTATAGAAATCTATCTATCTCTATGCACCCTGCAAATACTTAAAATAAATGAAACTTTCTTTCCTTTTTTCTTTACAAATGAAAGCATAGAAGATATGGTACCTACATTCCTATGCAATTCTTTGGTGATGAGAATTCCTGAATTTCTAGCCCTAGGCACCCACTTACAACATTTGTGACAATTCTTTGTGTTTTATGTAGCTTTCCTATAGTTTCTTGTAGGTGCTCATTGTTTCTTGTAGTTTCTCTATATTTCCTATAAGTGCTCACTACAGGTAGGCCGAGACTCACTTTTCCTTTCGATGGCTCCTCAAGGTTATCTCCGCTCTAAAACTCTTGAAATAACAATACTTTTCATGGAAGTCAGTTAATATTTATATTTATGGATGGTTTCATTGAGTGATGTGTTGGATGGCCGAGTATTTATTTCTCCCTTTGGACCATTTGTTCCACTACTAGTTAATCATGCCACCCTTCCTCGTAATCATCACCCACTTATGTTCACCATAACTTGACCACCTTTCTAATTTATTCCCCTTTTGAAGTGACCTTGCTATGTGTCCAACTGACTAACACTTTACTTTTGGTTATTGAACTAAGGGTGGCCAAGTTAACTAGCCACCTTCACTTATAAAATCAACTTCCTACATATTCCTATAATTTAATCATATTGATATTTATGAGGGAGTATTGGTGAGGTGACATACTTGTTGTCCTTTTCCTTTCTGAAGCATGCCGGAGAGTGGTGTTTCTATGCAGCTCATGACCCAAGTACATCTTCTTGATTACCTTTTTCTTTGTTGTTGATCTTATTTTGCTGATGGGTTGTTTTCTTGATCATGTGCAGTTGTTGACTTCCTCTGTTGCTGCTAAGCTCTGGAGGAGTTTCATTTTTCCTATAGTTATGCTTCCCCTCTTTCAATCATTCTGATGAAGGTTAGTCCTAGAATTGTTGTTTCTTTAGAATAGGTTGCTACAGTATTTCCTACAGGAAAACTACAAGATGTCTTGTAGCTGCCACTTTTTTTGAATTTTTGTGTCATTTCTCTGCTTGGAGGGGGAATAGGTATTGGAATGAGTGGAAGGTGTGGCCATGGAGTGGTAGGTGAGGTAGGCTATGGGTGGCATGCCTCTTTGATGTTCTTTTCTCTTTTTTCTTCATTTTCTCTATTTTTTTCTAACTTGATTTTTTTTATGGACACAGGGAGTGACATGGTCATGAAGGGCGTTGGTTGAGGTGTGGTGAAGTAAATGGACTTCTTTTTTAATACAAAAATAGGCCTACACCATAATTTCTCCATCAGACTTCCTTTCCTGCAGATTTTTAGGTCTTCTTGTAGTATTACAGGAAACTCCTCTAGTAATTACAGGAAATCCTGTAGAAAGCACAAAATTGCTTGAAATTTGAATTTTCCTGTTGTTGGAGATGAGTATGAATGAATGAACATGGGAATTATTGAGGAGATGAAATGGATAAAGAAAATCATGGGTTTTTGTAGGGATTGCTTCGCTCTAATGTTTGTGTCCATTATCTTCTTTGAAAACCTTCAAAAACCAGAATTGTTATGAGTGGGCAGGTTTGAGGTCCCTGCTATTATTTTTGTGTCTCTCTCTCTCTCTCTCTCTCTCTCTCTCTCTTTTGAAAGACAATCATGTTGCCTCAAAGGAGGTTTTCATCCTAGTTCACTACCCTGGGTGCCTCAAAAGAAGTTTTCATCGAGAGGTATTTTATTTTTCCCTTTTTAAAAATTTTTCTCTCTTTTTTTTTTAACACTCTTGGGCTGCCTCAAAGAGGTTTTCAACCTAAGAGTGGGCCTCAAGTGCCTCATTGAGGTTTTCACCTGTGTCTCTTTATTTTTTTTCTTTTTCGTTTTTCAAAACTTCAACAGAGCTCAAGAACTTGGTGAGGTGGAAGTCGAGACTCCTTCAGTCACCATTACTACCTTGTTGGTGCCACTGATGAACGCCTTCTTTGACAAAGTATTTTTATAGACTTTCAACCTATACCCATTAACAACCAAAGGGATGCCTTCTTCATAAATGGTTCTTATATGAACAACACCATTATCATGGAAATTTCCTATCATATATGGTGCCAACCATCTGATCATTAACTTGCCTTTGAAATCTTTATACGAGAGTCATACAGCAGGGCCCAATCGCCTTCTTGAAATAGTTTTTCTTTGATATTTTTTTCATGTCACATTTTTCTTTGTACTTGAGTCACTTTTGTGTGTAGGAGGGCTTGCATCTTGAATTCATATAACCCATTTAGCTAGAGAAATCTCTCTTTTTGTGCCCTAGTGACATCTAGATCCAATTGTGCTACCATCCTTAAGGTGTTGTACTCAAATTCAATGGACATTAGAGCCTTCTTCTCATAGATCAAATCATAAGGGGTGACGCTGGTGGTGGTCTTCCAAGTTGTATTGTAGTCCCAAGTGGCCTCCACTAGTCTATCTGCCCAATCCTTCCTGCTCCTACTAACCACTTTGGTCTGAATGATTTCCAATGCTCTGTTGGTGACTTCTACTTGTCCATTAGCTTGAGGGTGGTAAGGAATGGAATTTTTGTGCTTTATCTTATGTTGTCTTAACAAATTCTCAATCATGTGTGAGGTGAATTTATTGCATTGATCACTGACTAGCTCTCTAGGGTATCCAAACTTGTTAAACACATTCTCCCTCAAGAACTCAACCACTTTTTTGTCTGTGGCTACCTTGATAGCTTTGGTTTCAGCCCACTTTGTTAAGTAGTTGGTGCACACAATGATGTAATTTTTCTCTCCGGATGGAGGATCAATGGGCCCAATGAAATCCATGCCCCACTTGTCAAATGGCTCAAAAGTCAATTGAGGTTGCAAAGGAATTTCGTCCCTGGGAGAAGGTTTCCCCATCCTTTGGCACCGATCACAGTGGCTGGTATACCTTCTTGCATCCTAGTGGAGAGTGGGCCAGTAATAGCCAGCTTGTATTACCTTGAATTTTGTCTTTTGGTTGCATAATGACCTTCGCAAGGCCCATAATGACAAGCCAGAAGGATGCCAAAAACTTCCTCCTCCCTGACACATCATCTCAGAATTTGATTTGGTCCCAACTTGATGAGATTTCCCCCAAACCAAGTGAATGGGGCACTTTTCCTTATGTTAGGTAAACTTGACTCAGGATAGAGTCAAAGTTGACCAGGTTAAACAGTGATGGTTTTGGGGCACATGGTATTGTGCACCCATAGTATTCTGCCCGTGGTATTGTATGTAATGGAGATTATAAAAGGTTGGAAGGACTTCATCTTAATGCAAGACCTGGAAGTGAGCGGTAAAGGCTCACTTGGTCGGATTGGCTAGGGTTTTGGCCAATTCTAATAAGATCTTATTAGGTTTGGTTTTTCTCCGGATTTGGGGTTTTCCCAGATAAACATTTGTGTTTATGTGTTTATGGTTGTTTATGGTTATTTTTATATTTATTCCTCTCAGTAATTATTTATGTTATGCAGTAAATTTTTTAACAACTGGTATTAGAGCTGAAGGTCTATTTGGCTGATAAACTCGCAGGAAAGAAGGGTTCCTCATTCGAGTGGGAGCAATGGCGGAAGATGGTAAGTTTAGGGTCGAGAAATTTAACGGCCAAAAATTCTCGCTGCGGAAGATGCAGATGGAATATTATCTATATCAGAAAGATCTATACCTACCATTGGGCGGAAGAACAAAGATGCCGATGGGTATGACTGAAGAATGGAACCTTCTCGATAGAAAGGCACTCGAAACAATACAGTTGTGCCTTACAACGTCGGTCGCCTTCAACATTTCGAAGGAAACAACGATAGGGGGTTTGATTAAGGCATTGGAGAAACTATATGAAAAACCCTCGGCATCAAACAAGGTATTTCTTATGAAACAGTTATTTAATATGAAGATGTCGGAAGGTGGATCTGTTGCAGACCATTTAAATGATTTTAATATTGTTACAAGTCAGTTATGCTCTGTAGGGGTAAACTTTGATGATGAAGTTAGAGCTCTGTTATTCTTGTGCTCATTACCAGAAAGTTAGAATGGTTTAGTAATGGCCATTAGTAACTCTGTGTCTAGATCTAGTACTTTAAAGTTTGATGATGTTGTTGGTGCTGTCCTTAGCGAGGAAATGTGACGAAAAAGCTCTGGTGAGACATCGGGTAATGCTTTGAGTGCAGAGTCTAGGGGAAGAAAAATGGAAAGAGGAAAGAGCTCAGGATATCGCAGTAAATCAAGGGAAGACAGATCCAAGTCTGGATCGGGGATAGTATGCTGGAAATGCGGAAAGAAAGGACACCTAAAGAAAGACTAAAGATCTCGGAAGGGAAAAGAAGGAGATGCACAGCAAGAAAACAATTATGAAGCAAATGTGACAGGTGAGGTGTTACAATATGCTTTGATTCTTTCTTTCGAAAATATTACTGATTCCTGGATGGTAGATTCAGGGGCCTCATTCCATGCTACACTTGATAAGAAATACTTTCATGACTATGTTCAAGGAGATTTTGGACAAGTTCGTTTGGGTGATGATAAACCCTGTAAAATTGTTGGAATGGGTAAGGTTCTTGTAAAATAGCCGTAATGGAAACCAGTGGCTACTAAAGGGGGTAAGGCATGTTCCAGATCTAAAGAAAAATCTGATTTCAATAGGGTAGTTAGGCAGTGAAGGTTGTGTGACAACTTTCATAGATAAAGCTTGGAAGGTCACCAAAGGAGCCCTGTTAATAGCAAAAGGTGAAAAGGTTGGTACATTGTATTTATGCAATGTTATTTCTAAATTTGTTAATGCTTTAACTTCCAAAGGAGCAGATGCAACATTATGGCATCATAGGCTCAGACACATGAGTGAAAAGGGGATGAAGATTCTTCACTCAAAGAATTTGTTGCCGAGTTTGAAGAATGTTGATTTGGACTTCTGTGAGAATTGCATTTATGGAAAGCAGAAGAGAGTCAGATTTCTGAGAGTTGGGAAAGAAAAGAAGAGCTTGTATGGCTTAAAACAGGCTCCAAGGCAGTGGTATCTAAAATTTGACAAGTTTATTTCTGAACAAGGTTATACTATATGTCACTCTGATCATTGTGTTTATCTGAAAAGAAAAATCATGGCAACTTTATTATATTGTTATTGTATGTAGATGACATGCTCGCTGCAGGGTCTAACATGCAAGAAATAAATGTGCTCAAAAGAAAATTGGAAAATTCATTTGCAAAGAAGGATTTGGGAGTTGCAAAACAAATCCTTGGTATGAGAATAACTAGAGACAGGAAAAATCGTAAATTAACATTGTCTCAGAATGAGTACATACAAAAGGTGTTGAAAATATTTAATATGCACAATGCAAAACCAGTTAGTACACCTTTTTCTAGCCATTTCAAACTTAGTAAGGAAATGTGCCCAAAGACCCAAGAAGACATGGATTATATGTCTAAAGTTCCATAAGCATTAGTAGTTGGAAGTTTAATGTATGCAATGGTCTGGACAAGCCCTGATATTGCACATGCAGTGGGAGTTGTAAGAAGGTACATGAATAATCCAAGAAAGGAACATTGGATGGCAATGAAATGGATTCTCAGATATTTGAAAGGTACCACAAATCAAGCATTATGCTTTGGTGGTTCAAACATTTCTCTATAGGGTTATGTTGATGCAGATATGGCAGGTGACAGAGATAACAGGAGGAGCACAACATGATATGTATTTATTTTTGGTGGAACAACTGTCAGTTGGGTTTCAAAAATCCAAAGTGTTGTTGCACTTTCAACAACAGAAGTAGAGTATGTTGCTGCTACAGAGGCTAATAAAGAAATGATTTGGTTACAAAGGTTTATGGGTGAATTGGGTAAGGAGCATGATATGGGCAGGTTATACAGTGATAGCCAAAGTGCCATTCATCTTGCAAAGAACTCAGAATTTCATTCCAGGACTAAACACATACAGCTCAAGTACCATTTCATACGATCAGTATTGGAAGATGGAGAGTTGAAGCTGGAAAAGATACACACTAGCTAAAATCCTATAGACATGCTAACAAAAGTTGTAACCAGGGAGAAACTGAGAAAATGCTCAGCTTCAATTGGTCTTCAAGGATGACGATGAAGATGAGAAACAACCAGGTCAAAAGAGGAGTCATTGTCCAGCAAATGAAGCAGCGGTGGAGTTGCTACAATCATTCTCCAAGTGGGATATTGTTGTCTATGGAGCATGATTGTTTAGAGGTCTTTGTTTTAGCAAGATGTATACCCTAGGAAGTTTGTACACCCCTCCATGCAAGGGGGTGCCGGGGGGACTTGTCCCCCCCACGAGGGTCCGGGGGGGTCGATTCCCCTCGGTTGGGGGGTCTGGGGGCCAGCGGTCCCTCGGCGGGGGCTCGTGGCCAGTGCCCTCGAAGCCAAAAATAGATGTAAAATTGCCTTGTAAAAGTATAGTAATTTCTAGTCAATCTAGGCCATTCATTAGGCTGATGACCTGATGGTAGAACTTATGTTTAGTTTAGGGATTTTTTCCCTAGAAGGAAACCCCTCTCTTTGTATGAAGGCATTGTATTTGAGGCTGTGATATAGATGTGTATTCTCTGAGCGAGAAATAGAGAGGTGAGGCTGTGAGAGAAAACAGAGGATATTACAACGGATCTGCTGTAGGTTGCGTCTCTTCATTTTGTTGGATAATAGAAAGGAAGGACTGGCTATTTAGGGTGGATGTAGCCCAAACTGGGTGAACCACGTATATCTGATTGTTGTACTCCCCATTAATGGCAATGTTGATCCAATGCTCCCGTGTGTTTCGTGGCATGTGCTTAAATCTAGCGATGTGTATGTTTACTAACACCTGCGGGTTTTGGTGTAATGGTAATCGTGTCTCCAACAAGTGGTATCAGAGCCAAAGGTCTCGAGTTCAAAACACACCTGGATCACATTTAGGGGGGAGATTGTTGTACTCCCCGTTAATGGCAGTGTTGATCCAACACTCCCGTGTGTTTTGTGTCATGTGCTTAAATCTAGTGATGTGTATGTTTACTAACACCTGTGGGTTTTGGTGTAATGGTAATCGTGTCTCCAACACCTTATACTTTTGTTCTTCTCCTTGGAGGAAATATTTAGAGGGAACTATGCAACTACTAAGTAGTTGGCTATGTCAAGAAACAATGGAGAGAGAACTGAAATGAAAAATAAATGCTCATCTCACAGCTAGTCATCCACCATTCTTTCCTCACCTACAAGAAAAGTCAATCTGGACAAAAAATCTGCATCTACATTTTCTCTGCCAGGCTTATCAATAATAGTTAGATCAAATTGTTGTAACAAAAGTAACCATCTAATAATTCGAGCATTCACATCAGGTTTGTTCATCAAATATTTAATGGCAGCATGGTTAGTATGTACAAATGTATGGTAACCAGTAATGTAATGTCTAAATTTATTCAATGAATGGACAATAGCTAGGAGCTCTTTTTTAGTCACTGTGTAGTTTAACTCAGCTTTGGACATATTTTTTTTGATGAAAAAATTGGCATAAGGTATCTTGTCATCTATCTGCCCTAGATCTACTCCTATAGCTTTGTGAGAGGTGTCAGCATGTATATGAAAAGGAAGAGCCCAATTTGGGCCTTGGAGAATAGGTGCAGTAGTCAACTTGTCCTTTAGGGTTTTTAGGGCCTCTCGACAGCTTTCTGACCATAAAAATTCAAATTCCTTGGCTAATAGACCAAGCAAAGGTGAGGCTACCTTGCTAAAGTCTTTTATGAATCCCTTATAGTATCCGGCCAAGCCTACAAAACTTCTGACATCCCACTGCTTTTGAGGAGTAGGGACCCTCTTTATGATAGCTATCTTATTTCGCTCTACTTGTAGTCCTTCCTAGGATATTGAGTGACCTAGAATAGTCCCTACAATTATTAAGAATTCACACTTCTTGGGACTAAGGAATAAGTTCATTTCGATGCATTTGTTTAACACCTTTCCCAGGTTAGAGAGAGCCTCGAGGAAATCACACCCGTAGGGGGTGAAATCATCCATATAAATTTACACATAATCATGGACTATCTCTACAAATATGCTCCGGACTACTCTCTGGAAAGTGGTAGGGGAATTTTATAAACCAAAAGGAAGGACCCTATAAGAAAAGGTACCCTAAGGATAGGTGAAGGTGGTTTTATCATGGTCTACTGGGCTGATATGGATTTGATTGTAACCACTGAATGCATCCAGGAAAGAGAATAACTTATTTCCTCCCAAAGCATCTAAACTTGGTCAATGAAAGGTAGAGGGAAATGGTTTGTTTCCGTGGCTTTGTTTAGCTCTCGGTAATCCATACTTATCATCCACTTCCCATTTTTCTTTGGAACAAAAACCAAAGGAGACACCCACTCACTATTTGAGATGGGGTAAATGAACCCTTCATCCAATAACTTCTCCAGTTCTTCTTTGACTATATCCTTGAGGGTTGGGTTCATTCTCCTCTAAGGTTGGTGGACTAGCTTGCAACCTTCCTTGATGTAAATGTGGTGAGTACACATTGAAGGGTGCACTCCCTTCATTTCCTTGTAACTCCAAGAAAAGGTATCCAAATGCTTTCTTAGCATGTCACATAACTCCTCTTGGTGTACAGAGAGGGGTTGATTTTCAATTCTCTTTCAGGGCTAAATTCTATCATCTTGACATGAGAAGGGTTTGAGTCATCTAAGAATAGATAAATCTGAGGGTCATCTTTGACTTCCTTTACTAACTCCTGAAGGGACATGGTGTTGGGGGATTGATTTTGGAGGATGTGTTCAATCAGGTCATCTTCATCGGGTTGTCCCCATCTTATATTAGCATCTAGGGTATAGATTGGGGAAGAGTATACTTCATCCTCTTCCTCGTCTTCTAACCGTAAGGGTAAGTCATGCTCTAGAGATGGTTGAGCACTGGTTGAGCAGGAGGCTACAATACCAATTGCTTGGACAAATGCCCATTATGAATGGTCATGTTCCCAGCCCTGCAACTTATGTAAGCATCAATAGTGGCTAACCATGGCCTTCCAAGGATGAGAGGATAACCATTGAACTTGGTCTTAGGTTGGAGAACTAAGAAGTTAGCAAGGTATTCCCAGGAATCAATGGAGACCATCACATCGTCAATAATTCCCTTAGGAGCAACTGTGGATCTATCTGCAAGCTGCAAAATTGTTGTGGTCTTTCTTAATGATCCCTAAAGATTCAGTTTAAGCATAGTCTCCTTACTCATCACATTGATGGTAGCCCGAAGATCGATCAAGGCATGGAGACAATGGTGCCATCGATCTGTACATCTACTACAAGAATTTCAGGATCTAGATACTTTGGGAAAATCACCCACCTCAGCCTTAAGTCAGACAGTTGTCCAATGAAATTAATGGTAGGGGTGTCCTCCTTTCACCTTCCCAGATGTTTAAAACACTTTTCCTTGATTAACTTTTTGTAGATGAGGACAGCTTTGATACCTTGGAGAAGTGGGATTTTGACACAGATTTTTCAACTCACCTAGAAGTTGAGTCTCTTCCAAATTGTGGTGGACAGGATGGGCTAATCTCTCAGGAAAAGGAGGTGGATTTGCTTGAGGGACACTTTCCTCTTTTTCCTCTTCACACTCCTCAGTTGGATATGGAGGTTGATTATCCTGAAGCACTCTTCCAAATCTGAGGTTAATCTCATGAATTTCCACATCATAGGCAGGGTCAGATTCTTATCCATTGTAGACCTATTGTGCATGTTTTTTGTTCGAGTTCAGATTTTGTTGGGCAGGCATCTGAGGTTGTTTAGGTGGAGAAGGGTGTAGGAGCTATGGTTGAGATGGAGGTGGAGGAAATAAAACTGGAACTTGCTTGTATGGGGGCCTCCACCCTTGGGATGGTGCATTCCTCTGAGGTTGTGGAGGGCCATATGGCTGAAATGGTTTGTTAGCAGATTGGGAATGGTATTGAGGTGCAAAAGACCAGGGAGAAGGTGTGGACCATGAAGGATGAGCATGAGGGAACCAAGAGGGAATGGATGTATTCTTATTAGGGTTGTAATATGAATAGGATGCCCCTTGAATGCCTTGATAGTATGGTCGAGGTCCTTGAGTCCTCCTTTGATTGATGTAGTAGATTTTTTCAGTCACCTCTTTGGTTCCCTGATACACAACTTTTAATCTAGACAGGGAAGGGCACTTGTCTTTGCAGTGTTTTTCCTCACAATCCAAGCAAATTTCTATGAGATTCAATGGAAATTCGTTCCTAGGGTGCCTTCTGGTGCATTTAGGGCAGAAGATAGCTAATTCTCTCTCTGCTTCCTCCTACTTCCTCTTGATCTGTATGGTGTCCATCTGTAGAGCAAGGATATGCAACACTTCACTCTTAAAGCCTTCCAAAATGTTCCCAATTTCACTTTTTATGGATGTGTTGGAAGAGGACGAACTAACCACAGCTTAACTAGCCATACCCTTCTTTCTAGCTGGCCTAGAATGATTCTTGAAAACTGTCTTGACATCATCATCGGGTAACTGGTAGATATCTGCTCCTGAAAACAAGTTTAGGGTTTCTAGGAGATCTTACTTGACCCCCTTGAGAAGGACTAACTTAAGCGATTTAGGATCAAGGGTGAACCTAGCCCTTTTGTAACTGAGATGGAATCTTTCCTCATAATCTTCTAAAGATTTATCATGTCCTAAGGTCATTCTAAAAATTTCCTCTTTGGTATCTTTAGACCTGCAATAGTCCCTAAACTTGTTGTTGAAGGCTTGTTGCGTCTGAGCCCAAGTGGTGAAACTATCCCCATGTAAACTCGTGAACCAGCATAGAGCTACATATTTGAGAGTGGATGGGAGTAATTTCAACTTTTTATCATTAGAGGTGTAATCATAAGTTCTGTATATGACAAAAATCTCAAACAAAAATGTATTTGGGTTTTATGAGGTCAGGCCATGGAAGTGAGGAAGAGCAGAGTGACTTATGTTTTTCATATTAGCATCCCCATTAGTTTCTTTGATGGGAAAAGCACACTCAGCTCTATCTATGTCCCGCCTTTCATTTCTATTTTCATCCATCATGTAAGTTGCTGGAATGATCTCTTGTTCTTCTTCGATAGGCTCTTCAAAAAATATCTGGTTGTTCACCTAATGGGTCCTCTAGCTCACAACCACCGAAGAAGAGGGAAGGTTGGTTGTTTGATTTGGTGGGGGTATTTGGCAAAAAAAATTCCTAAATTGTCTCTACTCCTACGAGGCATGAAAGGAGTTTTTTATTTTTTTTTTCTTTTTTTTTAGGTTTTTCTTTTCTTTTTGAAGTTTTTGCAGAATGGAAAGAAAAAAAAATCCAAATTGCAACTACTTGTTGAATGAAACTAATTGCCAAATGAAAAGAAAGAAAAACCAAATTACGGCTACTTGTTGAATGGGACTATTTCCAGAATGAGAAAGAAATAAGGAAAGAAAGAAAGAAAGCAAAAATCACATCTACTCATACACGTCCCTGGCAATGGCACCAAAAAAAGTGATGGGCACCAGTATTGCAGCAAGAATGTTGCAACTCCTGGGGCTACCAACTTTACTTCATTAACTCGGGGTACATAAAAACTTGGAGGTGACAGTGTTCTATACATACATAGATGTAATGGACCACTCTTGTCACTGTTAAACTGGGGCGATAGATCACTAAGGTTTCTCAAACCAACCTTCTATTATCTAGAAGAAGTCTGACTACCAATTGGAGAAGGGATAATTATCATAAATAAAGAAAATAAATGTTGCCTATTTTAAAGAATGAAGGAATAAATTGGAAGATGCTTGTAAAGTAACATGAAATCCTGTATCTACTCATTGACACATTTTTCTTGCAAAAGAAACCTAGTTTTACCCTATTTATCACATGTGATGATTTAAACTAACTGAGCATGGAATCTGACCTTGGGAGTATTCACTGCTGCATGCATGTGCTAATTACGAAATAAAAAGAACTCTTTTTATTTATCTTTTCATTTTATGAATGTAAATTCTAATCTTTCCTTGTTCTTTGGCAGGGGAGATAGGTATGAAGGAAGAGGGTTAGAATGGTCTTGATGGCACAGAGTTCAAGTAGAGGCCTAATCCTAGCTTCAGTGATGATTTTTCTTAATTCAGGTTCAGAACCGGTTGCTACAGGAAAACTATTTGATACCCTAGTTCTCCTACAAGATCCCCTGATTTACTACAGGAATAGGTCGAAAGATTAGGAAGAGGTTTATAAGGTGGAATGAAGCTTGGGAAAGGTAGATAATGGGAGAATAAGGCATGAAGGGGGTGAACACTACCCATAGCTCAAGCAAGTATTTCAAGATGGTTGGATTTACCCAATGGAAATGGTGATTTCTTATTATAAAACAAGAATTCGGATTGAGATTTTAGTGGGATTTTTTAGACATGGGTGGATAAGCTTTGGATGCGGAAAACGAGATGAGGTATCCCTACAATGTAGAACCTCCTAAACAAACACACATTCTTGTCTGCATCTATACACAAATGCAACTATACATAGGAAAGATTTATTAAATGGAAGAAAATATAGCTATTACCATATAATCGCTAAGTGCATGAATTGAAGTGCTTTGAAACCAATACATACTTAAGAGATTAAAAATGACAATTGTAACTCATCTTAAGAGACCTAAAGACAAAGGCCTAATCATCAAGGAACCCTAGTTTATGTAACAAAGCAAGAAATTTGTTTTTGGACTGTATGAAAGTGTCCCTCAAGTCATGATCCCAAAAGAGAGAGATGAGGTGAAAACCACTATCACCAGCCTTTTTTAAATACCTTATGTCACTATGATGCCACTATTCTAACTATCCACAAATGGAAGAAAACTAATTAATCATACAAATACTTGCAAACTAACAACACCAAAATCAGTTCAACAACTAACTATGAATGTAATCTAAGCATACGTCTACAAAAAGAGGAACCTCCTATGCTAGGGTTGGGCCCTAACCCAAAATCTTTAGCCCTATGAGTCAACTCAGTGCTGGATCAAGGGAATGCTTCTCATTTTCATTAAAATATAAAAAATACACATGTGTGATTAGTCAAAATGTTCCAACTCAAAAATTCTTCTTGGCTATAATGAACAAAAATTTGAATCCTAATGAGGCTCTAGGGCTTCTTATTTATACAATTGAAGTTACCAACAACTTCCTTAAATTTAGGGAGGCTTGGCTCTCAATCTCGAGATCAACTGGTCTTCAACTGTCACTGGCTTAGCTGTCAATGATCTTAATGGCTCGGTTTCCTGCAACTTTGAGCTGATGAGATTCGATGGAAGAATATTCGAGTGAGTGAGGATTTAAGGAGGGAGATCATCTCCTAAAATCCCTCTTTCTTGTCTCCTTCGATTTCCTGCACTTTAATTAGCCAAAATTTTCTCCAAAACCTGCAATCAATGCACATTATACGAAGTCTAGACATGATGTCTCATCTTTACCCTTCCCATTAAGAGAAATATAACAAAACATGTAAAGAATTATGAGAAAAGTTGATTTTAATAAGATGGAGAGTTGTATTAAGGTCCATATAATTTACCCATTGATAAGCCTCGTCAGTTTGCATTTAGTTGGTACATTTTGCATTTAATCATTCCTATAATGTTAGCATATGATTATTAGGTTTTGTTTAAATTTGTTTTGTCTTGACTTATTTAAAATGAATCTATTAAAATTGCAAATTACAAAATGTGGTGTGCATTTTTCATTTGAATGAATCAAGTATAATTCGAAGTGGATGGCTAAAACAATGATAACTTAAAATTGCATTATAAATTATGGTACATGTATATTTTTCGTTCATATATAGAAAGGCTACTATGGATGTTGATTAATAGTTAACTTTTAATATAAAGTTATTTGAATGCACATTAACATAAGCTAGATAAAATTTCATTATAAAACATTGCCCACAATTTGCATGATGCATGCATGGCATGATAATTTCAAATGGTTTACATATTTGCATTTAGTTGGTACATTTTGCATTCAATCATTCTTATAATGTTAGTAGATGATTCTTAGGTTTTGTTTAAAGTTTTTTTCTTGAATTATTAAAAATGAATTTATTAAAATTGCAAATTATAAAATGTGTTCTGCATTTTGCATTTGCATGAATCAACTATAATTCGATGTATATGTTTAAAACAATGATAACTTAAAATTGTATCATAAAATATGGTACATCTAAATTTTTCATTCATGTATAGAAAGGCTACTATGGATGTCGGTTGATAGTTAAATTTGAATATAAAGCTCTTTGAATGCACATTTACATAAGCCAGATAAAATTGCATTATAAAACATGACCCACAATTTGCATGATGTATGCATGGCTTAATGCTTTTAAATGTTTTACATATTTTCATTTAGTTGGTACATCTTGCATTCAATCATTCTTATAATGTTAGTAGACGATTCTTAGGTTTTGTTTAAAGTTGTTTTGTCTTCAAGGCTTATTTCAAATGAATCTTTTAAAATTGCAAATTACAAAATGTGGTCTGCCTTTTGCATTTGAATGAATCAAGTATACTTCGATGTAGATGTCAAACAAAAATTTCGATGATGCATGTTCATGGTTTGATTCTTTTAAAGGTTTTACATATAATTTCAGTTCATGAATATGTAGAAATGAAAATAAATTTGCATTTACTTGGTACATTTTTCATTTAATCATTCCTATAATGTTAATAAATGATTCTTAGTAAATGACTCAACCAACCACAATCACAAATTAACAGAGAAGTAACAGCGCCCGACTCAACCCAGTATAATCACAAATTAATAAAGCAGTAACAACAGAATATACATCACAAATTACCAGAGTAGTAAATCCCCAATATAGGTCTACATAACAAGAAATATACATATAACTTTGTAACTCAATACAAGACCCAATTAATATCTCTTTCACATCATCACATTCTTAATAATGTACAACTTAAGCGTGCGCAAAAAGAAATACTAACAATGTTCTTGACTCTAAGTTCTCCAACTTGATTCCAAGTATCTAAGGAATTGTTGGGATTTTCAATTAAAAAATTATAATGGAATGCCATCTTCAATGATCTGTTCATGGTCAAATTTTGAAATTTTCCATTTTTGACTTTCAATTGTTTTTTTTATTGATCTTCTATAAACTTTATGCATGTTGCACACACCAAGTGACTACATTAACAACTTATGGCATTGGGTTGATAGTCATGAAAGTAAACATTACTCTCATTTTGGTGGGTTTCTTGGAAAAAATAACCTTTCAGTATAATAGACCCTCTTTCATATATAAAATTGTTATCATCATAGTCTTCCAATAACTTCATATTTTGTTCAGTGCACCACATCAAATAATACTTGACATTTTCTATGTTGTTAGTGGGTGAAAATCTAGCAAAAACATCTCTTGCACAATAAAACAAGTGTAAATTCAAATCATAATTTACATGAAACTAATTTTATCAATATGGACTTGATTTTATTATCTATTTCTAGAGCCCTATATTTTAAATATTATCTATATACTTATACACATTGATTTTAAAAACATATAAACATATATATATATATATATATATATATATTGAAATCAATTGAAATGTTATCTTCTCTAACAAGATCAGAAAATAGACCACCTTCAAATGATATTATAGTCTCCTCTGGTTCCATCTCTTCAAAGTTTGCAACTAAAATTTCCCCTTTATATTTAGTTTTGTATGTTGCCAAGGTTTTACATACATATTTTTTTCACAAACCTCATTGGATTATGTGTCCTTTATGAAAATAGGACAAAAACAGTAATGTTTTCATTTATCAAAATGCAAACGCATTTTGGTAATCATTTGTTTTAATTGAATGCAATTTTCGAGTCACTTTTACTGTTTCAACTTCATATGTAATCGATCTATCTACATCCTTGACTCCAATATGCCAAAAAAATCTATTGTAAATTCAAACAACAATTTGAATATTTTATTTAAAATACAATCTATATATGTTGAAGAAAATCATTGTCATATTGTTTAAACTATATAATTTATAAATGTTTAAAATTAAAAAAATAATAAAAATTATCATATATTAAAATTATATACAAGTTAATTTGTACACATATGTACATACCTTCGTACCTCCATTGATGGGTTAGTTTGATATGTTAGTGCAGTGTCGCACCATTGAAAAACTTGTTTAGCTGAAACAAGTCTATCTGCAGAGTGGTCCATTTGATATCTTCGAAGCGCTCGTTTTATACATGACCCTCCACCATCATGTTCTCCTTTTCCATAACTAGTCTCAAAGAAATTCCAATGATGTTTAATGTGGGTTTTCTTATGAAGATGACACAACCAAAAGAATGATCGTGAAGATTTGAATTGACCTGCGCATCCATCTAACCATATCCAATGTTCATTTAATTTTATTCCACGACCTTTCAATGAGTCATAAATCTTATCAAAACAATGTTGTACAGAATGTGTATCATGTGTACAATCATCATTGATATAAAAGTGATATTCTTTAATATCATGTCTATTCTCACTAGTGTTTTACATATCATCAACATTTTGTTCAACATGTCTATATAGAATATGGACAAGCATAGAGACTTGGTTAGAATGATAATATTCACTCTGTATTTCATTTTGTGCAACAAATTTGTAATTCTTTGCAAAATCAAAATGGTCCGTGTACTTATAAAATTTTGTCTCAAATTTCTTCAAAGACTCTATAACGCGAATTTCTTCTTCTTGTAATTCAATCATTTTAGCACTTGTACTATTATTTGAACTAATCGATCTATGGATATATTCATATCTCTTCCATTTCACTTTTAGGTTAGACAATGATTGATCATTTATATCAATAGAATATTTATGTGAAATAAAGTCAAATTTCCACAATGATCACATTTCTTACCACCAACACATTTCTTTTGGTAAAATAATTCATGACTTTCCCTTTCACATAGAATTTTGGATATGAAACCATGGATAGTGGAAGGAGGAGGTGAATTTTTCAAAAATGTTTTACCAAAATTAAAGAAGGTGTCATAATATAATCGAAATTCCACATAATAACGACAACAACAAGTGTCACATACAGTGATAGGTTTAACATACCATGGTTTTTGTTGCACAAAAGTACTGATTGAGACATTAATTACACGATTCTCTTCTATGAACTTATTGAACAAATATATCTAAGTGGTGTCCAAGATATGTTTTGCATGTTCTTTATACTGCTTTTTTGTGCTATTCTTTGCCACATCACATCTATTGCTTTTGGTGAAACACGTGAATTTTTCATCCAATATTGATTAGTACGACCTGACCACATTGGTTGGTCTGGTGAGAGGGGATGGATAAGATGAACAAGCACCACTAATTGACATGTCTTTCTTCTAGTTGGAAGCCATGATCAATGTACGAGGAAAGTTCCTTTTACTGTGTCGACCTCGTTAAAAAATGAATCAGTGAGTACGAGGATAGTTTTTTCCTGTATCAACCTCGTTAAAAAATGAAACAGGCTAGCATGAGGATAGTTCTTTTGCTGAGTCAACCTCATTAAAAAATGAATCAGGTAGATTTTAAGATATGTAGGTAGATTGTAGAAAGTAGGGTTTTGAGGATAGTTCCTGTTACTGAGTCAACCTCCTTAAAAAATGAATCGGGTATGAGGATAGTTCCTATTACTGAGTCAACCTCGTTAAAAAATGAATCAGGTATGAGGATAGTTCCTGTTACTAAGTCAACCTCGTTAAAAAATGAATCAGGTATGAGGATAGTTCTTTTCTTGTGTCAACCTCCTTAAAAATGAAACAACTCCCTTTTCAAGTTAAATATTGAAAGTAAACCTTCATTCCATCCATATGGTTGAATGCAATGAGGCCTGGGGGGCATGTACCTCGCTTTGCATCATTATACTGGGGGCATGCGTACTTTTTGAGCATAGTTCCTTGTCTTGTGTCAAGCTCGTTAAAAAATGAAACAAGGGTAGGTTAAGTAGGTATATTGTAGAGAGTAGTCATGAGCATAGTTCCTTGTCTTGTGTCAAGCTCATTAAACAATGAAACAAGGATTTTAGAGCATCGTTCCTTGTCTTGTGTCAAGCTCGTTAAAAAATGAATCAAGGTTTTTAGAGTAAAGTTTTTTGTTAGGTAGATTGTAGAGAGTAGTTGTGAGCATAGTTCCTTATCTTGTGTCAAGCTCGTTTAAAAAATGAAACAAGGGTTTTGAGGATAGTTCTTTTCCTGTGTCAACCTCACTAAAAAATGAAACAACTCCCAGAAGTCTTTCCAAGACCTTGAAAGTAAAGCTTCATTCCATCCACCTCATTGAATGCAATGAAGCTTGGGGGGCATGTACCTCATTTTGCGTCATTATGCTGGGGACATGTGAACTTATAACAAGCATAGTTTTTTGTTTCAAGCTTGCGTAAACATGAAACCGAATCCGAGCATAGTTCCTGTGTCAAGCTCGTTAAAAAATGAAACAAATCCTCCTCTACTTGAGTCGAGAGATTGACTAGATCTCATAAATGTTAAGTATTTAGGTTAGTTATTTCAGTTTTTTGCATAATTTTCTTACAGTTTTAGGTCGAGTCTTTCAAATGATCTCGTAACTAAACCTTCATTTCATCTAACTGGTTGAATGAAATGAAGTTGGGGGGCATGCGCTCTAGCAGTTATGCTTAGGGGGCATCAAGCACAGTTTTATCTCTGTTTCAAGCTTGTTAAAAAATGAAACTACTTTGAAGCATAGTTTTTCTCTGTTTCAAGCTTTTGTAAAAATGAAACCTATCTCGAGTCAATTTCAGTTATTTTCAAGACTCGTTAAACTCATGAAAATCCCGAGAATATTTTGCTATCTTTCATTCTCGTAAAACAAATGAAAATGCCGAGTTCTTTCCGTCTTTTCCTGCTCGTAAATTAAATTGAAAGTCGGCCATATGAGTACATTTTTATCCCTTTTTCGAACTCGTTAAAACTTACGAAAAAGTGAAAACCATGAGTACATTTTTATCATTTTTTTTTAAACTCATTAAAACATACGAAAAAGTGAAAACCATGAGTACATTTTTATCATTTTTTCGAACTCGTTAAAACTTACGAAAAAGTGAAACCGCAGAGTCATCTTTTAAGCCCTTTTCTGACTCCTAAAACATGAAAAGATTGTCGAGCATTTCTTTTACACTCGTTAAAACGGAATTAAAAGACGGTCCCCTTATAGCCCTTTTCTGACCGTAAAAACAGGAAAAGATTGCCGGGTTTTTGTCATTTCAAACTCGATACTGGAAATAAAACGACATGTCCTTGATCGCTTTTTACTTTTCAGGTCAGAGGCACTAATCATGAAAGTACTCCTTGGTCGCAAGATCAAGCGGTTCTCTCAAGTATTATTTTATACTTTTTCGGGCTTGAGAGACACAAATTTACGAAAAAGTTTAACCTTGGAGTCTTCTTTAGTTTTTTCAGACTCTCTAAAATTGAAAAACCCCGAGTTTCTCCTATACTGGACTCATTAAAATTTCACAGTAAAGGACCTGTTCGATTACAAACAAGAACGAACCACTCCTTCTTAGGGTTCGAATCTAAACTAAGTTGGACACATCCGAAGGATGAGCTTATAATCAAGCATATGTTATCCTCCTCAAGCTTGTAAAAAATAAAGAGGTACTTGCCAGAAATGGTGGGGGAAAAGAGAGAAGAATGAACCTATTTGTTATCCTTTGTCACAGAAGAACCTTACTACCACTCTTGAACACGACACTTTTCATTCACCTGGGTTGGGAAATCCTTTGTCTTAAAGTTGATTAAACCACTTTGAAAGTCTTCAACCGTTCCTGGGTATTAACTTTGGGTCAATCTTCGCCAAGCCATCTGTCGTGTCGTTATGTGTTCAAGAGGTCTCTGCAAATAAACCATTCATATGCAAAATACTTGTCATCCATCTTTGACCATCCCTGAGTCAGTCCTTACAGCAATATTTCTTCAAATTGAACTATGATTTCGTGTTGTGGGCTTTCCTGCAACGGGTCGCTTTCTATCGACATCAGCACATTATCTAGAAAGATGACTTAGAAATCGTCAGTACCTTGAAGCCTGCATGCATCAATGGCAGGTTTCTCGCCTTTCACGACAGTTTACATCATTGACTTTCGATCGAAGGATTCCATGACCTGTTCGACATCGACTCATTCATTCACATCTCATGGATTGTACTGGGTACTTTGAGAACCATTGACATCACTGGTGGTCTCTCTCACACTTGTTAACAGTTTACATCATTGACTGGTAATCAAGTGGTTTCTACCATGTTCGACATCAACTCATTTATTCGCATGGATAGAATCGTACCAATTCGGGAAGTGGAAATGAAGACCCTGGATCTAGTTTCCACCATCCAGGCTGCGAGGAATTTTGTATTCATTATATAAGTAGGCTAACTATAAACAGATGGCTGTGCCCATACTGTGTCTACAAGAGTCTATGATTATGATGTATTGCGAAATCATTCCTGTAACAGAGCAGTAGTTAGATTGTTAGTTAAAGTTTTCAATATGAGTATGGGAATGCCTACCTCAGCGATGATATCATCTTATATATGTATTTTGTGTTGAATATTTGCAGGTTCTGACCAGGCTCTCCGCAAGATAATCCTTGAAATGATAAAGTACTTCAACCTTCCTTGATGATTTGAAACCCTAAATCTACTTCAGGCTTCGCACTTTAGGGGGCAATCTGTTACACTAAAAAATGTCACCATGACTATTTGCAGTTAGTATGGCTCCATCAACTGTCATACTGTCCTCCTTGGCAAGTCTCATGCCTCTGCTTTCCATGTCAAACTCAAAGAAAGAGAGAAAAGTCATTTAAAGTCAAGTTATCTCTGGTACGCAGTTTCTCTCAGCCTTACCTGCGGGTACGCAATCCAAGTTCACAATACCTACGTACTTGTACGCTTTGTCTGTAAAGCAATGGGTGCGTACTCCTGTAAAGGTCAATAAGCGCAAGTTTCACTCCAAAAAAGTTACTTGTGGTTATTTCTAGAGCATTCTAGAAGCTTGTTTGACATGTATGAAGCGCCTCCAGATGGTTCATGTATCCCTATGGAAGAGGAACTTATCCCATCAAGAGGGGAGCTAACCCACCCAAAAGAGGGGCTTATCCCATTGATGGTGGACCTGATTAACTTCCTCTACAACACTATAAATACAGGCATTGGGCCAGAGGGAGGGGAGGTTGAAAGCTGAAAATTCCTAAGGGTAGATGCTGCTGAGATTAGGACTTCCTTGTAGAAGCTTGTGAGGAGAGATTGTCATCCTCTCTTGTTTCATTTGGAAGTGGGTGAGCTGATCAAAGTAGAGGAAAACTCTTGCTGGACCCTGGGAGGAACTTGCACAACACCAAGGCTCAGGTTGTAATGGTTTCTTTTGTTTCCTATTAATACAAATAAGTCCATTCTTCTCAACAATTTGTTATTTATGAGTTGTTTCATATACTCCTTGGTCTGTATGTTAAATATGCTTTGTTTTATGAGATATTCAGGTGCTATTTAATCGTTTGATTGTTAGTGAATGCAGGTTTCGAAGAGAAGGAGGAGCTCATCTGGATCGACGAGGCTGGACTACTACAACAGCGTTGGACTACAGGTAGTATCTAAACACTTGGTTTCTTATATGGTAAATGCATATTTAGAGAAGGATTGCTCTTATTTGTCTTGTTTGTCACTAGAAAGTCTTAGGCTTCTAGGGAGGTTGGTTGTGTCCGCACTATCGACTCTTTCCGCTTGACAAAATGGCGACTCCACTGGGAACTCCATTGATGTGAATGATTTTTCCTTTGTCTGAAACTTTGATCTGAGAAAAGTCTTTTTCTTTCTGGTTTTTGGTTGTCTAACTGTGTGTTTGGGTGGCTTAGCTTAGGGTTAAATTAGATTTTACTTTTTCTTAGTTTTTCTAGAAGTACGCAGCCTCTGCGTTCAGCACAGTGCGTACCTATACACACTGCGGCTTTGTGCACAGAGCGTACCCGCACCTGTGTAAACAGGTTGCCTGCGTACCCTGTCAAAATTGAGAAAATTTCAATTTTCTCCTTTTTGCCTCTTAGATTTTGTTTTTAAGTTGTTTTTACTGCCCAGATCCACTGGTTACCTGCCATAAATCTTCACCTAAGCTTATTTCATTAGCATTCCTGCTTTAAGCTTTCATCAATTGGGTGTTTTGAGTCTCTTTTTTGAGAAATTCTTAATTTGATTTCCTTTGGTCATTACTTGGAGGTTTGTCTCAGTCTTTTCACAATTTTGCATCCTTTTGCTTTTGTTTTTGCAAAAAAAGTTCCCCCTCATTCGCCGGGGGGGGGCTAAATTGTGTATGAGTGTTAATCGCCTTTGAGTGTTTTTATTTTTTGATCTTTGGAACTCTCACCCAATTTCCTCAACTTGCACTTGATTGATTCTTAGATTACATTAGAATCGTCTTATGTTTGAGAATTCTCTTGCATAGATCACATTTGCATAATTATAATTCTCATTTTCAGAATATGAATGAAAAATGTGCATAGATTACATTTGCATACTTTTCAAGTGAATTGTGCTTAGATTACAATTGCATAGTTTACATTCTGAAAAATCAATCGTAGATTTAGATCAGTTTTCTTTGATTTGAATTTACACAAAAATAAAAATAAAAAAATGGTTTGAAATTGATTTGCATTAGTTTTTCTTGACGAAATTAGTGCATTAGAGAATTTGTTATATTTTCTCTTAGTGATTAATTTTTTGCATTGTTGGAAGTGAATGGAAACTCTCTCCTTACTTTAGTTAGGATTCATCGAATTGAAAAGATCACATTATCATATTCGATTGCATTCAGTTGAGTCGGGTCATAACACCATTGGTTTCATATCCATTTACCCATTTGAGTAATAACAGCCTTAATAACACAGCGCTTAATTAAAATTCATCTAGTAATTTTTACATTTCTAGGGCTCTGAAACACCAATATAGATCAGGCTAGTGTCTTGGAGTAGGAGAGTAATTAACTCTCCAAGACAGTAAAACCAAACAAGTAGCTTATCTTGTGGTAGGATAAATCCAACTGTTTCATTTGTACTCTGGGAAAGCTCCTCTTAAAGGAGAAGCACGAGACCGTGTCCGAACCAGTGAGGGGATCAATCCTCCTTCATTGGGAAAGACGCCAGATACGCACGTACTACAAACGGTAAACCTCGGATTATTGTCGAGGAGCCTGGGGTCACTTGTCGGTAAACCTTGGATTATTGTCAAGGAGCCGGCAAGGGGATTGAGCTTGTTACTCTGCCCTTGCGTGCTATCGGGTCGTAGACTATTCCCCCAGGTATATTTGTTGCTGTTGGTAACCTTAGTGACCATTATCTTTAGGGTTCTACCCAAGGTGACGGTGGAGGGAAGATCCCACTGTACCTGGAGTAGACGTCGGCTAGACTCACTTGGATTTTCTGGGGGGTTCACTTCACTCGAGACGGTTAAAGTGGAGGAACTTGGTCCAGTCTATTCATTAAGCAGGTTGCCGGGGTAACTGTTCCACCCGCCACTTCTGTACTGAATTCTGCGATGTTGGATTTCATCCCCAACTAGTGTTTTCGGTCCAGAAGGTTACTGTTTGTGTATGGTTTGACTCCTAGATTTGATAGCGCGTGTTAATTTGTTTGTTTTTACTTTTAGAGACCATAGGTGTGAATTGTGAATTTTCATTGTTAGGTGTGAATTGTGAATTGTTAATTTTAGTTATAAATTGTTAATAAAATTCACTGAAGTTGAATATAATGGCAAACGTTCCGGAATTTACCAACCTAGGAACCCCTCCTAACGAGAATCCTAGTACTTTTCCTTACTTTGGAAATGTTGGTCCTCCTTATATGGCTACTTTGTCATTACCTGGATTTACAATAGGATTATCGATATGGTTATTTTCAACTTCGTTGGCCCAAAGTACTCCAATTGTTCCACCTCAACCGGATGCTTCACCTCAACAGAGTTCACCATCTCAACATCACCAACCTTCTGTTGACCCTTTACCTTCTTCGCCTAATTTTTCTTCCTCCATTTCTTCCTCTTCGCCTGGTAAAAGCCTTGATGCTAGTAACCAGGAGGCTAAGAAGAAGAAGAAAGGGAAGAAGAAGAAGAAGAAGAAGAAGCAAGATAAGAAAGAAGTCAACCAACCAACCACGACTGTAAGTGTTAGTTGTGTTGAGGAAAACTCCGACATGCATCGTAAACCCAAATACCCTTGCAGGCTTTGTAAGGGTGACCACTTCCTTGTCAATTGTCCTGGTATTCCAAAGGTCCTGGAAGTATGGCCAGAAAAATCTCATCAACTTTCTATTGATCCATCAACCAGTGATAGTCAGGTTCCTGGGAAAAAGGGTAAAGTTAGGTTTCCTTGTAAGTTATGCAAAGGGAGTCATCAAACTCACATTTGCCCTCACATGGATGAAGCCTCAACATTATTGGAAAAACTTACTGTTCCACAGCAAGAATTTCCAACTGGTTACCGTAAACTTTCTCCCAACCTACCGTCAACTGACGGAGTGATTGATCTAGTTTCAAGTACAGTCGATCGCACTCTTCCATTGGAGAGTGAAACTCATGTCACTCAGGTTGATGATCCGTTAGTTGATCAAGTGGTCGATTCAATTTCACATTCGGTCGATCCCACTTTCCCTTTAGAGAGTGAACTTCATACCGCTAAGGTTCTTTTTGTTACAACAGATTCTTCTATGCCGGGGGGCATTTCACCTGTTTCTACAGAACCCCCTCCAAGTACTGAGGTCTTTTCCTTTGATTGGAATAGACTGAAGGAACCTCGTCTTCCTTCCTCCATCCCTTTCCAAATCATTGTCAAGGCTGGTGGTAGGGACATACATCGTACTCAGGTAGATGAAGGTGCTTCTGTTAGTATTTTATCCTCAACTGTTTGGAAAGCTCTGGGTTCCCCTCAGCTTGCGCCTATTACGCAGAATCTGAAAGCTTTTAACAGAACCATTAGTGAACCTTTAGGGATCCTTCCTAAGTTTTCTATTACCTTGGAAGGTAAAACTGTCTGTATTGATCTTATGGTAGTTCGAGGTCCCTTGGATTTCAATTTACTCCTTGGGCGAGACTATGTTTATGCAATGAAAGCTGTCGTATCGACACTCTTTCGCGTGATGTCTTTCCCTCACAATGGCAGTATTGTGACTATAGACCAGCTTTCGTTCCCTAGTCTTGTTTCAACTACCAACAATATGACAGCCTTAAATGTTCCTGATTCTCAAGTGGTATCTACCCTGCCACGGGTTAATTATGTGGCAACTGGTCCCATGTTTTCAGTTACCGATGTAAGTGAGCCTCTCACTGTTTGCTCATCTTCCTTTGATTTAGATCCGGTAATTGACATGGAAAACTCTATGGGATTACTTGAACACGATGTTCTTATCCCTTTTGAGTCCCTTGACATGTGTTCCTTCCAGAGAACTATTCTTCCTTCTGATGAAGATCTCTTGGAAGCCATGATCAAGGTATGTCCATTGACATGTCTTTCTTCTAGTTGGAAGCCATGATCAATGTATGAGGAAAGTTCCTTTTACTGTGTCAACCTCGTTAAAAAATGAATCAGTGAGTACGAGGATAGTTTTTTCCTGTATCAACCTCGTTAAAAAATGAAACAGGCTAGCATGAGGATAGTTCTTTTGTTGAGTCAACCTCATTAAAAAATGAATCAGGTAGATTTTAGGATATGTAGGTAGATTGTAGAAAGTAGGGTTTTGAGGATAGTTCCTGTTACTGAGTCAACCTCCTTAAAAAATGAATCAGGTATGAGGATAGTTCCTATTACTGAGTCAACCTCGTTAAAAAATGAATCAGGTATGAGGATAGTTCCTGTTACTGAGTCAACCTCGTTAAAAAATGAATCAGGTATGAGGATAGTTCTTTTCTTGTGTCAACCTCCTTAAAAATGAAACAACTCCCTTTTCAAGTTAAATATTGAAAGTAAACCTTCATTCCATCCATATGGTTGAATGCAATGAGGCCTGGGGGGCATGTACCTCGCTTTGCATCATTATACTGGGGGCATGCGTACTTTTTGAGCATAGTTCCTTGTCTTGTGTCAAGCTCGTTAAAAAATGAAACAAGGGTAGGTTAAGTAGGTAGATTGTAGAGAGTAGTCATGAGCATAGTTCCTTGTCTTGTGTCAAGCTCATTAAACAATGAAACAAGGATTTTAGAGCATAGTTCCTTGTCTTGTGTCAAGCTCGTTAAAAAATGAATCAAGGTTTTTAGAGTAAAGTTTTTTGTTAGGTAGATTGTAGAGAGTAGTTGTGAGCATAGTTCCTTATCTTGTGTCAAGCTCGTTTAAAAAATGAAACAAGGGTTTTGAGGATAGTTCTTTTCCTGTGTCAACCTCACTAAAAAATGAAACAACTCCCACAAGTCTTTCCAAGACCTTGAAAGTAAAGCTTCATTCCATCCACCTCATTGAATGCAATGAAGCTTGGGGGGCATGTACCTCGTTTTGCGTCATTATGCTGGGGGCATGTGAACTTATAACAAGCATAGTTTTTCGTTTCAAGCTTGCGTAAACATGAAACCGAATCCGAGCATAGTTCCTGTGTCAAGCTCGTTAAAAAATGAAACAAATCCTCCTCTACTTGAGTCGAGAGATTGACTAGATCTCATAAATGTTAAGTATTTAGGTTAGTTATTTCAGTTTTTTGCATAATTTTCTTACAGTTTTAGGTCGAGTCTTTCAAATGATCTCGTAACTCAACCTTCATTTCATCCAACTGGTTGAATGAAATGAAGTTGGGGGGCATGCACTCTAGCAGTTATGCTTAGGGGGCATCAAGCACAGTTTTATCTCTGTTTCAAGCTTGTTAAAAAATGAAACTACTTTGAAGCATAGTTATTCTCTGTTTCAAGCTTTTGTAAAAATGAAACCTATCTCGAGTCAATTTCAGTTATTTTCAAGACTCGTTAAACTCATGAAAATCCCGAGAATATTTTGCTATCTTTCATTCTCGTAAAACAAATGAAAATGCCGAGTTCTTTCAGTCTTTTCCTGCTCGTAAATTAAATTGAAAGTCGGCCATATGAGTACATTTTTATCCCTTTTTCGAACTCGTTAAAACTTACAAAAAAGTGAAAACCATGAGTACATTTTTATCATTTTTTTTTTAAACTCATTAAAACTTACGAAAAAGTGAAAACCATGAGTACATTTTTATCATTTTTTCGAACTCGTTAAAACTTACGAAAAAGTGAAACCGCAGAGTCATCTTTTAAGCCCTTTTCTGACTCCTAAAACATGAAAAGATTGCCAAGCGTTTCTTTTACACTCGTTAAAACGGAATTAAAAGACGGTCCCCTTATAGCCCTTTTCTGACCGTAAAAACAGGAAAAGATTGCTGGGTTTTTGTCGTTTCAAACTCGATACTGGAAATAAAACGACGTGTCCTTGATCGCTTTTTACTTTTCAGGTCAGAGGCACTAATCATGAAAGTACTCCTTGGTCGCAAGATCAAGCGGTTCTCTCAAGTATTATTTTATACTTTTTCGGGCTTGAGAGACACAAATTTACGAAAAAGTTCAACCCTGGAGTCTTCTTTAGTTTTTTCAGACTCTCTAAAATTAAAAAACGCCGAGTTTCTCCTATACTGGACTCGTTAAAATTTCACAGTAAAGGACCTGTTCAATTACAAACAGGAACGAACCACTCCTTCTTAGGGTTCGAATCTAAACTAAGTTGGACATATCCGAAGGATGAGCTTATAATCAAGCATATGTTATCCTCCTCAAGCTTGTAAAAAATAAAGAGGTACTTGCCAGAAACGGTGGGGGAAAAGAGAGAAGAATGAACCTATTTGTTATCCTTTGTCACAGAAGAACCTTACTACCACTCTTGAACACGACACTTTTCATTCACCTGGGTTGGGAAATCCTTTGTCTTAAAGTTGATTAAACCACTTTGAAAGTCTTCAACCGTTCCTGGGTATTAACTTTGGGTCAATCTTCGCCAAGCCATCTGTCGTGTCGTTATGTGTTCAAGAGGTCTCTGCAAATAAACCATTCATATGCAAAATACTTGTCATCCATCTTTGACCATCCCTGAGTCAGTCCTTACAGCAATATTTCTTCAACTTGAACTATGATTTCGTGTTGTGGGCTTGCCTGCAACGGGTCGCTTTCTATCGACATCAACACATTATCTAGAAAGATGACTTAGAAATCGTCAGTACCTTGAAGCCTGCATGCATCAATGGCAAGTTTCTCGCCTTTGACGACAGTTTACATCATTGACTTTCGATCGAAGGATTCCATGACCTGTTCGACATCGACTCATTCATTCACATCTCATGGATTGTACTGGGTACTTTGAGAACCATTGACATCACTGGTGGTCTCTCTCACACTTGTTAACAGTTTACATCATTGACTGGTAATCAAGTGGTTTCTACCATGTTCGACATCAACTCATTTATTCGCATGGATAGAATCGTACCAATTCGGGAAGTGGAAATGAAGACCCTGGATCTAGTTTCCACCATCCAGGCTGCGAGGAGTTTTGTATTCATTATATAAGTAGGCTAACTATAAACAGATGGCTGTGCCCATACTGTGTCTACAAGAGTCTATGATTATGATGTATTGCGAAATCATTCCTTTAACAGAGCAGTAGTTAGATTGTTAGTTAAAGTTTTCAATCTGAGTATGGGAATTCCTACCTCAGCGATGATATCATCTTATATATGTATTTTTTGTTGAATATTTGCAGGTTCTGACCAGGCTCTCCGCAAGATAATCCTTGAAATGATAAAGTACTTCAACCTTCCTTGATGATTTGAAACCCTAAATCTACTTCAGGCTTCGCACTTTAGGGGGCAATCTGTTACACTAAAAAATGTCACCATGACTATTTGCAGTTAGTATGGCTCCATCAACTGTCATACTGTCCTCCTTGGCAAGTCTCATGCCTCTGCTTTCCATGTCAAACTCAAAGAAAGAGAGAAAAGTCATTTAAAGTCAAGTTATCTCTGGTACGCAGTTTCTCTCAGCCTTACCTGCGGGTACGCAATCCAAGTTCACAATACCTACGTACTTGTACACTTTGTCTGTAAAGCAATGGGTGCGTACTCCTGTAAAGGTCAATAAGCGCAAGTTTCACTCCAAAAAAGTTACTTGTGGTTATTTCTAGAGCATTCTAGAAGCTTGTTTGACGTGTATGAAGCGCCTCCAGATGGTTCATGTATCCCTATGGAAGAGGAACTTATCCCATCAAGAGGGGAGCTAACCCACCCAAAAGAGGGGCTTATCCCATTGATGGTGGACCTGATTAACTTCCTCTACAACACTATAAATACAGGCATTGGGCCAGAGGGAGGGGAGGTTGAAAGCTGAAAATTCCTAAGGGTAGATGCTGCTGAGATTAGGACTTCCTTGTAGAAGCTTGTGAGGAGAGATTGTCATCCTCTCTTGTTTCATTTGGAAGTGGGTGAGCTGATCAAAGTAGAGGAAAACTCTTGCTGGACCCTGGGAGGAGCTTGCACAACACCAAGGCTCAGGTTGTAATGGTTTCTTTTGTTTCCTATTAATACAAATAAGTCCATTCTTCTCAACAATTTTTTATTTATGAGTTGTTTCATATACTCCTTGGTCTGTATGTTAAATATGCTTTGTTTTATGAGATATTCAGGTGCTATTTAATCGTTTGATTGTTAGTGAATGCAGGTTTCGAAGAGAAGGAGGAGCTCATCCGGATCGACGAGGCTGGACTACTACAACAACGTTGGACTACAGGTAGGATCTAAACACTTGGTTTCTTATATGGTAAATGCATATTTAGAGAAGGATTGCTCTTATTTGTCTTGTTTGTCACTAGAAAGTCTTAGGCTTCTAGGGAGGTTGGTTGTGTCCGCACTATCGACTCTTTCCGCTTGACATACCCATTGAGTGTTAGTTTTCACAAATATGCATGGACATATGATAAAGATATACACAATCTAATATCTTATGAAATAATTAGAAAAACAATAAATAGAAATGCAAGATAAAAGAAGGGAGAGACATGGATTACATGAAAAAACCCTAATAAGGGGAGACATCCATGGAAGTAGCTCATTTATTCTCCAGATAAACTCCCAATGATACAAGGCTACACCCCCACACAAGTATTATAGATCATTAAGTTTGCACCCTTGAACACTCACTGGAGTCTCGTTTACCTCTATTATATATTAAAGAGTGAAAGGAAAACAAATCCCGTGATACCCTTAGGATAAAAGCTTTTAACAATATGGTGATCTGCTAAAGAAAAACATATTCAAAAGACCATTAGGAAATCATTAATACATTCGGGTGAAAATGTGAAGTTTGGTTACACTTTTGTGAGAAACGCCTCGAAAAAATTCCCAACCTTATTTTTCCAACTGGAAAAAAATAAAAAAATAAATAAAAATAAATAAATTCGGTCGAATTCCCTAAATTTATCAGCTGATCTTTTGGTCGGTTAGACTAATGTCGATCGTTAAACAAAATTTTAGTCAGAGTTGAAAAAGTCAACAAAACATAATTCTCCCAAATAAATAATTCAGCCGAAGATATTGTTCGATCGAACTAGTTGTTTGGCCAAACTAGCTTTTTCAGCCGAATTATTTATTCGGTTGAAAAAATATTTATATATGTTGGGCCATAAATTATTGCGAAGTTTTCTATTCTGTTGATTTTTTTGTTGTGTGAAAGTCAAGCGCTATTGTGTTGTGTTGTGTCATCTGTTGTTTAGCTCTGTTGTGTCATGTGGTCTATTATCGAGCATTGTTGTGTGGTCTATTATCGAGCATTGTTGTGTGATTTGCTGCTAAGCGCTGAAATCAACCATGTGATTGACACATTTTTTTTTATGAACTTTTAATTTAGTGAAATATTTTTTATGATAATTGTGTGATGTTTTTTGTTTTCTTTTTTGTAGCATGGAATATTTCTCAACCTGCTCATCCACCATCACCGACAGAAGATTTATCTCCTTGTCCACCCTCGTCGCTGGAAGATTTCTCTCCTCGTCCACCCTCATAGCTAGAAGATTTCTCTCCTCATCCACCCTTGTCATTGGAAGCTCCTCGTCCGGACTAGGTAAGTCATTGTCGGTAGTAAATTATTTTAGTAGAGAATAAGCTTCTTGTATCCAGTAGGAAATGAAGCCACGTAGTATAGGTTGTTGCTATGAACGTCATCATTGGCTCTGTTCATATCTCATATTTTTATTTTCTTTTATATAAATTTTCTAATGGAAATGGAATCTTGTATTTTTCCTTTTTTTTTTAATGATAATGAATGTCCCCTGTTCCTCCCATTTATACCACTGAAAAAATAACAATATCAAACAAACTTACTTGTGTTCTCTAGAAAAGCACTACGAACGTAATCGATCTCAAATTCTTATCCTCCGCGAACCATATGCACTCATCCTCTTTCCCTCATCATAGGAATATCATTCATTTTTAAGATGGGCCTTGTGATTATAACATCTCCACTTCTCATGACTCTGACCCAAAATACATTAACAGAGAATATATGCAATTGGATAACATTTGCATTCTCCGTATAATGGTAAGAAACAAGCCTTGTTCTTTTGTCGTGTTGAAGATAAAGATGTAACATAATGTAAGCTTAATATAATCTAAGTGATTAGGGAAACATGAAACCCTTTTTCATTGCTATATAGGTAATGTTCAATCTTATGTAGAAGTGTGATAAGTACATGTAACTGATTACAGAAACAACATATACAGCTAGTGTTCCAACAGAACCAGTAATCTTAATCATATAGGGAACATATAACCATTATCATTGTTACTTAGATTAGGTGAATATCTCATATTACACAACGGTATAATCTTAGTTATGATATATGTACCATGTATTGAATATGGGAACACTGGAAATTAACGTCCACAATAGATATGGGTTAGTAAGTTATAAGTAATTTGTGTTTGATTAGAGTTACAAGCTTATATAGTCATAACAGGAACAAGACATTCATGTACAGGCTTGTAATACACTCTCCATGTCTGTTGGGATTTTAAATTATAATCCATGTCCATCTTTTCCATTTTCCATTCGATGAAAAGGCTTCAGTAGTTGGCTCAATCCTTCATTTGGATATGGGAAAATTGAATCTACACTTATTTTGAGTTCCCCTGGAGAGGGAAATCTTTGTTTACAAAAAATAGATAAGAAATATCAACATGTTGTTCAGACATATAAGGATTGAACTTATAATAAAAATCTAGACAACAGTCAAATTTACCTGTAAGCATTTGTATTGCCTTTGAAGGGCTTCATGGTATGCACCCATCCTTTTTCGAGCATCGTAGGAACATCATTCATTGTTAGGTTGGGCCTTATGATTATAACATCTCCACTTCTCATGACTCTGACCCAAAATAAATCAATAGATAATATATGCAAGTGGATAACATTTTCATTCTCTGTATAATAGTAAGAAACAAGCCTTTTTATTTCATCGTGTTGAAGATAAAGCTCTAACATAATGTAAGCTTAATCTGATCTAAGTGATTAAGGAAACTTGAAACCCCTGTTCGTTGCTATACATGTAATGTTCAATCTTATGTGGAAGTGTGATAAGTACATGTAATTGATTATGGAAACAACATATACAACTAGTGTTACAACAAAACCAATAATCTTAAATCATACAGGAAACATAGAACCATTACCATTGTTACTTAGATTAGATGAATAACTCATATTACACAAAGGTATAAGCTTAGTTATGATATATGTCCCATGTATTGAATATGGTAACATTTGTGATTAATGTACACGATAGATATGGGTTAGTAAGATGTAAGTAAGTCGTGTTTGATTAGAGTTAGAAGCTTAGATTGTCATAATAGGAACAAGACATTCATGTACAAGCTCGTAATACACTCTTTGTGTCCACTGGGATTTTAAATTCTAATCCATGTCCATCTTTTTCCTTTTCCATTCAGTGAAAAGGCTTCAGTAGTTGGCTTAGTCCTTCACTCAGATCTAGGAAAATTGAATCTACACTTATTCTGGGTTCTCTTGGAGAGGGCAATATCTGTTTACAAAAAATAGAAAAGAAATCTCAATATGTCGTTCAAAATTATAAGAATTGAACTTGTTACTCTTATTTGTTGTTATAGTTATTTCTTGTTGTTACACATTGATGAATTTATAATTAATGTTCAATACTGGATAGGAAAGTTGTGGTCTGCACATATAGGGCATGATAGCCTTGAAATAACTAGTAGAACCCCGGGTTGACAATTAAATGTGGATTGGGTGAATTGCATGATTCATACTTGAACACCAATATTTTGGCACTGGTGCCAGGGAGGCTATCAAAGGCATGAAATTACAACTAGTATTGACCATAGGATTGATCTCTCGTCCTAGGGAAGGAAGCTTACACCTTGCTCCAGGTCCTGAGTATTAGATCGTTTGGTTGTTTGGTTTCTTGTTTTTATTGTTTTTTTAGGATTATTCTCTTGTCTCGAGGAAGGAAGTTTTTATCACCTTATTCCAGGTCTGGAGCTTTAGATTGCATTGTTCTGCTTTCATAAGTATTGCTCTCTCGTCCTGGGAAGGGAAGTTTTATTTTTCATCCTGTTTCAAGTCTTGAACTTGATTTTTGTGATTTGTTTATTTTATTTCTCTTGTTTTCTTTAGGGGCCACTCTGTTGTCCTAGGGAGGGAAGTTGTTTCCCTGTTCTAGGTCTTGAGCTTTTAATTTGCTTGAATTTTTCCCTTTTATTTCATGATTGCATGAATAGAGACACCAATAAAGGGGTAATGGGAGACCCCCGAAAAGATCATCCAAGAGATAATTTCAAAGGGCCGTGTATGGAGTATTGTCACGAGATATTGTTAGTGTAAGATCTCATACAAGATCTGGAGGACAATCAGTTTCATAACCAGAACCTACTCCAATATCAAAAGTGAAATTCACGGAAGAAGAAGTAGTAAGTAGAGGATCTGAGGAACTGCATATTGCAAGTTCAGAGGAAGAAGATTTGAGGGAATTATTTGCACCATTTGATCAAGGGAGTGTTGTTAAACAACTTCAATCACCTATTATAGAATAGCCAGAGCCAAAAACTATTGAGATTCCAAGTGGATATTGGCAGATATTCATGTCTTCTGCAACTTCTTTGATGGAATTTCCAATTGGAGATATGAGAGGTTATGTGCCTATGAAGCCTATTCCTTTGACAACACTACCTGATTTTGATGGTATTTCTTCTGAGGATCTGGACACGTTCCTTTTTTAATTCAACGTTGTTTTTCGGGGGTATGATTATATTTCTAATGCTCAAAAATTGAAGATATTCCCCACTACTTTGAAGGAAACAACTTTGAGATGGTTTATGGGTTTAGGGGGAAAATCTACTGTTACACGGGATGATATGAAGATGATTTTCCTCTAGAAATATCAGGACTACTGTAAATCCTGAGATGTGAAGGAAGAAATATTTAAGACTATGCAGAAAGAGGATGAGAATATGGAAGGTTTGGTGGAATTTTTTCAATATAGTTTGCAGAGATCAGGCCGTGGTGACCTGGATAAGAATATCTTGAAGATCATATTTCTCAAAGCATTGAAGAAGGAATCTCTAGAGCTATTGAACCTAGTAGGGAAAGGAGATATATCAAAGGAATAATTTGATACCATCTACAAATTATGCATCAAGTGTTCATGAGGGGATGTTAGACAGAGGCAGGGAATCCGAACTCTCAAAACATCTAGTGGTGGAGTATCAAACGCTGAAATTGGGAGTCTGTTGGACAACCTGAGAACCGATATCCTGAGCACATAATCATCGCAGCTAGATGTGTTACAGGAAAAACAGAAGCAGATGGAAGCAAAGAAGGTTATGTCTATTTTTTGCCCTCAATGCAAGAAGAAGCATCCATTGAAAGAATGTCCATTAAATTCCATGGAGACTTGTACGATATGTGAACAGAGTCATTCCACTAGCACTTGTTCATCCCTTCCTTGATTGAAGGAAGTCTTTCAGGGAACAAATGAAGAAGCATATCAACTTTATTCTATGGGATCAAGGAAACCATGGCAACCACGACCGTCGAACATCAATCAAGGTATGCCTCAAGACCCGTCTCAGTATTTTAATAATATGACTTTTGGTTAGCAGTCTATACCTTTTTCACCTTCTTGGCCGCAGTCTTACCAATATCCAATGCATTGGCAACCATGGTACCCTCAATCTAGTCCAAATTCTTCATGGTCCCAGAATTGGCATGGACCTCCTCCTCCTCCTTCAGGACAATTATCTCAACCTATACCATAGCAGTAGCTATAACTTCCTGCTAATATGCCCACTAGTAATCATCCTCTTCATCCTCAACTGCATGTCCAATCCAATCCAAATATAAATAATAGAGGGGCTCAACAAGTTTGGACACTCAACCTCCCTGCATATATTATTTCTACCATGGAATGTAATGAATTAAATCTTCGATTTCGTGAGGTGGTCAATACTCAAACTTCACCAATAATTGTTGAACATACTGATGATGAAGTCTCAGAACCAAAACATAGAACAATAGGGGATGGGCCAACACATGTTCCTATAAAGCAACAAATGCCTTCACAATCTATTGTTACTATAGGATGTTAGACTAGTCCACCTTATCTGGAAAGATTATATTTGAGAAAACAAAGTCCTCATCCTAAATTTAACTTTTTAGGGGAATTGTAGAATTTATTCATTAAAATAACGTTACTTCAGGATATGAAGGATGTACCGATTTATGCTAAGACAATTAAATAATAATTTTCTAAGAAACCTGGCAAAAAACCAGATGACCCACTTACTATTCATGTCATGGGTAATTTATCAGATATAATGCTCGAGAAATCTATACCTGTCAAATACGGGGATCCTAGGAACCCGATACTGACAATACATATTAATGGGGTGGATATCCGAAATTTATCGGTACATTTGGGGGCAACGATTAATGTTATAACCTCTGAAATTGTGATTACCTTGGGTCTATGGAACCTGAAACCAACTCCCACCATCCTAGAATTGGCAAATCGGTCTTCTATAAGACCGGTAGGGAAGCTAGAAGATATCACTATTTCGGTAGACTCATGGCAGTACCCTGTTGACTTTTTGGTTTTACATACCCAATCCCTAGACAATGGACATCCTTTTATTTTAGGAAGACCTTGGCTTGCAACCGCGGATGCTTACATTGGGTGTCAGTGTACAAACATGGTAATATCCAATGGGGAAGTTATAAAGAATGTTATCCTTTACCCACATGCAGAACCAAGTTCATAAAATAAATCTTCATTTACCTTGATATAAAAGTCTCTACATACCAAAGAGCTTGAATATGAGAATGAAGAAGCTAGACCCATCCTTACCATCAGTGAGGTTCTCTATTTTAAGGATGAAATGGAGGATGATGCCATTAGCACATTTCTCAGCAGTACCAACTCCATTTCTGATTCAACCTATTAGCTATTAGAAATTGTCATGAATTGCAATGTTTAGGAAGATATTGAAACATAAACAGAAGTAGAAAATGTTCCTGAAATTGTACCTCGTAATAGTGTTCCTGTAGAAATTGAACGAGGGAAAAAATTGAATATTAATCTTGACCTTTCACACTCCCAATCCAAACAATTGTTGAAAGTCCTTCGGGAGCATAAAGAAGCCTTTGCTTGGGAGTATACAAATATGAAAGGAATCCCTATTGATTTATGTACTCATCATATATACATTCAAGAGGAATGTCCTATTAGGTAGCCACAAAGAAGAATGAATCCTTCCTTAAAAAACATTGTCAAAGATGAATTACATAAACTATTAGATGTGGATTTTATTTATCTGGTATCAGACAGTCAATGGGATTCGCTGCTGGTCATTGTTCCTAAGAAGAATGGCAAGTGGATGATTTGCGTTGATTACATGGAACTAAACAAAGAAACTCATAAAGATAATTTTCCCTTACCCTTTATTGACCAAGTTCTTGATACATTAGCAGAGAAGGAGTTTTTCTCCTTTCTGGATGGGTTTAGCAGATACAATTAGATACAAACAGCTCCTGAGGACTAGGACAAAACTACCTTCACATTCCCTTGGGGAACCGTTGCCTACAGAGTCCTTCCATATGGCCTTTGTAACAGGCTTTCTACCTTTCAAAGGAAAATATTAGGAATTTTATCTGATTTAGTTAATGATAGGGTTGAGATTTACATGGACGACTTCACCCCATATGGGGATTCCTTTACTGAAGCTTTGAAAAACTTAGAGAAAGTACTTGAAAGATACAATAAAACACATGTTTCTCTTAGTACAGTAAAATGTCATATGATGATGAAAGAATGAATAGTATTAGGACACTTTCTTTAAGTTGCAAAAATTCGGGTTGATCCTGTGAAGGTAAAGGTAATATTAAAATTTCCTACACCTAAGACACTGACACAGGTACGCATCCTTATTGGTTATGATGGCTATTATAGGTGTTTCATAGAATTTTTTTATAAAATAGAATTCCCACATTTTCAATTGCTACCTAGGGATGTAGAATTTGTGTGGATGGGTGAATGTGAAGCAACTTTTGTAGAAATAAAAGAACTAGTCTACAAGGCTCTAATGTTATGCAGTCCTAACTTGAAGATCACGTTTCACATCTCTACTGATGCTTCCCAAATAGAAGTAGGGACAGTTTTGGGGCAACAGGAGGACAATAAACCATACACAATCTACTATGTCAACAAGAATTTGACCCCTATTGAATTAAACTATACGGTAACTAAAAAGGAGTTTTCTCCTGTCATTTATCCTATTAATAAATTTCAGCATTATATCACAGGGTATCCTACTTTTGTGCACACTGATAATATAACTATCAGGTATATGATGAATAGACCAATAACCCTGGTCGCATTACAATATGGTTACTGTTAATTCAAGAATTTGATATTACCATTGTAGATAAACCAGGGAAAGATAATGTAGTTGCAGATTTCCTGTCTTTGATCGATACTAGTGATGAAGGTACACCTGTAGAGGATAGTTTTCCAAATGATCATATTTTTTCCTTTTCTACTCACACTTCATGGTATGTAGATATTGATAACTATCTTTATACAAGAAAGGTGCCTCAACACTTGCCTTACAGAGAATGGCAAAAGATTATCCATCATAGTGCTCGTTATTCATGGATAGAGGGGTATCTCTTTTAAAGGAGATATGACATAAAAATCTGGCACTATATAAGTAGTGATGACATCTATGATGTCCTAAAAGATGTTCATGATGGCCCCTGTGGGGGACATTTTGTAGATAAGCAGACATGTCATATGGTGTTACAAATGGGATACTATTGGCCTTCTATTTTTCGTGATGCAAGGAAATATGTTAGCCGGTGCGATAGTTGCCAGTGAATGGGTTAGCCTGGTCTAGTAGATGAAATGTTTTTACAACCCCAAATAGCTCTTGAGCCCTTTGAAAAATGGGTTATTGATTTCGTTGGGCCATTTAATCCCCCTTCACAACAGAAAGTTCACATTCTGGTTTGCACGGATTACGTGATAAAGTGGGTAGAGGCCAATGTTGTTGTGAAAGAAACAGAACATGTTGTCTCAGACTTTTTATTTGAAAAAATTATTGTATAGAGCTCCTAGAGAGATAGTTTCAGATGGAGGGGCACAATTTACATCGCATCTAATAGTAGGACTTGTGCAAAAGTATGGAATCAACAATAGGGTAACATATCCATATCACCCTCAGGAAAATGGTCAAGTCAAAAACAAAAAAAAGGTACTAGAGAATATTCTTACAAACACTTTAGTGAACCATCGCAAAATTGGGCTAAGAAGCTTCCTGAGGCACTATGGGAATATTGAACAACATGGTGGAACACAACATGGTTTTCACCATATGAGTTTGTCTATGGGAAATCCCATTTGTTTCTAGTGGAATTCAAAATTAAGATGCTCAGGGTAGCTCTTGAAGTAGGTTTAGATCTTTCAGAAGCCAATAAACATCGACTAGAACAGGTGAATGAGTTGGATGAAATTCATCTGGTAGCTATCTATAATAGTACTATAATTAAGTAGTAGTGAACTAAATGGCATGATAAATTCATTAAGGGAAAGGTCAAAGAGGATATTGGGCATTTCTCTATGATTCTCGGTTCATGTATTTTAAGGGAAAACTATGCTCCAGGTGGATGGGAGCATATGAAGTTGACACGGTGTTCGATAATGGGACTGTTAGAATTATAACAATTGATGAGGCACATACCCCTTTAATAGTGAATGGAAATTACCTTAGAATATATCACCCTCCAGCTTCAAGAGACTCCTTTATTAAACATCTCTTTGATAACTCTGGTTTTGAAGTTATTATGGCAGGGAATTCCTCCTCTGCACCCTTGATCTAAAATAAAAATATATATATATATATATATATATATATATATATATATATATATAATGTTGTTACTACTCTATCAACTTGAATACCTAGCCACAATTTCATCCTCTTTTTCACCTCCAATCTCATCTACTACATCTCCTAAAGCTTCAGTTTCATCATCTTTCCTGCCTCCCCCGTTCGTTCCATCCTTGCCTCCTCAACCCATTTTAGTAGTTCCATCATCCTCAACAACACTACCACCTATACTTACAAAATCCATTGTAACACCTTCACTTTCTCCAACAGTCATGGCAAGATTTGCACCTCTCTTACTGCCTGCTCAACTTACTGCTTTGCCTCAGAACTATGATCAAAGACTTCCTTTGTTTGATGGAAGTGTAGAAATTACAGATCAGAACCATATTGACATGTTAATAGAATTTATTGATTTAGATGAAATTGATGAGGAGAATGCCAAAATGATGATTATCGCTCATATTTTCTTAGGAGATGTTAAGAAATGGTTTCAAAGTCTGGCTGCAAATTCCATTAACAGTTCTCAAAGATTGATTGAAATATTTCTAGCTCGTTAGCAATAGAAGAAAAATCCAATACAGATATTGGTTGAATATAATTCAATGAAAAGGAACCCCAATGAAAAAGTTCAAGAATTCACATCAAGATTCAATACAGTGTACAATTCTATACCTGATGATATGAAACCTCCACCTGGTTTCGCTCTTCTTCATTATCCTAATGCTTTCGATCCAGATATGGCCTACCAGCTCAGAGAAAGGGATCCAACTATTCTTGAAGAGATGCAGTGGAATGCAATCAGTGTTGAAGCCAATTTGCTCAATAAGAAGTCAAAATCAAAGCCAGAAAGAGTGGAGAAGAGAGTTGCTTTTAGAGAAGAAACTGCATCATCTTTTGATGCAAAGCTTGACAGTCTGATAAAAACTATGGAAAGGATGATGGATAAAATATCCATAACTGATCAACAAGCTGAACCATCAGTGAGGAATCCTAACTTTTGGGGACAGCAGCGACAACAGTTCAGACATTGACAGAAAGAGCAGTGAAATCAAGATCCTCAAGGTCAAGTAAAAGCTCCATTTCAGCAAAACTACACTGAAAGTCAGGAAGAAGATGAAGAAGAAATTGTGGAAGCAAATCACTTCTTTCATGAAGATGAACTGCATACCTTCCTAATAGAAGAAGATCAGTTTTCTAAAGACTCTTTTATACCAAATGATCAGCATTTTTTGCTTGCGAGCGAAGATATGTGGGCTGATAGGAGTGAAGAGTACCAAAGAGGATATCAGAATGCCCTCAATCATCTCCAAAAGTAGTACAATTTAAGAAACATAAGTGTGCCTGTTACTCTAATCTAGCAAAGACAAAATTTGCAAAAGGATTCACCAAGTAAAGAAACCACTCCTGCAAGCCAGAATAAAGACAAAGCTATTGTCATACAGAATCGGGATAGAACCAATGAATCCTCCACTAGCAATGTGAGGAAGGACAAAGAATTGAAAACTGAAAGCCAAAAGAAGGAAACTCAAGCAAAAGGCCAAACAGAAAGCAAGGACACCGCTTCAAAAGAGGTAGAAAAGCAATCTAATCTTTTTAGTTTGGAAAATGAAATTTCTAAATTGAAGATAGCAATTCCCCACACAGAATTAGTAAGGAATGACAAATACAAATTTCAGATTGCAAAAATGCTTAGGGTTGATCAGAAGTCTGATACAGTCAATGTAGCTGATGATGAGCCAACCATCCTTTTTGGTCTAGCCTTAGAAGGAGCTCCTGAAGATAGTGAAATTCCTCCTTTTTATCCGAGTCTTAAACTTCATGACTTTATCCTTCATAATGCTATGCTAGATTCTAGCGCCTCTCATAATTTGATGCCTAAATCCATCATGGATAAACTAGGACTGAGCATCACCTGACCTTACCATGATCTTTATTCTTTTGATTTTGGAAGAGTGAAATGTCTTGGCCTTATTAAAGACTTGGTAGTGTCCTTAGACCAAATTCTAGCCAAAAATGTACTTATGGATGTTGTAGTGGCTGATATTCCTCCTAGATTTGGCATGTTGCTTTCAAGATCTTAGGGAGCAAAATTAAAGGGCACTTTGCAGCTTGATTTTTCATACGCCCCTATCCCTGCTTTTGGACAACTCCAAAAGCTTTATACAGAAAAGAAGATGAAATTTATGATCAGTAGTAAGGGAAGTCTAGTCAATCATCCTATACATGTTGTTCACACTAATCTTGAATCTTTCGTTTTGTTCAGTGATATGGATACTGGTGATGATGAAAGTCAGTTAGTAGAAATTTCAGAAGTTCTCAACCTAATGGGCAACATACATGAAACTATCACAGCAGAAATTAAAGAGGTTGGTGATGAATGTAGACAACCTGCAAATCTTATTGAGGAGATTCAAACAATAGCGTAGAAAATAGAAAGTTCTGAGCTAGCTGTTCAAAATCATAAAAATCAAGAAATTTAGTCTTCAAAAATTCTTTTTCCAGACGAAGAAAATGGTATTTGGACCATGGAGTTTGATGGCACATCAGGAAGAGAAGGAGCAGGAATTGATGTTTAGATACTTGGGCCATTACATCAGCCAAACAAAATTGCTCAGAATGTGAGAATGAGCTCTTACAAGCTGGCCTTTGAATGTTCAAATAATGAGGCGGAATATGAGGCATTGATTGCTAGCCTCAAAATTCTGAAAAATTTCGAAGCAAAAAAGATTTATGTTTATGGCAACTCCGATTTAGTGATCAAGGAGGTCAAAGGGGAATACCAGACCAAAAACCCAAGAATGAGAGCTTATCGCAATACTGTACTTGATATTCTCAAAACTTTTTCAGAATATACATTATCTCTTATTCCTAGAACTCAAAATGTCATAGCTGATTCACTTGCCACTGCAGCCAGTATGGTGAAGATTCCTTTCCATTCTAATCATAAGTACTCCATCCATGTTAAGCATCGCCCAACTATCCCAGATAACATGAGTTTTTGGCAAGTGTTTGGTGATGATAAGCAAATAAATAGTTTTCTGCAGTTGGAAGGAGAATTTCAGAATTCTGACATTAATGATGTATACCATTTTGATAATTCTCACATCCATTCAGCTGACAATGAAGTATTACAGCTCAAGGAAAACAACATTCCAAGAGGCTTGGTGCCTTTGGAGGAGTTATTTGATAGGGATAATATCACCAAGAAGCCCACCATGGTTCCAACTGAAAGGGAGTAGAAGATGTCAACATTGGCACAGCTGAAAATCCTAAATTGGTCAAACTATCCAAGCCTCTATCTCCTGAAACAAATGGTAAGTACATGTCTCTAATGAAGGAATTTGCTGATGCATTTGCTTGGGATTACTCTGATCTGGAAGTTTATGATAAGAGTGTCATTCAGCACGTTATTCCTATAAGCAGGATGAGAATCCATTTTGCCAGAAATTGAGAAGAATCAATCCCAAGTTACTGCCATCAATTGAAAAAGAGGTAAATAGACTTTATAAGTATGGAATAATTGTTCCCATTCGATTTTCTGAATGGATGTCTTATCTACTACCTGTGAGGAAAAAAACCGGGGAAATTCGTCTATGTATTGATTTTAGAAATCTCAATAAGGTGTCCCTGAAAGACAACTATCCCTTGCCTAAGATGGATCACATACTTCAGAAGGTGGTTGGATCCTCTAGGATGTCACTGCTTGATGGATACTTTGGGTACAATCAAATTTTGGCACACAAAGACGATCAGCTCAAGACAACCTTCACAATGCCATGGGGTACATTCATGTATGCCAAGATGCCTTTTGGGCTGAAGAATGTAGGAGCTACCTTTCAGCGGGCTATGGACATAGCATTTGCAAATGAAAATGATATATTTCTATCTATCTATCTTGATGATCTAAAAATATTTTCAAAATTTGATGAAGATCACTTGCATCACTTGAGGATTGTTTTTCAGAAATGTAGAAAGTTTGGCATCTCACTTAACCCAAAGAAGAGCTTGTTCACCATGGAAGAAGGTAAGCTACTAGGACACATCATCTCTAAACATGGCATCCGCATTGATCCTGCAAGAGTGGAGGCTATTCAACAATTATATTTCCCCAGGAACAAGAAAGAGATTCAATCGTTCAATGGGAAAATTAATTTTTTGAGGAGATTTATTCCTAATCTAGCTGAGCACTTGAAAGAAATGACAAATATGTTGAAGACAGACAATGAGGTAAAGTGGTCTTTGGAGGCCAAGAAATCATTTCATGCGGTAAAGTTTGCATTATCTACTGCTCCTATTTTTATTAGCCTAGATTATAGCTCAGATTTCATCATTTTTTCTTTTGCTTCTAAGCACACATTAACAGCAGTCCTAATGTAGAAAAAAGATCAGAAAAATGAGCAGCCTATAACATTCTTCAGTCTCACTATAAGAGATGCAACATTGAGATATAATATTATTGAGAAACAAACATTGGCATTAGTAAAAGCCCTCAAATATTTCCGAGTTTATCTTCTACATTCACATACTATTGCTTATGTCCCTACTGCAACGGTAAAGGAAATTATTGTACAAACAGATCCAGAAGGCAGAAGAGGAAAATGGATTGCAGCAATGCTAGAATATGACTTGGAGATCAAACCTACAAAGCTCATCAAAGGACAAGGGTTAGCCAAGCTTATGGAAAAATCAAATCTACATGCACTGGATATTAATTTGATGGTTGCACTATCAGAAGAATCAGAAGAAAAGGACCCTTTCTTGCAAGTGTCTAATATGTTCATGTCTTCACCTTGGTACTCTGACATTGTCTATTTTTTGCAGCACTTGAGTCCTCCTCCAGAATTTCCCAAAGGTAAAGTCATATCATTGAAACTCAAAGCTTCAAAATATTGTATTCTGGATGGTGTTTTATTTTGGAAAGATCCTGGAGGTGTGCTACTGAATTGTTTAATAGAAAATGAAGCTAAAGATATAATGAAGGATTTTCATAGGGGAGATTGTGGCGGTCATCATTTTTGGAAAACTACAGCAAACAACAACTTAAGGGTTGGTTTCTATTGGCCCACCCTCTTTTCTGATACATACAAAACAATCATGAGCTGCCATGAATGCCAAATTTTTCAAGGAAAGAGGAAACTTCTGCCATTACTACTACAACCTATTTTGATTTCAACTCCTTTCCAGCAATGGGGTCTTGATTTCATTGGCAAAATCCATCCTTCATCTTCAGCACAACACAAATGGATATTAACAGCCACTAACTACTTTACAAAGTGAATTGAAGCTATCCCAACCAGGCAAACCACTGATTCTGTCATCATTCAATTTCTGGAGTCTAATATCTTGTCTATATTTGGTTGCCCACTGAAAATAATAACAAACAATGTTGCTACTTTTAATAAAAAATAATGGTGGATTTTTGTGCCAAATATCATATTGTGCTAGGACATTCTACTACGTATCATCCACAGGGGAACAACTCGGCTGAATCTTCCAACAAATCTTTGGTTAACATCATCAAAAAGGTCCTGGAGGTGAACAAGAAGAATTGGCATAAAAAACTTAGCAATTCTTTGTGGACAGATAGGGCCAACACCAAAAATTCAATAGGTATGTCTCCTTTCCAGCTGGTATATGGAGTTGACACAGTATTTCCTTCATCTCTTGTTGTTCAAGTAATGAAAATCCTAAAGGAATTGGATAGTGAAACTAATGACATACAAAGGAGAATAAAACAGATGATTCATTTATAGCAGACAAGAGAAGAATTTTTTCAAAACACATCCAAACTACAAGAGAAAATCAAAAAGATTTATGATCGTAAAACCAAGGAAGACAATTTAAATTTGGGAGATGTAGCCCTTCGCTAGGATGCTAGAAATGAAGACAAAGGCAAACATGGTAAGTTTGAGAACTTGTGGAAGTGGCCTTACAAAATTTCTGATTTCAGTGGAAAGAATGCTTTCTTGTTGGAAGAGATGGATGGAAAAGATTATTCATGAGGGGTGACCAATGGTAGGCTTCTCAAGCACTACTATGTCTAAAATCTAGAAAAGTCATCATCATTGTACATACCGGTGTGTATTTTAATTCTACCATTTTAGATAGCTATCATTAGAGTTTGAAGCCTGAAGTGAAGTCTGTAAGGATCTTTGAGTCAATATTGTTTTCATTTTTTTTTATGTAGTTCTTTTGTCATGTCAAAAGGTCAGTCAGTCTCAAGTAAAAAAAAAAACAGTTTTTATGCATGTTGACTCCATTGCCTAATCAATAAGGCTACCTGATCTACGGTGTTCTTAACACCTCCAAGGAGCTACCATTCCCAGTTGTAGCCAATGTTAGTGTCAGCCTTGTTAGCCTATCACCTGGATCAAAAAATGCTTTAACCATGATCTTTTTAGGCTTTCATCATCAATTTTTTCTGTTACTAGGTTTACACATCAAATTTGGTCATTGTATGTTCAGTCCAAGATGGACTTATTGTTTGAAATTCCACTCATGCTGGTTGCTTATCATACACCATGAAAATGGGTCAAGTCATCATCATCATTCCATTAGGTCTTAGGTCATCCATTAGGTCCCCAAGGTCCACCATTTCCATAAAAAAAAAAAACCAGAAATAAGTCAAACATGACAATGCAACAGTTGAATAATTGACCATGATTTATTCACACACTTTTCATATTTTCATGACATCAAAGGTTTCAGAAGAAGGAAGCTCCAGCACTCAGGGGATCAAAAAGCACATTTGCAATGGTAAAGGTAAAATCTGTCTTCAAAAAAGTGAAATCAGTTCACAAAGGAGGGTTGGTTTCTTTTCTATTTTTGAAAAAGTGAAGAAATTATCCCTATATAAACTCAAAAAGACTCAAAACCTTTTCATTCATGTCTCATTCACTCCTCATCACAGAGCTCACTTGCCCAAAAAAGCGAAAAACCTCTTTCGCTAGGCGAAATTGGCCAAAAATTGGAGGCGTTGCGCGTAGATACACTGCGCTGCGCTTTGAAGGCAGGCGTTGTGTGTGGGTGAACTGCATTGTAGGAGAACTGCGCTGCGCACAGGACAGAGTACCCGAAACTCACCCAAATTTTCCTAAAATTCAAAATTTTTTCTTTCAAGCTCAGTCAAATTGCTTTCTAAGGCCGAGGAACAAGTAAGTACATCATTTCCCTCTATATTTTCTTTCCCAGTTTCATTCCATGTCAATAATTTCTCAAGCTAGGGTTTGTAGCAAAGGTTCCATGGGAAATGCTAGGGTAGAAATGGTCATCATCACTTTACACCTCCAAAACATGTAAATTGATATTCTACACCTGTACACATGTCTGATGAGTGATTTTGACCAGTTCAGCCACCTCTAAACAAAGTTTAAACACTAAAAAAACAAAACCCTAGCTCATTCCTAGAGTTATTTTGGGCAAATCTCATCATAAATCTTCTTGGTCTCACTTACAAGCAGCCACATTTGTTCACTATTTTCCTCACTCATTTCCATCAGTTTTTCAAAGCCATCTCATCTTTCATAAAATCCCTCCCATCATTTTGTCGAAATCTCTCACACATCACTTCATTTTCATTCTCACCTCTCATTTATTTTCACTTCTTGCTGCTAGGATTTTGTGTTATCATGGAGGTTGAATCTTCACCAGAAAGAAAGAGATAGCACAAAGGAGGGAGGATTCTCAGATATGAACCATCAGATTGCAACCAAATCAACTCCGATCGTTTGATCAAGCAATGCCTTGAGGATGTTCACTGTTTGGAATTTTCTAAAAGAGTAAGTGAAGCAGGGTTTTATCAGCAGCTGACAGATTTGGTAGCTACACAATTGAAAGGGGAGATTTTTGACATTGTTGGTATTGAGTTTAGCTTCTCAATGGCCTCCATCTCACGAGCAACTAGTTTTCCAAACAATGGCAAATATTGGTTCAAGGGAATGAATCTAGATCTTGAAAACTACAAGCCCTTCTTAAAGGCTCCATACAGAGATACACATACTCATCTCATGCCTTTCAGATATTTTCTTGAGAAGTATGCCCCTTTAATGAAAACCATCATGAGGTTCTTTACCTGTGAAGGTAGATTCTCCAGGTTGTATGCCTATCATATTCGCCGCTTGATGCACTTCACATCTCAAAAGCCACTCAACATGTGCAATTACTTATTTAGGAGTATTTCAAAAATGTCTAAGAAGATACGCTTAAAGGACAAAGAGCACTCTCCAAGATTGTTTCATCACAATCTCATCAAAACCATTGTTATTCATCATCTGGCAGAGAGGGGTATGGCTTGGGAAGCCTTTTCAGAAACAACTTTAAAATAGCTTGAGGAAAATGTAGCATCTCAGTCCCCAAGTGCACCAAAACAACAAACAAAGATGGGGTCATCTAACAAACCAATAGAGAAGACTCAGCTACCAAAACCAGAGGTGACCAAAGTGTATAAGAAAGGGCAGAGGCTTGTGTTTTCTTCTGACAAAGCGAAAGGGGCCAAGCCTTCTTCATCGAAAAAGCAGGAATCGACAACAAAACATAAGGATACAGTGGAGCATGAGTTTGAGCTAATTGATTCAGAGTGAGAAGATCAAACTAGAAGCATGAGACAGGTTATTAGGGACAAAGACTTCCAAATCAAGGAGCTGACAATAAACTTGGAAAGGGAAAAGTATGTTATAAAATTCCTTGAATAGTAAAACAATCAACTCAAAGAAAAAGTTTTGATCCTAGAAAAGGAGAAAGCTAAGCTAATACAGAAAACCAGAAAAGGTAAAGAGCAAATGACATCAAGTGAGCCTGAAGCATCAGAGGTAAAAGGGAAAAAGAAAAGACCAAGAACGAGAGGTCTTAAGGAAGCTTTGCAAGAGGAACAAAAAAAATGTTGCTTAGTGAAGACATTGACCTAGAAGAAAGGATTGCCCTAGAGGTAAATCAAGGTAAAGAATATTGGCTTAACAGGGTGAATGAACACTTAGAGAAGGTCCTGGAGAAGGCAAACAAAGATAATCAAATGCTCAAACACATGGCGCATCATTATCAAACTCAAAACATGATCGCCAATGTCAAAGTGAAACAACTTGAAAACAAGCTCAAGGAGGCCAAAAAGGATCAAAAGGACGAGGGAAACTTGGAGATGCTTGCGGAAGCATCCATGAAGCTATAAAAAACTGTTTTTTACACCTTCCCTCCAATTTTGAGCATTTTGAGTGTTTTGGCAAATTTTTGTCTAAATTCAGAAATTTGGCCTTTCTAAGGCACTGCGCTTTTTCCTTAGGCATCCATTTGAGGAAAGGTCTACATTTTTGGAAAGGTCTTGGCATCCTCTAAAACCCATTTTCCTAGATTTTGCAGAGGTGGCTTAGTTTGAGATAAAAGTGCAAACAGGTGGCAAAAAACTAGCATTTTGGACCATTTTTTGACAGGCGCTGCACTTCTGGAGTGGCCTTGGGAGAATGGATTTTTGAAGGTCTTCCCATGCTCCAAGTTCATAAATTCAAACTGTTCTAGAAACTCGAATTGAAGGGCTAGTTGACTGTTCTCTAATATTTGCAATTTGACCCCTAGAAGGCACCTCAAAATTAGCTCAAAGTCGGCGCTGCACTTCTACATTTTCTATGTTTTTATTTGCAAAATTTCACAGTGTAAAATTTCTAATTTCTAGTCAAACTTGGTCAAAGTCAAGATTCTCTATGTAATGGCACAAGTTACGAGGGTAGGCATGAATAAATGTATATTATATGTTGTTTTTGATGTTTATTAGGCCTCATAAAAGAAGCAAACTCCTAATCAAACTCTTCATGAGGTGTTTGAGTTGCACCTTCTCACTCTCACTTGTTGGTTGAGAGAATATTGGAGTTAGTTCCTCCACCAAGGAATTCAACTCTTGAAGGTGGGAAAGTGGTCTAGGAGAGTCTATAAGTACTATTTCACTTCAGGAGAAGAGGGTTGAACTTTTTGTGAAGGAGGCTTGCATTGTAATCATCTTGCAGCTAATACAGATACAGGTTGTAGCTATTTTCAAGGAACTCTAGCCCAGTGAATTCATGGTGCTTGTACTTCATTATTTTTGTTTTCTCATGGTCTAAACATCTTTATATACATTATATCTCTTCTTTCAGGGGTGCTCAGGTACTGCCCATGCTTGTAAAGAATAATCGGTTTTCGAAAGAAACTTTGAGAGTAATCAGAACTATGGGAGATGTGGTGGAGAGGTTGATCAAAATGCTGAATTTCAAGGGTGATCAGGAACGGGAGACTCGAAAAGCAGCTGCAGAGATAATCTCCAAATTGATAAACAAAAACCGGAATTGCATTCGGGTGACCGCCATCGCTGGTTCAATGGAATCTGTAGCATCTTTACTCTTCTCTATGGAGGACTGAAGTCGGGAAGACTTTAAGCTTGTTTCTATGGGGCTAACCATACTGAAAAAGTTGGCAGAAGACCGCTCCAACTGCGCTAAAATTGGAAGCAGCAGAGGAATACTTCCTATGGTTCATCGTTAAATCGATTTCCATTACATCGGATCTTGGAAGTCGTTGTTGCTGTCAAAATTCAACATATCCATAGACGTATCACATTTAAGAAATTAGTGTATAATGTTTATGTAGTTTAATTTGGAAATAATGTTTACATTATAAACAAATTGTTGCTTTGTTGAGTGGGTTGTGTGGTTAAGATATTTTTTTAATGATAATTTTTTAGTTTAAAAATTGTTGTATCTTATAAACTTTATATAAACCCCATATATAGTGGATGTAATTGTGTGATATAAAATACAGTTTGAATGGGCCTAATGGTTAAGAGCATGTGTTTCCTCTTAAGAGGTCACATGTTCAAAACTAGCGGGGTGGGGGGTAGAGTATGTATGATTTCTGAAAAGAAAGAAAATGAGAAACTGGGAAATAGAAATTGGAAAAAGAAAAGAAAAACTAGATTTGTTGATTGATTTGATGTTGGAAAAGAGAAAAGGGAAATTGTAAAAGGAGAAAAAAATTTAAATTTAATTGATTATGGATTTGATTTCTGAAAAGAAAGAAAATGAGAAACTGGGAAATAGAAATTGGAAAAAAAAAAAGAAAAACTAGATTTGTTGATTGATTTGATGTTGGAAAAGAGAAAAGGGAAATTGTAAAAGGAGAAAAAAATGCATTTGATGATGAATAAGGAGAAGAAAATGGGAAATTGGAAATAGAAATCAGTAAAAGAGAAGAAAAGTGGGTTATTTGACTCTGACTCCAAACACAATTTTCCGAAATAAAAAATAAGATCAAAAATATTTTATTTTATTTTATTGTTACATTTTTAGTAAAAAAAAAAATTCTCCGTAAATGCTAATTCTATTAAAGAAAAATAAAAATATATACAAAGAGGTTAGAACCTCTGAGGAGGCCGCGGCCATTCCTCTACCAAAAACTCATGGACCTTACATTTCAGGCTTGATGCCGAATTTACAAAACATACTGCAAAATTTTTGGTTCGGGCACTGACATACTTAAAAAGATTACCCAGACTGATTTACTAAATTATGTAAGATTGGTTTTGATAATAAACTTTTTCATTTTAAAACTTACTCTATATATTTAGAATTAGAGAAAAAATTAAGACATAAAACGTTATTTCATTGAAGAAGTCAAAAGTGGTGGGAATTCTTCCGGAACTTAATTGGAATCTTGCGCGATTCACGTAAGTTCAATGTTACTTGGAATAAACAAAACTACTCAGAATAAACCAAACAGAGGGAGAAATGAGACTCTTGACTTGGTTTAGGAAATGAGAAAATATGTGCCGGAAAAATCATAATCATTCGAACTTCACCGAAATTTTGTTAGCCATGTAAACAGAGAAAAGGGGCCTTCTGGGAAAAAGAAAACAGTGGAGACTGAAATATCTTCCAGACGTTCGTTGAAATTTAATACTACAGACAGTGATGAATTTGATATTGATTTTTGGAAAAAAGAAAATGAGAAACTGGCAAAACAGAAATTGGAAAATGAAAAAAAAAACTAGATTTGTTGATAGATTTGATGTTGGGAAAAAAGAAAGGGAAAAGGAGAAGAGTTGAGAGTTAATTGAATGCGGAAATTTGAAATTTTGTGCCATCCATGTGCCACCCTTTTGAAAGCCTAGAAACCTAGATTAGTTGACTATGCAATGGACTCATGGTCTCATGTGAGAGTTTTTAAACGTCCCACGCATTTTTTCACCAACAGTACTTTGTTTTCATTATTACCAATCTTAGTTAAATATACAAAGCAATAATACTTGCTTAAATATAATTAAAAGTTTTTAATGAAGCTTTTAATGAAGCATGGACAAGGTCAAAATACACTCCACTCTATTGTATTGGAGTGCAATTTATGCCTTGAAGCCATAAGCGTAATCCAGTGCCACATGCAACATGTTTTTATCAACATTGTTATTAGCCATGTACCAAGTGGTGCCTACTCGTGGTCGTCAAAGGACTAGTGTAGATGAATAGTTTCTCAAGAAAAAACTTGCTTCCTCGACTTCCCCAAAACCTATTAAACTAACATAAAAATCCTATTAAAATCTAAAATAAACCAAACACAGGGACCCAACATAAAAATGTATATAAATCATGTAGATAAGTTATGTAAATAGATACAAAATAAGATAATCATATACCACCCCATTTTTGTCCAATGAGAAAACAAGGTGAAGAATATACACATATCTGAGGAGGACGACAAACCACAAAGTAGTAAATCGGAGAGGCCATTGAAAGCAACCATCATTACACTCTTTTCCATGCTCTAATGGCTACCTAGAACTCAACTCTTCCTTTACAACAAGGGGGCATTTCCAATTTAATGCCTTAAAATATATAAAATAGAAAAATGTGAGACACCCTTATAATAAAAATCTCAAGAGGACTTTCAGAGGATTTATTTGCTATGTACAAGTCTTGGAAACTCTTTGGTAATAGAATACAACTCTAGGTTTAGCCACCCTTTTTATTAGAGAATTGCAAACATTCCTCGTTGAAGAAAGACAATTAAAGTGATTCAACCTTCGAAGGTGAATCTAGAGACATAGCCCATTGCGGGGGCTGAACTCCGTTATCATCCTAGTTTTGGTGATGCTCTTTATTTATGCTTGATTATGTTGTTTTATATGTGTTTTAAGTTACAAGATTGTGATGAAATTTGCATTATTATGGATAAAATTATAACTTAAATTAATAATCCCGTACATTCAATGAGAGTATATTATTGCAACTTTTATGTGCTCTAAAGTTTTTAGATCAATAACTTATTTAATACTTACATTCATGTAATTACCTCCTAAATTCAACAAATCTTATTTTCATGGAGTCAATAAATGGGTGGAGAGGGGGCTCTTCATTAGACACGATTTAGTCATTAACAAGAAAATTTGAATTGAAGAAAATGAGCTTTAAAAGAGTGGATTTATTCAAGAGAGAATAAATATCCATTCATGCAAGGAGAAAATTCAGATTTAAGAAGAGGAACCTAAAAAGAATGCACTTCATGAAGAAAATAAGAATTCTCATGAAGGATACTTACATTCAACAAATAGGGTTCATCTTCCTCAACTCAAATTTTACCATGAACAAATCTTACATTGAGAAATTTTCCTATTGGGTGGAAAAAGAACCAATTCCCATGTGCTTTTCTCAATGTGGGAATCATAATTCTATTTCATTGCTACCTCTCAAAAGGGGTTACCTTCATAATTTACATACATATGGGGTTTTATCCAAGAGCCATATAAAAATGATTAAGAAATAGGGGATTTGTGGTAGTAAGAGCTTGTGGAAGGTCCAAAAACTATAATTTTGTGCTACATCGATAGGTAGGATCACTCACCAAATCAGCAACTACATAAAATGTTTATTATACTCATTGAGTGTTAGTTTTCACAAATATCAATGTACGTATGATAAAGATATACACAATCTAATATCTTATGAAATAATTAGAAAAACAATAAATAGAAATGCAAGATAAAAGAAGGGAGAGACATTGATTACATAGAAAAACCCTAATAAGGGGAAACATCCATGGAAGTAGCTCATTTATTCTCTAGATAAACTCCCAATGATACAAGGCTACACCCCCACACAAGTATTATAGATCATTACATTTTCACCTTGAACACTCAATAGAGTCTCCTTTACCTCTATTATATATTAAAGAGTGAAAGGAAAACAAATCTCATGATACACTTGGGATAAAAGCTTTTTAAAATATGGTGATCTGCTAAAGGAAAACATATTCAAAAGACCAACAAGAAATCATTAATACATTCGGTTGAAAATGTGAAGTTGGGTTACACTTTTGTGAGAAATGCCTCCGAAAAATTCTCAACATCATTTTTTCAACCTAAAAAAAAAAAAATCGGTCGAATTCCTTAAATTTATTCAACTGAACTTTTGATCGGTTAGATTAATGTCGATCATTACATGAAATTTTAGCCGGAGTTGAAAAAGGCGGTAAAAACATAGTTCTCCCAAATAAATAATTTGGTTGAAAATATTGTTTGGTCGAGCTAGTTGTTCAGCCAAACTAGGTTTTTAATTCAACTGAAAAAATATTTATATATGTCGGGCAATACGCTATTGCAAAGTTTTCTGCTCTGTTGATTTTTCTGTTGTGTGAAAGTTGAGTGCTATTGTGTTGTGTTGTGTTGTCTGTTGTCGAGCTCTTTTGTGTCATGTGGTCTGTTATTGAGCATTGTTGTGTGGTCTATTGTCGAGCGTTGTTGTGTGATTTGCTACTGAGCACTGAAACCAACCAAGTGATTGACACATTTTGTTTTTTATGAAATTTTTAGTGTAGTGAAATATTTTTTATGATATTTGTGTGATGCTTTTTGTTTTTTTGTTTTTTGCAGTGTGGATGATTTCTCAACCTACTCATCCACCCTCACCGCTGGAAGATTTAACTCCTCGTCCACGCTCATCGCTGGAAGATTTCTCTCCTCGTCCACCCTTTTCATTGGAAGCTCCTTGTCCAGACCAGATAAGTCATTGTCGGCATTAAATTATTTTAGTAGAGAATAAGCTTCTTGTATCCAGTAGGAAATGAAGCCAAGTAGTATAGGTTGTTGCTATGAACGTCATCATTGGCTTTGTTCATATCTCCTATTTTTATTTTCTTTTATATCAATTTTCTAATGGCAATGGAATCTTGTGTTTTTCCCTTTTTTAAATAATAATGGACGTCCCCTATTCCTCCCATTTATACCACTGCAAAAATAACAATATCAAAACAAACTTATTGGTGTTCTCCAGAAAAGCACTGTGAACGTAATCAATCTCAAATTCTTATCCTCTGCGAACTATATGCACCCATCCTTTTTCCAGCATCATAGGAATATCATTCATTGTTAAGATGGGCCTTATGATTATAACATCTCCACTTCTCATGACTCTGACCCAAAATACATTAACAGAGAATATATGCAAGTGGATAATGTTTGCATTCTTTGTATAACGGTAAGAAACAGGCCTTGTTCTTTTGTCGTGTTGAAGATAAATATGTAACATAATGTAAGCTTAATATAATATAACTGATTAGGGAATCATGAAACCCTTGTTCATTGCTATACAGGTAATGTTCAATCTTATGTAGAAGTGTGATGAGTACATGTAACTAATTATGGAAACAACGTATACAACTAGTGTTACAACAGAACCAATAATCTTAATCATACAGGAAACATAGAACCATTACCATTGTTACTTAGATTAGGTGAATATCTCAAATGACACAAAGGTATAAGCTTAGTTATGATATATGTCCCATGTATTGAATATGGGAACACTGGTGATTAATAATATGGCTTAGTAAGTTGTAAGTAAGTCGTGTTTGATTAGAGTTACAAGCTTATATAGACATAACAGGAACAAGACATTCATGTACAAGCTCGTAATACAATCTCTGTGTCCATTGGGATTTTAAATTCTAATCCATGTCCATCTTTTTCATTTTCCATTCGGTGAAAAGGCTTCAGTAGTTGGCTCAGTCCTTCGTTTGGATATGGGAAAATTGAATTTGCACTTATTTTGAGATCCCCTGGAGAGGGAAATCTTTTTTTACAAAAAACAGATAAGAAATCTCAATATATCGTTCAGACATATAAGGATTGAACTTATAATAAAAATCTGGACAACAATCAAATTTACCTATAACCATTTGCATTGCCTTTAAAGGGCTTCATGGTATGCACCCATCCTTTTTCCAACATCATAAGAACATCATTCATTGTTGGGTTGGGCCTTATGATTATAACATCTCCACTTCTCATGACTCTGACCCAAAATACATCAACAGATAATATATGCAAGTGGATAACATTTGCATTCTTCATATAACAGTAAGAAACAAGCCTTGTTATTTCATCGTGTTGAAGATAAATATTTAACATAATGTAGGCTTAATCTGATCTAAGTGATTAAGGAAACCTGAAACCCCTGTTCATTTCTATACAGGTATTGTTCAATCTTATGTAGAAGCATGATGAGTACTTGTAATTAATTATGGAAACAACGTATACAACTATTGTTACAACAAAACCAATAATCTTAATCATACAAGAAACATAGAACCATTACCATTGTTACTTAGATTAGGTGAATAACTCATATTACACAAAGGTATAAGCTTAGTTATGATATATGTTTCATGTATTGAATATGGTAACATTGGTGATTAATGTACACAATACATATGGGTTAGTAAGATGTAAGTAAGTCATGTTTGATTAGAGTTACAAGCTTAGATCGTCATAATAGGAACAAGACATTCATGTACAAGCTCGTAATGTGTCTGCTGGGATTTTAAATTCCAATCCATGTCCATCTTTTTCCTTTTCAATTCAGTGAAAAGGCTTCAGTAGTTGGCTCAGTCCTTCACTCAGATCTGGGAAAATTGAATCTACACTTATTCTGGGTTCTCCTGGAGAGGGCAATATCTGTTTACAAAAAATAGAAAAGAAATCCCAATATGTTGTTAAAAATTATAAGCATTGAACTTGTTACTCTTATTTGTTATTACAGTTATTTCTTGTTACTACACATTGATGAATTTATAATTAATGTTCAATACTGGGTAGGAAAATTGTGGTATGCACATACATTGCACAATAGCCTTGAAATAACTGGTAGAACCTCGGGTTGACAATTAAATGTGGATTGGGTGTGTTAGTGTCAGTCTCGTTAGCCTCTCACCTGGATCAAAAAATGCTTTTACCATGATCTTTTCAGGCTTTCATCATCAAATTTTTCTGTTACTAGGTTTACACAGCAAATTTGGTCATTGTATGGTGAGTCCAAGATGAAGTCATTGTTTTAAATTCCACTCATGTTGGTTGCTTATCATACACCATGAAAATGGGTCAAGTCATCATCATCATGCCATTAGGTCTTAGGTCATCCATTAGGTCCCCAAGGTCCACCATTTCCATAAAAAAAAAAAAAAAAACAGAAATAAGTCAAACATGACAAAGCAACAGTTGAAGAATTGATCATGATTTAATAGCACACTATTCATAATTTCATGACATCAAAGGTTTCAGAAGAAGGAAGCTCCAGCACTGAGGAGATCGAAAAGCACATTTTCAATGGTAAAGGTAAAATATGTCTTCAAAAAAGTGAAATCAGTTCACAAAGGAGGGCTGGTTTCTCTTCTCTTTTTGAACAAGTGAAGAAATTATCCCTATATAAACTCAAAAAGACTCAAAAATTTTCATTCATGTCTCATTCACTCCTCGTCACCGAGCTATCTCGCCCAAAAAAGTGAAAAACCTCTTTCCCTAGGAGAAATTGGCCAAAAATTGGAGGCGTTGCACATAGATACGTTGTGCTGTGCTTTGAAGGTAGGCACTCTCATTCCTAGAGTTATTTTGGGCAAATCTCATCATAAATCTTCTTGGTCTCACTTACAAGCAGCCACATTTGTTCACTATTTTCCTCACTCATTTCCATCAGTTTTTCAAAGCCATCTCATCTTTCAGAAAATCCCTCCCATCATTTTGTCAAAATCTCTCACACATCACTTCATTTTCATTCTCACCTCACATCTATTTTCACTTCTTGCTGCTAGGATTTTGTGTTGTCATGGAGGTTAAATCTTCACCAGAAAGAAAGAGACAACACAAAGGAGGGAGGATTCTCATATATGAACCTTCAGATTACAACCAAATCAACTCCTATCCTTTCATCAAGCAATGCTTTGAGGATGCTCACTATTTGGAATTTTGTAAAAGATTAAGTGAAGCAGGGTTTTATCAGTAGCTGACAGATTGGGTAGCTACACAATTGAAAGGGGATATTGATATCATTGCTGGTATTTAGTTTAGCTTCTCAGTGGCCTCCATCTCACTACCAACTAGTTTGCCAAACAATTGCGAATATTGGTTCAAGGGAATGAATCTAGATCTTGAAAACTACAAGCCCTTCTTAAAGACTCCATAGAGAGATACACATACTCACCTCATGGCTTTTAGATATTTGCTTGAGAAGTATGCCCCTTTAATGAAAACCATCATGAGGTTCTTTACCTGTGAAGGTAGATTCTCCAGGTTGTATGCCTATCATATTCACCTCTTGATGCACTTCACATCACAAAATCCACTCAACATGTGCAATTACTTGTTCAAGAGTATTTCAAAAATGTCTAAGAAGATATGCTTAAAGGAAAAATAGCACTCTCCAAGCTTGTTTCATCACAATCTCATCAAAACGATTGTTCTTCATTAGCTGGCAGAGAGGGGTATGGCTTGGGAAGCCTTTTTAGAAACAACTTTAAAATGGCATGAGGAAAATACAGCATCTCAGTCCCCAAGTGCACCAAAACAACAAACAGAGATGGGGTCATCGAGCAAACCAATAAAGAAGACTCAGCTACGCAAACCAGAGGTGACCAAAGTGTATAAGAAAGGGAAGAGGCTTGTGTTTTCTTCTCACAAAGAGAAAGGGGCCAAGTCTTCCTCATCGACAAAGCAGGAATCGACAGCAAAACGTAAGGATACAGTGGAGAATGAGTTTGATCTAATTGATTCAGAGCAAGAAGATCAAACCACAATCATGAGACAGGTTATCAAGGAAAAAGACTACCAAATCAAGGAGCTGACAATAAACTTGGAAAGGGAAAAGTATGTTATAACATTCCTTGAACAGGAAAACAGTCAACTCAATGCAAAAGAGTTGATCCTAGAAAAGGAGAAAGCTAAGCTAATGCAGCAAACGGGAAAAGGTAAAGAGAAAATGACATCAAGCGAGCCTGAAGCATCAAAGGTAAAAGGGAAAAGGAAAATACCAAGAACCAGAGGTCTTAAGGAAGCTTTGCAAGAGGAACAAAAACAAATGTTGCTTAATGAAGACCTTGACCTAGAAGAAAGGATTTCCCTAGAGGTAAATCAAGATAAATAATATTGGCTTAACAAGGTGAATGAACACTTAGAGAAGCTCCTGGAGAAGGCAAACAGAGATAATCAAATTATTAGACACATGGCGCATCATTATCAAGCTTAAAACATGATCGCCAATGTCAAAGTGAAACAACTTGAAAACAAGCTCAAGAAGGCAAAAAAGGATCAAAAGGATGAGGAAAACTTGGAGATGCTTACTGAAGGATCCATGAAGCTATAAAAAACTCATTTTTACACCCTCCCTCCAATTTTGAGCCACTTTTGAGCATTTTGAGTTTTTTGGCAAATTTTGGTTTAGATTCAGAAATTTGGCCTTTCCAGAAGCGTGCTGCACTTTTTCCTTAGGCATCCATTTGAGGAAAGGTATACATTTTTGGAAAGGTATTAGCATCCTTTAAAAACCCATTTTCCCAGGTTTTTCAAAGGTGGCTTAGTTTGGGAGAAAAGTGCAAAAAAGTGGCAAAAAACTAGCATTTTGGACCATTTTTTGACTGGTGTTGCGCTTCTGGAGTGACCTTGGGAGAATGGATTTTTGAAGGTCTTCCCATGCTCCAAATTCATAAATTCAAACGTTTATAGAAACTATACTTTAAGGGCCAGTTGTCCGTTCTCTCAGATTTGCATTTTGACCCCTAGAAGGCACCTCACAATCAGCTCAAAGTCGGCGCTGCGCTTCTACATTTTCTGTGTTTTTATTTTGCAAAATTTCACTGTGTAAAATTTCTAGTTTCTAGTCAAACTTGGTCAAAGTCAAGATTCTTTATGTAATGGCACAAGTTACAAGGCTAGGTGATGTAGGCATGAATAAATGTATATCATAGGTTGTTTTTGATGTTTATTAGGCCTCATAAAAGAAGCAAACTCCTAATCAAACTCTTCATGAGGTGTTTGAGTTGCACCTTCTCACTCTCACCTGTTGGTTGAGAGAATCTTGGAGTCAGTTCCTCCACCAAGGAATTCGACTCCTAAAGGTGGGAAAGTGGTCTAGGAGAGTCTATAAGTACTATTTCACTTCAGGAGAAGAGGGTTGAACTTTTTGTGAAGGAGGCTTGCATTGTAATCATCTTTCAACTAATACAGATATAGGTTGCAACTATTTTCAAGGAACTCTAGCCCAGTGAGTTCATGGTGCTTGTACTTCATTATTTTTGTTTTCTCATGGTATAAAAATCTTTATATACATTATATCTCTTCTTTCTATGAATTCGTTTGAGTGAAATATTCATAATTCTTGATTTTCAAGCTCTGTTATCTGGTTTTCATAGTTATGTGTTTTGTCTTCCTAAGCTAATGAAATCATGTTTATTTGTGCTCATTAGTTTCTTCCACACCATATATTCTATACTACACTGACAAATACTCAATTTACACCATGTCTTCTGACAACTAGCTCCTTTTTATGTTTTCTCCTGCATTCCCACAGCTTAGACCTACTTGTGAGTCCAAACCCTAAGTTCAACAAATCTTCTAGAAACCAATTTTTCACAAACAAATACACATATTTAGCGTAAAATTCATTTTCTTTAAAGTCATATCACTGATAAGAGACTTAGAGAGATCCATCTCATGTTCAGTAGGGCTAGCTACTGAGTTGAAGTGTTTTGAGGTTACCCTTGTCGATTTCCTTTTCAGCCTAGGAGATTGTAAGGACTAAAATTTTTGCCATCGTTGCCTAGGAAATGACTGATAAATTATCCCTGGGAAAAATCTAAGAGCTTTCAAAGAACTGGTTCTATACCTCTTAGTTTCTAGTATCCTAAGATAGGCAGAATTCATAAATCTCATCAGTTTAGGGTGTATACATTCTGGCTTCCAAAAGGCATATTAGGTCAAATCTTGACCCAAATCCACCCTTCATTGTTGAAGACCCTGAAAGACTGCTCAGAAAACTTAGACTACCTATCACTAAAAGTTTAGTTCAAAAAAATAAAAGAACAACTTCTCTACCTAAAAACTTATTTGCCTTTGAGAAGATTCCATTTGAAGAGTAGATAGAATTATCACTTACAAGGTCCAAGTTTGACTCCTGCATCTCTGGTACAACATTAGAACCTTTAAAAGTTGAAACTCACTCTATTTATTCAGATACTTTGTTTGCTAAGACTGATCATGAACTGTGGTTAAACTTTGATAAGCTTCAAAGCCTTGTTGACCAACTCTAGATCACAACTGAAAAAGCTTTTGTTCAATACCAACTTGAATACCTAGCCAGAACTTCATCCTCTTTTTCACCTCCAAGATCATCTACTACATCTCCTAAAGCTTCAGTTTCATCATCTTTCCTGCCTCCCCCATTCGTTCCATCCTTGCCTCCTCAACCCATTTTAGTAGTTCCATCATCCTCAACAGCACTACCACTTATACTTACACAATCCATTGTAACACCTTCACTTTCTCCAACAGTCATGGCAAGATTTGCACCTCTCTTACTGCCTGCTCAACTTATTGCTTTGCCTCAGAACTATGGTCAAAGACTTTGTTTTGGAAGTGCACAAATTACAGATCATAAGCATGTTGAAAAGTAAATAGACTTCATTGATTTAGAAGAAATTGATGAGGAGAATGCCAAAATGATGATTATCGCTCAGAGTTTCTTATGAGATGTCAAGAAATGGTTTCAAAGTCTGGCTGCAAATTCCATTAACAGATCTCAAAGATTGATTGAATTATTTCTAGCACGTTGTCAAGAGAAGAAAAATCCATTATAGATATTGGTTGAATATAATTCACTGAAAAGGAACCCCAATGAAACAGTTCAAGAATTCACACCAAGATTTAATACAGTGTACAATTCTATACTTGATGACATGAAACTTCCACCTGGTTTGGCTCTTCTTATTATCCTGATGCTTTCGATCCAGATATGACGTACCAAGTCAAAGAAAGGGATCCAACTACTCTTGAAGAGATGTAGTGGAATGCAATCAGTGTTGAAGCCAATTTGCTCATTAAGAAGTCAAAATCAAAGCCAGAAAGAGCGGAGAAGAGGGTTGCTTTTAGAGAAGAAACTGCATCATCTTCTGATGCAAAGCCTAAAAGTCTGATAAAAACTATGGAAAGGATGATGGATAAAATATCCATAACTGATCAACAAGCCGAACCATCAGTGAGGAATCCTAACTTTCGGGGAAAACAATAACAACAGTTCAGACATTGACATAAAAGGTAGCAAAATCAAGATCCTCAAGGTCAAGTGAAAGCTCCATTTCAGCAAAACTACACTGAAGGTCAGGAAGAAGATGAAGAAGAAATTGTAGAAGCAAATCACTTCTTTCAAGAAGATGACCTGCCTACTTTCCTAACAGAAGAAGATCAGTTTTTTGAAGACTATTTAATACCAAATGATCAGCAATTTGTGCTTGCGAGCAAAGATCTGTGGGCTGATAGGACTAGAGAGTACCAAAGAGGATATTAGAATGCCCTCAGTCATCTCCAAAAGCAGTACAGTTTAATAAACAGAAGTGTGCTTGTTACTCTAATCTAGAAAAGACAAAATTTCCAAAAGGACGCACCAAGTAAAGAAACCACTCCTGCAGCCCAGAATAAAGACAAAGCTATTGTCATACAGAATCAGGATAGAACCAATGAAGCCTCCACTAGCAATGTGAGGAAGGACAAAGAATTTCAAACTGAAAGCCAAAAGAAGAAAACTCAAGCTAAAGGCCAAACAGAAAGGAAGGACAACGCTTCAAAAGAGGTAGAATAGCAATCTAATCTTTTTAGTTTGGAAAATGAAATTTCTAAATTGAAGATAGCTATTCCCCTCACCGAATTGGTAAGGAATGACAAATACAAATTTTAGATTGCAAAAATGCTTAGGGTTTATCAGATGTATGATACAGTCAATGTAGCTGATGATGAGCCAGCCATCCTTTTTGGTCCAGCCTTAGAAGGAGCTCCTGAAGATAGTGAAATTCCTCCTTTTTATCTGAGTCTTAAGCTTCATGACTTTATACTTCATAATGCTATGCTAGATTCTGGCGCCTCTCATAATTTGATGCCTAAATCCATCATGGATGAACTAGGACTGAGCATCACTTGACCTTACCATGATCTTTATTCTTTTGATTCTGGAAGAGTGAAATGTCTTGGCCTTATTAAAGACTTGGTAGTGTCCTTAGATCAAATTCCAGCCAAAAATTTACTTATGGATGTTGTAGTGGCTGATATTCCTCCTAGATTTGGCATTTTGCTTTCAAGATCTTGGGTAGCAAAATTAAAGGGCACTCTGCAGCTTGATTTTTCATATGGCACTGTCCCTGTTTTTGGACAATTCCGAAATCTTTATAGAGAAAAGAAGATGAAATTTATGATCAGTAGTAAGGGAAGGCCAGTAAATCATCCTATACATGTTGTTCATACTGATCTTGACTCTTTCATTCTGTTCAGTGATATGGATACTGGTGATGATGAAAGTCAATTAGTAGAAATTTCAGAAGTTCCCAACCTAATGGGCAACATACATGAAACTGTCACAACAGAAAGTAAAGAGGTTGGTGAGGAATGTAGACAACCTACAAATATTATTGAGGAGATTCAAAGAATAGTGTAGAAAACATAAATTTCTGAGCTAGCCATTCAAAATCCTAAAAATCAAGAAATTTAGTCTTCAAAAATTATTTTTCTAGACGAAGAAAATGGTCTTTGGACCATGGAGTTTGATGGCACATCAGGAAGAGAAGGAGCAGGAATTGGTGTTTCGATACTTGGGCCATTACATCAGCCAAAAAAAATTCCTTGGAATGTGAGAATGAGCTCTTACAAGCTGGCCTTTGAATGTTCAAATAATGAGGTGGAATATGAGGCATTGATTGCTGGCCTCAAAATTATGAAAAATTTCAAAGCAAAAAAGATTTATGTTTATGGCGACTCCAAGTTAGTGATCAAGCAGGTCAAAGGGGAATACGAAGCCAAACACCCAAGAATGAGAGCTTATCGAAATACTGTACTTGATATTCTAAAAACTTTTTCAGAATATACATTATCTCTTATTCCTAGAAATCAAAATGTCATAGCTGATTCACTTGCCACTGTAGCCAGTATGGTGAAGATTCCTTTCCATTCTAATCATAAGTAATCCATCCATGTTAAGAATTGCCCAGTTGTCCCAGATAAACTGAGGTTTTTGCAAGTGTTTGGTGATGATAAGCAAATAAATAGTTTTCTGTAGTTGGAAGGAGAATTTCAGAATTCTGATATTGATGATGTATAACATTTTGATGATTCTCACATGCATTTAGCTGATAATGAAGTATTACAGCTCAAGGACAACAACATTCCAAGAGGCTTGGTGCCTTTGGAGGAGTTATTTGATAGGGATGATATTGCCAGGAAGCCCACCATGGTTCCTACTAAAAAGGGAGTAGAAGATGTCAACATTGGCACAACTGAAAATCCTAAATTGGTCAAACTAGCCAAGTCTCTATCTCCTGAAACAAAGGGTAAGTACATGTCTTTAATGAAGGAATTTGCTGATGCATTTGCTTGGGATTACTCTGAGCTGGAAGTTTATAGAGTATCATTCAACACGTTATTCCTATAAAGAAGGATCAGAAGCATTTCGCCAGAAATTGAGAAGAATCAATCCCAAGTCACTGCCATCAATTGAAAAAGAGGCAAATAGACTTTATAATTCTGGAATAATTGTTCCCATTCGATTTTCTGAATGGATGTCTAATCTAGTACCTGTGAGGAAAAAGGCCGGGGAAATTTGTATATGTATTGATTTCAAAAATCTCAATAAGGTGTCCCTGAAAGACAACTATCCCCTGCCTAAGATGGATCACATACTTCAGAAGGTGGTTGGATCCTCTAGGATGTCACTGCTTGATGGATACATTGGGTACAATCAAATTCTGGTACACAAAGACGATCAACTCAAGACAACCTTCACAACGCCATGGGGTACATTCATGTATGCCAAGATGCATTTTGGCCTGAAGAATGCAGGAGATACCTTTTAGCGAGCTAAGGACATAGCATTTGCAAATGAAAAAGATAAATTTCTGGTTATCTATCTTGATGATCTAACAATATTTTCAAAATCTGATGAAGATCACTTGCATCACTTGAGGATTGTTTTTCAGAAATGTAGAAAATTTGGCATCTCACTTAACCCAAAGAAAAGCTTGTTCGCCATGGAAGAAGGTAAGCTACTAGGACAAATCATCTGTAAAGATGGCATCCGCATTGATCCTGCCAGAGTGGAGGCTATTCAGCAATTAGATTTCCCTAGGAATAAGAAAGAGATTCAATCATTCAATGGGAAAATTAATTTTTTGAGGAGATTTATTCCTAATCTAGTTGAGCACTTGAAAGAAATCAAAAATATGTTGAAGACGGAAAACGAGGTAAAGTGGTCTTTGGAGGCCAAGAAATCATTTCATGCAGTAAAGTTTTCATTATCTACTGCTCCTATTTTTATTAGCCCAGATTATAGCTCAAATTTCATCATTTTTTCATTTGCTTCTAAGCACACATTAGTAGCAGTCCTAATGTAGAAAAAAGATCAGAAAAGTGAGCAGCCTATAGCATTCTTCAGTCTCACTAAAAGAGATGCAACATTGAGATATAATATTATTGAGAAACAGACATTGGCATTAGTAAAAGCCCTCAAATATTTCCGAGTTTATCTTCTACATTCACATACTATTGCTTATGTCCCTACTGCATCGGTAAAGGAAATTCTTGTACAAATAGATCCAGAAGGCAGAAGAGGAGAATGGATTGCAACAATCCTAGAATATGACTTGGAGATCAAACCTACAAAGCTCATCAAAGGACAAGGGTTAGCCAAGCTTATGGCGTAATCAAATCTACATGCACTGGATATTAATTTGATGGTTGCACTATCAGAAGAATCAGAAGAAAAGGACCCTTTCTTGCAAGTGTCTGATATGTTCATGTCTTCACCTTGGTACTCTGTCATTGTCTATGTTTTGCAGCACTTGAGTCCTCCTCCAGAATTTCCCAAAGGTAAAGTTAGATCATTGAAAGTCAAAGCTTCAAAATATTGTATTCTAGATGGTGTTTTATTGTGGAATGATCCTGGAGGTGTGCTGCTGAATTGTTTAATAGAAAATGAAGCTAAAGATATAATGAAGGATTTTCATAGGGGAGATTGTGGCGGTCATCATTTTTGTAAAACTACAACAATAAACATCTTAAGAGTTGGTTTCAATTGGCCCACCCTCTTTTTTGATACATACAAATCAATCATGAGCTGCCATGAATGTCAAATTTTTCAAGGAAAGAGGAAACTTCTGCCATTACCACTACAACCTATTTTCATTTAAGCTCCTTTCTAGCAGTGGGGTCTTGAATTCATTGGCAAAATCCATCCTTCATCTTCAGCACAACACAAATGGATATTAACAACCATTGACTATTTTACAAAGTGAACTGAAGCTATCCCAACTAGGAAAGCCACTGATTCTGTTATCATTCAATTTCTGGAGTCTAATATCTTGTCTATATTTGGTTGCCCATAGAAAATAATAACAAACAATTCTGCTTCTTTTAAATAAAAAAGAACGGTGGATTTCTGTGCCAAATATCATATTGTGCTAGGACATTCTACTACTTATCATCCATAGGGGAACGAATTGGCTGAATCTTCCAACAAATCTTTGGTTAACATCATCAAAAAGGTCCTGGAGGTGAACAAGAAGAATTGGCATAAAAAACTTAGCAATTCTTTGTGGGCAGATAGGGTCAGCACCAAAAATTCAATAGGTATGTCTCCTTTCCAACTGGTATATGGAGTTGACACAATATTTCCTTCATCTCTTATTGTCAGAGTAATGAAAATCCTACAGGAATTGGATAGTGAAACTAATGACATACAAAGGAGAATAAACCAGATGATTCATTTCCAGTAGACAAGAGAAGAAGTTTTTCAAAACACATTCAAACTCCAAGAGAAAATAAAAAATATTTATGATCGCAAAACCAAGGAAGACAATTTCAATTTGGGATATGTAGTCCTTCGTTGGGATGCTAGAAATGAAGACAAAGGAAAACATGGTAAGTTTCAGAACTTGTGGAAGGGGCCTTACAAAATTTCTACTTTCAAAGGAAAGAATGCTTTCTTATTGGAAGAGATGGATGGAAATGATTATTTAGGAGGGGTGATCAATGGTGGGCTTCTCAAGCACTACTATGTCTAAAATCCAGAAAATTCATCATCATTGTACAGACCGGTGTGTATTTTAATTCTAGCATTTTAGATAGCTATCATTAGACTTTGAAGCCCAAAGTGAAGGCCCTAAGTCTCTTTGAGTCAATACTATTTTCATTTTTTTTATATAGTTCTTTTGTCATGTCAAAATGTCAGTAAGTCTCAAGTAAAAAAAAATAGCTTTTATGCATGTTGACCCCATTGCCCAATGAATAAGGTTAGTTGATCTACGGTGTTCTTGACACCTCCAAGGAGTTGCCATCCCCAGTTGGAGCCAATGTTAGTGTCAGCAATATTAGCCTATCACCTGGATCAAAAAATTCTTTTACCATGATCTTTTCAGGGTTTCATCATCAAATTTTTCTGTTACTAGGTTTACACATCAAATTCGGTCATTGTCTGGTCAGTCCAAGATGGAATCATTGTTTGAAATTCCACTCATGCCGGTTGCTTATCATACACCATGAAAATGGGTCAAGTCATCATCATCATTCCATTAGGTCTTTGGTCATCCATTAGGTCCCCAAGGTCCACCATTTCCATAAAAAATACCAGAAATAAGTCAAACATGAAAAAGCAACAATTGAAGAATTGATCATGATTTATTCACACACTTTTCATATTTTTATGACACCAAAGGTTTCAGAAGAAGGAAGCTCCAACACTCAGGAGATCAAAAAGCACATTTGCAATGGTAAAGGTAAAATTTGTCTTCAAAAAAGTCAAATCAGTTCAAATAGGAGGGTTGGTTTCTTTTCTCTTTTTGAAAAAGTGAAGAAATTATCCCTATATAAACTCAAAAAGACTCAAAACCTTTTCATTCATGTCTCATTCACTCGTCATCACCGAGCTCACTCGCCCAAAAAAGTGAAAATCCTCTTTCCCTAGCAGAAATTGGCCAAAAATTGGAGGTGATGTGCGTAGATACAATGCACTGTGCTTTGAAGGCAGGTGTTGTGCGTAGGTGAACTGCGCCGTGCGTAGGATAACTACACTGTGCACAGGACACAGTACCCGAAACTCACCAAATTTTCCCAAAATTCAAAATTTTTGCTTTCAAGCTCGATCAAATTGCTTTCTAAGGCCGAGGAATAAGTAAGTACATCATTTCCCTCTATATTTTCTTTCCCATTTTCATTCCATGTCAATAATTTCTCAAGCTAGGGTTTGTAGCAAAAGTTCCATGGGAAATGCTAGGGTAGAAATGGTCATCATCACTTTTCACCTCCAAAACATGTAAATTGATATTCTACACCTACACACATGTCTGATGAGTCATTTTGACCAGTTCATCCACCTCTAAACAAAGTTTAAACACTAAAAATACAAAACCCTAGCTCATTCCTAGAGTTATTTTGGGAAAATCGCATCATAAACCTTCTTCGTCTCACTTACAAGCAGCCACATTTGTCACTATTTTCCTCACTCATTTCGATCATTTTTTCAAAGCCATCTCATCTTTCATAAAATCCTTCCCATCATTTTGTCAAAATCTCTCACACATCACTTCATTTTCATTCTCACCTCACATTTATTTTCACTTCCTACTGCTAGGATTTTGTGTCATCATGGAGGTTGAATCTTCACCAGAAAGAAAGAGACAACACAAAGGAGGGAGGATTCTTAGATATGAACCATCATATTGCAATCAAATCATCTCCTATCCTTTGATCAAGTAATGCTTTGACGATGTTCACTGTTTGGAATTTTGTAAAAGAGTAAGTGAAGCAGGGTTTTATCAGTAGTTAATAGATTGGGTAGCTACAGAATTGAAAGGGGAGATTGCTGTCATCACTGGTATTGAGTTTAACTTCTCAATGGCCTCCATCTGACTAGCAATTGGTTTTCCAAACAATGGCGAATATTGGTTCAAGGGAATGAATCTAGATCTTGAAAACTACAATCCCTTCTTAAAGGCTCCATACCGAGATACGCATACTCACCTCATGCATTTCAGATATTTCCTTGAGAAGTATGCCCCTTTAATGAAAAACATCATGAGGTTCTTTACCTGTGAAGGTAGATTCTCTAGGTTGTATGCCTATCATATTCGCCTCTTGATGCACTTCACATCTCAAAAGCCACTCAACATGTGCAATTACCTATTCAGGAGTATTTCAAAAATGTCTGAGAAGATACAGTTAAAGGAAAAAGAGCACTCTCCAAGCTTTTTTCATCACAATCTCATCAAAACCATTTTCTTCATCAGCTGGCAGAGAGGGGTATGGCTTGGGAAGCCTTTTCAGAAACAAATTTAAAATGGCTTGAGGAAAATGCAGCATCTCAGTCCCCAAGTGCACCAAAACAACAAACAGAGATGGGGTCATCTAGCAAACCAATAGAGAAGGCTTAGCTATCCAAACGAGAGGTGACCAAAGTGTATAAGAAAGGGCAGAGGCTTGTGTTTTCTTCTCACAAAGAGAAAGGGACCAAGCTGTTATAGACATTTTTGTGCCTTACAGCATTGAGCATGAAATGTCCATAATCCAAGGGATCCAAAGTCCCTAAAAGAGTTGTTCCTACCCCTAAAGGAACAAGGTCAACCAATGACAGCTTCTCCCAGAAGTTCTCCACCAAAAACCACTCAGAAACAGTCAATTCAGGATCAATTCAGAGGCTCCACTAGCTGCCTGCGTTGAAATGCAGAGGCTACACTGGCTAGGTGCACTGCAACGCAGGTGGAAGCACTACCAGGGTGCGCTGAGCGGGAAATGACAAATGGCAAGCTCATTCAACGAGGTGGAAAGACCATGCAAGCTTCCAGAATCTTCTCTAATGACACTTGCCTCAATGAATTCGACTAGTGATGAGTAAGAGGCTCTCAACCTCCAAGTGGAAGCAAGAACTGACAGAGAGAAGCCACAAGTCAAAACATAAGCTGACTCATCCTCTTTGCTTACATCTATATATGGATCTCTCACCCAGAGGTTCAGGAGGTTGGAATTTTGTACTTTGCAGAGAATTGCTGTTGGTTTGAGATTGAGATTAGTACATTGGGTGATTTATGCTTTGTTGGAGGAGAGGAAGGGATTCCTTTGCTGGGAGGTAGATGCAGGATCGGGACTCACTTGGTTGTATCTCCTATTGAACTTTATTATCATATCAATAAAGCTATTTGAGTTTCTCCTATATGCTTGTATATCAATGATTTTTTGTTATATTTGCATATTTAGTTTATATCTGATCCTAAACTAGTTATGAATGTGAATCTATGTCTTTTGTGTAGTTTTCCTCTCTTGTGATCTTGCAGGAACTGGGTGAAGCTGGACCAGTGAAAGAGCAGGCATCGGGAAGCAAACAAAAGAGAGAGTGATTGGATCGACAAACTAGTAGAAGACACCGGTTAGTTACATCCTTCTTTCTCTATTTACATCTCATAAAGAAGAATACTCAGATAGTTTTCCTTGTTTGTTGCTAAGGCACTATCACACCTTAGAGTGGGATAGGGGCATTCTGAATTGGATGCTTTTCCCAACAACAAATTGGTGACTCCACTGGGGACAATATCTTGTTAGTTTACTTGTGTTTCTATTGCTATTCATTTCATAAACTCAAGAGTGCCGAATCAAACTGCATTTGCCATTTACAAATGCAAAGTAGAGATCTGCTACTCTAGTCCATTTGCTGGGCCTGTTTATGATCTGAACAGCTGATCCACAAGTGCTCTGATAGCCCTTTGTGATAGATCTTAGTCCTCCTATAAATCATCCCTCTAATTGTACCTAATTGATAGCTTTTATCCGGCCAAAAACCGTAGATTAAACTGCAAACTGTAACCCAGAACCCAGAAACAACTCTCGTTTCTGCTTCAGCGTAGACTCTGTGAAGAGGCTCTGCATTTCAACGCAGGTCCCATGAAGGCTACCTGCGCTGAAGTTCAGTTTCTCTGTGTTGAGGGTGCCTGATCAGTCTTTGCCTTGTGCAGCTGTGGTTCCCTACTTCCTTTTGCTCAGTTTTATCTCTGTTTTTTACAGCCTGTTATCAGTCAGTGTACCTATCTGAAACCCCTTTTCTTTGCCTCAATTCCACCTCAGTCGTATAAAGAAACTGTATTTGTTCTTTGTGTATTTGTTACATCATCTACAGTTTCCCATTACAAAAGTAAACTAGTCATACTGTCGCCCTTAGATCTAGACCTATCGTAAGTGTCGTTTTGATCTTAGGAGTGAGTTTGTTCGCTGTTCACAGTTGATTACGCTTTTAATTTTGTCTTTTGGTTTGAATTTATACATTTCAAGTGTCAAAACAAGTAAATCATAAAGTGTCGTAATCGTCTTTTTGATTTCGAAAAAGGAACTTGTTTGTGTTTTTCACTTGAAATTGAATTCAAATTTGTACAACAGCTTTCTTTTTAGGCATCAATATTAAGAAAGCGAAAACAAATACATGCATATGTGCATTTGCATTTTGACAGTTTGTATGTTGATTTAGGGAAAAGTGCATTACTGTGTGCTCTATACTCTTTGAGAAAAGATGGTGTCTTTCTTTTCCCCTTGTAGCTAGGATTTTCATTGTTGAAAAGATATAAAAGCTTGCTTATCATCTTTAGACTGCATTTAGGAATTGTATCATACATCTCGTGGTGATCCAAAAAGGAAAATTTCTAAGAAAGATCAACCTAAAATAAATTGAATGAACTTAACAACGCTTTGTAACTTAATGCACAACATAGAGGTCTAGGCTAGAGACGTGTTCCAGCGTCGTAAAACCTGGTCACTGGTCGCCTCACTGATGGTTGGGTGATTCCTCCTGAGAGACGATAAGTGCCAGTACGGATTGTGCTCCCACGTACCATCGCGTATATATTGGGATACCCCTATAGGAATAAAACCTTTATCCATAGGAAGCCGTGTCGGCCGCCCTACTGATCGCAATGCACTGAACACAGCATTCGGGAAGATTGACCGCCCGTACCCTAAAAAGTATTCTGCGGTTTTGCAAAAAGTTTGGCACACCCTCTACCTAGAACTCCAGAGCAGTTCCTTTTGGCCTTTTTCAGACTCTATAACGGAAAAAGTCCATCCGAGCATTTGTCACTTCGGGCTCGTTAAAACATCGAAGGGGACTAGAGTCATCTTTAGCTTTTTCTCAACTCTTTAAAATTGAAAAAGCAAGTTGTGTCTAAGCGTCGTTAAAATTTATTTTAAACGGAACAATCACCCCTTTTTCCTGCGTTGATATTTAGGTTTAGAAAATGGAGCCCACCAACCAAGGAATTCCCCTTGGTGGAAATCCTAGTCCCTTCTCCTCTTGGGGAGATGTTGGTGCACCCCATATGGCCACATTGTCGCTTCCAGGACTGACAATTGGCCTGCCGGTCTGGCTCTTCTCAACCAATGTCGTTCAGAACACCACTATTCCTGAACAGTCGAATCAACAATTAGACGAGTCCAGAATTTCCCACCAACCTTCTACTTCCTATAATTCTTCCTCTCTTCCTTCCTCTTCGCGTGACGGGACTGGTAAAACTAAAAACCAAGTTCCTAAGGAGAAGAAGGAAAAGAAGAAGAAAGAGAAAAAGAAGAAGGAGCCAAAGGCAAATAAGGGAAAACAAGGGTCGTCTGATGAAAATCCACACACAGCACTGACCAGGCCTAAATCGCCATGTGTCATCTACAAGGGAGACCACTTTCACAGAGATTGTCCCTGCATCCCTCGGATACTAAGGGACTGGTCTCCCCGTTTGCACAATCCGGTGTCATCAACCTCTGATAGTCATGTTGAAAGTACACCGTCAACTAGCGAAAGTGAAGTTCCAGGACAGAAAGGGAGGGCTAGACCTCCCTGTAGACTGTGCGAAGGCAACCATGCCCTCCACCGTTGTCCCTTCTTAGACGAGGCTAAAAGAGTCTTGGAAGATCGCCCGGTTTCACCGTTACGACTTCCTCCTGGATATAAAAAACTCTTGCCAAGTCCTTCGTTAGTTGAAAATCCAGCTGGCCCGCTCAAGTGGTCAGCTGAAGCGTCTATCATTGAGGATAAACCGACTGAATCCATACCAGACGAAAGTCAAAAGGTCGAGGCGGCAGTTGACCCGGTCTTGCCTTCAGAGGATTTATCTTCGAATGATACAGTCACTGAAGAGGATAAGGATGACACCATCCAGATTTTTTTCATCAACACAGACTCTGATGAACACGGGGGCAATGCACCCATTCCTTTATCACAGGAAGGAAGTTCGTCAGAGCGATATCCGGCCGTCTATTCGGTCCCACCACCAAGCAACCTGGTTGTGTCCTTCGACTGGAACCGACTAGGCAGACCCCGCTTGCCAGCCAGCATACCATTCATAATTATCGTTCAAATATACAGGATGATAATGGCTGACACCATCATTGATGAGGGGGCATCTGTGAGTATCCTTTCCTCTATTGCTTGGAAAGCGCTTGGTTCGCCAGCGCTTTTGCCTGAAATGAGAAATCTAACAGGCTTCGATAAAGTAACCAGTCGACCTTTAGGGATCCTCCCCAATGTGCCTATCACATTAAAAGGGAAGACCATTCAAATGAACATGATGGTCGTTCAGGGACCCTTGGATTATAACCTACTCCTTGGACGAGACTATATATATTGCATGGGAGCCATCGTCTCCTCACTCTTTAGAGTAATGTGTTTTCCGCACGAAGGAAGAGTGGTCAAGCTCGTGGACCAACTTTCATTTCCCGGATCACGCATCGCAAATAGTCATATACCATCCCTAAATGGTCTCTTCACACAAGAAATGTCTCAACCCATGGTCCGTCCTCCCGATGAGCGCGAGTGATTCGGAGGGATATGACTGGAACCAAGGGGGCATGCGTCCTGGTCTGCTTCGGCAGGAAGACTTTGGGTATAGGATAGGTTTCCGCGGGAGAATATGACTAGTCCGTACCCCGTCCGTGATTGGAAGAGGGGTTGTTCTAGAATAAGATTCTTTTTTCAAAGTTATGTGAAAGGGTGGGCGTCGTCATTCACCTTTGTTGATTTCGAGCAACATCGCCGAAGAAGTGTTTTGTTTACGCTGTAAATAGAACAATCTTTGGGTAACTTGTAAGAGGTAGGCCTCTCTCGGTAAAACAAATGTTTTGGCAGAAGTGAAGTAGAGGTAACTTTGAAACTCTGTTTTATACCTGGGGGCATGCAAACCTTTTGGAGTGCAAGCAAAGAGCGATTATTTATCTGTTTTTTGGATTAGTCGTTTCCTAACTTGCATAAAGAAAGGATGTGGGGCAACACTCGGAAGCTTGCCGGTTTTTTCTTATGAGACATTCTTATCATATGACTGGATTAATCGAGCAGTTTTAGCACATAGTTCATGCTCGTTAAAAAATAAACATAAGATCGAGCAAGTGTTTCAATTCGCGTTTAAGCTCGTTAAAAAATGAACTATCCTCTGGTAAATAACCACCGTGAATGTAAATTTATCAGCCATTAAAGCCTTGGTCGTGTTTGCACTGTCACCTCCACTTTTCATTGGCCGATCATTCACCTCCATTTGATTGTTTACCCATTTTGAGGAGCAGCTGCGAAGAGTGATTTCACTAGCCATCCTTGTGACACTGCCGTGATTGGAAAATTCCAACCCTTACCTGGAATCAGCTGCTACCTGTTTTATCACTCGTTCCTCAAAAGACGAGTCTTCTTTAAGCTCTTTTCATCTGACTCGTAAAATATGAAAAGATTGCCGAGTTTTGGCCTTCCAGCTCGTTAAAGCAACCGGAAGTGCTATCCCTCCTCTAGATTTTAATCTTTTTGGACCTGAGGGATTATTACACAAAAAGATCGAGCGCTTGTTTTGTTCGGCTCGTTAAAGCTATCGAAAATTCATCCCTTCTGTATTGTTTTATACTTTTTTGGACTTAAGGGATTAGATGACGAAAAAGGAACTTTGGAGTTATCTTTACGTACCTTTTTAGACTCTCTAAAAATGAAAAGGGACCGAGTTATCTTTGTCGTTAAACTCGTTAAAAAACATTAATAGCGACAAACTTGTCTTTAGACGAGAACGAGTTTCACTATCGCTAGGCTCGTTAAAACATAGCGATGGGTTTGCCCGAAGGGAAAATTATAGAACAAGCATATGTTATCCTCCTCAAGCTTGACAAAAATAAAGAGGTACTGGTCAGAAATGACTGGGGAAAATTGGGAAGAAACTCAAAGAACTTGTATTGGTAGCAAGTCGCTCTTGAACATGACACTTCCACTCCGTGCCTGAGTCGGGTTGGGTTGTTTCATTCACCAGTCACATCACCATGGTCTCGCCATACCATCCATCTTTGGGGTAAATGCTACCAATCCATCACATAAGTGTCGCCGATATGTTCAAGAGAAGTCATCCAGAGAAGTCAACCATGTCCCATCCACTACCATACATTATCCTTCATCCTTTCATGACCGCCACCCTAAACCATATATCATCAGATCGTTTTCACCTCCATCAAAATCATTTTCTCCGTTCCGTGTCACTGATGTGGGATACATTAAGGCCCTCCTTTGACGGATCACTTCTTGTTGACATCAGCTCATTATCCAAGAAGTTGATCTAGGAACAACCCCTTCAGTACTTTCAAGCTTGCATGCCTCAATGGCAAGTTTCTCACTTCCGGCGACAGGTATACATCAATGACCTTCGACCGAAAGATTTTGCGTGGTGTTCGACGCCAAGTCCTTTATTCACACCACGTGAATTGTACTGCAATACCTTGAGGGTCATTATCATTATCGGTGACTCCTCTCGCGCTTGTTAACAGTTTACATCATTGACTGGTAATCAAGCGATGTCTTTCCATGTTCGACTTCAGAACATTTCTCACATGGATCGACTTGTACTTAGAGTGAAGATCGGACGAGATTGAAGACCCCGGATCTAGTTTCATCCATCCGGGCTGCGATATATATTCAGGAAAAATAAATACATTGACATGTACAGCATTACAGCACAGATAATCATCCTACCAAAAGGATGATTATTTCATCAAAATCATCAGTCTACCATCAGACGATTGTCTGTTCTATGTACAGAAAAATGAATTTATAAAGCTGAGCATGGGAATGCCCGCCTCAGCTAGATCATGAAAGTAGTATGAAAAATAATGTATTGTATTGTATCTTATTACAGGTCTCCTCCCAGCATTGGAAGAACTTCGGATCCTCCTAATAAAGCATTTCACCCGATAAACGACCTCATACTTTAGGGGGCAATTGTTATAGACATTTTTGTGCCTTACAGCATTGAGCATGAAATGTCCATAATCCAAGGGATCCAAAGTCCCTAAAAGAGTTGTTCCTGCCCCTAAAGGAACAAGGTCAACCAATGACAGCTTCTCCCAGAAGTTCTCCACCAAAAACCACTCAGAAACAGTCAATTCAGGATCAATTCAGAGGCTCCACTAGCTGCCTGCGTTGAAATGTAGAGGCTACACTGGCTAGGTGCACTGCAACGCAGGTGGAAGCACTACCAGGGTGCGCTGAGCGGGAAATGACAAATGGCAAGCTCATTCAACGAGGTGGAAAGACCATGGAAGCTTCCAGAATCTTCTCCAATGACACTTGCCTCAATGAATTCGACTAGTGATGAGTAAGAGGCTCTCAACCTCCAAGTGGAAGCAAGAACTGACAGAGAGAAGCCACAAGTCAAAACATAAGCTGACTCATCCTCTCTGCTTACATCTATATATGGATCTCTCACCCAGAGGTTCAGGAGGCTGGAATTTTGTACTTTGCAGAGAATTGTTGTTGGTTTGAGATTGAGATTAGTACATTGGGTGATTTATGCTTTGTTGGAGGAGAGGAAGGGATTCCTTTGCTAGGAGGTAGATGCGGGATCGGGACTCACTTGGTTGTATCTCCTCTTGAACTTTATTATCATATCAATAAAGCTATTTGAGTTTCTCCTATATGCTTGGATATCAATGATGTTTTTTTATATTTGCATATTTAGTTTATATCTGATCCTAAACTAGTTATGAATGTGAATCTATGTCTTTTGTGTAGTTTTCCTCTCTTGTGATCTTGCAGGAACTGGGTGAAGCTGGACCAGTGAAAGAGAAGGCAGCGGGAAGCGAACAAAAGAGAGAGTGATTGGATCGACAAACTAGCGGAAGACACCGGTTAGTTACATCCTTCTTTCTCTATTTACATCTCATAAAGAAGAATACTCACATAGTTTTCCTTGTTTGTTGCTAAGGCACTATCACACGTTAGAGTGGGATAGGGGCATTCCGAATTGGATACTTTTCCCAACAACACAAGCCTTCTTCATCGACAAAGCAGGAATCGACAGCAAAAAATAAGGATACAGTGGAGCATGAGTTTGAGCTAATTGATTCAGAGCGAGAAGATCAAACCAAAAGCATGAGATAGGTTATCAAGGACAAAGACTACCAAATCAAGGAGCTAACGATAAACTTGGAAAGGGAAAAGTATGTTATAATATTCCTTGAACAGGAAAACAGTCAACTCAAAACAAAAGAGTTGATCCTAGAAAAGGAGAAAGCTAAGCTAATGCAGCAAAACTAGGAAAGGTAAAGAGAAATGACATCAAGAGAGCCTGAAGCATCAGAGGTAAAAGGGAAAAGGAAAATACCAAGAACCAGAGGTCTTAACGAAGCTTTGCAAGAGGAACAAAAACAAATGTTGTTGAATGAAGACATTGACCTAGAAGAAAGGATTGCCCTAGAGGTAAATCAAGATAAAGAATATTGGCTTAACAGGGTGAATGAACACTTATAGAAGCTCCTAGAGAAGGCAAACAAAGATAATCAAATTCTCGGACACATGGTGCATCATTATCAAGCTCAAAACATGATCGCCAATGTCAAAGTGAAACAACTTGAAAACAAGCTCAAGGAGGCCAAAAAAGATCAAAAGGATGATGGAAACTTGGAGATGCTTGCTGAAGCATCCATGAAGCTATAAAAAACTCATTTTTACACCTTCCCTCCAATTTTGAGCCAATTCTAAGCATTTTGAGTGTTTTGGCAAATTTTGGTCTAAATTCAGAAATTTGGCCTTTCCAGAAGTGCAGTGCCTTGGCGCTGCGCTTTTTCCTCAGGCATCCATTTTAGGAAAGGTCTACATTTTTGGAAAGGTCTTGGCATCCTCTAAAACCTGTTTTCCCAGATTTTTCAAAGGTGGCTTAGTTTAGGAGAAAAGTGCAAACAAGTGGCAAAAAAGTAGCATTCTGGACCATTTTTTGATAGGCGCTGCGCTTCTGGAGTGACCTTGGGAGAATGGATTTTTGAAGGTCTTCCCATGCTCCAAATTCATAAATTCAAATTGTTTTGGAAACTTGAATTGAAGGGCTAGTTGGCCATTCTCTCATATTTGAAGTTTGACCCCTTGAAGGCACCTAAAATGTAGCTCAAAGTCGGCGCTGCGCTTCTACATTTTCTATGTTTTTATTTGCAAAATTTCATTCTGTAAAATTTCTAATTTCTAGTCAAACTTGGTCAAAGTCAAGATTCTCTATCTAATGGCACAAGTTACGAGGCTAGGTGATGTAGGCATGAATAAATGTATATCATAGGTTGTTTTTGATGTTTAGTAGGCCTCATAAAAGAAGCAAACTCCTAATCAAACTCTTCATGAGGTGTTTGAGTTGCACCTTCTCACTCTCACTTGTTGGTTGAGAGAATCTTGGAGTCAGTTCCTCCACCAAGGAATTCGACTCTTGAAGGTGAGAAAGTGTTCTAGGAGAGTCTATAAGTACTATTTCACTTCAAGAGAAGAGGGTTGAACTTTTTGTGAAGGAGGCTTGCATTGTAATCATCTTGTAGCTAATACAGATACATGTTGTAGCTATTTTCAAGGAACTCTAGCCCAGTGAGTTCATTGTGCTTGTACTTCATTCTTTTTGTTTTCTCATGGTCTAAACATATTTATATACATTCTATCTCTTCTTTCTATGAATGCCTTTGAGTGAAATATTCATAATTCTTGTTTTTCAAGCTCTGTTATCTGGTTTTCATAGTTATGTGTTTTGTCTTCCTAAGCTAATGAAATCATGTTTATTTATGCTCATTAGTTTCTTCCACACTATATATTCTATACTACACTAACAAATACTCAATTTGCACGATGGCTTCTGACACCTGGCTCCTTCTTATGTTTGCTCTTGCATTCCGACAGCCTAGACCTACTTGTGACTCCAAACCCTAAGTTCAACAAATCCTTAAAAAACCAAAATTTCACAAACAAATACACATATCTAGCCTAACATTCATTTGCTTTAAATTCATATCACTGATAAGAGACTTAGAGAGATCCCTCTCATGCTTAGTAGGGTTAGCTACTAAGCTGAAGTGGTTTGAGGTTACCCTTGTCGATTTCCTTTTCAGCCTAGGAGATTGCAAGGACTAAAAGGGTGAATTACATGATTCGTACTTGAACGCCAACATTTTGGCACTGGTGCCGGTGAGGCTATCAAAGGTGAAAGTACAACTAGTATTTACCATAGGTTTGATCTCTCGTCCTAGGGAATGAATCTTACACCTTGCTCTAGGTCCTGAGTATTAGATCATTTCGTTGTTTGGTTTCTTACTTTTCTTGTTTTTTTAGGATTATTCTCTCGTCCCGAGGAAGGAAGTTTTTATCACCTTACTCCAAGCCTGGAGCTTTAGATTTCTTTGTTCTTCTTTCATAAGTATTTCTCTCTCGTCCTGGGAAGGGAAGTTTTATTTTTCACCCTATTTTAGGTCTTGAGCTCGATTTTTGTGATTTTTTTTATTTTCTTTCTCTTGTTTACTTTAGGGGCCACTCTCTCATCCTAGGGAGGGAAGTTCTTACCCTGCTCTGTCTTGAGCTTTTAATTTGCTTGAATGTTTCCCTTTTATTTCCTGATTGTATGAACAAAGACACCAATAAAAGGGGCAGAGGGAGACCCCCAAAAAGAAAAGGGCTTGATCTAGGCAGAAAAACTTACATCCAGGAGATCATTTGAAAGGGCCGAGTCTGGAGCATAGTTACGAGCTATTGTTAGTGTAAGATATCATACAAGATTTGGAGGACAATCAGTTTCACAACTAGAACCTCCCCCAATAGCAAAAGTGAAATTCAGGGAAGAAAAAGTAGCAAGTAGAGGATCTGAGGAACTGCATATTGCAAGTTCAGAGGAAGAAGATTTGAAGGAATTATTTGCACCATTTGATCAAGGGAGTGTTGTTAAAAAACTTCAATCACCTGTTATAGAATAGCCAGAGCCAGAACCTATTGATTCCAAGTGCGTATTGGCAGATATTCATGACTCCTGCAACTTCTTCGATGGAATTTCCAATTGGAGATATCAGAGGTGATGTGCCTATGAAGCCTATTCCTTTGACAACACTACCTGATTTTGATGGTATTTCTTCTGAGGATTTGGACACGTTCCTTTTTGAATTCGACGTTGTTTGGCAGGGCCATGATTATATTTCTGATGCTTAGAAATTGAAGATATTCCTCGTTACTTTGAAGGGCACAACTTTGAGATGGTTTATGGGTTTAGGGGGAAAATCTAATGCTACATGGGATGATATGAAGATGATTTTCCTCGAGAAATATGAGGGCTACTACAAATCCCGAGATGTGAAGGAAGAAATCTTTAAGATTATGCAGAGACAAGATGAGAATATGGAAGATTTGGTGGAATTTTTTCAATATAGTTTGCAGAGATCAGGCCGCAGTGACCTGGATAAGAATATCTTGAAGATCATATTTCTCAAAGCATTGAGGGAGGAATCTTCGGAGCTATTGAATGTAGTAGGGAAAGGAGATATATCAAAGGAAGAATTTGACACCATCTAAAAATTATGCATCAAGTGTTCACGAGGGGCTATAAGACAGAGGCAGGGAATCCGAACTCTCAAAACATCTAGGGGTGGAGTTACAAACATTAAAATTGGGAATCTGCTGGACAACCTGAGAACCGATATCCTGAGCACATAATCATCGGAGCAAAACATGTTACAGGAAAAACAGAAGCAGATGGAATCAAAGAAGGTTATGTCTATTTTCTGCCCTTAATGAAAGAAGAAGCATCCGTTGAAAGAATGTCCATTAAATTCCATGGAGACTTGTGCGATATGTGAACAGAGTCATTCCACTAGCACTTGTCCATCTCTTCCTCAATTGAAGGAAGTCTTTCAGGGAACAAATGAAGAAGCATTTCAACTTTATTTTATGGGATCAAGGAAACCATGGCAACCACGACCGCCGAACATGAATCAAGGTATGCCTCAAGACCCATCTCAGTATTTTAATAATATGAATTTTGGTCAGAAGTCTGTACCTTTTTCACCTTCTTGGCTGCAGGTTACCAATATCCAATGCCATGGAAACCATGGTACCCTCAATCTGGTCCAAATTCTTCGTGGTCCCAGAATTGGCATGGACCTCCTCCTCCTCCTTTGGGACAATTCTCCCAACTTATACCATAGCAACAACTACAACTGCATGCTAATGCGCCCACTAGTAATCTTCCTCTTCATCCTCAACTACATTTCCAATCCAATCCAAACCCAAATAATAGAGGGGCTCAAAAAGTTGAGACACTCAACCTCCCTGTATATAGTATTTCCACCATGGAATGTAATGAATTAAATCTTTGATTTGGTTGGGTGGTCAATACTCAGACTTCATCAATAATTGTTGAACATACCAATGGTGAAGTCTTAGAACCAAAACATAGAACAATAGGGGATGAGCCAACACATATTCTTATAAAGCAACAAATGCCTTCACAAACTATTGTTACTAGAGGATGTTAGACTAGTCCACCTTATCTGGAAAGATTATCTTTGAGCGAACAAATTCTTCATCCTGAATTTACCTTTTTAGGGGAATTGTAGAATTTATTCGTTAAAATAACATTACTTCAGGATATGAAGTATGTACCGATTTATGCTAAGACAATTAAAGAATAATCTTCTAAGAAACCCAACAAAAAACCAAATGACACACTTACTATTCATGTCATGGGTAATTTATTAGATATAATGCTCGGGAAATCTACACCTGTCAAATACGGGGATCCTAGGAACCCGATACCAATAACACATATTAATGGGGAGGATATCCCAAATGTACTGGTACATTTGGTGGCAATGATTAATGTTATAACCTTTAAAACTATGATTACCTTGGGTCTGTGGAATCTTAAACCAACTCCCACCATCCTAGAATTGGAAAATCTGTCTACTATAAGACCGGTAGGGAAGCTAGAAGATATCACTATTTCGGTAGACTCATGGCAGTACCTCGTTGACCTTTTGGTTTTACATACCCAATCCATAGCTGGTGGACATCCTTTGATTTTAGGAAGACCTTGGCTTGCAGCCGCAGATACTTACATTGGGTGTCAGTCTGCAAACATGGTAATATCCAATGGGGAACTTACAAAGAATGTTATCCTTTACCCACCTGCAGAACCAAGTTCATAAAATAAACTTGCATTTACCTTGATATAAATGTCTCTACATACCAAAGAGCCTGAATCTGAGAATGAAGAAGTTAGACCCATCCTTACCATCAGTGAGGCTCTCTGTTTTAAGGATGAAATGGAGGACGATTCCATTAGCACCTTTCTCAGCAGTCCTGACTCCATTTCTGATTCAACCCGTTAACGGTTAGAAACTGTCATGAGTTGCAATGTTTAGGAAGATATTGAACCAGAAACAGAAGTAGAAAACATTCCTGAAATTGTACCTCGTAACAGTGTTCCTGTAGAAATTGAACGAGGGGAACATTGAATATTAATCCTGACCTTTCACACTCCCAATCTAAACAATTCTTGAAAGTCCTTTGGGAGCATAAAGAAGCCTTTGCTTGGGAGTATACAAATATGAAAGGAATCCCTTCTGATTTATGTACTCATCATATATACATTAAAGAGGAATGTCAACCTATTAGGTAGCCACAAAGAAGAATGAATCCTTCCTTAAAAAACATTGGCAAAGATGAATTACAGAAGCTATTAGATGTGGGTTTTATTTATCCAATATTGGACAATCAATGGCATTCCCTGTTGGTCATTGTTCCTAAGAAGAATGGAAAGTGGAGGATTTGCGTTGATTACATGGAACTAAACAAAGCAACTCATAAAGATCATTTTCCCTTACCCTTTATTGACCAAGTTCTTGATACATAAGCCGGGAAGTAGTTTTTCTCCTTTCTAGATGGGTTTAGCAAATACAATTAGATAAAAATAGCTCCTGAGGACCAGGCAAAAACTACCTTCACGTGCCCTTGGGGAACCTTTGCCTACAGAGTCCTTCCATATGGCCTTGGTAACGCACCTTCTACCTTTCAAAGGGAAACATTAGGAATTTTCTCTGATTTAGTTAATGATAGGGTTGATATTTACATGGACGACTTCACCCCATATGGGGATTCCTTTACTCAAGCTTTGAAAAACTTAGAGAAAGTACTTGAAAGATGCAAGAAAACACATGTTTCTCTTAGTACAGTAAAATGTCATACGATAATGAAAGAAGGAATAGTGTTGGGACACTTTCTTTCAGTTGCAGGAATTCGGGTTGATCCTGCAAAGGTAGAGGTAATATTAAAATTTCCTACACCTAAGACACCGACACAGGTACGCATATTTATTGGTTATGCTAGCTATTATAGGTGTTTCATAGATTTTTTTTATAAAATAGCATTCCCACATTTTCAATTGCTACCTAGGGATGTAGAATTTGTGTGTGCAGGTGAATGTCAAGCAGCTTTTGTAGAAATAAAAGAACTAGTTTGCAAGGCTCTGATGTTACGCGGTCTTGACTTGAAGAGCTTGTTTCACATCTCTGTTGATGCTTCTAAAATAGAAGTAGGGGCAGTTTTGGGGCAAAAGGAGGACAATAAACCATGCATAATTTACTATGTCAACAAGAATTTGACCCATGCTAAATTAAACTATACGGTAACTGAAAAGGAGTTATTGCCTGTCATTTATCCTATTAATAAATTTTGGCATTATATCACAGGGTATCATACTTTCGTGCACACTGATAATATAACTATCAGGTATCTGATGAACAAACCAATAACCCTTGGTCACGTTACAAGATGGTTACTGTTAATTCAAGAATTTAAAATTACCATTGTAGATAAACAAGGGAAAGATAATGTAGTTGCAGATTTCCTGTCTTGGATCGATACTAGTGATGAAGGTACACCTGTAGAGGATAGTTTTCCAAATGAACATATTTTTTCCTTTTCTGCTCACACTTCGTGGTATGCAGATATTGCTAACTATCTTTCTACAGGAAAGGTGCTTCAACACTTGCCTTACAGAGAACGGTGAAGGGTTATCCATCATAGTGCTCGTTATTCATGGATAGAGGGATATCTCTTTTGAACGGGATATGACATGCAAATCCAGAACTGCATAAGTGGTGATGACATCTACAATGTCCTGAAAGCTACTCATGATGGCCCCTGTGGGGGACATTTTACAGATAAACAGACATGTCATACGATGTTACAAATGGGATACTATTGGCCTTCTATTTTTTGTGATGTAAGGAAATATGTTAGACAGTGTGATAGTTGCCAGTGAATGGGTTGGCCTAGTCAGGCAGATTAAATGTCGTTACAACCCCAACTAGCTCTTGAGCCCTTTGAAAAATGGGTTATCGATTTCATTGGGACATTTAATCCCCCTTCACAGCAGAAAGTTCACATTCTGGTTTGCACGGATTACGTGATAAAGTGGGTAGAGGCCAAGGCTATTGTGGAAGAAACAAAATAGGTTGTCTCAGACTTTTTATTTGAAGAAATTCTTGTATAGAGCTCCTAGAGAGAGTTTCAGATGGAGAGGCACAATTTACATCACATCTGATAGCGGGACTTGTGAAAAGCATGGAATCAACCAAAAGGTATCATCTCCATATCACCCTCAGGCAAATGGTCAAGTCAAAAGCAAAAAAAAGGTACTTGAGAATATTCTTACAAAGACTTTAGCGAACGATCGATGGAATTAGGCTGAGAAGCTTCCTTAGGCACTATGGGCATATAGAACAACATGGTGTAACACAACAGGTTTTCACCATATGAGCTTGTCTATGGAAATCCCATTTGTTTCTAGTGGAATTCGAAATTAAGATTCTCAGGATAGCCCTTGAAGTAGGTTTAGATCTTTCAGAAGCCTAGAAACATCGACTAGAATAGTTGAATGAGTTGGATGAAATTCATCTGGTAGTTGTCTATAATACTACTGTAATTCAGCAGCAGCGAACTAAATGGCACGATAAATTCATTAAGAAAAATGTCAAAGAGGATATTGGGCATTTCTCTATGATTCTCGGTTCAAGGATTTTAAGGGAAAACTATGCTCCAGGTGGATGGGACCATATGAAGTTGACACGGTGTTCGATAATGGGACCGTTAGAATTATAACAATTGATGAGGATCATACCCTTTTGATCGTGAAGGGAAATTGCCTCAGAATATATCACCATCCAGCCTCAAGAGACTCCTTTATTAAACATCTCTTTGATAACTTTGGCTTTGAAGTTATTAGTGCAACGAATTCCTCCTTTGCACCCCTGATCTAAAATAAAAAAGCAATAATATATATATATATATATATATATATATATATATATATATATATATATATATATATATATATATATATATATATATATAATGTTGTTACTACTCTATCAATATCTTGCAGGTACCTCACTGGCGTTGTTACTCCTTCGATGTTGTTACTCCTCTAGTGTTGTTACTCTGTTCATGGCAACTCTAAGTACTTCACTGGTGTTGTTACTCCATCGTGATTTCGTCTAAGTACTCTGGTGCTGTTATTCCTCTGTTGTTGTTACTCTATCGCGATTTCATCTATGTACTCTGGTTCTCTTACTCCTCTGGTGTTGTTACTTCGTCACGATTTCATATAAGTACTTTAGTGTTGTTACTCCGTCAAAATTTCGTCTAAGTACTCTGGTGTTGTTACTTCATCGCGATTTCAATTAAGTGTTCAAGTGGTGCTATTACTCCTCAGGTGTTGTTACTCCCCAGATGATGTTACTCCTCGGGTGTTGTTACTCCTTCCGATGTTATTACTCCTCCACTGTTGTTACTTCGTCAAGGTAAGTTGTCAGGTACCTCCTCGATCGACTTTATGGATTTGATTGATTATTCATTTGACATGACTCGATATGACTGAGGATGGTCATCCCTTAGTTGGGGTTGGGTACTATAATAAATGAGAAAAATGTCATAATTAAATTACAATAATCACTTGTTATTATCATATTGAACCTTATGCTAAGTGCATACACTCCACGATTTCCACCATATTTCGCATGGTTACCCTTATGCATTGGGACTTGAAGTTAGTACTATTGTATTAATGAATGGCCCTTTCCAATGTTTCAAAGTAATTCCCACAATTAGTACTTATTATTACCATTATCCGCCATGGATTTTTCCATATTTCACCATTACCCTCCTGGATTTCACCCTCACTGCATCCCATCTCTATCACATCCCTCTCACTGTAAATCTATCTGCCGACACTCCTCCTCGATGGTCTATTGTCACTCCGAAGTGCTCTTATAGAGCCATTGAAGAATGGGTGGGTAGGCTGTGAGACAAGAACCAACGTCACCTATCCAAGCAATTAAAGAAAATTTGGTTGAAAATATAGATGGTGCTAACACACAAGAACCAACATCACTTGTCCAAGCAATTAAAGAACCTTTGGTTGAAAATCTAGGTGGTGTTGTCACACAAGAACCAACATCACTTGTCCAAGAAATTGAAGAACCTTTGGTTTAAAATGTAGGTGGTGATGACACATAAGAACTAGCACCACCTGTCCAAGCAGTTGAAGAACATTTGGATGGAAATGTAGGTGGTGCTGCCACACAAGAACCAGCACCACCTACTCAAATGAATGTGGAAACAAGGGATGTAGTCAACACTACTCCATAAGGACCAGTGTCGGTTGCTAGGCAAAAGGACAAATTGGAACAAGCACCGACATAAGGAGTAAAAGGGAGCATAGAACAACTGGTGAACGTAGAAGAAGAGGAAGGAGGGCCTACATTAGCCGGCATTAAGATAATGGAAATTGATGAAATTATTCCTCGCTCTCCCTTTCTTGCATCTTTGCCAAAAGGGGCAAGGAAATTTCGTTCCCCTAGACACATGGAGAAAGAAAAATTCTTCTCCCCTCATCTTAATATTTGTTGGGATGGTTAGAGGCACTAGTATCGACATTGTTACTTGAAAACTAGTGTCGACTCGTGAACGAATTGAGCAAATTGAAGGATTGGTGGTCAACATTGCCACAAAAGAACTAGTGCTGACCAAAAGACAAAATGAAGAATCGATGGCCAATACTACTTCTACAGAACCATTCGATGAGGATGTTGCAGATAAGACTAACCCACAAGGGCTAGAGAAAATTCTTGAGTAGATGGAAGAGGATGCTCAGTTAATAGAGCAACCGCAAGAGAAGGGTGTCAAAGAAACTACTCCACAAGACCCTGTCATGAATCCAAAGCCACGGAGGGAAGACGAAGAGATCCTGAGACCTGAAGAAGGAAATGTTGTGGCTGTTCCCCAAGTTGAGGAACAAACGGGAGAAATCATAATAAAAAGGAAATAGTTGATGAATTTGTCAACGTTAACCTGCCAAACCCTGGACTAGCTGTGAGACCTATGGAAGAAGTTACTGTAAAACAGGAATTCATTGAGAAATGAGCATAAAGGAGACCCCCTCTTAAGGAAATATATCAGTCACACTTCAAAGAAAACATGCAAATGAAATTGGAAATCATTAGAATGAGAAAACAACTATGGCGTTTACAAAGAAGAGTGAGGAATCACAAGAAAAACACTACAAAGCCCCAACCTAAAATTGTTTCAATGGTAGAATAGATCGAAGATAGGCCCATGAATTCAGTGGCTACACAAACTGAGTCGTTCTTGCATTTATTTGAGTCTCGAGAATTCGTGGTGGCTACAAAGACCCAAAAATGGCATGTTGCTACAACTCTCCTCCAACAGAGGTCCATTTCTCTGGAAACCCACCTGGCAGGAATAAGGGAAATTCATGAGCAAGTTGCGAAAACAGTCTCCGACTACATAGAAAAAATAGAGAAGGAAAAGCGGAAGTAGGAGAGGAAGTAGAAGTGAATTGAGGGACTGGAAGAACAGGTGAAGTTATTAAAGGCCGATAGGGAATAATTTTTTTCTTTAGGGCAGCAGGTAACGGCTTGCCAACCCCTTGCTCATAGCTACGCTCTGTTTCTCCATGAGCAGTAACTATTATTTTGTTTAGAAATTGTCCGCCAGGAGCTCAGCCATGAGATAGAAGATTTAATGCAGTTTATGTGCATCTTGAGATAACACAATATTCTAGATCAGCACTTGATGTGCAAGTTATACATGCATGATTATTTTTTGGGTGATGATCAATCATTTAACCCAGTGACATGTGGGGGACATTCAACTGAGAGCCTTTAACTCCTACACAATTAATCAAGTTAAAGGGAAGAAGGCTTGCGACACGTTCAAAGATAATCAAGCAAATACGCCACTTTTCCTTCAGATGGAGAACTTTCAGTCTGTGAATGTTTATAACAGACACAAACCCTCTTAGGGATCGAGGGGTGGAAAGAACAGATGCTAGCAACCCATAAATGGTGTGTTGACATATGGACGAAACAAATCTTTACTTTTCAAGAGGAGACCCAGGACAACTGCCAAAAACGGTGGATGTTATCATCATTAGCTGTGAGGATACGTGAGCCTTTTGGGGCCCCCATTTTTTCTTAGGCTCTAAATAGGGTACCTTGGTATATTGCATGCATGTGGCTTCGTGGGGTCTGATGGATGGGTTTGAGGTTCTGATTCCCCATTATCTGGCTACTAGCTTATTAGTATACTCCAGCCTCCCAGGGAGAAGAGGATTGGTGGAAGGAAGTTATCTAGATAGATGGATATAAGCCTTTGGGGATATAAATGGCTACAAAATACGATCTCGCACAACTTCATGTTGATCATCGCAACTCCAACCCTGATCTGGGCAGGTGATGGGTTGTATGAGGACATGCTATAAGGCTAGTTGGGGGGAGATGTTGGTGGCTAGATTTGCATACTTTTTCTCACCTTTTTTACCCTATTATTTTTACCCATTTCACACCAATAGTGGCTAATCGATATATTAAAACACCTAGGTATACCTCTTGTCATGTCTTTATGGATTATTAGTCAATGACGCATAGCTGTAGGGGATTATTACCTGAGCGGCTTGCTAATTCAGTTATTTCTACAGATTTAAAGGAAGAATGAACATCACTGTGATTCACTGAATGATACCGTCAAATTTGGAAGCACTATCCTTGAACATTGGCTGCAATAGTGAATCAATCTCTCGATTGACACACTACTATCTTTTACATTGTGTTTCATTCCCAAAACAACCATGTAATTAAAGGAAAACAACCCCATAATTCTAGGAACTGTATTATTGACGAAATGTATAAAGTAGAGTTGGTTCTGAAATCTATCATTGTTAAGAGTCATTAAGGTTACAGGGGAAATACTCTAACTATGATTCTGTAACAACATACTTGTAATATTTCTTTAATTAATGAAAGTTTGATCTTCTGAGCATATTGTGATTCATTGATCTCACCACAACCCTAATCAGGGAGTTGGGCCCACTCTCCTGACTAGGTGATGTTGGATTAGATGTGTGTTTAAGTTTATTGTCATGAGTTTATTGTTTCTGTGAATGTTTATCAGTGTGTGCTATGAGTCCTAAGGTTATTACTCTTATTGTTGTTACAATTACTACTTGTTGTTACTCTTATTCGTTGTTACAAATATTGCGTGTTGTTACACATTGATGAATTTATAATTAATGTTCAATATTGGGTAAGGAAACTGTGGTTTGCACATACAGTGCATTATAGCCTTGAAATAACTGGTAGAACCCCGAGTTGAAAAGTAAATGTGGATTGGATGACTTGCGTGATTCATCCTTGAACACCAACACCTATATAAATATATTAAATTCATTTTATTGAATTTATTTTTTTACAGGGATCAGAAAACCCATTAAACATGGTTGAAAAATGGAAATTATGCATAGAAGTTTCTTGTTATCCCAATCCAAGGCAAGCAATGATTACTTATGTGCTATGTAATATTGTGATGAGAAAATTCCTCCAAAGGAAAAGGAATGTACCTGGAAGAACAACAACAATGAAGCATATTATATTGTACTGATAGAAGGCTTAGTAAAAGCTAGGGAGTATGCATCCAATGGAATTGTAGTCTTCACAAATTATGAACTTGAGTTCAACTAGATGAAAGGCATGTACCAAGTTAACATGGAAAAATTAAAACAACTACATGGAGAAGAAAAAAATATTGTTAGTCAATTTCAATCATTTAGCATAAGACATTGTGAAAATGTTAATAAGATGTCTAGTGATCTATTGTATGGAGAAATTCCAATTCAAGATTTGTGTGTGAAAGATGAATTATTGCTAAGAAGTTCTCCATCAATATTTTTTGATAGACAATGTAAGATATCTTTGATATGTGTGTGTTTTTTAGTTATCAATGTGTCATTTTTAATGACCATGTGTGTTTTTCAATTCTATACCAAGTGTGCCCCCACTATGTAAGCACAACTTGATGAACTTGACATGTTTTAGAAAATTTTGTATTTAATTTTCAAAATGTGCATGCTTCAACACTTGTGTTTTTAGTCTTTCAATGTTTTTAATATCAATTTTAAGATCTTAAAATGCATGATGTAATTTCAAGGTTTAAATCAATTAAATGCATTTGGTAACTTCAAGGGATATCTCAATTTTCTGACTTTTTAATCTTTTTAAATAGAAATTTCAATATTTTTAAATGCATGTTGTAACTTGAAGAGTTACAACAATTTTTTGAATTCATGATCTTTTTAAATAGCATTTTTTTTTTTAAATTGTAAATCCACAAGGTAACTTTTTAAATATCATGCATGTTTATATATCTATAAACATCCATATCATGGATGCACATTTTTCACATGATTCTTTGAGGCGAACATCAATAGAGTCTCGTGCATCTACTAGACCAGGAGGTAGAGGTCGTGGATCAAAGAGAATATCAAATGAATCGAGGGAGGTCCATCATTCACATCGTGGTGTGTCTATATGTGTGTGTGTGTGTGTGTGTGAATTTACATAAATGATAACTAAGTAGAATCATATGTATGTACATATAAATATTGAAAAATGATTTTATATTTTTTTAGATGATTCGCTCACAATGTTGTCGCGTGACGATGGTCAACATTCTTTGAGTGGTCATGAATCTCAGGGTGGTAAGTATTCTCTGAGTGGTCATTAATCTCAGGGTGGTCAACATTCTTCAGGTGGTCAACATCATTTTGGTAAATTATACATGTCTATATTGCATACATGTTTGAATACATTTGTTCATATGCTTTTATATTTATGAAATTATATGCATATTGATCCAGAGGGTGAAAATGTTGGTCCAAGTAGATGTAAGTAAAGTTAGACGGTTCAAGAAGAAGGCTAGACACCAACTACTTTTTATCCATATGATATTCTGAATGAGCTTCCTTGGGAGACAAACCTCTTACAATGCACATTACAAAAGTGAAAAAATCATTATTATAAATTGAGGAAAGATCTTGGGAGTTTGGAGCTCCCTGCATAGAGTAGAGAAAGCTTAAAAATAGTTACACACTCTCTAAGCTCATTTCTTGAAGTTTACAAGAAGCTTGGGCAAACCATGGATTCATTTATAAATATGATGAGGCATAGAAAGGAAGCAGTGATGGGTCCCGATAAATGGGTTGAGCTTAATAAAAGGGTTACAAAAGAAGATGCAAAATCTATGTTTAATTTCAAAGAACGGTTGAAAACAAAAATGTTGAAGGTGTTGGAAATAATACTGAGAGGGGGGGGGTGAATCAGTATTATCACATTAATAAAACTTTTTCATTTCCATAATCAGATTCATATATGCTACTTCCACAACTTCTTATGATTAAGTTAATTGATCTTCAATGAGTGCATTAGAACATTATCAACCATATTATCAGATAACAGATGCCGTAATAGAGAATAGATCATCACACATAAGGCACACACATGAACACCATGATATAAGGTGGAAACCCAATGCGGGAGAAAAACCACCTGCTGCAAGTCATCTCAATCTTCTTCTTAACAAGAAAATCCTTTTACAATATTTGTACTGGTGCAGTCTTATACCAGTACGGGAGCTACAACCCCCTTTGCTCTTGTACTAGCCGATCCATTTACTAGTACGCAGGCTGCTACCTGCTACAATGCTCCAAAGATCTCCCTTAGCTTTTGTACTAGCTTAGATACTAGTACATAGGCGTTGGTCTACAATCTTCTCTCCTCCAGGTACCACGTTTCATCAATTTTCAGACTGGATACACTGAAGCACAACACATAATCTGAAAGGCCACTTTTCATCCAATTTTCATACTGGACCCAACAACAACATTGAAGCTCATAATCAAACAATCTTTTGAATCACCCAATCACTAGATCCATACATATACAATGATATTATGAGAGTTATCAACCAGATCTAGTACATAAAGATAAGTCATTAATCATGCTGTTATCTAAACTCAATACCAATAACCAAACATCAGTTATGCACCCAAAACCCCGCAGAATAGTCAAAGGCAGTTAAAACAAATTTTAAGCAGGGATCGCAACTTCACTGGTATAGATCTGCGGATATCTATACTACCTTCACACCTGCGCCTTTTGTGGCGCCGCGACCACCGCACCTGCGCCTTCTGTGGCGCCTCCGCACTGCGCCTTCTGTGGCACCTCCGCACTGCGCCTTTTGTGACGCCTCTGCACTGCGCCTTCTGTGGCGGCTCCGCACTGCGCCTTCTGTGGCGCCTCTGTGGCGTCTCCGCACTGCGCCTTCTGTGGCACCTCCACACTGCACCTTCTGTGGCGCCTCTGTGGCATCTCTGCACTGCGCCTTCTGTGGCGCCTCCGCACTGCGCCTTCTGTGGCGCCTCTGTGGCGTCTCCGCACTGCGCCTTCTGTGGCGCCTCCGCACTACGCCTTCTGTGACACCTCCGCACTGCGCCTTCTGTGGCGCCTTTGCACTGCGCCTTCTGTGGCGCCTCCGCACTGCGCCTTCTGTGGCACCTCTGCATTGCGCCTTCTGTGGCGCCTCCTCACTGCGCCTTCTGTGTCGCCTCCGCACTGCGCCTTCTGTGGCGCCTCCGCACTGCGCCTTCTGTGGCGTCTCCGCACTGCGCCTTCTGTGGCGCCTCCGCACTGCGCCTTCTGTGGCGCCTCCGCACTGCGCCTTCTGTGCCGCCTCCGCACTTCCACAGCTGCAGCGCTCGAGAGATCACCCTTCACAGATTTGCTTTCAACTTCCCTTTCATAGATCAAAATTTTGAAACAATAACCCAATATTTCAGATCTTAAGATATTCGATTTGCAAGAATGATTTAGCCAAGTGATGTCCTTTGCTTTATATAGGCTTAGGCCTTTCACAATACTACGGGCCAAAACCATAGGATCAAAAAACTGTTGGACTAATACCATGAACCAACATGAGATCAATACTTTTGACGAAGTACCATGGTCCAAAACCATAGGTTCAAATACCAAGGACTAACTACCATGGACCAAAGGTAAGTTCTCCAACATATACGCACTTTTCCTCATAGGTTCAAATACCAAGGACTAACTACCATGGACCAAAGGTAAGTTCTCCAATCTATACGCGCTTTTCCTCATAGGTTCAAATACCAAGGACTAACTACCATGGACCAAAGGTAAGTTCTCCAACATATACGCGCTTTTCCTCATAGGTTCAAATACCAAGGACTAACTACCATGGACCAAAGGTAAGTTCTCCAACATATACGCACTTTTCCTTGCATGAAAGTGCGTGAACTTTTTCTCTACATGAAATAAACTTTTCTCTGCATAAAAGTGCGTGAACTTTTCTCTACATGAAATAAACTTTTCTCTGCATAAAAGTGCGTGAACTTTTCTCTACATGAAATAAACTTTTCTCTGCATATAATTTATTATCTGAGATGAGTGGGTTGCCATCAAGTACAACATATGTATCATAATGCCAATAGAAGGTGCAATATTTTAAACACCCTGATATGGCTTGCCATATGTATGATAGGTTCCTTGCAGTATATGGAAAGCTACCATGGAATGATGAGTTTCCAGTTTATTTTGCAAAATTATTTTATGCAGAATTTTTTTTGGGAATGAAATCCGATTACAATGGCCTTTCATATAAATATTATGATACTGGGAAAGTTCGGTTATATAATCGTAAGGGCACATTACGTGATACTGAATTGCCTCACCCTAAGCCACATTTGGTACATCAAACTCCTCATCTGGTAACCTTGCGATCAGAGATGGATGCCACTTCTCAAATTAGTTGAGAAGGAAGGGATGTCATTATAGATAACATACAAAGTGAATTGAACAGAATTGATATCGGTCTAAATCAGCAAAGAGCGCGAGCTAATGCACCTGCAAGTTTTGTATATAAAATAGATGGGGAGATAGATAATATGAATACTCAAGAACTTAAAGCATTTGCAAAGGATTTTCTGATTCAGGTGGATATTGGTGACCACCTACCAAGTCCACTTGGACCCCCACCATTGTTTCTTTCAGATTTTCAGTTTCCTTAATTGTAGTACAGCTTACTATTTTTAGCAGTTTTTCGGGTCCTGAACTTCTGGAGTTGTTTTAAGGCAATAAACGACATTTTTTGGGAAAACTGGGAGAAACATGGGTCCACATACCAATGTTGTTCTTCCCAAAGTTTTCGTTCTCGGATAGATATTTCTAACGAGATATTGTGTGTGTCAAACAGAGATCATATGCCAAAGTTATGACCCCGGGAAGTTGATGTACCAATTTACCCAAATGGGGCCCACAGTTTGGTGTTTCATCTTCTAGGGTTAGGTTTTTGGATGTTTAGGGTTTTCCATTGTTTCTCAAAAATAAATGGGCCTTCGAGCCTCATTGTAACACAGTTTAGATGCATGTAGCTGCCACATCTCTTCTCAGAGATAAGCTACCATAGCCCTAGCTGGTTTATTTCCATTGCTGTTTATAAGCATATTTAAGTATTTTAAATTAATGAAATGAAGTATTATTTCTGTTGCATCTCTGTGTTTATGGTTATCTCTATAATTGTGTTGTGTTCCTATTTAAATCTGTATCAGTGGTATCAGAGCAGTCTGCTTTTTTTTTTTTGTTTTTCTTTGCATGTCCCCAAAGAGGTCGGGATATAAGGAGTTAGGGCTTACACTGGTCGAACCTTTGCAAGACCAGTCTCAAAAATCCTAATGGCCTCCCATGGCGGATGAAAAGAAAGATGAGGGGGCAGGAGATCCTATCAAAATCTTGCTAGAAGAAGCCCTCGAGCAACAAAGGAACACGATGATGGACAGCTTTGCCCAGATCCTCCAGCGGCTACGTAGGGGTGACGCATCAACTTCCAATAGCTACTCTGGAAATGCCACACCGTTTAAGGTACAAGTTAATTTTTAAATCCCCATATTCAAGGGTCAGATAGATGCAGATGCTGACGATAAATGGTTAAATCTACTAGAGGGTTATTTCTTTGTTCATGATTTTTCCAGTTGGGAAAAGATTATTTTCACTCTTCTCAAAGCAGCCCCCCATGTCAAGGACTGGTGGGAAACATACTGTGAGTAGAAGGATGAAAATATAGGCTCACTATTTTCAGCTGCACCCACTTGGGATTCATTCCAGGACGCCATCAAGGAGTAGTACTACCTTGTTGGAAGCTATGAGGATCAATACATAAAGTGGACCACGTTGTGGCAGGGGAGGGACCAAGACATGTCGGAGTTTACCAATATTTTCTAGACCATTCGCACAAAGTTGGGTATCAAGGATTCAGAGCAGCATTTGGTACTCAAATACCGTGGCTTCCTGCACAAGTACATCCAGGAGAAATAGAATTCCTAAACATCCACTCGCTTAGCACGGCATACCGATATGCTGTCAAGGTCAAGCAAAAGTTTAAATAGAAGAAGCGAGACATTGGATCTACAAATCTGAAGCAAGCGAAAGGTTCCCCCAAACTGTAGAACAAAGGACAAAGCTAAGGCGGGGTAGCCCAAGACAACCCACCAAAGCTGCAAGAAAAGAACAACGTCGTGAAGTCGAAAAAGGACACGGGAAAGTGGTGTGAGTTCCATAAGAGCTCCATTCACAACACAAGTGAGTTTCGGGCCAAGCAGTCACTGGTGGTTAAGCTAAAGGTTTCAGAATTAGATGCATGTTATGACTCTGAGTTAGAACCTGACAAGGGGAATGACAAAGGGAAGCAGATTATCGATGTGGAGCCCAACGCCACCATTGCCACCATGAAGTTATAGAAGGAGGAACCTGAAGATCTAGAGGAGGAGGAGTATCTCTTCCACTCCCAGATGTGGGTAAAGGGCTCCCCGCTACAGTTCATTGTTGACAGCGGGAGCCAAAAGAACCTCATTTCGGCAGAGGTCGTGAAGCAGCTGGGCTTACCGACCACAACACATCCACAACCGTACACCATCGGGTGGCTTCACCAAGGATAAGATCTTCGCGTGAGCCAACAGTGTCGCCTTCCATACAACATCAAGCCCTTCACAAATGAGGTATTGTGTGACACTACTCCCCTTGAAGTTTGTGATGTATTATTAGGACAACCATACTTGTGGAAGCGACATGCTGTGTATGAATCAAGGCCGTATGCTATTATTGTTACTTTGGGAAATAAGTTGTACAGGATACCAGAGGTAGCACCGCCTACTACAATCTCTTTGGTTACTACAAAAAAATGCAGTAAGCTCATTTCCAAAACTGAGAAATTTGTTTTCCTGATGATACACCCTTAAGGGAAGAAGAACATGGTGGCCACGACCTCCAGACAGGGCCCCTTTGCACTACAACTACAAATTGACATGGTCGTGGAGGAGTACGAGGACATCTTCACCTCCCCCGTAGGGGTTCCTCTACACTTTCAGGTCAAGCACTCCATCGATCTGACCCAAGGTGCATCGCTGCCTAATGGACTAATATATCAGCACTCCGTTCTAGAGAACGATAAAATCAAGAGGCAGATTCAGGAGCTACTGCAGAAAGGTCACATCTGTCTGAGTTCATCGCCTTGTGGGAGCTTGATCGTGTTGGTACAGAAGAAGGAAGGTTCGTGTTGGGATTTTCTCATATCACTTGGCCATTGAGTCAAGTCACCAAGGGAGGAGCAAAAGCAAAATTCTTTTGGTCAGAATCTCAATAGAAGGCATTCATAGAAAAGATCGCCTCTGCACGGAACCAGTGCTTGCATTACCAGACTTGCAACAACCATTTCAGGTCGAGGCAGATGCCTCTGACTATGCTATTGGGGCAGTCCTTACTCAACACGGGCATCCAGTGGCATACCATAGTGAGACACTTTCGGACACAGACTGAAAGTATCGCACTTATGACAAAGAGATGTATTCCATTGTGTAGGCTTGCTGACAATGGAAGCATTACATTTTGGGGAAGGAAACGATCATCCACACAGACCACTGACCCCTGCAGTTCATACAGACCCAAGGGAAATTGCAGAATGATCGCCATCAGAAGTGGTCCACATACCTACAATAGTTCCATTTGAATATCAAGTATAAGAAGGGCAACACCAATAATGTTTAATATTTCCTCAGTCGACCATCGATCATGGCGTTAAGCACTATGCTCAACCCTTATGGGTACGAGACTTCTGATTGGCCACTTCTCTACAAAAGTGACCAAGAATTTGGCCACACATACTAGACACTCTTGGAGGGTCAACATGTTCTAGATTTTCACCTCCAGGATGCCTTGTTATGCCACCTGGGTCACCTTTGTGTTCCTTCAAGTGAGCGTGCCAAGATGATTTGGGAAGCACACTACAGTTGGTCTGCTGGGCATTTCGAGGTCGAGAAAATGGTGGCAGTACTGCAGAAGTATTTCTATTGGCCAAATCTTCAACAGGATGTCGGGAAGTACATGAGATCATGCACTACCTGTGCCATTGCTAAATCGACCATCAAGAAGCAAGGCCTCTATACCCTGCTGCCTACCCCTAGTCAACCTTGGGAATCCATATCCATGGATTACATGCCAGACCTTCCTTCCACTAAGCATGGAAACGATTGTGTCTTTTTGGTCATCGACAGGTTCTCAAAGATGGCCATTATGGCGGCCTGCAAGAAGAATATAATAGCAGAAGCCACTGCTAAACTCTTATTTGAATGAGTGTGGGTACACTTTGGGATCCCACAGTCAATCGTCTCAGATCGGGACAATAGGTTCCTCAGTACATTTTGGTCTAGTCTCTGGTCGATGCTGGACACCAAACTCACTAAGTCCACAGCCTTCCATCCTCAAACTGATGGCCAGACAGAGGTTGTCAATAGGATGATCGTACACATTCTACGCATGTACAACTCAAAGCATCCATGCACATGGGATGAGAGCCTCCCCTATGTTTAGCATAGCTACAACCGGGCTCTTCACAACTCAATTGACCATAGCCCTTTTTAGGTGGGCTTGGGATTCCAGCCACTATGTCCCTTTGATGTGGCCATGCCATTTGCAGCTACTCACATAGATTCGGCTCATATCCAGTCTGAAACAGATAAGGCAACTAGCTTCATTGAGCACATCCAACATATTCACCAACAGGTCCATGACATTCTGGAGAAATCAAATGCCAAGTAAAAGCAGCGACATGATCATCAGGTTCCACACAAGTTTCAGGTGGGTGACAAAGTCTGGTTGCATTTGCAAAAGGAACGCCTTACCGAAGCCTATCAAAAACTCAGAGCACTCCGATATGGTCCTTACACCATTGCTAAGGCTGTGGGAGACAATGCATTTGGGCTCAGCATTCCCCATTCCTTGGCCTACACCCAGTGTTCAATGTGGACCACCTTCGGCCATGCTTTCCACCATTACTAGACACATCTGACATCGCAAAATAGCTCACACCCACAGAGTTAAATCCAGATTGCATGGAACAAGTTGCAACTGATCGGATCATGGACACACAGATCAAGCACACTCACCAATAGAATATCCGACTGTATCGAGTTGTCAAAGTAGGCCAACTCCTTCACCAAAGCAAGTGGCTCACCAGGGACCAAGTTCAACAGAAGTTTCCTCATATCATGGAGGAACACAACGCAATGGAAACCATTGCTTCCTAAGGGGGGAGGAATGGTCCAGGTGGATATTGGTGACCACCTGCCAAGTCCACTTGGACCCCCACCATTGTTTCTTTCAGCTTTTCAGTTTCCTTAATTGTAGCAAAGTTTACTATTTTTACCAGTTTTTCGGGTCCTGAACTTCTGGAGCCGTTTTGAGGCCCTAAACGACGTTTTTTGGGAAAACTGGGAGTAATATGGGTCTCTTCCCAAAGTTGTAGTTCTTGGATAGATCTTTCTAACGAGATACCGTGCGCATCAAACAGAGATCATATGCCAAAGTTATGACCCCGGGAAGTTGATGTACCAATTTACCCAAACGGGGACCACAGTTTGGCATTTCATCTTCTAGGGTTAGATTTTTGGATGTTTATGGTTTTCCATTGTTTCTCAACAATAAATAGGCCTTCGAGCCTCATTGTAACTCAGTTTAGAGGCATGTAGCTGCCATATCTCTTCTCAGAGATAAGCTACCATCGCCCTAGCCGGTTTATTTCCATTGTTGTTTGTAAGCATATTTCAGTATTTTACATTAATGAAACGAAGTATTATTTCCGTTTGATCTCTGTGTTTATGGTTATCTCTATAATTTGTTGTGTTCCTATTTAAATCCAGATCATTGTCGTAATGGTTGGCAAGGCCTAATTGTTCATGAAAAAGAGGGTGTGGGATTGGTATGTGTCAATGTTTAGGGTTGATATTTTAATGTAATTTGTAATGTATGTGTTAATGTTGATTCACATACATTTTGTTATTTTTTTAGATATAATCTAACAAAAATGTATCATATGTTCACCATTTGCAATTAACTCGTTTGTTGAATGAAAATTTTGATAATGTCACAGTCCCAGTTTCAGGTTCCACTGAATATATTTTGAGAAATGTTAGTTTTTTTTAAGAGTTAATGCTAATAAATTTATTATTCTACTTTTATCATATCAATATATTGTGACCTGGCATAATTTTAAAAGAAATAATTAAATATATATATAATTAAATGTTAACAGATTCTGATTACGACTGATATATTGGACATAACGCCACCCTCTTCCTCCCTATTAGGATATGTGCCACAAGTATTGAATATTTCACTTATGTTTTGTTATAAATTGAAGTGCAAGTTTCATTAAAAAATGATTTATAGATTTATCTTATAATTTTAATTTTTTTGAATTTTATGTTTGGGGAGATTTCCATTGTCTAGGGACTTTAGCGATGGATTCGAAAATGGGGATAGGATCATCTAAACAATTTGAAAGAGTCGTGTAATGATTTTTTTAATATCATGACTTTATTCATTTTCATACATGCAATTTGAAATTTCTATTAAATACATGTACATGTATAATTGTACAAGGCATCCAGAACGGCCAATGTAAGATGAACACCAAAAGGGCACAATGGAGGGTGGACACCATGAGGTATTGTATGGAATTGGAATTTTATTTTTATAATTTTGTTTTGATGATCTTACATTCTCATTTAATTTTAAAACGTTAAAATTTAATTTTAAAGTACATAATCTTATGTATATATGCAATTACACATGTTGTGCAGAGCACCCATGATTCAGAGGAGAGCACCAAGAGATTGATAGATCGTATATTAGAGTGAGATTGTCTAAATTGATGCAACTTTTTATTTGAAAATTTTTTAATGTTATATTTACTTTTATCATGATATAAATTTTGGAGATATTTAAATTAAACCTATTTATTATGAATTGATGCAACTTATTACTTGACAAATTTTTATTATATATTTTAAAAATTTGGACATATTTTGAATGTTGAACTCTTTATTATGATTTAATACATGCTAATTTTGGAGTTTATGTATATTTTGCATGGTACAATTTATGTATGGTTTGATGCTTAAAACTTGGTTTTACATATTTAAGTTCATCAATATGCAGTGCAATGAAAGTAAATTTGCATTTAATACATGCTAATTTTGGACTTTATGTACATTTTGCATGGTATAATTGATGTATGGTTTGATGCTTAACACTTAGTTTTACATATTTAAGTTCATGAATATGTAGTGCAATGAAAGTAAATTTGTATTTAATACATGCTAATTTTGGAGTTTATGTCCATTTTGCATGGTATAATTGATGTATAGTTTGATGCTTAAAACTTGGTTTTACACATTTAAGTTCATGAATATGTAGTGCAATGAAAGTAAATTTTCATTTAATACATGCTAATTTTGGAGTTTATGTACATTTTGCATGGTACAATTGATGTATGGTTTGATGCTTAAAACTTGGTTTTACATATTTAAGTTCATGAATATGTAGTGCAATGAAAGTAAATTTGCATTTAGTTGGTACATTTTTCATTCAATCATTCCTATAATGTTAGTATATGATTCTTAGGTTTTGTTTAAAGTTGTTTTGTCTTGACTTATTTAAAATGAATCTATTAAAATTGCAAATTACAAAATGTGGTCTACATTTTGCATTTGAATGAATCAAGTATAATTCGATGTAGATGTCTAAAACAATGATAACTTAAAATTGCATTATAAAATATGGTACATGTACATTTTGCATTCATGTATAGAAAGGCTACTATGGATATCGGTTGATAGTTAACTTTTAATATAAAGTTCTTTGCATGCACATTTACATAAGTTAGATAAAATTGCATTATAAAACATGGTCCACAATTTGCATGATGCATGCATGGCTTGATGCTTTTAAATGTTTTACATATTTGTGATGAGCACCAGTATTGCAACAAGAATGTTGCAACTCCTGGGGCTACCAACTTTACTTCATCAACCTAGGGTTCGTACAAACTTGGAAGTGACTGTGATGTATACGCAAATAGATTTAATGTCCACTCTTGTCACTCTTCATCTGGGGCGATAGAACAGTAAGGTTTCTCAAACTAGTCTTCTATTGATTAAAAGAAGTCTGACTACCAATTGAAGAAGGGAAAATTATCCTAAATGAAAGAAAAGAAATGTTGCATATTTTAAAGAATGAAAGACTAAATTGGAAGATGCTTGTAAAGTAACATAAAATCCTCTATCTACTCATTGACACATTTTTTCTTGCAAAAGAAACCTAGTTTAAACCCATTTATCACATGTGATGATTTAAACTAGCTGAGCATGGAATCTGATCTAGGGAGTATTAACTATTGCATGCATGTGCTAATTAGGAAATAAAAAGAACTTTTTTTATTTATGTTCTCATTTTATGAATGAAAATGCTAATCTTTCCTTGTTCTTTGGCAGGGGAGATAGGTATGGAGGAAGAGGGTTAGAATAGTCTTGATGGCATGGAGGTTAGCTAGAGGCCTAATCCTAGCTTCAATGATGATTTTTCTCAATTCGGGCTCAAAATAGGTTTCTACAAGAGAACTATAGGATGTCCTAGTTCTCCTACAGGATCCCCCGTTTTACTACAGGAACAGGTCGAAAGATTAGGAAGTAGTTTAGAAGGTGGAATGAAGCTTGGGAAAGGTAGATAATGGGAGAATAAGGCATGAAGGGGGTGAACACTACCCAAAGCTCAAGGAAGTATTTCAAGATGGTTGGATTTTCTCAATGGAAATGACGATTTTTGCTTATAAAACAAGAATTCAGATTGATATTTTAATGGATTTTGGCGACATGGGTGGATACGGTTTGGATGAGGCGAATGAGATGAGGTCTCCCTGTAGTGTAGAATCTCATTCACAAACACATAATCTTGTCTGCATCTATACACGAATGAAACTATAAATGGGAAAGATTTTTTAAATGGAAGAAAACGAAGCTATTACCATCTAATCGCTAAGTGCATGAGTGGAAGTTCTTTGAAACCAATACATACTTAAGAGATTAAAATTGACAATTGCAACTCATCCTAAGAGACTTAAATACAAAGGCCTACTCATCAAGAAAACCTAGTTTATGCAGCAAGAAAAAACTTTGTTTTTAGACTGTATGAAAGTGTCCCTCAAGTCATGATCCCAAAAGAGAGAGATGAGGTGAAAACCACTATCATCAGCTTTTCTGAAATGCCTTCTGTCACTATGAAAAGGGGTTTTGTTTCTTCTCTTTCCAATACCATTTTTAATTCTATAGCCCTGGCCCCCTCATGATTCATCCATGATGACAAGGCCATTAGTTGTAAGTCCCCTAGATTTGGATTAGGGTCCCACATATTCAAATCTGTTAGGGCCAAGTTATGTAGGTAGAATTCAGATATCTTGGCTCTGTCCTCTAGGGTGCTTTGGTCACAGAGGTCAATGAACTGCCTATAGTGTTGGAAAGGCATAGTTCCTATTTGTGCAAGGGTTTTTATCTGAAACTGAAACCATTGTTCTTTGAGGTATAAGGCATATGATTTTGTTGGAATCTTGCATTGGAGTGCCCCCATGGATAGACTTTCCATAGTTACCAATTCTCCCTCCTTCTCTTGTAGTTTCCTCCTTAGCCATTTGTTCTCAACCTCTAGTTGAGATTTCATCACTCTTTCCATATCTCTTATTCTACTCAACTCTCTGCCCATTTCTATCAACTTTTCTTCCATATGGCCTACATCCTCTACAATTTTTGATTTAGCAATTTTCATCTAATGATGTGTCCTTTCTCTCTCCTTTTCAAATTCAAAGAATAGAGGGATGCAAAATTTTTGTGGTATCACTCTGCCCCCTCAATGAATCTGTAATAGGAGCTGAGGTTTGGCTGTGGGATAGGTTCCTTCAGTTCTTGGGAATCTCCCTTTATTGTTCCTTGAGTATTTGTTGCCTCTTTTCCTTCCCTTTTCCCTCTTTTCCTTCCTTATCTTATTTTTTTGTTTCCTGTATTTTTGACAGGGTTTCCTATAGGACTTTTTTGCTTCCTGTGGACTATCTGCATTTCCTGTAGGAGACCTTTCCCTTTTGGAAAGTGGTCAAAGGTTCTTTAACTTTTTTTTGCTGAGGTTGACCTGGTGACAAGCCTCCTCAAATAAGTGATTGGTGACCTTGGGGAAGCTTGTTGTGATGTGCCTTCTTCACCTCTCTTTCCTAGAGGGACTAACTTCTCTTGTTATTTTAGTGAGTCCTCTATGATAATGGGAATCTTGGTAGGGATTTTCGGTCTCCCTTGTTTTATCCTGGTACTATTCCTTGTTTTGAAGTATAGGGTAGTCTAACTCTGCCTCTTTCCTTTTGATTTGATAGGTGTATTTAGAGTAGTTAAGGCAACAACTACCTCCTTCTTTGTGGGCTCCGGTGACACCCTTGGAGATTCCTCTTCTTCCTTTCTTTGTACTTCAGGACTTGGCTCATCCTTTTGTGCTTATTACTTGTTGTATTTTCCATCCTTTGTGCCATCTATTTCTGCCTCCTCTTCTTCAGGCTCTCTTTCCTCTTCTTCATGTTCTTCTTATTTAGACTCTTTTCCCTCTTCTTTATCACTAGAAGTAGGGTCGCTGTCATACTCAATGGCTTGTATTTCATCTTCTTCATTCATGTTTGCAAATGTCGACCACATAATAGGGATTCTCAAGTTGTTTAGGGCATCTTCTAGTATGAGTTTCATCAATCCAAGATATGACAGCTATTTATGGTTCCCTTCTTGTACTTTGATGCTCATGTATATCATTGGTTGTAAAAAAAGTAAGGCACACTAAGTCTTCTATGAGGAGGTATCTCTTCTCCAAATCTCAGCTCATGGAGGAGTCAAAACTGGTACCCATAGACTATACTGAGTTTACCCTCACAGGAAATATACTTGATTATGTGATAGCTTACTTGATTCCATGGATATGGAATTCTTTCCCTTCTAACCCAATTTTTGTCTTCAATCAGTTCTTCTCCTTCCATGAAAAAAACCTTCTATGCAAGAGTGTTGCTAGTTTTGTCCTCTTTTCTCCACTGCAACCCTAAAGGAAGTGTAGTGATCCTACTAATGCTCTCAAGGGTAATTGTTATTGACAAACCCCTCACTTACAACAGTGGCACTGGATCTAGCTAGAGGTATGAGTAACATTGCAAATTCCCTAGCTACATCATCATCATATCCCCTAAGTAGCTCGAAGAACCCCAATCATTGATGCCTTGTAAATATTTCTACCATAGGAGGATGTTGGTGTATTTTGGTTGTTCTTGTGGGCTCCCTTTTGTTGAAACCCCCTGTCATATTTTCTCTCTGTCAACCTGTTTGTATGAAGTTTGGGTGGCTATCGCTTAAGAACATCTCTAGGTGATGAAGGTTTAGAGTTTACCCTACAAAATATTTCACAGAAATCTATCTATCTCTATGCACCCTGCAAATACTTAAAATAAATAAAACTTTCTTTCCTTTTTTCTTTACAAATGAAAGCACAGAGGATATGGCACCTACCTTCCTATGCAATTCTTTGGTGATGATAATTCTTGAATTTCTAGCCCTAGGCACCCACTTACAACATTTGTGACAATTCTTTGTGTTTTATGTAGCTTTCCTGTAGTTTCCTGTAGGTGCTCATTGTTTCCTGTAGTTTTTCTTTGTTTCCTATAGGTGCTCACTACAGGTAGGCTGAGACTCACTTTTCCTTTCGATGGCTCCTCAAGGTTATCTCCGCTCTCAAACTCTCGAAATAACAATACTTTTCATGGAAGTCAGTTAATATTTATATTTATGGATGGTTTCATTGAGTGACGTGTTGGATGGCCGAGTACTTATTTCTCCTTTTGGACCATTCGTCCCACTACTAGTTAATCATACCACCCTTCCTCGTAATCATCACCCACTTATGTTCACCGTAACTTGAACACCTTTCTAATTTATTCCCCTTTTGAAGTGACCTTGGTACGTGTCCAACTGACTAACACTTTACTTTTCGTTATTAAACTGAGGGTGGCCAAGTTAACTAGCCACCTTCGCTTATAAAATCAACTTCCTACATATTCCTACAATTTAATCATATTCATACTTATGAGGGAGTATTGGTGAGGTGACATACTTGTTGTCCTTTTCCTTTCTAAAGCATGCTGGAGAGTGGTGTTTCTATGCAGCTCATGACCCAAGTACATATTCTTGATTTCCTTTTTCTTTTTTGTTGATCTTATTTTACTGATGGGTTGTTTTCTTGATGATGTGCAGGTGTTGACTTCCTCTATTGCTACTGAGCTCTAGAGGAGTTTCATTTTTCCTGTAGTTATGCTTCCCCTCTTTCAATCATTGTGCTGAAGGTTAGTCCTGGAATTGTTGTTTCTTCAGAATAGGCTGCTACAGTATTTCCTACAGGAAAACTACAGGATGTCCTGTAGCTGCCACTTTTTTTAATTTTTGTGCCCTTTCTCTGCTTGGAGGGGGAATAGGTATTGGAATGAGTGGAGGGTGTGGCATGCCTCTTTGATGTTCAAGTTACGGTGAACATAAGTGGGTGATGATTACGAGGACCTTCTTGATGATAGCTATCTTATGTTCATAAGTGGGTGATGATTACGAGGACCTTCTTTATGATAGCTATCTTATGTTCATAAGTGGGTGATTGCTATGGGTGGCATGCCTCTTTGATGTTCTTTTCGCTTTTTTCTTCATTTTTTCTATTTTTTTCTATCTTGATTTTTTTTTATGGACACAAGGAGTTACATGGTCATGAAGGGTTGGTTGAGGTGTGTTAAAGTCAAATGGCCTTATTTTTTAATACAAAAATAGGCCTACATCATAATTTCTCCATCAGAATGCCTTTCTTGTAGATTTTTAGGACTTCTTGTAGTATTACAAGAAACTCCTCTAGTAATTACAGGAAATCCTGTAGAAAGCACAAAATTGCCTGAAATTTGAATTTTCCTGTTGTTGGAGATGAGTATGGATGAATGATCATGGGAATTATTGAGGAGATGAAATGGATAAAGAAAATCATGGGTTTTTGTAGGGATTGCTTCGCTCTGATGTGTGTGTCCATTATCTTCTTTGAAAACCTACAAAAACCAGAATTGTTATGAGTGGGCAGGTTTTAGGTCCCTGCTATTATTATTGTGTTTTCTCTCTCTCTTTTTTTTTTGAAAGACAACCAGGTTCCCTCAAAGGAGGTTTTCATCCTGGTTCACTACCCTGGGTGCCTCAAAAGAAGTTTTCACCGAGATGTATTTTATTTTTCCCTTTTTTTTATTTTTTCTCTCTTTTTTTTTTAACACTCTTGGACTGCCTCAAAGAGGTTTTCAACCTAAGAGTGGGCCTCAAGTGCCTCATGGAGGTTTTAACCCGTGTCTCTTTATTTTTTTCTTTTTCGTTTTTCGAAACTTCAACAGAGCTGAAGAATTGGTGAGGTGGAAACCGAGACTCCTTCAATCACCATCACTGCCTTGTTGATGCTACTGATGAATGCCTTCTTTGACAAAGTATTTTTATAGACTTTCAACCTATACCCATTAACAACCAAAGGGATGCCTTCTTCATCAATGGTTCTTATATGAACAACACCATTATCATGGAAATTTCCTATCACATATGGTCCCAACCATCTGATCATCAACTTGCCTTTGAAATCTTTATACGGGAGTCATACAACAGGGCCCAATCACCTTCTTGAAACAATTTTTCTTTGATATTTTTTTCATGTCACATTTTTCTTTGTACTTGAATCACTTCTGTGTGTAGGAGGGCCTGCATCCTAAATTCATCTAACCCATTTAGCTAGAGAAATCTCTCTTGTTGTGCCCTTGTGACATCTAGATCCAATTGTGCTACCATCCTTAAGGTGTTGTACTCAAATTCAATGGACATCAGAGCCTTCTTCCCATAGACCAAATCATAAGGGGTGAAGCTAGTGGTGGTATTCCAAGTTGTATTATAGTCCCAAGTGGCCTCCACTAGTTTGTCTGCCCAATCCTTCCTGCTCCTACTAACCACTTTGGTCTGAATGCTTTCCAATGCTCTATTGGTGACATCTACTTGTCCATTAGCTTGAGGGTGGTAAGGAATGGAATTTTTGTGCTTTATATTATGTTGTCTTAATATATTCTCAATCATGTGTGAGGTGAATTAATTGCCTTGATCACTGACTCAAGAACTTAAACCACTTTTTCATCTGTGGCTACCTCGATAGCTTTGGTTTCAGCCCACTTTGTTAAGTAGTTGGTGCACACATTGATGTAATTTTTCACTCCGAATGGAGGATCAATGGGCCCAATGAAATCCATGCCCCACTTGTCAAATGGCTTAAAAGTCACTTGAGGTTGCAAAGGAATTTCATCCCTGGGAGAAGGTTTCCCCATCCTTTGGCACCGATCATAGTGGCTGGTATACCTTCTTTCATTCTGGTGGGGAGTGGGCCAGTAATAGCCAGCTTGTAGTACCTTGAATGTTGTCTTTTGGCTACATAGTGACCTCCGCAAGGCCCATAATGATAAGCAAGAAGGATGCCAAAAACTTCCTCCTCCCTCACACATCTTCTCAGAATTTGATTTGGTCCCAACTTGACGAGATTTCCCCCAATCCAAGTGAATGGGGCACTTTTCTTTATAATTTTTCTCTTCTCCTTGGAGGACATATTTAGAGGGAACTATGCAGCTACTAAGTAGTTGGCTATGTCAGAAAACCATGGAGAGAAAATTGAAATAGAAAATAAATTCTCATCTCGCAGCTAGTCATCCACCATTCCTTCCTCACCTATAAGAAAAGTCAATCTGGACAAAAAATATGCAGCTACATTTTCTCTGCCAGGCTTATAAATAATAGTTAGATCAAATTATTGTAACAAAAGTAACCATCTAATAATTCGAGCATTCACATCAGGTTTGTTCATCAAATATTTAATGGTAGCATGGTCAGTATGTACAAATGTCTGGTAACTAGTAATGTAATGTCTAAATTTATTCAATGAATGGACAATAGCTAGGAGCTATTTTTCAGTCACTGTGTAGTTTAACTCAGCTTTTGACATATTTTTGTTAATGAAATAAATGGCATAAGGTAGCTTGTCATCTATCTGGCCTAGATCTACTCCTATAGCTTTGTGAGACGCGTCAGCATGTATATGAAAAGGAAGAGCCCAATTTGGGCCTTGGAGAATAGGTGCAGTAGTCAACTTGTCCTTTAGGGTTTCTAGGGCCTCTTGGCAGCTTTCTGACCATAAAAATTCAAATTCCTTGGCCAATAGACCAAACAAGGGTGAGGCTACCTTGCTAAAGTCTTTTATGAATCTCCTATAGTATCTGGCCAAGCCTAAGAAACTTCTGACATCCCACTGCTTCTGAGGAGTAGGGACCCTCTTTATGATAGCTATCTTATTTGGGTCTACTTGTAGTCCTTCCTGGGATATTGAGTGACCTAGAACAGTCCCTACAGTCATTAAGAATTCACACTTCTCGGGACTAAGGGATAAGTTCATTTCAATGCATTTGTTTAACATCTTTCCCAGGTTAGAGAGAGCCTCCAGGAAATCACACCCATAGGCAGTGAAATCATCCATATAAATTTACACATAATCATGGACTATCTCTACAAAGATGCTCAGGACTGCTCTTTGGAAAGTGGCAGGGGAATTGCATAAACCAAAAAGAAGGAACCTATAAGAAAAAGTACCCCAAGGATAGGTGAAGGTGGTTTTATCCTGGTCCTCTGGGCTGATATGGATTTGATTGTAACCACTGAATTTGTCCAGGAAAGAGAAGAACTTCTTTCCTCCCAGAGCATCTAATACTTGGTCAATGAAAGGTAGAGGGAAATGGTCTATTTTTGTGGCTTTGTTTAGCTCTCGGTAATCCACACTTATCATCCACTTCCCATTTTTCTTTGGAACCAGAACCAAAGGAGACACCCACTCACTATTTGAGATGGGGCAAATGAACCCTTCATCTAATAACTTCTCCAGTTCTTCTTTGACTATATCCTTGACGGTTGGGTTCATTCTCCTCTAAGGTTGGTGGACTAGCTTGCAACCTTCCTTGATGTAAATGTGGTGAGTACACACCGAAGGGTGCACTCCCTTCATTTCCTTGTAACTCCAAGAAAAGGCATCCAAATGCTTTCTTAGCATGTCACATAACTCCTCTTCTTGGTGTACAGAGAGAGAGGGGTTGATTTTCAATGCTCTTCTAGGGCTGAATTCTATCATCTTGACATGAGAAGGGTTTGAGTCATCTAAGCATAGATCAATTTGAGGGTCGTCTTTGACTTCCTTTACTAACTCCTGAAGAGACATGGTGTTGGGGGATTGATTTTGGAGGATGTGTTCAATCAGGTCATCTTCATCAGGTTGCCCCCATCTTATAGTAACATCTAGAGTATAGTTTGGGGAAGAGTAGAGTTCACCCTCTTCCTCCTCTTCCTCCTCTAGAGATGGTTTATCATTGGTTGAGCAGGAGGGTACAATACCAATTGCTTGGACAGATGCCCATTTTGAATGGTCATGTTCCCAGCCCTGCAACTTATGTAAGCATCGACAGTGGCTAACCATGGCCTTCCAAGGATGAGAGGATAACCATTGAACTTGGTCTTGGGTTGGAGAACTAAGAAGTCAGCAAGGTATTCACAGGAATCAATGGAGACCATCACTTCCTCAATAATTCCCTCAGGAGCTACTATGGATCTATCCAAGAGCTGCAAAACTGTTGTGGTCTTTCTTAATGATCCCTGTAGATTCAGTTCAAGCATAGTCTCCTTAGTCATCACATTGATGGTAGCCCCAAGATTGATCAAGGTATGGGGGACAATGGTGACATCAATGTGTACATCTACTACAGGAATTTCAGGATCTAGATACTTTGGGAAAATCCCCCACCTCAACCTTAAGTCGGACAATTGTCCAATGAAATTAACGGTAGGGGTGTCCTTCTTTCACCTTCCTGGATGTTTAAAACACTTTTCCTTGATTACCGTTTTGTAGATGAGCACATCTTTGATACCTTGGGGAAGCGAGATTTTGACACAGATTTTTCAACTCACCTAGAAGTTCAGTCTCTTCTAGAGTGTGGTGGATAGGATGGGGTAATCTCTCATGAAAATGAGGTGGATTTGCTTGAGGGACACTTTCCTCTTTTTCCTCTTCACGCTCCTTAGTTGGATATTGAGGTTGATTATCCAGAAGAACTCTTCCAAACCTGAGGTTAATCTCATGAATTTCCACATCATAGGCAGGGTCAGATGCTTATCCATTGTAGACCTGTTGTGCCTGTTTGTTGTTTAGGTTCAGATTTTGTTGGGCTGGCATCTATGGTTGTTTAGGTGGAGAAGGGTGTAGGAGCTATGGTTGAGATGGAGGTGGAGGAAATAGAGCTAGAGCTTGGTTGTATGGGGGCCTCCACCCTTGGGATGGTGCATTCCACTGAGGTTGTGGAGGACCATATGGCTGAAATGGTTGGTTGGTAGATTGGGAATGGTATTGAGGTGAAAAATACCAGGGAGAAGGTGTGGACCATGAAGGATGAGCATGAGGGAACCAAGGGGGAATGTATGTATTATGATTAGGGTTGTAATATGAATAGGATGCCCCTTGCATGCCTTGATGGTATGGTCGAGGTCCTTGAGGCCTCCTTTGATTGATGTAGTAGATTTGTTCAGTCACCTCTTCGGTTCCCTGATACACAACTTTTAAACTAGACAAGGAAGGGCACTTGTCTCTGGAGTGTTTTTCCTCACAGTCCAAGCAAATTTCTATGAGATTCAATGGAAATTCATTCCTAGGGTGCCTTCTGGAGCATCTAGGGCAGAAGATAGCTAATTCTCTCTCTGCTTCCTCTTGATCTATATGGTGTCCATCTACAGAGCAAGGGTATGCAACACTTCACTCTTAAAGCCTTCCAAAATGTTCCCAAATTCACTTTTTATGGATATGTTGGAAGAGGACAAACTGGCCACAGCTTGACTAGCCATACCCTTCTTTCTAGCTGCCCTAGAATGATTCTTGAAAACTCTCTTGATATCATCATAGGGTAACTGGTAGATATCCCCTCCTGACAACAAGTTTAGGGTTTCTAGGAGATCTTACTTGACCCCCCTGAGAAGGACTAACTTAAGTGATTTAGGATCAAGGGTGAACCTAGCCCTTTTGTAACTGAGATGGAATATTTCCTCATAATCTTCTAAAGATTTATCATGTCCTAAGGTCATTCTAGATATTTCCTCTTTGGTATCTTTGGACCTGCAATATTCCCTAAACTTGTTGTTGAAGGCTTGTTGCATCTAAGCCGAAGTGGTGATACTATCCCCATGTAAACCCGTGAACCAGCACAGAGCTACATATTTGAGAGTGGATGGGAATAATTTCAACTTTTGATCATTAGAGGTGTAATCATAATTTCTGTATATGACAAAAAGCTCAAACAAAAATGTATCCGGGTCTTACGAGGTCAGGCCATGGAAGTGAGGAAGAGCAGAGTGGCTTATGTTTTTCATCTTAGCATCCCCATTGGTTTCTCTGATGGGAAAAGCACACTCAGCTCTATCTATGTCCCGCCTTTCATTTCTATTTTCATCCATGGTGTAAGTTGGTGGAATGATCTCTTGTTCTTCCCTGATAGGCTCTTCAAAAAATATCTGGTTGTTCACCTAATGGGTCCTCTAGCTCACAACCACCGAAGAAGAGGGAAGGCTGGTTGTTTGATGTGGTGGGGGTATTTGGCAAAAAAATTCCTAAATTGTCTGTACTCCTATGAGGCATGAAAGGAGTTTTTTTTGTTCAGGTTTTCTGTTTTTTGTTTTTGAAGTTCTTGTAGAATGGAAAGAAAAAAAATCCAAATTGCAACTACTTGTTGAATGAAACTAATTGCAAAATGAAAAGAAAGAAAAACAAAATTGCTACTACTTGTTGAATGGGACTATTTCAAGAATGAGAAATAAAAAAGGAAAGAAAGAAAGAAAGCATAAATCACATCTACTCATACACGTCCCTGGAAATGGCGTCAAAAAAAGTGATGGGCACCAGTATTGCAGCAAGAATTTTGCAACTCTTGGGGCTACCAACTTTACTTCATCAACCCGGGGTACGTAAAAACTTGGAGGTGATAGTGTTCTATACACAAATAGTTGTAATGGCCCACTCTAGTCGCTGTTAAACTAGGGCAATAGACCACTAAGGTTTCTCAAACCAGCCTTCTATTAACTAGAAGAAGTCTGACTACCAATTGGAGAAGGGATAATTATCCTAAATAAAGAAAATAAATGTTGCGTATTTTAAAGAATGAAAGACTAAATTGGAAGATGCTTGTAAAGTAACATGAAATCCTTTATCTACTCATTGACACATTTTGCTTGCAAAAGAAACCTAGTTTAACCCTATTTATCACATGTGATGATTTAAACTAACTGAACATGGAATCTGACCTTGGGAGTATTCGCTGCTGCATGCATGTGCTAATTAGGAAATAAAAAGAACTCTTTTTATTTCTATTTTCATTTTATGAATGTAAATGCTAATATTTCCTTGCTCTTTGGTAGGGGAGATAGGTATGAAGGAAAAGGGTTAGAATTATCTTGATGGCACAGAGTTCAAGTAGAGGCCTAATCCTAGCTTCAGTAATGATTTTTCTCAATTCAGGCTTAGAACGGGTTGCTACAAGAAAACTATTGGATATCCTAGTTCTCCTACAGGATCCCCTGATTTACTATAGGAATAGGTCGAAAGATTAAGAAGTGGTTTATAAGGTGGAATGAAGCTTGGGAAAGGTAGATAATGGGAGAGTAAGGCATGAAGGGGGTGAACACTACCCAGAGCTCAAACAAGTATTTCAAGATGGTTGGATTTACCCAATGGAAATGGCGATTTCTTATTATAAAACGAGAATTCGGATTGAGATTTTAGTGGATTTTTTTGGACATGTGTGGATAAGGTTTGGATGAGGAAAACGAGATGAGGTATCCCTACAATGTAGAAACTCCTGAACAAACACACATTCTTGTCTGCATCTATACACAAATGCAACTATACATAGGAAAGATTTATTAAATGGAATAAAATATAGCTATTACCATCTAATCGCTAAGTGCATGAGTGGAAGTGCTTTGAAACCAATACATACTTAAGAGATTAAAAATAACAATTGCAAATCATCTTAAGAGACTTAAAGACAAAGGCCTACTCATCAAGGAACCCTATTTTATGCAACAAAGCAAGAACTTTGTTTTTGGGCTGTATGAACGTGTCCCTCAGGTCATGATCCCAAAAGAAAGAGATGAGGTGAAAACCACCATCACCAGCTTTTTTGAAATACCTTCTGTCACTATGATGCCACTGTTCTAACTACCCACAAATGGAAGAAAACTAATTAATCATACAAATACTTGCAAACTCACAACACCAAAATTAGTTCAGCAACTAACTATGAATGTAATCTAAGCATACATCTACAAAAAGAGGAACATCTTATGCTAGGGTTGGGCCCTAACCTAAGAGCTTTAGTCCTCTGAGTCAACTTAGTGCTGGATCAAGGGAATGCTTCTCATTTTCATTAAAATATAAAAAATACACAAGTGTGATTAGTCACAATGTTCCAACTCGAAAATGCTTCTTGGTTATAATGAACAAAAATCTAAATCCTAATGAGGCTCTAGGCCTTCTTATTTATACAATTTAAGTTACCAACAACTTCCTTAAATTTAGGGAAGCTTCGCTCCCAATCTCGAGATCAACTGGTCTTCAACTGTCACTGGCTTGGCTGCCAATGATCTTAATGGCTCGGTTTCCTGCAACTCTTAGCTAATGAGATTCGATGGAGGAATCTTCGAGTGAGTGAGGATTTAAGGAGAGAGATCATCTCCTAAAATCCATCTTGCTTGTCTCCTTCGATTTCCTGCACTTTAATTAGCCAAAATTTTCTCCAAAACTTGCAATCGATGCACATTATACCAAGTCTAGACATGACATCTCATCTTTACCCTTCCCGTTAAGAAAAATATAACAGAACATGTAAAGAATTATGAGAAAAGTTGATTTTAATAAGATGGAGAGTTGTATTAAGGTCCATATAATTTATCCATTGACAAGCCTCGTCAATTTGCATTTAGTTGGTGCATTTTGCATTTAATCATTCCCATAATGTTAGTATATGATTATGAGGTTTCGTTTAAATTTGTTTTGTCTTGACTTGTTTAGATAATCTTCGGCAAAATCACATAACCAATCTTTTGTTGACGCGTTTCGAACCAACCAGTGTGGTTCATCGTCAGGACAAGTTGAAGAACCAATCCGGCTTAGCTTGATTAAATAGAGTGTGCAGAGACTCCAACGGCTATATTGCCAACAGCTAATTTTTACCTAATGATCCTAGTCAAACCACTAATATTCTTGATATATTTAATTATTATTATTCTTAGAAAAATATCTAAATCAGGTAAATAATATATTAAAAGAATTCATTTTTTAATTTAAATAAATGTATATGTATATCTAAAAACAGATAATATATAATTCATTATTATTAGAAATTAGCTAAATCAGGTACCTTATATATTAAAAGAATTCATTTGTTAATTTAACTAAATGAATTCGTTTAATAATAAAGGTATATGTATATCTAAAAATGAATAATATTTATATAATCCATATTCATTATTTAATTATAATGGTCATTAAATTAATAAATTATATCTAGTATAATAATTCATATTTATTAAATAATCTATATTTATTATTATTCCAATATTATTTAAATACAAACAAATAGTATTAATTTACTATTATTCTTAGAATTTAGTTACATTAGGTAATTGTATATTTATTTAATAATAATTATTTAAATCTAATGGTCCATTGGTAAACTAGATCTTCTCTATTTGTTTTTTAAAATATATCATTTTTATTTATTATTTAAATATAATGGCCCATTCGAAATTAAAACAATAAGTTATATACAAAAAAAAAAATCTATATTTACTTAAAAATTTTTAATTCCAATATTATTAAAAACAAACAAATAGTATCATTATTATTCTTAGAATTTAGTTACATTAGGTAAATACCATAATTGAGGATTGTTAAAGTATATGTTTATTAATAATTGTATATCTATAAAAAATGACTAACTCAAACTAACTCAATACCATTGGTATATCATATATTTATTAATAATAGTTTCTTATTTATCATTAAAACTAATGGTCATTTGGTAAATTAGATCTCCTCTTATAATTAATTTAACAATTTATATTCATTAAATAATCAATATTTATTCAATAATCTGTTATTCCAATAAAATTATTAAAATTAACTATGTCATTAGGTAAATATATTATTACCTATAAGGTTTAAAAAGGGGTTTTTTTTTTACTATATAAGAAATTAGTTAAAGGGAATTTCAATTCTAAAGGTATAGTAGAATTAAATATAAATGCATAAATAATTGAAAAAATCTAATCTAATTATAATATACCCAATAGTATCATAAACGGGATAAGGTTAATACAATAATTAGCTCGAAATTAATTAATAACCTATTAATCACTCGTACACTCCATAATAATAGGACTAATCCGTAGTAATACTATAGGATGCAAGGATTAACGGGGAGAAAACCCAGGAAAAAAGGGGGACCAACCGCCAAAAACAAATCTTAAGGAGAGGAAAGACAGAAACCCTAAGACCTAACAAAGGGGGAATGAGGAGGCTAGGAAGACAAGGCTGGGACCCAGCAACTGCTAATCTTCCAGCCATCATCCCTATTAAGATTGTTTGGCCTTTTCTCAATCTCCAAGGCCTCTCTAAATTTGCGATGGTGAAACTGCGCAACTTTGGCAATGACTTGAGCCTCTTCTATACATACATGATGCATCGTCTTCCCCGCATGCTCAGCTAGGGCTGAGGACTTGGTCCTACCATGTCTTAAGTCAGCCGAATGCTCGCTAATCCGTTGATTGATAGAGCGACCAGTCTCACCAATATAAGGGGTCCCACAGGAACAGGGAATGACATAGACGCCCTTCATGTCCTTAGGGTCAATAGGGTCTTTCACATACCTGAGGGAGCCACGGATAGTGTTGAGAGGTCTAAAAGTTGCGGGCACATCGTACTTCCTCAGAATCCTCGCAATCTTGTCCGTGGTCCCTTGGATGTAAGGAAGGTTCACACCCATGATATGATCTTTAGGAACCCTTCGGATTGAAGGCTCCTTCTTGGCCCTGAGGAAGGCTTTTTGACCGAGGTGCCTATTGTAACCATTCTTCTCAAAGACATCTAGGAGATGAGCCTTCTCCGTTTCCAGGCTCTCCTCATCAGAAATTCTTACAACACGGGTGGCAAGCGTGCTAAGAACCCCTAACTTCTGAGCGGGGAAATGATGCGAAGAAGCATGCAAGTATTGCTCAGTATGCGTCTTCTTTCTAAACACCTGATGAGAAAAGGAACCATCCACCTTCTTAGAGATGAGAACATCCAAGAACGGAAGACAACCATTATCTTCTTTTTCCATCGTGAATTTAATGGCGGCGGACTGGTTATTGAGGTGACTGAATCTGGTTATTAAAATGAATCTATTAAAATTGCAAATTACAAAATGTGGTGTGCATTTTTCATTTGAATGAATCAAGTATAATTCGAAGTAGATGGCTAAAACAATGATAACTTAAAATTGCATTATAAAATATGGTACATGTACATTTTGCGTTCATATATAGAAAGGCTACTATGGATGTCAATTAATAGTTAACTTTTAATATAAAGTTCTTTGAATGCACATTTACATAAGCTAGATAAAATTGCATTATAAAACATTGCCCACAATTTGCATGATGCATGCATGGCTTGATGCTTTTAAATGTTTTACATATTTTCATTTAGTTGGTACATTTTGCATTCAATCATTCTTATAATGTTAGTAGATGATTCTTAGGTTTTGTTTAAAGTTGTTTTTCTTGAATTATTAAAAATGAATCTATTAAAATTGCAAATTATAAAATGTGTTCTAAATTTTGCATTTGCATGAATCAAGTATAATTCGAGGTAGATGTTTAAAACAATGATAACTTAAAATTGTATTATAAAATATGGTAAATGTAAATTTTTCATTCATGTATAGAAAGGCTACTATGGATGTCAGTTGATAGTTAACTTTGAATATAAAGCTCTTTGAATGCACATTTACATAAGCTAGATAGAATTACATTATAAAACATGACCCACAATTTCCATGATGTATGCATGGCTTGATGCTTTTAAATGTTTTACATATTTGCATTTAGTTGGTACATCTTGCATTCAATCATTCCTATAATGTTAGTAGACGATTCTTAGGTTTTGTTTAAAGTTGTTTTGTCTTCAAGGCTTATTTCAAATGAATCTTTTAAAATTCCAAATTACAAAATGTGGTTTTCCTTTCGCATTTGAATGAATCAAGTATAATTTGATGTAGATGTCAAACTACAATTTTGATGATGCATGTTCATGGTTTGATTCTTTTAAAGGTTTTACATATAATTTCAGTTCATGAATATGTAGAAATGAAAATAAATTTGCATTTAGTTGGTACATTTTGCATTTAATCATTCATATAATGTTAGTAAACGATTCTTAATAAATGACTCAACCAACCACAATCACAAATTAACAGAGAAGTAACAACGCCCGACTCAACCCAGTATAATCACAAATTAATAGAGCAGTAACAACGAAATATACATCACAAATTAATAGAGTAGTAAATCGCCAATACAGGTCTCCATAACAAGAAATATACATATAACTTTGTAACTCAATACAAGACCCAAATAATATCTCTTTCACATCATCACATTCTTAATAATTTACAACTTAAGTGTGCACAAAAAGAAATACTAAAAATGTACTTGACTCTAAGTTCTCCAATATGAATCCAAGTATCTAAGGAATTGTTTGGATGTTCAACTAAAAAATTCTAATGGAATGCCATCTTCAATGATCTGTTCATGGTCAAATTTCGAAATTTTCCATTTTTAACTTTCAATTGTTTTTTTTATTGATCTTCTATAAACTTTATGTGCACTGCACACACCAAGTGACTACATTAATAACTTATGGCATTGGGTTGATAGTCTTGAAAGTAAACATTACTCTCATTTTGGTGAGTTTCTTGGAAAAAATAACCTTTCATTATAATAGATCCTCTTTCATATATAAAATTGTTATCATCATAATATTCCAATAACTTCATCTTTTGTTCAATGCACCACATCAAATAATACTTGACATTTTATGTGTTTTTAGTGGGTGCAAATCTAGCAAAAACATCTCCTGCATGATAAAACAAGTGTAAATTCAAATCATAATTTACATGAAACTAATTTTATCAATATGGACTTGATTTTATTATCTATTGCTGGAGCCCTATATTTTAACTATTATCTAGATACATATACACATTGATTTTAAAAACGTAAAACATATATATATATATATATATATATATATATATATATATATATATATATATATATATATATATATATATATATATATATATATATACACCGAAATCAATTGAAATGTTTTCTTCTCTAACAAGATCAGAAAATCAACCACCTTCAAATGATATTATAGTCTCCTCTGGTTCCATCTCTTCAAAGCTTGCAACTGACATTTCCCCTTTGTATTTAGTTTTGTATGTTGCCAAGGTTTTACATACATATTGTTTTCACAAACCTCATTGAAGTCCTTTGTGCAAATAGGACAAAGATAGTAATGTTTTCCTTTATCAAAATGCAAACACATTTCGGTAATCCTTTGTTTTAATTGAATGCAATTTTCGAGTCACTTTTACTGTTTCAGCTTCATATGTAATCGATCTATCTACATCCTTGACTCCAATATGCCAAAAAAAACTATTGTAAATTCAAACAACAATTTAAATATTTTATTTAAAATACAATCTATATATGTTGAAGAGAATCATTGTCATATTGTTTAAACTATATAATTTATAGATGTTTAAAATTAAAAAAATAATAAAAATTATCATATATTAAAACTATATACAAGTTAATTTGTACATATATGTACATACCTTCGTACCTCCCTTGATGGGTTAGTTTGATATCTTAGTGTAGCGTCGCACCATTGAAAAACTTGTTTAGCTGAAATAAGTCTGTCTACAAAGTGGTCCATTTGATATCTTCAAAGTGCTCATTTTATACATGACCCTCCACTATCATGTTCTCCTCTTCCATGACCAGTCTCAAAGAAATTCCAATGATGTTTAATGTGGGTTTGCTTATGAAGACGACACAACCAAAATAATGATCTTGAAGATTTGAATTGCCCTGCGCATCCATCTAACCATATCCAATGTTCATTTAATTTTATCCCATGACCTTTCAATGAGTCATAAATCTTATCAAAACAATGTTGTACAAAATGTGTATCATGTGTACGATCATCGTTGATATAAAAGTGATATTTTTTAATATCATGTCTATTCTCACTAGTGTTTTCCATATCATCAACATTTTGTTCAACATGTCTATATATAATATGGATAAGCATAGAGACTTGGTCAGAATGATAATATTCACTCTGTATTTCATTTTGTGCAACAAATTTTTAATTCTTTGCAAAATCAACGATTAACAAAATGGTCCTGGGTGGAAACATTTCATAGGATTTTTTGAATTGAAGGTCCTGCCATTAAGATCTATGTGAATTCTTGGTGTACTTATAAATTTCTATCTCAAATTTCTTCAAAGACTCTATCACGCAAATTTCTTCTTCTTGTAATTCAATCATTTTAGCACTTGTACTATTATTTGAACTAATCGATGTATGGATACATTCATATCTCTTCCATTTCACTTTTAGGTTAGACAATGATTGATCATTTATATCAATAGAATATTTGTGTGAAATAAAGTCAAATTTCCACAGTGATCACATTTCTTACCACCAACACATTTCTTTTGGTAAAATAATTCATGACTTTCCCTTTCACATAGAATTTTGGATATGAAACCATGGATAGTGGAAGGAGGAGGTGAATTTTTCAAAAATGTTTTACCAAAATTAAATAAGGTGTCATAATATAATCGAAATTCAACATAATAATGACAACAAGTGTCACGTACAGTGATAGGTTTCACATACCATGGTTTTTTTTGCACATAAGTACTAATTGAGACATTAATTCCACGATTCCCTTCTATGAACTTATTGAAAAAATCTATCTAAGTGGTGTCCAAGATATTCTTTGCATGTTCTTTATACTGATTTCCTACTATTCTTTGCCGCATCACATCTATTTCTTTTCGTGAAACACGTAAATTTTTCATCCAATATTCATGTATTATTTTTTTAACATCTTCTCCAACTCTATCTTTGTATGGTTTCCTACAAATCACTGTCAAACAAGCGAGTTCATCATTTACATATATTTGTAGTCGAAATTTCCTATGTTTGTGCAATGTTTTTCATGAGGCCCCTAATATTTTTGCCATAGATTTTACCAAATGATTTTCTTTAGTACTTGGTGAAACCACTACCATTTGTATTGCTCTATGTGCATTTATATTACTTGTCTTTCTAGATCTTCCAATTCATTTTAAAGCACTATTTATATTTTGAATCACATTTTCCTTCACCCTTTTATCTTTAGTTGATTTTCCAATACCCAATAGAGTTGTAGCATCTTTTAATTTATTTTAGGTTAAGGGACATCTCAAAATTTGAGTTTTAAATGTCTCACTTTCAACTTTGAAGAACTTCTCAATAATGATCTTAACATGATATCGTACAATATGGTTAGCTTTATTATCTCCATATATGTCAGTGTCAATATTTTCTAATATCTCATCATCGATATTGATTTCATCTCTACATATGAAAATTAAATGTAAATAGGTATAAATATTAATTAAATAATAAAATTAAAAAATAGAATTTGAATGAAATTGAGATTAATAAATATGAATAACTTCAATAATACACATGATATATATATATATATATATATATATATATATATATATATATATATATATATATATATATATATACTTGATGGTGATTCAACTTCTTCATTTGAATATCTTTTTCAACAACATCATCAATCATTGGTTCATTATCTTTTTCACTTTGTCTTTCAACATTTTCAATCTCATCATCAATGGTATGAGGAATATCTCTCTCTGTTTACATTGCAAAATATTTTTCAAATTAGTTCATCAAATAAAAATTAATCTCACAATACACTATTTAAATTTTAAATATCCTTTATAATATTTACATCTACATACCTGCTTTAACTTCTAGTTGAGATTGATTTTCCCTCTCAATATTTGTGTGTTCTTCTTTCTTTCTTTGTAATAGTTTATCTCGTATTCTCTACGTGCCTCAATGTCTCTTGTTTTATCATATTTTCTCTTGCAATTTCTTGTTTCCCGTGATATAACAATCTATGTAGATTTTTAAAATCCAACCAAAAAAAGTAAATTTCAAAAAATCCTACAAAAAAAATTCACTTTCAAAATTTAGAGTAAAAACTCACTTTAAAAATTCAGCACAAAAGAGTTAATTTAAAAAAAATTCACTTCAAAAATACAGCCAAAAAAAACTCACTTTAAAAATTCAGCGCAAAAAAGTCACTTTAAAAATTCAATGCAAAAGACTTACTTTAAAAATTATGCCCAAAAAACTTACTTTAAGAATTAAGCCAAAAAATCTCAATTTAAAAATTCAGCACAAAAGAATTACTTTAAAAATTAAGCTAAAAAATCTCACTTAAAAAACTCAGCTGAAAGAACCTACTTTAAAAATTAAGCTAAAAATTCCCACTTAAAAAATTTAGCTTAAAAGATATACTTTAAAAATTAAGGCCAAAAAATTTCCTCCAAAAAGTTCAGTCGAAAAAACTTCCTGCAAACAATTCAGCCCAAAAAAAGGATTTACCTTAAAAATTTACTCCAAATGCGGAAAGTGTGCGAAAATGAAGTTTCGGCTCCACGTATTTATATTGTTTCGCGCGAAACAATTTTTTGAAGGGTTGCATCATTTCATTTTTGCGTTCGACGAAAAATAACAACACATTTTCGGCCGAAATTTCAAAATTAATTTAGCCAAACTTTTAAAATAATTCATCCAAATTATTTTTCCGTTTATTTTAACGGGCATCGACAACAAACACATGTTCATCCGAATGTAATTTTAATTCAGCCGAATTGTTTTAACCTACAACTCTACAACAACTTGGCTCAGTCACGTTTTTCCAATTTCAAAATGCTTAAACTCCATCAAATATGATGAATCTATCGTCAGAACAAAAGCCGAAATTTGTAGAATTGAATCTACTTTCAGTAGATAAAATTTTTATGGAATTTCATAGAAATTTGCTAATTTTAATTAATTTTTGAAGGTCATTATGATTCAGTAAAATAAAAAAATTGTATCTTCCAAAATATGCTATAAAAATATGAAAAATTTATTGATCATTACATTGGTCCATCTTCTGTAATGGGTAATTTTTAGATTTTTAATTTATAACTAATATGTTGAAAAATTGGATGCTTAGCTAAACATCTTCAAAATCTATAGTTTTTTCATATTGGTTCAATTCAAAAAATTCTACTAATTATGATGTGCATCAGTTGGTTTCGTAAATATAATGATATCGAAGTAGCATATGTCTATATTGCTGCAACACATTTTATTTTTCAAAAATTCCAAGTTAACGAGGAATACATTAGTGCTAAAAAACGTGGCTTGTTATGAATCCCTTGATTTTTAAAGAACACATAATCAAACAATTTCTAAGTTGACATATCAAATGTGAATAATAAAATTTCAAAAAATAAGTAATAGAAAGCTAATAAAATTTCTGACAAGTTTCTTTTTTATTGTAAAATAAAATTCTAAATAGAAAAATTGCTTTGGCTTGCCGAAATTTGAAGAACTTCTAAAAATGATATTTTTTCTCAGGAAAGTGCAAAAAGTGTAACCCAACTTCACATTTTCACCCATTCATGTTCTAACATTTCCCTTTAATGATGGATAGAGGGATAAAATCATAGTTGGAGGAGGATGTCATTAACTGACACCCCCCTTTGATGACAACTTCCCACCTCTCCTAATAAGTTACAAAGTTGGAGAAACTTCACCTTAGTGGATTTGGTGAAGAAATCAATAGCTTGTTGTTTAGTAGGAAAATACTCTAGACAAATAACACCATTAACTATTAGATCTTGAATGTATTGAGTATCAAGATCATCTTGTTTAGACTCGGAGTGATATAGTAGATTGTAAGCAAGTTAGAATTCACCTTAATTGTCACATCTTAGAGAAAAATGGTCATTTTGAACTAGTCCAAGCTCCATAAGAACATGCCTAAGCCACACTACTTCTATAGTTGCTTCCTTAGCTTCCCTGTGTTCCACTTCACAAGAAGAGAGAGAGTTCTTGCAACTTCTTACTGGACCACGAAATGTGACCTAAGATAAGATGAAAGATATATCTCGCATTAATTATTTCTCAATAGTTTCTCCTACCCTATTAGAGTTGGTGCAACCAAGAAGTGAAACAAACCCTTGATTGAATATGATACATTATAATGGAAAGTTCCCTGAAGATATATGAGAATCTTTCTAGCTTCTCTCCAATGGCTATCACAAGGCTTTTGTATAAATTGAGAGAACAAGCTAACAACAAAGGAGAGATCTGGCCTATGGTTCAGAACGATCAAGCTCCCAACAAGTTGATGATAGAAGGTGGCATCATCAAGAGGAGTGTCACAATCAATAACCAATTTTAAGCCAAACTAAAATAAGTGGGTGAAGGCTTACAATCACTCATATGAATTTGAGCTAGTAAACCCAAAGGATACCTAGGATAAGAAAGGAGGATCCATTAGCCATGTGCCAGACCTAAAGATCAAGAAAATAGTTTTGAAGGCCTAAATATGTCATTTCAAACCACTGCTTAATATCATTCTTCAATTCTTGGATTAAGTATGGTAATCATTGTGAACCATATTCTTCCACTTAATCCTTGGTCAACTATGGTAATCATTGTTAATCATGTTCAACCAAGGACAACCATGGCAATAATTGTCAATCATGGTTAGCGGAGGTCAACCATGGTAATCACTACCAATCAAGTCCAACTAATGTCAATCATTGTTAATCGTGTTCAACTGAGGTCAACAATGGTCTTCCTTAACCAATAATGGTCAATCCTCTTCAACCATGATCATCCTCACCAACCACGATCAACCTCGTTAGCCCTCTTCAACCATTAATGTAACCATTTTTGTAGCTTTAATATGACATTAACATTAACATTAATGTAAGATTGCATAGTTGACCATTGTTAGCCATGGTGAACATTAATGTTAGATTAATTTAATATGTAACAATGGTCAACCATTGACAACAACGGTAAACCAAAGTCAACCTTAATATTTCATCTTAATCCCCGCTTAACCATTGTAATCATTATCAGTCATGGTTAATTGAGGTTAACCATGGTCCATCTTGACCAACAGTGGTCAACCCTCTTCAACCATGGTCAACCATGTGAACAATACACAACCCCATCAACGCATTTCAACCATTAATGCAACTAATTTTGTAAAATTAATTTAACATTAACATTAATATTTATGTAACATGAACCCTTGGAAACCATGCTTGATAATGGTCAATCATGGTCAATATTAATGTAATAGTTTAAAAATGTCAAATATAATGTAACATTATTAGATTGATGTAAAAATAATATATTTGATATAGGGGATCAGAGAGTTGGAGCGGCGTTCATGGCAGCTAGGGTTCAGGACTAATATGGAACGTCAGGTTGCAAGGTTTGCAGTAAACCCTGCCAACTCTTATAGCTACAAGACAAACTACAAACGGACAAAGGAGGTGAGCGAATCATGGGTAAAACTTAGGGGGATGGCACAGAGCCTCCCCCAAATGACAACGAACAGGTTCCAATGCAGGAGGAAGCCTGCAAACAAACAGTCCACGAGGAAATAGAAGAAGGACAGGACTCTCAAGGAGACAAAAAAATAGTTAACGAGGTCCCCAAAGTGACCTCTACTACATGCAAGCCAGTTGCGGCCACGAGACCAAAGATCGAGCTACCCAGTTGTAGGATCAACACACAAATCCAATATATGAAGGATCATGCCTTGATAGGGAATTTTATTGGCTTTTGGCCCACAAAAAAAGCGCTGCAGGGATGGATCACAACCAAATGGAAGCCGAAAGGTCACATTACCCTGCAGTTAGGCCCCAAGGGATTCTTCACAGTGGTTTTCAACTGTCTGGAGGATAGAAATAGAATCATTGATGGAGGGCCATATTTCTTTAATGTCGTTGGCCTGTACCTCAGAGATTGGGTTGAGAGATTTAACCCAGATATAAAGGATCTCAGTTGGGCTCCGGTCTGGATCCGCTTCTACTCCCTCCCTTTGGAGTATTGGGATGAGGCATCATTACAAGATATTGGCAATGGTCTTAGCGAGTTCGTCAAAGTTGCAGAGGAAACTAAGCTTAGAAGATACACCTCATATGCGCGTATATGTGTTTATATGCACCTCAATAATGCCCTACTGGATGCGGTAAGTCTCTTTCATGATGATTTTGAATGGATCCAATCTATCGACTATGAATATGTTCCATTCTGCTGTAGGAAATGTCATGTTCTTGGTCATCTATTTTGAGATTGCCCATCTAACCTGAAAACCTCAACCCCTCCTCCTTTCGGAAAATCAGACGCTGATGGATTCACCAAAGCCTCCCATCGCAGAAAGAATCTCAGAAAATCTGGATCTCATCCTAAGACCACTGCTGATAACCCCCCCAGACCGAGTACTAGGAATAGCTTCAAGTCCCTGGCTTAGCCAGATCTAAACAATATTGAAACCCCAGCTCCCCCTAAGGGGAAGCCCAAGTCAAAATCTCACTCAGCCTCCACCAGCACAGTGATTCCTCATAAATCAAAGCAAACGTTGACCTTAGTTCTCCATCTCCCAGTGATTTTGCCTCCTGGCTCACTCAAAGTATGGAGGTAGATAATGAGCAGACCGCTCTGAAGGATACAAAAGGAAATACAGAAGAAAGGAATGAAACCCAGAATATGGAAGAGGAACCAGAAAGCATAGATATAGGAGACCTAGATATTCTAGGCTTAGAGCAAGCCTGTAAAACAAAAAGTTATGACAAAATTCTAGAAAGACAGTTGGACAATATGGAAATAATTTTATCAAGAGCACGGAGACAACGAACCCTTGGAATACAGCCTGGAAGCCAATGGGATGGAAATATCCTCAACAAAGACAACAAGAAAAGAGGAAGGAAAACAGATCTTCAACGAACCATTCGCATCGGGGAAATGCTAGTGGAATCCGGAAGATACTCCAAGCTCATGAAGTACTATACCACCCTCTCTAATATCTCATCACGAAGCTCATATCATGGAACATTAGAGGGCTTAACAGCCCTGAGAAGTACAGATCGATAAAAAGCATGATTCAGCAAGAAAAACCAAGCATTTTCTTCATACAAGAAACCAAGTGTAACTCAGCAACTCTGGAAAAAACCACGGCCAAAGCTTGGCCAGGTTGTACTGCAATTGCAGTAGATGCATTAGGGTCATCAGGAGGTCTTGTAATCATCTGGAGCACACAGACAATCACACTCTCCAACTTACATGCGAACAAGCACTTCATTCAGGCTTCGTTCCATATAACAGGGACAAATATCCATGGGCATTTAACAAATGTTTACTTTCCCCATGAAGCTACTCAAAAGATAGACATACTGAATACTCTATCAATAATCAACACTGAAAGGACCCACCCACTCTGGATCACGGGGGGGGACTTCAACATGATTACCAAATTGGAGGAAAAAAGGGGAGGTAGAAGTAGACTAGATAAAGAAAGTTGTCATCTAAAGGACTTCATCCAGAATAACTGGCTCATTGATCTACCCTTCAATAATGGAGTTTTTACCTGGAACAATAAAAGAGCAAAGCCTCATCAAATAGCCTCACGATTAGATCGATTCCTTCTCTCTGATAATGCTATCCATTTAGGCGGAGACCTCTCAACCTCAATTTTTCCCCTCACAGGTTTTGATCATTGGCCAATCGCACTCCAATGGACCAGACCAGGCAACACTACACGTCAGCCCTTTTGATTTGAAGCCTTCTGGCTGTCACATCTAGATTTCAACAACTTCGTCAACACGATATGGAAAAGCTTAAAGCCTTTGGAGGGATAAAAAATGTTCCAATTCCACCAAAAGCTAAAAAGTCTCAAATTTCATATCAAACAATGGAACCAGTCTACCTGTGGGAATATAATCCAGGCACAAACAACACTAAATAAAGCAATGACAGAACTGTAACAGAAAATCATCATAGAAGGGAGAACAAAGCAGCTTTCAGAGTAGGAGACACACCTACAATCTCAAATCCTGGAAAGAGAAAAGCAAGAAGAAGTTTTTTGGAGGCAAAAATCATGGGTCAGGTGGCTAAATGAAGGTGAAAAGAATACAAAGTTCTTTCACCACTCTTCAATCCAAAGGAGAATGACCAACACCATTACCCATATATAGAACAGTCAAGGAGAAAATGTTGAGGACCATGCAACCATAGAACAAGAACTTCTGACATACTTCAAACAGGTTCATCATGAGACTCAAACAGATAGGACAGAGGCCATTGATAAAATAATCCAATCCATTCCATAGATCATCACTGAGGAACATAATCAGTTGCTCCTCGAGCCGATTACTTTACAGGAGGTGGAAAAAGCGATCCAACAGCTAAAAGAAGGAAAGGTGCCAGGTCCTAATGGGTTTACCTCTAACTTCTTTCACAATTTCTAGGAGATGATGAAATTGGAGATCTGGCAGGTCATGGAAGAATCTAGAGCCAACAGATGGATGCTCCCATCCATGAATGCCACTTTCATTACCCTCATTCCTAAAGAAGCGCAGTCTAGAACCCCTGACAAATTCAGGCCTATAGCGCTGTGCAATGTCATTTACAAAATAGTCTCCAAAGTCATTGCTTCAAGGCTTAAACCATTTCTCCCTTTACTTATCTCCCCAGAGAAATTAGGGTATGTGAAGCAGCATAAAAAAGCAGGTATGCTACTTAAGATAGATCTATCAAAAGCATTTGATAGTCTAAGTTGGAGTTATATTCAAAAAATGCTAAATGCCTTTGGTTTTTCCCCTCCATGGGTTAGATGGGTTATGAGTCTCATTTCATCCACCTTCTTCTCCATCCTCATCAATGGAATTCCTTCCTCCCCCTTTCATCCTACTAGAGGTATTCGTCAAGGAGATCCCTTATCTCCCTTTTTTTTGTTATCATGGTGGAAGGTCTGGGTAGATGCATCAAAGATGCACTTCACTCACAGCAACTACGAGGCCTCTCCTTTCCCAACTCCCCTCCCTTCACCCATCAGAAATTTGTAAACGATAAAATGCTTTATGCGCATCCTTCAGTCCAAGAAGCTCGCAAGTTAAAATCTCTGTTAAACATTTTTTCAGCTGCCTCTGGAGCTTCTATAAACAAGCCAAATCTCAAATTTTCTTCTTTCATACCCCTGCAGTTACCCAAGCCTCCATTGCTTGAATTCTGGGTTTCCCGATAGACACTCTTCCATCCAACTACCTAGAAGCTCCCCTTACTGATGTCACCCTGAAACACTCCTCATGGAATTTGCTCCTTGAAAAATTAGAGGCGCGTATCTCTTCCTGGACCCACAGATCCCTCAACTTGCCGAGTCGCCTCGTCTTAATCAAATATGTTCTTCAATCTATGCCACTGTATCTTTTCTCAATCTTAGCAGCGCCTAAATTGGTTCTCAAAGAAATTAAAAAGGCTCTAATGATCCTTTCTATGTGGTAACTCAGGTCAGAAACGCAAATGGGCTCTAGTTAAATGGGAAAAAGTATGTCTTCCTAAGAACTTAGGAGGGACTGGGCTCCATGATCCTCATTATAGCAATGCTGTTATGGGAGCACATATCTAATGGAACTAGGTCACTGCACCCCACACTCCTTGGGCCACTCTATGGACAGCCAAATATGCCAATAACAGACCTGCTGATGATATTATCCGACTCACTGATATAGGACCGGGTTCATTAGTCTGGAATGTAGCAAAGCAACATAAAAATCTAATTCAGCAGCATAGCTTCTGGGAGGTCAGGGGCGGTACTATTGTGAGATTCTGGGAGGACTCCTGGCAACAACAACATAGATTAAAAGATTTGATTAATCCTCACCAAATTCCCAATTGGGAAGCTCACAGGTTTGATAAGATCAATCAATATTGGAAGCCCACCCTATTGCATAGCTTTAGGCAATGGGTCAATCTTGATCACATTATCCAGAATGGCTTGGAGTCAGATCAGCTGATCTTGGGAACGAAACTCTCCAATCGGAAAATCAGATATTCAGAAAAGAAGGATGTACTTAGATGGGGATATGAAGACAAGGGAATTTTCACAACACATGAAGCCTACAACATAATCCTAAAAGAATCTGCATTCAAAGATCCACTGTGGACAGCTATCTGGGCTCCCAACTTATGGCCGAAGGTGTCCACTTTCCTCTGGCTGCTTTGTCAGAACAAAATCCTCACCTGGGATAATCTACAGAGGAGAAACTTTCATGGACCTTCCATATGCCCCAATTGCAATCAGTAAGAAGAAACCACTTTGCATCTCATGAACACATTCCCTCTGGCTCATAAGCTCTGGGAAAAAGTCAGTTTTAGATGTCAAAGGGATAGCAAAATCAAGGAAGACATCCCTACCACTGTTCGCAATTGGGTAAGAAATCCTTATAAGAGCAAGATTCTTAACTCCTTATGGAAGCTTATCCCTGACCTGCTTATGTGGACTATATGGAAGGAGAGAAACAAACACATCTTCAAGAATCATTCAATGCCTATGGAAATCATCTGGAACAATGTCTGTCAAAACCTCAAGGAAACTCTTCTACTCCAATCTTGGCATGACGATGACCTTCCCTCACTGCCACAGGAAAAGACTATTTGGGATAACTGGAATCTACATTGGAATCAAGAATTGAAAATTTCAGCCAAAATTGTAGCAAAAAGTCCAATCTCAGACAAATGGATCCCTCCTCCTCAGAATGTGTTCCAACTGAATTTCGACGGAGCCTCAAAAGGCAATCCAGGTAAGGCCGGGTTTGGAGGAATTTTTAGAGATCATAAAGGGGCCATCCTTATAACTTTTCTAGGCTCGAAAGGATGGGACTCTAATAACTCAACAGAGCTTGAAGGGTTATGGCAAGGAATCCTTTTAGCTCATTCACATGATTTTTTACCTCTCATCATTGAAGGCGACTCTCAAATACTAATAAATATGGTGAACAAAATTATGCAGGGGACTCCCTCAAACAAAATTGGCAACAGTTGGAGACTAGCTGAAAGCCTGGAACTTGTTGAAGATTGGCTCAGAGCCCACAGAGCAGTTAATTTCAAACATATTCGCCGGGAAGGAAATAAGGTGGCTGACCTTCTTGCCAACATAGGGGTGGATAGTAACACTACTATGAAAGCTAATGAATTAGCTTCTATCGCAACTGATGCATAGATGAAGGAATTCAATGAAATAGTTGAGAAGGAGAAGACTCAGGAAACAGGAGGCCACCCGGATGCGGGTGACACGTTTAGACAATAAGGATTTTACTGAAGGATGGCGGCGAGGGGATGGGCCACTTGTCTGATGGCACCCCTCCCCATACCACCCTGAAGCACCTTCAATACTCTCTGCAGGATGCTTTTAATACAGGTCCGGATCAACAAAAAGCTATGCATTGTTGGGATATGGAGGTACCTCGATTCATTCATTCACCCTCACCCCTGCTCTGCTGCATCTATCCGCCTCTGGCCTTTGAGCCCAGCCATCGCACTGCAATTAGCCATCGCTGCTGGATTGTATGCTGTGTGGATTTCAGTAATGGATTTCATCATTCACATTTGGCTCTCTACTTTCTAATCTCTACCCAGAACGACCCTTTTGCGCTCCACATTCCCTCTGCTAGTGCTCCCTCTGTCATTGCCCCTCCTGTCATTGATCCCTTGTAGCGCTCAGCCAACGACATCAGAATGGTGAGGCACCGTATGCGAAGTTGTAGGGGAGGAACCAAGGGTGGAAGTTCTCGTCCTCCAATTGAGTGTGCCACCTCCTCTCCTTCCCCTGAATTGCATCATCCTCCAATTCTTGGAGAGGGTCAATATCCTAACACCAGACGTGGGCAAGGTTGGGCTCGTTCTCTAGGCTTTGCTCATGGCGAATTTGCTATCTACTCAGAGAATTTTCTCATTCAACTTGTGCCCCATTTTTCCCAATTCAGGTTTTGTAGCTCCCTAAACAGGCATGCCATTACTGCCACTATCTCCATTTTCTTCTCTGAAGAAACCACTCAAACTGTCTCTCAGGATTACAATTCAATCCTACTGCAGGAAGGCGCTCCTAGTCGTAGTAATTGCAGGGATACTGGTAAGAATGTGATGGATAAATCCCTCTTCACCTGACATGGCCTATTCGGTGGCATTCAACATGGTGAAGGGGGCAGCTCTGCTGCCACACGCCCTTCTGGTGGTTCGAGTTTTGAAATTCCTACCATGCAGGTTGCGATGGCAATGGTGATCAGCGATTAAACAAGGACCGTTGATCGCGCACATGGATCGACGGCCCAAACCACATCGGCGGATCGCAGAATGGGGAGACCAAAGGGCAAGGCCTTTACATATAGCAATATTCGATTGTGATCAGATCGCATCGCAATATCGCATCGGGGGAAACCAAGGGGTAGAGCCTTTACATTTCATATGTGCGATGCGATGATGTGGACCCAACCGTATTCTAAATATTATTTGATAATATTTGAGGTCCGCAGAATGGGGAGACCTAAGGGCAAGGCCTTTACATATAGCAATATGTGATTGCGATTAGATTGTATTGCAATATCGCATCGGTGGAAACCAAGGGGGGGCGGAGCCTTTACACCTTCATATGTGCGATGCGATGATGCGGACCCGATGATATTCTAAATATTATTTGATAATATTTGAGGTCCACAGAAAATCGAGTTTCAATGCATTTTCATTGTATTTCGTTATATAATGAAATAACGAAGGTGGGGGAGAGACTCAGGGAGGTGGGGGAGAGCCACATGGCACCGCTTCTAGGGACGTGGTGGATGACATGGTGGATGAGTGTGCTTATCCAATCATCGAGGAGCCCATTCAAGAGGACCTCAACTAAGGTGACGTGGCTTCCAGGCAGCGGATGTGGCTGACGGAGAATAGGCAGGGGCTGCCTGATGATAGTTCGAGGCCGGCTGTGGCTGCCCAGGTGTTCATTATTTGGTCTTTTTGATTTTTTCTAGTGTTGCTTGGGTTATGGTTTCCTATCTGGACTAATCGTCAAGGAATCATCTTACTGTTTCTTTTGTGGGGTTTGGACTGGAGAAGTGATACCATTTTTGGGGTTTCTGCTCTCACTAGACTAGTTTCCCCAATGTTGTGGCAGTCCAGATTTTGTTGATACTCTACGATACCTTGGTCGAGGCCTTGTCCTCTTTGTATCTTTTTGTACATATTAATAGATTACTTTTACTTAGAAAAAAAATACATTTGATATATGAATGGGTGACCATGGTCAACCTTGTTCAACCATCTCCAACGTTGGTCAACTTCATCAACCATGATCAACCCCATCGATCCTCTTCAATATTGATCAACCTATTCAACCATAATCAACCTCATCAATCCCCATAAACCGTGGTAAACCATGGTCAATGATTCCACCCCACACACATTGGCTATCAACCAGCACAACCAAATTTACTAATGTGACAACCACGTTTACTAATATGGTTAATATACACTAATTGGTGACACTTTCCTCCTTTTATATGTCAATCGATGGCGATCAACATATATCAACTACATTAGCAAAGTGATTGTGCTAGTTATATTAATAGTTGAGAGGTGTAGACTATTTCGAAATATGACTTTCATAATATTTACCTTTTTAAAAAATAAATATGTATGAATGGTAAAGAATATTTATTTCATATACACAGATCAATAGTTTCTAAACAATTTTTCCATTTCAAAACTTATGTGATGATGGTTCATAAATTCAGTAGCACATAAATACTTTCATTTTGATGACTATGTGTTTATCAACCATTTAATTTTATGTTATCCTCTAAATATTTATTATACCTATCAGATGACCTATTTTGAAATAGGTCATCCAAAATATTCAATAGTTAAAAAGTAAAAAAGTATATATCGTATAAATTTAGTAATGTGAAAATATTTCTTGTCCTATACATTATACACAATTCACAATTCAACTGATGAAATTAAATATTTCTAAACAATTCTTTAATTTTCTACCTTTGTTCTTGTACTCACATTATAAATTATAATTCAATTTCTTACCTTTGTTCTTGTACTCACATTATAAACTATGAGTGTTAGTTGAGCTCCATTCCTATCATAGAACTACAAATTCTCAATCTTAAAATAACTTACCTATTTCCTATTGTCACTAGTTAGAGATACAATATTGTACGTGTAACCCGGTTGATTTTTTTGCCCGGAAAGTTATGGAAATTAGCACAAGTTTTTGATAAAATTTGGCAAAGATTTTTGTAAATCCATATTAATTTAGGTTATAGCTGTCAAATTTCAAGATTTTTGGAGTCTAAAAGTTTTTGATGGTACTAAATCTATTTCTACAATCACAAACATTATTCAAACATCTTAAAATTATTTTATCCTTATTCCAACCACTTTTAACCATCTCGCCAAGTTCGGTCAATTCCTCTGTTTGCTAGATGACGCGATAAAATTGAAGTGTTTACCCTAATGCAGTGTCTACAATGTCACCACGTTACGGATTCTACAATGCTTCTACGAGGGTATGATGTTTCTACAAGACTTGTACCATGCTACTTCGAGGCTACCACAGTGCAGTGTCTACGAGGTTTCTAGGCTCCTTTGTGACATCCACACTGGGGCACGATATAATTGAATGTCTGATAGCTAGTTTCTCCCAAATTCCATGGCTGGAATAGCTATAATTAACACCCGACAGTCAGTCTTGAGGAAATGCTATCATCAGTTAGAGATATTGTATCTGTTACAGAAATGATTAGTGACAGAACATCACAGACTATTCTATATGTTATGCCTAGATCCAAACCATAGAATGATAATGGGGCACTTCCTGACATGAAAATTACTTTGTTTTCTCTTAGGCTTTCCATTCTAGAGAAGTTAGCCAGTTGCTTGGGCAAGCTGGCCTTCATCTGGGCTACCGTCGTCCTCCTAGGAGGCTTTACATCAACTTTGGTTAAACCCTATTTAGCTCAAGGTCATGGCATGACTATTAGGATTTGATAGACGACCTATATTCATTAAACCCCCCTACCCTCCTTATAGTTAACAAGGCGGGGGGCGGGGGGTCCATTATTGATCTGAGTTGACTCAACTTCCAGATTTAGCCAAGATATTTTGCTTCCATGATGTAGTTAGAATATCATTTTATAAGAGCATAAATGAACATATATCCATTCTTAAGCAAATGGAAACATAATGATGATCAAAAAATCATAAACAAGAGACATTGATAACAGCGTTCGTCCAAAGTGGACTAGGTCTCCAGGCATGGTGTCAAGATGGTGTTGGGTGCTTCAATCAGTGTTGGAAATGGTGAATATGTACATGGAATATGTTTTCTGTCATATAAGGACATGCTCCCTCTACATGAGTGGCAAAGTCTCTCCACGAGATGTTCTTCTACAGGAACTATCACTCACAATAGACCTCCTATCAACTTGACATAATCTTACACATGGTGACAATGAGTATCCCACCATCATGGCAAGAAAGGGATCTCAATCTAAACATACATAACAATCCATGATGAATACATCTCACATGAAATAGACATAAATATTTTCCATCATACATCAAGCAGGAATCGAAACGACATAGTACATCTCACAACAAATGATCAAGAAGTACATGACAACAACACTTCATATACCCCAACTCTGATGTTGACTGAAGAATAGAATATTCAGCTGTTGGATCTAAATGAACTATCGAAATTGTGGCGTTGAATAGCATAGAATCAACCATCCACACACTGAAATCCGACACCATCACTCCAATCTAGAAAATGGCCAAAAAATAGAAGGCTTGGCTGCAAAAAATGACTGCACCACTGAATTTTTGTCATCGAGAGGTGTAAAATCGACTAACCATTTGTCAAATTTTGACACCGGCAAAATCTGGGCTTGTAGGAATATTTTAGATTCCCCCGTGTTTCTCCAAAGATTCCCTCTTCTGGGTCAACTTCAGATCTTGAACTCAAATCAGAAATATGATCCTGACATTGAGATCCTTGCGAAATTCTGAGAAGAATGAGTATAAAGTTGGTTGCATTCTGGATCTGGGCAGTTTCAACCTCCAAGGAATCTGGAAGATTCCCTCAAGATTCTCCTCTGCAGGGAATCTGCAAATCCACTGCTCAAAAGGTGAATCCAACCTCTCCATTGTGTTTCCTATGAAAATCTGAGAAAAATGACTGTAAAATTGATAACATTATGACAATGTAAAATTTTACCTCCTAGGGAATCTTCGGCATCAAAAGAACATTCCCTGTCTCAAAAAGCGTGCCAATCATGGTTCCATCCTTTTGCACTACATCATGATTCTGCCTTTGGCCTGGCTCGCAGTTCCACCGTTCTGCGTTTTTCTACTCGGTTCCTCTGTTGGTCTACTCCCCTAATGCAAATCACAGTGTGAGGGTATTTATACCAAATGGGAGGTGGATTTAACAAGAGCACCCTCTTGCTATGTTTGTTAAGGCATATTTTTGGAGGAGGAGAGGTCGGGGGATCAAATCTTGCCCCTCCTTAATATGGTGCATAGTTATATTTTGTTTGGCACACATTTATATTTTGTTTTGAACTCCAAACAGTGACAATGTTACATTTATGGTGTGGCGATTTGTAATGGTTTGTTTTGGCGTATTGCCACATGGGGCCGCCTAGTGGGGGCCGGCCCACCTGGGCTGGGTGGGTTCAATCCCCACCGGCTCCACTACATTAATGTGATATGTGATGGGGTGGGGGTGTGGGTCGGGTCCACTAGGGGTGGCCTGTCGACTGCCCACATATATACATTTGTTATAATATGAAGGTTTTGGAGGTTCAGCTGGGGGTGGCGGGTTTGGCCGCCTGCCACCCCAATCTTCATACATATATTTTTTTAAATACATATTCAACCGAATGGTGTGGATGGCGGGGGTGGTGGCTCACCACCCTTATTTTATATATATTTTTTGTTTTCATAACAAATATTAGTTGTTTTCAATTTTTTCGAAATTAAGGGATATTGGGCAATTTAAAGAGGCCACAATTTCACCCACTTTCGTGAGCTAAGTTTGCACGTCGGTTGATGGTGAATTTGTAGGACATTAAACCTGGCCCATTTCCCAACTTTGACCGCAACTTTCACTGGATCTATCTCCTCCATACGAGCTTGGATTTGAGTGTCATTCACACCGTTGGAATTAGGGCGACGAGAACTTTGATTTGGTGCTAGTTTGGGAGGAATCTGACAACTTTGAATTTTGACCATTTCTGAAACCTCTTGGACTTCTACATGTGTCTCAAGCCACCTGGATCAATTATTTGTTGCATATGCGACTAAACCTTTAGTAGGTTCCACCTTCTTCGTTCTCTCCATTTGGATACCTTATTATACTAGCAACATACATTAATTGCAAGCCTCCCCACCCACCCAATTGTTAGCGATCGAGGCAAGGGGTGGTAATCTGCCAACTATTGTACATTTAATGAGATACATATTTCCATTTTGCACATTTTTTCAACCACACACATACCCTTGAAACATCAGAATTAATATTGACACTAGAAAAAAAGAGTGTTGGAAACTTCTCTATATGTAGACCAAAAAACTTACTTTAAAATTCAACACAAAAAAATCACTTTAAAAATTCAGCCTAGAAGACTTACTTTAAAAATTAAGCCCAAAAAACTTACTTTAAGAATTAAGCTAAAAAACCTCAATTTAAAAACTCATCCCAAAAGAATTACTTTAAAAATTAAGCTAAAGAATCCCACTTAAAAATTTAGCCCAAAGAAATTCAGCCCAAAGAACTTACTTTAAAAATTAATCTAAAAATTTCCACTTAAAAAATTTAGCTTAAAAGGCTTACTTTAAGAATTAATGTCCAAAAATTTCCTCCAAAAAGTTCAGCCCAAAAAACTTCCTTCAAAAAGTTCAGCCCAAAAAAAAGATTTACCTTAAACATTTACTCCAAATGAGGAAAGTGTGCGAAAATTAAGTTTTGGCTCCACGTATTTATATTGTTTTGCGAGAAACATTTATTCAGAGGGTCGCATCATTTCATTTTTGCGGCCAAAAGAAAATATTGACACAATTTCGGCCGAAATTTCAAAATAATTTGCGCGAACTTTTAAAATAATTCGGCCGAATTATTTTTCCGTTTATTTTAATGAGCGTCAACGACAAGCACAAGTTTGGCCAAATGCAATTTTAATTTGGTCGAACTGTTTTAATGTGCAACTTTGCAACAACTTGGCTCTAGCCACGTCTTTTCAATTTCAGAATGCTTAAACTCCATCATATATGATGAATTTGTTGTCGGAACAAAAACCAGAATTTGTAGAATTGAATCTACTTTTAGTAGATATAAATTTTATGGAATTTCATAGAAATTTTGCTAATTTTGATTGATTCTCTAAAAAATTGTGTGCAATTTGTTTTTGAAGGTCATTATGATTCAGTGAAATGAAAAATATTTATCTTCAAAAATGCGTTATAAAAGAATATGAAAAATTTATTGTTCATTACATTGGTCCATCTTCTCTAATGGGTAATTTTTAGATTTTTAATTTATAACTAATATGTTGAGAAATTGGGCGCTTAGCTAAACATCTTCAAAATCTATAGTTTTTCCATATTGGTTCAATTCAAAAATTTCAAGTAGTTATGATGTGCATCAGTTGGTTTCGTAAATATAATTATATTGAAGTAGAGTCTGTCTAGATTTGGACAACACATTTTGTTTTTCAAAAATGCCAAGTTAACAAAGAATACACTAGTGCTCAAAAACATGGCATGTTATGAATTCCTTGATTTTTAAAGAACATACAGTCAAACAATTGCTAAGTTGACATATCAAATGTGAATAAAAAAATTCCAAAAAATAAGTAATAGAAAGCTAATAAAATTTCTCACAAGTTTCCTTTTTATAAAATGAAATTCTAAACAGAAAAATTGCTTCGACTTGCCGAAATTTGAAGAACTTCTAAAAATGATATTTTTTACTAAAAAAAAGGCAAAAAGTGTAACCCAACTTCACATTTTCACCCATTCATGTTCTAACATTCCCCTTTAACGATGGCTAAAGGGATTAAATCATAGTTGGAGGATGATGTCATTAACTAACACCCCCCTTTGATGACAACTTCCCACCTCTCCTAATAAGTTACAAATTTGGAGAAACTTCACCTTAGTGGATTTGATGAAGAAATCAATAGCTTGTTGTTTAGTAGGACAATTATCTAGACAAATAACACCATTAACTGTTATATCTTGAATGTAGTGAGTATCAAGATCATCGTGTTTGGCCTTGGAGTGATACATTAGATTGTAAGCAAGTTAGAATTCACCTTAATTGTCACATCTTAGAGCAAAATGGTCATTTTGAACTAGTACAAGCTCAATAAGAACATGCATAAGGCACACTGCTTCTATAGTTGCTTCCTTAGCTTCCCTGTATTCTACTTCACAAGAAAAGAGAGAAAGTTCTTACAACTTCTTATTGGACCATGAAATGTGACCTAAGATAAGATGAAAGATATATCTCGCATTAATTATTTTTTCAATAGTTTCTCCTACCCATTTAGAGTTGGCACAACCATGAAGTGAAACAAATTCTTGATTGAATATGATACATTATAATGGAAAGTTCCCTAAAGATATATGAGAATCTTTCTAGCTTCTCTCTAATGGCTATCACAAGGCTTTTGTATAAATTGAGAGAACAAGCTAACAACAAAGGAGAGATTAGGCCTATGGTTCAGAACGGTCAAGCTCCCAACAAGTTGACGATAAAAGTTGGCATCATCAAGAGGAGTGTCACAATCAATAACCAATTTTAAGCCAAACTAAAATAATGTGGGTGAAGGCTTATCATCACTCATATGAATTCGAGCTAGTAAACCAAAAGGATACTTAGGATAAGAAAGGTGGATCCATTAGCCATGTGCCAAACCTAAACACCAAGAAAATAGTGTTGAAGGCTTAAATATGTCATTTCAAACCATTGCTTAATCTCATTGTTCAATTCTTGGATTAAGGAAAGCTAAATTCCTATACGGATTAGATCGTCCACATAGAGAACAACATTGAGCTCAATATCTTCAAATAATTTAACATATATATTTGGATCATATCGACACCACATAAAACCAATTTGCAAGGAATGAGTATCGGTTTTCTCATACCAAGCTCTGGGTTCATATTTAAGACTATAGAAAGACTTATTAAAATTTCCTACCAACTTGATGTTTCTAAGATGATAAAACTATGTGGTTGTTGTGTATAAATTTCTTCATGAAGATCACCTTTTAAAAATGCACACTTGACATCCATTTGGTGTAATTACCATTGAAAATATGTAACAAAAGAAATGATGGCTCTAGTGGTGTTCGCTTTAGAAATAAGGGGAAAAGATTCAATATAACAAATGCCTTCTTTTTGAAGAAATCTTTTATAGACTAATCGTGTGTTATTGTTTTTACTTTGTCTTTTTCTAGTGAACTTTGTTTTATAAATCCATTTGCAACCAACAATATTCTTACCAGGAGGAAGTAGGAAAAGGGTCAACCAAGGTCAATTGTGGTAATCATTATTAATCATGGTCAATTAACGTCAACCAAGGTAATCATTATCAATCATGGTCAATGGAGGTCAACCATGGTAATCACTATCAATTTTTGTTTAATTAAGATTGACCGTTGTAATCATTGTTAATCATGTTCAACTATGGTCAACCATGGTCTCCCTTAACCAAAAATGGTCAACCCTCTTTAACCATGGGAATTCTCACCAACGATGGTCAACCCCATTAACCCTCTTCAATCATTAATTTAACAATTTTGTAGCACTAATATAACATTAGTATTAAGATTAATGTAAGATTGCATGGTTGACCATGGTAGCCATTATAAACGTTAATGTTACATTACTGTAATGATGTAACAATGATCAAGTAAACCATAATCTTTCATCTAAATCCTTGGTCAAGCATTGCAATCATTATTAATCATGGTCAACTAAGGTCAATACCATGATACCCTTGTTGGCCATGGTCAACCTCAATCAACTATGAGTTAATGGGGGTGACCATTATACCTCCATCAAGCCTCAATCAACGATGGTTAACCCTCTTCAACCATGGTCAACATTAATGTAACAATTTAACAATTGAAAACATTAATGTTACATTGTTAGATAATGTAAAATAATACATTGTTATATTTATGGTTGACCATGGCCAAATTTATTCAAGAATGTTAATACATAGTCAACACTCTACATCCTCAATCAACCTTGTCAACCATTTTGAGCCATATTCTTCCACTTAATCCTTGGTCAACTATGGTAATCATTGTTAATCATGTTCAACTGAGGACAACTATGGCAATAATTGTCAATCATGGTCAGTGGAGATCAACCATGGTAATCACTATCAATCATGTTCAACTAATGTCAATCATTGTTAATCATGTTCAACCGACATCAACAATGGTCTTCCTTAACCAATAATGGTCAATCCTCTTCAACCATGATCATCCTCACCAACTGCGGTCAACCCTATTAACCCTCTTCAACCATTAATGTAACCATTTTTGTAGCATTTAATATGACATTAGCATTAACATTAATGTAAGATTGCATGGTTGACCATGGTCAACATTAATCGTAATTACTATATAATCATGTCAAAATGGTCAACCATTGACAACAACTGTAAATCAAATTCAACCTTAATATTTCATCTTAATCCCTGCTTAACCATTGTAATCATTATCAGTCATGGTTAATTGAGGTGAGCCATTGTCCATCTTGACTAACAATGGTCAACCCTCTTCAACCATGGTCAACCATGTGAACCATAAACAACCCCCTCAACACACTTCAACCATTAATGCAACTAATATTGTAAAATTAATTTAACATTAACATTAATATTAATGTAACATGAACCCTTGGCAACCATGGTTGATAATGGTCAATCATGGTCAATATTAATGTAATAATGTAACAATGTCAACTTTAATGTAACATTATTAGATTGATGTAACAATAATACATTTGATATATTAATGGGTGACCATGGTCAACCTTGTTCAACCATCTCCAATGTTGGTCAACTTCATCAACCATGTGTTGGAAATAATACTGAGAGGGGGGGTGAATCAGTATTATCTAGCAATTTAACAAATCTTCCTTATTTGATCTTTTGAATTATTCTTGCATATCAGTACCATAAAATAATGAGCATGAACAAAGAAAATAGACAGTCACACCAAAGAACACAAGATGTAAGGTGGAAACCCAATGTGGGAGAAAACCACCTGCTGCAATATGTCTCTATCTTCTTTCAATTTAGAAACTTCTTTTACAATGATTTTGTACTGGTGCAGTCCTTTACCAGTACACAGGCTGCAACCTGCAGAGAGCTACAACTCTCTCTCTTTCTCGTTTTCCAGTCTACTCCTGGAAGGGAGCTACAACCCCCTACTTCTTTTCATAAAGCATCAGATGATCAACAAGTACATAACAGATATAGACCAGTACAGATATCAGATCAGCAATAACAGAACTAACCCAGAACACCTTATCAACAGAGAAATTCAATCAACAGAACATCTTAAAAACAGAGACGCAGTTTTTCCTTCTGTGGCCTGCGCCCAGACGCAATAAACCTTCTGCTATTCTGCATCCACATGCATATATCCTTCTGCTGCGCTGCGTGCCCACGCACTGTCCCTTTAACTGCTCTGCATTCTGTTGCTTCAGGGACGCACCCAAAGATACTATCGCGCCGCGTCTTTTGCTACAGAGACGCACCTGAACACACTATCGCGCCACGTCTTTTTCTTCAGAGATGCACCTGAACCTTGATCGCTCCGCGTCCGCACGTAGATCTACAGTCACTGTGCTGCGTCCCAGACGCACCTGAAATTCGTCTGCTCTGTGTCCCCACGCAGATCTCCAGACTCTGCACTGCGTCCCGGCGCGCTTTCCTTTCACTGAACCTGCGTCCCTTCAGATATAAATGATATGAAGACTTCAGGACTAACCCAAACAGTCAGATCTACAGATCTGATCATGCGCCATAGAGATCACAGTCCATTAGAAGATTCGCCCTCTTAGATCTGGACTAGATCTCACCAAATAAGATATTCAACCAAAGACAATGCTCAATCCAAATGAACTCCTTTGCTTTATATAGGCAAGCTCCTCCCCAAAACATGGAACAATACCACGAGCCGACACCATAGAAACACAAAACCGTCGGCTAGATACCACACAAGAAACCCCCACATGCTTTTTCTCTGCCTTGAAATGTGTGCACTGGGTGGACGCACCCCCTGAACGGCTAACCAGCGTCGCTGGACGCGGACCCTGTATGGTGTACCTGCGGGTACGCACCTCCTGAACTGGTTTCCTGCGTCCTTCTTAATTTTCAACAAACTGAGAGCCTTGCCACTGGAGTTGCCATCAAGTACAACATCTGTAACATACAGTCATACCAGAAAACATAATGCCAACAATCTCCCCCTTTGGACTTGATGGCAACCTTACAAACTTCAGCTTCATTCTCCCCCTTTGACATCAAGGGCAAAGGGTATGCTCCCCCTAAGCTCATGCTCCTCCAGATCTGTAACAAATAACCAGAGATCCACCATGAAAGAGATAGAGACATATTGCAGCTATTTCCAAGATCTCCTTCTCCATAATGCCAACAATGCATTATGTGCTCCCCCTGAGCCTGTACCACCAATAAGAAGATGTTCAACAATAAGATGATGCATCAACAACCCCCAGCTTTTGCCTGAGGTATTCAAACGTATCCCTGGGCAATGGTTTGGTGAGAATATCAGCAACTTGTTCCTTGGAAGGAACATACTCCAACTTGACTTTCTGTTCAAGCACTTGTTCCCAGAGAAAATGGTACTTGATTGGTATGTGCTTGGTTTTTGAATGCATAACAGGGTTCTTTGAGATGCTGATTGCACTTGTATTATCACATAAGATGGGGATTGGTGGTGTACAAGTGATTTGAAAATCCTGCAAAGTCTGCATCATCCAAAGAAGTTGGGTGCAACAAGATGCAGCAGCAACATATTCCGCTTCAGCTATAGACAAGGCGATCGAACTCTGTTTCTTGCTGAACCAAGATACCAGTCTGGAACCCATAAAGAACGCACCACCACTTGTGCTTTTCCTGTCATCCACGCTTCCGGCCCAATCTGCATCTGTATAAGCATGAAGAGTAAGATCTGTATCTCTAGGATACCATAAGCCATAATTTTGAGTCCCTTGAAGATATTTGAAGATTCTCTTTACTGCCTGAAGATGAGTCTCCTTCGGATTTGCCTGAAATCTTCCAACTATTCCAACTGCATGCATGATGTCCGGTCGGGTACCTGTCAAATATAGTAAACTTCCAATCATAGATCTGTAGGTTGGTTGATGTACTGCTGCAGATTCATCATTTGCACTGAGACTACATCCTGTGACCATGGGTGTACATACTGGTTTTGCATCTTCCATGCCATATTTCTTCAAAATCTGTTTGAGATACTTGGTTTGAGATAAAAAGATTCCTCCTTCCTTTTGTTGGATTTGCAAACCAAGGAAATATGTCAGTTCTCCTAGCAAGGACATTTCAAATTCTTTCTGCATGACCGAGGCAAAACTTTGACTCATAGCTTCTTCATTGCTGCCAAAAATAATGTCATCTACATACACAACAAGTATTAGCAATTTGTCATTTTCAACTTTTATATACAGATTGCTATCTGCTGAACCTTTTGAAAAACCTTGTTGATGAAGATATTTGTCCAACCGGTAGTACCAAGCCCTTGGAGCTTGTTTGAGACCATAGAGAGCCTTTTTCAATCGGCATACAAGATTTGGATCATTTCCAAGAATGAACCCATCTGGCTGTTCAACGTACACTTCTTCTTCCAAGTCTCCATTCAGAAAGGCTGATTTCACGTCCATTTGAAATACTTTGAAGTTTTGAAAACTTGAGAGAGCAAGGAACATTCGGATGGCCTCAAGTCTTGCAACAGGAGCAAAAGTTTCTTCAAAGTCTATTCCTTCTTGCTGCGCATACCCTTTACAAACAAGTCTGGCTTTGTTTCTAATTACTTCTCCATTTTCATTCAATTTATTTTTGAAGACCCATTTTGTTCCGATAACATTCTTATCCTTTGGTCTAGGAACCAGCTCCCAAGTGTTGTTCTTTTCGATTTGCTCAAGTTCTTCATCCATTGCTTTTACCCAACATTCATCTTTGCATGCTTCTTTCACATTTTGTGGTTCAGTAGAGGATAGTAATGCCAAATAGCTTGAGGCTTCTGCAACTGTTCTTCTTGTTTGTACACCTGCTTCTTTCTGCCCCACAATCTGAGATTCTGGATGATTCTTCTGAACATATCTGGATGGAGTTTTCTCTTCTATTCTTGTCTGCTCCTCTGGTTCTTCTTGAGGTTCTTCTTGAGGTTCTTCTTCTTCATCATTCTGTCTTTGAGGGTAGCCTTCATCTTCTTCGATATCTTCCCGATGTACTTGCCTAGGAATGTATCCCTTCTCATCAACCACCACATCAATGCTGTCAACAATTCTGCCAAGTCTTTTATTGTAGCACTTGTATGCTTTGCTATGTGGAGAGTAACCAAGAAGAATGCCTTCATCTGCTCTAGGTTCAAGTTTGCCAAGCTGCTCATCAGTATTCTTGATATAGCATTTGCTCCCAAAGATTTTGAAGTGCTTTACCGAAGGAGTTTTACCACTCCAGAGCTCATGAGGAGTTTGAGTGCTGTTCACCCGGACATTTGTCTTGTTGAGAATAATAACCGCAGCATGTGCAGCTTCACCCCAGAAAGTTGCGGGAGTTCCTGATTCATCAAGCATAGCACGAGCCATTTGTTGGATTGTTCTGTTCATTCTTTCAACAACTCCATTTTGCTGAGGAGTTCTAGCTGTAGAGAATTCTCTCCTTATGCCATGTTCATCACAGAAATCGAAAAATTCATTTGAAGTAAATTCCCCACCTCTGTCGGATCTGAGGCACTTAATTTTGTGACCTGATTCATTTTCAACCAAGGCTTTGAAGGATTTGAATTTTTCGAAAGCTTCATCTTTGTGCTTCATAAGTCCTAACCAGACAAACCTGGAGAAATCGTCAATAAATAATATCAAGTATTCCTCTCCTCTAGGTGTTCTTTTCCTGAATGGACCACATGTATCTGTATGTACTAGCTCAAGAGGCATGCTAGCTGATCCTTCCTTCTCTGGAAAGTTAGTCCTGGTTTGTTTTCCAAACTGACATGATCTGCATATGGTGTTGTCAGGAATTTTGATATCTGGAAGATCGCGAACTGCCTGATATTTGCATGCTTTCCTTATTTGTGAGAAGCTTAGATGTCCCAACCTTCGATGCCATAACCAGTGCTCTTCATCCTTGCTCAGATAGCATTGTTGTTGTCCTTCTTCAAATATGTACAGATTATTTGGAGTTCTTTTGCCTTTGAGTACTGTTTTACCTGTATCAAGATCACGAACAAGACATCCATTCGATCTGAAAATAACCTCGGTTCTTTGATCACACATCTGGCTGACACTTAGAAGATTATGCTTCAATCCATCAACATACAAAACATTTCCAGCCTTGACCTTTTCTTTTAAAGGAGCAATCCCTTTTCCTTTTATAGTTGCAGGAGTATCATTTCCAAAAGAAACTTTCTTTCCTTTTTCTAAAGTAGAATAAGATTCAAGTTTTTCTTTATCACCTGTCATATGTTTCGAACATCCACTGTCAATGTACCATAGATTTTCCTGTCCTTCTGCATAAAATGCTATCCCACATCTTTCTGTTTGAGGTTCCTTTATTCTCCATGTTTTGGTGCTTGTGGCTTGTTCCTTTTTCCGCTCTTGTTCCTTTTTCTCCTGAAACCTGCTCCTGCATTCAGAGTCTTCATGACCAAAATTATTGCAAATAGAACATTCAACTTCATTTTCAAGAGCCGAAAAGTTGTTATAGGTCCTTTTTGTAATCCCTGTCATACTTCTTTGTTTTTGAGCTTCCCTAGTCATGATTGTTTTATATGCAACACATTGAGCTGCTTTGTGACCAAAGTTATGGCAAGAAAAGCATTGTCCATTGAAGAAGCTTCTGCGGTTATCGAATCTACCAACCAACTGATTGTAATTTCTATTTTCATCTATTCTTGAACCAAACTGAGAAGATTTTACCTGTGGCTGGTTGTAGCTTTTGTTCACCCTTAAGATGGATTGCCCCTGATAGTTTTTGTTTGTAATTCGTCCTTGCTTTACCTGATTATCTTCATTGTTCTTCTGCTCATTTCTTCTTGCTGCATCAAGATAACTTTTTGAGGTGGATGCTTGAGAGGTTTCTCCATTATAGCCCAAACCTGTCTTGTTTAGAGGAGACCGCTGCACATTGATAATCTCATCCAAAGTTTCAGATCCTTTGACAAACTTAAGATTAATAGCTTTTGTTTTCTCAATTTCTTTTCTGAGACCAACAATTTCTCCTTCTAGTTTTTCAAGATGTTTTTCCTTTTCATCAATTTGAAATTGTAGAGTATCAATGATCACATTCTTTTCTTCTATACATCTCTTGAGTCTAGTAATTTCATCATAGAGATTATCCACATCTACAGCATCCTCATAATCATCATCTTCAAATGCCATTAACAGCTTATATTTATTACCTTGTTCATCTTCATCACTGTTTGATAAGCCATCACTATTTTCTTATTTGCACTTTGTTTCTTGTTCCATCTAGCAGGTTCCTTTCCTTTATCCTTATAAGGACATTTTGCAGCATAATGACCTACTCTTCCACAAGCAAAGCATTTAAAAGGTAGCTTACCTCTGAACCTCCCAGAACCCCTTTGAAGATTTCTGACAAAGTTTGATTCTTCTTCCTCTTCTTCTGGAACATGGCTTGCTTCATAGTAATCTTCTTTGCCTGATGCCTTAAAAGCAGCTTCCCTTCTGTCTGATGGACCTCCCTTTCTCATTTCATAAGCAGTTAGAATTCCATGTAGCTGAGACATAGTGAGAACACGGAGATTTTCCTTTTCTTCTATTGCAGATACTTTAGATTCAAACTTGGGGGATAATGATCTTAGAATCTTTTGAACTACTATAGCCTCTTTTATTTCTTCACCCAAATTTTTCATACAATTAACAATCTCATCTACCCGAAGAAAATAATTAGCCACACTTTCATCATTATACATCTTGAGAGACTCATATTGAATCCTGAGAGTTTGAAGTTTAGCTTGTTTTACCTGTTCATCTCCTTCATAGCTCGTGACCATTTTGTCCCATATCTCTTTTGCTGATTTGAAGTGCATTACCTTCATGAATTCTGTTTGGGATATACTTCCTAATAGAGTACTGACTGCTTTTGCATTTGTTTCATACTTCTTTTTCTCAGCTGGATCTGTAGGAGTAGCTGAAGGAAAAGCATAGCCTGTTTCTACAATGTCCCAAACTTCTGTACCAAGAGATTGAAGATATGCAGTAACTCTTACCTTCCAATAATTGAAGTTTGTCCCATCAAAAATCGGTGGCCTGATTGATGCTTCTCTCTCGTAGTTGCTCATGATGAACGATCTACCTTCAAGCGATCAAGCTTCTCTGAAGGACCTGCTCTGATACCAATTGTTGGAAATAATACTGAGAGGGGGGGGTGAATCAGTATTATCTAGCAATTTAACAAATCTTCCTTATTTGATCTTTTGAATTATTCTTGCATATCAGTACCATAAAATAATGTGCATGAACAAAGAAAATAGACAGTCACACCAAAGAACACAAGATGTAAGGTGGAAACCCAATGTGGGAGAAAACCACCTGCTGCAATATGTCTCTATCTTCTTTCAATTTAGAAACTTCTTTTACAATGATTTTGTACTGGTGCAGTCCTTTACCAGTACACAGGCTGCAACCTGCAGAGAGCTACAACTCTCTCTCTTTCTCGTTTTCCAGTCTACTCCTGGAAGGGAGCTACAACCCCCTACTTCTTTTCATAAAGCATCAGATGATCAACAAGTACATAACAGATATAGACCAGTACAGATATCAGATCAGCAATAACAGAACTAACCCAGAACACCTTATCAACAGAGAAATTCAATCAACAGAACATCTTAAAAACAGAGACGCAGTTTTTCCTTCTGTGGCCTGCGCCCAGACGCAGTAAACCTTCTGCTATTCTGCGTCCACACGCAGATATCCTTCTGCTGCGCTGCGTGCCCACGCACTGTCCCTTTAACTGCTCTGCGTTCTGTTGCTTCAGGGACGCACCCAAAGATACTATCGCGCCGCGTCTTTTGCTACAGAGACGCACCTGAACACACTATCGCGCCGCGTCTTTTTCTTCAGAGACGCACCTGAACCTTGATCGCTCCGCGTCCGCACGCAGATCTACAGTCACTGCGCTGCGTCCCAGACGCACCTGAACTTCGTCTGCTCTGCGTCCCCACGCAGATCTCCAGACTCTGCACTGCGTCCCGGCGCGCTTTCCTTTCACTGAACCTGCGTCCCTTCAGATATAAATGATATGAAGACTTCAGGACTAACCCAAACAGTCAGATCTACAGATCTGATCATGCGCCATAGAGATCACAGTCCATTAGAAGATTCGCCCTCTTAGATCTGGACTAGATCTCACCAAATAAGATATTCAACCAAAGACAATGCTCAATCCAAATGAACTCCTTTGCTTTATATAGGCAAGCTCCTCCCCAAAACATGGAACAATACCACGAGCCGACACCATAGAAACACAAAACCGTCGGCTAGATACCACACAAGAAACCCCCACATGCTTTTTCTCTGCCTTGAAATGTGTGCACTGGGTGGACGCACCCCCTGAACGGCTAACCAGCGTCGCTGGACGCGGACCCTGTATGGTGTACCTGCGGGTACGCACCTCCTGAACTGGTTTCCTGCGTCCTTCTTAATTTTCAACAAACTGAGAGCCTTGCCACTGGAGTTGCCATCAAGTACAACATCTGTAACATACAGTCATACCAGAAAACATAATGCCAACGCCATGATCAACCCCATCAATCCTCTTCAATATCGATCAACCTAATAAGCCATCATCAACCTCATCAGTCCCCGTAAACCATGGTCAACCATGGTCAATGATTCCACCCCACACACATTGGCTATCAACTAGCACAACCACATTTAATAATGTGGTTAATATACACTAATTGGTGACACTTTCCTCCTTTTATATGTCAATCGATGATGATCAACATATAAAACATATATCAACTGCATTAGCAAAGTGGTTGTGCTAGTTATATGAATAGTTGATAGGTGTAATCTATTTCGAAATATGACTTTCATAATTTTGACGTTTTTAAAAAATAAAGATATATAAATGGCAAAGAATATTTATTTCATATACACATATCAATAATTTCTAAACAATTTTTCTATTTCAAAACCTATGTGATGATGGTTCATAAGTTTAATAGCACATAAATATTTTCATTTTGATAACTATGTGCTTATCAACCATTTAATTTTATACTATCCTCTAAATATTTATTATACCTATAAGATAACTTATTAGTCCCTGCCGGGGACTATATGCGATCGATCGATCGCTGACCGTTGGTTGACCGACGTGATTTTTCATTATATGAACAATAAAACCTTAGTCGAACCAAAGTTTTGGGGGTGGAAAGGTTTTGGGGTCTTATTGCCGGCTTCGCATCGTTCGAGGTGAAGGGCACGTGGTCCTGCGACTCCCAAGCGGACAGCATGTACTGTGGTGGTCTTATCGGCGGACAACTGTCCCTCCTCGAGATGCTGGAAAGTTACTCGGCTTGGGTTTTACCGTGTTCGCGCCCTTTGGGTTATTATTGTTACTTGGTTGTTTAGCTCTGCAGTCTCTGTGATTTTTCCTTTGTATTTGTTGTATTGTCTGCGGTGAAAACACAATGCAGTTCCTGCCTGCTCGGTTAACTGTATAGCAAATGTTTGGTTGCGGTTCTGTTGTTCCAGGTCCGGCTTGTATGGCTTGACTGTCTGGTGTCGCTTTGGTAAGTTCGGCTATTGTATTGTTTAGATGTTTGTTCCTCTGTCGTTTGGCGTTTTCCAGTGGCGTTGATGTTTGTCACAGTATTGTCTGAGCATTATAAGTTAATGGCATTCTGGTTAAATACTGAGGGTTTCTCTTACCTGCATGGGTTTTATGGAAATTTCTGTAAATGTCGGTTTCGACCACCATGTGGCTTGGGTTTTACCCTGTTCGCGCCCTTTGGGTTATTATTGTTACTTGGTTGTTTAGCTCTGCAGTCTCTGCGATTTTTCCTTTGTATTTGTTGTATTGTCTGCGGTGAAAACACAATGCGGTTCCTGCCTGCTCGGTTAACTGTATAGCAAACGTTTGGTTGTTGTTCTGTTGTTCCAGGTCCGGCTTGTATGGCTCGACTGTCTGGTGTCGCTTTGGTAAGTTCGGCTACTGTATTGTTTAGATATTTGTTCCTCTGTCGTTTGGCGTTTTCCAGTGGCGTTGATGTTTGTCACAGTATTGTCTGAGCATTATAAGTTAATGGCATTCTAGTTAAATACTGAGGGTTTCTCTTACCTGCATGGGTTTTATTGAAATTTCAGTAAATGTCGGTTTCGACCACCATGTGACTTCCTTATCATTTGGGCCGAGACGACCTGGGTGAAACTATGATTCTTAGTATAGATTGAGCGACACGTGGTCCCACGACTCCCAAGCGGACGACATGTACTGTGGTGGTCTTATCGGCGGACAACTGTCCCTCCTCGAGATCCTGGAAAGTTACTTGGCTTGGGTTTTACCCTGTTCGCGCCCTTTGGGTTATTATTGTTACTTGGTTGTTTAGCTTTGTAGTCTCTGCGATTTTTCCTTTGTATTTGTTGTATTGTCTGCGGTGAAAACAGAATGCGATTCCTGCCTGCTCGGTTAACTGTATAGCAAACGTTTGGTTGCGGTTCTGTTGTTCCAGGTCCGGCTTGTATGCCTCGACTGTCTGGTGTGGCTTTGGTAAGTTCGGCTACTGTATTGTTTAGATGTTTGTTCCTCTGTCGTTTGGCGTTTTCCAGTGGCGTTGATGTTTGTCACAGTATTGTCTATTCGTTTCCCTCAAGAGTCCATGGTTATTTGAGCATTATAAGTTAATGGCATTCTGGTTAAATACTGAGGGTTTCTCTTACCTGCATGGGTTTTATGGAAATTTCCGTAAATGTCGGTTTCGACCACCATGTGACTTCCTTATCATTTGGGCCGAGACGACTTGGGTGAAGCTGTGATTCTTGGTACAGATTGAGCGGCAGTCTTTTGTAGTTTGAAGTGTTTTTGCACATGAAGATCTAAATAAATTGGGGTTTTTGAACTGTTTGAACTGTTTGTGGCGCATATTGGGTTTTTAATGGAATGTATTGTGGTTTGGAGAAAGAAATAAAGACCTGCAAGTATTTATGTATGTATGTGCCGCATATTGGATTTTTTTATTATTAATGGAATGTATTGTTATTAATGGAATGTGTTATGGTTTGGGGAAAGGAGCGTTGTTTGCCTGGTACTCCTCTGTTAAATTCAAGGGTCTGGTTTCACGATTTGTCAGGCTTGAGCGGACTGCTTCGGCTTCGTTGCAGGTACGGCGTTATTCTACTAATTGCTTTTTGTCAATTTTTCTATTAATTGCTTTTTGTCAATTTGTTAGGCTTTTAATTTTTGCATTGTGTAGGTTTATGGTCCACTTACTCTAGGTTTGTAGTCGAGTTACTCCGTCATCCCTGCCGGGGAATATATGCGATCGATCGATCGCTGACCGTTGGTTGACCGACGTGATTTTTCATTATATTAACAATATAACCTAAGTCGAACCAAAGTTTTGGGGGTGGAAAGGTTTTGGGGTCTTATTGCGGGCTTCGCATCATTCGAGGTGAAGGGCACGTGGTCCCGCGACTCCCAAGCGGATGTGTAACGCTCCTATGAATCGGACAGTATACAATTGATTTGGTAATAAATTCAGATTGATTTACAATCAACTTGGGTTACGGCATGTACTGTGGTGGTCTTATCGGCGGACAACTGTCCCTCCTCGAGATCTTGAAAAGTTACTCGGCTTGGGTTTTACCCTGTTCGCGCCCTTTGGGTTATTATTGTTACTTGGTTGTTTAGCTCTGCAGTCTCTGCGATTTTTCCTTTGTATTTGTTGTATTGTCTGCGGTGAAAAAACAATGCGGTTTTTGCCTGCTCGGTTAACTGTATAGCAAACGTTTGGTTGCGGTTCTGTTGTTCCAGGTCTGGCTTGTATGCCTCGACTGTCTGGTGTCGCTTTGGTAAGTTCGGCTACTGTATTGTTTAGATGTTTGTTCCTCTGTCGTTTGGCGTTTTCCAGTGGCGTTGATGTTTGTCACAGTATTGTCTGTTCGTTTCGCTCAAGAGCCCATGGTTTTTTGAGCATTATAAGTTAATGACATTCTGGTTAAATACTGAGGGTTTCTCTTACCTGCATGGGTTTTATGGAAATTTCCGTAAATGTCAGTTTCGACCACCATGTGACTTCTTTGTCATTTGGGCCGAGACGACCTGGGTGAAGCTGTGATTCTTGGTATAGATTGAGCGGCAGTCTTTTGTAGTTTGAAGTGTCTTTGCACATGAAGATCTAAATAAATTGGGGTTTTTGAACTGTTTGAACTGTTTGTGGCGCATATTGGGTTTTTAATGGAATGTATTGTGGTTTGGAGAAAGAAATAAAGACCTGCAAGTGTTTATGTATGTGCCGCGTATTGCCTTTTTATTAATGGAATGTATTATGGTTTGGAGAAAGGAATAAAGACCTGCAAGTATTTTTCCAGGGGCTTGTGAAGACTTCGTTAACCAATTTCTTCATTTGCACATTTTCTCATGGTACTCGTACAGGCTGTGTTGTGCATGAATATGGTCTAGACGAGAAGGAATTCGAACCCTCGGCTTCGTTGCAGGTACGGCATTATTCTACTAATTGCTTTTTGTCAATTTTTCTATTAATTGCTTTTTGTCAATTTGTTAGGCTTTTAATTTTTGCATTGTGTAGGTTTATGGTCCAATTACTCTAGGTTTATAGTCGAGTTACTCTGAGATTGTTTTAAAAAATATAGATATTTAAGCTGTATTGGCTCATTTATATTTTTTCTCTCATTCAATTATATTGGAATTCAAATCTGGAATCGTTGTTGTTTATTCTGTGTTTACATTAATATTAATATTAATATTATTAATTATTATAATCATAACAATAATATTATTTGAGATGATCCCAACAAGTAGAAGTTGGGTAATGCATCCAACTAGCTCCGTATAATGATGTATCAAGACATTTTGTCTATTTAAACCTTAGATTAAAATCTCATGTTAACTAGTTATAACCAGATTGGTTCTGATATGATGTTCAACTACCTTATTCTCCTCAGAGAGAAAAAATAATTTTATTATGAAAACAAAATTACATTTACTATATATGTTTCTGCATTTCACAGATATCCTTAAGCATAGGAAGTGATAAAATTATTGCTGAGAACATATCTTGCTTCATAAACAGTTTTCAAAAATGTTAATATGACATCCCTATCATAGTCATTCTAACATATATCAGAGCTTTGAAGCCAGTTTTGTCTCATAAGAAATTAGCTCCTAGATATGTCCATAAACAGTCCCATAAAAAAATATACATATAGAGATATCCTTAAGCATAGGAAGTGATAAAAGTATGGCTGAGAAGATATCTTGCTTCATAAACAGTTTTCAAAAATGTCAATATGACAGCCCTATCATGGTCATTCTGACATATATCGCAGGTTTGAAACCAGTTTTGTCTCATAAAAAATTAGCTCCTAGATATGTTCATAAACAGTGCCATAAAAAAATATACATATGGATATTCACATTTAAAGAGTCCCATGATTATATGAAAAGTGTGTCAAGACATTCCATGAGCTGCCCTTCCACTTTCTCTTGAATGATCCAAGCTCGTGCTACGAAGTGTAATCTAGCTTTTGACAGTCCATCAGTTTCCATGTTTCTGTCTTTGTAGACATGTTGAAAGATAATGTGTTAAATACTCTGTTCAAGCAAGTTGAATCTCCTAAAATATAGGCTGAAATTTATAAGTATCCAATGAATTTGTTCCATTCATCCAATTCACCACAATTTGTGAATCATCAAAGATCTGTAATTTTTGGGCATCTTTTTTCACGTGCCACAATTGGCAACAGTCTTGGGACAATTTGCTCAGGCAGATTGTTGTTGTGTTTGCCAAAGTTGTCCTTTGAACATATTACATGTTCATCATTTATATGAATCATACCTCCAGCATCACATAATGATGGATCTTCTTGACAAGCCTTATGGAAGTACGCTTATGCACTACTCGTATCTGGTTCTTAATGCCTTGTTTGGGTTCCTTGATCCTTGAATTCTGTTTAGATCCATATAGTATAACCATACTCTGATACCGAGTAGCAGGAAACTTTTTACCTTGAAATATATTGGAGTTGCAACCTAGCACAAATTGGAGACAATACTTTTTATATTTTGACAGTTGAATTGGTGCACCACTTATGTAAAACTCATAAATAGCCTCACAGTTATTTTATTTCACAAATTCAATTGACAATGATGTTAACTTTCAGAAATATTCTTAAAGTTATGCTGCATTTGTTCATTTTGTCTTTCCATTGCTTCCTTTTGTTAACTTCATTTTGTCTTTCCATTGCTTCCTTTTGTTAACTTGCACAAATATTCTTAAAATTATGCTCCATTTTTTCATTATGCCTTTGCATTGTTTCCATTTCCAATTTCTTTGTTATTTATAAATATGGCTTCTTGCTAGAAATTTGATATTTGTTTAGCAACATAATGCAATAGCCTTTTTTTTTAATATACATACATTTTGTTCAAAACAATAATGTTCAGTTTTTGCTAACTTCATCAATATTTTTTGCAAAGCTGTACAAGACAATTGCAAAAGGCAACTCTGGTAAGCAATTGCAAATGATGGAAGAAATAATAGATGTTGACAATTACAAATTCAGATTGCAATGAATTTTACCTGAGAACATTGATATTGTATTAAAAAGAAATGGTCTTTTTAGACTAAATGCATTTTCATATACTGTAGGAGATTGTCTATTTGACTCATTCGAAATGCTTCTACATTTTCGTTATACTTCAAATGAATTGCGAAATGGGTTAATAGACCACTTTCTTTTTTGCTTAAAGAACAATGACGTTGAAGCAATACAATCATATCAGTATGAACTAGCACCTGACTTCCTATACGAGTTACATGGTGTTAATGATATTGGTACATATCTTCATAAAATGCGTTATTCTGCATCTACAAATATAAAGGAGTCTGACCGAGGTTTATGGGGTGATACCTTTTGCATACGTTGGTTAGCTAAATGGCTAGATATATCAATTGCAGTTTGGTCATTGACAAGAAAAACAAGATATTTGCTCTTTAATCAACATGAAAATGCAATTCCATATTGCATTCTCTTTCATGATGCAAATCCTGTTAGTGGTCATTATGAACCATTGGTTTACCAAAAGTTTCCAATTTGCATTTGCAACCAGTCTAATATCTACCTGTCACCTATTTGCAAAGATATTGAAAGCCATTGGATGCACATTGCAAATAATATGCTTTTAAATGGACTAACAATTGCAAAGCAAGTGACATCTAATTGTGGTGACAGTCTCTTTAATGCAATTTGCTATTTAGTAGCAACAGAATTCAATGCAGAGTGTTTGCGACTTTACATTGTGCAATCTTTTTGCAATGCACTTATGCATAAGAATCAAGAGGCATTGCATTGTTTAGAGCAATACCTAGTAGTTGATGCGATACACTATACAATGAATAGCAACTGGCAACAATATCTGATAAATATGGCAATGCCATATGAAAAAGGACAAGTGGAAGGCGGACCATTTTGTCTACAATGGATATTTGTGATATTCAAAGTCAATATCCAAATATGGTCCTCTATTGCTAATAACTTTGTCAATTACAGTTCCGCTTATTCGAGATGCAATGATATTGTTAACATCTTGTCATTCATGACAAATACATCACATATTCACTACCACGCAATGATACAAGAATATGTTCACAATTCTCAACAACTGCACATGGAAGCAAATGACGTTTGTAATCAATTGCGTCATAAGCATATAGTAGAAAAAGAGCAATGTATATCTCAAGTACATTTTAGCAATAATATTGCATTTGAGATAGCATGTCATTTAGATCAAATGCAACCAACTAAGGATTGTAGGCTGAATTAACACAAGCTAAAGCAATTCATACGTACAAAACGCAAATGCAATGACAAATGCAAAAAACCATTTTCTAATAAGAAGTCAAGAATTACAAGCAAGAAAAATGCAATACAAATTTATATGGAAAAAGTCGAAGACACGCCTAGGAATACATGTGCAGTTTGCAACAAATTGCATTTTGCAAAAAATATTAGATTCTTCACTATAGATTTGCAAGAAAAGCATATGAATTTGGCGTTGAACAATAGGACCTTTAGCAATGAAAACATATGTGTTTCTTGCAAGAAAGCGCTCGAGAATGGAAAGCTACCATAATTTGCAACACCTGAACAAATAAGACGTAACATTTCATTGCCAACTGTAAATATACTTTCAGACCTAGAAGAAAGATTTGTGTCATTGAGAATTGCATTTGCACAAATCAGACAATGGGGACATAGACGATCACAAATTGGCTTAACAGGATCAATTATCAATGTACCAGTTCATATGGACATTGTGCAAAAAGCATTGCCACAATATCTAAATGATACAATGACAATTGCAGTTGCATTGAAAAGACGATTGCAATACAAAAATGCATACCAAACAGGTAAAGTACGTCCAATTATTGTCATGAAAGCATTGAATGAACTATGTTCTAGAAGTCTTTATAAAGCTAGCAACATTTGTATAAATGAGAATTGGGCCCATGTTTTACAAGAGAATAATGAATACATTGTACAAAATTCAAACAGTGACAATGAAAGTGATACAGATAGTGATGCAAATAATGAAACACCTACTCAAACATTGGTGCATGGATTAATAGAATCACAACACATCTACGATTTGCAAGACAAGATTATTGAATTGGCACCTGCTGAAGGACAACGACCATTAGGCATTTTCAAGGACAAATATGCAGAAGAAATGAACTTTCCAACATTATTTTATGGCAATGCACGTGATCATGACATCACAAATAGGTTTAGTTACCAAAAAATTGTACAATGGGAATTGTTACAAGCAAGTTGTGACTTCCAATATCATACAACAAATTTGTTTTTCAAGACAATGCGAATAATAATTGATAAAGTGCTTTCTTGCATATGGGTACGAATAAGAAAAGGACAACTAAAAGGCAGGAAAATATTAGCAAAAGATGTCAAGTATCGAGCAAATTTGGAAAAGTTATTGAAGTCTGACATTGGATACATAGATTTCAAAAACATTCGCATATCTTTTGACCATTTGGAACAAATTAGGAAAAACATATTTGCAATGATACGACAACTGGGGCCTCCAACTTTCTTTGTGACATTCACAAGTGCAGAACATCGATGGAAACCATTAGTAGATACACTCGTCACATTGTTTAGAAATAAAGCAAATAAAAATGCTATTGATATATTAGAAGATGATGACATTGACTACCTTATAAGAAAATATCCAGTCACATGTAGCCAATACTACAGACATAGAATTAATGCTATAAAGCGATTGATATCTCAAGATACTACATTCTTTGGAAAAATATCTGATCACTATTTCGTAACAGAATTCCAAAATAGAGGAACTGAACATGAACATGGACTGTTATGGATAGAGAATGCTCCAATATATGGAAAAGAAAGCAATTCAGAAATTGAGAAGTTTCTTGACAATTACATCACTTGTAATACAGATCATTTGGAGCCAGATGTTGCTAAATTGCATAAACATCACCATAAAAAAAGTTGTAAGAAGCGAAAAAATTCAAATTGCAGATACAACTTCCCCATGCCACCAATGAAATCAACAATGATCATTGAACCAACCAATGTAGAAAATAAAAAAATCGTAGAGAAATCAATATCGTTTTTTGCATTCTTGGAGCAAACAAGCTACAATGATTCAATAACACATGACAATTTCCTCCTAGAAATAGGGCTATTAGAAAATGAGTACATAGAACTATTACAGCATACAATAAAGCAACCAACAATTTTCCTGAAACGAAAACCTTCTCACATTTGGAATAACAGTTTTGCAAAGGCTATGCCTACTTTATGGAATGCAAATACAGATGCACAATTTGTGCTAAATGCATATGTTGCAGCGTCATATTGTAGTTCATATATGACCAAAATTGACAAGTCTATGACAAATGAATTTAGAAGAATACACAAAGAGCATCAGAAAGATGAAATTGATGCTATGCAAATGATTCGTAAACTTGGAAATACATTACTCAATCTACAGCAAATGTCAGCTCAACAAGCAGTGCATATAGCACTTTCATTGCCATTGAGTTGTAGTTCAAGGGAATGTATATTTGTAAACATGTCTCCAGTTGATGAACGCACATTTATGCTTAAACCGCCTATTCTTCTGAAACAAGAACCTGATGATTCAGAAGATGTTATGTGCCATTCCATTGTTGACTACTACATTGGACGACCAAGTTCCATTAGCAAAATCTGCCTTGCAGAATTTGTATCAAATTACAAGAAAGATGGCAGACCCATATCTAAAAGGAAAAAACCAAATGTTATACGATTTGTCAAATATAACAAACATAATGATATTGAAAACTTTTGTCGAGAGAAATTATTGTTATATATGCCATTTGAAAATTGTGAAGATACATTGAAACAAGAATTGCCTACATGGCTCTCTGCATATACATTACATGAAAAAACAATTCAAGTCAATGAAGCCAAATTTACATATAACATCAATCCAACATGGGGTGATTTAGAGACTGCAACAAATGAGCAAATTAGTTCTTTGAATGCTAACCAAATGAATATGAAAAACCAAGAGAACAATTCCCATTATGAGGAATATGATTTGCAATCGGACTTGCAATTTCCAAAACAATTTGAAATGAAGAAAAAAATCAATCTTGGATTTCAAATTATTGCCCATCCATTTTTAATGGAGAAAAATGAATATTACAAACTTAGAAGAATCTTGCACAAAGAGCAACAAGCAATTGTAAAAGACATTGCAATTAAAAAAAAAAAAAACCCAAGGAACCAATTTACCTTTTTATTACAGGTGGAGCAGGTGTAGGTAAAATGCTCACAGCAAAAGCGATTTTCCAAATGCTGATACGAATTTATGATTCACAAAACACAACTGATCCTATGAAACCAAAAGGTCTAATATTAGCATACACAGGAAAAGCTGCATATAATGCAGGTGGAACAACAATCCATTCTGCATTGCTAATGCCTTTTAACAAGTCTCAACTGTTCTCATTGAGCAAAGAAGTATTGGACAACTTATCAAAGCTATATCAAGAATTGCAAGTAGCTTTCATAGATGAGATCTTGATGATTGGAAGTCGGTTCTTATATTCTATTGACAATAGACTCAGAAACATAAAACATGTCCAAACGAAATACTTTGGGAACATTGACATCATATTTTGTGGTGATTTCTATCAAGCACAACCTATTCAAGACTCTCTTATTTTTGAAAAACCAACAATCAACAATCAAACAATAACACATGATTTCTGGAAGGATAATGTCAAGTGCTTCCAATTGCATATGACGATGCGACAAACAAATAAGAGATTCATATCAGTGTTAAATAGAATGCGAACAAATTGTCAAACATCTGACGATATAACATACATGAATACAAGTTGCATGTGCCCTGTACCAAATGATCCAACATTTCCCTATTTATTTTACAAAAACAAAGATGTTGCAATGCATAACACGAAAATGTTGATGCTGATGTCTGGCAAAGAAATTTTAATTAATGCAATTGACGAAAATGAGGAGAATAACGACAATTTCCCAACTCATCAACATACGGCTATTTTGCCTCCGCACCTTTTGATAAAGTTGAACATGTTAGTTGAAATGTATGCTTGCAATTATGATGCACCAGATGGGCTAGTGAATGGTGCAGATGGAATAGTTAAAGCATATACCCATACAGATAAGGTCGATGTTCTATGGATTAAGTTCCATGACCCTAATATTGGTCATCGACAATCTAGAAAACTAGCTCATTTGTATACTTCAGAGATAGCACATGATTGGACACCAATATTGCAAATATCAAAAACAATTCCTATGACATCAAAGATGGCCCCATTGAAAATACGAAAACAATTTCCAATTCAACTTGCATGTGCACGCACAATACATAGATCACAAGGCTTAACCTTGGATAGGCTTGCATTCGACCCTACTGGAGTACAAGTGCATGGCCTAGTATACACAGCACTATCACGTGTCAGAAACATAGAATCATTGTATTTGCTTAATCCTCTTAAACATAATAATTTCAAGGTCAAGCAAAAAGTAAATTGTGAAATGCAACGTTTGCAAACCACTTCAAAATGGCAATTAGAATATGACTCTTCATCAATACAATCATTGCGATCCATCTTTATTCTTTCATTGAACACTCGCAATCTTCATGCGCATCTTACTGACATATGCAATGACCATGACACAATGCAATCTGATATCTTGTGCTTACAAGAAACACATAAGTTGCTGTGTATGGAAAATGAATACTTCAAAAATTTCAATTGCATCTCAAGTTGCATTAAGCATGGAGTAATGATATTGATAAAGAAAAATATCATTATCCTTGAACATACCCATTTTGAAGACTGCTTTGTAGAAGCATTGCTCGCAAAAATAAAAGTTCACACATTACAAATTGCAATACTCAATATATATGCATCGCCACATGCAAACCTAAACAATATCCTCAATGTCATTGCAAAAGCTTTATACCACTTAGATCTAAACAATATCATAGTTATATTAGGGGACTTCAATATTGATATGGTACATTGCAATCAAAAAACAAAGCAGCTAGAAACCTACATGCAAAACTACAATCTTCATTTCCTAGTTGACAAAACTAATAGCATGCACAAATCATTGATTGACCATGTTTGGGCAAATCTAGCTAATATAAAATATAGAATTTTCGTATTGGATACATATTGGTCTGACCATGATACAATATCTCTTGTCCTTCAGCTATGATATACACATGAAACAGTTTACAAAATTCCAAATTTTAACATTTTTGCAATACCTCATTGGTTTTACCATATCTATTTTACTAAAGCATACTACAATATCCTTTTTGTACTAAACGAAGTGATAACAGCATACATACTATGCATTCTATTATGCATTTACATATATGGCGTTCTGCATTGATCAATGCAAGTTATGCCAAAGACAGCCTTTTCAATTAACCAACACAAGTATCCTATCATAAATTTGCAAATATAACCTCATCTATTTATGGATGCAGATTCTGCTAGTAAAACCCTTTTCAATTGAACAGAACGACCAAGAAAAAAGAACAACAACATGCAACATAAACAAACAGAGTATATTATTTTTGCTTTTCCTTTCCTATGGATCTTCTGTTCTTGTTCAAGTTTTACTTTTATATGTTCTTTTGACTTGCACTAAATATGTCTTACTATTCTATAACATAGCATAAATCTTGAAAAAGGAAATGAAACAATTGAAGAAATAGAATGCGTAAGCCAATTAGAAAGCGCAACCCAACCACTTGTTTTGCAAAGGTATGTCTATGAGAACTACACAAATATGCTAATTTGTATTTAGAATATTAATCTTTACTATATATGCATTCTATTTTTATTTTTACATATGTATGGTTCTATGGTTTTAATGTTCTTGTTCACTTTTTACTTCTAATTTGCACTAAATATATGTTACTATTCTATAACATAGCCTAAATCTTCAAAGATGAAAAGAAACAATTGAAGAAATAGAATGCATAACCCAATTAGAAAGGGCAAGCCAACCACTTGTTTTGCAAAGGTATGTCTATGACAACTATACAAATATGCTAATTTGTATTTAGAATAATAATGTTCACTAAGGTATGTCTATGACAACTATACAAATATGCCAATTTGTATTTAGAATATTAATGTTTACTATATATGCATTCTATCTTTACATATGTATGGTTCTATGGTTTTAATATTCCTTGTTAACTGTTTACTTCTATATGCTCTTTCAAATTGAACTAAATATATGTTGCTATTCTATAACATAGCATAAATCCTGAAAAAGGAAAACAAACAACTGAAGAAATAGAGCGCATAACTCAATTAGAAAAGGCAAACCAACCACTTGCTTTGAAAAGGTATGTATGACAACTATACAAATATGCTATTTTCTATTTAAAATATTAATGTTTACTATATATATCTTCTCTTTTTACATATCTATATTTAAATGTATATATATCAGATTAATGTTTACTATATATATCTTCTCTTTTTACATATCTATATTTAAATGTATATAAATTAGAAAATCTTGGACGAGTGAAGAAAGCACTAGTAGTAAGTCCCCCCAAACAATGCAGCAAGAAGACATGTACAGGTTACATATCACAATTTCTTTATTGATTGCTTATCACAAAATACATGTGATAATATCCACATCATATTGAACCATGCGTTTGCCTGTGTTAGTCCAACTGAAACAATCGCAACCAAACTTCATTCAACAAATGTACAAAATGATACATCAAAAAGGTATGCATATGAAACACAACACTCTAATCTATTTCTACTTGTTCAGTCTTTAGGAGAAACATACTATTCTACAAATGTTTATAGCAATTTCTAACTAAGCAATTTTAATAGGCAAAAACAGATACTGCCAATTAAAGTATCAATTGAAGATCTCAATAGTCATAAAATTGGGCAGCTATTTGTTGGAGACATAATGGTTGTCTATACTGCATTCCTTGATAAAGCAAACAAATCACGTCAAGTATTACGAGCTGATTTGACAGATGCTCAAGGAATGATGACTATAGCGTTGAGTGTACCTGCACATTTGGTGGAGCGACATGAACACAAAATTTTCCAAGGCAACAGCATCTCAATTACAAATTTCAGGATATTGCCTAAAACTGTTTATGATCGCGGTGACTGTGACAAAATAATATTGCTTAATGAATCAAGTATCATAGAAACTATACCTGAAGTTTGCAAAGAATATTGCTTCATTCCCAATACAACCATTAGGCAATTTGCAAACAAAAAAGAAATGTACCCAATTGGCACAATCGTTGTCGCCGTTACACTTGCCAAACGAGTTGGATTGCATTACATACTTCATATCAAAGATGGAGATTCTGAAAACGACAATGCAACTGTATGTATTCAGATGTTGCTTATTCCTAATTTTCAGTAGATAACGTGCATCACTTCAATACATAGTTGTTGTAATTTGTCTATAGTTTTTGTAATTTATCTAGTGCAATTGCAATTTTTCAATGCATACGAACAATGTATTTGCATATTACTTTTTGTATTTTTCAATACATAACAATTTCTGTTTTACAGTTGCAACTCTTTGACACATATGAACAATTTTTCCTTTCAATGGAAAAACAATTGCAAAAAGGACACTTTCCGCTCATCCTTTTCAAAAATTTAACAAAAAAGGTAAACACAAAAGAAACAATGTTCAGAGCATCGAAGTCAACGTTCATGACTGAACTTAACACAGATGCACTCAACAATCTCAGAAAACTAACTACATCTACCTATGCTGTAAGTATAGCAATAATAATGTTTTTTCTGCCTTTGCATTTGCCATGTAATAATGTAAATTAACACTTGAATGTTTTATAAACAGGTCGAAGGTATTCTGATTGCAACAAATCCATATTCAACTCCTTTCGAACCTGTTTGTGCAATTTGTAACTCCCCAGTGAATTCATCCATAGCAATAGCCAATGCAACAATTTTTTGTTCACAATGCAATGATAATTGCCCTTTCCTCTACAAGAATTGTATAAATGTTGTAATAGAATCCATTACAAATAACTTTGTCCAGTGCATTATCAGGGAGCCCTTATTACATGACTTTCTTCCTGATTTAAAATCAATGTCATATGAAACATATTTGCAACAGAAAGCTACCACTGTTTACATCTTACGTGACTTCAAAATTCAGAGCAAGTTCACACTCAATGAAGATAGTGAGCTATTACATGTCAACTAACAAATGGAAGGTACATCAACATATGCCTTAACATGTTTTCTCTCAAATATGTCCTCTCTTCAATTTACAATGTTATCATTTTGTTCTAACTAACCATTTGTTATACAGATTACAAAATCCAGGAACATGGCAGCCTTCACATCCACAACAAATGCAAAAGTAATATGAATATGTTTCTTCATATTATGCTCTTACTATAATACAAGTATTTGACTTGCAATTTTGACTGATTTACAAAGAATATGTAACGCAACGGTTGATGAAAAAAGGCTAGAAAGTCTTTATGCATCTGTGTTTGTATTGTTTCTGTTTCTGTTCTCTATCTCGAATGGAACGCATTCTGCATCATGCTTCAAGCTTGACAACCAGAGATTGTCTTGCCACCTTTTGTATTTATATTTTTGCCGCATCTTAAAATGTACCATGTTTGGTTTAAATTATATCATTGAATACAGCAAATGCAACATCAGATCAGCAATAATTTTGTATCTACAGCTGCTGAATGCAAACAACAAAGATTCCATAGATTGATTAAACATGGCACTTATTATCTACTCAAGTTAAATGACAAATTGTATATTGAATCGGCTAGTCATTTCTGTTTCTTCCTATGTTATGGCTGAATGCTATGTTAGTTTTTGTTTCTTGCATAGTGTAGGTAACGATTCAGGAAAGAGGGCTAGAAAGTCTTTATACATGTCTGTTTGTACTGTTTCTGTTTCTGTCCTGTATTTGAGATCAAACGCATTCTGCAACATGCTTGAAGCTAGACTTTATAAATAGCACCAAACTATATGGACTTTAAAATGAATATATGTTGTTTGAAAATGGAATTATGGCATAATGCATTTGGTATTATTAGTCCTTCCCTGGGACTATATGCAATTGATCAATTGCTGACCGTTGGTTGACCGACATGATTTTTCATTATAATAGCATTATAACCTAAGTCAAACGAAAGTTTTGGGCTCGAAAGGTTTTGTTTTATTTTACCTATGTTTCTGTTTACTGTTACCTGTACAATTTGCTTAAATTTTTTCCATGTTCCTAAACACATCTGATTCAAAGTCAAACATAGAGTTATATTTTCGAAACGAATGCTACAGGGTAACTGCTTTGCATAAAATCTGGTAACACTACCAGGAAAGAATTTATCCCATAGACCATCTGAATATGCCATATATCTGGAGACTGCTGACATGATTTGCAGTTTACAATCTGAAGAATGGTCACATGGTTTCCAATCTACAAAGCACGAAGGACACAATGGCTGATATACATTTCTGGTAGCTTCCACTCATTCCATTGGTATTCTTGCTCGGACTCAATGCTGAATTTCAAACCAGTAAGTTTATCTCAACCCATTTCATTTTTTATATCATTTGAAGTCCACTTCACACACAGAGTAAATTTATCTCAACCCATTTCATTTTTTATATGATTTGAAGTCCACTTCACACAGAGTGTCGTGTATCAAGAAACTACCTTTGGAGTTCTTCGGCAAGGGGACTTAAAGGTTTTTATGAAACCCATGCCTAGAATTTCTAGTCGGCTGTTTGCATTTTCTTGCACCATTTTGCCCCTTTGTTGTATACTAAGACAATGGCAATCTCATAATTGCCTACATCCTCAGCACTGTGGAATATTTTGAGGCAATGTTTGTATTAGATCTCGTTGAAAAGCAGGCACTCCAAGCCTTATTTCAGAAGTTTATGACTTTGTAGCCTCATGGTTTTGATCTCTCCTTCTGCATTGTCATGTTTAGCTAGTTAGCGTGAATGTGAAGTTTGATGACACATACAGTTCTGTAACCAATAATAGGATTGCATGTGATAAAGTACCTTTGAACAGCTTGATCTTATTTTGAAATTTTGTTGTCTAATTAGCAGCGCTGCTGCAGTGACTTATGAAATGATGCACACAACAGCTGCCAATATTAGAATATTACCAAGAGAAGACCTTCCTCGGTGTGCTTTCGAAACTGATCAGTTGGTTCAGGTATATACAATACTCAGTTTCTAATAAATTGTTTTTGCAAATTAAAAGAGATCTCGTCAAGATTGGAAAGCTGGAACAAGCCATGTTAGAGATCTGTTTTACTCTTATACAACTTTAGTCAATCAAATACTCTTTTTAATGTTAAACAAGCTTTTGACACATTGTACATGATATAAGGATTGCACAAGAAGCTTTAGTTCACATAACTCCTTAAGATGTTTTGTCTCAAATATGTCCTCTCTTCAATTTACAATGTTATCATTTTATTCTAACTAACTATTTGTTATACAGATTACAAAATGCAGGAACATGCTGGCCTTCACGTCCAGAACAAATGCAAAAGTAATATGAATATGTTTCTTCATATTACGCTCTTACTGTAATACAAGTATTTGACTTGCAATTTTGACTGATTTACAAAGAACATGTAACGCAACAGTTGACGAAAAAAGGCTACAAAGTCTTTATGCATCTTTGTTTGTACTGTTTCTGTTTCTGTTCTGTATCTCAAATGGAACGCATTTTGCATCATGCTTCAACCTTGACAACCAGAGATTGTCTTGCCACCTTTTTTATTTATATTTTTGCTCCATCTTAAAAACTACCATGTTTGGTTTAAATTATATCATTGAATACAGCAAATGCAACATCAGATGAGCAATAATTTTGTATCTACAGCTGCTCAATGCAAACACCAAAGATTCCATAGATTGATTAAACATGTACTTATTATCCACTCAAGTTAAATGACAAATTGTATATTGAATCGCTTACTCATTTCTGTTTCTTCCTATGTTATGGCTGAATGCTATGTTAGTTTTTGTTTCTTGCATAGTGTAGGTAACGATTCAGGAAAGAGAGCTAGAAAGTATTTATACATGTCTATTTGTACTGTTTCTGTTTCTGTCTTGTATTTGAGATCGAACGCATTCTGCAACATGCTTGAAGCTAGACTTTATAAATAGCACCAAACTATATGGACTTTAAAATGAATATATGTTGTTTGAAAATGGAATTATGGCATAATGCATTTGGTATTATTATTACCTCCCTGTGACTATATGGGATCGATCAATTGTTGGCCGTTGCTTGACGGACATGATTTTTCATTATAATAGCATTATAACCTAAGTCGAACAAAAGTTTTGCAATGGAAAGGTTTTGTTTTATTTCACGTAAGTTTCTGTTTACTGTTACCTCTACAATTTGCTTAAATTTTTTGCATGTTTCTAAATACATCTGATTCAAAGTCAAACGTAGAGTTATATTTTCGAAACGAATGCTACAGGGTAACTGCTTTGCATAAAATCTGCTAACACTACCAGGAAAGAATTTATCCCAGAGACCATCTGAATATGCCATATATCTTAAGAGTGCTGACATGGTTTGCAATTTACAATCTGAAGAATGGTCACATGGTTTCCAATCTACAAAGGACGAAGGACACAATGGCCGATATACATTTCTGGTAGCTTCCACTCATTCCATTGGTATTCTTGCTCGCACTCAATGTTGGATTTCAAAGCAGTAAGTTTACCTCAACCCATTTAATTTTTTATATGATTTGAAGTGCACTTCACACACAGTGTCGTGTATGGAGAACCTACCTTTGGAGTACTTCGGCAAGGGGACTTAAAGGTTTTTATGAAACCTGTGCCTAAAATTTCTAGTCGGTTGTTTGCATTTTCTTGCACCATTTTGCCCCTTTGTTGTATACTAAGACAATGCCAATCTCATAATTGCCTACATCCTCAGCACTGTGCAATATTTTCAGCCAATGTTTCTATTAGATCTCATTGAAAAGCACGCGCTGCAAGCCTTGTTCCAGAAGTTTATGACTTTGTAGCCTCACAGTTTTGATCTCTCCTTCTGCATTGTCATGTTTAGCTAGTCAGTGTGAATCTGAAGTTTGATGGCAGATACAGTTCTGTAACTAGTAATAGGATTGCATATGATAAAGTACCTTTCAGCAGCTTGATCTTATTTTGAAATTGTGTTGTCTAATTCGCAGGGGTGCTGCAGTGACTTCTGATATGAGGCACACAATAGCTGCCAATATTAGAATATTACAAAGAGAAGACCTTCCTCGGTGTGCTTTCGAAACTGATCAGTTGGTTCAGGTATATACAACACTCACTTTCTAATAAATTGTTTTTGCAAATCAAAAGAGATCTCGTCAACATTGCAAAGCTGCAACAAGCCATGTTAGGCATGTGTTTTAGTCTTATACAGCTTTAGTCAATCAAATACTCTTTTTAATCTTAAAGAAGCTTTTGGCACATTGTACGTGATATAAGGGTTACATAACAAGCTTTAGTTCACATAACTTCAACACTGCCCGAAAATTTAAACCATGAAAAGTCCAATTATTCCTTTCTCCAAACTATACAGTTAACCGAGCACGCAGGAACTGCATTGTGTTTTCACCGCAGACAATACAACAAATACAAAGGAAAAATCGCAGAGACTGCACAGCTAAACAACCAAGTAACAATAATAACCCAAAGGGCGCGAACAGGGTAAAACCCAAGCCGAGTAACTTTCCAGGATCTCGAGGAGGGACAGTTGTCCGCCGATAAGACCACCACAGTACATGTCGTAACCCAAGTTGATTGTAAATCAATCTGAATTTATTACCAAATCAATTGTATACTGTTTGATTCATAGGAGCGTTACACATCCGCTTGGGAGTCGCAGAACGACGTGCCCTTCACCTCGAACAATGCAAAGCCCACAATAAGACCCCAAAACCTTTCCACCCCCAAAAGGACTCCCATCTGTACCGCAGTAACATCAAACACTGAGCCAAAGCCTGCCATTCACCTCGAACAATGCGAAACCCGCAATAAGACCCCAAAACCTTTCCACCCCAAAACTTTGGTTCGACTTAGGTTATAATCGCTTGGTTCAATGTATCATGTTTCAATTTTAGAATTTTAGCAAATGACAGTTTCTGTCATTTTTAGAATTTTGTAGTGGATCAATTTTTGACAGGACCTGTTCTGTATATTTAAAACTGTTGCCACATACTAGTTCCTGTATACCTTATGACTTTTCTATTTTGAATATTCTTTTGCCCCAATGAAATAACATGGCAGCAGTATCAGATTAGCGATAAATTTGGCTTCAATGCTAGAGCAAATAACAATGTGTTAAATGGCTAGTGATTGAAGCTCGATTGTTGATACCTGCACGTATCCTCTGGATGTTGTTAGACGACAAATGCAGGTTGAACATTTTATTTCCTTGGTAACTGGAGTCTTGGTTTACTGTATTCATAATTTTAAGTCAAAGATACAAGCTATTTAAGTCTATGATACTGAAAATTGACCATTATGGTTTGAGTGGCACTACAGGTACATACATTATCAGCTAACCAAAATAGTGCATCTTCTCTTCAACAAATGGAACCCAAGTTCAAAGGAACATTGGATGGTCTTGTTACCATTGTTCAAAGACAAGGCTGGAAGCAGATGTTTTCTGGGCTAAGTATTAATTACGTAAAGGTAAACTTTATAATCTCGTTGCATAAAAGTAATTTATTGCTGCATGTATTTTAAATTTCAGCATCAGCCACACAATTATTGAGTTGCTTAACTCCTGTTTGATTCTCTAGCCAACATTTCGTGATTCTCTGTTGTCAATGTGGCCTATTAATGTTATGCATATGCTATGGCATATAGTATAACCAGATAAGTTTTTGAAATAGAAGGATGCCCGAGCTGGCGTTTGAGCTTTTCATTGTTTATGGTGATGCCAATGGTTACATGACATTTTGGGTTTTTATTTTCTACAGAAGGGAATTAAATGGTTTAGCAAAACTGACATTTGATTAGTAATAATTGCCATTCTGGTCTCGGCAGGTTGTACCTTCAGTGGCAATTGGCTTTACTAGATACGATGCAATGAAATCCTTGCTTGGAGTTCCATCTCGAGAAAGAGGGAGTTCCATCTCAAGAAAGAGCACATAGTGGAAAATATAGTTGAGAGAGACAATGCCGGGTATGATTGCATTTTGTTGCCTCGAAAGGTTTATGCATATGTGATGGCTTATCTGATATACCTTGCTATGAAGACCCTTTATTTACTGATCATGTTTTCTTTGTATGGACAGATTTCTCATGCCAAAGTTAATCTTCTTGAAGTTAGACCAGGAACATCTGAAGCACTGGTTCAAATTTCAGGCACTCCACAGCAAACAAGTGCACCCATTTTGTATGCAATTCTTGATTTCCCTCCGACATTTTCCAACATTTGCCAACAATTCCTCTACTGTCCCTCTGTTGCTACATTTTGATTTTGATTTCTTAGAATAAAAGCAGATTCCTTGCTGCAATTAAATTTCTATTTAAGATAATTAAGCATAAATCTGTCTGCAAACACCAACCCCTGTAGTACTAACTATATGCTTTGTTTCAAAATTCAGTCAAATCGCGATATAAATAGTATTGGCAATTTCTCTGAGTTTGAGGAGCCAATTCTTCGTCAAGGGAGTTCTGCCAGATTTGGAAGGTACACAAGATTTGCAAAACTTTGTCGATTGCTGCTATCATGGGGGTTTTGCTGATCACCATTTCTGTACTAATGTCCCTGGCATTGTATATCACCTTTGGCAGTGTCAGAGCAGCTGGTGAGCTTATCACAAAAACTGCAGTTGAAGTTGTAATATCTGAACGCACAGTTGCAGCCATTCTAGGACTTCAACTGAAATTTTTGAAACATGGAGACTTGGAATGAAGTGCTGTCATTGCTGACAAAATGACATTGTACTGACAGAATGACAAAATGTTACAGCACAAAATTTGACATTGTACTGACACAATACTTCTTTATCCAGCCTATAAAGTGCCATTTCTTTGACTTGACATAAATGTATTTTGCAACAAAAATGACAGAACGATTTTGATAAACATGAACTGCATTATATTTTGAATTTGGATTCTACTGCCACTGCTTATGCTCCAAAACCAATGTTCTCTGTGTAAAAAATATATATTTTTTATATATATTCAATATATTATTACACAATGTATTAGCTTATCAGTTTAAATTATAAATTATATTTTTTAATTCGAATACTATGATATTGCAAAAAGCAAGAGTATAGAACACCAAAAGCTAATGAATTTTTTCTTGGAGATCATGATCAATTTACATTTCAACTCGTAAAGTTTAAATGTTTTTTTAATTTTAATTTGTTTATTTTAATTTTTAATTTATAAAATAAACTTATCAAAATTATTTTATTATTGTACTTAGATGTTATATTTACTAACCCAAAACTATAAAAAAGGCCAAAAGTCATGTCCTTTTGCATCACAACAAATTATTAATTAAATGCAACAAATTACTAATTAGAAATTAGATGCAGGGTTTATTTTCTTTGCTAATTAGTAATTGCACAAATTTAAAGTTCACAATAAAGTTATGATAAACAATATTTTTAAATAAATATATCTTTTGTTCTTTTGACCATGGAATAATTCCTCAATCATTGATATGTAATCTTTCAATCATGGGTTCAAGACTCCATAACTATAATTTTTAAATGCTTAAGTTCTTCTTTGACCTTCGAGAATGATCTATGTAAATATTGAACACTCTCCACCACGAATTTAATTAACAAATTTATATTATTGCACAAATTTAAAGTTCACACTAAAGTTATGATAAACAATATTTTTAAATAAATATATCTTTTGTTCTTTTGACCATGGAATAATTCCTCAATCATTGATATGTAATCTTTCAATCATGGGTTCAAGACTCCATAACTATAATTTTTAAATGCTTAAGTTCTTCTTTGACCTTCGAGAATGATCTATGTAAATATTGAACACTCTCCACCACGAATTTAATTAACAAATTTATATTCATAATAATGTTTATTTGGTCATTATCAATTTATGAATATTTCCATAATATTCAAATGTAAAAAAGTAAGAAAATTCTATGTTTTGTGCACCATGGTTATTAAAATACATAACTTACTTTAACACCTTCCTATTATTTTAATATGTTTTGTGCACCATGGTTATTACAATACATAACTCACTTTAACACTTTCCAATTCTTCGTACATTATAATTCATTATTATGCATTTAAATATATTTTATACCTCGTGCTTATTAAAATACATAACTTAATTTAACACTCTCTAATTCTTCATACATTATAATGCATTATTATTACCTTTTATAGTTTTTTTCCCTCAAGTTTTCTATGATTCACTGTTAAATTTTATTATATTTTAATTATTAATCTAAGCGTTTTTTAAATCATGAAACATTGGAAAATTATATCTAAAACTAATCTTATTTTAAGAAATACAAACTCAACATTACAAGCATTTATCAGTTCAATGACATTTATGACAATTCTTACTTAACAAAGGCAAAGTTCATTATATTTCACTCTTCGCATAAAGTCAAAAAGTTCATACAACAACTCGCCATCCAATTCATTAAATCTTAATACAAGTAAGCATGCCTACAACACACTAGTAATGGAAACCAGCTCTCATGATAACGCAAATTAAATCTCATAATAATAACTGACCAAACTGTTCTGTTAACCGGCAGGGACTAGCGCCACAACAGTGGCTCCTTATTTTGAAATAAGCTATCCAAAATATTCAATAATTAAAAATTAAAAAAATATATATGATATAAATTTAATAATGTAAAAATATTCCACTCATAAAATTAAAGATTTCTAAACTATTCTTCTTCAATTTCCTATCTTTGTTCTTGTACTCACATTAAGCATTATGATTCAATTTCTTACCTTTGTTGTTTTACTCACATTTTAAACTATATGATTCAATTTCTTACCTTTGTTCTTGTACTCACATTATAACCTATGATTCAATTTCTTACCTTTGTTCTTGTACTCACATTATAAACTATGAGTCTCAGTTGAGCTCCATTCCTATCATAGAACTACAAATTCTCAATCTTAGAGTAACTTACCTATTTGCTACGGTCACCCGTTAGAGATATTGTAGGTGTAATTTGGTTAATTATTTTGCTTGAAAAATTATGGAAATTGGTGTGAGTTTTGAATAAAATTTTATAAAGATTTTTGTAGATTTTGTATTAATTTAGATTATAGTTGTCAAATTTTAAGATTTTTAGAGTGTAAAAGTTTTTTAAAGTACAAATCTATTTCTACAATCAAAAATATAGATTTTTAGAGTGTAAATTTTTTAAAATACTGAATCTATTTATACAATCAAAAACATTATTCAAACACTGCAAAATTCCTCTAACCACTTTTAAACCTTCCCAATTCCTCCCCAATTCCTCCCCGTGATAGACGACGCCGATAAAGTTGTAGTGTTTACCCCGCTGCAGTGTCTACCATGTTACCACGCTGCTACAATGTTACCACGCTGCAGAGTCTACGACTCTTCTACGAGGCTACGACGCTGCTACAAGCGTTGTACCACGCTGCTTCGAGGCTAACACAGTTCGGTGTCTACGAGGCTTCCAGGCTCCTTCGTGACGTCCACGCTGGGGCACGATATAATTGAACGTCGGACAGCCAGTTTGGCCCAAATGCCATCGCTGGACAAGCTATAATTAACATCCGACAGTCGGTCTTGAGGAAATTCTATCATGAGTTAGAGATATTGTATCTGTTAGAGAAATGAGTGGCGACGGAACATCACGGACTGTTCTGGATGTTATGGACGAACCACAGAATGATAATGGGGCACTTCTCGACATGAAAATTACTTTGTTTGCTCTTAGGCTTGCCATTCTGGAGAAGTTAGCCAGCTGCCTGGGCAAGCTGGCCTTCATCTGGGCTACCGTCGTCCTCCTAGGAGGCTTCGCATCAACTTTGCAAACGGTGGACTTCGGGTTTGTCACCATAATATTATTAACTGAAGGAGCTCGCATCTTCATCCGAAGCCAAGAGGTCGATTGGCAACATAAGAAAGTGCTAATACCCAAGCAAACTCTCGGAGACATGATAATTTGCAAAAGAACTCTCACGTTGCTCTTATGGCTGCAATCGTTGTCCGCTTCAACATGCGTCAGTTTGTCTCTCTATCGGTTAGTAACGCTGCACTACGGCGTAGATTCATGTAGCGATACCAATAATCCGCAATCGGCTCTCAAAATGTTCTACGGTCTGTCTTTCGCCCAAGCGTTTCTCTTTCTGATCGAAAAGGCCTACTGGCAGTGGAGGATCGTTGCATGTAACTTGCTTGAGGAGGTGAAGGACGATTATGGCTTCGGCCAATCTGAGATCGTCACACTCCAAGGATTTCTCTATGTCACATATTCACGGTGCCTTGATGGTAGCGTTTTCGACGGTTTGAAGATGAGATTTCTGTCACACAGCGTGGGTTTGCTGCAGTCCAGCAGTCAGGATGGACAGCTCAGGGGTGCTCGGGTAGTATCAGTGCTTGTAAAGAAAAATCGGTTTTCGGAAGAAACTTTGAGGGTAATCGGAACCATGAAAGATGTGGTGGAGAGGTTGATCGAAATGCTGAATTTCAAGGGCGATCAGGAACGGGAGATTCGAAATGCGGCTGCAGAGATAATCTCCGAATTGATAAATAAAAACCGGAATTGCATTCGGGTGACCGCCATCGCTGGTTCAATGGAATCTATAGCATCTTTACTCTTCTCTACGGAGGACCCAAGTAGGGCTGACTTTAAGCCTGTTTCTATGGGGCTGACCATACTAAAAAAGTTGGCAGAAGACCGCTCCAGCTGCGCTAAAATTGGAAGCAGCAAAGGGCTACTTCCTAAAATTATTGCACTGACAGACATAAATCACAACGAGACGACAAAGCTCGCTCTGGAGCTCGTGGAAAAGCTAGCACGTACTACCGGATCGGCGGGGAAGGACCTGAGGACACTGATCCGGGAGATAGTCTTCACCATAAGCAATCTCAGAGGCGTTCTTCAAAAAACAGAATTGAACTCTAGTCTACAAGTCCTGGCGATAGACACTCTGACAAGTCTTGCTCGCGAACGGGAGGGCCGTGAGAGCATCGGCGCTACAGGCGAAGTTCTGGATATTCTCTTCTCTCTCTTTTTCAGGGATATACATGATAATAACAATGAAACGGAGGAACTCGTCAAGAAGGCAGGAGAAGCTCTGGGTTTTCTTTCGCTCGATAATGAACACAACTGTAAAATAATGATGAGTATTAAGGTGGATGGTCACCCCAATTTAATCGCAGGTATGACCTCCGTGCTGTACGACACTGTGCGGGGTAGTCATCCACCAAGAATTCTTCGAAATCTGCTCGCACACGCAGAGGCAGGTGCCGTTGAACTGAATGAAATCAATGCACTCCTAGAGCAGGTAGAAGATTGTATTCAATTCTTTGCCTTTAGTTTGAAAATTAAAGTGTTCCATTGCAGTTCCATCTTAAAAGAAATTCATCTGATCATTTAACTTCTTTGTGATGTGTTTTCAGGTTCCTAATTTTGTGAGGGAGAGATATTCCTGCCTTCCCTATGAACAGGAAGATGCCAGAAGACTGGGGGAGCCTCTGGAAGCAGCGATAGGATTGGTTGCTCAGTTCTTCAACTTTATGACGAAATCAAATCTCCGTTTCGAGTTCCAAGAATCAAGTGGTGTCTCAACAACATGGTTGATTTCTAAAATAGTGGAGGCTTTCCAGAGTCACCCAGATCCGTTGAAGATAGTTCCGAATATCAGGCGATACAACATCGAGCTTTTGATCGCTCTTATGGAGAAGGACAAAGCTGCTTTAGAGAAGGGATCGGAGTTGGTGACAGCTTTGGAGGCGGCTTTGGAGGGAGTGATAAAGACAACGTCGGACTGGGAATGTTACAACGCCTTCTCGGGCAGTGTGGGGTTGAGTAGGCACGGCACGTCTATCCGCTCTCTCGCAGAGAAGGCAATGAAGTTGCTTGCTAGATAATGGAGTCTGGCCATTCCGGATCCAGTAATAAAAGGAGATAAATATGTAAAATCAAAATATTTGGTACCGTCCTATGTTGTGGTCATTAAGTCTGTGGTTCTGGGTTCAGCGTTAAATCGATTTCCATTACATCTGATCTTCGAAGTCTTGTTGTTGTTAGAATTCACCATATTCGTAGAAATATCACATTTAAGAAATTAGTGTATGATGTTTTTGTAGTTTAATTTGGAAATAATGTTTACATTATAAACCACCGATATTTGCTTTGTTGAATGGGTTGTGTTGTTAAGATATTTTTTCAATGAAAATTTCTCAGTTTAAAAATGGTTGGATCTCTTCAACTTTATATAAACCTATATATATTTGATGTAATTGTATGATTTAAAATATAATAAAAACAAATATTTGTACATTTTTGTTTATTTATTTATATATATTTGATGTAATTGTATGATTTAAAATATAATAAAAACAAATATTTTTACATTTTTGTTTATTTATTTATTTATAGATTGGTATTTTAATTATAGAAAGAGCTATGTGAATAAAATAATTTGGTTTATTAATGATATTATTTTTGTTTTCTTCACATTGGTATTTTAATTATAAAAAAAAAACTATTTCAATAAAATAAATTGGTTTATTAATGATATTATCTTTGCCACATGTATTTTTTGATATTAGATCTTCAAGAAAGACTGAACTATATTTTTATTTAGAAAAATAAAATTAATTATTTATAAAAATGATTTAATAAAATTTATTTTATATTTTATATTTCAAATCAAATTAATGGGAGTGAATAGTTTCAGATTAGTAAGCCTTGCGATTAAGTTATACTAGAACGAACAGTTTTTTAGAAACTAATGATCTATCTACGCTTAAGTGATTCTCGGGGGCGTTAAGCCTGCAACGGTAATTTCATCAATGAGTTAGCCTTTGATAGGTGAATGCCGGAACGCTGGGTGTTAAACAAACCCATACCAGTGCTTGTGCTAGCCATTCCTTGTATTCTGATCTATGCCTCTAAATCCTTGACTGTGTGTTTAAAACAAATCACTGCTTCTTCAGCAACACAAAAAAAACTTTTTGGAATACCTGAATCTTATGTTTACTGTCTTCTGTCTACCTGAGAAGTTTTGCTGCAGCAACAACCTTCTCCCTTCAGCTTCTTTAACTTCTTTAAAGAGCCTAAACCTGCTCTGATACCACTGTTGGGTATTTTTGATGGGGAAAATACCAAAAACCAAATATTCAAACACACAGAGGCAATGCTCTGTTTCTTTTGCTCCAAGATCTTTTGTGCACACAGAAGACTTAAAAAAAATTCACTGAGGAACAGAGGATTTCACCATAAAATATTTCTATTCATTAAAACAAAAAAACATTCACTGTGTCTCCATATGAGAATTTACACTGCTGGAAAAATTCCCATTAACATTTACTGCTGTAAAACCTCCATTCACATTTACTGGTGTAAAACAATTTTACATACTGCTGTAAAAGCAAAACTTACACAGGCTTACAAAATTTGCTCCACCATTTTCCTTATGCACTGCTGTGCAAAACCACACATGGTTTTTCGCTATGGCCAACACAAAAAAAAAAAATTACATCGCCAAAAAAAAAACTCACACCCCTGTTCTTGTTTTTCTACACACTGCTGTGTGTTTTCCCTTTTTTCAAAAATACAATGAGCAAAAACTCAAGCATATATGTTTTGCTCGCTATATAAAACATAATGCGTAAAAACTCTATATTACCGTGGCCCCTTTTTTTTTACATTACATATGGTCAACACTTAAATAAATATATGCCGTATATATAAAACTAAATGCATTACGTGCCCTATGTAAAAAACTTAACTATTCACCTAAGTTTATGACAAGCATTAATGAAAGGTATGGTCAACCATGCTTTTAATTTACTCCACGCAAAACATTGAATTGATGTGGGTTCGTATGCAGCTCCAGGTGATCAACGGCGCAGAACACGGGAGCAAATCCAACGGTGGAGAACAATATCGGAGGACCAACAAGTGTTGAACTTTATCCTCCGAGAAAATGACATTGCGTTACGTCAGGGCTGAACCACGTGTCAGCTCCACATTTTCTCGGGCCCTTGTGTACGAAAACCATTCTCTGCAGGTAGGCGGTCCGAGAAATCTTTAAACCGGTTTGTGGGTTTTGCTGGCGGTTTTGGGGAGCGTACGGCTGCGTTGAAATTATATTTCAACACTCCCCTTTAATTTCAACAGCTGGGCATTCGGTCATACCGAGACACTTTCTCAAAAATTCAAAGCTCTTCTGATCAAGTGGCTTTGTCAAGATGTCTGCTACCTGTTCTTGAGTCCTGCAATGTTCTAGGACAATTTCTCCATTGTTCACCAATTCTCTGATGTAGTGAAACCTGGTATCAATGTGTTTCGTTCTCTTATGAAACACTGAATTCTTTGACAATGCAATAGCTGAGCTATTGTCACAAAAGATCACTGTCGCTTTTGCCTGCTCTTGGCCTAAGCTTCTCAACATTCTTCTCATCCACACTGCTTGACATGCTGCTGCTGTAGCTGCCACATATTCAGCCTCTGCTGTAGACAATGCTACAATGGACTGCTTCTTAGAAGCCCATGAAATGGCTCCTGAACCCATATTAAAAACATAACCGGAAGTGCTCTTCCGATCATCTACACTTCCAGCCCAATCGCTGTCAGTGTATCCAACCAAATCTGAATGTTCTGAGGCATGATATAAAATTCCAAACATTTTGGTACCTTTGACATACCTCAAAATTCTCTTTGCTGCCTGCCAATGTGCCTCCTTCGGCCTCTCCATGAACCTGGAAATTAAACTAACAGCATACATTAAATCAGGCCTAGTTGCTGTTAAATACATAAGGCTGCCCACAATACTTTTATACAAGCTAGGATCAAAATCCTTGCTGCTGTCCTCTCTGCTGAGTTTTAATCCCATTACTGTGGGAGTGATGGCTGCCTTGCATTCTTGCATGTTAAATCTGTCCAAAACTTGATTTACATATCTTGCTTGAGATATAAAAATTCCTTTTTCATTTTGATCTACTTCTATGCCTAAGAAGTATCTCAAGAAACCCATGTCAGTCATTTCAAATTCATCCTTCATGACTGATTTAAAATTTTTAATGAGCTGATCATCATTACCTGTGAAAATCACATCATCAACATACAAAACAACAATTAAAATCTTACCATCCTTTTCCTTGATGTAGACTGTGGGTTCTCCTTCACATTTGTCAAATTCATTATCTAATAGATATGAATCTATCCGGCTGTACCATGCTCTTGGCGCTTGCTTCAGCCCATAAAGAGCTTTCTTCAATTTGCACACTTTGTGCTCTTCACCTTTCTTCTCATATCCGAGAGGCTGTTCCACATAGACCTCTTCCATTAACACTCCATTTAGGAATGCTGATTTCACATCCATTTGGTAGACTTTCCATTTGTTTTGTGCTGCTATGGACAGCACTGCTCTCACGGTTTCCATTCTTGCAACCGGGGCGAAAGTCTCCTCATAATCTCTCCCATACTGCTGCTTGTAGCCTTTGACAACCAGCCTTGCCTTGTGCCTTTCAATCTTGCCTTCAGCATTGCTCTTGGTCTTATAGACCCATTTTACACCAATGACTTCTTTGCCTTTTGGTAACTCAACCAAATCCCATGTTTTGTTTCTCTCTATGGCATTAATTTCCTCATCCATAGCTTCTATCCATTTCTTATCTTTAATAGCTTCTTCAAAATGAATAGGATCATCAACATGACAATACAAGGCAAATAAGGAATTCATTCCTTCTTCATAAATTTCACTTAGATTTCTAAACTTCTTACCTCGTTCACTTGGTGTGCAAGTGCTTGAAGATGCACTTGAATTTCCTCCTTGTGGTGTGCTTGGAGAAGCACTCTCATTGATCCTCAATGGTGTACCTTGCTGTCCTTGTGTTGGCGCTGTTGTTTGGGGATTCATTTCAGCCACCTCCTCTTCATCTTCATCATGAGACAAACAGTTCTTGACATTGACTGTTTTCTCTATGCTTCCATCCCAAGCTTCCTCTTCTATGAATTGAACATCCCTGCTGACAAAGAACTTCTTGGTAGATGGAATGTACAGCCTGTAGGCTTTGGATTCATCACTGTATCCAATGAAGATGCATTTCTCCCCTTTGCTGTCCAACTTCCTCCTTAGCTGATCTGGAATGTGTGCATAGGCCACACATCCAAAAACTCTCATGTGGGTGACTCCTTGCTTTCTCCCACTCCATGCCTCTTCTGGCACTTTGTTCATGACTGCTTTTGTAGGACACCTGTTCAATATATAAACTGCACAATGTACAGCTTCAGCCCAATACTCATTTGGCAAATGTTTTGCCTTCAACATGCTCCTCGCCATATCCATGATGGTCCTGTTCTTCCTTTCAGCAACTCCATTTTGCTGTGGGGTGTACCGAGTTGTAAATTGTTTATGAATTCCATTTTCTCTACAGAATCTTAGGAATTCCTTGGAGATATACTCACCTCCTCTATCAGTTCTCAAAACTTTAATGTGCAGCCCACTTTGGTTTTCAACAAATGCCTTGAAGTTTTGGAATTTCTCAAACACTTCACTTTTGTTTTTAAGGAAATATATCCAAGTCTTTCTTGTACAGTCATCAATGAATGTTAGGAAATATTGGCTGCCTACTAATGATGGAGCTTGCATTGGCCCACACAAATCTGAGTGGATAATCTCTAAGGGTGTCTTTGCCCTTATACTCTTCCCTGATGGAAAACTTTCTCTGTGTTGTTTTCCCAAAATGTAGCCTTCACATAGGCTGTCCGGTTTCTCTATCAATGGTAATCCTCTTACCATTCCTTTCCTACTCAACAAGTTTAGACCTCCAAAATTGAGATGACCAAATCTCAAGTGCCACAACCAATTTTCATCCTTTGGCACGCTTTGGAAGGCCTCTTGGGTAACTGCTGCCATTTCATTTTTGTTTTTCAAATCTGCCCTGATCCTCAAAGGGAACATCCTGTTCCTTGTCATCTTCACTTCAGCAATGCATCTTTTGCTGGGTGGTATATCCATGATGGTGCACACATCATTTTTAAAGAAAACATTGTAGCCCTTATGGACAAGCTGTCCAATACTCAAGAGATTACATCTCATTCCGGGGACATAGTATACATCTGCTATGGTTTTCCTTTCTCCTTGCTTTGAAAGTATTTTTATTTCTCCTTTTCCCATAACAGACACTTTACTATCAGTTCCTAGTGTGACTTCTGATTTCACATTTTTATCTAGGGCAGAAAAGAAGGCTATGTTTCCGGTCATATGGTTGCTGCAACCTGAGTCTAAAAACCATATGTCTTCACTATGTGTTTCAGCCATGTTACAAGCTAACAGGACATTATTTTGACTGCTGTTTTCTCTTGTAACATTTGCATTTTGTCTGTTGTTCATATCATGCTGTTTCTTTCTACAATCACTAGCATAATGTCCATACTTTTTACAATAATAGCATTGAACATTAGATTTATCATACCTTTGTCCTTGAGCATGATGTTGTCCTCCTTGTTAGCTGCTGCCTTGGCCTTGGTTCTGATTTGGATTGTTGCCTCTTCCTTGTGCATTTGATGAGTTGTTCCTTCCACCTCTATTCTGGCTTCTGCCTCTTCCTCTTTTGTTTCCTCTGCCTTGACCTCTGCCTCTTCCAAAGGACATCTGGGTCTTGAAGGCTTGCTCAAGAGATGAGTTTTCATTCCTACTCAACCTCTGCTCATGTGTTATCAGTGATGCATGTAGCTCATCAACTGAATAACTTGAGAGATCCTTTGTCTCTTCGATGGTGGTGACTATGGCATCAAACTTTGAGGGTAAGACCCTCAATATTTTCTCCACAATCCTTCTATCTTCAATGGTTTCTCCATGAGTTCTCATTTGTGTGATTACACCAATCACATGAGTGAAGAATGAGTCAATGTTATCTGACTCCTTCATGTTCAAGTTCTCAAAATCCTTTCTCAGCAATTGTAGCTTTGCTGTCTTCACTCTCTCCATGCCTTGATAAGCTGTCTTGAGGGTTTGCCATGCTTCATTTGCTGTCTTAGCTGCTGCTAACCTTGGAAACACACTCTGGTCTACTGCTAGATACAACAACATACGGGCTTTTGAGTCCTTCTTCCTATTGCTCTTCAGCTGATCTCTCTCTCCCTGAGTTAGTGCATTGAACTCAGTTTCATCTGCTGGTTCTTCAAAACCTTCCTCAACTATTTCCCATAAGTCTTGAGAGGCAAACAGGGCTGTCATGGTTATTGCCCAGTAGTCATAGTTCTTCCCATTAAACTGTGGGAGCTGGGTGTTAAACAAACCCATACCAGTGCTTGTGCTGGCCATTCCTTGTATTCTGATCTATGCCTCTAAATCCTTGACTGTGTGTTTAAAACAAATCACTGCTTCTTCAGCAACACAAAAAAAACTTTTTGGAATACCTGAATCTTTTGTTGACTGTCTTCTGTCTGCCTGAGAAGTTTTGCTGCAGCAACAACCTTCTCCCTTCAGCTTCTTTAACTTCTTTAAAGAGCCTAAACCTGCTCTGATACCACTGTTGGGTATTTTTGATGGGGAAAATACCAAAAACCAAATATTCAAACACACAGAGGCAATGCTCTGTTTCTTTTGCTCCAGGATCTTTTGTGCACACAGAAGACTTAAAAAAAATTCACTGAGGAACAGAGGATTTCACCATAAAATATTTCTATTCATTAAAACAAAAAAACATTCACTGTGTCTCCATATGAGAATTTACACTGCTGGAAAAATTCCCATTAACATTTACTGCTGTAAAACCTCCATTCACATTTACTGGTGTAAAACAATTTTACATACTGCTGTAAAAGCAAAACTTACACAGGCTTACAAAATTCGCTCCACCATTTTCCTTATGCACTGCTGTGCAAAACCACACATGGTTTTTCGCTATGGCCAACACAAAAAAAAAAAATTACATCGCCAAAAAAAAAAAAAACTCACACCCCTATTCTTGTTTTTCTACACACTGCTGTGTGTTTTCCCTTTTTTCAAAAATACAATGAGCAAAAACTCAAGCATATATGTTTTGCTCGCTATATAAAACATAATGCGTAAAAACTCTATATTACCGTGGCCCCTTTTTTTTTACATTACATATGGTCAACACTTAAATAAATATATGCCGTATATATAAAACTAAATGCATTACGTGCCCTATGTAAAAAACTTAACTATTCACCTAAGTTTATGACAAGCATTAATGAAAGGTATGGTCAACCATGCTTTTAATTTACTCCACGCAAAACATTGAATTGATGTGGGTTCGTATGCAGCTCCAGGTGATCAACGGCGGAGAACACGGGAGCAAATCCAACGGTGGAGAACAATATCGGAGGACCAACAAGTGTTGAACTTTATCCTCCGAGAAAATGACGTTGCGTTACGTCAGGGCTGAACCATGTGTCAGCTCCACATTTTCTCGGGCCCTTGTGTACGAAAACCATTCTCTGCAGGTAGGCGGTCCGAGAAATCTTTAAACCGGTTTGTGGTTTTTGCTGGCGGTTTTGGGGAGCGTACGGCTGCGTTGAAATTATATTTCAACATCTCGGGGGCGTTAAGCCTGCAACGGTAATTTCATCAATGAGTTAGCCTTTGATAGGTGAATGCCGGAACGCTGCGATCAAAGCATAGATGGGTTGATATACGATACTGCTTTTAATAGAGAGGTATATGGTACTGCCACAGGTACATTAGTGAGAAATAATAATATGTTTAGTTAGGACTCAGGACTGGGTGACACAAGCATCGATTGATTAATAGGAACGTCCTTTATTTGTCCGGCCAAAAACGGGGTCTGCTAGGTCTGACTGCTGCCTTGCTAAAACAGTATCGACTTGGTATGTTTCTTCATCCGTCTTTCGATTAGTGGAAGATATCTTATTTATATTATTTAAGGGGCCCTTCCCTTTCATAATTAATCTTTTTATGAAGGTAGATCAATTAATTGCATGAGTCACTATCGAGTAACGTGGTGCTTACTCGCATTAGAAGAAGGTGAGGGTACATTCATGTTTCAATATCTTATGGTGGGTAATATGGGAAGGTTAATTAGAGGAAGGCACTTACTAAGCTGGTACTAGATCCGTCTTTGAGCACCTCCTGCTTTCTTTTAGTTATTGGCGAAAGACAGGATTTGTTAGCTGATTCACCAATTATGGCATCATGAGGGTTAGGGGTAACTAGCCCTATTCTACATCAATTATCAATCGGTCCCAGTGCTGGTCCAACGGATAGTTCGCTGGTTTAGCTCAGGTAGGAGCAAATTTTAGTGATTTTATTGGATGTCCGACCTGCCCCGCCTATTGGATGTCGGACTGCTTTAGCTACAGCTTGATAGGTATGACATTGATTACTACGACCCGACCACATTGGTTGGTCTGGTAAGTGGGGATGGATAAAAGGAATAAGCACCGCTGATTTGTAGGATTGAACCTAGAGAACTGGATCTTTTAGGTGGGCCCAGGCCTGGAATTTCAAATTCCTTTTCCTTGTCAAATTAAAATTTGACGACATTTTTGCATTTTTTTACTCTTCGTTGTAATCAAATATGTGAGTGTCATGGAAAACTCTATTTTAACAATTTTTGTAATTTATTCCACAACACACAATAAGTCATCAAATTGGAGGCTGATAATCACTGTTATTTATAATGATTCTTATTAGATTGACATTGCAGATTTGTAGTCTATCATATTTATAGCTCAGATTTATGATGGGACCATTTAAACAATAAAATCTTTGCAAAACTTACAATCCATGGACTATAAATAAATCATCTAGAGAAAATACAGAAAAGTTATGCAATAATAAACATTGATTATACTTCATTAAAAGTCAAACTTTCTGGAGAAACTACAATTTTTTTTATCAATATGAATATCTCAATACATAGATCCTCTATTAAACATAAACTAGAAGAATTTTCAAAGCTCAAGAATCCTTCTTGACTTTGTATCTGTCCATATCTCATATACTGCATACCAATCAACATTAGATGATTCAGGTCCATTCAAAGATACTCTCATTAGAGCATCTAGTGTATCCAACCCAAGCCTCAATTTTCTAATGTCCTTGATGATGTTTTGCTTAGAAAACCCCTTTCACAATCCACTGTACTTGCAGGAATAGTGAGGACAGCTTTCCATAATTTCATCATATTAGGAAAAGTTTTGTGCCATTGTTTTGTGTTACGAAAGACTTTCCATGCTTCTTTCATAGAAAACCACTCACAACCCAGATTTAATGAATCAACAAAAGGGTGCAACTCTCTTTTACAAGCTTTAACATCAAATAAAGCTACAAATCCAACATCACTTGATATGGTATATTGCAAATGTTGAAAAAGCTTTAAAAACCAACACTCTGATTTTTTCTCACGACTACGACGCTCTTCTAAATAATAACAAGGGCTGAACAATTTTGCTGCATTAAAAAGATGAAGGTCTGGAAATCTTTCATTCAAAGAGTCTATGAGAGTCTCTATATAACCTTCAGTGAGTTGCTCACAACTCTCTTGTGTACCTTCAATACAAGGTTTCATAGATTGTTTCCTTGCTTCATTGGATTCAATATCCATGGCTGAGATAGAGATGTATCGTAACTCATGTCTATCTACAAATTTCCCTTCATCTTTAATATCAATGTATCCATTTTGAGAATCATTTAAAAGATTTGAAAGATAAGTTGTGCCTTCTGCAAATGTCTCTTTTCTCAAAAACCATCTAGATAATGTGCTTATAGATACTTCAAGAGCCAACCCAATAGTTGTATTGTCTACATTTTCTTCTTGAAAAGTCACATTCAACTTGTTCAATTCCCCTAGCACATCAGCAAGCATATGTAAACAATACTGGATAGAATATATTCTCGTCTTATCATACCAAGATTAAGTTTTTTTTTCATTTTTCCATAAAGTTAAAATTACTGGCATAAGCTTCACAAGCCTTATAATAGCTCCCCCCTAACTCTAAGCAAATCATTAAGTTCGTTATTTCTCTTTTGAGAGTTTTGAACCCATGAATACACTTTGTTTGCAATTTTTTCAACAAATAATAACTCAGGTAATTTCTTAGAAGCATCTACTGCTGCTAAAGACTCACGATGAGCCACATAATGAACTGTAATAAGGTTTGGATTGTTCTTTTTCAAAAATGAAACAAAGCCATTTTCATGTCCAGTCATTGCTGAAGCTCCATTTGTAGAAATAATTATCAAATATTTATATTGAAAGCCTCTAACATCTATTAATTGATTGACACTATCATATATTGTTTTTCCTTTCCCATCTACTACATCTTTGAGCTTCATAAATTGCAAGATAGGTGGCCCGAGACCCTTTGAGTCTAAATATGTTTCATAAATAACAAGGTGTTGCTCTAAGGTTCGATTAATGCTTTCATCAACCATTAATGAGAAGAAATGACTTTCCAACATATTTTTTATCTGAATCTGTTCAAGATGTTTTGATATGCAATATATAAAATCATTTGTGGACTTACGATTTGTGTATGAAGAGTACTCTTGAGACTTTGGCATATTTGGAGTTTTTGCATCCATTAGAAATTTGCAAAGCTTCTCATACGTTGATAGAGATAAATCTTCTTGACAAATGAAATATGATATTTTCATTGCAGAAATCACTCTTTCCTTATTGGCATCTCTCACCTGTCTAATATGATCTAGAATTGGTTTCATCTTTCCCTCTAATGCATTAATCCATCTTTCCTTAGCATCTTTATGCACCTGTGATTTTTCATGAGTAACAAGAGCATCATGTTGTAATGTGTTGCAACCATTCCCTAAACCCCATGGTCCATTCATCCTATACTTCTCACAATAGTTACACTTCATAGTTATTTTATCATCAAACCTCACATAATTCAACCAAACAAACATATCTAACCATTCCATGCGAAATTGTCTTTTTCTTTGCACTTTCATTTCTGAATTATAACCAACCTCTTCTTCAACTTCATTTGTTTCTTCATCTACATCATGTTCAGAAAAACTTCCAAAAATTTCATGTAATTGTTGTTCCACATGAGCATTATGGGTTTCTTCAAGTGTTTCTGAATTCTGTTGAGTCTTAGAAATTTTCCCTTTTGTCCATCCATACATTTCCCCAATTGTAACTTGTATCTTTCTCTTTTGAGACATTTGTAGGTTTGTGACCACCTGTATAAAATATATATATGAAAACTAAAATTCATTAAATCAAACAAATTAATACTTTCTAATAATGCATATTTATTTATTACCTAAAGAAATATAAATATTGTATAACACCATTACCAATAAAAACATTTATTAAAAAAATGTTAAATCACATGAAAATAATGATACTTGTACTATATATTATTTGTGAAAAATATAAAAAATATACACATAAATTAATGAAAAACCTACATATTTTGATTCAATATTATTTGAATTAAAAAGGTAGATGCTTTTATAATTTCGACGAAAGAAAACTTGATGCTCTTCATCGTGTGACATATATCATATGAAGCACATACACCCGCATATTCATACCCACATTCAAAATATATTGACAGACGTTACAAATACAAATCATGATAAGGCCATAAAATTCCCATACATTGCTACATCACCATAAATTCAAAACTGATGACGAGAATGCAAAGAGTTGAAACTCAAGATATTAGAAGCCCACTGAGCTATGAGAATCACCAGTCTATAAATTATTTTTTGGTTTGCAGTTGCGGACCCTCCTAAGACATAGTGATGACGTAGGTATATGAAAAGCACAGTGTTTTATGCCTTACCAGTTAAAAATAAAATATGCAGCAAGTGTATAACATGCAAACAAGAATAATGTAGGGCAAGAAAGTAGAGATATAACAGTACATGGCAGATGTTATTGGACTAATACACAACAACAAAGTGATTATAACAATTGACAACATTGTAGAATAAATAAGCAGAATGTAAACATACCTGAAAATGAACTTCAGCCTGCTAAAATTTGCATCCCAAATATGCAACACACCAAACAAAGACTTCAACACTAAGTATAAACAAAAGCAATAACTAAACTGAAGCTAGTAAGAACTTTTAGGAACTTATCTGACTGAGAATGGTTGTTGGAACTTGGGGTCAACCCTATAAGACCAACTTTCCCGTTTTGTTTGAAACAGGTATATTGCCTATTTATATTTATGTATATTGGATGTCAATCATCAAACTGCATTTCACGCATCACAAAGCTAATTGAGTATGTCATCCTGGTACGTATTTTGGTACTGATTCGCAATTCTGCATGGTTTTGTCTACACAAATTTCCATAGTAGTGACTTAGAGAAACCCTTTTCTATGAAAAATTTCTATTTTACACTTGTTTTCATGGCGTTACTGCTTTCTTGTGTGCAAAGTCTATTTTCTAGTGGCTTTCATTATTAAAATAATAAAGAGCAACACGCTTGAAGCACACAACTTTCAGTGAAGCCTCTTTAGCACTGTCATTGAACGTTGTCATTTTCTAAGTGTTTTGATCTGTTCTTTCTTTTACATTATACGATAGTTTTGTGTGCTTGAGCTTTCTAGAGATAAACCCTCAACATGGTTTAGTCTTGTTGTAGCTGGTAATATTTTCTTGGTCTTGTAACTTCGAAACTAGAGGAAGTACCACTAACAGTACTGTTTTTCTTACTCATGTTGGAGGAAGATTCTGAGGAATTTTTTTAGGGTTTTCCTAAAATTCTAGTGTATTTTTTAGGGTTTTTTTGGTATTTTCTTTTCAGATTTCCTAAAAGTTTGATTTGTGAGGTTTACATAATTTAGTTTGTTCTAGTTTTCTAAAGTATTGAAATGATCAGTTCAATTCATGATATATCAGGATTGGGGTGATACAGTGGATATTGAGGGTGATCTAGGTGATACAGTGGATATGTTGAACATGTAGTTTCGTCAATTTAAAAAAAAATAAAAAATTTGCTAAATTCTGACAAAAAAATTTAAAATGTAAAATGATTAGACAAGAAATGAAAATTTGAATTATACTTTCAGTGTATTTTATATTAGTAAATCTATTCCAATATTTATATTTGTAGCCCTTAATTTATTTGTTATAAATTTTGGAAGTTTTCCCTGCTTATTTTCCAATCTAATTTGCTCATAATAAAATACAAATTTTAAATATTTTCTCCCTTTATTTTCCAATCTAATTTGATCATAATAAAATAAGAATTTGTTTATAACTTATAAACTCTCCACATTCTAATCCTCAAAAAGATTTTCACGATAATATAACTTTAAAAAAATTACCAGATTTCTACCAAAAACTCTGAAACAATTAGTTAGTACCTATCTCTAATGGTTGCGTTTTATCCAAAAGTATTTTACAGGTAATATGTTGCTGACATATGCCTACTCTAATTCATTTAGATCTATGAAGTGTTTATTTCGTTTGTAAATGCGTCGGGAATAGAGTTTGAAGAATGATAGAATGATTAGAAAAGGTTTAATGAGAAATTGAATCTTATTTTTAGTGTCTTTTACATTAGCAAATATGTTACAATATTTATATTGGTAAGCCTTAGCTTATTTGTTACCTATTTTGGAAGGTTTTATTTTTTATTTTCTTATTTAATTTTACATCAGCAAATATGTTACAATATTTATATTGGTAAGCCTTAGCTTATCTGTTACCTATTTTGGAAGGTTTTCCTTTTTATTTTCTTATCTAATTTACCCATACTCGGATAAGAATTTGTCAGTGAATCACAAGGCCCTGATAGGAATTTGTTAATGAATTCTAAACTCTCCCCATTTTAATATTTAAGGAGTTTTTCAAGGTAATATGACAAAAAAAATCACCATATTTGGTAGTCAACTCTTATCTGTAATGGTTTGGTGCTTTATCCAAAAATGTTTTTACCGTTAAAATGTCGTTGACACATGCTTGCTCTGATTCATTCAGATCGGCGAGTATATTTTGAAGAATTGTAGTCACTAGTCAGTTAAACGCACAATGGCATCCTACTTGGAGATTGGAGATGGTTGGCAGAGCCCACGCATGTCATTTACTCTCGACCTCTCGCAGAATGACACTACAAGTGATGATAGACAGAGCCCTAGAATTTCATTCTCCCTCAATCTCTCACAGATGGGCGGGATTTAACCGGAGAAACGGAAAAGAGAAGATGTTGCAGATGTTAGTTATGACACGGACTTTGAGTTCTGTGTTATAAGTATTAATAATAATAATGATGATGGTCGTTGGAATACAAGCATAGGAGAAACGCTGCTACCTGTTGCCGATGAATTGTTCGTGGATGGCAAAATTTTGCCTCTAATTCATAGTCCTCTTGAAGGCCAACCTATAACCATTGCTCATCATCTTAGTCTTGAAATCTCAAGGTTTCAGTCACCAGTTCGATCCATCTCCTCTCCTTCATCAAAGATTGCGAGCAACTGTTGGGGAAATGTTTCTTGCAAGTCCTTATGTCATAAACCTCCTAATAAGTGGAGGATATCATGTTTAAGTTAAGCACCAAGGAAAATGCTCGTGCACAGAACTCTGAAGTAGATAATCTAGATGGATCAGGTGGTAATGTAAAGCAGTAAACTTCTCCCACGAAATCTCTGTGCCCATTTTCAAGAAGTTGCAGCACAGGCTTGGAAATTAAGGGTAGATGTTTGTTTTGCTCCTTACCATGTTCTAGAATTCAGTCTACAACAGAACATAAATATAAGGCCACAACCTCTAAACATAGAAACACTGATGTTCCTGTCCTAGTTGAAGATTCGAAACCCTTAGAGGCACGGAGTGTTGGCATTATGGCTAAAGTGTTGTCCTTGATGGCAACCCATTCAGGTGATAGATCACAGTACTTCAAGTCAGCAGCAGAGATTGATGATCAGCTATCAAATATTGAAGAAAATAAGGGGTACGCAGGTACACCTTACATAAGGTGCGTACACGCAGGTCAGTGTTACATAAAGTGCGTACATACCCGCAGTTATCCCGTTCAGGAGGTGCGTACCCCCAGTGCACACATTTCAAGGCAAAGAAATTCACATGTGGGGTTTTCTTATGTTTTACTCTTGGTATTTAGCCAACAGTATTGTGTTATTATGGTGTCGGCTCGTGGTATTGATCCATGATTTAAGGAAGAGCTTTCCTATATAAAGCAAAGGAGATCATTTGGCTTGAGCATGTTTTGGGTTGAATATCTTATGAGGGCTAGATCTGAAATATTATGATCTCTTGGGAGTATGTCTAGATCTAAAGAAGGCGAATCTACTGATGGATCGAGATCTCTTCGGCGCATGATCAGATCTGTAGATCTGTCTATCTGGGTTATTCTTGAAATCTTGAAATCATCTATGCCCGAAGGTACGTAGGTACAGTGAAAGAAAAGTGCGTACATACGCAGGAACGAAGCATTTCAGGTGCGTACATACGCAGGCACAGAAGGGTTTCAGGTGCGTACATACGTAGACATAGAAGGGTTTCAGGTGCGTACATACGCAGGCACAGAAGGGTTGCAGGTGCGGTGGTCCGCAGGCAGTTCAATGGACTCAGAGCGAGGTACGCAGGCGAGCAGTTAAGCAGGGTGCGTACTGTAAGCAGGCAAGCAGTTGAGCAGGGTGCGTACTGTAAGCAGGCGAGCAGTTGATCAGGGTGCTTACGTAAGCAGGCGAGCAGTTGAGCAGGGTGCTTACTTCTCTTAAAATCTTTGTTTATCATTGTTGTGTTCTGGGTTTGGTCCTATCATTGACCGAGTGATTCTCTTATACTTGATGATCATTTGACGCTTATGGATCCAGTTTGAAAATTTATGAAAAGTGGTCCTTGTAAGAAAAGAAGTAGGGGGTTGTAGCTCCCTTCCAGGAGAGACTGGAAAACGAGAGAGAGAGTTGTAGCTCTCTGCAGGTTGCAGCCTGCGTACTGGTAAATGACTGCACCAGTACATAACCATTGTAAAAGGAGTTTCTAATTTGAAAGAAGATAGAGACATATTGCAGCAGGTGGTTTTCACCCACATTGGGTTTCCACCTTACATCTTGTGTTCTTTGGTGTGACTATCTGTTTTCTTTGTTCATGTTCATTATTTTATGGTACTGACATGCAAAAATAATTCAAGGAACAAATAAGGAAGATTTATTAAAAGAGTTAGATAACACTGATTCACCCCCCCTCTCAGTATTATTTCCAACACGGAGAATAAGCAATAAAGTCCAACCTAACCCACGATGCCTTGGTGAGTTAAAGCCCAGATTTCAGGTATAAGATGGCAAAGAAGAAACGAAGGTTAAACGAACAACTAATGGAGGCAAACTGGGCAGTCTTGGAATTCCAGCATCAAGAATGAGAGGGAGTAAGAGTGATCAACGAACTATTGGAAGAGTTGGTGGGAACGGGAGATTCATGGTTCGAAACTTGGAGAGGTGCAGTAGTAATGCCGCAAAGGCTGCCAGCTTGGAATCCCCACTAAGCAAGCAGATGGCTAAGGGATCATTCCTCACCAAGGCTAACAACTCGATGGGAGTTGAAGGAATGAAGGTGAGTCTGGTGGAGAATGTGTCTTTTTGCATTGGCTATGGAGGAGGCGGGTGGATTGGCGGTGGTGGCCTCTTTGGCTTCTTCTCCAAAAGAGAAAAGAAACAACAATATGCATGTCACCTTCATCACTCTCATGCCATCGTTTCCAATAAGAAGAAAGGCACTTGAATCCCATTGCTTATTATTATTCTTTATGAATCAGTTGATTAGTTTTGTTGGATATACCAGACTTAAGAGAATAATTTCTGTATTTGTGAATTTGTAGCTGGAACATATCATGCCCACCATAAATATTTCTAAAATAGTGTTCAATATTACCCTATTTAGTTGTCATGCTTCTACTATGCATTACACTTAACCTCAAACTCTAGATGGGAATCGAAAGTACCAAATTATTTTATAGGAGAAAAGTATTGGAATACCTGTGAAACTTGAAGTGGAGAGTTGAGTTGTTGAGCATCCAAGTTTGCTCACAGATTCCACTCAGACATGGTCAATCCGCAAGAGAGGAGCACCACTGCACCAGAGCCGATTCCCAAATGTGCAGAAGTCGCCGAATGTGGAGAAATCGAAGACACCTTTTCTGCGACGCTGCAAGTTGCAATAGTTCTCCAAATTAGCCAGCTGCTAGGGTGAATAGGTAAACCATAAGATGTAGTCTGTAGGGTGAATAGGTAAATTGTAAGCACTAGCGGTAGATTGCAATTTGCAAATTACAAGTCTCGTCGGATTAAATTTGAGCGGTGGATTGTAGCTAGATAATTAATGGTAAGTACTAAGTAGTACGCAATGGGACGGTGAAGCTGCATCCTTTAAATGCCTTTAGTTTAAACTGTGTTGTGTACCAGTACTACTGCTGGTCCCAGACTCCTATGAAATAAGGTATCCTAAATTTTTACATTTCACTTGTTGAAATAGATGTCGTTTTGACGGTTTGCAGGGGTTTATCACACATCGGATTTGACGTGGAAATTTTTTCTACTCCTGTCAAATACGTTCTTCAACCAAAAATACATCCCACATGACATCAAATTCCAGGCCTAGGTGGGCCCACTGTTGGGGTTCACAAATAATGAGGGGTTGCGTCACTGGTTCAGTTGTTGAGAAAGCTGCATTTCTTGCTTTGCATCACTGGTTCCCGCCCACATAAAAGTATAAAAATGCGCTTACAATGTTATTGGTTTGGCGCTGCAGTACGGGGTGTAGTTTCCCAGGAAATAGTTGGTTAACCAGCGTTGACTTACTCTAATGCCATGGTTGGAATTTGATTTCTTTTACTTTGACGTTTTGGTCTTTATGTTTCCCTTCAAAAGACTTTATGTTTAAAATTTTTCTTTTCAATCATAATATTTTAATAATAAATTAACTATTCACTAATAAAAGTTTAATTAAAAAATTACTTTTCAATAATGGAGTCATGTTAAAAAAATTCACATATTTATCATAAGAAAAAACAACATGACCATAACACACAAATGACTTGTTGAACCCTAAAGTGAGTTTTAATCACTTTTTTATGGGATCCACAACTACCAAACTATTGAGATTTCACTCATGAGTTCTTCTCCAAAACATAAAATATAAAATTTTTGGGTAAATCTAGAAATTTATTCGCACTGATTTTAGAATTGCCTCACAAAGCTTCAGGCTTGATAACCCTCTAAACCAAAGTTTAATAACTCTCTAAAATTAACTTATTAGTGAGATCGGGTGAATTTTAACTAGATGATTGCTCCTACTACTCAAATTATAAATTATTATAAATGTTTATTAAAAAATTGTTCGTTTTATCATTATAAAAAGTTACATTGGTTAATAATTATGAGAAATTTGTAGCGCAAAGGCTTATTGAAGAAAACAAAGAATTAAAATCAACTTATAAAAATAAGTTGCACCAGTTTGGGTAAGAAGAAAATGGTTTTGCAAAGCTCACAAAAGAGAGTTCCTTGCAATACTAAATTACTAATAACAAATAACAAACACATTTTTAAGTAATAAACATATTCTTAATAGTAAGATACTTAAACATATTTAAAATTTTTACAGTAATAAACATATTCTTAATGGTAAGATGCTAGAATATATTTAAAACTCACATGGATTAAGGATAGTAAGGGTTGCACTTCAACCAAAATCATAAGTGCATGGCAACAACCCATTCTTAACTTAATAGTTGTTGAAGGCATAGGAAGCATGGGCAGGGTCAAAATACACTCCACCCTATTGTACTGCAGTGCAATCTATGCCTTTGAAGCCATAAGCGTAATCCAATGCCACATGCAACATGTTTTTATCGACATTGTTATTAGCCATGCACCAAGTGGTGCCTACTCGTGGTCATCAAAGGAATAGTGTAGATGAATAGTTTCTCAAGAAAAAACTTGCTTCCTCAACTACCCCAAAACCTATTAAACTAACATAAAAATCATATTAAAATCTCAAATAAACCAAAAAAAGCAACCCAACATAAAAATGTATATAAATCATGTAGATAAGTTATGTAAATAAATACAAAATAAGATAATCATATACCACCCCATTTTGTCCAATGAGAAAACAAGGTGAAGAATAGACACATATTTGAGGAGGACGACAAACCACAAAGTAGTAAAACAGAGAGGCTATTGAAAGAAACCACCATTACGCTCTTTTCCATGCTCTAATGGCTACATAGCACTCAACTCTTCCTTTACAACAAGGGGGCATTTCCAATTTAATGCATTAAAATATATAAAACAGAAAAATGTAAGACACCCTTCCTTATAATAAAAATCTCAAGAGGTCTTTCAGAGGATTTATTTGCTATGTAAAAGTATTGGAGACTCTTTGGTAATAGAATACAACTCTAGGTTTGGCCACCCTTTTTATTAGAGAATCGCACACATTCCTCATTGAAGAAATACAATAAAAGTGGTTCAACCTTTGGAGGTGAATCTAGAGACTAGCCCATTGGCGGGGCTGAACTCTGTTATCATACTAGTTTTGATGATACTCTTTGTTTATGTTTGACTATGTTCTTTTATATGTGTTTTAAGTTACAAGATTGTGATGAAATTTGCATTATTATGGATAAAATTATAACTTAAATTAATAATCCCTTACATTCAAGTGAGAGTGTATTATTGCAATTTTTATGCGCTCTAAAGTTTTTAGATCAATAACTTAATTAATCCTTACATTCATGTAATTACCTCCTGAATTCAATAAATCTTATTTTCATGGATTCAATAAATGGGTGGAGAGGGGGCTCTTCATTAGACATAATTTAGTTATTAAGGAGAAAATTTGAATTGAAGAAAATGAGCTTTAAAAGAGTGGATTTATTCAAGAGAAAATAAATATCCATTCACGCAAGGAGAAAATTCAAATTTAAGAAGAGGAACCTAAAAAGAGTGCACTTCTTGAAGAAAATAAGAATTCTCATGAAGGATACTTACATTCAAAAAACAGGGTTCATCTTCCTCAATTCAAATTTTACCATGAACTAATCTTACATTGAACAATTTTCCTATTGGGTGGAAGAAGATCCAATTCCCATGTGTTTTTCTCAATGAGGGAATCATAATTCTATTTCATTGCTACCTCTCAAAAGGGGTTAGCTTCATCCTTTACATATGTATGGGGTTTGATCCGAAAGCCATAAAAAAATGATTAAGAAATAGTGGATTTGTGGTAGTAAGACCTTGTGTAAGGTCCAAAAACTATAATTGTGTGCTACATCAATTGGTAGGATCACTCACTAAATCAACAACTACATAAAATGTTTGTTATACCCATTGACTGTTAGTTTTCACAAATATGCATGGACATATGATAAAGATATACACAATCTAATGTCTTATGAAATAATTAGAAAAACAATAAATAGAAATGCAAGATAAAAGAAGGGAGAGACATGGATTACATGAAAAAACCCTAATAAGGGGAAACATCCATAGAAGTAGCTCATTTGTTCTCCAGATAAAATCCCAATGATACAAGGCTACACCCCCACACAAGTATTATAAATCATTACATTTGCCCCCTTGAACACTCAATGGAGTCTCCTTTACCTCTATTATATATTAAAGAGTGAAAGGAAAACAAATCTCATGATACACTTGGGATAAAAGCTTTTTACAACATGGTGATCTATTAAAGAAAAACATATTCAAAAGACCACTAGGAAATCATTAATAAATTCAGATGAAAATTTGAAGTTTGGTTACACTTTTCTGAGAAACACCTCTGAAAAATTCCCAACCTCTTTTTTTCAACCAAAAAAAAAAATCGGTCAAATTCCCTATATTTATTCAGCTGATCTCTTGGTCGGTTAGATAAATGCCGATCGTTAAACGAAATCTTAGCCGGAGTTGAAAAAGCTGGCAAAAACATAGTTCTCCCAAATAAATAGTTCGGCTAAAGGTATTGTTCAATCGAACTAGTTGTTTGGCCAAACTAGGTTTTTCAGCTGAATTATTTATTTGGCTGAAAAAATCTTTATATATGTTGGGCCATACGCTATTGCAAAGTTTTCTGCTCTGTTGATTTTTTTGTTGTGTGAAAGTCGAGCGCTATTGTGTTGTGTTGTCTGTTGTCGAGCTCTGTTGTGTCGTGTGGTCTGTTATCGAGCATTGTTGTGTGGTCTATTGTTGAGTGTTGTTGTGTGATTTGCTGCTGAGCACTGAAACCAACTAGGTGATTGACACATTTTGTTTTTATGAATTTTTTAATTTAGTGAAATATTTTGTATGATATTTGTGTGATGTTTTTTGTTTTTTTTTTTCTTGTAGCGTGGAATATTTCTCAACCTACTCATCCACCCTCACCGTTGGAAGATTTATCTCCTCGTCCACCCTAGTCCCTGGAAGATTTCTCTCCTCGTCCACCCTCATCACTAGAAGATTTCTCTCCTCGTCCGGACTAGGTAAGTTTTTTTCGGCAGTAAATTATTTTAGTAGAGAATAACCTTCTTGTATCCAGTAGGAAATGAAGCCAAGTAGTATAGGTTGTTGCTATGAACGTCATCATTAGCTCTGTTCATATCACATATTTTTATTTTCTTTTATATCAATTTTCTAAGGGCAATGGAATCATGCATTTTTCCTTTTTTTTTAATGATAATGGACGTCCCGTGTTCCTCCCATTTATACCACTGAAAAAATAACAATATCAAACAAACTTACTGGTGTTCTCTAGAAAAGCACTGCGAACGTAATCAATCTCAAATTCTTATCCTCTGCAAACTATATGCACCCATCCTTTTTCCAGCATCATAGGAATATCATTCATTGTTAAGATGGGCCTTATGATTATAACATCTCCACTTCTCATGACTCTGACCCAAAATACATTAATAGAGAACATATACAATCAGATAACGTTTGCATTCTCTATATAATGGTAAGAAACATGCCTTGTTCTTTTGTCGCGTTGAAGATAAAGATGTAACATAATATAAGCTTAATGTAATCTAAGTGATTAGGGAAACATGAAATCCTTGTTCATTTCTATACAGGTAATGTTCAATCTTATGTTAAAGTGTGATGAGTACATGTAACTGATTATGGAAACAATGTATACAGCTAGTGTTACAACAGAACCAGTAATCTTAATAATACAGGAAACATAGAACCATTACCATTGTTACTTAGATTAGGTGAATATCTCATATTACACAAAGGTATAAGTTTAGTTATGATATATATCCCATGCATTGAATATGGGAACACTGGTGATTAATGTCCACAATAGATATGGGTTAGTAAGTTGTAAGTAAGTTGTGTTTGATTAGAGTTACAAGCTTATATAGTCATAACAGGAACAAGACATTCATGTACAAGCTCGTAATACACTCTCTGTGTCTGTTAGTATTTTAAATTATAATCCATGTCCATCTTTTTCATTTTCCATTCGGTGAAAAGGCATTAGTGGTTGGCTCAGTCCTTCATTTGGATATGGGAAAATTGAATCTCCACTTATTTTCAGTTCCCTTGGAGAGGGAAATCTTTGTTTACAAAAAATAGATAAGAAATATCAACATGTCATTCAGACATATAAGGATTGAACTTATAATAAAAATCTAGACAACAATCAAAATTACCTGTAACCGTTTGCATTGCCTTTGAAGGGCTTCATGGTATGCACCCATCCTTTTTCCAACATCGTAGGAACATAATTCATTGTTAGGTTGGGCCTTATGATTATAACATCTCCACTTCTCATGACTCTGACCCAAAATACATCAATAGATAATATATGCAAGTGGATAACGTTTGCATTCTTTGTATAATAGTAAGAAACAAGCCTTGTTATTTCATCATGTTGAAGATAAAGCTATAACATAATGTAAGCTTAATATGATCTAAGTGATTAAGGAAACCTGAAACCCCTGTTCATTGCTATATAGGTAATTTTCAATCCTATGTAGAAGTGTGATGAGTACATGTAATTGATTATGGAAACAACATATACAACTAGTGTTACAACAAAACCAATAATCTTATTCATTAAGGAAACATAGAACCATTACCATTGTTACTTAGATTAGATGAATTAAACTCATATTACACAAAGGTATACGCTTAGTTATGATATATGTCCCATGTATTGAATATGGGAACACTGGTGATTAATGTACACAATAGATATGGGTTAGTAAGATGTAAGTAAGTCATGTTTGATTAGAGTTACAAGCTTAGATCATCATAATAGGAACAAGACATTGATGTACAAGCTTGTAATACACTCTTTGTGTCTGCTAGGATTTTAAATTCTAATCCATGTCCATCTTTTTCCTTTTCCATTCAATGAAAAGGCTTCCGTAGTTGGCTCAGTCCTTCACTTAGATCTCTGAAAATTGAATCTACACTTATTCTGGGTTCTCTTGGAGAGGGCAATATCTGTTTAAAAAAAATAGAAAAGAAATCTCAATATTTCGTTCAAACTTATAACAATTGAACTTGTTACTCTTATTTGTTATTACATTTATTTCTTGTTGTTACACATTGATGAATTTATAATTAATGTTCAATACTGGATAGGAAAATTATGGTTTGCACATACAGTGCATGATAGCCTTGAAATAACTGGTAGAACCCCAGGTTGACAATTAAATGTGGATTGGGTGAATTGCATGATTCATACTTGAACACCAACATTTTGGCATTGGTTCCAGGGAGGCTATCAAAGGCATGAAAGTACAACTAGTATTGACCATAGGATTGATCTCTCGTCCTAGGGAAGGAAGCTTACACCTTGCTCCAGGTCCTAAGTATTAGATCGTTTGGTTGTTTGGTTTCTTGTTTTTATTGTTTTTTTAGGATTATTATATTGTCCCAAGGAAGGAAGTTTTTATCACCTTACTCCAGGTCTAGAGCTTTAGATTGCTTTGTTCTGCTTTCATAAGTATTGCTCTGTCATCCTGGGAAGGGAAGTTTTATTTTTCATCTTGTTTCGGGTCTTGAGCTTTATTTTTGTGATTTGTTTATTTTCTTTCTCTTATTTTCTTTAGGGGGCACTCTCTCATCCTGGGGAGGGAAGTTCTTACCCTGGTCTAGGTCTTGAGGTTTTAATTTTCTTGAATGTTTCCCTTTTATTTCCTGATTGTATGAACAAAGACATCAATAAAAGGGGCAGTGGGAGACCCCCGAAAAGAAAAACTTACATCCAAGATATCATTTCAAAGGGCCGAGTATGGAGCATCGTCACGAGCTATTGTTAGTGTAAGATCTCATACAAGATCTGGAGGACAATCAGTTTCACAACCAGAACCTCCCCCAATAGCAAAAGTGAAATTCAGGGAAGAAGAAGTAGCAAGTAGAGGATCTGAGGAACTCCATATTGCAAGTTTAGAGGAAGAAGATTTGAGGGAATTATTTGCACCATTTGATCAAGGGAGTGTTGTTAAACAACTTCAATCACCTGTTATGGAATAGCCAGAGCCAAAACCTATTGAGATTCCAAGTGGGTATTGGTAGATATTCATGGCTCCTGCAACTTCTTCAATTCCAATTGGAGATATTAGAGGTGATGTGCCTATGAAGACAACACTACCTGATTTTGATGGTCTTTCTTCCGAGGATCTAGACATGTTCCTTTTTGAATTCGACATTGTTTGTCAGGGGTATGATTATATTTATAATGCTTAGAAATTGAAGATATTCCCCGCTACTTTGAAGGGCACAACTTTGAGATGGTTTATGGGTTTAGGGGGAAATATATTGCTACACGGGATGATATGAAGATGATTTTCCTCGAGAAATATCAGGACTACTGCAAATCCTGAGATGTGAAGGAAGGAAATATTTAAGATTATGCAAAAAGAGGATGAGAATATGGAAGATTTGGTGGAACTTTTTCAATATAGTTTGCAAAGATCAGGACGCAGTGCCCTGGATGAGAATATCTTGAAGATCATATTTCTCAAAGCATTGAGGGAGAAATCTATGGAGCTATTGAACATAGTAGGGAAAGGAGATATATGAAAGGAAGAATTTGATTATGCATCAAGTGTTCATGAGGGGTTTCTAGATAGAGGCAGGGAATCCGAACTCTCAAAACATCCAGCAATGGAGTATGAAACGTCGAAATTGGGAATCTGTTGGACAACCTGAGAACCGATATCCTGAGCACATAATCATCGCAGCTAGACATGTTACAAGAAAAACAGAAGTAGATGGAAGAAAAGAAGGTTATGTCTATTTTCTGCCCTCAATGCAAGAAGAAGCATCCATTGAAAGAATCTCCATTAAATTCCGTGGAGACTTGTGCAATATGTGAACAGAGTCATTCCACTAGCACTTTTCCTTCTCTTCCTCGATTGAAGGAAGTATTTCAGGGAACAAATGAAGAAGCATATCAACTTTATTTTATGGGATCAAGGAAACCATGGCAACCACGGCTGCCGAACATGAATCAAGGTATGCCTCAAGACCCGTCTCAGTATTTTAATAATATGACCTTTGGTCAGTGGTCTATACCTTTTTCACGTTCTTGGCCGCAACTTAGAAATATCCAATTCCTTGGAAACCATGGTACCCTCAATATAGTCCAAATTCTTCATGGTCCCAGAATTGGCATGGACCTCCTCCTCCTCCTTTGGGAAAATTCTCCCAACCTATACCACAGCAGCTGCTACAACTGCCTGCTAATACACCTACTAGTAATCCTCCTCTTCATCCTCAACTACATGTCCAATCCAATCCAAATCCAAATAATAGAGGGGCTCAACAAGTTGAGACACTAAACCTCCCTGCATATATTATTTCCACCATGGAATGTAATGAATTAAAACTTTGATTTCATTGGGTGGTCAATACTCAGACTTCACCAATAATTGTTGAACATACCGATGATGAAGTCTCAAAACCAAAACATACAACAATAGGGGATGAGCCAGCACATATTCCTATAAAGCAACAAATGCCTTCACAAACTATTATTACTAGAGGATGTCAGACTAGTCCACCTTATCTGGAAAGATTATCTTTGAGCAAACAAAGTCCTCATCCTGAATTTAACTTTTTAGGGGAATTGTAGAATTTATTCATTAAAATAACGTTACTTTAGGCTATGAAGGATGTATCGATTTATGCTAAGACAATTAAGGAATAATTTTCTAAGAAACCTGGCAAAAAACCAAATGACCCACTTACTATTCATGTCATGGGTAATTTATTAGATATAATGCTCGGGAAATCAATACCTGTCAAATACGGGGATCCTAGGAACCCGATACTGATAGTAAATATTAATGGGGTGGATATCCCAAATGTATTGGTACATTTGGGGGCAACGATTAATGTTATAACCTCTGAAACTGTGATTACCTTGGGTCTATGGAACGTTAAACCAACTCCCACCATCCTAGAATTGGCAAAACGGTCTACTATAAGACTGGTAGGGAAGCTAGAATATATCACTATTTCGGTAGACTCATGGAAGTACCCTGTTGACCTTTTGGTTTTACATACCCAATCCCTATCCGGTGGACATCCATTGATTTTAGGAAGATGTTGGCTTGCAACCGCGGATTCTTACATTGGGTGTTAGTCTGCAAACATGGTAATATCCAATGGGGCAGTTACAAAGAATGTTATCCTTTACCCACCTGCAGAACCAAGTTCATAAAATAAACCTGCATTTACCTTGATACAAAAGTCTCTACATACCAAAGAGCTTGAATCTGAGAATGAAGAAGTTAGACCCATCCTTACCATCAGTGAGGCTCTCTGTTTTAAGGATGAAATGGAGGACGATGCCATTAGCACCTTTCTTAGTAGTCCCGACTCCATTTCTGATTCAACCCGTTAGCTGTTAGAAATTGTCATGAGTTGCAATGTCTAGGAAGATATTGAACCAGAAATAGAAGTAGAAAACATTCCTAAAATTGTACATCGTAATAGTGTTCCTGTAGAAACTGAATGAGGGAAATCATTGAATATTAATTCTGACTTTCACACTCCCAATCTAAACAATTGTTGAAAGTCCTTCGAGAGCATAAAGAAGCCTTCTCTTGGGAGTATTCAAATATGAAAGGAATCCCTGTTGATTTATGTACTCATCATATATAAATTAAAGAGGAATGTCAACCTATTAGGTGGCCACAAAGAAGAACAAATCGTTCCTTAAAAAACCTTGTCAAAGATGAATTGCGGAAACTATTAGATGTGGGTTTTATTTATCTGGTATTGGACAGTCAATGGGATTCCCTGCTGGTCATTGTTCCTAAGAAGAATGGCAAGTGGAGGATTTGTGTTGATTACATGGAACTAAACAAAGAAACTCATAAAGATCATTTTCCCTTACCCTTTATTGACCAAGTTCTTGATACATTAGCCAGAAAGGAGTTTTTCTCCTTTCTGGATGGCTTTAGTGGATACAATTAGATACAAATAGCTCCTGAGGACTAGTACAAAACTACCTTCACATGCCCTTGGGGAACCTTTGCTTACAAAGTCCTTCCATATGGCCTTTGTAATGCACCTTCTATCTTTCAAAGAGAAATATTAGGAATTTTCTCTGATTTAATTAATGATAGGGTTGAGATTTACATGGACGACTTCACCCCATATGGGGATTCCTTTACTGAAGCTTTGAAAAACTTAGAGAAAGTACTTTAAAGATACAAGAAAACACATGTTTCTCTTAGTATAGTAAATGTCATATGATGATGAAAGAAGGAATAGTGTTCCGACACTTTCCTTCAGTTGCAAGAATTTAGGTTGATCCTGCGAAGGTAAATGTAATACTAAAAGTTCCTACACCTAAGAAACTGACACAGGTACGCATCCTTATTGGTTATGCTAGCTATTATATGTGTTTCATAGAATTTTTTTTATAAAATAACATTCCCACATTTTCAATTGCTACCTAGGGATGCAAAATTTGTGTGGATGGGTGAATGTGAAGCAACTTTTGTAGAAAACTAGTCTACAAGGCTCTGATGATACGCAGTCCTGACTTGAAGATATCATTTCACATCTATACTGATGCTTCTCAAATAGAAGTAGGGGCGGTTTTGGGGCAATAGGATGACAATAAACCATACGCAATTTACTATGTCAACAAGAATTTGACCCCTATTGAATTAAACTATACGGTAACTGAAAAGGAGTTATTTCTGTCATTTATCCTATTAATAAATTTCGACATTATATCACAGGGTATCCTACTTTCGTGCACACTGATAATATAACTATCAGGTACCTGATGAACAGACGAATAACCCCTGGCCGCATTACAAGATGGTTACTATTAATTCAAGAATTTGATATTACCATTATAGATAAATCAGGGAAGGATAATGTAGTTGCAGATTTCCTGTCTTTGATCGATACTAGTGATGAAGGTACACATGTAGAGGATATTTTTCCAAATGAACATATTGTTTCCTTTTCTACTCACACTTCGTGGTATGTAGATATTTCTAACTATCTTTCTACAGGAAAGGTGCCTCAACACTTGCCTTATAGAGAACGGTGAAGGATTATCCATCATAGTGCTCTTTATTCATGGATAGAGGGATATCTCTTTTAAACGGGATACGACATGAAAATCCGACACTGTATAAATGGTGATGACATCTATGATGTCATGAAAGTTGTTCCTGATGGCCCTTGTGGGGGACATTTTGCAGATAAGCGGACATGTCATACGGTGTTACAAATGGGATACTATTGGCCTTCTATTTTTTGTGATGCAAGGAAATATGTTAAATGGTCTGATAGTTGCCAGTGAATGGGTTAACCTGGTCAGGTAGATGAAATGTTGTTAAAATCCAAAATAGCTCTTGATCCCTTTGAAAAATGGGTTATCGATTTCATTGGACCATTTAATCCCCCTTCACAACAGAAAGTTCACATTTTGGTTTGCACAGATTACGTGATAAAGTGGGTAGAGGCCAAGGTTGTTTTGAAAGAATTAGAATAGGTTGTCTCAGACTTTTTATTTGAAGAAATTCTTTCAAAGAGCTCCTAGAGAGATAGTTTTAGATGGAGGGGCATAGTTTACATCGCATCTGATAGCAGAACTTGTGAAAAAGTATGGAATCAACCATAGGTAACATATCCATATCACTGTAAGGAAAATGGTCAAGTCAAAATAAAAAAAAAGGTACTAGAGAATATTCTTACAAAGACTTTAGCAAACCATCGCCAGAATTGGGCTGAGAAGCTTCCTGAGGCACTGTGGGAATATAGAACAACATGGTGGAACACAACAAGTTTTTCACTAGATGAGTTTGTTTATAGGAAATCCCATTTGTTTCTAGTGGAATTCAAAATTAAGATGTTCAAGGTAGCCCTTGAAGTAGGTTTAGATCTTTCAAAAGCCCATAAACATCAACTAGAACAGTTGAATGAGTTGGATGAAATTCATCTGGTAGTTGTCTATAATTCTACTGTAATTCAACAGCAGCGAAAGAAATGGAACGATAAATTCATTAAGGGAAAGGTGAAAGAGGAGATTGGGTATTTCTCTATGATTCTCGGTTCAAGTATTTTAAGGGAAAACTATGCTCCAGTGGATGGGACCATAAGAAGTTGACATGGCATTCAATAATGGGACTGTTAGAATTATAACAATTGATGAGGCACATACCCCTTTGATCGTGAATGGAAATTGCCTCAGAATATATCACCGTCCAGTTTCAAGAGACTTCTTTATTAAACATCTCTTTGATAACTCTGGTTTTGAAGTTATAAGGGCAGGGAATTCCTCCTTTGCACCCCTGATCTAAAATAAAAAAAGAAATAATATATATATATATATATAATATAATGTTCTTATTGCTCTATCAATATTTTTCTTGCAGGTACCTCACTAGCATTGTTACTCCATTCATGTTGTTACTCTCCCGGTGTTATTACTCTATGGCGATTCTATCTAAGTACCTTGGTGTTGTTACTCTATCGTGATTTCATCTAAGTACCCTGGTGTTGTTACTCTATCGTGATTTCATCTAAGTACTTTGGTGTTGTTATTCCTCTAATGTTATTACTCCGTCACGATTTCATCTATGTACTCTAGTTCTGTTACTCCTCTGGTGTTGTTACTTCATCACGATTTCATCTAAGTACTTCGGTGTTGTTACTCTGCCACAATTTCGTCTAAGTACTCTAGTGCTGTTACTTCATCATGATTTCGACTAAGTGTTCAAGTGGTGTTGTTACTCCTTGGGTGTTGCTACTCCCCGGATGATGTTATTCCTCGGGTGTTGTTACTCCCTCCCATGTTATTACTCCTCCGTTGTTGTTACTCTGTCAAGGTAAGTTGTCAAGTACCTCCCCGATCAACTTTATGGATTTGATTGATAATTCATTTGACATGACTCGATATGACCGAGTATGGTCATACCTTAGTTGGGGTGAGGTACGATAAAAAATGAGAAAAATGCAATAATTAAATTACAATAATGACTTGTTATTATCATATTGAACCTTATGCTAAGTACATACACTCCACGATTTCCACCATACTTCACATGGTTACCCTTATGCATTAGGACTTGAAGTTAGTACTATTGTATTAATGAATGGCCCTTTCCAACGTGGCAAAGTAATTCCCATAATTAGTACTTATTATTACCATTATGCTCCATGGATTTTTCCATATTTCACAGTTACCCTCCCGTATTTCACTCTCACTGGACCCCATCGCTATCACAACACTCTCACTGTAAATCTATCTGTAGACACTCCTCCTTGATGGTCTGTTGTCACTCCGAAGTGTTGTTACAGAGCCATTGCAGAATGGGTGTGAAGGCTGTGAGACAAGAACCAACATCACCTATCCAAGCAATTAAAGAACATTTGGTTGAAAATGTAGGTGGTGCTAAAACATAAGAACCAACATCACATGTCCAAGCAATTGAAGAACCTTTTGTTGAAAATGTAGGTGGTGCTGACACAGAAGAACCAACATCTCTTGTCCAAGCAATTGAAGAACCTTTGGTTGAAAATATAGGTGGTGATGACACATAAGAACTAGCACCACTTGTCCAAGCAGTTGAAGAACCTGTGGATGGAAATGTAGGTGGTGCTGTCACACAAGAACCAGCACCGCCTGCTCAAATGAATATGGAGCCTTTGGAAGAAACAGGCGCTGTAGTCGACACTGCTCCACAAGAACTAGTGTTGGTTGCTGGACAAAAGGATAATTTGGAACAAGCACATGCATAAGGAGTAAAAGGGAGCATAGAACAAACGATGAACATAGAAGAATAGGAAGAAGGGTCTGCATCAGTAGGCATTGAGACAATGGAAATTGATGAAATTATTCCTTGCTCTCCATTTCTTGCATCTTTCCCAAAAGGGGCAAGGAAATTTTGTTCCCCTAGACACATGGAGAAATAAAAAAGCTTCTCCCCCGATATTAATATTTGTTGGGACGGTTAGAGGCACTAGTATTGACATTGTTACTGGAAAACCAGTGTCGACTGGTGAACGAATTAAGCAAATTGAAGGGTTGGTAGTAGACACTGCCACACAAGAACCAGTGCTGACCAAATGACAAAATGAAGAATCGATGGTCGGTACTACTTCTACAGAACCATTAGCGGAGGATGTTGTAGATTAGACTAACCAGCAAGGGCTAGAGAAAATTATTGAGCAGATGGAAGAGGATGGTTGGGCAACAGAGCAACCACGAGAGAAGGGTGTCAAAGAAACTACCCCACAGGACCCTGTAGTGAATCCAGAGCCACAGAGGGAAGATGAAGAAATCCTGACACCGGAAGAAGGAAATGGTGGGTCTTTTCCCTGAGTCGAGGAACAAACAGGAGAAATCATAATAAAAAAGAACCAGTTGATGACTTTGTCAATGTCAACCTACCAAACTCTAGACTAGCTGTGAGGTCTGTGGAATAAGTTGCTATAAAATAGGAATTCATCGAACAATGTGCAAAAAAGAGACCCCCTCTTAAGGAAATATAACAGTCACACTTCAAAGAAAACATGCACATGAAATTGGAAATCATTAGAATGAGAAAAAAACTATGGCGCTTACAAAGAAGAGTGAGGAATCACAAGAAAAACACTGCAAAGCCTCGACCTAAAATTGTTTCAGTGGCAAAACAGACCGAAGATATGTCCATGAATTCAGCGGCTACACAAACTGAGCCATTCTTTCATTTATTTGAGTCTTGAGAATTCGTGATGGCTACAAAGACCCAGAAATGGCATGTTGCTACAACTCGCCTCCAACAAGGGTCCATTTCTCTAGAAACCCACCAAGCAGGAATAAGGGAAATTCACGAGCAAGTTGCAAAAACAATCTTTGGCTACATAGAAAAAATAGAGAAGGAAAAGTGGAAGTAGGAGAGATAGTAGAAGTGAATTCAGGGACTGAAAGAATAGGTGAAGTTATTAAAGGCCAATAAGGAATACATTTTTTCTTTAGGGCAGCAGGTAATGGATCGCCAACCCGTGCTCATAGCTATGCTCTATTTCTCCATGAGAAGTAACTATTCTTTTGTTTGGAAAGTGTCTACTAGGAGATCAGCCATGAGATAGAAGATTCAATGTAGTTTATGTGCATCTTGAGATGCCACAATATTCTGAATCAACACTTGATGTGCGATTTATACATGCATGATTATTTTTTGGGTGATGATAAATCATTTAACCTAGTGCCTTATGTGGGGGACATTCATCTGAGAGCCTTCACCTCCTACACAATTAATCAGGTTAAAGGGAAGAAGGCTCACGACACGTTCAAAGAGAATCAAGAAAATAGGCCACTTGTCCTTTGGATGGATAATTGTCAGTCTGTGAATGTTTATAATAGACACAAAGCCATCTTAAGGATCGAGGGATGGAAAGAACAGATGCTAGCAACCTAGAAATGGTGTGTTGACATATGAACGAAACAAATTTTTACTTTTAAAGAGGAGACCCAGGACAATTGCCAAAAACGGTGGATGCTATCATCATTAGCCGTCAGGATATGTGAGGCTTTTGGGGCCCCCATTTTTTCTTGGGCTCTAAATAGGGTACCTTGTTATACTGCATGCATGTGGCTTGGCGGGGTCTGATGGATGGGTTTGAGGTTCCGATTCCCCATTATCTGGCTGTAAGCTGATTGGTATACTCCATCTTACGAGGTAGAAGAGTATTGGTGGAAGGAAGTTATCTAGACAGATGAATATAAGCCTTCAGGGATAGAAATGGCTGCAAAATATGATCTCTCACAACTTCATGCTGATCATCGCAACTCCAAACCCAATCTACACAAGTGACGGGATGCATGAGGACATGTAGTAAGGCCAGTTGGGGGGAGATGTTGGTGGCTAGATTTGCATACTTTTACTCACCTTTTTTCCCTATTCTTTTAACCCATTTCATGCCAATAACTGTTAATCGATATCTTAAAACAACTAGGTATACTTCTTTCATGTCTTTATGGATTATTGGTCAATGGCGCATAGTCGTATTGGATTATTACCTGAGCTGCTTGCTAATTCAGTTAATTCTATAGATTTGAAGGAAGAATGAGCATGATTGTGATTAACTGAATGGTACCATCAAATCTGGCAGCACTATCCTTGAACATTGGCTGCAACAGTGAATCATTCTCTCGATTGACACACTACTATATTTTACATTGTGTTTCGTTCTGAAAACCACCATGTAATTAAAGGCAAAAAACCCCATAATTCTAGGAACTGTATTATTGACAAAATGTATAAAGTAGATTTGGTTGTGAAAGTTATCGTTGTTAAGAGTCATTAAAGTTACAGGAGAAATACTCTAACTCTGAGTCTGTAACAACATACTTGTAATATTTCTTTAATTAATGACAATTTGATCTTCTAAGCATATTGTGATTCATTGATCTCACCACAACCCTAATCAGGGAGTTGGGCCCTCTCTCCTGACTAGGTGATGTTGGATTAGATGTGTGTTTAAGTTTATTTCCATGAGTTTATTGTTGCTGTGAATGTTTATCAGTGTGTGTTGCGAGTCCTAAGTGTTGTTACTCTTATTGTTGTTACAGTTACTACTTGTTGTTACTCTTATTTATTGTTACAACTATTGTGTGTTGTTACACATTGATGAATTTATAATTAATGTTCAATACTGGGTAGGGAAACTGTGGCTTGCACATACAGTGCATGATAGCCTTGAAATAACTGGTAGAACCCCAAGTTGAAAAGAAAATGTGGATTGGATGACTTGTGTGATTCATACTTGAACACCAACACCTGTATAAATCTATTAAATTCATTTTATTGAATTTATTTTTTTACAGGGATCAGAAAACCCATTAAACATGGTTGAAAAATGGACATTATGCATAGAAGTTTCTTATTATCCCAATGTAGGGCAAGCAATGATTACTTATGTGCTATGTAATATTGCGATGAGAAAATTCCTCCGAAGGAAAAGGAATGTACCTGGAAGAAGAACAACAATGAAGCATATTATATTGTATTGATAGAAGGATTAGTAAAAGCTAGGGAGTATGGATCCAATGGAATTGTAGTCTTCACAAATTCAAAACTTGTGTTCAACTAGATGAAAGGCATGTACCAAGTTAAAAATGAGAAATTAAAACAACTGCATTGAGAAGAAACAAATATTGTCAGTCAATTTCAATAATTTAGCATAAGACATTGGGAAAATGTTAATAATATGTCTAGTGATCTATTGTATGGAGCAATTCCAATTCAATATTTGTGTGTGAAAGATGAATTATTGTTAAGAAGTTCTCCATCAATATTTTTTGATAGACGATGTAAGATATCTTTGATATGTGTGTGCTTTTTAGTTATCAATGTGTCATTTTTGATGACCATGTGTTTTTTTCACTTCTATACCAAGTGTTCCCCCACTATGTAAGCACAACTTGATGAACTTGACATGTTTTAGAAAATTTTGTATTTAATTTTCAAAATGTGCATGCTTCAACACTTGTGTTTTTATTCTTTCAATGTTTTTAAATATCAGTTTTAAGATCTTAAAATGCATGATGTAATTTCAAGGTTTAAATCAATTAAATGCATGAGGTAAATTCAAGGGCTATCTCAATTTTATGACTTTTTAATATTTTTAAATAGAAATTTCAATATTTTTAAATGCATGTTGTAACTTGAAGAGTTACAACAATTTTTTGAATTGATGATCTTTTTAAATAGCATTTTTTTTAAAATTGTAAATCCACAAGGTTACTTTTTAAACATCATGCATGTTTCTATATCTATAGACATCCATATCGTGGATGCGCATTTTCCACATGATTCTTCAAGGCGAACATCAATAGAGTCTCGTGCATCTACAAGAGTGGGAGGTCGAGGTTGTGGACCAAAGAGAATATCAAATGAATAGGGGGAGGTCCATCGTTCACATCGTGGTGTGTGTGTGTGTGTGTGAATTTACATAAATGATAAATAAGTAGAATCATATGTATGTACATATAAATATTGAAAAATGATTTTATATTTTTTTAGATGATTCGCTCACAATGTTGTTGCATGACGGCTGTCAACATTCTCTAAGTGGTCATCAATCTCAGGGTGGTCAACATCATTTTGGTAAATTATACATCTCTATATTGCATACATGATTGAATACATTTGTTCATATGCTTTTATATTTATGACATTATATGTATATTGATCTAGAGGGTGAAAATGTTGGTCCAAGTAGATGTAAGCAAAGTCGGATGGTTCAATAAGAAGGCTAGACACCAACTACTTTTTATCCATCTGATATTATGAATAAGATTCCTTGGGAGAAAACCTCTTACAATGCACATTACAAAAGTGAAAAACTCATTACTATAAATTGAGAAAAGATCTTGGGAGTTTGGAGCTCCCTGCATAGAGTAAAGAAAGCTTGAAAATAGTTACACACTCTTTAAGCTCATTTCTTGAAGTTTACAATAAGATTGGGCCAACCATGGATTCATTTATAAATATGATGAGGCATAGAAAGGAAGCAATGATGGGTCTCGATAAATGGGTTGAGGTTAATAAAAGGGTTACAAAAGAAGATGCAAAATCTATGTTTAATTTCAAAGAGGGGTTGAAAACAAAAATGTTGAAGGTGCAATATTTTAAAAAACCCTGATATAGCTTGCCATATGTATGATAGGTTCCTTGCAACATATGGAAGGCTACCATGGAATGATGAGGTTCCAGTTTATTTTGCAAAATTATTTTATGCAGAAATTGTTTTGGCTATGAAACCCAATTACAATGGCCTTTCATCCAAATATTATGATACAGGGAAAGTTCAGTTATATAATCATAAGGGTGCATTACGTGATATTGAATTGTCTCACCCTAAGCCACATTTGGTACACCAAACTCCTCGTCTGGTAACCTTGCGATTAGAGATGGATGCCAATTCTCAAATTAATTGAGAAGGAAGGGATGCCATTATAGATAACATACAAAGTGAATTGACCAGAATTGATATCGGTCTAAATCGGAAAATATCACGAGCTAATGCACCTGCAAGTTTTGTATATAAAATAGATGGGGAGATAGATAATATGAACACTCAAGAACTTAAAGCATTTGAAAAGGCTTTTCGTAATGGTTGGCAAAGGCCTAATTGTTCATGAAAAAGAGGGTGTGGGATCAATATGTGTCAATGTTCAGGGTTGATATTTTAATGTACGTGTTAATGTTGATTCAAATACATTTTGTTACTTTTTTAGATATAATCTAACGAAAATGTATCATATGTTCACCATTTTTAGTTAACTCGTTTGTTGAACGAAAATTTTGATAATGTCACAGTCCCAGGTTCAGGTTCCAATTAAGATATTTTGAGAAATGTTAGTTTTTTTGAAGAGTTCATGTTGATACAGTTATTATTCTACTTTTGTTATATCGATATATTGTGACCTAGCATAAGTTTAAAAGAAATAATTAAATGAATATATAATTAAATGTTAACAGATTCTGATTCTGACCGATCTATTGCACATAGTGCCATCCTCTACCTCCATATTAGGAGATATGCCACAAGTATTTAATATTTCACTTATGTTTTGTTATAATTTGAAGTGCAAGTTTCATTAAAAAATGATTTATATATTTATCTTATAATTTTAAATTTTTTTAATTTTATGTTTTGGGAGATTTCCATCGTCTAGGGACTTTAGTGATGGATTCAACAATGGGGATAGGATCATCTAAATAATTTGAAAAAGTCGTGTAATGATATTTTTATTATTGTGACTTTATTCATTTTCATACATGTAATTTAAAATTTCTAATAAATACATGTACATGTATTGTACAAGGCATCCACGAGGGCGCAATGTAAGATGAACACCAAAAGGACACAATCGAGGGCGAACACCATGAGGTATTGTATGGAATTTGTATTTTTTTTATAATTTTGTTTTGATGATCTTACATTCTCATTTAATTTTAAAACATTAAAATTCAATTTTAAAGTACATAATCTTATGTATATATGCAACTACACATGTTGTGCAGGGCACCCATGATTCAGAGGAGAACACCAGGAGGTTGATAAATTGTATATTAGAGTGAGATTGTCTAAATTGATGCAACTTTTTATTTGATAGTTTTTTAATGTTATATTTACTTTTATCATGATATAAATTTTGGAGATATTTAAAATAAACCTGTTTATTATGAATTGATGCAACTTATTACTTGAGAACTTTTATTATATATTTTACAATTTTGGACATATTTTGAATGTTGAACTCTTTATTATGATTTAATACATGCTAATTTTGGAGTTTATGTATATTTTGCATGGTACAATTGATGTATGGTTTGATGCTTAAAACTTGGTTTTACATATTTAAGCTCATGAATATGTAGTGCAATGAAAGTAAATTTGCATTTAATACATGCTAAGTTTGGACTTTATGTACATTTTGCATGGTACAATTTATGTATGGTTTGATGCTTAACACTTAGTTTTACATATTTAAGTTCATGAATAAGTAGTGCAATGAAAGTAAATTTGTATTTAATACATGCTAATTTTGGAGTTTATGTACATTTTCCATGGTACAATTGATGTATGGTTTGGTGCTTAAAAATTGGGCAATGAAAGTAAATTTGCATTTAATACATGCTAAGTTTGGACTTTATGTACATTTTGCATGGTACAATTTATGTATGGTTTGATGCTTAACACTTAGTTTTACATATTTAAGTTCATGAATAAGTAGTGCAATGAAAGTAAATTTGTATTTAATACATGCTAATTTTGGAGTTTATGTACATTTTCCATGGTACAATTGATGTATGGTTTGGTGCTTAAAAATTGGTTTTACATATTTAAGTTCATGAATATGTAGTGCAATGAAAGTAAATTTTCATTTAATACATGCTAATTTTGGAGTTTATCTACATTTTGCATGGTACAATTGATGTATGGTTTGATGTTTAAAACTTGGTTTTACATATTTAAGTTCATGAATATGTAGTGCAATGAAAGTAAATTTGCATTGAGTTGGTACATTTTTTATTCAATCATTCCTATAATGTTAATAGATGATTCTTAGGTTTTGTTTAAAGTTGTTTTGTCTTGACTTATTTAAAATGAATCTATTAAAATTGCAAATTACAAAATGTGGTCTGCATTTTGCATTTGAATGAATCAAGTATAATTTGATGTAGATGTATAAAACAATGATAACTTAAAATTGAATTATAAAATATGGTACATGTACATTTTGCATTCATGTATAGAAAGGCTACTATGGATGTCGGTTGATAGTTAACTTTTAATATAAAGTTCTTTGAATGCACATTTACATAAGTTAGATAAAATTGCATTATAAAACATGGCCCACAATTTGCATGATGCATGCATGGCTTGATGCTTTTAAATGTTTTACATATTTGTGATGAGCTCTAGTATTGCAACAAGAATGTTGCAACTCCTGGGGCTACCAACTTTACTTCATCAACCCGGGGTTCGTACAAACTTGGAGGCGACCGTGATGTATACACAAATAGATTTAATGTCCACTCTTGTCACTGTTCAACTGGGGCGATAGACCACTAAGGTTTCTCAAACTAGTCTCCTATTGACTAAAAGAAGTCTAAAAACCAATTGAAGAAGGGAAAATTATCCTCAATCAAAGAAAATAATTGTTGCATATTTTAAAGAATGAAAGACTAAATTGGAGGATGCTTGTAAAGTAACATAAAATCCTCTATCTACTCATTGACACATTTTTTTCTTGCAAAAGAAACCTAGTTTAAACCCATTTATCACATGTGATGATTTAAACTAACTGAGCATGGAATATGATTTAGGGAGTATTAACTGTTGCATGCATGTGCTAATTAGGAAATAAAAAAAAAAAGCTCTTTTTATTTATCTTTTCATTTTATGAATGAAAATGCTATTTTTTCCTTGTTCTTTGGCAAGGGAGATAGGTATGAAGGAAGAGGGTTAGAATAGTCTTGATGGCATGGAGGTCAACTAGAGGCCTAATCCTAGCCTCAGTGATGTATTTTCTCAATTCGGGCTCAAAACAAGTTGCTACAAGAAAACTATATGATGTCCTAGTTCTCCTATAGGATCCCCTGTTTTACTACAGGAACAGGGCGAAAGATTAGAAAGTCGTTTAGAAGGTGGAATGAAGCTTGGGAAAGGTAGATAATGGGAGAACAAGGCATGAAGGGGGTGAACACTACCCAAAGCTCAAGCAAGTATTTCAATATGGTTGGATTTTCTCAATGGAAATGACGATTTTTGCTGATAAAAGAAGAATTTAGATTGATATTTTAATGGATTTTGACGACATGGGTGGATAAGGTTTGGATGAGGCAAATGAGATGAGGTTTCCCTGCAATGTAGAAGCTCCTTCACAAACACATATTCTTTTCTACATCTATACACGAATGCAACTATACATGGGAAAGATTTATTAAATGGAAGAAAATAGAGCTATTACCATCTAATCGCTAAGTGCATGAGTGGAAGTGCTTTGAAACCAAAACATACTTAAGAGATTAAAAATGATAATTGCAACTCATACTAAGAGACTTAAAGAAAAAGGCCTACTGATCAAGAAAACCTAGTTTATGCAACAAGCAAGAACTCTGTTTTTAGACTGTATGAAAGTGTCCCTCAAGTGATGATCCCAAAAGAGAGAGATGAGGTGAAAACCACTATCACCAACTTTTCTGAAATGGCTTCTATCACTATGATACCACTGTTCTAACTATCCACAAATGGAAGCAAACTAATTAATCATACCAATACTTGCAAAACTAACAACACCAGAATCAGTCCATCAGCTAACTATGAATGTAATCTAAGCATACATCTACAAAAAGAAAAACCTATGCTACTAGAGTTGAGCCCTAACCCAAGAGCTTCATCCCTCTAAATCAACTCAGTGCTAGATCAAGGGAATGCTTCTTGTTTTTAGTAAAATATCAAAAACACACAAGAGTGATCAATCACAATGTTCCAACTCAAAAATTCTTATTGGCTACAATGAACAAAAATACGAATCCTAATGAGGCTCTAAGCCTTATTATTTATACAACGGAAGTTACCAACAACTTCCTTAAATTTAGGGAGGCTTGGCTACCAATCTTGAGATCAATTGTTCTTCAACTGTCACTGGCTTGGATGCCAATGATCTTAATGGCTCGGCTTCCTGCAACTTCGAGCTGATGAGATTTGATGGAGGAATATTCAAATGAGTGAGGAGTTAAGGAGGGAGATCATCTCCTAAAATCCCTCTTGCTTGTCTCCTTTGATTTCCTTCACTTTAATTAGCCAAAATTTGATCCAAAACTTGCAATCAATCCACAATAGACCACTAGACATGACATCTCATATTACCCTTCCGATTAAGCAAAATATAACAAAACATGTAAATAATTATCAGAAAAGTTAATTTTAGTAAGTTGGAGAGTTGTATTAAGGTCCATATAATTTACCCATTGATGAGATTCATCATCACCCCCTACTGAAAGTGTTGCTCATCCTCTGAGCAGCTCAATATATGTCCATATCTATCATTGCTTTGGTGGTCTCCCTGACATTCCAGGATTTTTCTGTAGTATCCTCCTCTTGTGGATAAAACCATGCATTCTTCCCACTACTTTCTTTCTTCTTCATCCTTTCTCCCTTCTAACATACCCAAAAGTAATGGTGGACTGAATTTCAAACCAATCCAGTTGAGTTTGAGTCTCTCCAATGCTTGCTTATACATTGGGGTCCTTTCTAGTGCATCCCTCATTTTGTTAGGATAATGATACTCCCTGATCTTTAGGTTGTAGGGAAAGGTGTTCCATCTCCTTTATCAGGCTTGTTGGCCTTCATCCCCTAGAAATCTCAACAAGTCGTCAAAATGAGTGACTTATTTCTTTTGTGCAGCTAGGTATCTTGTTGCAAGTCAGGGATCATTGGCAATGAGGTTGCGGCTGCTAATGATAGCCATGGAATTGAGTTGTTCCGCTTTGATGAAAAGGGGTTTTGTTTCTTCTCTTTCCAATACCATTTTTACTTTTATAGCCCTGACCTCCTCATGATTCATCCATGATGACAAGGCCATCAATTGTAAGTCCCCTAGATTTGGATTAGGGTCCCACACATTTAAATCTATTAGGGTCAAGTTATGTAGGTAGAATTCAGATATCTTGGCTCTGTCCTCTAGGGTGCTTTGGTCATAGACGTCAATGAACTACCTATAGGCTTGGAAACACAGAGTTCCTATTTGTGCAAGGGTTTTTATCTGAAATTCAAACCATTGTTCTTTGAGGTATAAGGCATATGATTTTGTTAGAATCTTGCATTGGATTGCCTCCATGGATAGACTTTCCATAGTTACCAATTCTCCCTCCTTCTCTTGTAGTTTCCTCCTTAGCCATTTGTGTTCAACCTCTAGTTGAGATTTCATCACTCTTTTCTTATCTCTTATTCTACTCAACTCTCTACCCATTTCTATCAACTTTTCTTCCGTATGGCCTACATCCTCTACACTTTTTGATTTAGAAATTTTAATCTAATGATGTGTCCTTACTCTCTCCTTTTCAATTTCAAAGAATAGAGGGATGGAAAATTTTTGTGGTATCACTCTGCCCCCCACAATGAATCTGTAATAGGAGCTGAGGTTTGGTTGTGGGATAGGTTCTTGGGAATCTCCCTTTATTGTTCCTTGAGTATTTGCTGCCTCTTTTCCTTCCCTTTTCCCTTGCATTCATTCCTTATCTTATTTCTTTGTTTCCTGTAGGACCTTTTTGCTTCCTGTGGGACTGTCTGTGTTTCCTATAGGAGACCTTTCCCTTTTTCGAAAGGGGTCAAAGTTTCTCTAACTTTTTTTACTGAGGTTGACCAGGTGACAAGCCTCCTCACACAGGTGATTGGTGACCTTGGGGAAGCTTGTTGTGATGTTCCTTCTTCACCTCTCTTTCCTGGAGGGGCTAACTTCTCTTGTTATTTTAGTGAGTCCTCTATGATAATGGGAATCTTAGTAAGGGTTTGAGGTCTCCGTTGTTTTATCTTGGTACCATTCCTTGTTTTGAAGTATAGGAGAGTTTGACTCTGCCTCTTTCTTTTTGATTTGATAGGTGTACTTAGAGCAGTTAAGGCAGCAATTTCCTCCTCTTGGGCTCCAGTGACACCCTTGGAGGTTCCTCTTCTTCCTTTCTTTGTACTTCAAGACTTGGCTCATCCTTTTTTGTTTATTACCTCTTGTATTTTCCATCCTTTGTGCCATCTAGTTCTGCCTCCTCTTCTTCACGTTCTTCTTATTCAGACTCTTCTCACTCTTCTTTATCACTAGAAGTAGGGTCGTTGTCATACTCAATGGCTTGAATTTCATCTTCTTCATTCATGTTTGCAAATGTGGACGACATAATAGGGATTCTCAAGTTGTTTAGGGCATCTTCTAGTATGACTTTGATCAATACATGATATGACAACTATTGATGGTTCCCTTATTGTACTTTGATGCTCATGTCTATCATTGATTGTAAAAAAAATTAAGGCACACGAAGTCTTCTCTGAGGATGTATCTCTCCTCCAAATCTCAGCTCCTGGAGGAGTCTAAACTGGTACCCATAGACTATACTGAGTCTACCCTCACAGGAAATATACTTGATTATGTGATAGCTTACTTGATTCCACAAATATGGAATGCTTGCCCTTCTAACCCCATTTTTGTCTTCAATCGGTTCTTCTCCTTCCAAGAAAAAAACCTTCTTTGCAAGAGTGTTGCTAGTTTTCTCCTCTTTTCTCCACTGCAACCCTAGAGGAAGTGTAGTGATCCTTCTAATGATCTCAGGGGTAATTGTTCCTTTTCCTTTCTGAAGCATGCTGGAGAGTGGTGTTGCTATGCTGCTCATGACCCAGGTACATCTTCTTGATTGCCTTTTCCTTTGTTGTTGGTATTATTTTGCTGATGGGTTGTTTTCTTGATGATGTGCAGGTGTTGACTTCCTCTGTTGCTACTGAGATCTGGAGGAGTTTCATTATTCCTGTAGTTATGCTTCCCCTCTTTCAATAGTTGTGATGAATGTTAGGCCTGGAATTGTTGTTTCTTCAGAATAGGCTGCTACAGGATTTCCTACAGGAAAACTACAGGATATCCTGTAGCTGCCAATTTTATTGAATTTTTGTGTCCTTTCTCTGCTTGGAGGGGGAATAGGTATTGGAATGAGTGGAAGGTGTGGCCATGGAGTGGTAGGTGAGGTAGGCTATGGGTGGCATGCCTCTTTGATGTTATTTTCTCTTTTTTCTTCATTTTTTCTATTCTTTTTCTATTTTTTTCTAGCTTGATTTTTTTTTTTTTTTTTTTGGACACAGGGGGTGACATGGTCATGAAGGGGGTTGGTTGAGGTGTGGTGAAGTCAATGGCCTTATTTTTTAATTCAAAAATAGCTTGCATAATAATTTCTTCATCGAACTTCCTTTCCTATAGATTTTTAGGACTTCTTGTAGTATTACAGGAAACTCCTCTAGTAATTACAGGAAATCCTGTAGAAAGCACAAAATTGCCTAAAATTTGAATTTTCCTGTTGTTGGAGATGAGTATGGATGAATGAATATGGGAATTATTGAGGAGATGAAATGGATGCATAAAAGCATGTGTTTTTGTAGGGATTGCTTCTCTCTGATCTCTGTGTCCATTATCTTCTTTGAAAACCTGCAAAAACCAAAATTGTTATGAGTGGGCAAGTTTGAGGTCCTTGCTATTATTTTTGTCCTTCCTCTCTCTCTTTTTTTGAAAGACAACTAGGTTGCCTCAAAGGAGGTTTTCATCCTAGTTCACTACCCTGGGCACCTCAAAAGAAGTTTTCACACATAGGTCTTTTATTTTTCCCTTTTTTTAATTTTTTCTCTCATTTTTTTAACACTCTTGGGCTACCTCAAAGAGGTTTTCAAACTAAGAGTGGTCCTTAAGTGCCTCATGGAGGTTTTCACCTGGGTGTCTTTATTATTTTCTTTCTCTTTTTTTAAAACTTAAACAGACATCAAGAAATTGGTGAGGTGGAAATCGAGACTCCTTCAATCACCATTACTGCCTTGTTGATGCTACTGTTGAATGCCTCCTTTGACAAAGGATTTTTGTAGACTTTCAAACTATACCTATTAACAACCAAAGGGATGCCTTCTTCATCGATGGTTCTTATATGAACAACACCATTATCATGGAAATTTTCTATCACATATGGTCCCAACCATTTGATCATCAACTTGCCTTTGAAATCTTTATATGAGAGTCATACAGCAAGGCCTAATCGCCTTCTTGAAATAGTTTGTATTTGATATTTTTTTCATGTCACATTTTTCTTTGTACTTGAGTCACTTCTGTGTGCAGGAGGGCTTGCATCCTGAATTCGTCTAACCCATTTAGCTAGAGCAATCTCTCTTGTTGTGCCCTAGTGACATCTGGATCCAATTGTGATGCCATCCTTAAGGTGTTGTACTCAAACTCAAAGGACATCAGAGCCCTCTTCCCATAGACCAAATCATAAGGGGTGAAGCTGGTGGTGGTATTCCAAGTTGATTGGAGGCCCAAGTGGCCTCCACTAGTTTGTCTGCCCAATCCTTCCTACTCTTGCTAACCACTTTGGTCTGAATGATTTCCAATGCTCTGTTGGTGACTTCTACTTGTCCATTAGCCTAAGGGTGGTAAGGACTGGACTTTCTGTGCTTTATCTTATGTTTTCTTAACAGATTCTCAATCATGTGTGAGGTGAATTGATTGCCTTGATCACTGACCAGCTCTCTATGTTATCCAAACTTGTTAAACACATTCTCCCTCAAGAACTCAACCACTTTTTCTTCTGTGGCTACCTTGATATCTTTGGTTTCAGCCCACTTTGTTAAGTAGTCAGTGCACACAATGATGTAATTTTTCTCTCCAGATGGAGGATCAATGGGTCCAATGAAATCCATGCCCCACTTGTCAAATGGCTCAAAAGTCACTTGAGGTTGCAAAGGAATTTCATCCCTGGGAGAAGGTTTCCCCATCTTTTTGCACCGATCACAGTGGCTGGTATACCTTCTTGCATCCTGGTGGGGAGTGGGCCAATAATAGCCAGCTTGTAGTAACTTGAATGCTGTCTTTTGGCTGCATAGTGACCTCCATAAGGCCCATCATGACAAGCTAGAAGGATGTCAAAAACTTCCTCCTCCTCAGAATTTGATCTGGTCCCAACTTGATGATATTTCCCCCAATCCAAGTGAATGGGGCACTTTTCCTTATAATTATGCTCTTCCCCTTGGGGGAAAAACTTGGAGGGAACTGTGTAGCTACTAAGCATTTGGCTATGTGAGCAAACCATGGAGAGAGAACTGAAATGGAAAATAAATGCTCACCTGGCAGTTGGTCATCCACCATTACTTCCTCACCTACAATAAAAGTCAATTTGGACAAAAAATCTATAGCTACATTTTCTGTGCTAGGCTTATCAATAATAGTTAGATCAAATTGTTGTAACAAAAGTAACCATCTAATAATTCAAGCATTCACATTAGGTTTGTTCATCAAATATCTAATGGCAGCATGGTCGGTATGTAAAAATGTATGGTAATCAGTAATGTAATGTCTAAATTTATTCAATGAATGGACAATAGTTAAGAGCTCTTTTTCAGTGACTGTGTAGTTTAACTCGGCTTTAGACATATTTTTGCTGATGAAGTAAATGACATAAGGTAGCTTGTCATCTATCTGGCCCGGATCTGCTCCTATAGCTTTGTGAGAGGCATTAGCATGTATATGAAAAGGAAGAGCCCAATTTGGGCCTCGAAGAATAGGTGCAGTAGTCAAATTTTCCTTTAGGGTTTCTAGGGCCTCTTGTAGCTTTCTAGCAATAAAAATTCAAAGTCCTTGGCTGATAGACCAAACAAGGGTGAGGCTACCTCGCTAAAGTCTTTTATGAATCTCCTATAGTATCCAACCAAGCCTAAGAAACTTCTGACATCCTGCTACTTCTGAGGAGTAGGGACCCTCTTTATGATAGCTATCTTATTTGGGTCTACTTGCAGTCCTTCTTGGGATATTGAGTGACCTAGAACAATCCTTGCATTCATTAAGAATTCACACTTCTCGGGACTAAGGGATAAGTTCATTTTAATACATTTGTTTAACATCTTTTCGAGGTTAGAGAGGGCCTCCAGGAAATCGCACCCATAGGGGGTGAAATCATCCATATAAATTTACACGTAATCATGGACTAGCTCTACAAAGATGCTCAGGACTACTCTTTGGAATTGGTGGGGTAATTGCATAAACCAAAAGGAAGGACCCTATAAGAAAAGGTACCCCAAGGATAGGTGAAGGTGGTTTTATCCTGGTCCTCTAGGCTGATCTAGATTTAATTGTAACCACTAAATCCATCCAAGAAAGAGAATAACTTCTTTCCTCCCAGACCATCTAATAATTTGTCAATGAAAGGTATAGAGAAATGGTCCATTTCTGTGGCTTTGTTTAGCTCTGGGTAATCCACATATATCCTCCACTTCCCATTTTTTTTTGGAACTAGAACCAAAGGAGACACCCACTCACTATCTGAGATGGGGTAAATGAACCTTGAATCCAACAACTTCTGCAATTTTTCTTTGACTATATCCTTGAGGGTTGGGTTCATTCTCCTCTAAGGTTGGTGGACTGGCTTGTAACCTTCCTTTATGTAAATATGGTGAGCACACATCTAAGGGTGCACTCCCTTCATTTCCTTGTAACTCCAAGCAAAGGAATCCAAATGTTTTCTTAGCATGTCACATAACTCCTCTTCTTGGTGTACAAAGAGAGAGGGGTTGATTTTCAATGCTCTTTTAGGGTCGAATTATATCATCTTGACATGAGTAGGGTTTGAGTCAGCTAAGCATAGATCAATCTAAGGGTCATCTTTGGCTTCCTTTACTAACTCCTTAAGAGACATGGTGTTGGGGGATTGATTTTGGAGGATGTGTTCAATCAGGTCATCTTCATCAGGTTGCCCCCATCTTATAGTAGCATCTAGGATATAGATTGGGGAAGAGTAGACTTCATCCTCTTCCTCCTCTTATAACCATAAGGGTAATTCATGCTCTAGATATGGTTGAGTAGGAGCGTACAATACCAATTGCTTGGATAGATGCCCATTTTTAATGGTCATGTTCCCAGCCCTGCAACTTATGTAAGCATTGACAATGGCTAACCATGGCCTTCCAAGGATGAGAGGATAACCATTGAACTTGGTCCTAGGTTGGAGAACTAAGAAGTTAGCAAGGTATTCCCAAGAATCAATGGAGACCATCACATCCTCAATAATTCCCTCAGGATCTATTGTGGATCTCTTCGCAAGCTGCAAAACTATTGTGGTCTTTCTTAATGATCCCTAAAGATTCAATTTAAGCATAGTCTCCTTAGTCATCACATTGATGGTAGCCCGAAGATCAATCAAGGTATGGGGGACAATGGTGCCATCAATGTGTACATCTACTATAGGAACTTCAAGATCTAGATACTTTGGGAAAATCACCCGCCTCAACCTTAAGTTAGATAGTTCTCCAATGAAATTAATGGTAAGGGTGTCTTTCTTTCGCCTTCCCAGATGTTTAAACCACTTTTCCTTGATTAACATGTTGTAGATGAGGACATCTTTGATACCTTGGAGAAGCTGGATTTTGAAAGATTTTTCAACTCACCCAGAAGTTTAGTCTCTTCTATAGTATGGTGGATAGGATCGGCTAATCTCTCAGGAAAAGGAGGTGAATTTTCTAGAGGGACACTTTCCTCTTTTTCCTCTTCACGCTCCTCAGTTGGATATGGAGGTTGATTATCTGGAAGCACTCTTCCAAACCTGAGGTTAATCTCATGAATTTCCATAGCATAGGAAAGGTTAGATTCTTATCCACTGTAGACCTGTTGTGCCTGTTTGTTGTTCGAATTCAGATTTGGTTTTTCAAACATCTGAGGTTGTTTAGGTGGAGTAGGGTGTAGGAGCTATGGTTGAGATGGAGGTGCAGGAAATAGAGCTGGAGCTTGGTCGTATGGGGGCCTCCACCCTTGGGATGGTGCACTCCTATGAGGTTGTGGAGGACCATATGGCTGAAATGGTTGGTTGGAAGATTGGGAATGGTATTGAGATGAAAAAGACCAGGGAGAAGGTGTGGACCACAAAGGATGAGCAGGAGGGCACCAAAGGGGAATGTATGTATTCTGATTAGGGTTTTAATATGAATAGGATGCCCCTTACATGCCTTACTGGTAAGGTCGAGGTCCTTGAGGCCTCCTTTGATTGATGTAGCAGATTTTTTGAGTCACCTCTTCGGTTCCCTGATACACAACTTTTAATCTAGACAGGGAAGGTCACTTGTCTCTGGAGTGGTTTTCCTCACAGTCCAAGCAAATTTCTATGATATTTAATGGAAATTCATTCCTAGGGTGCCTCCTGGTGCATCTAGGGCAGAAGATAGCTAATTCTCTCTCTGCTTCCTCTTGGTTTGTATGGTGTCCATATGCAAAGCAAGGGTATGCAACATTTCACTCTTAAAGCCTTCCAAAATGTTCCCAATTTCACTTTTTATAGTTTTGTTGGAAGAGGACGAATTGGTCACGGCTTGACTAGCCATACCCTTCTTTCTAGCTGCCCTAGAATGATTCTTGAAAACTGTCTTGATATCATCGTAGGGTAACTGGTAGATATCCCCTCCTAACAACAAGTTTAGGGTTTCTAGGAGATCTTTCCTGATCCCCGTGAGAAGGACTAAAGAGATTCAAGATCAAGGGTGCACCTGGCCCTTTTGTAGCTGAGATGGAATCTTTCCTCATAATATTCTAAAGATTTTTCATGTCCCAAGGTCATTATAAAAATTTCCTCTTTGGTATCTTTGGACGTGCAATAGTCCCTAAACTTGTTGTTGAAGGCTTGTTTCATCTGAGCCCAAGTGGTGATACTCTCCCCATGTAAACCCATGAACCAACGGAGAGCTACATATTTGAGAGTGGATGGGAATAATTTAACCTTCTAATCATTAGAGGTGTAACCATAAGTTTTGTATATGACAAAAAACTCAAACAAAAAAAGCATCTGGGTCTTATGAGGTCAGGCCATGGTAGTGTGGAAGAGAAGAGTGGCTTATGTTTTTCATCTTAGCATCCCCATTAGTTTCTCTGATGGGAAAAACACACTCATCTCTATCTATGTCCCTCCTTTCATTTCTATTTTCAGCCATGGTGTAAGTTGGTGGAATTGTCTCTTGTTCATCCCTGATAGGCTCTTCAAAAAATCTTTGGTTGTTCACCTAATGGGTCCTCTAGCTCACAACCACCAAAGAGGAGGGAAGGTTGGTTGTTTGATGTGGTGGGGGTATTTGGAAAAAAAATTCCTAAATTGTCTCTACTCCTACGAGGCATGATTAAAGAGTTTTTTTTTTTAGTTTTTTCTTTTGTTTTTAAAGTTCTTGTAGAATGGAAAGAAAAAAATAACAAATTGCAACTACCTATTGAATGAAACTAATTGCAGAATGAAAAGAAAGAAAACCAAATTGCGACTACTTGTTGAATGGAACTATTTCCAGAATGAGAAAGAAATAAGGAAAGAAAGAAAGAAGAAATCACATCTACTCATACACCTCCCTGGAAACAATGCCAAAAAAAGTGATGGGCATTAGTATTGCAGCAGGAATGTTGCAACTCCTGGGGCTACCAACTTTACTTCATCAACTCAGGGTACGTAAAAACTTGGAGGTGACAGTGTTGTATACACAAATAGATGTAATGGCCCACCCTTGTCACTATTAAATTGGGGTGATAGACCACTAAGGTTTCTCAAACCAGCCTTCTATTGACTAGAAGAAGTCTGACTACCAATTGGAGAAGGGAAAATTATCCTAAATGAAAGAAAATAAATGCTACCTATTTTAAAGAATGAAAGACTGAATTGTAAGATGCTTGTAAGGTAACATTAAATCCTCTATCCACTCATTGACACATTTTTCTTGAAAAAGAAACCAGGTTTAACCCTATTTATCACAAGTGATGATTTAAACTAACTAAGCATGGAATCTAATCTAGGGAGTATTCACTGCTGCATGCATGTGCTGATTAGGAAATAAACAGAACTCTTTTTATTTATCTTTTCATTTTGTGAATGTAAATGCTAATCTTTCCTTGCTCTTTGGCAAGGGAGACAAGTATGAAGGAAGAGGGTTAGAATAGTCTTGATGGCACGGAGGTCAAGTAGAGGCCTAATCCTAGCTTTAATGATGATTTTTCTCAATTCAGGCTCAGAACGAGTTGCTACAGGAAAACTATTGGATGTCCTAGTTCTCCTATAGGATCCCCTGTTTTACTACAGGAATAGGTTGAATGATTAGGAAGTGGTTTATAAGGTGGAATGAAGCTTGGGAAAGGTAGATAATGGGAGAATAAGGCATGAAGGGGGTGAACACTACCCAAAGCTCAAGCAAGTACTTCAATATGGTTGGATTTGCTCAATGGAAATGGCCATTTTTTTATTATAAAACAAGAATTCGGATTGAGATTTTACTTTATTTTTTGGACATGGGTGGGTAAGGTTTGGATGAGGCAAATGAGATGAGGTATTTCTGCAACGTAGAATCTCCTGCACAAACACACATTCTTGTCTGCATTTATACACAAATGCAACTATACATGGGAAAGATTTATTAAATGGAAGAAAATATAGCTATTACCATCTAATTGCTAAGTGCATGAGTGGAAGTGCTTTGAAACCAATACATACTTAAGAGATTAAAAATTACAATTGCAACTCATCCTAAGAGACGTAAAGACAAAGGCCTACTCATCAAGGAACCCTAGTTTATGCAGCAAAGTAAGAACTTTGTTTTTGGACTATATGAAAGTGTCCCTCAAGTCATGATCCCAAAAGAGAGAGATGAGATGAAAACCACTATCACCAGCTTTTTGAAATACCTTCTGTCACTATGATAGCACTGTTCTAACTATCCACAAATGGAAGCAAACTAATTAATCATACCAATACTTGCAAATTAACAACACCAAAATCAGTTCAACATCTAACTATGAATGTAATCTAAGTATACATCTACAGAAAGAGGAACCTCTTATGCTAGGGTTGGGCCCTAACCCAAGAGCTTCAGCCCTCTGAGTCAACTCAGTGCTGGATCGAGGGAATGCTTCTCATTTTCATTAAAATATAAAAAATACACAAGTGTGATTAGTCACAATGTTCCAACTCGAAAATGCTTCTTGGCTACAATGAACAAAAATACGAATCCTAATGAGGCTCTAGGCCTTCTTATTTATACAACTGAAGTTACCAACAACTTTGTTAAATTTAGGGAGGCTTGGCTCCCAATCTTGAGATGAACTGGTCTTCAACTGTCATTGGCTTGGCTGCCATTTTTTGTAATGGCTCGGTTTCCTACAACTCTGAGCTAATGAGATTCGATGGAGGAAATTTCGAATGAGTGAGGATTTAAGGAGGGAGATCATCTCCTAAAATCCCTCTTCCTTGTCTCCTTCGAGTTCCTGCACTTTAATTAACCAAAATTTTCTCCAAAACTTGCAATCAATGCACATTATACTACTAGACATGACATTTCATCTTTACCCTTCTCATTAAGGAAAATATAACAAAACATGTAAAGAATTATGAGAAAAGTTGATTTTAATAAGCCGTAGAGTTGTATTAAGGTCCATATAATTTACCCATTGACAAGCCTTGTCAATTTTGATTTAGTTGGTACATTTTGCATTCAATCATTCCTATAATGCTAGTATATGATTATTAGGTTTTGTTTAAATTTGTTTTGTCTTGACTTATTTAAAATGAATCTATTAAAATTGCAAATTACAAAATGTGGTGTGCATTTTTCATTTGAATGAATCAAGTATAATTCGACGTAGATGGATAAAACAATGATAACTTCAAATTGCATTATAAAATATGGTACATGTACATTTTGCGTTCATATATAGAAAGGCTACTATGGATGTCTGGTGATAGTTAACTTTTAATATAAAGTTCTTTGAATGCACATTTACATAAGCTAGATAAAATTGCATTATAAAACATTGCCCACAATTTGCGTGATGCATGCATGGCTTGATGCTTTTAAATGTTTTACATATTTGCATTTAGTTGGTACATTTTGCATTCAATCATTCTTATAATGTTAGTAGATGATTCTTAGGTTTTGTTTAAAGTTGCTTTTCTTGAATTATTATAAATGAATATATTAAAATTGTAAATTATAAAATGTGTTCTCCATTTTGCATTTGCATGAATCAATTATAATTCGATGTAGATGTTTAAAACAATGATAACTTAAAATTGCATTATAAAATATGGTACATGTAAATTTTTCATTCATGTATAGAAAGGCTACTATGGATGTCGGTTGATAGTTAACTTTTAATATAAAGCTCTTTGAAAGCACATTTACATAAGCTAGATAAAATTGCATTATAAAACATGACCCACAATTTGCATGATGTATGCATGGCTTGATGGTTTTAAATGTTTTACATATTTGCATTTAGTTGGTACATCTTGCATTTAGTTGGTAAATCTTGCATTCAGTCATTCCTATAATGTTAGTAGATGATTCTTAGGTTTTGTTTAAAGTTGTTTTGTCTTCAAGGCTTATTTCAAATGAATCTATTAAAATTGCAAATTACAAAATGTGGTCTGCATTTTGCATTTGAATGAATCAATTATAATTCGATGTAGATGTCAAACAACAATTTGGATGATGCATGTTCATGGTTTGATTCTTTTAAAGCTTTTACATATAATTTCCGTTCATGAATATGTAGAAATGAAAATAAATTTTCATTTAGTTGGTACATTTTGCATTTGATCATTTCTATAATGTTAGTAAATTTGGTAAATGACTCAACCAACCACAATCACAAATTAACATAGAAGTAACAATACCCGACTCAACCCAGTACAATAAAAAATTAATAGAGCAGTAACAACGCAATATACGTCACAAATTAACAGAGCAATAAATCCCCAATACAGGTACATAATAAGAAATATACATATAACTTTGTAACTCAATACAAGACCCAATTAATATTGCTTTCACATCATCACATTCTTAATAATGTACAACTTAAGCATGCACAAAAGTAATGCTAACAATGTACTTGACTCTAAGTTCTCCAACATAAATCCAAGTATCTAAGAAATTGTTGGGATGTTCAATTAAAAAATTCTAATGGAATGCCATCTTCAATGATCCGTTCATGGTCAAATTTTCAAATTTTCCTTTTTTAACTTTCAAATGTCTTTTTATTGAACTTCTATAAACTTTATGCGTGTTGCACACACCAAGTGACTATATTAACAACTTATGGCATCGAGTTGATAGTCTTGAAAGTAAACATTACTCTCATTTTGGTGAGTTTCTTGGAAAAAATAACCTTTTAGTATAATAGACCCTCTTTCATATATAAAACTGTTATCATCATAGTCTTCCAATAACTTCATATTTTGTTCAGTGTGCCACATCAAATAATACTTGACATTTTTTATGTTGTTAGTGGGTGCAAATCTAGCAAAAACATCTCCTGCATAATAAAACATGTGTAAATTTAGATCATAATTTACATGAAACTAATTTTGTCAATATGGACTTGATTTTATTATCTATTTCTGGAGCTCTATATTTTAGCTATTATCTAGATACTTATACACATTGATTTTGAAAACATAAAACATATATCTATATATATATATTGAAATCAATTGAAATGTCACCTTCTCTAACAAGATCAGAAACTCGATCACCTTCAAATAATATTATAGTCTCCTCTGATTCCATCTCTTCAAAGCTTGCAACTGACATTTTCCCTTTGTATTTAATTTTGTATGTTGCCAAGGTTTTATGTACATATTTTTTTCACAAACCTCATTGGATTATGTGTCCTTTATGCAAATAGGACAAAAACAATAATGTTTTCTTTTATCAAAATTCAAATTCATTTCGGTAATCCTTTGTTTTAATTGAATGCAAATTTCGAATCACTTTTACTATTTCAAATTCATATGTAATCGATCTATCTACATCTTCGACTCCAATATGCCAAAAAAACCTATTGTAAATTCAAAAAACAATTTAAATATTTTATTTAAAATACAATCTATATATGTTGAAGAGAATCATTGTCATATTGTTTAAACTATATAGTTTATAGATGTTTAAAATTAAAAAAATAATAAAAATTATCATATATTAAAACTATATACAAGTTAATTTGTACATATATGTACATACCTTCGTCCCTCCCATGATGGGTTAGTCTGATAGCTTAGTGAAGCGTCACACGATTGAACAACTTATTTAGCTGAAACAAGTCTGTCTGCAGAGTTGTCCATTTGATATCCTCGAAGTGCTCGTTTTATACATGACCCTACACCATCATGCTCTCCTTTTCCATGACCAGTCTCAAAGAAATTCCAACGATGTTTAATGTGGGTTTTCTTATGAAGACGACACAACCAAAAGAATGATCTTGAATATTTGAATTGACCTACACATCCATCTTACCGTATCCAATTTTCATTGAATTTTATTCCACAACCTTTCAATGAGTCATAAACCTTATCAAAACAATGTTGTACAAAATGTCTATCATGTGTACGATCATCGTTGATATAAAAGTGATATTCTTTAATATCAGGTCGATTCTCACTAGTGTTTTCCATATCATCAACATTTTGTTCAACATGTTTATATAGAATATGGACAAGCATAGAGACTTGGTCAGAATGATAATATTCACTCTGTATTTCATTTTGTGCAACAAATTTGTAATTCTTTGCAAAATCAACTATTAACAAAATGGTCCGTGGTGGAAACATTTTAAAGGATTTTTTGATCTGCAGGTCCTGCCATTGAGCTCTATGTTAATGCTTGGTGTTCTTATAAATTTCTATCTCAAATTTCTTCAAAAACTCTATCACGCGAATTTCTTCTTCTTGTAATTCAGTCCTTTTAGCACTTGTACTATTATTTGAACTAATGGATGTATGGATATCTTCATATCTCTTCCATTTCACTTTTAGGTTAGACAATGATTGATCATTTATATCAATAGAATATTTGTGTGAAATAAAGTCAAATTTCCACAATGATCACATTTTTTACCACCAACACATTTCTTTTGGTAAAATCATTCATGACTTTCCCTTTCACATAGAATTTTGGATATGAAACCATGGTTAGTGGAAGGAGGAGGTTAATTTTTCCAAAATGTTTTACCAAAATTAAGGTGTCATGATATAATTGAAATTCCACATGATAACGACAACAAAAAGTGTCACGTATAGTGATAGGTTTAACATACCATGGTTTTTGTTGCACAAAAGTACTGATTGAGACATTAATTCCATGATTCTCTTCTATGAACTTATTGAACAACTCTATCTAAGTGGTGTCCAAGATATGTTTTGCATGTTCTTTATAATGATTTCGTGCTATTCTTTGCTGCATCACATCTGTTGCTTTTGGTGAAACATGTGAACTTTTCATCCAATATTCATATATCATTTTTTTAACATCTTCTCCAAGTCTATCTTTGTATGGTTTCCTACAAATCACTGTCCAACAAGCGATTTCATCATTTACATATATTTGTAATCAAAATTTCCTATGTTTTTGCAATGTTTTTCATGAGGTCCCGAATATTTTTGCCATAGATTTTACCAAATGATTTTATTTAGTACTGGGTGAAACCAATACCATTTGTATTGCTCTACGTGCATTTATATTACTTATCTTTCTAGATATTCCATGTTGGAAATAATACTGAGAGGGGGGGTGAATCAGTATTATTAAATTCTTTTTCAATTCATAGAAGGATTTGTATACGCTACTTCAATTAGTGAAAACAACGTGTGTACGCAACTATGGTTAATGAAACTCGCGTATAACTTGCAGACCAATAATTTAATTTATTCTTTAGATGTTGATCATTAATATGTGTGTCAGAACCATATAAACAGTAACCAGGAACAAAAAAATAGAGCAGACAGTCACACAAAAGAACACAAGATGTAAGGTGGAAACCCAATGTGGGTGAAAACCACCTTCTGCAATTTGTCTCTATCTTCTTTCAATTAGAAACTTCTTTTTACAATGTTTCTACACTCGTGCAGTCTTATACCAATACGTACGCTGCTACCTGCTGAAGGCTACTACCTTCTCTCATTCTCCAGCTTCTTCTGGAAGGGAGCTACAACCCCCTTAGCTTTTGTACTAGCTGATGTACTAGTACATAGGTGCTGACCTACAGAAGGCTACAACCTTCTATTTCTTTCAGGGACAACGTTTCATAATTTTTCAGACTGGATCCATGAATAACATCAATCAAACATCAAGTATATCTTCATCAATCAATTTCCTTTGTACAAACCAATATAGAATCAATCAATAACTTCTCAGAATGCTGTATCTAGAAAACAATAATAGTAACCAGACACCAATTCTGAGCGCAGAACACTGCAGCAATAAATAGAAGCAGCTATAGCATATTTCATGAGACGTACGCTACTTCAAAATGTAAAAACTTGCATACATACGCAGCTGTATCAAGACTAACCAGCGTATACGCTGTATTCTCTTGCTAAACCTGCGAGTATACGTGCCTCTGTTGTGCCGAACCTACGTACAAACCTATAAAAGATAATTTACCCTTTTCACTTAATCAAACATTAGTTATACCCAGATTATTAGATTTATAGATCTAATCATGTGCCAATTATAATAGATCAAAGTCACACAATGATACTACTATTCAGGCCTTAAGATCTCGACCCATCAATAGAGCTTATCTATCTTGTAACTCTTAGGTTCCTCCTTGATACAGATCCAACAACACATCACAAACCAATCACCAGTATTCCAGATCTTTCTCCTCTTAAGATATTCAACGCTTGATTCGATACCCTTGCCAAATGATCTCCTTCCCTTTTTATAGTCTTAGGCCTTACTCAAACCATGGTCCAAAACCATTGAGAACCAATACTAGGGACCCAATACATGGGTTCAATAATTTGGATGCAATACCAAGGACCAAAACCATAGGTTCAAATATGTCGGACTAAATACCATGGACCAAACATAAGGTTTCCAACATGTATGCGCTTTTCCATGCATGAAAGTGCGTGCATACGTATACGTGCCTTTTGATCAGTAATCCCACGTGTATATGCTACTTTGTTAAGAGTAACTTGCGTATACCTCATTTACTTTCATTTTGAGATCCTGAACTGTGATCTGCTATTTGAGTGAGTTTCCATCAAGGACAACACGTATGTCATAGAGCCAGACCTGTGTCATAATGCCAACAATCTCCCCCTTTAGACTTGATGGCAACCCCAAGTCACTAAAAGTCATTACTCAAATTCATTCTCCCCCTTTGACATCAAGGGCAATGGGTTATGCTCCCCCTGAGTACATGTTGAATTCTCTGCTCTGTTGTGTTGTCCAAGCTCCCCCTGACTGTAGGCAAGGTCTGCAAGAAGATGTTCTACAAGAAGATACATAGATTATACATTATAAATGACCTTCCTAACACCAAAGACTCATACATACATCCATCTCCCAACAAAGTGGGGATACATCAAGAATTTACACATGATAAAGCAAGAACATTACTTCATCCATCCCAGGCATAGTGGGGAAACCAAGATAGGCCATTACATGACCTTGATAAGAAAATAAATACAAAACATAGAGACGAAATATCTGCAAAAAGATTATGATAGATATCAACAACTATCATCAGCAGCATTTGTTAATCATCATTCAGACTAGCAACCATGTTCTCCCTCTGCACCTGTTCCACCTGAAATAAAAAACAACTGTAAATTTGAACCAAGATCTTCTAAGATAATGCCAACAATGCATTATTAGAAGAATATATGCTCCCCCTGAAACTGTACCAGATGGTCTCTGTCAAACCCATATTAGACTCTTTTCATCTTGAGCCTGGGCCATTGTTTGACTTTAAACCAACATATACACGATTATATCTTCATAAATTGGCGTATGTACGCGGATCCTCCTCATGAAACTCGTGTACAACCACTTTTCTCTGAAACAGACAAGACTCAACAGCAAGATGATGCATCAACTAGCCCCAACTTCTGTCTGAGGTATTCAAATGTCTCCCTGGGTAGCGGTTTGGTGAGTATATTAGCAACTTGTTCCTTAGAGGGAACATACTCCAATTTCACCTTTTGTTCAAGCACTTATTCCTATAGAAAATGATACTTGATCGGTATGTGTTTAGTCTTTGAATGCATGACAGGATTCTTTGAAATACTGATTGCACTTGTATTATCACAAAAAATGGAGATAGGTGGAGTACAAGTGATTTGAAGGTATTGCAATGTTTGCATCATCCAAAGGAGTTGTGTGCAGCAAGATGCAGCAGCCACATATTCTGCTTCAGTTGTAGATAATGTAATTGAACTTTGTTTCTTGCTGAACCAAGATACTGATCTAGGACCCATGAAGAATGCACCACCACTAGTGCTTTTTCTGTCATCCACGCTCCTTGCCCAATCTGCATCTGTATATGCATGAAGTGTGAGATTTGTACCTCTAGGATACCATAAGCCATAGTTTTGAGTTCCTTGAAGATACTTGAAAATTCTCTTAACTGCCTGAAGATGAGTTTTCTTTGGATTTGCCTGAAACCTTCCAACTATTCCTACTGCATGCATAATGTCTGGTCGGGTACCTGTTAGATAGAGAAAACTACCAACCATGGATCTATAGGTTGGTTGATGTACTGTTGTTGATTCATCATTTGCGCTGAGGCTGCATTCTGTTACCGTAGGGGTACATACTGGTTCTGAATCCTCCATCCCATATTTCTTCAAGATCTGCTTGAGATACTTGGTTTGTGATATAAAAATATTGTCTTTGTTTTGTTGGACTTGTAAACCAAGAAAATATGTGAGCTCACCGAGCAGGGACATTTCAAATTATTTTTGCATCACCCAGGCAAAGTTTTGACTCATGTCTTCTTCATTACTACCAAAGATGATATCATCAACATACACAACAAGTATTAGCAACTTATCATTGTCAATTTTTATATATAGATTGTTATTTGTTGATCCTTTTGCAAAACCTTGTTGATGGAGGTACTTATCCAACCGATAATACCAAGCCCTTGGAGCTTGTTTAAGGCAATAGACAGCCTTTTTGAGTTTGCATACAAGTTTTGGATCATTTCCAAGGAGAAACCCATCTGGTTGCTCAATATACACTTCTTCATCCAAGTCTCCATTAAGAAAGGCAAATTTCACGTCCATTTGAAATACTTTAAACTTCTGAAAGATAGAAAGAGCAAGGAACATTCTTGTGGCCTCAAGTCTAGCAACTGGTGCAAAAGTTTCTTCAAAGTCTATACCTTCTTGTTGCACATACCCTTTACAAACAAGTCTTGCCTTGTTTCTAATAACATCTCCATTTTCATTCAGCTTGTTTTTGAATATCCATTTTGTTCCTATGACATTCTTATCTTTTGGTCTAGGAACCAACTCCCAATTGTTATTCTTTTCAATCTGCTCAAGTTCGTTCTCCATGGCCTTGATCCAACATTCATCTTTGCATGCCTCTCTTACATTTTTTGGTTCAGTGGAGGAGAGAAATGCTAGATAGCTTGAGGCTTCTGAAATGGTTCTTCTTGTTTGTACACCTGCCTCTTTGTGCCCCAAGATTTGAGTTTCTGGATGATTCTTTTGAATGTACCTGGATGGAGTCTTTTCTTCTATCCTTATCTATTCTTCTAGTGCCTCATGGATTTCTTCTTCATCATGAATCTGATTTGATGTTGAAGGATAGTCCTCATCATCTTCGAAATCTTCAGATTTTACTTGCCTAGGAGTGTTTCCTTCTTCATCAACCAATGCATCAATACTTTCAACAATTTTTCCAAGTCTTTTATTGTAACACTTATATGCTTTGCTGTGGGGAGAGTAACCAAGGAGAATGCCTTCATCTTCTCTAGGTTCAAACTTGCCAAGGTTTTCATCAGTCTTTTTGATGTAGCATTTGCTTCCAAATATTTTGAAGTATTTTACCATGGGAGTCTTACCATACCAAAGTTCATGAGGAGTCTGAGTGTTGTTTACCCGGACGTTTGTCTTGTTGAGAATACTAACTGCAGCAAATGCGGCTTCAACCCAGAAGTTTGCGGGAGCTCTAGACTCATCAAGCATAGCACGAGCCATTTGTTGAACCATTCTATTCATCCTTTCCACTACTCCATTTTGTTGAGGAGTCCTTGCAGTAGAGAATTCCCTTCTTATTCCACTTTCTTCACAAAAATCGAAAAATTCATTCGAGGTAAATTCCCCTCCTCAATCAGACCTGAGGCATTTGATTCTACGATCTGATTCATTTTCAACCAAGGCTTTGAATGCTTTGAACTTTTCGAAAGCTTCATCTTTATGCTTCATAAGTCCTATCCAACACATCTTAGAAAAGTCGCCAATGAACAATATAAAGTATTCTTCTCCTTGAGGTGACCTTTTCCTAGATGGACCACATACATCAGTATGGACAAGTTCAAGTGGCCTGCTAGCTGATCCTTCCTTCTCGGGGAAATTAGTTCTGGTTTTCTTACCAAACTGACATTATTTGCATATTGTATTATCTGGAATTCTGATGTCAGGGAGATCACGAACTGCCTGATATTTGCATGCTTTCCTTATCTGAGAGAAACTTAGATGCCCCAATCTTCTGTGCCATAACCAGTGTTCATAATTCTTGCTTAAATAACATTGTTGTTGTCCTCCCTTTAGTATGTATAAATTATTTGGAGTTCTTATGCCTTTGATCACTGTTTCTCCTGTATCAAGCTCATGAACAATACATCCATTTGGTCGAAAAATTACCTCATTTCCTTAGTCACACATTTGGCTGACACTTAATAAATTATGCTTTAAGCCATCAACATACATAACATTTCCAACTTTGACTTTTTCTTTCAAGAGAACATAACCTTTACCTTTTATGAGTGAATGGGTGTCATTTCCAAATGAGACCTTCCTTTCCTTTTCTAAGGCACTATATGACTGAAGTTTTTCTTTATCTCCTATCATATGTTTCGAGCATCCACTGTCGATGTACCACTGATTTTATTTTCCTTCTGCATATAAGGCTATACCACATCTTTCTGGTTGCGGTTCTTTCTTTTTCCATGTTTTGGGACCCAATGAAGCTTGCTCCTTCTAAGTTATTTGTTGAAACCTACCCCTGCATTCAGAATTTTCATGACCGAAGTTGTTACAAATATAACATTCTATTTCATTTTCAAGAGCAGAAAAGTTATTGTAGGTCCTTTTCACGATCCCAATCATAGTTCTTTGTTTTTGAGCTTCTCTAGTCATGATGGTCTTATAGGCAACACATTGAGCAGCTTTGTGACCAAATTTATGACAAGAGAAACATTGGCCATTGAAGAAATTTCTGCAATTATTAAACCTACCGACCAAATGATTGTAGTTTCCATTGACATTCCTTCTTGAGGCAAATTGAGAATGATTTATCTGTGGTTGGTTGTAGCTTATGTTCATCCTTGAAGTAGATTGCCCCCAATTTACTTGGTAATCTTTGTTCATTCTTGAATTAAATTGTCCCTGATTTACCTGGTGATCTGTATTATGCTTTTGCTGTCGATTTTCAACCTGTTCACTTCTCTTTGTTGCACCAAGATAACTTTTGGAGGTGGATGGTTTTTGTGCTTGCTTCTGTGCTTGAGATGCTTCTTCAGTATATCCAAGACTTTGATAATCTCATCTAAAGTTTAAGATCCTTTAGCAAATTTAAGATTAAGAGCTTTTGTTTTCTCAATATCTTTTCTAAGTCCCACAATTTCACATTCTAACTTTTCATTATGTTTTTCCCTTTCAGCAAGTTGGAATGTCAGAGTGTCTATAATCATGTTCTTTTCTTCTAAACAAATTTTGAGTTTAGAAATTTCTTCATAAAGACCTTCTTCATCTATAGCATCCAAGAAGTCATCATCTTCAAAAGCCATCAAAAGTCTATAATCATTACATTGTTAATCTTCATCACTATTTGAAAATCCATCACTGTCTTCATGTGTATAATAGCTCTTCTTACTTACATTCTGTTTTTTGTTCCATCTAACAGGTTCCTTACCTTTGTCAAGTTTATCTTTATGAGGACACTTTGCAGCATAGTGACTGACTCTTCCACAAGCAAAGCATTTGAAAGGAAGCTTACCTCTGAATCTTCCAGTTCCCCATTGAAGGTTCTTGACAAAGTTTGATTCTTCCTCTTCTTCAAACATATGTCTTGACTCATTGTAATCTCCTTTTCCTGAGGCTTTGAATGTGGCTTCTCTTCTGTCTGATGGTCCCCCTTTTCTTATTTCATAAGCAGTTAGAATTCTGTGCAGCTGTGACATGGTAATGCTTTGTATATTCTGCTTTTCTTCTATGGCAGAAAATTTTGAATCAAACTTAGAAGACAAATATCTTAGAACCTTTTCAACCAAAACAACTTATTTTATTTCTTCACCCAAGTTTTTCATACAATTAACAATCTCATCTATACGTAGGAAATAGTTAGCCACACTTTCATCATTGTGCATTCTGAGATTTTCATATTGAATTTTGAGAGTTTGTAGTCTTGCTTGTTTTACCTGATCATCTCCTTCATAGCTCAGAATGATCTTGTCCCATATTTCTTTTGTGGTTTTGAGCTGCATAACCTTAACGAATTCTGATTGAGATAGACTCCCTAATAGAGTATTGACAGCCTTTGCATTTGTTTCATACTGCTTCTTACCAGTCGTATCTGTAGGAGTTGCTGAAGGAAATGTGTATCCTGTTTCCATAATATCCAAAACTTCTGTACCAATAGATTGAAGATAGGCTTTGATTCTTACCTTCCAATAGACGAAGTTGCTCCCATCAAAAATTGGTGGCCTGATGGATGCCTCTTTCTCGTATTTGCTCATGATGATAGATCTTCCTTCAAGAGATCAAGCTTCTTCTAAAGGACCTGCTCTGATACCAATTGTTGGAAATAATACTGAGAGGGGGGGTGAATCAGTATTATTAAATTCTTTTTCAATTCATACAAAGATTTGTATACGCTACTTCAGTTAGTGAAAACAGCATGTATACGCAACTATGGTTAATGAAACTCGCGTATAACTTGCAGACTAATAATTTAATTTATTCTTCGGATGTTGATCATTAATCTGTGTGTTAGAACCATATAAACAACCAAGAATAGAAAATAGAGCAGACAGTCACACAAAAGAACACAAGATGTAAGGTGGAAACCCAATGTGGGTGAAAACCACCTACTGTAATTTGTCTCTATCTTCTTTCAATTAGAAACTTCTTTTTACAATGTTTCTATACTAGCGCAGTCTTATACCAGTACGTAGGCTACTACCTTCTCTCGTTCTCCAGCTTCTTCTGGAAGGGAGCTACAATCCCCTTAGCTTTTGTACGAGCTAATGTACTAGTACGTAGGTGCTGACCTACAGAAGGCTGCAACCTTCTCTTTCTTTTAGGGACCATGTTTCATAAATTTTCAGACTGGATCCATGAATAACATCAATCAAACATCAAGTATATCTGCATCAATCAATCTCCTTTGTACAAACCAATATAGAATCAATCAATCACTTCTCAGAATGCTATAACCAAAAGAAAATAATAGTAACCAGACACCAATTCTGAACGCAAAACACTGCAACAATAAACAGAAGCAGCTAAATCATATTTCATGAGACGTACTCTACTTCAAAATGTAAAAACCTGCGTACATACGCAGTTGTATCAAGACCAAATAACGTATACATTGTCTTCTCTTGCTGAACCTGCGTGTATACGCGCCTCTGATGTGCCGAACTTGCGTACAGATCTATAAAAGATAATTTACCCTTTTCACTTAATCAGACATCAGTTATACTCAAATTATCAGATTTATAGATCTAATCATGCGCTAATTATAATAAATCAAAGTCACACAATGATACTACTATTCAGGCCTTAAGATCTTAACCCATCAATAGAGCTTATCTATCTTGTAACGCTCATGTTCCTCCTTGATACAGATCCAACAACACATTAGAAACCAATCACCAGTATTCTAGATCTTGCTCCTCTTAAGATATTCAATGCTTGAGTCGATACCCTTGCCAAATGATCTCCTTCCCTTTTTATATTATTAGGCCTTACTTAAACCATCGTCCAAAACCATTGAGAACCAATACTAGAGACCCAATACAAGGGTTCAACACTTTGGATGCAATACCAAGGACCAAAACCATAGGTTCAAATATGTCAGACTAAATACCATGGACCAAACATAAGGTTCCCACATGTACACATTTTTCCGTGCATGAAAGTGTATGCATACGTATACACACCTTTTGATCAGCAATCCCATGTGTATACGCTACTTTGTTAAGAGTAACCTACGTATACCTCATTTACTTTCATTCTGAGAGCCTGAACTGTGATCTGTTATTTGAGTGAGTTTCCATCAAGGACAACACCTTTGTCATAGAGCCAGAACTGTGTCATAATGCCAACATTCCAATTGATTTTAAGACACTATTTATATTTTGAATCACATTTTCCTTCACCTTTTTATCTTTTGTTGATTTTCGAATACCCAATAGAGTTGTAGCATTTTTTAATTTCTTTTAGGTTAAGAGACATCTCAAAATTTGAGTTTTAAATGTCACACTTTCATCTTTGAAGAACTTCTCAATAATGATCTTAACACGATATCATACAATATGGTTAGCTTTCTTATCTCCATATATGTCAGTGTCAACATTTTCTAATATCTCATCATCGATATTGATTTCATCTGTACATATGAAAATTAAATGTAAATGGGTATAAATATTCATTAAATAATAAAATTAAAAATAGAGTTTGAATGAAATTGAAATTAATAAATATGTATAACTTCAATAATACACATGATATATATATATATATATATATATATATATATATATATATATACTTGATGGTGATTCAACTTCTTCATTTGAATCTCTTTTCAACAACATCATTAATCATTGGTTCATTATCTTTTTCACTTTGTCTTTCAACATTTTCAATCTCATCATCAATGTTATGAGGAATATCTCTCTTTGTTTACATTGCAAAATATTTTTCAAATTAGTTCATCAAATAAAAATTAATTTCACAATACACTAGTTAAATTTTAAATATCATTTATAATATTTTCATTTACATACTTGCTTCAACTTCTAGTTGAGATTTTAATATTTGCGCGTTCTTCTTTCTTTCTTTGTAATCGTTTCTCTCATATCCTCTACGCGCCTCAATGCCTCTTGTTTGATCATGTTTTCTCTTGCAATTTTTCTGATTTCTCGTGAAATAACAACCTATGTAGATTTTTAAAATCCAACCCAAAAAAGTAAATTTCAAAAAATCCTGAAAAAAAATTCACTTTCAAAATTTAGACCAAAAAACTCACTTAAAAAATTCAGCACAAAAAAGTTAATTTAAAAAAAAATCAATTCAAAAATTCAGCAAAAAAAAACTCACTTTAAAAATTCAGCGCAAAAAAGTCACTTTAAAAATTTAGCGCAAAAGACATACTTTAAAAATTAAGCCCAAAAAACTTACTTTAAAAATTAAGCTAAAAAATATCAATTTAAAAATTCAGCCCAAAAGAATTACTTTAAAAATTAAGCTAAAAAATCTCACTTAAAAAAATCAGCTAAAAGAGCTTACTTTAAAATTAAGCTAAAAATTCCCACTTAAAAAATTTAGCTTAAAGACTTACTTTAAAAATTAAGGCCAAAAAATTTCCTCCAAAAAGTTCAGCCGAAAAGACTTCCTTGAAAAAGTTCAGCCCAAAAAAAAGATTTACCTTAAAAATTTTCTCCAAATGCGGAAAGTGTGCGAAAAATGAAGTTTCGGCTCCACGTATTTATATTTGAAGGGTCGCATCATTTCATTTTTGCGTCTGATGAAAAATATCAACACATTTTCGACCGAAATCTGAAAATTAATTTAGTCGAACTTTTAAAATAATTCGGCTGCATTATTTTTTCGTTTGTTTTAACAAGTGTCGATGACAAACAAAGTTTGTCTGAATATAATTTTAATTCAGCCGAACTGTTTTAACCTACAATTCTACAACAACTTGGCTCAGTCACGTTTTTCCAATTTCGGAATGCTTAAACTCCATCAAATATGATGAATCTGTTGTCAGAACAAAAACCAAAATTTGTAGAATTGAATCTACTTTTAGTAGATAAATTTTTTATGGAATTTCACAGAAATTTGCTAATTTTAATTAATTTTCTAAAAAACTGTGTAAAAATTTTCTGAAGGTCATTAGGATTCAATGAGATCAAAAATTTGTATCTTCCAAAATACGCTATAAAAAATATGGAAAATGTATTGATCATTACAATGGTCCATCTTCTATAATGGGTAATTTTAGATTTTTAATTTATAACTAATATGTTGAAAAATTGGACGCTTAGCTAAACATCTTCAAAATCTAAAGTTTTCTCATATTGGTTCAATTCAAAAAATTCTACTAATTATGATGTGTATCAGTTGGTTTCGTAAATATAATGATATCGAAGCAGAATATGTTTATATTGCTACAACACGTTTTATTTTTCAAAAATTCCAAGTTAACAAAGAATACATTAGTGCTCGAAAACATGGCGTGTTATGAATCCCTTGATTTTTAAAGAACATAGAGTCAAACAATTCCTAAGTTGACATATCAAATGTGAATAAAAAAATTTCAAAAAATAACTAATAGAAAGCTAATAAAATTTCTAACAAGTTTCCTTTCTATTGTAAAATGAAACACTAAATAGAAAAATTGCTTTGGCTTGCTGAAATTTGAAGAACTTCTAAAAATGATAATTTTCTCAAAAAAGGGCAAAAAGTGTAACCCAACTTCACATTTTCACCCATTCATGTTCTAATATTCCCCTTTAATGATGGCTAGAGGGATAGAATCATAGTTGGAGGAAAATTTCATTAACTAACACCCCCCTTTGATGAAAACTTCCCACCTCTCCTAATAAGTTACAAATTTGGAGAAAATTCACCTTAGTGGATTTGGTGAAGAAATCAATAGCTTGTTGTTTAGTAGGACAATACTCTAGACAAATAACACCATTAACTATTAGATCTTGAATGTATTGAGTATCAAGATCATATTTTTTGGCCTTGGAGTGATACAGTAGATTGTAAGAAAGTTAGAATTCACCTTAATTGTCACATCTTAGAGAAAAATGGTCATTTTGAATTAGTCCAAGCTCCGTAAGAACATGCCTAAGCCACATTGCTTCTATAGTTGCTTCCTTAGCTTCTCTGTATTCCACTTCACAAGAAGAGAGAGAAAGTGCTTACAACTTCTTACTGGACCATGAAATGTGACCTAAGATAAGATGAAAGATATATCTCACATTAATTATTTTTTCAATAGTTTCTCCTACCCAATTAGAGTTGGTGCAACCAAGCAGTGAAACAAAACCTTTATTGAATATGATACATTATAATGGAAAGTTCCCTGAAGATATATCAAAATCTTTCTAGCTTCTCTTCAATGGCTATCACAAGGCTTTTTTATAAATTGAGAGAACAAGCTAACAACAAAGGAGAGATTGGGCCTATGGTTCAGAATGATCAAGCTCCCAACAAGTTGACGATAGAAGGTGGCATCATCAAGAGGAGTGTCACAATCAATAACCAATTTTAAGCCAACCTAAAATAAGTGGGTGAAGGCTTACAATCACTCATATGAATTCGAGCTATTAAAACCAAAGGATACTCAGGATAAGGAAGGAGGATCCATTAGTCATGTGCTAGACCTAAATATCAAGAGAATAGTTTTGAAGGCCTAAATGTGTCATTTCAAACCATTGCTTAATATCATTCTTCAATTCTTGGATTAACTATGGTAATCATTGTGAACCATATTCTTCCACTTAATCCTTGTTCAACTATGGTAATCATTGTTAATCATGTTCAACTGAGGACAACCATGGCAATAATTGTCAATCATGGTCAGTAGAGGTCAACCATGGTAATCACTACCAATCATGTTCAACTAATGTCAATCATTGTTAATCGTGTTCAGCCGAGGTCAACAATGGTCTTCCTTAACCAATAATGGTCAATCCTCTTTAGCCATGATAATCCTCACCAACCACGATCAACCTCATTAACCCACTTCAACCATTACTGTAACCATTTTTGTAGCTTTAATATGACATTTGCATTAAAATTAATGTAAGATTGCATAGTTGACCATTGTTAGCCATGGTCAACATTAATGTTACATTATTATAATATGTAACAATGTTCAACCATTGACAACAATGGTAAACCAAAGTAAACCATAATATTTAGTCTTAATCCCTGCTTAACCATTGTAATCACTATCAGTCATGGTTAATTGAGGTGAACCATGGTCCATCTTAACCAACAATGTTCAACCCTCTTCAACCATGGTCAACCATGTGAACCATACACAACCCCATCAACACACTTCAACCATTAATGCAACTAATTTTGTAAAATTAATTTAACATTAACATTAATATTAATGTAACATGAACCCTTGGCAACCATGGTTGATAATGGTCAATATTAGTGTAATAGTGTAACAATGTCAAATTTAATGTAACATTATTTGATTCATATAACAATACATTTGATATATTAATGGGTGACCATGGTCAACCTTGTTCAACCATCTCCAACGTTGCTCAACTTCATCAACCATGATCAACCCCATCAATCCTCTTCAATATCGATCAACCTAGTCAGCCATGATCAACCTCATTAATCATTGTAAACCATGGTCAACAATGGTCATGGTTCCACCCCACACACGTTGGATATCAACTAGAACAACCACATTTACTAATTTGACAACCACATTTACTAATATGGTTAATATACGCTAATTGGTGACACTTTCCTCCTTTTATATTTCAATCGATGGCGATCAACATATATCAACTACACTAGAAAAGTGATTGTGCTATAGTTATATTAATAGTTGATAGGTGTAGTCTATTTCGAAATATGACTTTCATAATCTTTACCTTTTTAAAAAATAAAGATGTATGAATGGTAAAGAATATTTATTTCATATACACAGATCAATAGTTTTTAAACAATTTTTCCATTTCAAAACTTATGTGATGATGGTTCATAAATTCAATAGTACATAAATACTTTCATTTTGATGACTACGTGTTTATCAACCATTTAATTTTATGATATCCTCTAAATGTTTATTATACCTATAGGATGACCTATTTTGAAATAGGCCATCCAAAATATTCAATAGTTAAAAATAAAAAAGTATATATGGTATAAATTTAGTAATGTGAAAATATTTCTTGTCCTATACACTATACGCAATTCACAATTCAATTGATGAAATTAAAGATTTCCAAACAATTCTTCAATTTTCAACCTTTGTTCTTGTACTCACATTATAAATTATGATTGAATTTCTTACCTTTGTTCTTGTACTCACATTATAAACTATGAGTGTTAGTTGAGCTCCATTCCTACCATAGAACTACAAATTCTCAATCTTAAAATAACTTACCTATTTCCTACTATCACCAGTTAGAGATACAATGTTGTACATGTAACCTGGTTGATTTTTTTCCCGGAAAATTATGGAAATTGGCGCAAGTTTTTGATAAAATTTGGCAAAGATTTTTGTAAATCCATATTAATTTAGGTTATAACTGTAAAATTTCAATATTTCTGGAGTCTAAAAGTTTTTGATGGTACTAAATCTATTTCTACAACCAAAAACATTATTCAAACATCTTAAAATTATTTTAGCCTGATTCCAACCACTTTTAACCATCTCGCCAAGTCCAGTCAATTCCTCTGTTTGCTAGATGACAACGATAAAATTGAAGTGTTTACCCCGATGCAGTGTCTACAATGTTACCACCCTGCAAATTCTACAATGCTTCTACAAGACTACGATGTTGCAACAAGCCTTGTACCATGCTGCTTCGAGGATACCACAGTGCGATTTCTACAAGTTGTCTAGGATCCTTCGTGAAAACCACGCTGGGGGACGATATAATTGAACGTACGACAGCCAGTTTCGCCCAAATGTCATTGCTGGAAAAGCTATAATTAACATCTGACAGTCGATCTCGAGGAAATGCTATCATCAGTTAGAGATATTGTATATGTTACATAAATGATTGGCGACAGAACATCATAGACTGTTCTGGATGTTATGCCTAGATCCGAACCACAGAATGATAATGGGGCACTTCCTGACATGAAAATTACTTTGTTTTCTCTTAGGCTTGCCATTCTGGAGAAGTTAGCTAGTTGCCTGGGCAAGCTGGCCTTTATCTGGGGTACCGTCGTCCTCCTAGGAGGCTTCACATCAACTTTGGTTAAACCCTATTTAGCTGAAGGTCATGGCATGACTATTAGGATTTGATTGATGAACTATATTCATTAAACCCCCTTGCCCTCTTTATAGTTAACAAGGTGGGGGGGGGGGGGGGGGGGGGGGGGTCCATTATTGATCTGAGTTGACTCCGCTTCCAGATTTAACCAAGATCTTTTGCTTCTGTGATGTAGTTAGAATTTCATTTTATAAGAGCATAAATGAACATATATGCATTCTTAAGCAAATGGAAACATAATGATGATCAACAAATCATAAACAAGAGACATTGATAACGGAGTTCATCCAGTGTGGACTACGTCTCCGGGCCTGTGTCAAGATGGTGTTGGGTGCTTCAGTCAGTGCTCAAAATGGTGAAGATGTACATGGAATATGTTTTCTGTCATATAAGGACTTGTTCCCTCTACATGAATGGAAAAATATCTCCACGAGACATTCCACTACAAGAAATATCACTCACAATAGACCTCCTATCAGCTTGACATAATCTTACACTTGGTGACAATGAGTATCCTGCCATCATGGCAAGAAAGAGATCTCAATCAAAACATACATAACAATCCATGATGAACACATCTCACATGAAATACACATAAATATTCTGCATCATAAATCAAGCAGGAATCGAAACAACATAGTACATCTCACAACAAATGATCAAGAAGTACATGACAACAACACTTCATATACCTCAACTCTGATGTTGACTGAAGAATAGAATATTCAGCTGATGGATCTAAATGCACCATCTAAATCATGGTGTCGAATAGCATAGAATCGACTATCCACACTCTGAAATCTGACATCATCGCTCCAATCTGGAAAATGGCCAAAAAATAGAAGGCTCGGCTGCAAAAAATGACTGCACCACTGAATTTATGTCATCGAGAGTTGTAAAATCGACTAACCATTTGTCGAATTTTGACACCAGCAAAATCTGGGCATGTAAGAATCTTTTAGATTCCCCCGTGATTCTCCAAAGATTCCCTCCTTTGGGTCGACTGGAGATCTTGAACTCAAATCAAAAAACTGATCCTGCCATTGAGATCCTTGTGAAGTTCTTAGAAAAATGAGTATAAAGTTGCCTGCATTTTGGATTTGGGAAATTTCAGCCTCCAAGGAATCTAGAAGATTCCCTCAAGATTCTCCTCTGCTGGGAATATGCAAATCCACTGCTCAAAATGTGAATCCGTCCTCACCATTATGTTCCCTACGAAAATCTGAGAAAAATGACTGTAAACTTGATAACATTCTGACAATGTAAAATTTCACCTCCCATGGAATCTTCGGCATCAAAAAATATTCCCTGTCTCGAAAAGTGTGTCAATCATGGTTCCACCCTTTTGCACTACGTCATGGTTCCACCTGTAGCCTGGCTCGTGGTTCCACCATTCTGCGTTTTTCTGCTTAGTTCCTCCATTGGTCTGCTCCCCCTGTGCAAATCACTATGTGAGGGTTTCTATACAAAATGGGAGGTGGATTTAACAAGAGCACCCTCATGTTGTGTTGGCTAAGGCAGGTTGTTGGAGGAGGAGAGATCAGGGATCAAATCTTGCCCCTCCTTAATATGGTGCATAGTTATATTTTGTTTGGAACAGAGTTATATTTTGTTTTGAACTCCAAATAGTGGCGGTGTTACATTTATTGTGTGGCGGTTTGTAATGGTTTGTTTTGGCGTATTGCCACATGGGGCCACCTAGTGGGGGCCAACCCATTTGGGCCGAGTCCACTGGAGTGGCCCGCCGACTGCCCACATATATACGTTTATTAGAATATGGAGGTTTTGGAGGTTTTTTTGGCCCCCTTCTACCCCAACCTTCATATATATATATTTTTTAAATGCATATTCAACCGAACAGTTTGGATGGTGGGGGCGGTGGCCCGCCACCCTCATTTTATACTTTTTTTTGTTTTTATAAAAAATATTAGTTGTTTTCAAATTTTTCGAAATTAAGGGATAGTGGGAAATTTAAAGAGGCCAAAATTTCACCCACTTTCATGAGCTAAGTTTCCACGTCAGTTGATGGTGAATTTGTAGGACACTTAAACCTGGCCCATTGCCCAACTTTGATAGCAACTTTGACTGGCTCTATCTCCTCCATACGAGCTCGGATTCGAGTGTCGTTCACACTGTTGGAATCAGGGCGACGAGCACTTCGATCTGGTGCTAGTTTGGGAGGAATCTGACCACTTTTAATTTTGACCATTTCTGAGCCCTCTTGGACTTCTGCATGTGTCTCGAGCCACCTAGATCAATTATTTGTTGCATATGCGACTAAACCTCTCGTAGGTTCCACCTTCTTGGTTCTCTCCATTCGGATTCCTTATTATACTAGTGACATACATTAATTGCAAGCCTCCCCACCCTTCCAATTGTTAGTGATCGGGGCAGGGGGTGGTAATCTGCCAACTATTGTACATTTAATGAGATACATATTTCCATTTTGCACATTTTTCAACCACACACATACCCTTGAAACATCAAAATAAATATTGGCACTAGTAAAAAAGATTGATGGAAACTTCTCCATATGTAGACCAAAAGACTTACTTTAAACAGTCAACACAAAAGAGTTACTTTAAAAATAAAAAAAAACACTTTCAAAATTCAGCCAAAAAAGTTTACTTTTAAAAAAACTCATTTTAAAAATTCAGCACAAAAGAATCACTTTAAAAATTCAGCCTAAAAGACTTACTTTAAAAATTAAGCCCCAAAAATTTACTTTAAAAATTAAGCTAAAAAATTTCAATTTAAAAACTCATCCAAAAAGAATTAGTTTAAAAATTAAGCTAAAGAATCTCACTTAAAAAATTTAGTCCAAAGAAATTCAGCGTAAAGAACTTACTTTAAAAATTAATCTAAAAATTTCCACTAAAAACAAATTAGCTTAAAGGACTTACTTTAAAAATTAATGCCAAAAAATTTCCTCCGAAAAGTTCAGCCCAAAAAACTTCCTTCAAAAAGTTCAACCCAAAAAAAAATTACCTTAAAAATTTACTCCAAATGAGGAAAGTGTATGAAAATTAAGTTTTGGCTCCACGCATTTATATTGTTTTGCAAGAAACATTTTTTCAAAGGGTTGCATCATTTCATTTTTGTAGGTGACGAAAAATATTGACACATTTTTGGCCGAAATTTCAAAATTAATTTGCCTGAACTTTTAAAATAATTCGGCCGACTTATTTCTTCGTTTATTTTAACGAGCATTGACGACAAGCACAAGTTTGGCCGAATGCAATTTTAATTCAGTCGAACTGTTTTAACTCGCAACTCTGCAAAAGCTCGGCTCTAGCCACATTTTTTCAATTTCGGAATGCTTAAACTCAATCAAATATGATGAATTTGTTGCCAGAGAAAAAACCAAAATCTGTAGAATTGAATCTACTTTTAGTAGATATAAATTTTATGGAATTTCATAGAAATTTTCTAATTTTAATTAATTTTCTAAAAAATTGTGTGCAAAAAAATTCTGAAGGTCATTATGATTTAGTGAAATAAAAAATATGTACCTTCCAAAATATGCTATAAAAAAACATGAAAAATATATTGTTCATTACATTGGTCCATCTTCTTTAATGGGTAGTTTTTAGATTTTTAATTTATAGCTAATATGTTGATAAATTGGACACTTAGCTAAACATTTTCAAAATCTATAGTTTTTCCATATTGGTTTAATTCAAAAAATTCTAGTAATTATGATGTGTATCAATGGGTTTCGCAAATATAATGATATTGAAGTATAGTCTGTCTAGACTGCTACAACACATTTTGTTTTTCAAAAACACCAAGTTAACAAAGAATGTACACTAGTGCTAAAAAACATGGCGTGTTATGAATTCCTTGATTTTTAAAGAACACACAATCAAACAATTGCTAGGTTGAAATATCAAATGCGAATAAAAAAATTCCAAAAAATAAGTAATAGAAAGCTAATAAATTTTCTCACAAGGTTCCTTTTAATTGTAAAATGAAATTCTAAACAGAGAAATTGCTTCGACTTGCCAAAATTTGAAGAACTTCTAAAAGTGATATTTTCTTCTAAAAAAAAATGCAAAAAGTGTAACCCAACTTGACATTTTCACCCATTCATGTTCTAACATTCCCCTTTAATGATGGCTAGAGGGATAGAATCATAGTTGGAGGATCATGTAATTAACTAACACCCCCCTTTGATGACAACTTCCCACCTCTCCTAATAAGTTACAAAGTTGGAGAAACTTCACCTTAGTGGATTTGGTGAAGAAATCAATAGCTTGTTGTTTAGTAGGACGATACTCTAGAGAAATAACACCATTAACTATTAGATCTTGAATGTAGTGAGTATCAATATCATTGTGTTTGGCCTTGGAGTGATACGATAGATTGTAAGCAAGTTAGAATTCACCTTAACTGTCACATCTTAGAGAAAAATGGTAATTCTGAACTAGTCCAAGCTCAGTAAGAACATGCATAAGCCACACTACTTCTATAGTTGCTTCCTTAGCTTCTCTGTATTCTACTTCACAAGAAGAGAGAGAAAGTGCTTGCAACTTCTTACTGGACCATGAAATGTGACCTAAGCTAAGATGAAAGATATATCTCGCATTAATTATTTTTTCAATAGTTTCTCCTACCCAATTAGAGTTGGCACAACCATGAAGTGAAACAAATTCTTGATTGAATATGATACATTATAATGGAAAGTTCCCTAAAGGTATATGAGAATATTTCTAGCTTCTCACTAATGGCTATTACAAGGATTTTGTATAAATTGAGAGAACAAGCTAACAACAAAGGAGAGATCGGGCCTATGGTTCAGAACAATCAAGCTCCCAACAAGTTCACAATAGAAGGTGGCATCATCAAGAGGAGTGTCACAATCAATAACCAATTTTAAGCCAAACTAAAATAGCATGGGTGAAGGCTTATCATCACCGGTATGAATTCGAGCTAGTAAACCAGAAGGATACTTAAGATAAGAAAGGAGGATCCATTAGCCATATGCCATACCTAAAGACCAAGAAAATAATGTTGAAGGCTTAAATATGTCATTTCAAACCACTGCTTAATCTCATTCTTCAATTCTTGGATTAAGGAAAGCTAAATTCCTATAAGGATTAGATCATCCACATAGAGAACAACATTGAGCTCAATATCTTCAAATAATTTAACATACATATTTGGATCATATCGACACCACATAAAACCAATTTGCAAGGAATGAGTATCGGTTTTCTCATACCAAGCCCTGGATTCATATTTAAGACTATAGAATGACTTATTAAAATTTCCTACCAACTTGATGTTTCTAAGGTGATAAAACTATGTGGTTGTTGTGTATAAATTTCTTCATGAGGATCACCTTTTAAAAATGCACACTTGACATCCATTTGGTGTAATTACCACTGAAATTATGTAACAAAAGAAATGATGGTTCTAGTGGTGTTCGCTTTAGCAATAAGAGGAAAAGTTTCAATATAACAAATGCCTTCTTTTTGAATAAATCTTTTAAAGACTAACCATGCATTATTGTTTTTAGTTTGTCTTTTTCTAGTGAACTTTGTTTTATAAATCCATTTGCAACCAACAATATTCTTACCAGGAGGAAGCAGGAAAAGGGTCAGCCAAGGTCAATTGGGGTAATCATTATTAATCATGGTCAATTAAATTCAACCAAGGTAATCATTGTCAATCATGGTGAATGGAGGTCAACCATGGTAATCACTATAAATTTTTGTTTAATTAAGATCGACCATTGTAATCATTGTTAATCATGTTCAACTATGGTCAAGCATGGTCTCCCTTAAGCAACAATGGTCAACCATCTTTAACAATGGGAATTCTCATCAATGATGGTCAACCCCATTAACCCTCTTCAACCATTAATTTAACAATTTTGTAGTACTAATATAACATTAGTATTAAGATTAATGTAAGATTGCATGGTTGACCATGGTAGCCATTATCAATGTTAATGTTACATAACTGTAACGATGTAGCAATGATCAAGTAAACCAAAGTCAACCATAATCTTTTGTCTGAATCCTTGGTCAAGCATTGTAATCATTATTAATCATGGTCAACTAAGGTCAATACCATGCTATCCTCGTTGGCCATGGTTAACCTCAATCAACTATGAGTTAATGGGTTGGACCATTATACCTCCATCAAGCCTCAATCAAAGATGGTTAACCCTCCTCAACCATGGTAAACATTAATGTAACAATCTAACAACTGAAAACATTAATGTTACATTTTTAGGTAATGTAAAATAATACATTGTTATATTTATGGTTGACCATGGTCAAATTTATTCAAGAATGTTAATATATAGTCAACACTCTACATCCTCAATCAACCTTGTCAACCATTTTGAACAATATTCTTCCACTTAATCCTTGGTCAATTATGGTAATCATGTTCAACTGAGGACAACCATGGCAATAATTGTCAATCATGGTCAGTAGAGGTCAACCATGGTAATCATTATCAATCATGTTCAACTAATGTCAATCATTGTTAATCGTGTTCAACCGACATCAACAATGGTCTTCCTTAACCAATAATGGTCAATCCTTTTCAACCATGATCATCCTCACTAACTACGGTCAACCCTGTTAACCCTCTTCAACCATTAATGTAAACATTTTTGTAGCATTAATATGACATTAGCATTAACATTAATGTAAGATTGCATGGTTTACCATTGTTAACCATGGTCAACATTAATGTTAATTACTATAATCATGTCAACATGGTCAACCATTGACAAAATGGTAAACCAAAGTCAACCTTAATATTTCGTCTTAATCCATGCTTAACCATTGTAATCATTATCGGTCATGGTTAATTGAGGTGAGCCATGGTCCATCTTGACTAACAAAGGTCAACCCTCTTCAACCATGGTCAACCATGTGAACGATACACAACCCCATCAACGCACTTCAACCATTAATGCAGCTAATATTGTAAAATTAATTTAACATTAACATTAATATTAATGTAACATGAACCCTTGGCAGCCATGGTTGATAATGGTCAATCATGATCAATATTAATGTAATAATGTAACAATGTCAACTTTAATGTAACATTATTAGATTGATGTAACAATAATACATTTGATATATTAATGTGTGACCATGGTCAACCATGGTCAATGGTTCCACCCAACACACATTGGCTACCAACTAGCACAACCGCATTTAATAATGTGGTTAATATACGCTAATTGGTGACACTTTCCTCCTTTTATATGTCAATCGATGGCGATCAACATATAAAACATATATCAACTGCATTAGCAAAGTGGTTGTGCTAGTTATATGAATAGTTGATAGGTGTAATCTGTTTCGAAATATGACTTTCACAATTTTGACCTTTTTAAAAAATAAAGTTATATGAATGACAAAGAATATTTATTTCATATACACAGATCAATACTTTCTAAACAATTTTTCCATTTCAAAACCTATGTGATGATGGTTCATAAATTCAATAGCACATAAATACTTTCAATTTGATAACTATGTGCTTATCCACCATTTAATTTTATGCTATCCTCTAAATATTTATTATACCTATAAGATGACCTATTTTGAAATAAACCATCCAAAATATTCAATAATTAAAAAATAAATAAATATATATGATATAAATTTAATAACATAAAAATATTTCTTGTCCTATACACAATTCACAATTTCACTAATAAAATTAAAGATTTCTAAACAATTCTACAATTTCCTATCCTTGTTCTTGTACTCACATTAAAAATTATGATTCAATTTCTTACCTCTGTACTCACATTGTTCTTGTACTCACATTATAACCTATGATTCATTTTCTTACCTTTGTTCTTGTACTCACATTATAAACTATATGATTCAATTTCTTACCTTTGTTCTTGTACTCACATTATAACCTATGATTCAATTTCTTACCTTTGTTCTTGTACTCACATTATAACCTATGATTCAATTTCTTACCTTTGTTCTTGTACTCACATTATAAACTATGAGTGTTAGTTGAGCTCCATTCCTATCATAGAACTACAAATTCTCAATCTTAAAGTAACTTACCTATTTCCTACGGTCACCCATTAGAGATATTGTATGTGATATTGTATGTGTAACCTGGTTAATTATTGTGCTCGAAAAATTATGGAAATTGGTGTAAGTTTTGATAAAATTTGGCAAAGGTTTTTATAAATTTAGATTAATTTAAGTTATAGTTGTTAAATTTCAAAATTTTTGGAGTGAAAATTTTTTTTAGTTACTAAATCTATTTTTATAATAAAAAACATTATTCAAACACCCTATTACTCCAAGATTTCTTAAAATAAATAATTTTGGGGAGATTCCGATCATTTTTAACAATCCTACAAAATTTCTTAAAATTATTTCTGCCAGATTCCAACCACTTTTAATGGTCCCCCAATTCCTCCGCTTGATAGACGACACCGATAAATATGAAGTGTTTACCACGCTGCAGTGTCTACCATTTTACCAGGCTGCTACAATATTACCATGCTGCAGAGTGTATGACTCTTCTACGAGGCTACGGCACTGCTACAAGCCTTGTACCACACTGCTTCAAGGCTAACACGGTGCGGTGTCTACCAGGCTTCCAGGCTCCTTTGTGACATCCACGCTGGCGCACGATATAATTGAACATCGAACAGCCAGTTTCGCCCAAATGCCATCGTTGGACAAGCTATAATTAACATCCGACAGTTGGTCTTGAGGAAATGCTATCATCAATTAGAGATATTGTATTTGTTAGAGAAATGATTGGTGACAGCACATCACGGACTATTCTGGATGTTATGCCTAGATCCGAACCACAGAATGATAATGGGGCACTTCCCGACATGAAAATTACTTTGTTTGCTCTTAGGCTTTCCATTCTAGAGAAGTTAGCCAACTGCCTGGGCAAGCTGGCCTTCATCTGGGCTACCATCGTCCTCCTAGGAGGCTTCACATCAACTTTGGAAATGGTGGATTTTAGGTTTGTCACCATAATATTATTGACTGAAGGAGCTCGCATTTTCATCCGAAGCCAAGAGGTCGATTGAAAACATGAGAAAGTGCTAATATCCAAGGAAACTCTTAGAGACATGATAATTTGCAGAGGAACTTGCCCATTGCCAAAGCTCACGTTGCTCTTATGACTGCAATTGTTGTCCACTTCAACATGCATCAGTTTTTCTCTCTATCGGTTAGTAACACTGTACTACGGCGTAGATTCATGTGGCAATACCAATAATCCGCAATCCACACTCAAAATGTTCTACGGTCTATCTTTCGACCAAGCGTTTCTCTTTCTAATCGAAAAGGCCTACTGGCAGTGGAGGATCGTTGCATGTAACTTGCTTAAGGAGGTGAATGACGGTTATGGCTTCGGCTAATCTGAGGTCGTCACACTCCAAGGATTTCTCTATGTCACATATTCACGGTGGCTTGATGGTACCGTTTTCGATGGTTTGAAGATGGGATTTCTCTCACAGAGTGTGGGGTTGCTACAGTCTAGCAGTCAGGATGGACAACTCAGGGGTGCTCGGGTAGTATCCATGTTGTACGACATTGTGCGTGCGGGTAGTCATGTACCAAAGAATTCTTTGAAATCTGCTCGCACACGCAGAGGCAGGTGACGTTAAACCGAATGAAAACAGTGCACTCGTAGAGCAGGTAGAAGAGTGTATCTAATTCTTTGCCTTTAGTTTGAAAATTAAAGTGTTCCATTGCAGTTCCATCTTAAAAGAAATTCATCTGATCATTTAGCTTCTTTGTGATGTGTTTTCAGGGTCCTAAGTTTGTGAGGGAGAGATATTCCTGCCTTCCTTATGAACAGGAAGTACCTAGTGTCAGCTCCTTTTACGACTCCCATAACGGCCACCGATTTATTACGGGGAATAGTATGCCACCGTTCCCTTAAGTTATGGAAATCAACTGCAGCTATTTCCTTAAATTATGGAAACCAATTGTAGTTAAATTAATTTCTTGTTCGGAGCTCCTCGAGTGGTCCATTACTCCCTCTGCAGTTCTCTACCATGATCTGTGGAACACTTGACACATAGCCAACATAAGCTTGATGGAAGCTTGGCTATAAATACCTCTGTTTGGTCCCCAATCTCACTAACTCAATTCCCTTTAGGCTTACACCATCAAGTTAGACTGAGTAGAGCTTGGAAGTGCCACACAGTTTGAACTGTTGCACGTTAGCAGCTATAAATACCTCTGTTTGGTCCCCAAGCTCACTAACTCAATTCCCTTTAGGCTTACACCATCAAGTTAGACTGAGTAGAGCTTGGAAGTGCCACACAGTTTGAATTGTTGCACGTTAGCCTAAGAAATTGTTTATTGTGCTCTTCGTGGCTCGCGGCTCACAGGAATGCGTGGGTAGAACTTGGATAGAGTGAAATTGCATCCATTTTCAGACCAATTTGGCCATTGGAATACCTTGATTACTAGCTGACCCTTATATTGATGATCACTGGTTGTATCGACGTTGAGAATACACGTTGAAGTTTCAAGCTAGTCTCTGGACAGAGCTAATTCTACAACTTTCCCTACCTTCTTTTGAATGAAATTGTGGCTTACCGGGACGCTTGAATATATACTCTATTTACGTTGCTTTTAAGTTCATGTTTTCTATCGCGATTGTTGAGTAGACATGGCTTTGGTTGTTAAATGATTTCAAGGTAGTTTCACAGGAGAAAAGTTTGGTTTGCAACAAAAGTAGCATCAATGGTTGGAGTTATGATTTATTGGGCATTCAAGTTTTCGATTCTTTTAAGTGTTTATTCCGCATTATAGAATCGTTATTATGCTTACATTTGGTATCAGAGCAATTTTTTATCTCTGCCTTGGTGTTTATACACATGCTCTATTTGGCTAAATGCCATATTTTGAGAATTTTCTGAATTAAGGCATTTATTTGGAAATATGTCTAATTTTTGCTCAATCTTTTTTTTATGCTTATAATATTTATTTTGTTTAATTATATGCAATCTGTTGTGAAAATTTATAACTATGTTCATATTTAATTTGTATGAATTAATTATTTCTACTCTAATTAATACATGATATTTTTGATGAGTATACTCGTTGAATGTTATGCATGAATATTATAGTTTTATTTATGCAATTTATAATTATTCTCATATCAAGTTAATTTTTATGCATAAAAGAAATAATGCCTAGTGATCCATATAATTTTTAATTGATTAGAGAATAGCCACAACATCTCTAATTAAATAATATTATATATTATGATTGATTAAGATCACATAAGGAATATTTAGACATTAATTGTAACTAATTATACTAAATATAATAAATTTTATCCAGAGGAATTTTTATTATATTTATATAATTAATTAGGATAAAATATTAAATTATTCATAACTTACCCACAGGAATTATGAATTAATAGTTTTATCATAAAGTTCAAATCTAAGATAGAATTTATATCGAATTAGAATCATAATATACCCTTTAGAGTTATGAATTAAGTGAATAATTTGATAAATTCTATCATAAAGAATAATTGAATCTGCTTGAATTGAAAATTTAGCCCATAGGCAATTTGTATGTCATTAGATTCAATTTTATGCATGGTTTACATTGGTAAAGCATGAAATTTTATTTAGGCCTCAAATTTAACATAAGCATGTGATCTTTAATTTTATGCAGTTGTACAACCTGCAAATTTCTCTGAAATTCATTGTGATATCCCTGAACTTAAGGGAGATAACTATAAGGTTTGGAAGGAGAGAGTTCTCCTTCATTTGGGGTGGATGGACATAGACTATGCTATTAGGAAAGATGAACCACTGGCACTCACTAATACCAGCACTGCAACAAACATCACGCTTTATGAACGATGGGAGCGATCTAATCGCCTAAGCATGATGTTCATTAAGACTAAAATTTCCGTTGGTATTCGTGGTTCTGTTGATCAGCATGAAAAGGTCTGAGACTTGCTGAAAGCCATTGATGATCAATTCGTCACTTCAGACAAGGCACTAGAAAGCACCTTAGTCATGAAGTTCTCATCCCTAAGGCTCACCAGTGTGAAAGGTGTGCGCGAGCACATCATGCAAATGAGGGACACTATGGCTCAATTGAAGAAACTCGGGGTTGAAATTTTGGAGTCTTTCTGAGTGCACTACATCCCGAACACCCTTCTGCACCAATACAAACCCTTTAAAATCTCATACAACACACATAAGGATAAATGGTCAATTAATGAACTCATGACCATGTGTGTTCAAGAGGAAGGGAGACTGGTGATGGAACTAGGAGAAAGTGAAATGACGGCAATGTGTGGAAAGGGCAATCTCAAGCCAATCAGAAAGGGAAAGATAAAGTACCTCCCCAAGCCGATATCAAGAAGGATTCCAAGTGTTTCTTCTGTAAAAAGAAGGGACACATGAAGAAGGAATGCACCAAATTTCAGAAATGGCTTGCAGACAAAGGTAATCCAATCTCATTTGCTTGTTATGAATCTAATATGGTTAATGTCAATACTAACACCTGGTGGATTGATTCTGGATCAACAATTCACATTTTGAATTCCTTGCAGGGTTTGAAAAACCTAAGGAAGCTAGTGGGAAGTGAGCAAAGCATCTTATTAGGAAACGAGATGGGCTCGCATGTGGAAGCTATAGGAACATGCTATTTAACTTTAAGTAGTGGCTTTGTTTTAGAATTAGAAAAGACCTTTTATATTCCAAGTTTTTCCATAAACTTGATTTCAATTTCAAGACTTGTACATTTTGGATATTCATTCAACTTTTCAGAAATATCTTTCAGTTTATTTTATAAATCTAATTGTGTTGGGAATGGTATTTTGTCTAATGGTCTTTACTGCATTAATTTACAAAACAATGTCACTTATGATTCAACGCATGTTCACACTAGCACTAAAATATATATTATTAATGAGTATTCCTCTAAATTATGGCACTGAAGATTATGTCATATCTCCATAGAAAGAATTAAAAGATTGGTAAATGAAGGGGTACTTAATACTCTAGATTTTACTGATTTTGAGACTTGTGTGGATTGCATAAAGGGAAAGCAGACCAACAAGTCAATGAAAGATGACAATAAGAGTTTGAACATATTAGATATCATACATATTGATATATGTAGTCCAAACATGGACTCACATGGTCAAAGATACTTCATCTCTTTTATAGATGATTACTCATGATGTATGTATCTCTACATGCTTCATAAAAAGAATGAAGCATTAGATGCCTTTAAGATCTTTAAGGCTAAAGTAGAGAAACAATGTGGCAAGCAAATTAAGATCATGAGATCAGATAGAGGTGGAGAATATTATGGTAGATACATAGAAAATGGACAAGCACCTGGGCCATTTGCAAAATTTCTTCAAGAGCATGGGATTGTTGCCCAATACACCATGCCTGGCTCACTCGACCAGAATGCTGTAGTAGAAATAAGAAACCTAACATTATTGGACATGGTGTGGAGTATGCTTAGCAGCTCCAATCTTCCTAAATCCTTGTGGACTGAAGCACTTAAGATGGCCGTGTATATATTAAATTGAGTTCCAACCAAGGTTGTTCCTAAAACACCATTTGAATTATAGAAAGGTTGGAAACCGAGTTTGCCACATATGCGCATTTGGGGATGCCCATCTGAAGTAAGAATATATAATCCACAAGAGAAGAAGCTGAACCCAAGGACCATTAGTGGGTATTTCATTGGATATGTTGAAAGGTCTAAAGGTTACAGATTTTATTGTCCATCTCAGAGCACTAGGATTGTGGAATCAAGAAATGCAAAGTTTCTTGAAAATGACTTGATCAGTGGGAGTGATCAAACTAGGAACATAGTTTCTGAGAAGGATCATTCAGAATCTCAACCTTCCACTTCAAGTGATAGATTGGTTATTGTTCACAGCACCCCCCAAGTACAAATTGGTGTTGAACAACAAATTGTTGAAGTTCCACAAGCTGCTGACAACATTCCAGTAGATCAAGCAGTTCAAGAGTTACCAAGAACTTTTGAACAACGAGTTGAACCACATACTTCTCAGAAAGATGATGATACAACATTAAGAAGATCTACTAGATCAAAGAGATCAACAATTCTTGATTATTATGTTGTGTATCTACAAGAATCTGACTACAACATTGGAGCCGAAAATGATCCTGATTCATTTTCACAAGCCATGAGTTGCAAAGAATCAGAATTATGGTACAATTCCATGAAGGAAGAGATGAATTCTATAAAGAGTAATGAAGTCTAGGATCTTTTTGAGTTTCCTAATGGTGCAAAAGCCATTGGATGTAAATGGGTCTTTAAGACAAATAAAGACTCATTGGGCAACATTGAGAGATACAAGGCAAGACTTGTTGCTAAGGGATTCACTCAAAAATAAGGAATCGATTACACAGAGACTTTCTCTCCTGTATCTAAGAAAGATTCCTTGCACGTTAGGAATCAGTAGCCCATTTTGACTTGGAGTTGCAACAAATGGATATGAAAACAACATTTCTCAATGGAGATCTATAGGAGGAGGTTTACATGAAACAACCTGAAGGATTCCCCTCTAGAGATGGTGAGCAATTGGTTTGCAAGCTCAAGAAATCCTTATATGGTTTAAAACAAGCATCCCGCCAATGATATTTGAAATTCCATAATGTAATTTATTCATTCGGGTTTGTAGAAAACATTATGGATCAATGTATATACCTGAAAGTTAGTGGGAGTAAAATCTGTTTTCTTGTTTTATATGTGGATGACATTTTGCTAGCAACCAATGATAAGAGTTTGCTGCATGAGGTAAAACAATTCCTCTCTAAAAATTTTGATATGAAGGATATGGGTGAGGCATCTTATGTCATTGGCATTAAGATCCATAGAGACAGATTTTGAGGCATCTGGGGTTTGTCTTAGGAAACATATATTAATAAAATTCTAGAGAGATTTCAGATGAAGGATTGTTCACCAAGTGTAGCTCCCATTGTGAAGGGTGATAGGTTCAATTTGAACCAATGCCCGAAGAGCGACTTTGAAAGGGAACAAATGAAGAACATTTCATATGCTTCTGCTGTCGGAAGCCTAATGTATGCTTAGGTTTGCCCAAGACCTAACATTACATTTTTTGTGGGAATGTTGGCACGATATCAGAGTGATCCAAGTTTAGACCATTGGAGAGCTACAAAGAAAGTAATGAGGTACCTTCAAGGAACCAGAAACTACATGCTTATGTATAGATAGACAGAAAATTTGGAAGTAATTGGCTACTCAGATTCTGATTTTGCTGGATGTGTTGATTCACACAAATCAACATCAAGATACATTTTTATGATGGCCGATGGAGTTGTATCATGGAGGAGTGCCAAGCAAACCTTGATTGCCACTTCCACTATGGAAGCCAAGTTCGTCCCCTATTTTGAGGCTACTTTACATGGTGTATGGCTTAAGAGTTTCATTTCTAGGCTTAGAATTATGGATTCTATCTCTAAGCCATTGAGAATATATTGTGACAATTCAACTGCTGTTTTTATGGCTAAAAACAACAAAAGTAGGATTCGAAATAAACACATCGAAATTAAGTATTTAACTATAAGGGAACATGTTAAAGAAAATAAAGTGGTCATTGAGCACGTTATCACTGAGTTAATGATCGCTGATCCTTTGACTAAGGGCATGCCACCATTTAAATTCAAGCATCATGTAATGAATATGGGGCTTAGTTCCATTATGTAGTTTCTCATTGTATGGACAATGTTATTTGAATGAAATTCTTAATTATTGTGATGTTTTCCTCATATTTATGTGCACCTTAATTTGGTTTGAGAGAATTCATCTGTGTAGGACCAACAATAAACATAAGGTTTATTCATTAAGAAATTGTTGCCAGATAAATTTTAATAGAAATAAATACATATTAATACATGGAAGATAATACTCGTCATTAGAGGACTTATCGCCATGATTCATGTATCTATTACTTAATACAGATTTTCAATGGGTTTTAAGATGATACATTAAGATTGGAAGTATGGACCAAGTGGGATAATGTTAGCTCCTTTTAAGACTCCCATAACAGTTGCCGATTTATTACAGGCAACAGTCTGCCACCATTCCCTTAAGTTATGGAAGTCAACTGCAGCTATTTCCTTAAATTACATAAACCAACTGTAGTTAAATTAATTTCTTGTTGGGAGCTCCTGAAGTGGTCCATTACTCCCTCTGTAGATCTCTACCATGATCTGTGGAACACTTGACACATAGCCAACAGAAGCTTGATGGAAGCTTGGCTATAAATACTTTTTTTTGGTCCCCAAACTCACTAACTCAATCCCCTTCAGGCTTACACCATCATGTTAGAGTGAGCAAAACTTGGAAGTGCCACACAGTTTGAACTATTGCGCATTAGCCTAAGAAATTGTTTATTGTGCTCTTAGTAGCTCGCGGCTCACAGGAACATGTGGGTAGAACTTGGATAGGGTGAAATTGCATCCATTTTCAGACCAATTTGGCCATTGGAATACCTTGATTACCAGTAGACCCTTATATTGATGATCGCTGGTTGTATCGACGTTGAGAATACACCTTGAAGTTTCAAGCTAGTCTGTAGACAGAGCTAATTCTACAGCTTTCACTACCTTCTTTTGAATGAAATCATGGCTTACCGGGATGCTTGAATATATACTCTATTTACGTTGCTTTTAAGTTTGTGTTTTCTGTCGCAATTGTTGAGAGCAGACATGGCTTTGATTGTTAAATGATTTCAAGGTGGGTTCACCGGAGGAAAGTTTGGTTTGCAGCAAAAGTAGCATTAATGTCCGGAGGTATGATTTATTGGGCATTCAAGTTTTCAATTCTTTTAAGTGTTTATTCCGCATTATAGAATCGTTATTATGCGTAAAGCCAGAAGACTGGGGGAGGAACATTCGTGCGAGCCTCAGGAAGCAGCAATAGGATTAGCTACTCAGTTCTTCAAATTTATGACCAAATCAAATCTCCATTTCGAGTTCGAAGAATCAAGTGGTGTCTCAACAACATGGTTGATTTATAAAATAGTGGAGGTTTTCCAGAGTCACCCATATCCGTTGAAGATAGTTCTGAATATTAGGCGATACAACATCGAGCTTTTGATCACTCTTATGGATAAGGACAAAGCTGAATTAGAGCTGAGATCAGACTTGGTGAAAGATTTGGAGGGAGTGATGAAGACAACATTGGAGTGGGAATGCTATAATGCCTTCTCGAGTACTGTGGGGTTGAGTGGGAACATCAAGTCTATTTGGTCGCTCGCAGTGTCAGCCTTGGTTTTGCTTCGTAGAGAATTTATAAATGTTGAAGTTTGGACAGTCCGAATTTAGTAATAAAGGAGAGAAATATGTAAAATCAAAATATTCGGTACCGTCCTATGTTGTGGTCATTAAGTCTGTGGTTCTATGTTCAGTGTTAAATCGATTTCAATTACATCGGATCTTGGAAGTCATTGTCACCGTTAGAATTCAACATATTCATAGACATATAACATTTAACAAAATAGTGTATAATGTTTATGTAGTTTAATTTGGAAATAATGTTTAATTGTTGCTTTGTTGAATGGGTTGTGTTGTTAAGATATTTTTTTAATGAAGATTAACTTAAAAACTGTTTGATATCATAAACTTTATATAAACTCATTATTTGTACATTTTGGTTTTTTTTATTTATAGATTGGTATTTTAATTATAAAAAGAGCTATCTCAATAAAATAATTTGTTTTATTAATAATATTATTTTTGTTTTCTTTCCGTTTATAGATTGGTATTTTAATTATAAAAAAAAACTATGTCAATAAAATAAATTGGTTTATTAATGATATTATCTTTGCCAGATGTATTTTTTGATATTAGATCTTCAAAAAAGACACAACTATATTTTTTTTAGAAGAAATAAAATTATTTATTTATAAAAATGATTTAATAAAATTTATTTTATATTTTATATTTCAAATCAAATTAATGGGAGTGAATAGTTTTAGATAAGTAAGCCTTGCGATTAACTTATACTAGAATGAACAATTATTTAGAAACTAATGATCTTTCTACGCCTAAGAGATTATCGGAGGCCTTAAGCCTACAATGGTAATTTCATCAATGTGTTAGCCTTTTATAGGTGAATGTCGGAACGTTGCGATCGAAGCATACATGGACATAGATGGGTCGATCTATGATATTGCCTTTAATAGATAGGTATATGGTATTGATCCTAGTACATTAGTGAGAAAGAATAATATGATTAGTTAGGACTAGGAGTGGGTGACACAAGCATGGATTGGATTGATTAATAGGAACGTCCTTTATTTTTCCACCAAAAACAGGGTCTGCTAGGTCTGACTGTTGCCTTGCTAAAACATTATCTACTAGGTATGTTTCTTTGTAAGTCTTTTTATTAGTGGAAAATATCTTATTTATATTATTTAAGGGGCCCTTCCATTTCATAATTAATTTTTATATAAAGGTATATCAATTCATTTCATGAGTCACTATCGAGTAACGCGATGCTTACTCGCATTAGAAGAAGGTAAGGTAGATTCATGTTTCAATATCTTATGGCGGGTTATATGGGAAGGTTAATTAGAGGAAGGCACTTACTAAGCCGCTAGTAGAATGGGTACTAGATCTGTCTTTTTCGCTTACACTTGGTGAGGCAGAAAGGTATTTGAGCAACACCTGCTTTCCGAGGTGGGTAGAAAAAATTGGGGTGGTGGGAACATCCTTATCTTTAGTTATTAGTGAAAGATAGGATTTGTTAGCCGATTCACCAATTATTATGGGAGTAGTCTAACAAGGCGAAGGAATTGCCTGGTTTCTGTCCTCGCCTGGAAAAACGTCTGGCTCCAGCCATCGACAATTCCTCTACCCTCCGCCACCCTTAGCCAGCTCCGCCACCCTTAGCCAGCTCCGCCACCGTTCCACATTAAATGGTGATGGGATCTGGTCTCACAAATTTTCTGGATTCGGTAAATAATTGCTGCTCCGAGTTAATGGTCCTTTCCTTTCGAATTTGGTCCAAACCACGGGCTCTGCAGCTCCCCTCACCAATTCGACTCAGCACAGAAACTCCATCCCCATGCTCTGTAGCTCACCAATTGACTTCGAGGGAAAAATCCATCCTGCGGTCTGCAGCTCTTCACTATTGACTCATCACCAGGCGATGGACAGGCAACAAACCAAGCTCCCCATCACCAGGCGACATACAAAGTTAGGTTCATTCATCTCATTCATTTCTGAATGTTCTTCAATCTTTTATTTCCAAACTAAAATCAAATACCATGAAATTAAATTGAACTCTTCTCATGTTCCCACCGCTCCTATTTCTTCACTGTATTTGCTCAAAATTCTTGCACTCTCTACTGTGCTCACCTTCTGGGCAACCTGTTTCACCTCGTGATTTCCAGGCAGTGAAATAGCTTCCTTTCACAGGCTGGGCGGACACTAGAATGAGGCATACCAAAACAAACATCATGTATGTGAAGCACTTGGTCTCCATGGCAGTGTTTTTGGAAATGCACAACAAATTAAAGAAGTCAGGGGAGAATTGTGCTTTCAAGGAACCCTATTTTACGACATAGTAGTGTTCACTGGATGAAATTTGTTTTCCTCATTTGCATAATCCAAGGATTTAATTTGCTGGGGGACTGAAAGCAGACAACTACAGCTGCTTAGGGTGATCATTCAATTCCTAGGCAGTGAAATAGCTGCCTTTCACATCCAATCCAAACTAAATCAAATACCATGAAATGAAATTGAACTCTTCTCACCTTCCCATGGCTCATGTTTCTTCAATGGATGAAATTTGTTTTCCTCCTTCGCATAATCCAAGGATTTAATTTGATGGGGGACTGAAAGCAGACAACTACAACTGCTCAGGGTGATCATTCAATTCCCAGGTAGTGAAATAGCTTCCTTTCACATCCAATCCAAACTAAAATCAAATACCATGAAATGAAATTGAACTCTTCTCGCCTTCCCACCACTCCTGTTTCTTCACTGTATTTGCTCAAAATTCTTGTACCCTCGGCTGTGCTCACCTTCTAGGCAACCTGTTTCACTATATCTGGTTTAAAAACATTAACATTCTAAATTCTCAAAACAGAGTACATTATAGTGTCCCAAAAGTTATTGAAATTCACTAAAAGGGGAAACTATATATGGAATTTGATGGACAAATTGTTTGTTACTGCATGATTTGCTAGTTAAATATAGCCAAAAATCATCAACATTTTTGTTAAAATGATGAAAATGGTCACTAAATTGTTACAAAAACCTTCAAGTTTAACCAATATTTCAGATTTGAAATTCCTACTGGTTTGATTTGTGCTTGAGTTTAGTTCTGATAATAAGAATTTAAATTTTAAATTTTAAATAAGAATTTACATTTGAAATACAATAGGTGGACAATTCCAAGATGTAGTTGAATGCATAAAAGATTATATTCTCATGCAAGCTAGTCTTTCTACTTAAGGGAACTCTTCTCCTATTGTACAATTAGCTAGAGCTCATTGAGAAAACAATCTTCATTTCTCAAGAGAAATTTTTTTTTGTATCCTTGGCTCACCCAGGTCTGTTCAACTCTTCTCATCTCCATCTACCTTTGGCCCAAATCCTATTTCCAGATTAACTGAGAACAAAATATCTCCATTACATTGGTTGGTATGTCTGCTAGGCACAGTTCATGTTTTTGGGTTGTTTTCTCATTCGGAACCAATGCTTCGAGTCAACATCTGAGCTACTTTGATGAGACAAGGAAATATTTTATGACCCACAGTTGATTTTTTCTCATTTTCCTGATATGGAATAAGTTTCCCATGCATGCTTGTCTTCTCATCCAATCATTGATTGCATGTACATCAACAATTTAATATTTCACTCGTTTACATGGGTTGTATCTTACATATTTCCCAAATATTGATTTTTCTCTCATTTTCTCGATATGGAATAAGTTTCATGTGCATGCCTGTCTTCTCATCCAATCGTTGATTGTATGTACATCAACAATTTAATATTTCACTCATTTACAGGGCTTGGTTCAATGGCTAGATTCAATTTTCTCTTCTCATCCACCTTAGGGAAGACCTCTTGCCTCAACATTTTCCATTTTACCAAAGAAAATATAAGGCCCATAACGAAAAGTGTGCTTCCTATTATGATCCCAACAATCACCCCAGTGCCTCTCATCTCACAGTAGGAGAAACAGGGTAAAGAGAAGTCACTGGAACAGTTTCATTATGGTCCTCATCATCATTTGCTTGAACACTTTACTTAGAGACATCATGATACACATGTCATCCCTCTCTAGAAACAAATTCCACCGCTGAATGTGGTCCTCAAACTCCTTAATTCCAAAAACTGAAGGGGTAAAGCAATGATATCATTCATTCTCCTTATAAGATTAGTAGGTTTCCAGGGACTTTAGGGCTAAAACAAAGAAGCTCTCCAACTCTTTCATCAGATGCTACATTCTAGGGTAAAGCCTGATGATATCACATGCATTGGTGTTATTTCTGCTTGCACTCATGTAGGTCTTGTGGAAGAAGGGCATCGATACTTTGAATCTATGACTCGAGATCATTGTATCATCCCCAAAATAGACCACTATGCCTGCATGATTGACCTTCTTGGCCGTTCTGGGTGCTTGGGTGAGGCCGAGAAAGGAGGCCATGAAGCTTTTGTATTGTGGGGACCTTCAGGTAGGGTATGTCACCTATGCCAGTCTCTTGCAGGGATGTGTTGACACAAAAGCCTTGGTAGATGGTAAGTGGATCCATACCCATATGATAAAAAGTTGGTTAGAGCCATATGTATTTGTAGAAAGCAATCTCATCAACATGTATGCTAAATGTGGAAGTGCCAATGATGTGCGCCAAGTGTTTGACAAAATGTATGAGCGGAATGCTATTTCATGGAATACCATGATTACAGGATATGTTAATAGGGTGCAATTGAGTTTTCTTACCAAATGTTTGACAAAATGACTGAGCATGACTTGGTTTCATGGAATTCAATCATTGCAGGATATGCAAACACTAGGGATGGGAAGAAGGCACTTAGTTATTTTGTCTGAATGCTGAGCACAGGGATAAGGCTGGACTGGATCAATTTCACTAGTGCTCTTGGTGTTTGTGTTGGTATTGAAGATAAAGGAGGTAAGCAGGTACATACCCATATTGTTAGAACTAGATTTGAATCTTCTATATTTGTGGGGAGTGTCCTTCTTGACATGTATGCCAAGTGTGGAAGTATGGAGGAAGCAAACAAAGTGTTTGACAATATGACAGAAAGGAATGTGGTGTCATGCACTGCCATGATTTTGGGGTATGCCCAGAATGGTCATGGTGAGGAGTCCGTGAGGTACAAAGATTAACTAAATGGCAAGGTCATTTTTGTGCGAATAGGTTTCAAAACACATTTGTAAACAAATTGGATTGTCAAGTCTGAAATACTTATTGGAAATAAAAACATTAAAGAGTGTTGAACGTTAATATCAAAACACAAACAATTCACTTGGCAGCCTTCTACCGGAATATAACCATTAAGGAATGTGCCATCATCTCTAACATTTTCAGCCTTTTCTTGCCTCTAAAATAGAAGTCAAGGACACTACTGTTCAATATATTTTGAGATCTGTCTTGATTAGATTTGAATGAAAAATGATATTGTTGTGGATCAATGGAAAAAAAAAGGTATTTTTTTAAAGATTTGCACATGTTTCATGTATATATGGTAGCACACTAGTGGAATGGATATGAATTTAATAAGATAAAATTATGTTGTTCCTAAATGAATACAGTGAAAGCTCGAGTTGATGATTTTTTACTTTATAGAAACAGTAAGAAAAGGTAATGGAAAAGAATATGTATAGAGTTGGAAATAGGCTTCTATTGTCTTTAAAAGCTGCTTGTTTTATCCTTACTTTGGGGAGATTCTGTGATTAAAGAAAATTATACAATGGACTGTAACATAAGGGCAAGAAAGCTACCCTTTTATTTGTTTACTATTAGCAACACCAATTGGCAACTATGATGATAGATTTCGTCAACCAAGAAAAGCTCAAAGGCAACTAGAGGAGAGGGATAAACAGCAAAAAATAACAACTGTTTGCAAAGCATGCACAATTTTGGGCCTTTCCTCACTTGAACAAGCAAGGAGTTTCTTCTATATATGCTTATTTGGAGCAGCAGTAAAAAGGCTAGACCAATTCATTTTCTAGACTTTGGTAGGAGCAGACAGCTCCTCACTTTTCCATTCTCTAGTTCTCAAATCACTACAACCACACAAGAAAAGGTACTCATGGTAACCTATTGCTAGGATACATTATGGTGCAACAAATTTATGTAGTTTCTTAGGACTCTCCTATTTTTCTTGAACATTAATATGGGTTTTAGTTAGAATGTTGCAAAGAAAGAATTGTAAATCAGAGAAACTACTCAAATAATCAAAAGGTGTCGTGAGGCTATCTTAAATTGCACTATATACCCCATAACATCATCAGACAACATATATCACACTAATTTATCTTTCTGAGCACGCAGGAACTTTTTAAGACCGGTGCACTTAAGAAATCTTACTGTTTTGAAAATTATTCTTGCAAGCTCTGAAATTGAATTTCTAGCTCCACCTTATGACTACTAGTAGGAAATATGACATTATAACAGTCATAGGTATGCTTATATCTAACAATATCGAAAGCATTCAATTTGGTTCTGATACTCCAACAAAATTTGTCAGTCAGTCTTACATTGAATTTGTGAAAAAAATTATTTGCTTTTTTGAATTATATGTTTGAAAAACATGTTGAGTATTAGGAAATAGATAGTTGTCTACTTGTTTAATATGAATTTATTGTTATCTTATTTTTTAGGTTTTTGAAGTGTAAAAAATGGTGCAAAAGTGGCGTTTATGCATTGAAGTGTCCTTCTTTCCAAATCCAGGTCGAGCAGTTGTTAAACTCGTCCTTTACAATATGTCAACAAATCATTTATTTCATGGAAAAAGAGAAGTGCCTAGAATGATGAAAAACAATGAGGCATATTACATTTCCCTTGTTGAAGGGCTAAAAGAGGCAAAACAACATGATGTCAATGATATTGAAGTCTTCACCAACTCGGAGTTGATATGTAATCCGATGAAAGGCATCTATCAGGTTCAAAAGGACAATTTAAAACCTCTTCATAAGGAAGCAATAAATTGGAGTTGTCAATTTCAACATTCTACCATCAATTGCTCTACAGATATTAAAAAGATGTCCATTGATATAATGTCCAGAGAATTTTTAAGCACATATGTAGATGTCAAATATCACATAGAATCACCATCCACTGCAACATAAATCATTGATCACCATCAATATAGATCCCCATTGTGCGAATGGGTTGTTGTTATCATTTTTCTTGGGTCTATCATAGCATGGTTCTTTCACTAACGAAGAACCTGTTAATGTTTTATTTTTCCCCATCATGCAACGATTATGGGTTTTTGTATGGGAGACAAATTTATGGACAAATGTAATATATTCCATGTACATGGACAAATGTATTTTGAGAAAAGTAACTGGTTCATGGTTTTGCGATTATCATTAATAGATTATGGTGTTGTCTGATCCTTCCAAACACCTTCTCAGATCTTTGTTTCTGGAGAGATATTGATATGTTATGTGATTTGCTCGTTGGTGGTTGACCAGTGATGAAAGGTTTGTTTACTATGTTTATAAGGAATTTATTCTTAATAACACTCTTATTTCTCAATCACCCAGTCACTCTTCCCGTCTCCACCTTGGATTTCATCCCAATAGTTTTTCGAGATCACAACTCTATTTTGGCTTGACTTCTCTGTATTTCAGATCTTGTGCTTGTGGATTTATCATGATAGTAAGGACCTAGTCTTTTTAAATCAAAGCAAATCTTGTTCATGCTTAGTGTGTCATAAGTTAGGAAATGTCAATATTTCTCTAAGAAATCACATCCATCATGATGGTCTACTTTGCTAAATCTCCCATGTGACCACTCCACTTCCTCCAAATCTTGCACTAGTTTTTCCTCTACAAAGGGATTCTTAGATAGAAACTAGAATATCTATGAAAGGGTGGCCATAGTATCATGCCCTACTTTAACAAAGTTTAAAATTGCATCTTACACTTTTTTTGTCTTTTGTTAATGTATACTTATAGATTCTCCTCAGAAAAACAATATTGAAAACAGATCAAATTTTACCTTCCCTTTATATGTATTCATGATATTTATGGGGTTTTGTATGATGGAATAAGAAAAAATAGTCCAAAAATGATATCTGAATCAATATGGATAGACACAGCCAAATTTGAGACTAGACCAGGATCTGAGTTTTGCAAGAAATTGAATTGTAGAGTGTGGGAAGGGAACTGATAAGAGGAACTCATTAATGTAAGCTTCTATGGAAAGTGAATCATGCAGAATGATCATTTTCTAATGCACCCAAAACTATACCCAGATAGCCTACTGAACGAACAACATGCCAATGAGCATCCCAAAAAGTTCTCTAGCTACCCTGGTAAACCTGTTGATAATTGAGCATGCACCCAGAATGGCTAGCAAAACCAAAAAGAATGCAGTCCAAACACATACCCTGTGTATAATGAGTAGAGTACTTGTAGTTATTTAATGTGAAAGCACACCTACTTGCATAAATATCTATTGGTGTTGATTAAAAACTACAGAAATACAACGTACTGCAGGTATCAAACATTCTACAATTGAAATTTTGAATAAATTTGAAACTTGATACAAGGAGATCAAATTTGAAGTGCATGACTCTAGACTCTAAACACAGACTATTTTTTTTGAAATCTTCAAGTCAATGGTATCTTCTTAATAAAAACATTTTATCATACCCAAGTACATCAAAAGAAGCATAGGTGAAACATGATCCCTCAAGGAATAAGTACATTCTATTGGACAACAATTGCAAGTTTTGCAATGCACTGAGCCAAGCAGTGTAACAGTAAATAGGCTAAATGCATAGAATCTATGTTGTTGCAATGGCACAATGATTTACCATCACAACAATGCTAACAACATCGTGCTTTTACGGTGATCCAACCTAGGTCATATTTCCCCCCCTGCCTTCATTGGCAAGTTTGGTAACTCATAAAAATCAGCTTATCCTGAATTTCTCACACAATTGGCAAAATGATTTACCATCACAACCATGCGAAGAACATTGCCCCTTGCAGTTATCCAACCTAGGTCAGATTTTCTCACCTATCTTCATTGGCAACCTATAAAGGAGGGAAGTTTCAACTAGCTTATCCTGAATTTCTCACACATCTGCCCAAAGAGCAAGACTATTTTTTGAAATGAATTATCTGGCTAAAAGAAAGTTTATTAATCAAGACATAAATCAGAGGTCTTGTTGTTTACCTGCTTACATGTGGAGGTTAGAAATGTTAAAAGAACAAAGAGTTAGAAAGATGGAAGAGATAAACTTAAGAAGCCTAGTTAGGAATTCATCACATTAGCAAAACGAAATTACACTAATGTCCTACAAAGAAGACAAAATTATCTTCCTTTTGAAGGATTTGCTTGAGACACATGTATTCCAATAGATTAAATTGGCCAATGTTTTGAAATAATAAGTTTCAAACCCGCTTATATTCTAACAATCAATATTTCTAGAATAACATTGGCCAAATTGACATATCCTAACATAGACATATACTCAACACTATATATCATCTAACCCAAAACCAATGCAGCAATATATGCAGTAAAAAACAAAAGTGTAATTATTTTGACTTTGTTAAATGAAATTATCTAGTTTCTTAGTTGAAGGAGTCTCTCCTTCCCTAAATGTTATAGACATATTTGGGCACTGCAACCCCAATCATATATGTCCATAAACCAAGGGCTTCTGAGTCCCTAAAAGTGTTGTTTCATACCCTAAAGGAACAAGGTTAGCTGATTACATCATCTCCCAGAAGTTATCCATGGAAAACTGCTCAGAACTGGTCAAAACTGGACCATACAGACTGATCAGTGCTAAGGGTGCGATGCATCTCACCTTCTACATGCAAAAAGTGCGATGCATACTGGAAAGCCCTTTTGTAGGGTGCGATGGGTGAGAGTAGACAAATGGTAGAGACAATTTGCAAGGTGGATGATCATGGAATCTTCCAAAAACTTCTCCTGTGACACTTGCCTCTCTGAATTTACCCAGGGATGAGTAGGAGATCATGAATCTCCAAGTGGAATCAAGAACTATCAGAGAGAGGAAACTAATCAAAATCCCAAAAGCTAACTCACCCCCCTGCAAACATCTATATATGGATCCCTCTTCCCAGAGATCCAGAGGTTGGAATCTTGTATTTTGTAAGGAAGTGTTGTTGGTTTCTTGGTGGAATATCATAGTGTTGGGTGATCTAAGATTTTCATGAGGTGAAGAAGGGCTTTCATGCTGGGAGGATGACGATGGGTCAGATCAATGGGTTGTAATCCTCTCTTCTACTCTTTCTATTAATAAAGCTATTCACGTTTTCCTCCACATTCTTGTATGTTTGATGATATATGCATTTGTGTGGTCAATATATATCTGGTCCTATATTGTTTATGATTGTAGATCTCTTTACTTTGATAGTATTATGCTGCTTTGACTTTAACAATGTAAACTTTGAAACGGGAACTGATACTGTTACCCGTTTCGTAGAGATAGCAAAAAAATGACCCGATTTTCAAAAGTGGTGATGCAGAATACACATGTTTTTTTTAGAACATGGTTTTTAGAACTTTAATTTTTTTTCATGTTCAAGGACGAAATCAAGTTTTAGAATGGTAGTGATTTTCATGCTGATTTTAAACAATGAGTATTCTGCATCACACCCTTTTTTTAAAAGACCTATTTTTTGACTTTTAATTTTCTAGTGTGTGAAATGTAAAAAATTATTTTCTAAATTTGATAGTTTTTGAAGTCGTCATTTTATTCATATTTTCTTGTTCTCTATCTTAATTTTTTTTTCTTTTTAGGGGGGTTTTTATTGTTTTGTGTTTTTAAATTAGAAAGCCGATAGTTTGAATTTTAGATAATCTACATATTTATACATCCTTAATTAATTTTTCAATCCACATGAAATAATTGTTTCTAAAAAACAACATTTATTAACAATGGACATAAAAATAACCATTTTTAACATAAATATAACAAAAAAGCTAAACGTTTTGATAATTTTTTGCTAGAATTAACATGTCAAAATCACAATTTTTATACAAAAATATTAACTAAAAATTGTCAAATAATAGTTTTTTTTATGAATTTCATGTCAAAAAAATAATAATAACAACTTTTTTTTTCAAAAAATAATAATTAACTTAAAAATCAATGCGAAAATCACAGTTGTGCTCTCTCTTTCTTTCACATACCAGACTCTTGATGGAAATTTCACCTCTTTTGAACTTTTCCAATCTGAGATTAGCTTCTTATCACTTAAAGCACTTGAAATATTTGTAGGCATGAGCTCAGGTGGAGTTCGTTCACCAATGTTTTTTGAAGATACACCTTTAAGACTCTTTGGTCCAGAAAGATTCACAGAAATTTTCCTTGATGCCATTTTCCTAAAAAAAAACACATAAATTAGTAAATAAAAAAACATATTAACTTAAATTAACAACAAAAATATACCATAAATTTTTTATTTGTATAATCAGAATTGCCCAGCCACCTCTAATGGGCAGGCGGGTCGATGGGCGAGCGGGAGGTCAGGTGAGGGATAATGAGACTAAGTGCACAATTAGGCAAGTATGGGCGAGCCCCTACCCATGCGCCCCCCACAACCCCTTGACGACTACATTGAAGCCTCGGCCCCATTAACTTATTCCTCTCACGAGAGATCTCTTGTCTGGATTCACTACACATTAATAATTAAAGTAACACGCCTGATCCAATCTCCGAAAATGATGATGATGACAAATCCCTCGATATGATTACCAAGTTATTGTACTCCCTGCATCCATCAAATCTGTGTTTTCTCTTTGTTTCGCTGGCCAACTTTGTATTTCTTCGTGGTCCATCCTTTGCATGCCACACTAGATGTTTGTTTTCAGCTGAATTTTCTGTTTGAACGAAGCTTCCTAAGCTTCCTCCCCTCCCCGGCCCCCCTCCCCTTCCCTCACCCTACCCCCTACCGTCCCCCCACACTCCCGCGCCCCATCCCCCCTCGGCCCCCGCCCCCGCCCCCCTCCATCCCCCCAAACCCCCGCACTCCCCCCCCATCCCCCCAAACCCCCTACACCCCCCAACCCCTCCCCGAGGGAGTAAACTTGTTTGAATAACAATAGAAAAGGTGTTTGGTTTTTTCAATGCATGGATAGAGAGTGATTTGTTGTTGATATTTAAGTAATGATATTTTGTTTATGATTGAATTTCAACTTAATCTTTAGGTCTTCCGTTGTGATAAGAACACAGATGTTTGACATCATATTCTAGTGTAAAAATGTTGTTTCTACATTGATACATAGCTTAATCTCAAGTCTTTTACAAGTAGTTAAAGTGCCAAAAGGCACATGCAAGGGAGGTTGTGGGCTATTAGCTATAGAGCAATGGATACTACCATAGAGGGACACAACAATCACAAAAGGAGTCATTTGTGAGGAGATAATTGAGACTTAAATAAATATGGATAAGTAGGTGGCAATCTAAAACAACTTAACATATCTTCCTTATTGTGTAGAAATCAATTTTAGTAATGTGATTGCGTGCATAAAATGAGTAAATATTTCCTTCAAACTTAAATCATTTAAACATCAAGCTTTGCATAGATGGCTTGTTTATTGAGTTATCAACATGAATAGTGCATGGTTTATTACCTTTTGCAAAGATTGGCCTTTGAAGAAATTTTGTATGAAATGTTTTGACAACATTTATCCTTCTATTAAAAATGTAAATATTAGAAGATATACTTCCATTATTTTGGAGTTCCACCTAGGTTTCCATTGTGTCTTTTCTAAGCCATTTTTCCTTCAGTGTAAGAATGTGTACAAATTTATTTATTTATTTATTAGAAAAGGTCAGAACAACAATTAGAAGCCCCGCTTCACTCTAACAGTGATAATCGTAATAATTAGAAAATATGATGGTATTCAACCTTGATTGAGGAATCCCCATGTATGGTCCATGTATTAGATATAGAATATGGATATGCAAGCATTGAGAAACATTTCTTGGAATTTGAATTGCTCAACTTTTCATTCCTTTTGAGCATGACCTTTTTTTTTTTAATTTTTTCAAATGCACTCAGGAATGCTAAAGTAACAGTGTTTTCTCAAATTTCAAATATAAAATGTTATCCTTTGCTAGACATTCATATGCATACATCAAATTCACATACTAACAAATAAATGCATTTTTTCCAACACATAAATGTAAAGACCTTATTTTTAAACATGTGTTTTATTTAATATTATCCTCACATTGATGAGTAGGGAGCCATGTAACATTAATTCCGTTGTGATTATTCAACAAGAGTAAACACATCATTTTCTTTATAAATCGTTATTAAAAGAAAAATGGCATAATGTCACTACTTTTGGGATTGTGTTAATCGATGAGACACAACTCTATAGTATTGTTTCAAGGTTTCAGATAGAGTATATAAATAATTGCTTCTCCAATCCACTAATAAGTATGCCTTTCTTATTTATGTAATGCTATGATTTTCATATATGAATGTTCAACTATGTTGCCATTATTATTTGGGTTAAATCAATTACATATAGCCAAACATTATTTCCATTGATACCAGTAACCATTTTAAAATGCTAAAATCTCAAGTTTTTGTAGTTATAATTTAAGCCCATTGTGAAATCTCATATATTTTTCCACAAACAATACTGATCATTCTCCAAAGTTAGTTCTCTCAACTCCATCGGCAAACTTTTGGTGATAGGCTTGCTGCCTTACCTTTTCCTCTCATTACCTATGTTGTAAAATAAATTCTATGACTGTCAGTGTTCCACATTTAACTTGCTTTCCTAAAAATGCCCATTAAAATTAGTTGGATATGCCTAAAATAAGAGATAAGGGTAAAGGATTCGTAGATTAATGGATGAAACAATATGTATTAGCTCATGTAATAGGAAGGAAAATCCTTTAAACTTCTGTGAAAATGTCCATAATGAGACAAATAACTCTATAACATCGTTTCAATGTTTCAGATTAAGTATATAATTTCAATAAAATAGTAACCAAATAATTTCAATAATTTCAAGCAAATAGTAACCATAAGAAATACATACGATGAGATAATGATATGAATGATTGTCGTAAATATTTGAATTCCCAGGTAAAGCTGAAGTATTCGGATATGCATTAAAACCTTTTTTATACGCTAGGAAACTTACTATAAGTTAATTGAAACTTAATGGCCAAATGGCCAAATTATTATTTATTAATTTATTGTATTATTATTAATTTTTTATTTTTTATCGTATCATATAAAGACACAGGTTTTCACTTTTGCTAAAAATTTGTAAGACACTGGTTTCTTTATGCATGAAAAAGGCAAACTCTTATTCTAACAAAATCAATTTTAAAATATAGTCCAAACCCAATACGTTAAATATCAATTTTAAAAGCTCTTATTTAGTTTTATGATATTTATTTTATTAAAATTTTATGATAATAATTATACGTAAATTAATTAAGTGTCGATTCGATTTTCGATACGATTTATCCATATTGGACGTGACCATATTCATTGTTCCCTTTAGAAATTCATTGGAACCCAGTAATTATGACTATGAGGTAACCATTCATTACTTTTAATGCATTCATTATAGTTTTTGCTTCCAGTCGTATTAAATTTATGATTTTCCTATGTTCCACACTATGTATATAATCAATTAAAATATCAATCATACATATCCATGGCAACAATGACTCCAATTAAAGTTCTTTTTTCAATTCTGTTACACGAAATCCCCTCCGCGGCAGCACAGCGGCACCCCCGGGCCGCCCCCCCGCCCCGCCCGACCGGCGGCGGAATCGACCCGCCGCCGGTCGGGTGGGGCGGGGTGAGGGTGGTGCTGCTCCATTGGCAATGGTAGCACGGAGGTACATTCGCCAGATTTCACAGTTCAAAATTACTGGAATTCAAATTTGAACCAAAATAAATTTTCAAATTTAAGATATTTACTGTGAAACTCAATTTCTCGCTTTGTTCCAACAACATCAAATTCGACATTATGGATCTTCTGCAAGAAAATCGAACAAACTATTGTAAAAGGAAAATACTATCTTCTGACATAATGTTGTTATTTTGTCAAATGAAACCATAGCTAATGCCATATCTCTCAAAAATTCATGGGAGAAAGCCAATAAAATTTTCTTGCATACAAGATTTTAAATATTGCAACTAATTTTGCATGACCCACCAAAATTTTTCATCATGCATTTCATTTGACTTATCCAATGTGATAGACTCACCATAAATGTCATTTAAGGGAAGACATTTTTGGTAAATTTTAGTGATTTCACATTCTGTCAAATTAATAGAAAAGAGAAGATTGGTCTCCCTCCCCCAAAAACATAATGTATTTTAGGTTAGGCGTAGACCAGATGTCATAATCAGAAATTGAAATAATCTTAATTTTAATAAACATGGAGTTTATGTCACAAGTCCTTCGAAAACACATGATTGAAATAGGGAATTTCCAAAAGCCTAAATGTTTACTGTGACTCATCAGATCATACCTACAAGTCCAAAAAAACAGCCTTCCCCAAATCATTTCATTGTCTAACATATTTAAAAAAAATTAACTGTAAAGTTAACATCCATTATTAATACTGTTGTGGCGAATTCGATATAAAGTATACAGTTCTCACAAGGAGTTTCAATGTCTGAAACATTGAAACTTAAAAGGCAGCTTCTCATATCATCAAACATTATATGAAGTGGATATCAAGCACAGATATCCAAGCACAGACCTGGCATAAACGATAAAAGCTTCGAATCCACTCTAGCAGTCAATATTGAATGGGATATATTTAACAGAATCAGAGCTCCTCGTCCTCCTCGTTTATGGCCAGCCTTTGGTCTTGAGTCACGTTTTGTCCTTTTCACGCTGTACCTCCCCTCTCCAACTTTTGGTTTCCTCTGAATTTTCTACTTCACTGGACTTCTAGTGGAATCCTTCTGTTATTTGCCGCTGGGTATTATCTCTCTATTGAACGCGATTCTGGATTATCCATACTTTTGGTTATTCTATACCGACGAGCGATTCTCGCCGCTTAATTTCTGTGATTTTCAGTTCGTCTAACTTACGTTCTCCGGGTAAGAGAAGCATTTTGGTGTGTACTGAAATCATGCCCTATGCTTTTGGCACACAGATATGTATGCTTTAATTGTAGAAATATTGAATGTGTATGGAACACAGATATGTATGCTTTAATTGTAGAAATATTTAAGATAACACTGAGCAATACGAATAGAACCCAAATAACCTGTGTGCAATTCGAAAATGATCAGACAATTTCAGACAAACTAAAGGAAGTTACAATCATAAATGGACAAGTGTACATATATTGTACGGGTAGATTAACATTCTTAAATAAACTGTGTCGCTCATCTTACAAATTATTCTCATCTACGTCAAAGTGACACTAGAAAAGAAAAAGTTCTCAATATTTCAAGATGTTATGCACACATCAAGCCGTGGTGCTTCACTTTTGAACCAGGCTACACTGATTTCCAATCCGAGCTGCGCGACTCTCATGTGAACATCATCTACTGCCTTGGTTTTTGTTTACCATAAACTCTATGATGTGGATGTAAGCAAAACGTTTAAACATAGCAAGAATGTACTCTAATATATCCACAATTCAAAAAACAGAAGCTACTGGGCTTTCAACAATAATTATATATTTGATCAACAAAAGACCCTTTACAAGAGCCAAAGAATTATGCGCGCCTATTGTTATGCTTCATGCACCTGGCCATGGGAAATACTAGGGGCATAATCCCAGCCCTCAATTTCACTTGATATGCATAGAATTACAGCATCAACCAACACATCCCTCTGGTGCCCCAAAGAAACGTGACAATAAAGTCATGGTCCTCGATCCAGGCCATTCTCAGAATAGCAATCAAGTGATTCAGATCTTTACTACTGATATCTATTGCATTTCCTTTAGAAAACTTAAGGAGGGCAGTGGCAATCCCTATTCTTCTAAGATACTTTGAATTAAGTTTACTGAACCAGCTGCAATAGATATCATTAGTGAAGATCTCAATCACGCGATTGCTAAGAAGGGCCTTCATCAACGGTCATGAAGGATTGTCATTTGTTTTTGGGCATCATTGGGTTGCGTTGGATAATGGTGTAATTGTATGCATCGCAAGAGAAATTAAGGGCTCGGATGACCGCTGCCATTTCGGAGGTGCAAGTACAGAGAATTCCAGGAGAAGCCTGGTGGACCAGAAAATTCAGAGGAACTTCTCGTCCAACGGTACCGAAAGTGAAATGACCTGAGCGAACCAGAACTGGAATAGAGGACAGAACAGGAAGCCAAATCCTGGCCGTAAAGATGCAAGACGATGTATTGATTAATCAGTATTATGTCTAATATGTATCCCATTCAATACTGATCACTGTAGTACATAGAGCTCATTCAGAATTATAGCTAGGAATTTCAATGCCTGGAATGTTGAATATTAAAAATCGACTTCTCAAACCATCAAACCTGGTATGATGTGGATCTCAAACACTGACCTAACATAAACAGTAAGAACTTCGGAATCTGAACTAACCAATTCAAAACATCATTCAAGAGAGAAACAAATAATATTAAAAATAAACCGCACTAATGGGTATCGACTGCTGACCTTAAACAGCGTTGGTAGTGTTCCTGGCTACCTCGCTTATCGTATGAGATATCTCTGATGAGATGCAAAAGTGACAGAGGGAACGATGTTTTGATCTCACTTATCATTAGCTCTAGTTAGCAGCGCCACCGGCGGGGCGGCCCGGGGGTGCCGCTGTGCTGCCGCGGAGGGGATTTCGTGTAACATAATTGAAGAAAAAACTTTAATTGGAGTCATTATTGCCATGGATATGTATGATTGATATTTTAATTGATTATATACATAATGTGGAACATAGGAAAATCATAAATTTAATACGACTGAAAGCAGAAACTATAATGAATGCATTAAAAGTAATGAATGGTTACCTCATAGTCATAATTACTGGGTTCCAATGAATTTCTAAAGGGAGCAATGAATATGGTCACGTCCAATATGGATAAATCGTATCGAAAATCGAATCAACACTTTTTTAATTTACGTATAATTATTATCATAAAATTTTAATAAAATAAATATCATAAAACTAAATAAGAGCTTTTAAAATTGATATTTAACGTATTGGGTTTGGACTATATTTTAAAATCGATTTTGTTAGAATAAGAGTTTGCCTTTTTCATGCATAAAGAAACCAATGTCTTACAACTTTTTAGCCAAAGTGAAAACCTGTGTCTTTATATGATACGATAAAAAATAAAAAATTAATAATAATACAATAAATTAATAAATAATAATTTGGCCATTTGGCCATTAAGTTTCAATTAACTTATAGTAAGTTTCCTAGCGTATAAAAAAGGTTTTAATGCATATCTGAATACTTCAGCTTTATCTGGGAATTCAAATATTTACGACAATCATTCATACCATTATCTCATCGTATGTATTTCTTATGGTTACTATTTGCTTGAAATTATTGAAATTATTTGGTTACTATTTTATTGAAATTATATACTTAATTTGAAACCTTGAAACGATGTTATAGAGTTATTTGTCTCATTATGGACATTTTCACAGAAGTTTAAAGGAGTTTCCTTCCTATTACATGAGCTAATACATATTGTTTCATCCATTAATCTACCAATCCTTTACCCTTAACTCTTATTTTAGGCATATCCAACTAATTTTAATGGGCATTTTTAGGAAAGCAAGTTAAATGTGGAACACTGACAGTCATAGAATTTGTTTTGCAACATAGGGAATGAGAGGAAAAGGTAAGGCAGCAAGCCTATCACCAAAAGTTTGCCGATGGAGTTGAGAGAACTAACTTTGGAGAATGATCAGTATTGTTTGTGGAAAAATATATGAGATTTCACAATGGGCTTAAATTATAACTACAAAAACTTGAGATTTTAGCATTTTAAAATGGTTACTGGTATCAATGGAAATAATGTTTGGCTATATGTAATTGATTTAACCCAAATAATAATGGCAACATAGTTGAACATTCATATATGAAAATCATAGCATTACATAAATAAGAAAGGCATACTTATTAGTGGATTGGAGAAGCAATTATTTATATACTCTATCTGAAACCTTGAAACAATACTATAGAGTTGTGTCTCATCGATTAACACAATCCCAAAAGTAGTGACATTATGCCATTTTTCTTTTAATAACGATTTATAAAGCAAATGATGTGTTTACTCTTGTTGAATAATCACATCGGAATTAATGTTACATGGCTCCCTACTCATCAATGTGAGGATAATATTAAATAAAACACATGTTTAAAAATAAGGTCTTTACATTTATGTGTTGGAAAAAATGCATTTATTTGTTAGTATGTGAATTTGATGTATGCATATGAATGTCTAGCAAAGGATAACATTTTATATTTGAAATTTGAGAAAACGCTGTTACTTTAGCATTCCTGAGTGCATTTGAAAAAATTTAAAAAAAAAAAAGGTCATGCTCAAAAGGAATGAAAAGTTGAGCAATTCAAATTCCAAGAAATGTTTCTCAATGCTTGCATATCCATATTCTATATCTAATACATGGACCATACATGGGGATTCCTCAATCAAGGTTGAATACCATCATATTTTCTAATTATTACGATTATCACTGTTAGAGTGAAGCGGGGCTTCTAATTGTTGTTCTGACTTTTTCTAATAAATAAATAAATAAATTTGTACACATGCTTACACTGAAGGAAAAATGGCTTAGAAAAGACACAATGGAAACCTAGGTGGAACTCCAAAATAATGGAAGTATATCTTCTAATATTTACATTTTTAATAGAAGGATAAATGTTGTCAAAACATTTCATACAAAATTTCTTCAAAGGCCAATCTTTGCAGAAGGTAATAAACCATGCACTATTCATGTTGATAACTCAATAAACAAACCATCTATGCAAAGCTTGATGTTTAAATGATTTAAGTTTGAAGGAAATATTTACTCATTTTAAGCACGCAATCACATTACTAAAATTGATTTCTACACAATAAGGAAGATATGTTAAGTTGTTTTAGATTGCCACCTACTTATCCATATTTATTTAAGTCTCAATTATCTCCTCACAAATGACTCCTTTTGTGATTGTGGGGGGGGGTAAGGGGGTAGGGGTAGGGGGCGGGGGGGGAATGCGGGGGGTAGGGGTAGGGGCAGGGGTAAGGGGGTGGGGGGTAGGGGGTAGGGGACGGTGGGGGGGGGAGGGGAGTGTAGGGGTAGGGGTAGGGCGGGGGGGTAAGGGGGGTGCAGGGGGGGGGGGGTGGGGGGGTTGGGGGGGGGGTTAAAGGGGTAGGGCACGGGGGGGGCAGGGTAGGGGGTGGCAGGGGGTTGGTGGGGGGGTAAGGGTAGGGGGTTGGGGGGGGGGGGGGGGGGGGGGGGGGGGGGGGGGGGGGGGGGGGGGGGGGGGGGGGGGGGGGGGGGGGGGGGGGGTGGGGGGGGGGGGGGGGGGGGGGGGTGGCAGGGGGTTGGTGGGGGGGGCAGGGGGGGAGGGGGGGGGTAAGGGGGGGGGGGGGGGGTAAGGGTAGGGGGGGGGGGGGGGAGGGGGGGGGGGGGGAGGGGCAGGGGGGTAGGGGGGTAGGGGTTGGCGGGGGGGGGGGGGTAGGGTAAGGGTAGGGGGTGGCAGGGGGTGGGGGGTAAGGTAAGGGTAGGGGGTAGGGGGTAGGGGTAAGGGTGGGGTGGAGGGGGGTAGGGTGCGAGGCCCATGGGGTCGACGTTAAGGAAGGGGGGGAGGAGTTGAGATTGGAGGGGAATGGGAGTTAGGGGGTGGGCTTATGGGGAGGAGAGTTGTGGGGTAGGGAAGGAAGAGTTGGGGAAATGGTGCATGGGTGGGTGAGTTGGGGGTAGCAAGGGCTGGCGCATGGGTAGGGCAGAAGGGGGAAGAGGGCATGGGTGAATGGGAAAGATCGGTAATGGGTTGGGGGAAGAGGGCACGACGACGGCCTACCCACAGTTATTGGGTGATTGAGTTTGAATAATTGTTTAAGACAGTTTATATAACTGATGTATGCATCGTATCTTCAAATAAAATTAATGTTTTCCATATTTTGTTAAATGAGAAGTTATGAAGCATTTTTATGTTGTTGGATTATGTCTTAAGTATGATAAATTTTATTGTTTAAATATCTACAATGCAATATCAAATTAGAGATATAATGTCTGTTTTATTCAGTATACAAATAAATACTTTTGAATTCATTCAGTGATATAATTTGTTCATAATGTCATGTTTTTTTAGTTTTATAGTTGAAAAAATTTCAATTTCTTTTGTATCTAGCATGTTGTGGTTGAAAACATGTTAAATTTATACTTAGGAAAGAAAAATAATATTCTACCAGAAACATTAATGTGTTTTTTCTTTAATATTTAACTTTGTTTGAGACATAAAAAAATTGGTTTTATTAGCATTTTTTAAAAAGGTTGAAAATTGACCCTAAAAAAAAAAATCATTATTCCAGTATCAACACTTTCGTTTTGAAGCTATATTTTGCACGAAAATTTTGTAGTAAATTTCGTAGTCACTGCCATTTTTAAAACACGTTCAAAATTGACACCTAAAAAAAAAAAACATCATTCCAGTATACACACTTTTCGTTTTTAGCACTGTTTTTGATGTTTTTTTGGGGTTTTTTGGCCAGAGTTCTCGTTTTGAGTTTATAGTTCCCGTTTCAAAGTTTACATTGTTCTTTACAGGTGCTCTTTGAAGCGAGGTAAGCAAGGAAGGAGTGGCAAAGATCTGCCAGAGGGGAAGGGAAACAAGCAAGGAACCAAGCGAAAGACTGAGGTTGGTACTCTTTGCTTCCCTCTCATATACTTCTCATAAAGGAAAATGAAAGTAACTTTAGTTTGTTTGTTTCTAAGATAGCCACCCATCTTAGTGGGACTAGCAACTCTGAGTGGACACTAGATTTCCCGATAACAAAATGGTGACTCCGCTGGGGAACAAATAACTTGTTTGCTTGTCTATATTTGTTTGCTTTATAAACTATAGACAGAGCATGAAGTTAAGCCAGCGAGCCTTCGAACTGCATTTGATATGCAAGTGAAAAGTAGATCAATGCTGCTTCAGTCTATCTCTGGATTTTGTTTATAAACTGAACAATTGATTTGAAAACATCCTAATTTCCCTGGTGGTGGCTCAAGTAACCTCATTAGATCAGCCGTTGTGATTTTATTTACTAACTATCATTAGCTCGGCCTAAATCCCTGAACTGAGCTACAAACTGTGACCAAAAACCAAGTTAGAGTCTCATCCCTGTACCATCGCACCCTCTTTTCTAGGAAATCTGGATGCATCACACCTCCTGTGTGCAGTAGGTGAGATGCATCCCTGTTTCCTTGTGTTACAAGTGCGATGATCAGATAAGACTATTTATGCTTCCAGATTTTGGTTTTTCTTCACTCTCTTCAGCTTTATTCAGGAGTTTTGCTATCTGTGATCAATATACCACTGCGGAAACTCCCTTCCTTTGCATTAATCGGCCTCCATTGTACAAATAATTGTGAATGTTTTTATGTATTGTTCGCCATTTACAGTTCTCTTTTACAAAGAAGTAGCTTAATCCAACTGTCGTCTTTTGATTTGGAAGTGTCGCAAGTGTCATTTTCAGTCAAAGAAAAGAATCTTACTGTTCTTGATGGTCGATTACACTATTACTCTTGTATTTGATTTGAATTAATAGTTTTTCAAGTGTCGAAAATAGTTTCCAATTCAAAATCGCAAAGTGTCGTCATTATCTTCCTTTCGTTTTTTGAAGAGAAAATTGTTAGTACTGTCGCTTTGAAAAGATAGTTCAGATTTGTACTTAGCATTCTTTTTGTCATTCACACATTAAGAAGGCGGAAAAAAAATACATGCATGTGCATTTGCATTTAGAATGCTTGTTGATTTTGATTTAGGACAGTGCATGTAGTGTGTGCTCTCCACTCTATGTTGAAAGAATCTCATTTCTCTTTCCTTAGTAGCTAGGATTTTCATTGCAAAAAGAAGATTAAACAATTGTTTATCATCTTAGATTGCATCTTAGGAATTGTAAATCTACATCACGCGGTGAACCTAAAAGGAAAAATTCTTAAGAAAGATCAACTATAAAATAAATTCAATGAACATAAAAACGCTTTGGAACCTAACGCACAACATTTAGAAGTCTAGGCTAGAGACGTATTCCAGCATCGTAAAGCCTGGTAACTATCGCTTTCATCATAGGTTGGGTGATTCCTCCTCTTTGAAACGGCAAGTGCCAGTACGGACTTGTGCTCCCACGTATCGTAGAGTATATATTGGGAGACCACAATAGGCTATATCCTTTATCCTTAGGAAGCTATGTCTGCCACCCTATCGATTGCAATGCACTGAACACAGCATTCGGGAAGATTGACTGTCGTACCGTAAAAAGTATTCTGTAGTCCTGTGATTGGTTTGGTAATCCCTCTGTCTAGATTTCCAGAGTAGTCCCTTTCATTCCTTTTCAGACTCCTTAAAGGAAATGTCCATCTAAGCACTTGTCACTTCAGTTTCATTAAAAATCGAAGGTGACTAGAGTCAACTTTAGCTTTTTCTCGACTCTTAAAAATGGAAAAAGCAAGTTGTGTCAAAGTGTCATAAAATTTATTTTAATCGGAATAACATCACTGTTCCCTCGTTGGTCTTAGGCTGAAAAAAATGGAGTCCACTAACCAAGGATTTCCCCTTAGGGGAAATCCTAGTCCTTTCTTCTCTTGGGGAGATGTTGGTGCACCTCATATGGCCACATTGTCCCTCCTAGGACTGACAATCGGCTTGCCAATATGGCTCTTCTCGACCTCTGTCGTTCAAATCACCGCGATTCTTTAGCAATCAAGCTAGCAACTAGACGATACTATAGTTACCCCCAAATCTTTTGCTTCACTTGTTTCTCCCTCCCCTCCTTCCTCTTTGCTTGGTGAAGCTGGTAAAGCTAAAAACCAAGTAACTAAGAAGAAGAAGAAAGGGAAGGAGAAAGAAAAGAAGAAGAAGGAGCCAAAGGCAAAAAGGGGAAACCATGCATCGTCTAGCGAAAATCCACACACTACACCGTCCAAACCTAAATCTCCATGTGTCATTTACAAAGGAGACCACTATCATCGAGATTGTCCTTGTATCCCTCGAATCTTAAGGGACTGGTCTTCTCGTTTGCAAAATACGGTGTCGTCAACCTCTGATGATCATGTTGAGAGTACACCGTCAACTAGTGAAAACGAAGTCTCTGGACAGAAAGGAAAATATAAATTTCCTTGTAAACTGTGTGAAGGGGATCATGCCATCCACCATTGTCCCTTCCTGGATGAAGCTAAAAGAGTCTTGGATAACCGTCCTACTTCACCGCTACGGCTTCCTCCTGGGTACAAGAAACTCTTGCCGAGTCCATCGCTAGTTGAAAATATGACTGACACACCTTTGTGGTTGGTCGAAGCATCTATCATTGAAGATAAACCCTCCAAGTCAACACCAGACCAAAGTCAACAGGTCGAGGCTGCAGTCAACTCGGTCTTGTCTTCGAAAGGTCCATCTGCAGATGATATAGTCACCAAAGAGAATGAGAATGACACCGTTCAAATTCTTTTTGTAAATGCAGACTCTGATGAACATGGGGGAAATATACCCATTCCTTTACCGTAGGGAGGAAATTTGTCAGAGTTGTATTCAGCCATTTATTTGGTCCCACCTCCGAGCAACCTAGTTGTTTCCTTCGACTGGAATCTACTAGGCAAACCCCGTCTACCGTCTAATGTACCATTCTAAATCATTGTACAAGCTTACAGAATGATCATGGTCAGTACTATCATAGATGAAGGGGACTCTGTGAGTATCCTTTCCTCAACTGCTTGGAAAGTGATTGGTTTTCCATTGCTTCTGCCTGAGATGCGAAATCTGACAGGCTTCGACAAAGGAACCAGTCGACCGTTAGGGATCCTTCCAAATTTGCCTATAACTTTGAGAGGAAAAACCGTTTATCTGAATGTAATGGTAGTCCAAGGACCTCTAGATTATAATATACTCCTTGGGCGTGACTATATTTATAGCATGGGAGCCATTGTCTCCTCACTCTTTCGAGTAATGTGTTTTCCGCATGAAGGCAGAGTGGTCCAGCTCGTAGACCATCTTTCATTCCCTGGCTCAAACATAGCTAATAGTCAAATGCCATCCTTAACTGGTCTTTTCATGCAAGTAATGTCTCATCAATCTCCAGTCTGTCCACCTGAAGAGCGCGAGTAATTCGGTGGCCATGACTGAAACCCATGGGGCATGCACCCTGGTCTGCTTCGGCAGAAAAACCCCAGGTATAAGGTGGGTTCCCGCGTAGGAATATGACTAGTCTGACACACCTGTCCATTTAGGAAAATGGGATTAAACTAGAATAAGATACCTCCGTCAAAAGGTATGCCTTTCTTGATAGAGCAAATGCTCTGTTTGCAAATTGAAGGGTAACCTAGAAACTCTACTTTGTACGTTAAAAGGTAGGCCTTTCCTGATAGAACAAATGTTTTGTTTGCAAATTGAAGGGTAACCTGGAAACTCTACTTCATTATACCTGGGGCATGCAAATCTTTTTACATGCAAGTGAAAGCGACCATTTATTTTCTTAGTTTGTAGATTCCCAACCCTTTAAACTCATAGGATTGGTCGTTCCTAGCTTGCATAAAGAAAGGATATGGAGAAAAGTTTCAAATGGTGCAAGCTCCATAAAAATTGAACCTATCGATGAGACATCCTTATTATACGACTGGCACTCGTGAGAAGTTTTATGCAAAGTTCAAGCTCGTTAAAAACTAAACCTAAGCAATGAGAAAATGTTCCCCCAGAGTTTAAGCTCATTAAAAAATGAACCAACCTCTGGTAAATAACCATTGCGAACGCATTATCATTAGCTTTTGAGCCTTGGTCGTGTTCTTACCATCACCTCCACTCTGTTTTAGTAGATCATACGCCTCCATTTGATTGTTTAGCCTTTTGAGGAACAGCTATGACAAGTGATTCTGTTAGCCATCCTCTTAACACTGCTGTGATTGGAAAATTCCAAACCTTACCTGGAATTAGCTGCTACCCGAAAATATCGCTCGTTCTTCAAAAAATGAGTCTCCTTTAAGCTCTTTTCATCTGACTCATAAAATATGAAAAGATTGCCGAGAAATTGGCCTCTCCAGCTCGTTAAAGCTATCGGAAGTGCTATCCCTCCTCTAGATTTTAATCTTTTTGGACCTGAGGGATCATTACACAAAAAGATTGAGTGCTTGTCTTGTTCGGCTTGTTAAAGCTATCGAAAATTCATCCCTTTCATATTATTTTATACTTTTCGAACTTAAGGGATTATATGATGAAAAAGGATTACTGGAGTTTCCTTTCTGTCCCTTTTCAGACTCTCTAAAATTGAAAAAGGACTGAGTTATTTTTGTCGTTAAACTCGTTAAAACCAATAGCGACAAACTTGTCCATATAGACAAGAACGAGTTTCACTGTCTCTAGGCTTGTTAAAACATAGCGACAGGTTTGCCCAAAGGGAAAATTATAGAACAAGCATATGTTATCCTCCTCAAGCTTGATAAAAATAAGGAGGTACTGGTCAGCAATGACTAGGGAAAAATTGGGAAGAAAAATTGAAGAAACTTTACTGGTAGCAAGTCGCTCTTGAACATGGCACTTTCACTCCATCACCATGATTGAGTTGGGTTGGGTTGTTCCGTTCACCGGTCATATTACCATTGGTCCATCATACCATCCATCTTTGGGGTTAATGCTACCAATCCATTTTAGTGTCACCGATATTTTCAAGAGAAGTCGCTAAGAGAATTCACCAACCCAGCTTGTGTCTCATCCGCTGCAAGACATTCACGCTCCATTCTTTCATGTCCACCACTCTGAACCTTGTATCATCAGATCATTTTCACCTCCACTAAATCATTTTCTCCGTTACATGTCGTAGATGTGGATTCTTTAAGGCCCTCCTATGACGGGTCACTTCTTGTCAAAAATAGCTTATTATCCAAGAAGTCGACCTATTTCAGTACTTTGAAGATTGCATGCCTCAATGGCAAGTTTCTCACTTCCGGCGACAGGTTTACATCAATGGCCTTTGACCGAAAGATTTTACGTGGTGTTCGACGCCAAATCCCATTTTCACACCACGTGAATTGTACTGTCGTACCTTGAGGGTCATCATCATTATCAGTGATTCCTCTTGCGCTTGTTAACAACTTACATCATTGGCTGGTAATCAGGCGATGTCTTTCCATGTTCGACTCCAGAACATCTTTTCACATGGATCGACTTGTACTTCAGGCGAAGATTGAACAAGTTTGAAGACCCTCGATCTAGTTTCATGCATCCGGGCTGCGATATATTCAGGAAAATAAAGACATCAAATGTACATCATTGCTGCACAGATAATCATCTGAATCAAAGGATGATGGCTCTATCAGAATCATCAGTCTGCCACATAGACAGTTGTCTGTCCTATGTACATGAAAATGAATTTATAAAGCTGAGCATGGGGATGCCTGCCTCAGCTAGATCATGAAAATATTATGAAGATAATGTATTGTATTGTATCTTATTATAGGTCACCCTCCAGTTCGAAAAACCTCGAATCCTCATAATAAAGCATTTCACCCAACATCAAAAGATTTTCGACCTCATGCTTTAGGGGGCAACTGTTATAGACATATTTGGGCACTGCAACCCCAATCATAAATTTCCATAAACCAAGGGCTTCTGAGTCCCTAAACGTGTTGTTTCATACCCTAAAGGAACAAGGTCAGCTGATTACATCAACTCCCAGAAGTTCTCCATGGAAAACTACTCAGAACTAGTCAAAACTAGACCATACAGACTGCTCAATGCTAAGGGTGTGATGCATCTCACCTGCTAAATGCAAAAAGTGCGATGCATACTAGAAATCCCTTCTGTAGGGTGTGATGGGTGAGAGTAGACAAATGGCAGAGATAGTTTGCAAGGTGGATGATCATGGAATCTTCCAGAAACTTCTCCTGTGACACTTGCCTCTCTGAATTCGCCCAGGGATGAGTAGGAGATGATGAATCTCCAAGTCGAACCAAGAACTATCAGAGAGGACACTAATCAAAATCCCAAAAGCTGACTCACTCCCCCTGCAAACATCTATATATGGATCCCTCATCCTAGAGATCTACAGGTTGGAATCTTGTATTTTGTAAGGAAGTTTCGTTGGTTTCTTGGTGGAATATCATAGTGTTGGGTGATCTAATCTTTTCATGAGGTGAAGAAGGGCTTTCATGTTGGGAGGATGACGCTGGGACAGATCAATGGGTTTTAATGCTCTCTTCTACTCTTTCTATTAATAAAGCTATTCAAGTTTTCCTCCACATTCTTGTATGTTTGATGATATATGCATTTGTGTGGTCAATATATATTTGGTCCTATATTATTTATGATTGTGGATCTCTGTACTTCGATAGTATTATGCTTCTTTGACTTTACAGGTGCTCTTTGAAGCGGGGTAAGCAAGGAAGGAGTGGCAAAGATCTGTTAGAGGGGAGAGGAAACAAGAAAGGAACCAAGCGAAAGACTGAGGTTGGTACTCTTTACTTCCCTCTCATCTACTTCTCATAAAGTAAAATGAAAGTAACTTTAATTTGTTTTTTTCTAAGATAGCTATCCGTCTTAGTGGGACTAGCAGCTCTGAGTGGACACTAGATTTCCTGATAACACTAAATGTCTTGAACTGCACCACCAAAAGTTCAGAGGTCACCCAACCAACGAGGAAGGAATATGGAAAAGGGAAAGAGAAACATAATACATAGCAAATACTAAACCATTGATAACCAGTTTAGTAGTGTGCACGTTTTGGCATTTTTTATGATATTGACACTTCCAAAAAACTGTAGTCTTCCAAAATATGGAATTTGATACTTTTGGCATTTTCTTCTTTTAGGGAAAATTTAAACATCCAGAAACAATATTGGCCTTAATAGCAGATTATAGTACTAACAGTAGAAGGAAAAACAACACTGGTGGCTAGTAACAACGTTTGATTGCTCAAAAATCCTCTATATATACAATCTGAAACTATCCTGAGATGTTATGGATGCCAATTAAGGGAAAATCCAAGGCAGTATGAACCAATGAACACTGTTCTTGGCATAAATAGTGTCTTCCAGATTAATTGCAACAGCTCCCGAAAATCCTGCCTTTATAATGACAAAAAGCCTCTTTATAATGAAAAGTCACACTTTTTTAGTAACAGAACTGAATTGGTGAAAACACCTCAGCAATACAATCAGAAACTATCCCAATGAGGTGTGGACACCAACTTAGGGTAAGTCCAAGGCGGTATGAACACTGGTCTTGGCCCAAACAGTCAATTCCAGACTACTTGCAATAGAATTTTTCCCACAAGCCTTGCCATTATAATGCCTAAAAGGCTACTCATAATGAAAACTCCTAGTTTTTAAAATTAGACTACTCACACTGACTGACTAGCCATTTTTGTAAACTCCCACTTTTCTTTATATTGATTGACAAAATTAAGCTAATCAGCCTTGTTAGATTTCCTAACTACCTTTTTCATTGATTCCCATCATTAGACTGATATTTTTGTCTTTTGAGTAATGAATACCAATAACTAATGCTGAAGCTGATCATCCTCAAGTATTGTAACAGTCCCCCCAACTTGAATTGTTTTGCCCCAAAAGCAATGGTAGTGATGGGTGTTGTAGGACATCTCGTCTTCTTGTGTTACCTCATCTACTGGTAGAACTTTCCTTGAATTGGTGGCAGTCCATGGGGTAGTTCTTGGATGACATCTGCAAATTTTCCCAAACAACATGAGTTAAAAATATGAACTATCTTTCTATAGCAGAATGCCTGTAGAAGAGGGTTTGATTGAGAACTTGCTACTTAATAATTCTATTATCAGAAATAACAAATATCAAATACCAGCCTGGATTCATTTCTCAAATAGGAACATGCCTTAGACAATCCAACCAATCATCATTAAAGCATTTGTGGCATAAAGATAAGGTTGTTTTCTCATGAATAACTCATTCCTTCAAATCTAGTAGTGACTTTGTATCCAAAACGACACAATAACTTGTCAGCTCATATTATTGTAGACACTTGTTCAACATTTAATATTTAATTGTGATTTTGATAAGATCTACTCCTATATTGAACAATAATTCTATGCTTTCCAAGGATACTGTCCAAAGCATATTAACATTCACCCCATTCTTACTTAAAATTGAAAAAGAAGCCATATAAGGTTAGCAGTCAGTGTACACCAATGCATGTGAAAAGAATTAAATTTGGTTGATTTATGAGTTGATTACTACTTTTGTAGTTGCTGCCTATTCATGAAAACGTGGTTCTAGAAGAGCATCCTCATAGGCTGGTTGAGATACCCCTTGCTTACAAATGGTCTAACAGTGATGGCTAGCTTCTTGAGCAACAATAGTTGTTCTAGAATCTCTAAACAAATTTTGGTTGACATCTGAACTCATTGAAAGAATTAATAGCTTAATCATTATGTTGAACAAGGACCAATCATCATTAAAGAATTTTTGGCAAATAAATAAGGTTGTTTTCTCATGAATAACTCATTCCTTCAAATCCAGTAGTGAATTTGTATCTAGAATGGCACAATAACTTGTCAGCTCATATTATTGCAGACACTTGTTCAGCATTTTGGTTGACATATGAACTCATTGAAAGAATTAATAGCTTGATCATTATGTTGAACGGGGACCAACCATCATTAAAGAATTTATGGCATAAAAATAAGGTTGTTTTCTCATGAATAACTCATTCCTTTAAATCCAGTAGTGACTTTGTATCCAGAATGGCACAATAACTTGTCAGCTCATATTATTGTTGACACTTTCTCAGCATTTAATAATTTATTTTTCTTTTGATAAGATCTACTCCTATATTGAACAATAATTCTATGCTTTCCAAGGAGACTATCCAAAGTATATTAACATTCACCCCATTCTTGCTTAAAATTGAAAAAGAAGCCATATAAGGTTGGTAGTCAGTGTACACCAATGCATGTGAAAAAGCATTAAATTTGGTGGATTTATGAGTTCATTACTACTGTTGTAGCTGCTGCCTATCCATGAAGACATGGTTCTATAAGAGAATCCTCATATACTGGTTGAGATACCCTTGTTTACAAATGGTCTAATAGTGATGGTTAGCTTCTTGAGCAACAAGAGTTGTTCCAAAATCTCTAAACAAATTTTGGTTGACATCTAAACTCATTGAAAGAATTAATAGCTTAATCATTATGTTGAACAGGGACCAATCATCATCAAAGCATTTGTGGCATATAAATAAGGTTGCTTTCTCATGAATAACTCATTCCTTCAAATCCAGTAGTGACTTTGTATCCAGAACAACGCAATAACTTGTCAGCTCATATTATCGCAGACACTTGTTCAACATTTTGGTTGACATATGAACTCATTGAAAGAATTAATAGCTTAATCATTATCTTGAACATGAACCAATCATCGTTAAAGCATTTGTTTCATATAAATAAGGTTTTTTCCCATGAATAACTCATTCCTTCAAATCCAGTAGTGACGTTGTATCCAGAACGACACAATAACTTGTTAGCTCATATTATTGCAGACACTTGTTTAGCATTTAATATTTTATTGTGCTTTTGATAATATATACTCCTATATTGAACAATAATTCTATGCTTTCCAAGGAGACTATCCAAATCATATTAAAATTCACCCCATTCTTGCTTAAAATTGAAAAAGAAGCCATATAAGGTTGGAAGTTAGTGTACACCAATGCATGTGAAAAAGCATTAAATTTGGTCAATTTCTAAGTTGATGACTACGTTTGTAGCTGCTACCTATCCATGAAGACATGGTTCTAAAAGAGCATCCTCATAGGCTGGTTGAGATACCCCTTGTTTACAAATGGTCTAATAGTGATGGTTAGCTTCTCGAGAAACAAGAGTTGTTCCAGAATCTCTAAACAAATTTGGTTTACATCTGAACTCATTGAAAGAATTAATAGATTAATCATTATTTTGAACAAGGACCAATCATCATTAAATAATTTGTGGCATATAAATAAGGTTGTTTTCTCATGAATAACTCATTCCTTCAAATCCAGTAGTGACTTTGTATCCAGAACAGTGCAATAAGTTGTCAGCTCAAATTATTGCAGACACTTGTTCAACATTTTGGTTGACATCTGAACTCATTGAAAGAATTAATACCTTAATCATTACTTTGAACAGGGACCAATCATCATTAAAGCGTTTGTGGCATATAAATAAGCTTTTTTTTCTCATGAATAACTCATTCTTTCAAATCCAGTAGTTACTTTGTATCCAAAACAACACAATAACTTGTCAGCTCATAATATTGCAGACAATTGTTCAATATTTTGGTTGACATCTGAACTCATTGAAAGAATTAATAGCTTAATCGTTATGTTTAACAGGGACCAATCATAATTAAAGCATTTCTGGCATATAAATAAGGTTGTTTTATCATGAATAACTCATTCCTTCAAATCCAGTAGTGACTTTGTCTACTATTAAACAAAGAATGAAATCAGTAAAAGACAGCCAGGAACAGCTACAACAGAAAGGTGTTTATATCATTAGCTGCTCTTGTGGAGAACAATATATAGGGGAAACCGGCAGGTCAGTGAGGATTAGGCTTAAGGAACATAGTGCAGATATCCGTAAAGAAAGAATGCGCTCTTCAGCTTTAGCTGAGCATGTAGGTAAAACTAACCATCATATATGCCTCGAAGACACTAAGGTCATTGCGAATGAAAAACACCATTTCAAGCGGAAAGTTCGTGAGGCTATTGAAATCATTAAACACCCTCGTAACCTTAATAGAGATGGAGGCTTGGAAATTAGTAAAAATTGGAACCCTCTACTTACCCCCATTGAATAAGTTATCCCTTCCAATTTTGAAAATCAAACCTAATCCTTTAGCTTTAGGCTCTTAAGAAAAATTATAGCTTTTAAGGTTAGTTATAATTAAATATAACAATATAAAACTACTCTCACATGTTTAATTTTAAATTAATAGTTGAAATAAAAATAAATAAATAAAAATGAAAATAAAAATAATTAATTAATTAATTAACTAATTAATAAAAATAAGAATTAAATAAAATTAGCTCAATTATAAAATTAATTAAAATAGAAATATATATATATATATATATATATATATATATATATATATATAGCTTTTAAATTGAATATAGTAATTAAAAATATATTAAATAATAACAAAATTAAATTAATACGATTATAAAATTAAAGAAAACGAAAGTTCTTAAGAACCTAATCTTTTAGCTTTAGGCTCTTAAGAACTTTGCTAAAAGGAAAAATTATAGCTTTTAAGGTTAGTTATATTAATTAAATATAACAATATAAAACTACTCTCACATGTTTAATTTTAAATTAATAGTTGAAATAAAAAATAAATAAATAAAAATAAAAATATAATAAATTAATTAATTAATTAATTAACTAATTAATAAAAATAGATATATATATATATATATATATATATATATATATATAGCTTTTAAATTGAATATAGTAATTAAAAATATATCAAATAAAAATAAAATTAAATTAATACAATTATAAAATTAAAGAAAACAAATATAAATATATATACTGATATATAACTTTTATATTAATTATAAAAATAAAATAAAATAAACAAATATATTTATATAGCTTTTAAATTAATTATACTGATTAAATATATTACAATATAAAACTAATCTACATAAAAATATATAAAATAAAATAAAATAAAATAAAATAAAATAAATATATAAATAAATATTTATAAAATTGAACATTATTGACATGAAGAAAAGAAAATCAATAACAATAATAATTATTTACTAAGTATATAATAAATAAATAAAATAAAATAAAATTAATACAATTATAAAAATAAAAATAAAATTAATACAAATATAAAAATTAAATAAATAAAAAAAAAAAAAAAAAAAAAAATATATATATATATATATATATATATATATAAATTAATCAATAATTATGAATATAAATAAAAATAGGATTAAATATTAAAAGGTCGGCTTATCAACTCAACAACCCTCCTTCACCATATTTATCACACGCTTCTCTCTTCTCTGTATATCAGTCCTGATGATGAGTCTTGGTCTAGGCTCAAAACGTCGACAAATAAAAAAGATGAACATTGTGGAATATCTGAATTCAATCTCTCAGAAACCACTCCACAGAAATCTACGAACCAATAACTTGTTAGCTCATATTATTGCAGACACTTGTTCAACATTTAATATTTTATTGTGATTTTGATAAGATCTACTCCTATATTGAATAATAATTCTATGCTTTCCAAGGAGACTCTCCAAATCATATTAACATTCACCCCATTCTTGCTTAAAATTGAAAAAGAAGCCATATAAGGTTGGCTGTCAATGTACACCAATGCATGTGAAAAAGAATTAAATTTCGTTGATTTCTGAGTTGATTACTACTTTTGTAGCTACTGCCTATCCATGAAGACATGGTTCTAGAAGAGCATCCTCATAGGCTGGTTGAGATACCCCTTGTTTACAAATGGTCTAATAGTGATGGTTAGCTTCTTGAGCAACAAGAGTTGTTCCAAAATATTTAAACAAATTTTGGTTGACATCTGAACTCATTGAAAGAATTAATAGCTTAATCATTATGTTGAACAGGGACCAATCATCATTAAAGCATTTGTGGCATATAAATAAGGTTGTTTTCTCATGAATAACTCATTCCTTCAAATCCAGTAGTGACTTTGTATCCAGAACGGCGCAATAACTTGTCCACTCATATTATTGCAAACACTTGTTTAGCATTTTGGTTGACATCTAAACTCATTGAAAGAATTAATAGCTTAATCATTATGTTGAACAAGGACCAATCATCATTAAAGCATTTGTGGCATATAAATAAGGTTGTTTTCTCATGAATAACTCATTCCTTCAAATCCAATAGTGAATTTGTATCCAGAATGGCGCAATAACTTGTCAGCTCATATTATTGCAGATACTTGTTCAACATTTAATATTTTATTTTGCTTTTGATAAGATCTACTCCTATATTGAATAATAATTATGCTTTCCAAGGAGACTGTCCAAACCATATTAACATTCACCCCATTCTTGCTTAAAATTGAAAAAGAAACCATATAAGGTTGGCAGTCAGTGTACACCAATGCATGTGAAAAAGCATTAAATTTGGTTGATTTCTAAGTTGATTACTACTTTTGTAGCTGATGCCTATCCATGAAGACATGGTTCTAGAAGAGCATCCTCATGGGTTGGTTGAGGTACCCCTTCTTTACAAATGGTCTAATAGTGATGGTTATCTTCTTGAGCAACAAGAGTTGTTCCAGAATCTCTAAACAAATTTTGGTTGACATCTGAACTCATTGAAAGAATTAATAGCTTAATCATTGTGTTGAATAGGGACCAATCATCATTAAAGCATTTGTGGCATATAAAGAAGGTTGTTTTCTCATGAATAACTCATTCCTTTAAATCCAATAGTGACTTTGTATCTAGAATGACGCAATAACTTGTCAGCTCATATTATTGCAGACACTTGCTCAACATTTAATATTTTATTGTGATTTTGATCAGATCTACTCCTATATTGAACAATAATTCTCTGCTTTCCAAGGAGACTCTCCAAAGCATATTAACATTCACCCCATTCTTTCTTAAAATTGAAAAGAAGCCATATAAGGTTGGCAGTTAGTGTACACCAATGCCTGTGAAAAAGCATTAAATTTGGTTGATTTCTGAGTTGATTACTACTTTTGTAGCTGCTACCTATCCATGAAGACATGATTCTAGAAGAGAATCCTCATAGGCTGGTTGACATACCCCTTGTTTACAAATGGTCTAATAGTGATGGTTAGCTTCTCTAGCAACAAGAGTTAATAAATTTTGGTTGACATTTGAACTCAGTGAAAGAATTAATAACTTAATCATTATGTTGAACAGGGACCTTCCCGCCGCCCTCCCCCCCCAAAAAAAAGAAAAAAAAATCGGTTACCCGCTGTTCTGGCATTTAAGGCACTTAGGGAACCCTAGTAAATGTACACAAACTGCTAAGAACTTCATCAGGGACTCGGAGACTTGCTGGCCATTTCAGGGATGTTCTGGGCAGATTTTATGGATATTCCAGGCATGTAGTTTTAGTTTTAAGTCCCTAAAATGGACATGAATAATTAAATACCATTATAATTTTCTCCATCAATTTCTTTTTGTATTACACTGAATATAAATCTATTGTACAAATTGCAGCATAAAAGATGGGTTTAGTATGATGGATTTGTATTTGGATCCTACAACTAGCATACTGTAAATGACCAGAAAATATGCCTATAAAAGGGTAAAAGCATAGAACAGTTAGACTCTGATTTTATGAAGTGGCTAAGAGCTTTATAATTCTAGAAGTGATTAGATCATAGGATCCATATATTTGGGGATTCTACTTGTCTTTTGTGCACTGTGGGCATGGCAAAGTTTATAAATTCTTTTAGAACCAATGCCATTTCTGGGCCTAAGCCATGTCAAATTCATGACAATGCAGAGATGTCTATGATTTCCCCGGGACTCATTATTCTAGGGAAGATGGATTCATTTGGATTCATAGTGAATCCAACATAAATGTCACATTTTTGGGTACTCCAGAATATAAAAAAGTGATGACAAAAGCTCATTAAATATACCTTTTGGTGGAATTCTAGAACCTAGAACTCTGTTTCAAATAATTGAACCCCATCGATATTTTTAAATGCTGTCAAATTTTATAAATTATGTTAAGGGAAATGAGCAAGGACAAAAATTCTTGGAACATTTATAAAGTGTAATCTAACATGGGATTTTGTAGTTCCTAGAAAATTCCTAAGCCATTTCAACTATCGGGGGCAGGTGGGTATAGGAATATTGTCATTACTATATGCATCACAGAGCCATTTGATCAACAACGGAAATATGGTAAAGGGAGAAGATTTCAAAGAATGAATCAGTGTTTTCATTGGCATGTTCAAGGAGCATAGATGGAATAGAGTGGACACTTGCAAGGATCTTCCTTATTAGCTTAAATTGGTTAATTAATAATTTAAAGGGGTTACCATTGGAATGATAAGTACAATGATTGCAACGGATCTACTTTACTGACATAAAAAGGAAGATACCAAAATGAAGTGGAGCTAGACATCAAAAGTTTGGAAATATAACAAATTTCTAGCAAGAAATTCACTGCAATGGATTTCATTATATTCAATTTATTACAAAATGCTAGAACTATTTCCTCAAGACCGTGGAAACTACCACAATATTGAATAATACTTCCCTCGTGCTTCCAGAGCATCATTTCATGTAATGATGCTTATACAAAAGGTAAATTAATCTATTATCACTTGTTGTACAACTAGAAGTTGTAAAACCATGGACTAGATAAAATACAAGCCTTCAACCATGACCATCACTTCCATGATGCGTTTTACAACAAAAAATATTTGTATAGATAAACATTGTGTGCTTGGAAAAAGACCACATTGTGTGCTTGGATGAGAATTGCATGCTTGGAAAAAGACCACATTGTGTGCTTGGCTGAGAATTTATGTCTTCCACATTGAGGTTCAATGCATGAACAATCTTGGTTGGAAGCAGAACTATAGAACAACCTGAGAAAAAAGAGCATCCACGTTAAAATTTTGAAAATTAATCAACACCATCATTATCCTAGTAGACCATAAACTATATGTGACCAAAATGAGCACACAAGATCAAAATAAAAACTTTCACTGAACACACAACTAAAAGATAACAATCGACGTTGATTTGGGTAATAGGACAGTTAATACTTTATCACAGGCATAAAAGGACAGAACATCTTTCAGTGAACATCAACAAATCATGAAGAGGGCATGTTCAAAATAACATAAAAATATACTACGCTATCATATACTATTCCATGATGACAAAATCAACTTGATGAAGTCATGAAAATCCAACGAGATCTCTGACTAGAGGCAAGGAATCAAAAATCAAATAACAAAAAATGCAATGGTAAGGTTCAAACCTCATTAGCCTTTGACCACCTAACCATAACTTTATAAAGATGTAAAATATAAAGATCTATAAATCTAATAAATATCGAACCATGAACATAAGTATGAGAACATAGTAACTACATATTTAAGTATAAAAAGTAAACATGTTGCATGAACATAAATAAGTAAAGAGATTCTATTTGATAACCAACATGATGGATAGGGAAAAAATAACAGCATGGGCAATGAACCCATATGATGGTCCTTCTCCTCAACTATGAACAAGCATAAAAAGGCATGTAAAGCCCATGACTTTGTCATAGGAAATACAATTAACACCTTAGTGGGGGAAAGGTGTTGAGGACTGAACTTTGTTTCCTTGAACCGATAAGAAGGTTCAACTATTGTTAGTAGCATATGCAATAACCAATCCATCCTCCGGCACATTTTTTCCTTTTATCAGATAGAAATGTTGTTTTTAGGTAACAATGGTATGACTCAACAACATTATTGGTCTCCTGATTTTCATGAGGAAACTCCTGACAACTTTTCACCCACATACCTAATTGCAAATAAAACGATGTGAGTCTCACTATGCCACCTTTATAGAAGAAAAAAATGCATATAATATGAAAAAAATGTTCACTTATGAATCTTATCTCCATTGACCCAATTCTTGTTGAAATAGCCTAAGAAATTCTCTTCATATGAAAATTTAATAAAAAATTGATTGATTGCATCTTTCACTTCATAATTGAGTGTGTATTTCATGATGAAACCTAACTCACTGAACATCTATTTGGCTTTTATGGAACTAGTGGCCAACTGATTGACATTTTTTAACCAATCCCTCCGTACATGCCAAACGCATAAGATCACATCACAACCTGTGATTCTCCTGCCATATTCAATGCATTTTAGTGTGGTATTTTTAGAAAAAATTCAAGTTTGGTTATATCATGACAATGTTAATGTTACATCAAGGCATTGATTTCAACAAGTGCATCATCAATCATGAAAGCATTGACTTTCCAATCAGGACAGATTTGGGAACACTTGCACATGAATTGCTCCAGCCATATTGCAATATCATCTAATGTGTTTCGTGATGCCACAACCCATGCAACAGGCACCACGCTTTGTTGTTCATCAAATTCCACGAGTGTATACAACTAATACTGTCATTTTCAACATTACATAAAGTCAAATACAAGTTATTAATCATTCTGAATGTATATAACTTAAATAAATATATTCAATCAATCATTGGCATCTCACTTACCCCGTATTTATTTATGTTAAATTTTGAATCCATGGCTATTAAGCTATTGTGTGATGGTTTAACCATTATCTCCAACATCCACTTTGTTTGAATCCCCAGTATAAAAGGAACCTCCACACCATTGGGCTTTTGGTAAAATAAAAATTCTTCCCGATGCTTTTGATACCAAAGGTTTACACTCATTTCATCCTTTTTGTGAAGTTGATAATTTCCCTTCGCCAACCTATTATAGATGTTTACAATATATTTCCTGCAGAAGAAGAAATCTATATCTCGAGCTACCACATCGATGTCAACATGTCTCTTAATATGGGTTCTATACACTACATCAAGAGGCACTCCAAAAAAGAAACAACTCTCTACATATGCAACAATGTCCCTTGAAAGCTTTGGCCTATGCAAGGTCCTGGTCTCACCTGAAGTATCACATTGACCATGACAAGCCTAACCTTCCCCATCTTCATGTTCATATAGATTGAAATCTAATATTTCTCCAACAAGAATTTCATGCATAACTTTCACAATAAAGTGGCATTGGCAACCCCTCTTTTGAACAAATGAGGTCCTTCGTTTAGCTAGAAGATTTCCTCTTTTGTCCTCTATGGCAAATGAACAATGATAACTACACCAAAAATTTAAATTGTTAGTACATGCAAAGAAAGTTAATCGTGGTTTCAAAATATCTAAACAATACATATTTTAAATATTCACATCTCATATTACAATGTAGCGTAACTCTTTCTTTTGGTTCTTTTTTTGTTTTTCGTATGAATTTACATGGAGCAATAGGATTTTCTTCCTCTCCTTTGATAAATTCAGCAACTCTTCGTAATGGAATTACAGAAACTCGATCAATACTATTGTTTTTTATATTTATTTCCATCCAAACCAAGTCTTTACTAGAGAACGCCATTTTTCCTTTGAGGTCTTTAACCTCAAGATCCATGATATATTGCCATTTGCTTCACTTGACCATTTTGAATTGATATGGTCAAACAATATGCAAGGACATCAGAATTGAACTTTCAATCTTAGCAAGTTATCCAACATATATATATATATATATATATATATATATATATATATATATATATATATATAAAACCTCTTTTATGCTTTTTTTTAGGTCTAAAATATCAATCAGTCAATAATGACAAAAATAAATAGCACAAAATGATACAGGTCATTTGGGATGCAAGCCTTTCCTTTAAGACGTTGCTTCTTGCCTCATTCACTTTGAACATGGCATTCCTAAAAGGAAAGATTCCTTTGACAACATGAACAGATGCAATCCAATGAATGTTGGCCATGTTTTTTGAGGGTGACCATTTGCTAAGCAGGACTAGACTTGAATGAAAGGCCTTTCTACAATGTATGTTTACATCACAACTCTAATAGTAGTCTGTCATCAAAGATTCCTGGTGCTGCCATAATATATGTGAAATTTATAGCAGGCAATCATTATGCTCACATTCCATTACCCGTGGCAAAAGAAATTTTCTAGAACAAAGAAAAGTCAATGAAATCTTCAATACCAACACAAACACCAAGAGCACTAGTGAAACTGATCTGGTCTAGCCTCATCCCTGCCCTCAGCATTTGGACAAAATAACCAAGTTCCTTCTCCTCGTCCCCAGTGTTTGCATATCTTGCAACAATTGAATTCCAAGAAACCAAGTCCTGCTCAAGCATTTTGTCAAAAATTTGGCAAGTAAACTCAATTGCACCCTATTTAACATATCATGTTATCATGGTATTCCATGAAATAACATTTCACTTTTTGTCAAATAGTTGGAGCACATCATTGACACTTCCACATTTAGCATACATGTTGATGAGATTGTTTTCTACAAATACATTTGGCTCTAACCCACTTTTTATCATATGGGTATGGATCCACTTACCCTCTACCAAGGCTTTTGTGTCAACACATCCCAGCAAGAGACTGATATTGGTGACATACCCTACTTGAAGTTCCCCACAATACAAAAGCTTCATGGCCTCCTTTTGCGGCCTCACCCAAGCACCCAGAATGGCCAAGAAGGTTAATCATGCAGGCATAGTGGTATGTTTTGGGGATGATACAATGATCTCGAGTCATAGATTCAAAGTATCATTGCCCTTCTTCCATAAGACCTGCATGAGTGCAAGTAGAAATAACACCAATGCATGTGATATCATCAAGCTTTACCCTAGAATGTAGCATCTGATGAAAGAGTTGGAGAGCTTCTTTGTTTTAGGCCTAAAGTCCATGGAAACCTGCTAATCTTATCAGGAGAATGAATGATACCATTGCTTTACCCCTTCAGTTTTGGGAATTAAGGAACTTGAGGACCACATTCAATGGTGGAAGTTATTTCCAGAGAGGGATGGCATGTGTCTCATGATGTCTCTAACTGCAGTGTTGAAGCAAATGATGATGAGGACCATAATGAAACTATTCCAGTGACTTTTATTTACCCTGTTGGGATCATAATAGGAAGCACACTTTTCGTTTTGGGCCTTATATTTGCTTTTGTAAAATGGAAAATGTTGAGACAAGTGGTTTTCCCTAAGGTGGATGAGAATAGAAAATTGAATCCAACCATTGATCCAACCCCTATAAATGAGTGAAATATTAAGTTGTTGATGTACATACAATCAACGATTGGATGAGAAGACAGGCATGCACATGAAACTTATTCCATATCGGGAAAATGAGAGAAAATTAAATATTTGGGCAATATGTAAGATACAACCCATGTAAATGAGTGAAATATTAAATTGTTGATGTACATACAATCAACGATTGGATGAGAAGACAAGCATGCACAAGAAACTTATTCCATATCAGGAAAATGAGAGAAAAATCAATTGTGGGTCATAACATATTTCCTTGTCTTGTCAAAGTAGCTGAGATGTTGACTCGAAGCATTGGTTCTGAATGAGAAAACAACCCAAAAACATGAATTGTGCCTAGCAGACTTACCAACCAATGCAATGGAGATATTTTGTTCTCAATTAATTTGGAAATAGGATTTGGGCCAAAAGTAGATGGAGATGAGAAGAGTTGAACAGACCTAGGGGAGCCAAGGATATAAAAAAAATGTGCTCTTGAGAAATGAAGATGTTTTCTTCATGAGCTCTAGTTGATTGTAAAATAGGATAAGAGTTCCCTTAAGTAGAAAGACTAGCTTGTATGAGAATATAATCTTTTATGCATTCAGCTACATCTTGGAATTGTCCACCTATTGTATTTCAAATTGAAATTCTTATTATCATAACTAAACTCAAGCACAAATAAAACCAGTAGGAATTTCAAATCTGAAATACTAGTTAAACTTGAAGATTTTTGTAACAATTTAGTGACCATTTTCATCATTTTAACAAAAATGTTGATGATTTTTGGCTATATTTAACTACAAAATCAAGCAGTAACAAACAGTTTTTCCATCAAGATCCATATATAGCTACCCCTTTTAGTGAATTTCAATAACTTTTGGGACACTATAATGTACTCTGTTTTGAGAATTTAGAATGTTAATGTTTTTAAACCAAATACTGTGAAACAGGTTGCCCAGAAGGTGAGCATAGCCAAGGGTGCAGGTATTTTGAGCAAATACAGTGAAGAAACAGGAGCGGTGGGAAGGTGAGAAGAGTTCAATTTCATTTCATGGTATTTTATTTTAGTTTGGATTGGATGCGAAAGGTAGCTATTTCATTGCCTGGGAATTGAATGATCGCCCTAAGTGGCTGTAGTTGTCTGCTTTCAGTCCCTCATCAAATTCAATCCTTGGATTATGCGAAGGAGGAAAACAAATTTTATCTAGTGAAGAAACATGAGCGGTGGGAAGGTGATAAGAGTTCAATTTCATTTCATTGTATTTGATTTTAGTTTGGATTGGATGTGAAAGGCGGCTATTTCACTACTTGGGAATTGAATGATTGCCCTGAGCGATTGTAGTTGTCCGCTTTCAGTCCCCCATCAAATTAAATCCTTGGATTATGCGAAGGAGGAAAACAAATTTCATCGAGTGAATGCTATTATGTCATAAATTAGGGTTCCCTCTAAGCATAATTCACCCCCAGCTTCTTTAATTTGCTGCGCATTTTCAGAAACACTACCATGGAGACCAAGTTCTTCACATACATGATGTTTGTTTTGGTATGCCTCATTCTAGTGTCCGCCCAACCTGTGAAAGGTAGCTATTTCACTGCCTGGAATCACGAGGTGAAACAGGTTTCCCAGAAGGTGAGCACAACCGAGGGTGCAAGAATTTTGAGCAAATAAAGTGAAGAAACAAGAGCGGTGGGAAGGTGAGAAGAGTTAAATTTCATTTCATGGTGTTTGATTTTAGTTTGGAAATGAAAGATTGAAGAGAATTAAAAAATGAACCAGATTAATGAACCTGCCTCTGTCTGTCGCCTAGTAATGGGGAGCTTAGTTTGTTGTTTGTCTATCACCTGGTGATGAGTCAATGGTGGTGAGCTGCAGAGCGTGGGATGGAGTTTTCCCTCTGAGTCAAATGGTGAGCTAGTGAGCTGCAGAGCATGGGGATGGAGTTTCTGCGCTGAGTCGAATTGATGAGGGGAGCTGCAAAGCCCGCGGTTTGGACCAAATTCAAAAGGAAAGGAGCATTAACTTGGAGTGGTAAGAATTTGGCGGAATCTAGAAAATCTTTCAGACCAGATCCCATCACCATTTATTGTGGAATGGTGGCGGAGTTGGTGAAGGGTGGCGGAGGGCGGAGGAATTTCCAATGGCCAGAGCCGGACATTTTTCTGAGCAGGGATGGAAACTGGGAAATTCCTCTGCCTTGTTAGAATATTCCATTATTATGGCCCGTGGAAAATAGCTATCATGCGGGTTAGGGGTAAGTAGCCCACTCTACATCAATTATCAGTTGGTCCAAGTGTTGGTCCAATGGATAGTTCGCTACTTTAGCTCAAGTAGGAGCAAATTCTAGTGATTTTATTGGATGTTTGACCTGGCCCGCCTATTGGATGTCAGACTGCTTTAGCTACAGATTGATAGGTATGAAATTGATTAGTACGACCCGACCACGTTGGTTGTTTTGGTGAGTGGGGATGGATAAGAGGAACAAGCATCACTGATTGGCAGGATTGAACCCAGAGAACTGGATCTTTTAGGTGGGTTCGGAGTTGGGGTGCACAAATAATGAGGGATTGCATCACTGGTTCAGTTATTGAGAAAGTTGCATTTCTTGGTTTGCGTCACTGGTTCCAGCCACCTAAAAGTCTAAAAATGCACTTACAATGTTATTGGTTTGGCGCTACAATATGGGGCATAGTTTCCCAGGAAATAGTTGGTTAACCAGAGCTCACTTACTATAATTGATTAGTGGGGATCACATTTAGCTTATCATTTATAGTAACCATGGTTGGAATTTGATTCTTTTTTACTTGTCAAATAAATATTTTTTGACGTTTTTGTTTTTATGTTTCCCTTCAAAAGGTTTTATGTTTAAAATTTTTCCTTTCAATCATAATGTTGTAATAATAAATTAACCATTCGCCAATAAAAGTTTAATTAAAAAGGTATTTTTTAATAAAAGAGTCAAGTTAAAAAATTTCACATATTTATCATAAAAAAAGATAACATGACCATAACACACAAATGACTTGATTGAACCCTAAAGTGAGTTTTAATCACTTTTTTTTATGGGATCTGCAACTAGCTAACCATCGAGATTTCACTCATGAGTTCTTCTCCAAAACATAAGATATAAAAATTATGGGTAACTATAGAAATCCATTCCAGTCACATTGGGTCTTCTTTTATTACAATCAATCTACTCCTATTTCAATATTCTCAATTTTGGTTTATACTCCTATTTCAATATTCTCAATTTTGGTTTTTATTAGACCATTTAAATGTTGTAATTTCAGTGAAAAAAATGGAAATTTTCCACCAATGTGAACATAAAAGTTTCCTAAGAAGAAATCTCCATCTTAAGAACCGTGGAGTTGACTGGAGGCTATCCTCTAGGCTCCTTGTCCTCTCAGAATCACATTTAATAGAGTAAAACCAACACAATGTATTAAAAGTATTTTAAAATTAAGTAGAGGAAGAGGAAATCCTTAAGTCAGACAAAGAATCAATACAGTAAAAGCAATTACTACATAAAACATGCATAACCAACTCAGCTATAATCCACCCTATTTGTTTTCCTTCTTATTAGTAAGAAATAACAAGACAATATATGGCTAGTGTACATGTTTCATACAGAAAATTTTAATTTCCAGCGTCCTAGCAGGTGATCAATCATAAATAAACAAATATCATTTTTAAGCATGTTTTCCTACTATTGGTTCTTCAAAATTTTAAAATATGTTTGATAGGCATCATATGTTAGATATGTTTACTTCAATGATGATGGTAAGCTTAGAGGAATTTTGCAAGTGTTTTCAATGTTAGGAATTTCGACTTTGTTTCCAAGTGAACGATTACGGAGGTGTACTCGTGTATCCTTGCATTGAGATAGATGAATAGAGGTTCCTAGTGTAGGAGTCGGAACTGCAAAAGCCACATATAGTCCATATTCTGTGAAAAACGTAAATATATGTTGAATTTGTAGAATTGAAAAACTAAATGAAAATTTGGCCATTGATAATATCTCCCCTTGCAAATTTCTTACTCTTCAACTTAGAACGTTAAACTAATGGTGTAACACCTCCCATTTTCAAGAACTTGAATTATTATGTAATAGTTGCAAAGACATATGCTAGTAGGTGATAAACATGATTATGTGAATGTTTATATTTTATTAATAAAGTTATTAATGTTGTGATCTTGAGTTTGGAAAATTCATGGACTGACCCCAGAAAAGAGGATGAAACTTGCCAGAATTTGAGAGGGATCAGATTCGTCATGATTTTTCCTAAAGCGAAATATATATAGAAATATGTGTGTGTGTGTGTGTGTGTGTTAACCCAGTGCGAGATAAAGACCGGGAATAAAAGCGCTGCAAGTGGAGATATATATATTTTTTGAATTTGTAGAATTGAAAAAATAAATGAAAAATCTTAATAACTCTCTAAAATTAACTTATTAGTGAGATTGGGTGAATTTTAACTAGACGATTGCTCCTACTACTTCTCAAATTATAAATTATTAAAAATGTTTGTTAAAAAAATGTTGTTTTACCATTATTAAAAAGTTACATTGGTTAATAATGGTGAGAAATTTGTAGCCTAAAGGCTTATTGAGAAAAACAAAGAATTAAAACCAACTTATAAAAATAAGTTTCACCAGTTTGAGTAAAAAAAAAATGGTTTTGCAAAGCTCACAAAAGAGAGGTCATTGCAATACTAAATTACTAATAACAAGTAACAAACACATTTTTACAGTAATAAACATATTCTTGATTGTAAGATACTAGAATATATTTAAAACCCACATGGATTAAGGGTAGTAATGGTTGCACTTCAACCAAAATCATAAGTGCCTCACAACAACCCATTCTTAACTTAATAGTTGTTGAAGGCATAGGAAGCATGGACAGGGTCAAAATACAATCCACCCTATTGTATTGCAGTGCAATCTACCTTTGAAGCCATAAGTGTAGTCCAAGCGCCTTTGAAGCCATAAGCGTAATCCAATGCCACATGCAACATGTTTTTATCGACATTGTTCTTAGCCACGCACCAAATGGTCCCTACTCCATCAAAGAAATAGTATAGATGAATAGTTTAAAAAAAAAACTTCCTCAACTACCCCAAAACTTATTAAACTAACCTAAAAATCTTATTAAAATCTCAAATAAACCAAACAAAGCAACCCAACATAAAAACGTATATAAATCACGTACATAAGTTATGTAGATAGATACAGAATAAAACAATCATATACCACCCCATTTTTGTCCAACGAGAAAACAAGGTAAAAAATATACACATATCTGAGGAGGACACAAAGTAGTAAAACAGCAAAGGCCATTGAAGGCAACCACCATTACGCTCTTTTCCATGCTAGGCAACCACCATTACGCTCTTTTCCATGCTCTAATGGCTACCTAGCACTCAACTCTTCCTTTACACCAAGGGGCGATTTCCAATTTAACGCATTAAAATATATAAAATAGAAAAATGTGAGACACCCTTCCTTATAGTTAAAAACCTGTGTAATAGAAATTGTGGGACACCCTTCTCTGTAATAAAAGACTAACAAACGAACTATGAGAAACTGAGTCACCCATACCAAACGTGCTGGTGCCTTTCAGTTATTTAAATAAAATAAGGTACCTAGAGAAATAACCCGTTAAAAATACGTTATTTACATTTCAAAATCCATCGCCAAAAACGTTCATTTGAAAGTTTTAAGCGTGAAATACGTTCAAAATGACCTATAACAAGCAAAATGCTCGTCAAATTCCAACTTTGGTGGTAACATAAGCTTATTTAGTTGACTCCGGATCTTTTTGCAACAAAGTCGCTATTAACAAAATATGTGCGGAATAGTTTCAGGTTAGCGCTGGTATGTATGAAATTAGCAACAAAGTTGCTTATACTTTCCTTTTCTTTTTAATAGTAATGGCATGTGATAATGCTGTGAAAAAAAATATAATATTTATGATTTGAAATAATATATAATTTAAATATTTTCATAATAAGATAATAATCCCCATTCTATATTTTTAGAAGTTAAAATGTAATTAAATGATAATATGCTATTTTGAAGATTTAATGCAATTATATGAAGTAAGATCATAAAGAACATTTGAAATTGTAATATATTAATTAATAATTCACATTGTGAAGTTACTGAAATGTTTTATAAAATATTTAATAATTAGATTAAATATTTAAAATATTTTGATTTTGTAATTTTTTTATAAATTTGAAATTATAAATATAATTTTTATTCTCAAAATTAAGAATAATTAATAAATTAATATCATATTACACATTAATGTGTTCATTAAAATTATTTATGAAATATTTAATATTTAATAAATCGATCAAATCTTAAAATACTTCTATTTTGTAAATTGTGTTAGTAAATTTGAATTAACAAAGATAATCTTTATCTCTATTATTAAACATGCCTAATCAATTAACCTTAAGTTATATATTGATGTGCTTACCAACTTATTGTACTTTTAATATTTCAAAGAACATATCCTCTTATAAACACAAAAACAAATACTAGGCTTCTATAGAGAAACTCGTATCTCTTATAAAAGCTAATATAACTTGGATTGAAATGTGACTAAATTGGTTGTTATGAAATATATATATATATATATAGATACGCTAAATTCCTTCTATTATGAAAAGGCATAGTATTGGACAGATAGATTAACTCATATTATCTTGTCCTATTAGCTTGGGAACTAGACTAGCAATAGTAGAGGAGATATTTTAGCCAAAATGTACTAGTCAAAACAATAGAAGAACGATGAGAAATATAAAAGTAGATTTACAAACATAAACATGCCTCAAAACTAGGTGTGATTGTGTTGCATAATGCCTTTTATTCATTGTAAGAATGCTAGTGAATGAAGCAAAAACTATGGAAAGTAAATATTGATACATGGTGAAAGAAAACATTGACTACAAACCAAATTATGATGATATGGAAACCTCAATTGGGTCTTGGGCAACTAGACCAATAGGAGAATGGGGTGCTTTGAACCTAGTGATTGATATTGCCATGTGAGTAAGCCTCTTATTCATGTCTATATGCTCCATTTAGATCTCATTGAGTTGAAGCATGGTGTTTTTCTTCACCTCATTTCTCTCCAAGAGCATTTATTGCCTAAAAGCAACTTGATTCACTAATAGAGGTCATTTATTAATAGATATTAATTTTTTCTACCTTGGTTCTGCTTAGGATTAGGGACCCAATCACATAGTGAGCCTATGTCTTTAGCTTCTAAAATGACTTCTTGTTCAATTAGTACTTCTTCTTTGGTGGACTAAATTCCTCTTACATAACACAAATAAGAAAGTGAAGAGGAAGGGATGGACATGAATAAGAGTATTGAAAGATGCCTTAGCTAGTGGTTAGGACCAAAAATGAGGAAACCAACTAAATGTATGCTAACAGAGAAGAAATTTGAAAACACCAAGCAATGGGACTTCGAAAAAACATTGTGAGTGATTCCAAGAGTGTATATCTGAGTGCCAATGGAGTATTCACAAGAATTAATAAGTTCGTTGCTAGTCTACACTTGTAGATGAATTCCCCAACACATTAAAGGATCCTGAGACGAAAGAGAAAAGGGGGAGGCCAAGCCAGGAATTAGGGAATTTTGAGGTAAAAAATGGGTATCAAAACAAAAAATGTACTAACAAAATTAATTTTAAAAGAACCAACAGGATTCAAGATGATGATGTCATCCCTAGGAGTAAATATTTTGGAGGAAAGAAAGGAAATCACTTTTTCTTATTGTATTTTTGACCTATCTCCTTATATGTTTACTCAAATGTCAAGTGTAGACACATGTTGGATGTGAAATTAAATTTCACATCCAACAAGCACCCACTTAGCTTACTTCTTTGAGTCGAGATGCTCATTCTACAACCCAATATGAGAGAGATGTGTAAGTATGTCCATGTTCAAATTGGAGCTGACATGTGCCCCTTTTAAAATAGAAAAAAATAATTATTTAAAAAAGTATAATAAAACATCAATAATCTCTCTCAATGTTAAATTTTTTACTCTAAAAGAGTTTTCACCTCAAGAGATTTGATCCCTCTCGACTCTTGCAAGATCTGTAGTTAAAGTGGATCTATACTAGTAGTAGACCCTCATAAAAAAAATGAATATACATGAAAAAAGCATGTATTTTTAGTTTTTGGAGATGTGGGTCTACTCAAAAGTATGCAGAGTAGGTATTCATTAGATGTGGAATTTAATTCCTCATCTAATGTCTTTCTACACTTAACATTTGAGTATTAAACCTATGAGGAGATAATCCGAAAATATAATTAAAAAAAAGTATTTTCATTACTTTTTATTTAAAAATTCATTTAACCATTATTTAACTATTTTAAATATTATTTGATTATTTTCCTTAGGAGACCCATTATAGACCTAAAAATTTTTTTTAATAAGGACCTAATCCTTTCCCTACGAAAAAAATAAAAGCACCACTAAAGCAGTGCACAACCCCACTCAACTAACGTTAATGGTTTGATACTTGGAAAAATAACTAAAAAAAATAGTGACTAAACCTCACAATACTAACTTCCATTATAATGAGCCTTTTATTCCATCAAATACATTCACCAAAGAATTAACTACTTTGCATGTTGTCATTTTACTACAATTAATTTTGTAATTTGGTAAGTTGTGGCTTTATGTTCCACGTCTCATATAAAAGAGGGAGGGTGGGAACCACACCTCCCCAACCCTTGTTTGGGGTGATAAAGGAGTTACCACTGCCCCTACCCCTATTCTATGTTTGTCCACTCTAAATGGGGCTTTATGGAAAATATAAATTTGAATTAGTTATTAAAATTAATCTACTTGAAAAAAAAATCTAAATAATATATATTTATATTACAATTTAATAAAACATTAAAAAAGAAAAGATTATACATATGAGTAATTTTTTTAATATATTTTATAAAAAATATATTATAAAAATATTTTATATTAATTATTTAATATATTATATTTTAAAAATTAAAAGTGTATATATATATGTGTGTGGGGGACGGAAACAAATTAATTATATCACTAAAGAAAAGGTTTATTAACTTACATCATTGCTATTCATAATTTGCATGTCATACAATTTGATTTATCATATTGATGTGATTGAATTTTATATTAATGTCGTGCTCAACATGTTAAGCAACATCATAAAAAGATGTGATATTATGTTAAATTTCATGATTTTGTTCTTTTACTAACACAACCACATTATATCAAAGATATATAATATTAATATTAAAAAATAAGTATATTCGGTGTAAATCACATGATATTTCGTTTGTCGACGCGTTTTGAACCAATCAGTGTGGTTCATTGTCAGGACAAGTTGAAGAATTAGATCTAGGTTGCATGTTAAATAGTCAGAGCAGAACATCCAACGACTATATTTGACCAGGCAATGGCTATATTGAATAGGTAGGCTAGACCAGCTAATGGCTATATTTGACTAGGAAATGGCTAGTTGGACTAGACCAAGGGATAGGAGAGCATAACTATATTTAATTAAAAATTAAAATTAAATATAAAACTAAATAAAAATAGGTTAAAGTTACAGATTTAAATAATTATTAAATCAATAGTAAGTTAGTTATACCATTATTAAATTAAAAAGGGACATATGAATTTACATTAAATATACATAAAAGGTATTAAGTATTTCATATTTATTTTAATTTTTATTATATATACATTTTTTTTGGTGTGTTAGTTTTATATTTAATTACAGAGGTTACATAAAAATTAAAATCCTATTTGTTAGATCCATCTTATTAATTAATTTAAGTCTTATATAATAAGAATAATTCTTTTATATTATAAATTTATTTATTTGTTTATTTATTTTTTATTTAAATATAAATTAATAAGTCAAAAAATATATTGTCATTTTAATTTAAGCCTAAATGTAGATTGAATTTTAATATCAAAATAATTATTTTCCTTTTTTTATAATTAAGTTAAAAAATTTGTATATAACTAATTGCTTAAACTAAATTTAAATAAAAATTGCTATTTAAATATCTTATACTATATAAACTAACCCACCAAAGAGGATCAAAGAACTATGGCAAAAGAGAGTAGGTTAAAGGATAACAAGGGGAAACTAACATATAAGGAAACTAGAACAAGCTATAAAAAGAGGGAGGGGAGGAAGGGAAGAACACGACTAGGAAGCGAGGGCTGGGACCCAACAACTGTTGATCTTCCAGCTGTCCTCTCTATTGAGATTGCTCGGCCTTTTTTCAATCTCAAGGGCTTCCCTAAATTTTCTGTGATGGAACTGCAAAACTCTAGCAATAACATTGGCCTCCTTGATACAAACATGATGTTTGGTTTTTTACGCATGCTCTGCAAGTGTAGAAGACTTGGTTCTCCTATTTTTAAGGTCAACTGCGTGCTCACTAATCCTCTGATTAATGGAGCGTCCAGTCTCACCAATATAGGGGGTCCCACAAGAACAAGGAATGATATAAACACCCTTCATGTCCTTAGGGTCGATAGGATCCTTCACTGATCGAAGGGACTTACAAATGGTGTTAAGGGGTCTAAAGGTCAAGGGAACTTTATGTTTCTTAAGAATATTTGCAATCTTATCAGTGGTCCCTTGCACAAATGGTAGATGGACCCCTGGGACCCATTCTTTAGGTTCTCTTTTAGTTAACGAATTTTTGGCAGCTTTGAGGAAAACCTTCTGACCCATGTATCAACTATAACCATTTTCAACAAAGACATTAAGGAGATGGGATTTCTCTTTCTCAAATCTCTTTTCATTCTTAGGGCACGAGTAGCGAAGGTCTTGAGAATGCCTAACTTCTGAGTTGGGAAATGGTGGGAACTGGCATGAAGATACTGCTCCGTATGTGTTTTCTTTCGAAACACTTGGTGGGAGAGGGAACTGTCACTATTCTTTGAAATTAGAATATCAATGAAAGGGAGGCAACCATCGACTTCCTATTCCCTGGTGAACTTAATGGTCGAGGATTAACTGTTGAGATGATCAAAGAAGAGATCTAACTCCTCTTGGCCATGAGACCACATGACATTAGTGTCATCTACAAATCTTTTCCAAAGTTTAGGTAGGAGGCAGGCTAAGTTTAGAGCCTTGGATTCAAAATCTTCCATAAAAAGATTAGCAACGATAGGGGAAACGGGTGAGCCCATGGAAACACCACAGGTTTGCTCAAAGAACTCCCCCTCAAAACTGAAAAAGGTGGAAGTGAGACACATCTCAACTAACTGAGTGGTATCGGGATCCATTAGTCAGTTGATCACTTCCATGGCCTCCTTTATAGGGATGTAAGTGTAAAGGAAAACTACATCAAAACTGACAAGAATGTCCCTAGGGTCAAGCTTAATGTCGTTGAGCTCCTCAACAAAGGAAGCAGAGTCTTTGAAGAAGTACTCTGTACAGCCAACTAAGGGTCTAAGCTTTAAGGCAAGGAATTTAGCAAGAAGGTAGGTAGGACGTTCAATGGTGTTGACAATGGGCCTTAGGGGAGCTCCCTCCTTGTGAATTTTAGGGAGCCCATAGATCCTAGGAGAGACTGCTCTCAATGAGTTTATGATGCAGGGAACTCACTGAGCTACTGGATTTGATGGCAAGAGCCACAGTCCTAGAAATCTTCTTTAACGGGTTTTTGGGAAGCTTCTTATAGCTTCCATTATTATGAAGATGATCCAAAAACTTATTGCAGTAATCTACTTTGTTAAGAATGACAACAGCCCCACTTTTTTTGGCTTTCAGAACAACGAAATCTTTGTTCTAGTTTAAGGATCTGAGGGCTACAAATTCTTCCCTGCTAAGGTTGCTCTGAGGGGACTTTTCCTTCCTAAGGACAACGATACAATCCTGTCTAATAGTGTCCTTAATATTATCAAGTAAACCTCTAATCCTAAATTCTATGTCACAAATAATGTCATCTACCGGGATCTTCTTAGGGGCCAAGGAAAAATTTAAACCTTTTCCCAAAAGCTTAAAAACTGAAGGGGGAAAGGAGAAACTAGATAAATTGATAACATTATTATTATTATGAGATGGAGAGGGAAGATTAATATTAATATTAATATTATTATTATGATTACAATTCTTATTAAACATTTATATCAAAGTTGTTTATATGGTTGTTAAGAATTGATAACTTATTATTATTATTATTAATCTTATTGTTGTAATTAAGAGATAAATTATTACTATTAATATTAATATTATCATCAAGAAATAAATTATTACCACTATTGTTTTTATTATTATTCTTAGATATATAATTATTTCTATTATCATTAACTAATACTACATCATCATCATCATCATCATTATTATTATTATTATTACACACAAAACTTAAATCATTATTATTAAGAAGAATACGCTGGGGGAGGTTTGTGCCTTCATTGTCGAGGTAGATAGGGCCAATCATACCTGCGACCGAAGCCAAGTAACAATCCTGCACTAGTGAGATTGAGACCTTATGTTTAGATAAACTAGCCAGAGATGAATCATTGAGGGATGAACGAGGGGTTTGACAGCAAAATAAATAAACAAATAAATAAATTTATAATATAAAAGAATTATTCTGATTATATAAGACTTAAATTAATTAATAAGATCGATCTAACAAATATAATAATTCTAACAAATAGGATTTTAATTTTTATTTAACCTTTGTAATTAAATATAAAACTAACGTGTATGTATATATATATATATATATATATATATATTAAAATAAATATGAAATAGTTAATACCTTTTATGTATATTTAATGTAAATTCATATGTCCCCTTTTAATTTAATAATAGTATAACTAACTTACTATTGATTTAATAATTATTTAAATCTGTAAGTTTAACTTATTTTTATTTAGTTTTATATTAAATTTAAATTGTTAATTAAATATAGTTATGCTATCCTATCCCTTGGTCCAGTGCAATTAGTCGTTTCCTAGTCAAATATAGTCGTTAGCTAGTCTAGCCTACCTGTTCAATATAGTTGTTGCCTGGTCAAATATAGCCATTGGATGTTCTGCTCTGACTATTTAACATGCAACCTAGATCTGACTCTTCATCTTGTTCTGACGTGAACCACACTAGTTGGTTCGAAACGCGTCGACAAATGAAATATCATGTGATTTACATCGAAAAATTTCACTTAAACTTGATATGGATCACAGAAGCCTCAATTCAACAAAAAAAAAGTATTATAATAAAAGTATTTATTATTATTATTATTATTATTATTATTATTATTATTATTATTATTATTATTATTATATGATTATGATTATGATTATTGTTATTGTTATTATTATTTTCATTAATTATTATCATTATTAATAATTAATTATTATTATTATTAATTTAATAATACTATTAATAATATCAATAAATAAATAATTATTATTTATTTATTGATATTAATATAAATAACAATTATTTATTTATTGATATTAAATTATTATAATAAAATAATAATTATCAATTTTAATTTTAATAAAAATACTAATATTTTTTAATAATAATAATAATAATAATAAATATATATAATAATAATTAAAAAAATTAATAATATTAATAAAAAATATTATTAATAATAATATTTAATAAACAATAATAATAAATGCAATGGAATATAGTTTTAATGTTCTACAGGGATCAATACCAAATGCCATGAACCTGTTTCAACCAGAGAGATGAGAGCTCCTGAGGTCGCCTGTGCACAGCCCTAACCGCTGTTGTTGTTCTCAGAGACACGGGCCTGCTTCTCCCCAGTGGCCTCCAGCTGCTGAGGATCGACTTCTTCTGGACTAGAGAGATCACGCACCTCCTTGCAGCAAGCAATTCACTGCTGCTCTCAGCGGACTCCTACTACTGAGGCTCGAGAAAATAGATCCACCAGAGAATGAATATCATCATTTATTCCACCACCAGGAATCAGAAGAAGCAGCCAAAGCATTTACCTCCCTCATTTCGGTAATGGGATCGATTAAGAACAGACCAGCAATCTCAAAGTTTGTTAAAATAATGGAAGAAATACCAGAGATATCTCTTTCTCCGGCCCTCCCATGAAAAGAAGCTCTTTCCTTGGCAAAACGAGGATTAGTAGGGTAGTTCACGGGTCTATGCCATCACTGAGGACTGTCCAAAACTGGGTAGAAAGAAACTGGTCGACTTCAATAAACAGGAAAATCTCGATTAGGTTTTGTGGCAGAGGATATTATACCTTTCACTTCAAGACCAAGGAGGATCGAGACTTCATTTTTCGGAATGGTCTGTATTTGATGGATACGAGGGGGTTGTATCTGAATAGATGGACCCCAGACTTTGATCCAGAAATGGATGTCCCAAGCATTGTACCTGTCTAGGTCAGATTATCGTACCTCCCTCTCCACTGCTCGGGAGATGACTCGGTTAAAGCCATAAGAAATGCAGTGGGTAAGTACATCGATCGATGCAAGCCAAAGGAAAATATGCATGCATGCGCCTGAATATGTGTCGAAGTTGATCTAGGGAGAGGCCTCCCGAAAGCTATCAAAATGAAAGTGGACGAGTGGACACACATACAGCAGCTGGACTATGAGAAAATTCCCTTTAAATGAAAGGTATGTCATGAATATGGTCATTTTGCAAATAGATGTACAAAAAAAAATGAAAGTGAAAAAACGGAGGATCTGGAAAATAAATGGGAACAGGTTAACAAGAAAAAAAATGCAAACAAGAAACCAAAACACTCTTCTTCATAGCCCTCAACATCCACAGAAGCCCAGCCTATCTCGCCGAATGCAAACCTTGCAACTACAAACCCATTCGATCCATTGGATTTTTCTGCTCCCCCATCTCCCTGTTCCAAATCTAGATCTAGATCTAGAAGTCCTCATTCCCCTAACCCTTCTCTCCACTCCCCTAGCATCTCAAATCCCCACCTCTCTCCACCCCCCTCAGTAAACAGAATCTTAACCAGAAAGCAAGTAATGGAAGCACTCCCTAATACTAAAAATAAAAAAAATGTGGGAATAAAGACAAACAAGGAACTAAGGGATGAAGCAACAACAAAAGAAATGGCTCTAGGAACGCAGAAACCTATGGACACTTTCCTAGGGAAGAGCACAGGGAACAATGAGAGAAGACAACCCAAGGAGAAGGGCATCGTGTACCACCAAGCAGGTAAATAATGATAATAGTTTCCTGGAATTGTAGAGGAATGGGGTCAACCATTAAGGAAAATGCAGCAAAAGATATATTAATCAATGAAAACCTAGATATTCTAATGATCTAGGAAACAAAGGTAGGCAATCAAGACACAAAAAATCTCAAAAAAAAGTTTAGGAAGTATGAAGGGGAAGCCATGTAGGCAATAGGAGCATTCAGAGGCATATGCACAATATGGAAAAAAGGAATATGGGAATTGATTCAAAAGAAAACAGATTAGCATTGGATAATAATGGACCTCTAGAAAATTAGTACAAGGGAGAGGTACAGGGTCATAAACATCTATGCCCCCAATCACTAGAAGGATAAAGAATAGTGTTGGGCTTCTTTGAAGGAAATCTTACAGGAAAATCAAGTAGGGAAGGTGATTTTAGGAGGATATTTAAATCTGGTAAGAAGTATAGAGGAAAAATTTGGAGGAAATTATCAAACAAACCCCTCTAGGAACTCTCTAGAAGAAATTATGGAGCAGCATAACCTTCTTGACATTCCCCAAAATAAAGAGAAATATACCTAGAACGACAAAAGAGTAGGTAAAAGTAATATCAAAGAAAGGTTGGATAGGATATTAATTCAAGAAAGTATAGCAGCAAAATACAGCTCTATAAAATCAAAAATCATCCACACCTCTCCTTTAGATCATAAACTAGTTTTAATAGCTTTGGGTAAGCTGGAGAACCAGGGCCCTCTCCCCTTCAGATACAGCTCAACTTAGGGCAGCAGCATAGAAATCAGCAAGTTAGTAAAAACAGTATGGGAACCAAGAGTAGTAGGTTCACCCCACTACATATGGGAGACAAAAATTAAAAATTTAAGAGCCACGTTAAAAGAATGGGCAAGAATAGAGGAACAAAAAATAAATAAAAGAAAAAGAGCTCCAACAGAAAATGGACAGCATGCAAATGGAGAAAGAGGACAAAGAGGAAAGCAGGCAGGACTATTTAAAAGAGAGATAAATCTTTTGGGAAATCTATAGGGAAAACAGGAAAGATGAAGAAGAGGCCAGATTGAAGTCTAGGAGTTTATGGCTCAAGGCAGGTGACAGGAACATGTCTTTTTTCCATAATTCTATGAAGATTAGAGGAGCCAGAAATCAGATAGAAAAGATCCAAGTGGAAAATCAAGAAATTAAAGGAGCCGAAGAAATAAAAAAAACAACCCACAAGCATTTCAAAGATCTACTATCAGCCACAGATGAAATGGCTGAGTATGAAGAAATTTTGCAGCACACAAAAAGATAAAGAGAGAACAAAACACAGATTTGTGTAAAGAGCCAACAGAGGAAGAGATAGTGCAGGCCATATGGATTCTACAACCGGATAAAGCACCAGGGCCAGATGGTTTCACCATAGCTTTCTTCAGAAATCACTGGTATACAATAAGAAAGGACTTCATAAGAATGGTGAGAAAACCTTCAAAAAAAAATATGGGAGACAATACAAAATCCTCCTATCTGGTGCTTGTCCCAAAAGAGGCAAATCCCATTACTTTCAATAGATTCAGGGCCATCTCTCTATGTAATTCATCTTATAAGATAATAACCAAATTAGTGGCAAACATAATCAAGAAAGCGCTGCCTCAAATCATATCTGAAAACTAAGGAGAGTTTGTGCCAAACCAAAAAATCATTGATAATGTCATAATTGTCCAGGAAGCTTTCCATTCTAGTATCCAGAAGCAAGAGAAAGGCATGATAGTTAAACTAGACATGGTAAATTCATTTGACAGGGTTAGCCACCCTTATCTCATGGCTGTCCTCCAGAAACTTGGTTTCTCGGAAGAAATAACAGGTGTGATTCAGGCATGCATCTCCACTCCATGAATAGCCCCTCTCATAAATGGAAGACCCACCGATTTCTTCCAAAGCACAAGAGGTCTTAGGCAAGGCTGCCCTCTTTCCCCTTTTCTTTACATAATAATGGCAGAGACTTTAAGCAGAGTTCCAGAAGCCCAGAGGAAAGAAAGAGCTATAACAGGGATAATAATAGCAAAAGGAATAAAAACCATAAATCTCTCCTTGATTATGGACGATACTCTACTGCTGGGAGGAGCAACAACAATAATAGCCAGAAGATTTAAAAAAACATTGGATAAATTCCTACAGGTGTCAGGTGGGCTATTAAACAACACTAAATGCAGGATTTATGGCTGGAATGTTCCACCTAGAATTATGCAAAGGATATCCCAAATCATGGAAATCCCAACACAAGAAAGATGGAGCCATTTCCTCTACCTAGGACTCCCAATCTCTAAAGAGAGCATGAAAGCCGAAATATGGACAAAACAGATCAAAAAAATGCAAGCTAAGATAAAAAATTAGGGAATGATGTGGTTAAATATGGCTGGAAGGGTGACTCTAATTAAAGCTCTTCTTACAGCACTACCGATTTATCAATATGTTATAATCATGGCACCAGCAATCGCCCATAAACAGATGGAGTTAATTATAAGAAGCTTCCTATGGCAAGGTGGGAAGCAGGAAAACAAGAAGTTCAACCTGGTCAAGTGGGATCAAGTAGTATTACCATATGAAAAGGGAGAGCTATCTATTCGTCTGCCTGGACTAATGAATGCAGCTCTTGGTATGAAAATAGTGTGGAGACTCATAACAGGTAAATAAAGCTGGTGGAAAAAAATCCTCATTAACAAATACATGGATGGATCCAAAGAAAAGTTTCTGAAAGGAATTAGCCCAATCAGACAAAGTTCCCAAGTATGGAAGCTAGTCAAAAAGGTAATTCCATTAATGAGAAGCCACATCTCAAAAATTCAGGTAACGGGAAAACCATTTTGATATGGGAGGACAGGGTCATGGGGAAAGATCAAATCCAAAATTTCCTGGAAGTTGAAGGCATCCAAGAATGGCTAAAAGAAAATGGATACAACACTATCCATTCAATCTCTCTATCGAACCAAAAGGAGTGGCAGGAGTAGAAAATTCCAACCATTCCAGTAAACCTACAAGGACAATGGAAAAAAATCAAACAACATTTAAAAGGGGTAGCTCCTACCCACTATGATGAGGAAGACAGCTACCTATGGGATCCAAACAATGGGCAATACACAGTTAAATCTGGATATAGTATCCTCCAAGAGTAGATTGATCACTGGGAATGGGACCCCTGGAAACTAGCCTGGATGTCAGAAAGCCTGCCAAAAATAAATTTTTTCATATGGACCTTATTAAAAGGGAAGATCTTGACTGAAGAAAATTTAAAAAGAAAGGGCACTCAAGGGCCATCAAGATGCCCTTTATGCCAAAAAAGCGGAAGAAAACATACAACATTTCTTCCAAGAGTGTGAATTCTCAAAGGAATGTTGGAAGCAGCTAATACAACCATTGGAAATTAACTTAATCTTTGAAAAACCATTGCCGGAATTTCTCGGAAACTTTGAGAACGCTTACCCTTATTAAACAAATAAGAAATCCATGATTCTAAGAATATGGAGATTTATACCAACAATGCTATGTTGGCAAATCTGGTTGGCTCGAAACAAGAGCATTTTCAAAAATCAAAACCAAAGAATTGGGAAAATAATATCCAAAACTAGGGGAATGACTTCCGAAATTCTCAACGCAAAAGGAACTACACCAACGGACTATAGCATTCTCCAACAAGACGAAAGGTATTGGCTCGGCAAGGCCATAATAGACAACAATGGGCAAAAAGGTCAGAGAAAAGAAAATACAAAAGGAAAATGGAAATTAAGAATGACGGAAGAGGAGTTGGAAAGCTGGAAGAAAACTCAAAATAAACATTGTATGTATTTTAACAGAGCCTCAAAGAATAATCCCAAAAAAGCTGGAGCAGGTGGAATAATTTATGATCCAAATGGGGAAAAAATAACCTCCTATGAGTGGGGATTGAGACAAATGTCAAATAATCAGGCGGAAGCATATAGTTTACTGATGGCAACAAGGTTGATTAAAAAAAAAGGAATTCAAAATCCTACCATCATAGGAGACTCAGCCATCATAATCAAGATTATGGCTCGAAACAGGAACCCCAACAACAAGTTTATGAGCCGAATCATTCAAATAACTAGAAGGAATTTAGCAGGATCTAGAAATGCAACATTCAAACACGTCTTGAGGATGCATAATAAGCAAGCGGATCATCATGCAAATCAAGCTATGGAGAAGGAAGAAGGAATCGTTAGAAAGAATCGGGAGGAATACTATCTCAGCGTGCCATAACTCACATTCGAAAAATGACAAGAATGAAGTTTTGGTATATAATAGAACAACGCAGAAGAAGTAGAGAGAAACATTAAGGAAGAGAATGTACAGCGCAACAAGGAATCTGCAGCCATCAAGAAATTCAAAAAGCTCGGATAGTCAAAGGAAAAATCACGACAACAAGGAACAGCACATGAAAGATGTCAGTGATGGCAGCTCGAATCACAAATTTTAGGTGAAAAGCAGAGGCACTAGGGAAAATCAGCGTAGATTGAAGGAATAGCAGAAGAAGGAACAACAAAAAGACGAAGGAACAACAGTAGAAGGAACAACAACCAGAAGGAATAGCACCAAAAGAAACAACAACCAAAAGGAACAGCAGCAGAAGGAACAACAACGAAAGGAACAATAGGCCGAAGGAACAACAGGCCAAAGGAACAACAATAGAAGGAACAACAAGAAGATGAAGGAATAACAGTAGAAGGAACAACAACCAGAAGGAACAACAGTAGAAGGAATAGCGCCTGAAGGAACAACAACCAAAAGGAACAGCAGTAGAAAGAACAACACCTGAAGGAACAACAGGTCGAAGGAATAGCAGAATGAAGGAACAGTAGGCCGAAGGAACAACAGCAAGGAACAACAAGCAGAACGAACAACAGAAGAAGGAACAACAACTAGAAAAAGGAACAACAGATGAAAGAAAAACAGACCAAAGGAAGACTAGGTCGTTGGAACAGTAGCAAGGGACAACAAGCAAAATGAATAACAACACAAGGAACAACAAACTTGAGGAACATCAAAATACAAAACATATGGAAAAGGACATAAAATATACTCTCCCAGTTTACAAACCATAAATTTCTTTGAAATATGCTATGTAAATTTGTTTTCTTAGCAGGTCAATATGTAAAATAGTACTCTAGAATAGCTAAAAAAAACTTTTGAAGTTTTGATACCAAGCACAGAAGAAAGGTCTGCATGCCTATTTAACCGCTCAGTCTATCATATCAGAACAATAGAATGTAAAAGGAGCTTGCTCCAAAAACTTTTTTGATAATATAACAACTATCCGATCTTGTTATAATAATAATAATAATAAATGCAATGGAGTAATATTTGAAACCCAAGGGAATAACATTAAATCTTAAGGTTAATATTAAATCATACGAATATAAATCCTAAGATTAACATTATAAACACTAGACTTAATATTAAACCCTAGGAATAAGAACTCCATCATTAATATTAGAAACCTTAGGATCAATATTACAAAGACAATGAGCTAATAAACCCATTTCATTAATATTAAATACTCATGGGACTATAAACCCAAGGGAATAACATTAAACCCTCGGATTACTATTAAACCCTAGGAATGTAAACCCTAAGATTAATATTATAAACCCAAGGAATCAATATTAAAAACCAAAGGGATGAATATTAAAACCAATGGTTGACCATGGTCAATATTACAAACCGAATATTGAAAGACCATAATATTATAAACTTAGTATTTAACCCAAGTTTTGTGATGTATCAATGCAACATTCAATACATTCCAATGTAATGTAACATTGTGACAATCAATGTTAGATTGATTTTCATATGGAGACCATCAATGTCAGAATATGATGTTGATTGATCGTTATTGACCATGGTTGATGATGGTAGACCATGGTAGACCTTAGTTGACGATAGTTGATGATGGCTTACCATGATTGACCACGCTTAATTTTCATATTGAGACAATCTTTGTCACAATGTGGCGTTGGAATATAGATGACCCTGATTTATTTTATAAAACATGGTTGACTATGATTGAATTTATAAACCCAAGGGATTAATATTATACCTAAGGTATATAAACCCTTAGATAAATATTATAAATACCAAAATAAAAGTGGTTAACCATGGCTGATTTTCATATTGAGTCAATCCTTGTCACAATGAGACGTTGCACCATGGTTGACCACAATTGTTACAATGTGAAGTTGGATCGTGCTTTACCATGATTAACTGTGGTTGACCATGATTGATTTTAAATTGAGATAGTCTTTCTCACAATGTAATGTTGGACCATGGTTGACCATGATTGATTTTCATATTGAGACAATCCTTGTCACAATGTGTCACTGGACCATGGTTGATGATAAATTACCATTGTTGACCATGTTTGACCAATGTTGGCCATGATTGATTTTCATATTGAGACAATCTTTGTCACAATGTGTCACTGAACCATGGTTGATGATAAACTACCATTTTCAACCATGTTTGACAAATGTTGACCATGATTGACCATGGTTGATGGTGGTTGACAATAGTTAAGCATGGTTGATTTTTATATTGAGACAATGTTTGCCACAATGTGATGTTGGACTATGGTTCACCATGATTAAAAACCCAAGGGATTCATATTAAACCCTAGGATTAATAATATAAACCCTATGAATAATATTATACCCTAGGAATGTGAACCCTTAGAATAGTAAACCCAAGGGATTGATATTATAAACCGAAGGAATTATAAACCCAAGGGATCAATATTATAAACCCAAAATATACAAACCATAAGATAAAGATTATAAACCCTAAAATAAACGTGGTTAACCATGGTTGATTTTCATATTGAGATAATCGTTATCGCAATGCGACATTGCACCATGGTTGACCATGTTGGCCATGTTTGATTTTCACATTAAATAAAATTAAATATTAAATAATTAAAAATCATTATAAATAAATAAATAATTTAATTCAAAAAATAACTAATAATATTAATTATTTAGTAATTTAAATAAATATTAATAATAATTAATTAATAATATTTAAATTTAGATCTTCGGTTTTTTTTTTTATCCATATGGTAAACAAGAATGTCTTTCGGATTAATCACATCATTATTATTTGGTCAATGTTTTGAACCATCTAATGTGGTTCATCCTCAGGACAAAGGTGAAAAAAATCCATTGATCCTAAAGAATAAATAGCAAGGATGCATCAATGTCTAGAATTAGTCATTTGAAACTAGCCGTTAGGAATTAGTTATTTAATTAATAAAATAATATTTATTAATTTTTAATTAAAGACTAGTTGTTATAAATTAGTCGTTATTCGTTTATATAAATATGAAATCATTTATTAATAATATTAAAGTATTATTTATGCCCACGGGGCTTTGGATTGACGGTGAATGGGTGCACTGTTAAGGCACTCCTTGCGATAGGTCACCGGTTCAAATCCCCCGTGGGTGCGTAGGTTAGTCTTAACAAGCAAAATATATATATATATATATATATATATATAACTATTATTTATATATTATCTAAAAAATTATAATAACAAATTTATTTAGAAAAGAATCAGAGTTAATACAATCATAAACATATTCTTATTAATTAATAAATTAAACCTTTTTTATACCAGAAATAAATAAATAATAATAATATATAAATATAATATTTATTAATTTTTAGTTATAGAATAGTTGCCCAAAAATTATCTATACATATATGAAATTATTCATTAATAATATTAAACTATTATCTATATCTATATATATATATATATATATATATATATATATATATATAATAACATATTTATAAATAAAAATATAAGGGGTCAAAATTTCGTTAAAAAAAGTAAAGGGGGAAATAACGAGGGGAAATCAAAATGAAAGAGTCAGAATCCAACGCACTCTTAACATCCACCCATGGATATTTAATTTATTTATTAATATTAAAAAATAACAATTATTTAATTATTTTTTTATAATAATTCTTTTTGTTTATTATTGTAGAAGAATAACTAAAAAGCTGCCTCTTAAAATGGACAAGATAAAAATATACAAAGCTATAACTAAAAGAAAAAAGAGGCAGTACATTCGTAAAAGACAAGAGAATCTCTTACACCTCTCTAAGGTAGCTCCTAAGAAATTTTGGAGGCAGATTTTGACTAGGAAAACTAAAGATAATAATAAAATTACTTTACACGATTGGAATTCCTATCTTAAAAAGCTCTATCAATCTCCAAATGTCATGGATAAATTTGAAACCCTGCCCACATTGAAAGAAGTTTTCTCTTTAGAAGACATTGATTTTGGGGTTAAACACCTGGCTAAGGGGAAAGCTAAGGACATTGAAGGTTACCAGGCAGAAATATTAAAAATTGGAGGCCCTGTCCTCAACCCCCACATCCATAAGCTTTTTAATCAATCAGTCAAGCAAGGGTTCCCTAAGCTATGGACTGAGAGCCTCATTATTCCTATTTTTAAAAATGGGGATACAAATAACCCCTCTAATTATCAGACAATTATGATCAACCCTCTCTTAGCTAAGTTATATGGTAGTATTTTGGAAAAGAAGTTGAGCATATGGCTTGAAAGTGAAGGTAAGCAGGCTAAAGGCCAAGCGGGTTTTAGAAGGCATCACTCAACAATAGACCACCTCGTTACGCTTAGGATCATTGTGGAGGAATGTCGTAATGATAAATCCAATCCCTTTTGTTGCTTTGTGGACTTTAGAAAGGCTTTCGATATGGTTCCTAGAAACAACCTTTGGAATAGATTAGAAGAGCTAAAGGTTCCTTACGAGTTGAAAGCTGCTACTATTATATTATACGAGAATGTAATTACCAAGCTAAAGAGCAATGAGGGGTGGTCGAAAGATATTAAGTGTAATATCGGAGTTATACAAGGTTTCCATCTCTCCCCTACCCTATTTGGAATTTACATTGACAAGCTCAAAGGTTATTTAGAGGAAGCAGGATGTGCTGGCACGATCTTAGCTGAGATAGTCGTCATCCTTCTTCTCTATGCTGACGATATTGTTCTCCTCGCAAGGTGTCCATCTGGTCTTGATAAGCAACTTAGGCTTCTTAAGGATTTCTATTCTACCATGGGTATGACTGTTAACACTGAAAAAACAAAAGTTATGATTATCAAATCCAAGAAGGACACCCACACTAATTTTATGTATGACAATAATAACTTGGAGGAAGTGTATTCTTACAAGTACCGAGGAATTGATATTCATCACAAGCTCAACTGGAACTATAGCATTCAGAAAAGGATTAATGGGGGGTGGAAAGATTACTTTGGTCTTGAGAATAACTGTAAAATAGTAAACCTCGTAATGTGGGATAAAAATAAGTTCCTCTTTGAAACTTTAGTCACTCCTGTTATCTTATATGGATGTGAGGTTTGGGGTTGCAGCATCTCTAGAGAATCCTGGAGAAAGATTGAGCAAATCCAGAAGCACTTTAAAAAGTATAACCTGAAAAATAAAAGCAATACTCCCTACCCTATTCTCCTTATAGAAGCAGGTCTTTCCCCTATCGAGAGCCTAGCTATGACTAGGCTTTTGTTGTATAGGCACAAGCTCAATAACATAGGAGATCATAGACTTCCTAAGCTAGCTTTAAATTGTAGTGAAAACCAACTAAGGCTCAAACGAGGGTGGTATAAAGACACGAGGGCCTGATTAAACCATTGGGAGATCAACGAGAATGATGCATTGCAAAACATTAATAACATTAAAAATATTGTTACTTATAAGTTCAAAGAAAAAATGTGGTGTGAGAAAGATTTAGCAGCTAAAATAAAATTAAGTTATTATAAGAATGCCATCAACCCCACCCTAGAAGATCAAAAATATCTCTCTGCTTTAGCTAGCTCAAAGAAGAAAATTAATATAGCAAAGATTAGAACGAACTCTCATGAGCTCCATAGTGAAATAGGTCGTTGGGCAGTTCCTAAAACACCATGTATGGAAAGGATCTGCCATCTCTGTGAGAATAGGAACATTGAGGATGAAAACCACTTCCTCTTAGAGTGCCTCGCGTACAACCACATTAGATCTCAGTTTCATAATCTTTGTCACAATACTGACCTTCCTAGCCTTTTACAATGTCAAAATTATAGTGAGCTTGGGAGGCTTCTCTCCAAGCTTTTTGAGCATAGAAATAAAATCTTAAATCAATCTAAATATTTTGTTTCTTTAGGTCTGATAGACCAAAGTTTGGTCTCAGTGGACGTTAACCATCGTCATCATCATCATCATCATCAAGAAATAATTATTTTATAATTCATTTTAATTGAAAAATATAAATATTATTTTTTTATAATTTATTTTAATTTTGGTTGATAATAATAATAACAATAATATTACCCGAATGCGGGTGTTATTGCTGAGCATTTATGAGGATTTACTCCTCGCAGGCAGTTGTCCCTGCACCTGGCTCGCGGACGCGGATCCCACAATCCCATGGCATGCGATATCAATTCGACAGGGTACAGAATAATGGTCGCACAGTTAGTATTCAATGCGCGCTCGGCTCGAGAGACTATGCGCGGTGATTTATCCATGGCCTGGTGTCTGGTTTATGCAATTTCCCTCGGCTCTTTCTACCTCCGCCCGCTATTCTTCCCGCACCCCTGTTTCGTTCAGGCAGATTGGAAGCTCACCTGGATTTTAAGTCTAGCCTGGTCCACTTGCACTCAACCCTTTGCCCTTCGGCTCTGCCATTTTCCCTTACCTAGTCTCTCTGATAATTCGAAGATGGTTCATCGTCGTGGAGTCTCTCGTCGTGGAGGCACCACTGGTAATCGAGGCCGGGCCTCTCATTCTGCTCCCCAGAACATTGCCCCTATCGCTTCTGCCTCCCCGTCCTCTCCGCCTTCTAGCCATGCTAGGCCTCTCCTGCACAACTCCTTTCAAACAACCCACTTCACCTTCCATAGCAGGCTCAATAGGCCCGTGCTGTCAGCTAGCATCACTATAATCCTTGCTGAGGAGGAGGATAAGCCAAGCAGCTTGGCCCACACCACCACCTCTCAGTCTCAGGATGATAGTGTCCTTCAGGGGGAGATGGCTGGGGTCGTGTTCAACGACGACAACATGCAGGAAGATGGCATTTTACATGAGGCTCCTCAGCCTCCGGCAAACTCCAATTAGCGCGAGGTGTTTGCATGTGAGCCGGTTCATCCTCCAGGTAGCCTTTTGAGTTTGGTAATTCCTCCAGATGGCGGTATCACGGGAGATGCAGATAATGAGTTCGTCACGTGTATTGCCTCTTCCATCCAGGTGGACAAGGATGTTCCCAACTCTCCTAATCATGTCTAATGGTTCTCTTTCAATGCCTACCACTGGCATTCTTGCCTCTGCTCTGTTTCATTTTATGTTATGCGTCTATGTTTTGCGTCTCTGGATACTTTTCTTGTTTTAGTTCTTGTTTTGTATCGGTGCGAGCTAATATAATCTGACAAGCAGTAACAAATCATGGCTCAGCAAGCCTGGTTTTTGCTTTAATTTTGTATATGGCGGTTATGACAGAATTCTTATCAGCAAAGCCATTGTCGGCGATAGTACTGCTGTGCTAGACACAGAACTGGTTCACTTTTTTGTCTGTCAGGGACTTACAAATCATGTTTCAAGGTCTCTCAATCCTGGAAGGGAAGATAGAAGGATTTGTATGTATCAGAATCTTTGGTTGAGGGCTGGCTTCTGCCCCCTCTGAGGTCTTGACCCCTTTGTACATATTTTTTCTCTTTTTTTAATAGAAATAGTCTTTACGCAGAAAAAAATATAATAACGATAATATTGTCAATAATAATTTATTAATAATAATTAGTCAATTAAATGATAATAATAATAATTATTAAATAATAACAATAATAATTGATTCATCTGATTAATATTATAACCCCAAGGTATATAAACTCTACAATAAATATTGTAAGCCCTAAAATAACTATGGTTGACCTTGCCTGATTTTCATATTGAGACAATCGTTGTCACAATGGGAGATTGAAATGGTTGACCATGATTTACCAAGGTTGACGATGGTTGATGATGGTTGACCATCATTGGTTTTCATATTGAGACAATATTTGTCACTATGTGACATTGGACCATGGTTGATCACGATTATAAACCCATGGATTTATATTAAATGCAAGGATTAATATTATAAACTCTATGAATAAATATAACATTAATATTTAATATTATAAATGAGAGGTATATAAGCCCTTAGATAAATATTCTAAACCCTAAAATAAACATGGTTGACCGTGGTTGACCATGGTTCATTTTCATGTTGAGATAAGCATTGTCACAAAGCAACGTTGGACCATGGTTGATTTTCATATCGAGACAATCTTTGTCACATTGCAACGTTGGACCATGGTTAATTTTCGTATTGAGAAAATATATCACAATGTGACGTTGGACCATGGTTGACCATGATTCTAAACCCAAGGGATTTATATTAAAGCCAAGGATTTGTATTATAAACATTGTGAATAATATTACACCCTAGGAATATGAACCCTTAGATTAATAAAGCTAATGGATTGATATAATAAACCCAAGGGAATAATAAATCAAATGGATTAATATTAAAAACCCAAGGGATTATAAACTTAAGGGAATAATATTAAACCCCAAGGGATTAATATTATAAACCCAAGGTATATAAACTCTATGTCGCACGGAATGAGTCGATCTTGCAGACAAGATAGACCTTCCTAGAATCTAAAGAAGACCTAATGACAAGCAAACCAACCAGACACTATATTTCCCTAAATATGCTTTAATAAACAATAGAAAACAAGTGTTTTTAGGGCCTACCTTTGGTCCAACGCAAGCTTGTGGATGCCCTCGCTCCTTTAATTCCAATGAGCTCCTTTTCGCGAATCTGCAAACACAAACAAGGCAAACAAATTAAATAGCACCTGAAAAACCAATTTCATAAAACATATTTAACATGAAAGTCAAGGAGTCCATGAAACAAATAACATAAGATACTTGTTGAGAAAAATGAGTTTGATCGTATTCATTCAAAAGAAGAAGAACCTTACAACCTTTGCCTTGACGTTGTACAGGCTCCTCCCAGGGTCCAACAAGAAGTCTCCTCTACTTCGACAAGTTTCACTCACTCCCCAATGAAGCCAAAAAGGTATGTGATCTCTCCTCTTAAGCTCAACTAGGAAGTCTTAATTTCACCAGCATTTACCCTCAAAATGTTCAGCTTCTAACCTCCTTAGTCCTCACCCCAATGACTGTATTTATAGTGCAATGGAGGGAAGTTACTAGGTCCTCCTTCAAAGGGATAGCTCCTTTAGTCAAGGGATTAGCTCCTTCTCTTTTGGGATGCATGAACCACCTTAGAGCAAACAATCCACGTCAAAATTCCTTCTAGAAAACTCTAGAATTAACCCAAAGTGAGTTTTTTAAGATAAAACTTGCGCCTTTTGACCTTCACAGGGGTCCGCACCTACACCGTTAGGGACAGAGCGGGTAGGTACGCAGCTTTTCTACATAGAAGGTGCGGGACCGCAGGTGACCATGAGAGAAAGTGCGGAACCAGAGTTACATTGATTTTTAATGTCTTTCTCCCATTTTCAAAGCTTGATTTGAAGAGTTGAGGCCTTAGACTTACTCGGGAGGACAGTACAAGTGATGATAGACCCATACTGACTGCAAATAATCATGGTGACAATATTTTTGTGTAACAGATTGCCCCCTAAAGTGCGAAGTCTGTAGTAGATGAGGATTTCATTTATCCTATAGGAAGAGTGAAGTACTTTATCATTTCAAGGATCATCTTTGTGGAGATCCCGGTTGGAACTTGTAAAAACATTCAATGCAAGATATATATATGAGATCATATCATCGTTGAGGTATGCATTCCCATACTCAGACCAAAACTAACTAGAAAACTATCTATTGCTCTGATGTAGGAATGATCTTGTAAAACATCACAAGTATAGACTCATGTGAACACAGTATGGGCGCAGCCATCTGTTTATGAATAGTCCACAACATAATGAATACAAAATTCCTCGCAACCTGGATGGTGGAAACTAGATCCAGGGTCTTCATTTCTACTTCCCGAAATAGTACGATTCTATCCATGCGAATAAACGTGTTGATGTCGAACATGGTAGAAACCACTTGATTACCAGTCAATGATGTAAACTGTTAACAAGTGTGAGAGAAACCACCAGTGATGTCAATGGCTCTCAAAGTACCTAGTACAATCCATGAGATGTGAATAAATGTGTTGATGTCGAACATATCACGGAATCCTTCGATCGAAAGTCAATGATGTAAACTGTCGTCAAAGGCGAGAAACCCGCCATTGAGGCATGCAGATCTCAAGGTACTGACGATTCCTAGATCATCTTTCTAGATAATGAGCTGATGTCGATAGAAAGCGATCCATCGTAGGCAAGCCCACAACACGAAATCATAGATCAAGTTGAAGAAATTTAGTTGCAAGGACTGACTCAGGGGTGGTCAAGATGGATGACAGATATTTTGCAGATGAATGGCTTATTGGCAATGACCTCTTGAACACATAACGACACGACAAATGGCTTGGTGACAATTGACTCAAAGTTAATACCCAGAAACCGGCTGAAGACTTTCAATGTGGTTTGATCAACTGTTAGGCAAAGGATTTCCCAACCCAGGTGAATAAAAGTGTCATGTTCAAGAGTGGTTACAAAGTATGACAAACAGATTCATTTTTCTCTTTTTTCCCCCACCATTTCTGGCAAGTACCTCTTTATTTTTGACAAGCTTGAGGAGGATATCATTTTCTTGATTATAAGCTCATCCTTTGGATGAGTCCAACTTAGTTTAAATTTGAACCCTAAGAAGGAGTGGTTCGTTCCTGTTTGTAATTGAACAGGTCCTTTACTATGAAATTTTAACGAGTCCAGTATAGGAGAAACTCGGCGTTTTTCAATTTTAGAGAGTTTGAAACAACTTAAGAAGACTCCAGGGTTGACCTTTTTCGTAAATTTGTGTCTCCCAAGCCCGAAAAAGTATAAAATAATACTTGAGAGAACCGCTTGATCTTTTACGACCAAGGATTACTTTTCGTTATTAGTGCCCTTGACCCGAAAAAGTAAAAAAGCGATCAATGACATGTCGTTTTATAACCAATATCGAATTTGAAACGACAAAAATCCAGCAATCTTTTCATGTTTTTATGGTCGGAAAAAGAGCTATAAGTGGACCGTCTTTTAATTCCGTTTTAACGAGTTTAAAAGAAACACTCAGCAATCTTTTCATGTTTTAGGAGTTAGGAGAGAGCTTAAAAATGACTCTACATGTTTTTCTGTCGAAAATGATAGATTTCGCCTGAATAATCCTTTATTCTGCACAAAAACACAAACATTACTCATACCTATTTGAAATAGATAAAAGCGTCGCAAAATACCTTTTCAAAGTGAAACATAAACAAATTTGTGATTTATTTACTCAAAAAACTCATAAAAAGGGCATTTGTCGATTCATTTTTACCATTTGAGTTTGGGTGAGAAAATATTGCTTTTGCTTAGAAAACTTCTCGTGAAGATTGTGGAAAATCCAACCGTCGGAATTGAGCGACGTCTTCTCCAGGTAATCCACATCATCCTACTCTTCATTTCCAACTGTTTAGTTTTTTGTTTTAGTCCTTCATTTCATTTTTTGGGAGGGTTTTTAGGCGCAAAACTCGCACGCGGGGGTCCGCAGGTTTACCATTGCGGAACCGCGGACCCCGACTTTTTCTCCATTGGGAAAAAGCTCGGGGTCCGCACCTTCCATGTAGACAAAGAGCGGACCCACGCACTATGTCTGACTCAGAGGTGCGTACCCCGCCGCAAGGGTTTTGAACCCAAAAATTCTCAAAAATGGACCAATCAAAATGTTTTCTGGCAATTTAATTAATCTTTATACTTGATGCAGAGAGTACATCATGCTAGATTGGCGTGAACGAGAGCATGAGGACGTGGATGCTGCCGCATGGAATCATTATCCTTCACTTGATGCTTTGAGGGCGTGCGGACTGTACAAATTTTGGACCATTCCTGGCATGAGGGCTCAGGTGGATTTCTTACAGTGGCTGGTTGACAAATGGAGCACACAGGACCAGTGCTTTTTCATTGGCGGCCACCGGCTCGAAATCGAGCCGGCGGACATTTATTTCTTGACTGGTTTGCCTAAGAGAGGTGAAGACTTGACTCTGCATGGGACTATGCCAGGTGGTCAGTCTGTCGATAGCCTCTGGCTATAGTACTGCAACAGTTAGGCTAGAGACAAAGGGATAGACATAAAGACCATATGTCGTCCCGAACTCATGGTGATTGCGTTTACTGTCACCAGACTTTGCGGAGCTGCCGCATTACATATTGCCACCGGATCCCAGATGCGTATGGCAGTTGATTTCTTTCGAGGCACCATCTTCAACTGGTGCAATGTTGTGCTGGCCAATGTGAAAGGCCAATTGACCAGGGCCAAGAGCAGACGACTAAAGACCTTTGGTTATGGGGCTTTGGTCGTGAGTTCTGGCCTGGAGAGGGTTCCTATGCTGATCCCACAGCACCTTACTGTTGGAGCTGGGCTTCCTCGAGAGCCCAAACTGATGCGATGGGTCATAGTCATGGCCCGTCACCCGGACGAGAGGACAGTGGTTGCTCGGTTCAAACATGAGTATTTCCAATGGTTGGAAAACCAGGTCTTTTCCATTCAAGACTTCCCTTACGCTGGGATAGATTTTCGTGGTGACCCAGACATGGCTCTTCCATCAGGAGAGCAGTGGGACGAGTCAGGTAAAATCCTTTTCAACTTTTTCCTATTTTAATTTTTTTTATTTTTCCATCGTCTCAAAACCGATAGTAAAAATTTCAAATGCAGATGTGGGTCCACAGCGACCAGCCGCTCTCCGGCCTTTCGAGAGGAGGCAACCAGTTGCACCCGCGCCAGCCCCACAAGACGAATCAGCAGAGGTTTTGGCCGATTTGGAGGGTCATCTTGAGCACTTGACAGGGGATATTCCTGAGACCACTATAGACGACATTCCTCGTCGACTTCAGCGCTATGTGATTAGAGTCCCGGGACCTTTTAGGAGGTTCCTTTGCAAGGTGGCCCGGGCAGTGGTTTCTTATAGAGATCATCACCAGTGATAGGATGATCGCCTATTGTGGGCACATGTGACATTTTTGTTTTTTGTACCTATCATTTTTGCCGATCATAAGGTGTTTTTCAACCTATGATCGAGGACGATGTATTTTTTGACACACTCCTACATATATATCACTTTTACCAACTTATCTTGTAAATCATGTTATGAAATGGTTTTAAATTTACATGTATGATTATTGCAAATGTCTATTTAACATTCGAGAAGCAATTGCATCTGCTAATGTATTTAAAGACCTTGGAATATGCTGATATTCAATGTAATCAAATTCACGTTCCAAGAGACGCACTCTCAAGAATAATCTCAATAACACTGGATTTCTAATGGCATACACTCTATTAAGTTGTAATACAGCGAGTTCAGAATCTAACCTCACTATCAAACTCTGAATCCCAAATGAAATAGATTCAGATAATACCTCAATCACTACACTATACTCTGCAATGTTGTTTGTTGTTTGACCGAGGCTTACCCCATGCATAGAAACTAACTCGTCAGAGGGCGAATATATAACCCAAGCTACGGAAGAGATGTTCTATGTATTACGACAAGCACCATCAGCAAATCCAATGTATGTTTGGAGAGGCATCGACATCTGCAATATCAAGAGTAAAACCACGATAAGCAGGAATAATGACGGAAAAACACTCTCTAAGCTAAGCACACTTTTTAAACTAAAACACACTAGCTAGAAAGAAAAACTAACCTAACTAAAAAATCTCCATACCCATTCTTTTAAGCATAATACCTCTTCAGGTAAAGACCATTTCTAGGTTTACCTAAAGAGTCCCCGTCAAAGTCTACCAATTCATCGGCCCCTTTTGCTAGCTTTTGCTTGACAATATAGGGACCATGCCACATAGGAATGAATTTTCCAGCGCCTAATTTATCATTGGCTTGATCATATAATAACACTAGGTCTCCTTCCAAAAAATTTCGAGGGGTCACATCTCGATCATACTGAGCTTTCATACGTTTTGCGTGAGTCTCGATTGCCAATGCAACATCACGTCAATTCTCATCTAATTGAGCTAAGTATAACAAACGCTTTTCCTCTTCATAAGTGGCTGGAAGTAACTCGATGGCCATTTGTAGTGACGGAATTTCGCATTCAATGGGTAACACAGCTTCCAAACCATAGACTAGTTGGAAAGGAGTGAACCCTGTTGATGTTTTTACTGAAGTTCGGTACACCCAAAGCGCTGAAAATAGCATGTTGTGCCGATTCGACCGATGAACCCCAATGATTCGTCAGATCATGATAACTAAAACTTTGTTGATGGATTCAACCAGACCATTCGCTTGTGGATAATAAGGGGTTGAACTATCGTGACGTAAACCAAGCTGGCCTGTAAGTTCGGTCATCATAACGTTTTGAAAATGACGCCCATGATCAGTGATTATCGCTTGTGGGACACCAAACCTAGCAATTATATGATTGAACATGAAAATTGCAGCTGTTTTACCGTCTGCCTCAAATGTAGGCATCACCTCGGCCCACTTAGTAAAATACTCTACCGCAAGGATGATATACGCATGCCCCCCGGCCGAGTGAGGGTTACATGTAATAAAATCGATACCCCATTTGGAAAAAGGACCAATGGCAATTATAGGGTGGAGAGGAGCAGGTGGAGCGCGCATCTTACGATCAAAAATCTGGCAGTTGTGGCATTTTCGAACCGCCGTAATACAATCTTTAAACAAGGACGGCCAGAAATAGCCAGCGCGCAATATCTTTTGGGTTGTGGCATACCCAGACATATGACCGCCACACGCTCCAGAGTGACAGTCATTTAGAACCCTTTCAGCCTCTTCGTGAGTTAAGTAACGTCGAAAAATAGAGTCCGCCCCACGACGATAAAGAGTATCTCCAATAATTTTGAATTGTTGGGACTGGAATCGAATTTTCCGACGTTCCGACCTTGAAATTTCTGACCAAAAGGATTGGGTCTGGAGATAGACGATGATATCCCCATACCACGGATCTAAAGTGCTGATTAGAAACAAAGATTCGTCCGCAATGGGCTCCTCTGCCACAGTTTCCGTGTCAGCACGCGGGAAGTCACACATTAACTCCGCAAAAACTAAAGATTTCTTAGACTTAGATTTCTCAAACTCCAAGTCGAACTCCTATAGGATAACGATCCATTTAGAGTACTTGCCCCCTAGCAATTTCTTGGTCAAAATGTAGATCATAGGGTTGCAATCCGAAATTACCGTAGTTTTACGTAGTAAAATGTAGTGACGAAAACGTTGGACAGCTTGAACGGCTGCCAATGCCAATTTCTCCACATGTGAGTATTTTAGCTCAGTTGGATTTAACGTTAGACTAAGGTAATATATCACATGTTCCGTTCTGAATTCATCTTCCTGAACTAAGACCATTCCAATGGTGGAATGGGAGGCGGCGAGATACAAGAAGTAATCCTGGTTGTAGTTGGGAGGATGCAACAACGGTGCATGGGTCAACGCGTGTTTGAGTGCATCAAAAGATTTCTGAGCTATCTCATCCCAAGAGAATTGAGTGTTTTGCTTCAACAACTGGGTAAAACCCTTTGTAACCTCGACGTAGTTAGGAATGAATCGTCGTAAAAAGTTTGCTTTCCCCTGCAAACTTTGGAGTTGGCGAAGACTCGAAGGAGGAGGCAATTTGATGATAGCTTCGACCTTTGAGGGATCAACGCGTATGTCGGCTTTCGAAACTACAAATCCCAGCAATCGACCCGTTTCTATACAGAAGACACATTTGTGTGGGTTCAACCAAATACGATAATGCCTACACCTCATAAAGATTGCTCGTAAATAGACAAGGTGATCAGCTCGATGTAAAGAGTGAGTAGGCAAATCATCGAGATACGGTTGCACAATGTGTTTGATGTCATGAAACGCATAAGACATCGCCCTTTGAAAATTTCCTCCGGCATTCTTAAGCCCAAAAGGCAATTTGCAATAAGCAAATGTCCCCCATGGACAAATGAAAGCCATTTTTGGTTGATCGGCAGGTAGAATGTTGATTTGATTATATCCGGAAAAACCGTCCATAAAGGAAAATATTTTGCTACCGGCACAATCATCAATTATTTGATCGATATAGGGAGTTGGGTAATTGTCCTTTGGACAGGCTCGATTAATGTCCCTATAATCGATGCATATTCTTATTGTTCCCTGCTTTTTGTTAACCGGAACAATATTCGATACACAATCCGTTAACGGGATCGGATAAATGAAACCTGCTTTCAACAGTTTTTCAACTTCTGCTTTAATTGCAGCAGCTTTTCGTGGGTGAATCTGACGCAAACGTTGCCAGACGGGTTTAGCGTTCGGGTAAGTCTTGATCTCATGAACAACAATCGCGAGATCAATTCCTGGCATTTCCTCATAGGACCAGGCAAACACGTCACGGAATTCTTGAAATAGGTCCTTATATAATTGAATGTAGTCATCTGTACACGAGCACCTATATGAATGTTTTCAACAATTCCAAGCTTAACCGAAATGTCAATAGGAATAGTTCGAGAGATGTTTCCCAAATTTAACTCTGAATCGGGATGTTTCATTGGATTCTGAGGTTCCTTGACATATTCAGTTGTAAAAATTGATGAGAAATCATTTTCAAAATGATCATCCTCAGGTAAAAACGAAGATCTGTGATGGAGATCTTCCCATGGTAAATCATCTACACATAGGATTTCACGAATTTTCTCATCAGAGTGAACAAGTTCAGAAAACGTAGTTAAATACGAGGTTGATGTGAAAAGTGATTCGTCACGGACCACTTTCATTCAGTCAATTTCAGTTGAACCCAAGTCGGCAAAAGACTGCACGGCTTCATAGGCAATTTCATATGGACTCAAAGGCATGGAATTACCAAATGAGTCTATCTCAGATTCAGAAGGGATGATCAAAGGATCATCATAAATAATGGTGTCTGATGTGATCATATGAATAGTTGCAAATGAAGATGATGCGTTGATTGGAGGAAAAGGAAAAGTTCCCAGTAAACCGGCATCTTTAACTAATCCTACTCCAACATCCTTATATGGGATAGTCGTTTTACCAACATGCTGAATACTCTCCGAAGAGGCTGGGTCGGATGAAAAGTAAGCCAGCTGGTCTATTGTTACGATCTTTCCATTATGTGGAAACTTTATTACTCGAAAGAGAGATGAAACGACCACTGTCATAGCGTAAGACCAACTTCGACCCAAGAGAAGGTTGTAGTCTAGAGGGGCATCAACCACCTCCACATCTAGACTAACGGTTTTTCCTTCAACCCCTATAAGCAAATCCTGTAGAATGCCAAAAGCATGAAACCCACGGCCATCAAAGGCCTTAAGAATCGTCGGGGATTGATTTAGTGAAGGAGAACCAAGCGATCTCCAATACTGTATCGACATAATGCACGTTGAGGCTCCCTCATCAATTACAGTCCGATGAATAGGCCTGTTTTTTACTATCGCTGGGATCTGGAAAGCCATTTGATGAGGGAGGCGTGGTGTACTATTTTCTAGATCGAAAATTATTAGGTTCGGGTCCTGAACGTCAACCGCTCCTATAGCCGACAAAAGTAATTTACGCTGTGCTGGACATGATTGCAGCACTTCCAAATCCAACATTGCCGAGGGTGAAACAGCTAAATCCTCAACAATGTTATAGTTCTGAGCCACTCTCGCATGTGGATTGAAAGCTGACTTTCGAAGTATACCCTTGGCGGGCAGTTTGATTACCATGTCTGGGTTAGGTTTCTCGATCTTTAGTGGATCGGAACCGAGAGCTGAGGTTGATGGATTAGAATGAGAAGATTTGCTTCCTTGCCATCAATAGGAATTTTACTACCATAATCTTGCGATCGAGTCGCAATCCTAACATGGGACATCATCAATATGGGTTCTTCATTGGCACTCGAGGAATAACCTATCATTTTGTTGTCTTCACTTTGAAATGGATCCTTCAAAACAGCAGGAGTCTGGGAACCTTTGACGATCTTCGCAACCTCTGCATGATGAGGGCAGTCTCTTGTAAAATGTTCATCGTCACAAATGAGACATGGATAACGAGGTTTACGCTTTTCATCATTACATTCCGCCTTTTCAGGTTTCTCCTTTGAACTTTTGTCCATTTTATTCTTCTTCTTTCCTTTCTTCTTCCCACCGGATTTTGATTTAACTGTAGATGACTCTACAACATGAATATCGGTGGAAATCTCTGTAGAAGAATCTCCTGTTGGGGAATCAGGCAAGGTTATAATAGGAGAAGAATTCTTGGAGGATTTCTTCTTACCTTTAGTGTTAACTGTGCCAATCATACCATCAGCAGCATGAGATCCCGAAGGAGCTGCAGCGATTTGATTTGACTTGGGAAGATCGGGGATTTTTTCGTGTTACGTACTTGACTGAGTATAAACTAAGTCAAGGTACTGTGCTTGAGCAATGACTTGCTCCTCCGTAATCACTCCGGCTTTAGCAACATCTTCAGTGATCTTTGGCAATAAAGATTTTACAAACCACTCATCCAAGATTTGATCCGGAATAAATACCTTCACTAAACGACGTCGACGTCTCCACTCATATGATCTGAAATGTACGTGGATGTCGACTGTTTTAGCGAAGTTAACAATTCCGTGCCACTATCATATCGGACTGGCAACTGGAAATGAGTTAAAAACGAGGTAGCTAACTGACTAAAATTATAAAAAGTGCCTCGCGGTAACTCAATGTACCACTTGGCCGTGAGACCAATTAGAGTGCGCTGGAAAAGTCTAAGACAAATCGAATCATCTGTGATGGAGTTAGACGCACACCAGAGGTGGTAAGTCATCACATGGTTCGACGGGTCCTCTCCTGATTTACCTTCGAACTTGGGAATGTCACTGGGCAATTTATTCGGCATTGGCGGCCAAAACAGGAGATAATTAATGGGATCATTCGTTAGGCGCGACAAGTCTGGTAAGTCCAAAGTTGCAATAAATGATAACTGCCGATTAGGATCCCTAAAACTCTGGGTCATGAGACCAGCCCCAGGAGGAGGATATCCGGGATAACTAGGAATAGGAATCGCGCTCGGGATATTGTATCCTCCCGGAAAACCAGGATTAACCGGACCGTACTGGGGTTGTTGAGGTTGTTGATAAGTGTACCCAGGATACAGTTGATACTGATAAACTGGCTGCTGGACAACAGGACCGAATTGGTACTGTCCCTGGTATGGTTGATAGGTGAATTATGGTTGACTTGTGACAACCGTACTTAAATCAGGTTGTCCTACACGCATCTGAACCGTAGTTTGAATCGTGGATCCAGACGGTGGTAAAGATGTCTGAGGAGTAGATACAGGAACAGTAGAAACCGGAACTGTCGATACTCCAGAAGTAGGTGGGGTAGATTGATAGATGTTGCGACAGTTACAGCAGTCGTTTGAGATGGAGTACGAGGCGCAGTAGGCCCTAACTGAGAAACTACCGAAGGTACAGAAGTTTGAATGTTAGACTGGACTGGTTGCTGCGGTGTACCAGAAACTAAGGGTTGTCTAGTTTGAGATGACAACTGTACACTTGGCTGCAACACCTGTTGGGTTTGCGATGGATCCCACACTATGTTCATTCCGGAGTACTGACCCATAACAGGTTGGGAATATTGACGACCATAACCGGGTTGAGGTTAGAATTGATAATTGAAAGGTACATTTCCCATTCCTTGAACATAAGATTGACCTTGGGGTGGTTGGAAACCTTGGTTCAAGTACTGACCTTGGGGTAGGTACCCTTGAGGCACGTACTGATACTGGAGTTGACCTTGAGGGATAAATTGATACTGGGGTTGACCTTGGGGTACATATTGAGTCTGGGGTTGACCTTGAGGAACGTACTGTACCGTAGGTACGTACTGTCCTTGAGGTTTCCCCCCAGATGCAAATTGTGTACCTTGAGGTTGCCCCCCAGGCGTTAATTGAGGCTGCCCCCCAGGTGCTAACTGGCCACCTAAGGTTGAGAATTGGGAATAGAACCTGATATCATAAGAATGTCTTCTACGCTCAACGATTTTGTACCATTGCTTCCAGTTAATAACCCTTGCTCAATGGGTTGAGGAGATGCTCCCGAAAAAGTACCAGAATGTGACTGATACCCAGAGGGAACAGAAGGACCACCATACAAAAAATATTCAGGCGATTGAGTAAACATGGACGACTGACCTGACATATTTACGGGAGTATAAAAACCTCTAGGATGATAAGGAGCACGAGGTGGTGAAAACCTTAACCCTGGGTTTTCCAAATAATTAGTCAAAAAAAGATACCAAGTAGTACTCCTAGGCGGACTGTAAAAAATTGATTCACGCTCCCTTAGATCAAGAACCGGTTGATTTTCAGGGATAGGGATGCCTACTTCTTCTTCCGGAGCAAGTTCTTCAATAGCAATAAGTCTAGAAGGAAGATCTTGGGTAATTACTCTTTCTACCCTAGGTGAATCAGGACCACTAGAAGTTGGATAGAGAAACCCCGATGTTGGAGTAACAGGTTCAGATATCTCAGGTTCTTCACCTATATCACTAGTAGATGAAAATATACCAGCAAGTTCGAAAATTGAAATCGATTGCGGATCGTAACCTGTCACTAGAGTTTGGTAATCAGGATGTACAACCAATGAAGACTCTCCTTCTTCAGGTGACCCAACTTTACTACCACTAGGAGTTACGAGGACTTTCAAGCCTTCAAGCTGGCTCGAGACTTCTTCAGGAGGCTGGCCCTGAAGTCTACTGGACTTCCTCAATAAATCAGCCACGGTTACAAACTCAGGAGACTGGCCCCAAAGTCTACGGGACTGTCTTGGTAATTCAACCACAGTTAAAAACTTTTAACTACTTCACACGTAAACAAAGTAAAATCTCAATGAAAAAGACCTAAAGCCTCTAAAGAACCAAACAAATTTGAATCACACGCCTAAAGAATCTAGAGATCAAACACCCACAAACAGTAACTTTCCGGACCGAAAACACTAGTTGGTGATGAAATCCAACGTCGCAGAATTCAGTACAGAAATGGTGGTTGGAACAGTTACCCCGGAAACCTGCTTAATGAATAGACTGGACCAAGTTCCTCCACTTAACTGTCTCGAGTGAAGTGAACCCCCCAGAAAATCCAAGTGAGTCTAGCCGACGTCTGCTCCAGGTATAGTGGGATCTTCCCACCACTGTCACCTTAGGAAGAATCCTAAAGAATATGGCCTCTAAGGTTACCAACTGAGACAAATACACCTAGGGGAACAGTCTATGATCCGATATGCACGCAAGGGCAGAGTAGCAAGCTCAATCCCCTTGAAGGCTCCTTGACATAATCCACGGTTTACCAACAAGTGACCCCAGGCTCCTCGACAATGGTTAATCCAAGGTTTACCGTTTTTAATATGTGAATATCTGGCATCGTTCCCAATGAGGAATGATTGATTCCCACACTGGTTCGGACACGATCTCGTGCTTCTCCTTTAAGAGGAGCTTTCCCAGAGGATAAATGCAACAATTGGATTTCTTCCTACCACAAGATACAGCTACTTGTTTGTTTTTACTGTCTTGGAGAGTTAATTACTCTCCTACTCCAAGACACTAGCCTAAGCTAAGTTGGTGTATCAGAGCCCTAGAAATAAAATGTTACTAGGTGAATTTTATTTTAAGCGTTAATTTTAGTGGTTGTTGTTTAAGTCAAGAGATGGCAGAGATGAAACTCGTGGTGTAAAGACTCGACTCGAAATCACTAAAAAGATGCACCTAAGATGATTTAAACAATCTTTTCTCTTCGATGAACTTCTAAACTAAGAAAGAGTTTGAGAATGCAAATACTTTGTAAACACAATTCTTTCTCAATTAAACAAATTAAAAGAAGAGCTTTTTCCTTTCCAAAGCACTCAAAACGAGACAACTAGTTATTTCACAAAAATTTCCCTTTTCTTTTCAAAGCACTCAACCACTACAAAACAAACTTTTTCCAAAAGAGATTTTTTTTATATTTTTCATAAGACACTCAAAACTATGAAAATGACTAATCTTGAGTTCTACAAACTAGAAAAATCTATTTTTGAAGTTAAAGCTTAAAAAGTGTCCTTTTGAGGATGTTTTACTTAGCTAAATGTGAGCTAAGGACTAATTTATGCAGAATCACAATTAGTCAAAAAACAACCAATCTTTCGTTTTCTTTTTAAAAATGAAAAATCCAAACTTTCAAATACAAGTTTTTCAAAATTTTGAAATGAGAAAACACAAAGCGGATTCCTCAACAAGGGGAGATTTCATAAATGGTCAGACTCATAAGAAGGCTAGTAGACACCAATGTGATCTGAGGTCCCTACAGCTTCTAAGCTCAGAGCCACTACACAACCAAAAATGAAAAACAAGCCCAACAAGCAAAACTCCTAAGAATTCCACCTAAAACCCTAACACTAATGAAATTAAACCAAGGAAAGTTTTTGACAGGGAACAAGCAGTTTTGGGCAATGGCTAAAACCTATAAACAAATTCTAAACTGATAAAAAAGAGAAAAATTTAAAATTTCTCAAATTTTTGACAGGGTACGCAGGCAGCCTGTTTACAAAAGTGCATTCACGCTCTGTGTACAAAGAAAAAGTGCGTACAGGTACGCACTGTGCTTAACTCAGAGGGTGCGCACTTCTCCCAAAACTATGAAAAATAAAAACTGACTCAAAATTAACTAAATTCACCCAATCCCACAATCATCAAGTCAAAAACAGAAACAGAAAAACAGTTTCTCAGGTCAAAGTATAAACAAGGAAAACAATCAAGTCCCTAGTGGAGTCGCCATTTTGTCGCACAGAATGAGTCGACCTTGGGGACAAGATAGACCTTCCTAGAATCTAAAGACAACCTAATGACAAGCAAACCAACCAGACACTATCTTTCCCTAAATATGCTTTAATAAACAATAGCAAACAAGTGTTTTTAGGGCCTACCTTTGGTCCAACTCAAGCTTGTGGATGCCCTCGCTCCTTTGATTCCAATGAGCTCCTTTTCGCGAATCTGCAAACACAAACAAGGCAAACAAATTAAATAGCACCTGAAAAACCAATTGCATAAAACATATTTAACATGAAAGTCAAGGAGTCCATGAAACAAATAACATAAGATACTTGTTGAGAAAAATGAGTTTGATTGTATTCATTCAAAAGAAGAAGAACCTTACAACCTTTGCCTTGACGCCGTACAGGCTCCTCCCAAGGTCCAACAAGAAGTCTCCTCTACTTTGACAAGTTTCACTCACTCCCCAATGAAGCCAAAAAGGTATGTGATCTCTCCTCTTAAGCTCAACTAGGAAGTCTTAATTTCACCAGCATTTACCCTCAAAATGTTCAGCGTCTAACCTCCTTAGTCCTCACCCCAATGCCTGTATTTATAGTGCAATGGAGGGAAGTTACTAGGTCCTCCTTCAAAGGGATAAAGCCCTCCTTCAAAGGGATAGCTCCTTTAGTCAAGGGATTAGCTCCTTCTCTTTTGGGATGCATGAGCCACCTCAAAGCGAACAATCCATGTCAAAATTCCTTCTAGAAAACTCTAGAATTAACCCAAAGTGAATTTTTTAAGATAAAACTTGTGCCTTTTGACTTTCACAGGGGTCCACACCTACATCGTTAGGGACAAAGCGGGTAGGTATGCAGCTTTTGTACACAGAAGGTGCGGGACTGTAGGTGACCATGAGAGAAAGTGTGGAACCAGAGTTACATTGATTTTTAATGTCTTTCTCCCATTTCCAAAGCTTGATTTGAAGAGCTGAGGTCTTAGACTTACTCAGGAGGACAGTACAAGTGATGATAGACCCATACTAACTGCAAATAATCATGGTGACGATATTTTTGTGTAACACTCTAATATAAATATTATAAACCCTAAAATAAACATGGTTGACCATGGTTAATTTTCACATTGAGACAATATTTGTCACAATGTGATGTTGGGCCATGGTTGACCATGATTATTTTTTATATCAAGACAATATTTTTCACAATAAGACGTTGGACCATGGTTGAGCATGGTAGATTTTCATATTGAGACATTCTTTGTCATATTGCGATGATCAACCATGGTTGACCATGGTTGTCACAATACGACAATAGACCTTGAGACAATCTTTCTCACAATATGACCATGGTTGTTGACCGTGGTTGTCCATGATTGACAATGGTGGACTATGATTGATTTTCATATTTAGACAGTATTTCTCACAATGCAATGTTGGACCATGGTTGACCATGGTTGCTTTTCATATTGAAACAATATTTTTCACAATGTAACGTCGGACCATATTTGACCATGGTTGTCACAATGTGACGTTGACGAAGAGACAATTTTTGTCACAATGTGATGTTGGACCACGAGACAATCTTTGTCACAATGTAACCATGATGATTGACCATGGTTGACCACGGTTGACTATGGTTAACCTTGGTTGATTTTCATATTGAGACAATCTTTGTCAGAATGTGATCTTGATCCATGGTTGTCCATGGTTGACCATGGTTAGCCATGGTGATATTCATATTGAGATGATCTTTGTCACAATGAGACAATGGACCATGGTTGACCATGGTTGACCATGGCTGATCATGGTTGTCACATTGCCATGTTGGACCATGAGACAATCTTTATCACAATTTGACCGTGGTTGATCATGATTGACCTTGGCTTCCCATGATTGACTTTCATATTGAGACAATATTTGTCATAATAAGACATTGGATCATGGCTGACCATGGTTGTCACAATGTGACGTTGGACCATGAGACAATCCTTGTCACAATTAGACCATAGTTGACAATTGTTTACCATAATTGACTTTCATATTGAGACAAACTTTCTCACAATGTCACATTGGACTATGGTTGACCATGGTGGATTTTCATATTGAGACAATATTTGTCAAAATGTGTCAATGGACCATGGTTGACCATGTTTCACTAATGTTCACCATGATTGGCAAAGAATATTCACAAACCAAATGGTTAATATTATAAACCCAAGGGATATAAACTATAAGATAAATATTATAAACAATAAAATAAACATTAAACCCTAACATTAGTATTATAAACGTAAGGGTTAATATTATAAACCCAAGGGATTAATATTAAAAACTTAAGGGATTATAAACCTAAAGGAATAACATTGAACCCTCGCATTAATATTAAATCATAAGAATATAAAACCTAATATTCATAAGCCCAAAAAATTATTATTATAAATATAAATTATTATAAACTTAAAAAATTAATATTAAACTCTAAAATGAATATTTAAAACACTAAGATTAATATTAAACCCTAGGAATATAAACCTTACGATTAATGAATATTTTAAACATTATACTTAATATTAAACCCTAGAAATAGAAATATAAACCTTATGATTAATATTAGAATCTTGAGACAACGACCGTAATTATATAATTGATGGGCATCAAAGATGAAAATATGTGAGTGTTAAGTACTTTAAGTTTATTTGATTCAGTTGTTGAATTGAGAAGAAAATCCACCGAAATCATACATAGTGATTGAACCAATAATTTGATCCACCATGTTTCGTTGAATCCGAAAAAAACTTTTACATAAATGAATTATTTAATTTATTTGAATTTGGTAATAAAAATTTTTAAACCTTCTTACATCAATTAAAACATGAAAAACTAACGAGAATAATCAGAATTCATTATATTTGATCCAGATTAATATTTGTATTACAGAAATATTGTGCGATAGCACAAATTGAACAGTCGTTACACCACAACTTCGATTTATAGAACAATCAAAACATCTGAAGTTCATAATTTTCAGGTCGTTATTGATCCCAGGCAACTCATGTGAACGGCATAGAATTAAAGCCCGTTTAAATTTTGAAACATCCATTTAGGGAACTATTGTTGACAAATTTTTTTTTTTTTTTTTTTTTTTTTTCAGAGGAAAAAAACCAGCATGGATTTATATTAAGAAAATATAAAGATCTGCAATGCATAACAAGATTTTGAGGGCAAAAGAAAAGCCCAGAAGCAGATACTAAATATAGGGACAGATTTTCCAGTTCATCAAAATCTAAAACAGAAACATAAACATATCTACTTATCCGATATTGATACAAAATCATTTTGCCGCAAAAGAAACAAAAAACAGCTAAGGATTGCATGATAATACACATTCATATAGAGACAAAGGCACAGTGAGCTCGCGGCCTTGCCATGGATGAGAGTCACATTCCATTGATACTGAAATCCTGAATGAGGAAGGAGATACCATCATGCATGACTGTTAATGAGCACAGACGAGGCTGCATGCGAAGACCATCCTTTGAGAGGATATCAGCCTGAGCATTCCAGGAACGGGGAATATGCTGAAACGAAATCTGGTTAATTATGTTCCGAAAGAACTTGATGCGGCTTAACCATCCAAGGAGATGTGGATATTTTATGAGGCCCAAACTGTTTACATGATCAATAAGCGATTTCGAGTCTTCAAAGATTGAAATAGACTGGGTGCCCAAGAAGACACAAAAGGCAAGCAACCCTGTGAGAGCCCTAGCCTCTGCCAAAGAGTTTGAGCCAAAACCACCATGCCAAGATATTGAATAGTGAAGGCTGTCACTTATAACGATGATGACCCCACAGCCACAACTATGGTTGTGCTCAACTCCATCAAAGAGCGCGGCAGGAGTCTGATAGGAAAAGAAATCCAACTTGTTTTTGCAGACTTTTTTTGGCTGTGAGTCGCCCTGATGAAAAGAGTCATGGCATGCCATAATACGCTGAAGAATTGCATAAAGAGGCTCCTTTGATTCTTGAAAAATTTGTGCATTTCTCCATTTCCACAAGAACCAACAAGCAATGATGAACAACGATCTCCAGGATAGACATTGCCCACTCCACCACTTAAAACCATCCTGTACAGAAGGAAAGATAAGGTAAGGAAAACCAAAAGCTAAAGAAAGATCATACCAGATATGGAGGGACGAGGCACATTGAAAAAAAATATGCAGGTTTGATTCCTCTGCGTTGTGGCACATGGCACATCTACTTGGACCCTGCCAGTTTTTCCTTTGCAAAACCTCCCAAGTAAGATTCACATTCGCAAAAACCAGCCAAGAAAATATAATCATTTTAAGAGGACGTGTAGCCTCCCAGAGGCAAGGAGGGAAAAGTAGACCAGGACTTCGAGCATGAGCAGAGATCATTTCTGCATATATATCCTTTACGCGCACAGGCAGTTTTGGTTTTGGAACAGACCAAACCAAACAATCCTTTGATCCCACTCGAAAAATCCCCAGGCTATTTAGTCTCTCTTTTACAGAGATCCAAAGAGGGATCAGTGATTGAGGCAGATGCAGGTCCTCCCCATCCTTCCAGACAGGGATAGAATCTGACTAAGATTTTATCAATTTGTCCCATGAGAAACATCCTAGTCTATGAAGGAAGCATACCAACGGAGGAGGGAATGAGAAATCCAGACCACATAAAATAGAATCAAAACCGATTAGCATACTAGATCCCGAGCAGAGGTTCCATCGAAGATTTTCCAAGAAGAAAGGGTGGACTTTCCTGAGACTTTGCCAAATTTTCGAACCCTTCCTTATGCCAATGGAACCCCTTCTGTACCAGAACTCTAAGCTCCTTCCTTTTAAATATTTTTCCCTTATAGCCTTGCTCCATGGCCCATCACCAAAAATACCTCTATAAAGAGACTTGCAGAGGAGTGCTTTCCCGAAGGAGCGCATGTCTAAAAGACCCCAACCCCCAGCCTTTTTTGGTTTTGATATAGAAGCCATCTTGACTAAGTGAAATTTGCTCTGATTTACTTGTCCTCCCCAGAGGAAATTGGCTGCCAAACTGTTCATTTTGTTAATAATACTAGCATGGAGAAAGAAGATATGTGCCGAATAGACTGCTAGTTGAGATAGAACAGCCTGCACTAAAATGAATCTGCTGGCTAAAGAAAGAAATTTTAATTCCCAGCCTGTAATATTTTTATAAAAACGGTCCAATAACCATTGCCAATCCCTCTTGGAATTGCCCTTTGCCTTTAAGTTGAAACCCAAATATTTAATCCCTTCCTTGATCGAAAAAGGAGCAATGCCCATCAATTCAGAAATCCAAAGAATGATTTCCATGTTAGAATCATTGTGAAACAAAGAAGATTTTTCCTTATTGATAAACAGACCAGTTGCTTTCTGAAAATTTGCAAGGATATCGTTTAGGCAAGCCCAAGAAGCCCTACAGAGCATAGCAAAAATGAGGACATCATCAACAAAGAGATTGTGGGAAAGGGAAATGTCCTTGCATATCTTAATCGGGCAACATCTCTTGTCCTCAACTGCTTTATTTATCTGTATACTGAGAGAGTTCATTACCAGGATGAAGACCAATGGAGAGAGGGGACAACCCTGTCGAAGACCTCTCTCCACTAGGAAGAAAGACGAGGGAATTCCATTTATAATGACTTAATATCTGACATTCTTGACGCATGACATTACCCAGTTGATGCCCTGAGATTTCAATCCTATTTTAGCCAGCAGAATTCTTAAGAAGCCCCACTCTACGCAATCATAAGCTTATTGCAGATCAATCTTGAGAATAGCCACATCCAAATTGTTTGACAGCATTGAGAATAGACTTTCCTGGGTCAAGGCAACAACATCCAAGATGATACGGCCCTTTAAGAACGCATGTTGGTCCCTAGAGATGAAGGAATTTAGAATAGGCTTCATCCTTTCCGCAATGATTTTTGAGGTAATTTTGAACATGATATTGCAGAGCGAGATAGGTCTAAAATCATGGAAGGAATCAAACCTATCCTTTTTATGAATTAGAGCAATAAAGGTAGAGGAAATAGCATTATGAATGCTTCCTGACATCCGGGATGCCTCCACCATCCGCAACAGATCCGCTTTAAAAAGGTCATAGAAGTGAGAGAAAAATTTGATAGGCCATCCATCCGGCCCGGGGCTTTTATCCTTTTTGAAAGCTTTGATAACTCTCAGGAGTTCTTCTTCAGAAATCGGCTTTAGGAAGCTTTCATTTGCTGTGTCATCAAACATTTCCGGAACCAGTTCAATTCCCCATAGAGCATCTTGAAATATTACCTCCCTTCTTCTGTATTGATTCTGGAAAAATATCGTTGCCTCCGTCGAGATTTCGTGTTGAGAGAAGAGAAAATCTCCCTTGTCATCTCTAATCCTCCAAATAGAATTTTTCTCTCTTCTTTCATTTGCATAATTATGGAAAAACCTCGTATTCCTGTCCCCCTCTTTGAGCCAGGTGGCTCTGCTCTTAAGTCTACATGTAGCCTCGTCCTTTAGCAAAATCAATTGTTTCCTTTTCTCCAATTTTCTTATCAAGCTTTTCAGGTCTAGAGACAGGCTATTCGGATCTGTTGTATTTAATAGGGAGTCCAATTCCTTTTGGATATCATTCAGCTCTTTTTTATCCTTCCTTTTCTTTCGAATTTGCCAATCCTTTGCCACAGACCTTAGGCTACCCATCTTTTCCCGAATTGTCATGAAGGGAGCCATTTCAGATTCTAGGAGTTCCTTCCATTTTTTTGAGATGATTTCATTAAAATATGGGTCTTCTAAATGGATCCTGTTGAATTTAAATGAGTAACCGAGCCTGACATCCTTACCACGTCATTCAAGGAAAATGGTTCTATGGTCAGAAGTGTAGTCATTCCCAATAAACGATACTAGCATTCCCAATTTTCCAATAATGCTTGCATGAATGATAAATCTGTCGATTCTCTTTTCGATATAGGCCTGCCCAGTCCTACTGTTATCGTAGGTAGGCTTCATTTTATTGGGCACAATGTCCACCAGATTCTTATTCAGTAATTCCTTCCTGAGTCTACCGGCCAGAGGGTCAATTTTCCTGCATCTACCCCAGCATTCATCAGAGCTGAGAGTCAGATTTAAATCACCTACTATCATCAATGATTCAATCTCAAGAATTTCTGAGGCAAACAGTCTTTCCCAAAGAGAGAGTCTATTCTTGTAAGGAGCATAGACATTTAGCATGTTAAGAACTAAAGCATGACCCCTGATAGAGGCCGAAATTAAAATTCCTGCACAGCATTTAAAAGCTTTTGCCTTAATCCAAGCAGGGTCCCACAAGACCACCTGACTGGCCATTTGCCTCAGTGGCAACCATAAACCACGAAGGGAACATTCTCCTAAAGAAAGCTATAGACACATTGCTGGGGTGCATGGTTTCCTGTATAAAGATGATTTTAGGATGAGCCAAGTAGAAAATTTCTTTAAGCGCAATGAATTTAGGGGATGCGCCCAAGCCCCTGATATTCATTGAAGTAAGAAAATTCAATTGGATGACTCGCCAGCCACACATGCTCTAAGAGGCTGAAACTCTGACGAATCCAGAACAGGAACTTCCACTAGAGATAAATTTCTCACACCATGCTCAGAAACTATGGATCTTCCTCTAAAGTGGCGACTACCACCCTTGTGTTTCTTCCTGACCGTAATATTCTTTGCTGATTTAGGACTAATGAAAGGAAAGGATGGGCTGGAAGGTTTATGTATAGTCAATGGCTCAAGTTCCAAAGATTTTCTATGGAGAGGAAGGTCGATATCACTGTCAAACTTATTGACCGGGACTCAAAAGGTGAGTTAAAAGGAGTAGGCATATGAATAGGATCTTTTCCTTTGGATCAGAAGAAAGGGATTTGACATGAGTCAGAGATGAGGAAGAGATATGAATGGGAAGAGAGCCGACCACGAGATCCCTTTGGTTCATAGTGGGAGGAGAGGGAACAGGATTTTCCTCCAAGGGCTCAGGAATAGGAGTGCACTCAAAAGGAGGCGAGTTGAAAGCATCGGGTCGGCCTAGAGAATCTTGAAGAGAGCAGCGAGGGTCTGGCTCGATATGGGGATCATGGACAGAGAGATTATGAGACAAATTTTGGTCGGGAGCCATTTGATTCAGATTTTTCTTTTGAGAATTCTCCAGAAGACCAAAAGAATCTGAGGAGCGTTCAGATTCAGACCTCCTATCTTGTTTTAAAAAAAATCTCTTGTTCCTTCGGGTGAAGTGATGACTGCAATTTTTTATCAGGTGTCCAGTTTTATGACACAAGGAACACCTAAATGGTATACCCTAGAAGTCTAATCTTTGATGGATTTTGAAACTACCCCAAGCTATCTCGATATGATCAGGATAACCTCCTTTGTACGGCTTCTCTATAAGGACCCACGCAATTCTCTTATCTTTCTCCCCTCTGCACCAGGGGTCTACATAAACAAACTTGCCTATCGAATTCCCTATCTTTGAGAGAGATTCAGTCGACCACAGTTCGAAAGGCAAATTTGGGAGTTTCACCCAGATCAGGCAGTTCGATGGAGTATTCTTTAAAGGATCAAAACCTATATACCATCGAAAGAGGGACAAGAAACTTCTGCCAAAAACCCAGGGATTATGAAGAATAGTCTCTAAATCAGAAGCTTTTAGGAAATGGAAAGAGTACCATTCCTTCATAAGACGGGAGATGATAGGAGTATATCCGATTAGGGGGGACCATTTGTCTGTCAGCCACTTCCTCATATCCACTTCACCCATTTTAGGGAAATTCCATTTCCCAACCAGAGCTAGATTTTGCAAACTGTCAATACGTTCTGTAAGAACGACACTGTCCAAAGAAATGGCCTTCGGGGGAGGTACAGTTTTGACAGGGTTCCTAGATTTGTTGAAATGTAAAGCTTGGTCGGGAAGCCGGTCTTCTCTAGAAAAGTCCTTTCCTTTTTTCAATACTCCTGAAGTATGCTCCGCAGAAAGAGGATTATTTATTTCTTGCCAGGCAGGATTGATTATCATATCTTCCACCGTGGCTTGCCAACCTGTACAATTTGAAGATTTCATTCGAGCCTCCTCGACTTGGATAGAGGCTTGTATGAGAGCCTGCATGGCAGATGAATCGGACCCATCCGCCATTTTGATGGAATATAGGACGCAATAAAGCTGGCAGATACCTAGAGACCATAAAAATATGCAGCGACAGTACGAGAGATATCTGATCCATAGATCCCTTCTGAACAAAATCCTCAGATGGAATAACTCCTAGAGGAGAAGAATTAAGAAGACAGATCAGGAACGATCCGATCCGTAGATCCTATCCTGACTTAAGGACACTACTAGATAAGGATAATTAAGAGTTTCAGCAGATTGAACTCTCAGGATCCGAAAGATGGAATGCTCCAAAAAGGGAAATTGAAGGGGATAAGACCAGCACCTTAAAACACACTTTTTGAGGAGACAGGGACGGACAAATCCCCACCATCATTCCTAGACTAGAAATGAATGAGAAGGATTTGAAAAGCTGAATCGAATGAAAAAAGGGTACTAATTAGTACAGAAGAAACAAAGGATTAGGATAGAGCCAAATTACTCTCCGGAAAATTTGAATATCCCCCATGACGGATCGTCGGAAAAAAACGATCACGGAAATTGACTGGTTATTCCGACAGCCACCCTAACAGGAGCCATGAGAGCGCCAAAACCAGGATAGAGCAGAAAAACTAAGCAGAAGAATGGTCCTAACAGTCAATGCAGCAACAGTATAGCTGAAAAATGCAACACCATTTACCAATTCTAATGTGAAAATTTGAGCACGGACTGTAAATAACTATAGAATTCTTAATCTTAACAAATAAAGACTTCAGCATTTTTAGAAACAGAAGAGTTCAGACCATAATCAGATATCAAAGCGATTTTAAGCCATATTTCTAAGCCATATAGACTTCTTATAATGGAGAAAATATAACTTTCATCAGCTTTTACAGAAACCTTTTAAGAGAAACTTCATCGAAAACCAGACCTACCAACACAGGGATAGGATAAAAATCTGACCTTTTTGAGCTTCACTGAGAGCAGCGAGAGAGAGCGTCCATGAGCAATATCGATAACACCAACAGATAATGAAGGGGAAAATTAAAAAGCAGGAGTCTTCACGATGAGAAAACCAGGAAAAACAGAGAGACTCCGAGGCCGCAAGGCCCGGGGTCGAGAAAACAGATGACAACTGTAGGGAAGACTTTAAAAAGGAGAAATATGGGAGCTTTCGTTGAGTTCAGATTACCCTCCAGGCGTCCCCATGCATGCTAGAGAGATTCCGAACTGCCACGCCGACTAATCCATGCAAGAAGGGAGAACGTGGCAGAAAATAAGATAAGAGGCCATGCAGATTGGAAGTTGGCACGTCTTCGGATGTCTGTTGGAGTGACACAAAACTCCCTAGCAAAGTGATTGGCTCCGACCGAAAACCAATGACCGGAAACCTATCAGCTGCTTGGCTCCTGTGATGAAACCGATCACCAGTGGTGCATGAAACAAAGCTACACCTGTCAGGTGGCTGGCTCCTGTAATAAGTCTGTAGGCAAGGAGGCTAGAAGCTCCCTGTGACGCATGGCTCTCCCGCACTCCGGCTCCGGCTCCCTATATTGTTGACAATACCTAAAGCACGATTGCCATCATCGCAGCCGTCCATTTAAATTATAAAATAAAGTCAACACATCTACTTGCATATATATACGACTATCGGCAAACAATACAATAACTTTTAAGATTAATAGTTGTAGTTTACCCACGACTAACGAGTACGTAATTTAATATAGCAAAACAACAGATAAAAGGATTTTATTATCTTAATATAATTTTGTTCATTTAAAATATAATATTATTTTTTAAAATTGTATAAGAATTGTATTTAATAGAGAAAAACAAGGTATTTTATTCTCTTAATATGATTTTGTTACTTCAAAATATAATATTATTTTTTAAAATTTTCTTAAGTTTTTACTTCAAAATATAATATTGTTTTTTAAAATTGTCTGAAGTTGTTTTTAGTGTGATTTTTTGGAAAAATTTGAGGTGAAATTTTGATTTGTGTTATTTAAACTCGTTTTTTTCACTGTATATATGGATTCAATATATATGGACTTAGTAACCTGAAAATCCTTAAATTCAATATATATATGGATTTAGTAACCTGAAAAATCCTTAAGGCACTTCTATTGTGCAGGGGTTACCAATCAAGTTTGTGATTTCAATAAATTCCTGCCAAATTAAAAAAAATTAAACCAAAAAAACCCACTATAAACAACTCTAGAATATATTTTCGTTTTTTAAGATAGTAAATTGGTATTATTATTTTGTTAAAAATACTTTACAATAAATGAAATAGCCAACTATTTTAATTCAAAAAAGTGTAAAAACAGATAAAAGGTCAACATATGTAAAAGGATGAGGTGAGTACTGTGGTAAAGGTTGCCCTTAGAAATCGTTTTGAAGGGTTTCCTTGTACTGTGTTGGAGGTTTTCTAAAATTAAGAAGTGTTTTGGTTATGGTTTGAATATTGATAGAGCGCTCACTTATACATCTGGATTTTAAGGAGTGTTGAGATGTATAAGGCTAACGAATGTATGTTTTAGAGTTTTTGGTTATAATTTAATGAATAATTATTGGATTGTTTAAAATATGTTTTTGAATGTATAAATGGATTGATTTTAATTGTGCAGAGTTTACAATTAAATCTTGTGATTGCCACAAATTTCTATTAGCTTTCCAGTAAATTTGATTAGAAAATATGGCTAGGAATTCTCCAAAACTTAGAACAATTAGGCTATAGTAAATGGAAAGGAGTCTATGTTACCAATTAAATACGTGATCTAATTAATAGAAAAAATGGTTTTTTTTTTGCCGAAATTCAAGAATACAATTTCTAAGGAGATTTTGATTTCTTGTGTTTAGAATGCACAAATGGATTAATCACTCTAAAAAACTCCCGAGGTGCTTGAACTTTACAAATTAAATAACTTAAAATTACGATTCTTAAGAAGCTCTACTGGATTTTAGGCAAAATTGACAATAAAAAATGTTTGGAAAATGGTCATTTCATCTATTAGTTAGACTACTTGCCGATTAAATTTATTCTCACAACAAAGCTAATGATATTAAATGCATTCTAACAAAATTTTCATCTATTAAATTTTTCCTTAACCTCTTGAACGAAAACATACAATGTAATATTGATGAATCCTATTATATTATGGGGTAGTCTAATTAATAGACAGAATGGTCTTTTCCCTTGGAATTTAGCTATACAATTTTGGGTGAGATTGTGATTATTTTATCTAAAATGTGTTTTTGAATACATAAATGGATTCAACACATTTAAAAACTCTCGAAGTACTTGAACTTTGCAAAGTAAATAGCTTGAACTTGTGACTCTTAAAAATCTCTTCCTGATTTGGACAAAATTGATTAGAAAAAATACTTAGAAAATGCCCTATTGTATTTATGGTGTAGTTTAATTAATAGACAAAATGACATTTCCCCTCGAAATATAGTGTTGGGTGAGATTGTGATTTCTTGTTATTTAAAATGAGTATTTGAATGCACAAATAGATTCAACACCCTAAAAATCCCTAAAAGCACTTGAACTTTGCAAATTAAACATGGAAAATGGTCATTTTGTCTATTAACTAGACTATGCTTTAGACTTTGAGATTGGAAGATTATGATTTACCCTTGTTGCACTTGAACTTTGTGAATTAAACATGGAAAATTGTCATTTTTTCTATTAATTAGACTATAATTTAGACTTCAATAGATCAACTACCACTATTAGATGTGATACAACTATTCATAAATGTCACTAATACTCTGGTTACAATATGTCTCTAAATACTTGAACCTAAACAAGTAAAAACACAAACTATTCCCAAAACTACTCAAACTAAAAACCTTAACTAAACTATAATTTATATGTAATAACAAATACACTATTATATTTAATTATAAAAATTAAATAACCATAACTTATATTTTATAATTATATTATTTATTTTTAATAATTATATTTAAAATAAAATAAAATTGGTTTATATTAATCGATCAATAAACAAAAAAATAAATTTTAATTTTGAAATTTAATTATGAACTAAATGTAATTCAAAGTTATTTGACTCCTAACAAATTGCTATATAACCTACAAAGTAGGTATACTAAGATGTGAAGTTGGTATTAATATATGTATAGATTTAGCATTTTAAGAAAGTGTATATACTGGAAAAACGTTTTCTTTTCCAATTTTTTTAATGGTATAGAGAAGGTAAACATATTTGGATTTTTAAGTTAGAATTAATTGTTTTTGCTATTATTTTATATTTAATTTTTGTTTTTGATTTTTATTTTTAGATATGAAGTAGGTATTAATAAATGTATAGATTTAGCATTTTAAGGAAGTGTATATATTGGAAAAATGTTTTCTTTTCCCATTTTTCTTAATGGTAGAGAAGGTAAACATATTTTGATTTTTAAGTTAGAATGGATGATTTTTTCTATTATTTTATATTTTATATTTTATCTTTTAAATATAATTTTATAATTTTTCAAATTAAGGTTAATTCTTTTTAAGCCTATTTTATTTTTTAGTTAAATAATATATATTTAGACGTTATATTTGTAATAGTTTTTCTAATGGTATCAATGTGATACTAATTTTATGAATATATATGATAATGAATTTTAAATTTGTTTTTTAAAATGAACCATAATAACTTATAGTTAAACAAAATTATTTCATGAATGGTGCCAACATAATAAAGTTGTCCTTTGTTGGATTTGTATCTGTTAAACTTGCACAATTTGTTTGACCAAATCTAATAAATTCTTTATAATCATAAATATATTTGTGCAATGCACTGTAATGTCCACTTTGGAATGATGATGATATATCCACATTATAGGATATGTTTATACCTTCATGCATAGATATATTTTCATATTAAAGTCAATATTTATTTTTAAAATTGTAACTATATATTGATACAATTAATTGAAATATTATAAGTTAATCTCATGATCCATTACATAACATTATTTTGTATCAATTTTTTTATTTAATACATTTAGTTCACTTCTTATTGAATGATTCTAATTTGCAAATTTGTGTCTTCATTTTTGTTTGTGCATTATGTATATCATTAATTATGTAATTCATCAGAGAACTAAATATGAGGTTTTTATCTTTTGAACAATCATATGTCATCTTGTTATTTTTAATGCATCTCATTATACATTTCCACCTACTTTTTGGAAGCCTCATATAAAAACAAAACCAAATTATTTTTTCTATCTCATTCTCCCCATATTGAATGTTAGTAAGCACTTAATATTATCCATATACTAAAGAGAAGTAACTATATGTATTAAAAAAACCCAATTGGGACAATGTATATGTAGAATAAGAATATCACCTCTCAAATCCCATGTTTTTCTATTTATTTCAAGGTTTTCCCCTTTTAATCATTTGTCATAATATCATCATTTCACATGATTAGAGGATCTAGATGCATTTGATTATGGAACTCAAAAATGAAAAAAATATATATGTTCATTAACAAGTTATTCTTTATATATCCCTGCTTTAGGATATTCTTGTTTTCTTACAAACCATGTGTTTTCTTGTACCTCTCTAGGAATAACATCTGTTTATAGCTTAGTACACTAGTTAGTTGAATGTTTCTAGCCAGATATGTAAAATCCTAATTTTGATCCTCTAGATATATTAGACAAAATTGTGTGTCTCTGTGTGTGGAACTCTAATGAAAAATAACCCCGTGCGTAATATATGGAAATGTAGTATATACATTTTAGTTGTGGAGCTCAAGGCCGAGGCTCAATTAGTGAATGTCTAAACATGTATTTCCAGCCATTAAAATAATGGTTCAAGATTAAATTTCTAAAAACAAGAAACTAAGGGATTATGCGTCTACTAAAGAGAAAGGGTAAAGGGTGAAAAAAGTCGATATAAGCTTAATTACATTTTCTTTATAATTTTTCGGTATTTTAACTTTTATGTGATAAATTATTTCGTCATTTATTTCTAACAAAAATATCAATTAAATTAGAAACCTAGTAATGTGAAAGGGAAATATAAAATTAAATAATTTAATTAACGCCTACATCGAAGTAATTACCTCCTACAATGAACAACCATTTCTTAATTTCAAGGAATTAATAAACGGGCGGGGAGGAAGTACTTCATTATTAACCATTATTTTATTTTATGCAAGGAAGGAAACTCAAATTGGTTTAAAAGAGGATCTTGAAAAGAGATCACTTCTTGAAGAGAAAAAAGGCTTTTACATGAAGAAAAAGAAACAAAACTCTTGGATGAACCATGAAGATATGGAAGAGGGGCTAGTACGTAATAATATAGAAGAAAATTCAGTAGTAATATGTTTGAGTTGGCGTCATGGAATATATATTTTTCTATAGAGATGGACACCAAAAATAGGTTGGGCATGCACACTTTTTCTCTATTTATTGAAATATCAAACTCACGGTTTTGTCATATTTGAAATGACTGAGGTTGACCACCTTGGGCACTCAAGTAGGAGTTATTCCCATCTCTTTTATTGGGAGGTTCCATCCAATGATAGTTGGTGTAGATTCTTGTATTGTGTTAACATCCATTGGTCCTATAGTTTTTTTTGGGTGTGCTTTAGTGGTCTGGGTGTCATTTTGTGTCTTAAGTTCTTCTTCCATCTACTTAGTTTCTTCTTCTTATTTATGCTTTATTTCCTCCTCTTTTTGTCTTTTCCTTCTTCCTCTTATCCTTGTTGCTTCTTCATCTTCTTTAAGCTTCTTGTCTTCGACTATTCTCTCTACCTCCATCTAAGTGGCCCTTCTTCACTAAATCCTCCTTTTCAACTTGAGTTTTTTCCTATTTATTTTTTGTAAGCGACGAGGAGCTTCCAATCTTGTAGAGTACCTTTTAATAATTGATGGATCCTTTTAGTTTTTCCTCATTTTTCCATTGAAACTCTCATATGTATTTGCATGATTGACAATTATTTCTTACTACCAATCATGGGTCATAACTATGAAATGAAAAGTCCCCAAAATGGAAGGTTATAAAGATGTTAGGATTTTGTTGGTGCCTCTTTCACATCCTTGAGTGTGTAGGTTCTGAGGTGGAAAGGAATGGGAGGCTATGAATATTTCGTATATCTAGAGATTGCTCGTCCTAATATTTTAGCTACTTATAATTTAATATCTTTTAATACCACTTTGTAATGCTCCCTCCTACCCCATTGGTTTACTCTAGGCTAAATGGGAGGTGTTAATTTGAACTAACATAACTTCCATGGTTTCATTATGGAAATTGGGTTTACAAAATTTCTTCCACCAAATTTAGCAAAATTCACTTTCGATATTATCATTTTATCCAGCTCATCAACAGATTTCCAGTGATATAATTTTTATCTTGATTTGATTCCTAGATAAAAAGTTATGCCCTTTTAAAGTCAAATCAATCTGACAATTCCATTGGCACCCACATGGCCAATGGTTAAACCCTATTTAGCTCATTGTCATGGCATGACTATCAGAATTTGATTGATGCCCTATATTCATTAGACCCCCCTGCCCTCCTGGTACTTAACAAGTCATACAGGTCCATTATTTGTTTCATATGCAACTTAACCTCTTGCAGGTTCCACCCTCTTGATTCTCTCCATGTGGCCACCTTATTATACTCGCGACATGCATTGATTGCAAGCCTCCCCACACTACCAATAGTTAGGAATCATGGGGAGGGGCATAATTTGTCAACTATTTTACATTTAATGAGATACATATCTCCATTCTTCGCATTATGTCAACCACACACATACCCTTGAAACATCACAATAAATATTGGCACTAGAAAAAAAGTGTGATGGAGACTTCCTATATGTGGATGCCAAATTTTGCGCCACACACTTTGTTAGTTCACACCCCACCACAAAGGTTACACCTTGTTGATGTTATGTTGATGTGATAGCGATGTAACCATACCACATGGAGTCCTTTGATGATGCTAAGTTTCTTCCAAAACCAACCCTCATTCTATTCAAAAAGGCCATTTCTTCCTGCCACTTATCATGTTTACAGCATTCCACATTAGCAGTGTTTCCACACCATTGATCCAAGTCCCCCAAATTATATGTGGCGTCAACATAGCCACAACCACCCTATGTGGCATCTACCATCTTAACCTAAGTCATTGGTCCCACGAAGTCTTGTTTCTCCATGCAAAATCACTCTATGTTATACGAAATTTTGGGGGTTCATTGTGTAACTCCCCACCATGCATCCACATCATCATGCCATATTGCCACAGTGTTGAGATGTAGGGTAGGCATTGTACCAAAATCGGCGTAGCATGACAATGAATTCCTTGTCATATGATAGAGGGGATTATTTGTTTCACGAATTTTGTTATTAGCACCAAATCGAAACGACCTATATAGATTACATTAGATAAAGGCGGGACACAACATAAATTGTGACGACAAGGGAAAGGGGAAAATCTATTCTACACTCTTCATCAACTCTGTGCCTTCTATCAACCCCATTCAAATCGAAAGAGTTACCATCCGGTGATGAAGCACAATGCATAATTAAGCTCTAATCCTCGGATTAATAGTTTACTCATCTTTAATCTAAAAATAACAATTAGCGCTAAGTTTCATGATTAAGCGGAAAAGACAAGGGATTCTACACCACATTTCCTTTGTGTTACATGCTTCCAAAGGGTTTCAAGGCATCCTTTTATTGCTTCTCCTATATCAGTTTTATTCCCCTTCCGTAGATATTTCGAGTGTATTGTTCACCACCAACAATTTAAGTGCTTTTTCCTTGTGTATCTTTGTTGAAATATAATCGAGCCCTTCGCATGTAATTGTTTCATGCAATAAAAAATAAAATCTCTCCATGGGAGCATTTATGATGATGTCTATCGTTTTCATTTAATATAATACATAATGTTGCATAATGTATGTTGTGACTTTTGCATGTAATTAATATGCGTTGGTAACCAATAATAATATATAAAACCTTTGTATGTGTCCTCCACTCATAAAAGGAATCTTTCAAGCATCATGCAAGGATAATTAATGGTATGTCAAGTAAGTTTATTTTACAAAACAATCAACAATATAAGTAATAAAGAAGATAAAACTAATCAAAAGATATTTAATGCATTCTCTTGGAGCCATTTTCTTAATGCATATTATGACAATTTGAAAGCCTAGTCTTTATGTTACGGTTTTGGGTTAAGTTTCCATGTAATAAATGGCCATTATAAAGGCAAGATAAAACCAAGGTGATGGGACATGTATTTCAAGCCGAATGAAGGGAAATATTTCAAGCATCATGCAAGGATAATTAATGGTGTGTCAAGTAAGTTTATTTTACAAAACAATCAACAATATAAGTAATAAAGAAGATAAAACTAATCAAAAGATATTTAATGCATTCTCTTGGAGCCATTTTCTTAATGCATATTATGACAATTTGAAAGCCTAGTCTTTATGTTACGGTTTTGTGTTAAGTTTCCATGTAATAAATGGCCATTATAAAGGCAAGATAAAACCAAGGTGATGGGACATGTATTTCAAGCCGAATGAAGGGAAAAATATTACCTTGGGACGAAATGTGGTTTATTATTCGCTATGGAAATTGGCATTGGAAATGGAAAAAGGCAAAGATAATAAATAGAAACTTAATATAAAAAATAAAGAAAAATAAGAGAAAAGCAAGATGAAGAGACAATAATATGCATGCAAGGGGAAATTATGAAAAAAGAAAAGAAAAATAAAGGAAAAAGGGGAGAGAGAATTCATTCATTCACTTTTGGAAAAAAAGGAGAAAGAGGGAGAGATAGAGCACTTGGACACAAGGAAGACACAAGGAAGCAAGCAAGGAAAGAAAGGGAGCACAAGGAGAATATTAGAGAGGAGTCAGCAAGGGAATAAATCAAACAAAGGAAGAACAAGTAGCAAGAGGATTTTGCAGTTAATAGGATACATGTTTGATTATCTTGCCAAGATGTCAATGAATTTTTTATGTATTGGTTTATTGGTCATGTTTGTTGTCATTGAGATGGGATTTTCCTAGATTGACAATGATGTACAACCTTGCCTTGCCATTTCCTAGATAACCATGGTATAATGGGTTTTCATTTTGGTTGAGCCTTGAATTGCCAGTGGATTTTGATCCAGTTGAGGTGGTCTCAAGAAAATCCTAAGGGTTAAGGGTGGAGATGGTTTTCTCCTAGAATATCTTGACATGTGGATGGAGACAAGAAAAATCCTTTCGGTATGGTGAAGAAATCCTGAGGCATCTAAGCCTGTATTGGTTTTGGTGAATTTTAGACTAGTTTAGGTGAAATCATTGTGGCTTGAGGGTGGAGCTAGTTTAACCTTTGGATTCCCTATTTTGGTTATGTTTTGGTTTATTCCATGTGATCCCACATTCATGCATGGAATATTGCACGGGGTTAATTAGATGAAAGAAGGATTTGGTTTAGCTCAATATATGGTTGGGTGGTACTTGGAAGTCCCTGAATTGGTTGGACTTATGCATATGTTATTATATGTTATTTCTTATTGAGATCAATGAGCACAAGTATTGGTTATTGTGTTGATTTTATTACAGGTTTGTCATGGATTCATTCTACTTAAATATTGGTTGTAAGCATGGTACATTCTTATTTTATGATTTGCTCTTGTTATGGATATTGTCCATGGTTCGATAAGTTATTGAATGGTTATATGAATGCATGAGCTAATAAGTGTGTTTTGCAGCTAGCTTAAGAGCACAGTAAGCCTTCTTAATGAACCTCTGATGAAACTAATGAGACAATGAATAGTTATACTTTCATGATCCACATGTTCTATGTTTACAATATATTTGTCTAAATGAGTTACATTTGTTTGGCAAGATTGGATAAGAATGAAGCCTAGAAGTAGGTTGAGAAGATTTATGAAACTTGTATGGAAAGTTCTGGGTATTCTAGGCAGTTGGCTTATAAGAGATGCCTAAAAATTTGGAACAAAGTTCCTGGATGTAGGCACATGACTAAGAAATCTTGGTTGTGGTTGCACAGAGGAAGAGTTGTGTGTGCGGCTGGAGCCTTTTAGGACATGGACAATACTACACGCATGTGGTTGGGTTGTAAGGATTGGTTGAAAGTGGTTCGAACTAAGACAAAAGCTCACTAATGGAAAGTGGTTCCAACTAAAACAAAAGGTCACCAATGGAAAGTGTTTGACATGTGGGTGATTTGGTGTCCCTCGGCATTGCAATAAGTTTGGTAGAAGTTGGTAAGTTAGGCCCCATTTCCATAAGTGCACCTTGTATTTTGGGTCATGCACAGTAACTCTCAGCTCATGTCTACCCTGGTGAGCTTGTAAAAGTGGGTAAATGTGGGGTGGAGTGTTATAGAGAGGTATCAGAGTATGTTCATAGCACTCGACCTCAGGGTAAATGAAATTTTTTGTGCACGCATGTCAGTTATCTATGTGTTTACCATGCATGCATTTCAGATATTTATTGTTATTTCTATTATATCCATGCACATGACATGTTTATTTGGTTATTATGTATCGTTCTATTATGGATTGACCTATGCAGATGCAATAGCCTCACTAATAGTAAGTGTAGGTAATGCTTTTTATTATGCCTTTAATTTATCTAACAATGATATGTTGCAGGAAATAGAAGGCCAAGAGATGAAGAGAAGAGTGGTGGATTACAGTTCATATGAATCCCTATATAGACCAGAAGAGAAATCTATGGGATGGGAGAAATCAATTGAAAAATAGGGAGAGGGAGACTCTCCTGATCTAGTAGATACATTGAGAAATTTGAAGGCAAATATCATAAGTTGCAAAGAAAATAATGAGAGTTTAACTAAAGTCGAGGAAATTCTTGTTAAATCTCATGAAAAGAAAGCTAACAGTAATGTAGTAAACTTTCAAATCCTTTCAGATTTACAGAAGTAGGGACAATTGAAGATTAGTCATGGAGATAGTAAGGAAGAAAAGACTAATTGTGCAAATGGAAGCAGGTCTCAAAAGAGGTACATGATGGACATGGATGATATAGTAAAGAGTGGTAGACTCTTGGATACACTAGAGAGGAGGGCTAGTATGCATGGATTTTATTTTAGCTTTACTTATGGGAGACACCATCACCATCACCACTATCATCATTATAGGAAGAGTGAGTAGGGGTATTTTCTGAAGGAATTCAAGAAGGCCAAGCCTCCTACTTTTGATAGTGAGATGACCAAATTAAAAAATGAAAAAGCATGGATGCTTGGAATGAGAAATTTTTCCATACTTCATGATTACTCAGAGAATATGAAAGCCAAGATAGCTACCTTCAGTCTTAAAGTAAAAGAAAATATCTAGTGGGAAGATGTGAAGAATTTCAAAGGTATCAAGGAAGAAAAGTTGAGTTGGGAAGAGTTTGAAATACTCTTTAGAAAGAAGTACTTGCCTTAGAGGTATTATTCTATAAAAGTAAAGGAATTATATGATCTTAGGATGGTTCCATAACAAATGAAGAATACATAACCAAATTTCTAGAGTTGTTGAGATATGTGTCCTATCTCAAGGATGAGAAAGAAAAGATCCAAAGGTTCATCAACATATTTCCATTATCATTCAAAGACCAGATTGAACGTGACAAGCCTCAGTTGTTGGAGGAAGCCATAAGGAAGTTGAAGCATTGTTATTAATAGTCAAATCGTAAGCCTGAGTTCAAACGTGACTCAAAAGGTAACGAGAAGACTAAAGGAAAATGGCCTAAGAAGTGAGGAAGATCGCAATATGCATGTTAAGGAAAATTTGGCCCTGCATAAGAAGTCCAACACAGATGAGAAGGGACATGGGTCTTAACCTGTGGACTACTAGAGTAAAGGTAGTGGTAGAGAATCTTTGAAGTGTTGAATTTGTGGTAGAGATCATCCCAAGAAGGATTGTCCATTGTATTAGGGTGGTAGGCCTTAGATCTATAGTGTTGAGGAGGTGTAGGAAATTGGGGATGTAGGTCAAATCATTCCCCAAATCTATGCAATAGTTGATAATAGGTAGACATACCACCAGGAATTCATTATCGAGATGGAAGGTAAACTTTTTGATCAAGTTGTTTCTATTTTGATCGATTCTATATCAAATTACAACTATATTAGTATTTAAATGGTGGATCAATGTCGTTTGAACAAGGAAGTGCATGCAGAACCTTGGCTGGTGCAGTTGGCTATAGGGACCAAGAGAAGAGTTCATCATTGAGTGAAGTCTTGTGAATTTGAGCTTAATGGCATGCCTATATCAGCAAATCTGAATTTTCCTCCTTTGGGTTCATATAGCATGCTTTTGGGCATGGATTATTTATTTCTTCATAGGAATAAGGTAAATTGTTATGAGAATGACATTGAGTGCCCGGATGAGGATGGAGAAAAAGAGATTCTTGTAGGGAAAGAAGAAGCCTACATCAGTGAGCATTGTTACATCCATGCAATCTATCACTGCCATAGGAAAGGATGTTTATTGTTTGCACTACATGCTTCCAGTGATAAATGGAAGAAGGATGAGGTTGGTGAAATCTTGAGGAGGTATCCTATCTTATAGTAGTTTTAGGATGTGTTTCCTGTAGAGATTACAAAGCTACCTCCTCATAGAGAAGTGGATTTCTCTATTTAGTTGATTCCAAGAGAAACACCAACATCTAGGGCACCTTAAAGGATGAGCACTCCCAAGTTAGTGGAGCTGAGGTTGCAGCTTAAAGAGATGCTTGATAAGGGCTACATAAGACCAAGTGTATCTCGTTGGGGTGCACCAATGTTGTTTGTAAAGGAGAAGGATGGTACTCTCAAATTGTGCATTTATTATAGGAATTTGAACAAGTTGACTATTAATAACAGGTATCCATTTCCTTGGATTGATGATTTGTTTGATTAGATGAAGGGAGCAACAATATTTTCGAAGATTTATCTGAGATTAGGATATCATCAGGTGAACATCAAAGAAGAAGACATCTACAAGACTAAATTTTGTACAAGGTATGGGCACTATGAGTTTGTGGTGGTTCCTTTTGGTCTTACCAATGCTTTGACCACCTTCATGTGTATGATGAATAGTGTGTTGCATCCTTACCTGGATAAGTTTGTGATGGTATTTGTTGATGATATATTGGTATATTCAAAGAATGAGGTGGAGCATGCAAAGCACCTAGTAACAATATTAAGATTGTTGATGGAGCATAAGTGTATGTCAAGCTATCCAAGTGTGGCTTCTTTCAATCTTAGATTCATTACTTGGGACATATTATTCCCAAGGAGGGGATAATAGTGGATCCAGAAAATATTAAGGTTATCATGGAGTTGTCAGCTCCAAAGAATGTGGATGAGATCATATCATTCATGGGACTAGCATGTTGTTACAAGAGGTTCATCAAGAACTTCTCCAAGAATGACTATCCTATCAAATCTTTGCAAAGGAAAGGAAATAAGTTTGAATGGATGGATAAGTGTACAACTAGTTTTGATTAGTTGAAGCAGTTTCTCACCAATGCTTTAGTTTTGAGGATTGCAAATCCTAATAAAGACTTTGTGGTTTGTACAAATGATTGCAAGGAAGGGCTTGGTGGAGTCCTGATGTAGGAAGGGTAGGTGTTTTTCTATGAATCAAGGAATTTGAATGAGCATGAGCATAATTATGTGACTTGTGATCTCAAGTTGGTAACTATCATTCATGCATTGAAGACGTGGAGACATTATCTCCTTGGAAGGAGGTTCATTTTGATGAGTGGTCATAGTGGACTGAGGTACTTGGTCGACCAACACAATTTAAATGCAAGGAAAGCTAGATAGTTGGCTACTCTCAATGAGTTTGAGTTTGATATTAGGTACGTCAAAGGCAAGGAGAATCGGGTTGTGGACGCTCTTAGTAGGAGAGTGTAGGAAAATCATATTTCAGATGTGATCTCTTATGGGATAGATTTATAAGAGAATATCTTACATGTAGGATAACATGATGACAGGCACTAGTAGTTAAAGTGGAGATTGCAATAGTATGGTGAGGGTGATAAGGATGAGGAGTATCATCCTACAACAAATGGCTTGGTTAGATTCCAGAGCAGGATCTATGTGCCTAAGAGTGGTGAATTGAAGAAACTTATTTTGAGAACGTTTGATGTCAATCCGTATTCAGGCCACTTAGGATACTAGAATAATTTAAAAACTATTAAGAAGTTCTACTATTGGTCTTCTTTGAAGAAAGAGGTGGTTGATTTTGTTGCTAATTTCTTGGACTATCAATAGGTGAAATTTGAATGCAAGCATCCAATTGGTTTGTTGTAGCCTATTATGATTCTAGAATGGAAATGGGAGGTAATTTCCATGAATTTCATTACATGATTACCAAGGACATCAAGGAAACATGACTCCATCATTGTTTTGGTTGACAAGTTGAACAAGGTGCCCACTTCATTATAGTGAAGTCTACTAATTCAGCTAGTGAAGTGGCTCAAGTATTCATTAAGGAGATAGTGAGGTTGCATGGAGTTCCCAAGAATATTATATCAGATAAAGATTCCAATTTCATTTCCAGTTTTTGGAAGGAGTTTTTAGGATTGGTGATCCAGGTGGATGTTGGTGACCACCCACCTATCCCATTTGGACCCCCACAACTATCTCTTTCAGTTTTTTAGTTTCCTTAATTATAGCACAATTTACTATTTTTAGCAGTTTTTCGGGTCCTAAACTTCTGGAGCCGTTTTGAGGCCCTAAACGACGTTTTTTGGGAAATCTACCGCAGCGTTTTTTCTACCAAAACATTGTCTTTTCAATCGTAGTCCTCGGAGAGATCTTTCCAACGGGCTATCATGCATGTCAAACGGAGATAATATGACCAATTCGTGACCCCGGGAAGTTGGTTGTCCAACTCACCCCAAAACGAGGCCCACAATTTGGTGTTTCATCTTCTAGGGTTAGGTTTGGGATGTGAAGGGTTTTCCATTGTTTCTCAATAATAAATAGGCCTTTGAGCCTCATTGTAACACAGAGTTCAAAACAGTTTAGAGGCATGTAGCCGCCACATCTCTTCTCAGAGATAAGCTACCATCGCCCTAGCTGGTTTATTTCCATTTTTGTTTGTAAGCATATTTCAGTATTTTACAGTAATGAAATGAAGTATTATTTCCACTGCATATCTGTCTTTATGGTTATCTCTGTATTTTATTGTGTTCCTGTTTAAATCCGAATCAATTGTGGATAGAGTTAGCCTTTAGTACAACTTATCATCCATAGACAGATGGGTAGACAGAGAGGATTAACATGATTCTTGAGGATATGTTGAGGATTTATGTCATGCATAAAAAAAGGAAGTGGGAGGACTATATTCCATTGGTGGAGATTTCTTATAATAATGGGTATCAATAATCCATGAAGATGAGTCCATTTGAGGCTCTCTATGGGAGGAGTTGTAATACTCCTGTCAACTAGAGTGATCCAGTGAGTAGGGCATTTATTGGACCATATATCTTAAGAGAGATGGAGTAGGAGATGTAGGTTATCAAAAATAATTTGAAGGAAATACAAGATATGCAAAAGATATATGTAGATCAACATAGAGTATTCAAGGAGTTTCACGTTGAGGAGCATGTATACTTTCTTATCAAGCCCAAGAAGACCTCCTTGAAGATTGGATCACATGCCAAGCTGGCACCTCAGTATTTCGGGCCTTTTTAGATCCTTGAGAGGATTGCACCAGTGGCCTACATAATTTCTTTTCCTCCATCAGTGAAAATCCATGATGTTTTCCATGTTTCATTACTTAAAATATATGTATGGGATGTTCATCATGTGATTGATTGGTATGTATTATAGGTGGATGTTAGAAATTAATTTGAGACGCAATGAAATACACAAAATATTGCAGAAACACAAATATAGAAATGCATAAAACAACAGAGACATAGATATACCTGGTTCACCCACTTTGAGATACATCCACATAGAAACAACCAGTCCTTCCTTTTATGTTATCCAACAAAATTAAGAGATACAACCTACAATAGATCCACAGTAATTTCCTCTTTGCTCTCACACAACCTCCTCTCTCTCTCTCTCTTAGAATAATCGCACAAAGTCGCAATACGCTTCCCTTATATAAACTGAGGGTTTCCTTCCAAGGAAAAAAACCCTAAATTAACAAAACTTCTACTGTCAAATCATCCGCCTAATGAATGGTCCAGATTGACTACGAAATTACAATATTTTACAATGAAATTTTTCCTCTATTTTTAACTTGGTGGGCGTTTCTCCCAAACCCCTGCCAGGGGAGATTATAAAATTCATTGAATGGGAAGTTTCGTTGCCCCATTAGGAACATGGATCCAACGCTTCTGAAACAAAAACCTCTAAACAATCAAGAAGATAATCAAGCTCCACACCCAACAATCTCCCACTTGGAGACTAATTATAGTAATTACACTGCTACTTCACTTTCTGGACAATGCTTCCACTTTGGACTTGGTTGTTTCTCATCTCCATGATCATACTTGAATACCAATTGAAACTGAGCATAATATTAGTTTCTCCCTGGTTACATCTTTTTTTAACATATCTGCAGGATTTTGGCTAGTGTATATATTTTCTAGATTTAACTGTCCATATCCCAACACTAACTGTATAAAATGGTACTTGAGATTTATATGTTTATTCTTGGAATTAAATTTCACATTCTTTGATAGATGAATGGCACTTTGGTTGTCATTGTATAACTTGCCCATCTCTTGCTTCTTGCCCAACTCATCCTTAAACCTTTGTAACGAAATCATTTCTTTACTAGCTTCTATAGTAGAAACATACTCTACTTCCGTTGTTGAAAGTGAAACAATTTTTTGCAACTTTTAAACCCAACTAACAACTATTCCACCTACAATAAACACATACCCTATGGTGCTCCTCCTGTTACCTCTATCACCTACCATATCTACATCAACATATCCCTGTAGAGTAATGTTTGAACCACCAAATCATAATGCTTGATTTGTGATACCTCTCAAATATCGATAATTCACTTCACTTCCATCCAATGCTCTTTTCCTGGATTGTTCATATATCTGCTTACAACTCCCATTGCATGTGCAATATTAGGCCTTGTGCATCCCATTTCATACATTAAGCTTCCAACTATTGATTCATATGGAACTTTACACATATAATCCATCTCTTCCAAAGTGTTGGGACACATCTCCTTAGTTTGAAATGGGAAAGGTATACTAACTAGTTTTTCATTCTTCCATATTAAATCTTTCCATCACCTTTTCTATATACTCACTCATAGACAATATTAATTTGTAATTTTTCATATCTCTAGTCATTCTCATACCAAGGATTTGTTTTATGGTACCCAAAGCCTTCATTGCAAATAGTTTTACCAATTTTCCTTTGAGCACACTTATTTCTTGCATGTTAGACCATGCAACAAGCATTCCATCTACATACAATAGAAATATAGTATAGCTACCATCATTTTTCTTTTTAATATGAACACAATGGTCAGAGAGACATCTAGTATAACCTTGTTCAGACATAAACCTGTTAAATTTTAGATACCATTGCCTTGGAGCCTGTTTTAAGCCATACAAGCCCTTCTTCAACTTGCACACTAATTTCCCCTTCCCTTTGACCTCATACACTTATGGCTAGTACATATAAATTTCTTCCTCCAAATCCCCATGGATAAATGTTGTCTTTACATATAATTGCTAAAGACGAAAATATTCTGCTGCCATTAGACTTAAAATAGTTATGATTGAAGTCATTTTAACAACAGGAGAATTTTTTTTGTTAAAGTCTATACCTTTCTTTTGTGCAAATCCCTTCACCAAAAGTCTAGCCTTATAACTCTATTTACCTCCATATTATTCCTTCAACCTATAAACCCATTTATTCTGCAATGCATTTTTACCTGTAGGAAACTTGACTATGTCCCAAGTTTGGTTATGCATCAAGGATTCCATCTCTTATTCCATGTATTTCTCTCACTTCATCCTGGTAACATTGCTTATTCATATCCTTCTGGTTCACAAGAATCAGTCAATAATACATAATATAATGAATAAGAGTATCATTTAGGGGCTCTACTTATCGAGGTAGATCTTCTAATACCACTTGCAGGTGTTTGAGGTTCCTGATGTTGGGGTTGTTGTTGTGGTCGCTGGTCATTATGATTTTCGAGAACTTTTACTTTTCTGTGATCTCATCAAGCACTAGATATTATTTTTTTTCCTTTTCCTATTTCTTTTCCCGCATCTAATCCTTATACAAGACCTTTTAATTGAATATTACATCTCTCCTCCTAATGATTTTGTGATTTTCATAATCATATAAGAGATAACCAAAATAATTAAAACCATATCCAATAAAGGTACATTTCTTTGAATTTTCCTTAAGCTTTGCTATATTTTATTTATTAATGTAGACGAAGGCTCCACAACTGAACGTCTTTAAAAATAAGTAGTTTACCTTTTTACTTGTCCATGCCTCCTCTAAAATACCACCATCCAAGGAACTTGAAGGCCCTTTTTTTATTATACAGAAAAACAATATCTACGACATCTGCCAAAAATTTTAAGGGAAATACTACATGCAATATTATGCACCCTGCATGCTCCATGATTGTCTCGTTCATTCTTTCTGACACACCATTTTCTTGTGGCATTCCTAGAACTATCTTCTCTTTGTGAATTCCATGTTCTGAATAGTAGTTATCAAACTCTTTGTTGCAGTATTCAACTCCATTGTCTAATCTGAGACACTTCAAATTCTTTCCTGTCTCATTCTCAACCAAAGCTTTCCATTTCTTAAAAGTATCAAATGCATCAGATTTATTCTGAATACAATAAACCAATGCTTTTCTAGTTGCATCATCAATAAAAGTAACATAATAGAGTGAGCCACCAAGTGATGATAGCTAAGTTGATCCCCATACATTTATATGCACAAGCTCTAATTTTTCTCTCTTATTTTCCTTCCCAACTCTAATAAATTTGTCTCTCTTCTATTTACCATTATAACAACCCTGGTCAAAAATCCAAGTAATAAAGTTAAAAAAGGGAAAATAATAACCACGATCATGGGACACGTATTCCAAGCTAAATGTTGGGCAAAAATATAGTGATTGGGATCACTTGTCATTAATTAATGGCTATGGAAATTGGAAAAGGCAATGGAAAAGGATTTGGAAAGGCTTGAGGCATTAATTGGCATTTTATTTATGAAAATAATGGAAATTAGGAGAAAACATAGGTGAAAGGTCACAGGTTACATGTGTGGAGGAAATTGAAGGAAAATGATGAAAAATGAATAAAATAGAGTCCTAATTAATTAAAATGCCTTTGAGGATCATTTCATAGCTTTTTGTCAGTTCAGTTTTGGAGCTTTCTCTCTATTCTCTCTCTCATACTCTTGGACACAGAGTTTTTTTGGAGCACTATTGGAGGAGTGTGGCGTCATTTAGATTTGGATAAAGAAGGAAAATTATGAGTAGGAAATCACAAGAGGACATTAGGATCATCACCTACAATGGGTTTTTCTTACAGGAACTGAGTTTCATGTATGATTTCCTTGCTAGTTTTGGCATGCATGGCACATGCATGTGGTTTCTTGGTTATGATATGTTAGTGCAATGGGAGATTGCCTAGATTGACAGTGGATTTTCTTAGCCTTGCCATTTTCTGGATAGGCATGGTGTTTTGGGTGTATTTCATTTTTTTTGGGTTGGTTCTCATGTTCCTTTGGATGTGGGTTTAGTTATTAGTTCCTTGAAGCCTTGGTTGGACAAATACTCTAGAAGCCCTGTAACAACTTAGGTTGAGTTACTAGTATTGGAAGCCTTCGTTGGAAAAATGCTCTAGAAACCATTGGTGGGTTAAGTTAGTAGTCTTGGAAGCCCTGGTTGGACAAATGCTCTAGAAGCCCGAAAAAAGTTGTGGGTTGAGTTACTAGTCCTAGAAGCCCTGATTGGAACAAATGCTCAAGAGCCCTGGAAAATTTGGGTAGTGACCAATATGGTGATGGTTAGTGATTTATGACCATGAGGTGGAATTACTTGTTGAGGTTTGAAGTGGTTTGGCCACTAGAAGCCCTGATTTGGTTTTGATTGAGTTTTTGTATGTGATCCCACATTCATGATTGGAATATGGCACATGGGTGATTGACTTAAAGAAAGACTTGGTTCAGCCCAATGTATGGTCGGGTGGTATGTGGAAGTCTCAGAACGGGTTTCATTTTGCATATGTTAATAAGAGATATTTTTCTCTTGTAGTTGATGGGTAAATATACAGGCTTATATGTGATCCTTATGGTTATTATATCCTTGTTATTTGTATTGGTTAAATGTTGGTTATGAGTATGTTTTATGACAGACATGAACTATGGATATAATCATGTTTTGAATAGAAAATGAATGTACAATGATTATATGACTTAAAATATGTTAATGAAATTATTTTGATAGAGCAATAATGTTTGTTTATGAATCTCAAATGAGTATGAAACACCTATGCTCAGATATGTTGTTATGACCTATAGATTTCATATTTGTGACATGTTTGAAGATATTCCTATCATGGCTAGAAGGGGTCCAGTCAAGTAATTGATCAAGTGTTTTCATTAGTAATTTTGTTTTAATGTTATTTTTTTTTTTTCTGGAAGTTTCATGGAGTTTTGGGCAGTGGCATGAGTCCTAGCCCTGAAAAACTAGCATAAAATCCAGGGTCACTCGCACAGAACTACCTGAAAAAGACCATAGTCACATAGATGCCTTATTGTGGGAGTGACTAGAGGGTCCTAGTTGCATGCATTCCCTTGTCATGGGAGTGACTAAGGCTCTAGATCAGTAAAATAACAAGTTTCCTCAGGGGTTGGTCACCTGGAAGGGTTGGTTGGCTCCTGAAGGCTTTGTAGCATGTGTGGAAGGCAATATTGGTTTTGTCATGTAGGTTCCACCTCCCTAACTATACATAGGAGTTGAATCATATCGTAGCAACTCTTTCTCACATGTTTACCTCGGTTGCCTAGTTTAATTGTGTAAATGTGGGAGGAGTGTATTATAGAGTGGTATCATAGCATGGTTATGATCTCCTTGGATGATGTATGGTTTTTGTTATCCTTGGATGAGTGTTTTGTCATATGTAATTGTCGGTTGGGTATAAGTCTTTGTACTTGTGGTCTATGTGGTTGTTGTGTATGAATGGTGGTGGTCGTGGTTGTCCTTGTTATGTCATGCGAAATTTGATGGTGCTATTGTCAGAATGTGTTTGTCATGAATGCATGTTAGTGTTTATATGTGTTGTGTATGCATTTTTATCATACATATGTTGTTATGCATGAATTGTGTCTAGTTGGTGTTGTAGTTGTGGCATCACGCATAGTAACTAGTAATGGTTGTGTAGAAATTTCACCTGTAGAACAAACCAATATATGCAATGTCCTAAAGCATAATATTTGTTCTACTTCTACAAAACATTAAGCGGAAGTATAATCAAATTCATGAGCAACATCAAGTAGAAACATGCATAACTGATCAAGAGAAATAATCACACATAACACAAGATATATCCAGGGGAAGGCACCAGCATAAAACCCCAACCATGTATTATCAATCAAATGGAAATCCTCTTCACAATACAAAAAGAATTAGCTCTCAAGATATTTTGTTCTCAATGAACTATGAAGATATGAAGATATGTCTCATGAACCAACCAAGCCCTGTATATAAAGGCTTTACCTATGGTCCAATCCCTATTTCCTTGTGTAGCTTTCTTAGGAAATAATAGAAAAAGAATATGCAATTAATTCCAAACATAACAAGTTAACCAATGGTCCAACTATGCAATCCTTGAGGACACTAGTTCCTCAACCATGCAAAAACTACTTATTAGTAGTCAAGAATCTGATAGTACATTGTCCCACATCTGATCTCAACTGGGTCTTTGATAGAACTGACATGCAACAGTTATCCGTGAGTGAATCCTCAGTTATCTAAAATAATAGTTGTCACATGCATGCAAGCGTTAACAAACTGTATTTTATTATTTTAACAACTTGTTAAAATAATCTAACTGGACTTGACTAGTGTAAACTAAGTCAACTGATTCTCTCATTATAGAATTCATACTTATTCCCTCAATCAGTGGAGGAAATTAAGAATAAATTCCTCAATTAGTGGGACAACTCATGTGCATGCTCACAAAGACTTCAAATTTGAATTTCCTTAACTAATTAACTCAACTGAATTAATTAATTAATATTTCCAACTGCTGTTAAGACCATAATTAATTTTACTTCCTATAGATAGGCTAGGGACTGCTATAAATAGGAAGGGACCCAGAAATGCTATTTTTTGAACTTTCTATTTTAGCAGTTTCACCTCTCACCCAATGTGTCCAATGACCTCACTGGCCAAACTGCTATTTTTAAACATGTTATTTTTAGCAAGTCTATTTTTAGCACATTCTAAATTTAACATTTTTTGTTGCACATTTTTCAATGCTCCCTCTCAACAAGAAAGGCTTTCTCTCGAACCCGATCCTGTAACTCTGGAATGTTCTGCATGCAACACATCTACCTAGTCCACTGGCTCCAACAACACTTGGAACAAAAACACTCCCAACTGACCACTTTGTTGGGCTAGGAACATAGTCTGATGTTGAAGCTCTACTTGCTGCTGACAAGTGCTCCCTCTCTAACATTTGCGTTACTGCAACATCTCCATGCATCTTGCACCATTGCACACCTCTCTGTGCCACCTAGCACTGTGCAAAACACTTGTACCTCTCGTATTGTTGCAGCCTGCTAGCTATGCACTGTCTTGGGATTCCCTACACTATCTCTCTCTCTGCCGCTCCATCCACATTTGTCTCTACCCAATCAGTCAGTTCCTGCTACTCCACATTGGGGCCCCTGTAGCAAGGTCTCATCCAAGAGGTTGGGTACCTCAAGGATCCTGCCCTTCCTCCTTGGGACGATCATTCTATATTGCCCCACATCCTACCTAGAGGTATATCTGCATGTGATCCCTCAGCCCACTTGGATTGAAGTTCCCCCCTACTAGAGGTCTTTGCATGAGTAGATGTCTCTACTCGATCTCTACTTAGCTTCCCCTGTTGTGGCTGCTCCACAACCTCCTAAAGCTGTTGCACCAATCGTGGCTCCTCCACAATTGTCTAAGACTTCTTCTGGCTTTGCATGTTGAGAGGTAATATACCCTCCCTCTGAACCACCAAGTCTCCATCAGTTGCCTTGCTACTCAAGGCTTTGCATGCATCTTGAACCTCAAGATCATACAGATTCTTGACCCGTGAACCAATCTGCTTCACATATGTAGTGATGATGTGTCTAAGGAAAACCTTTCCCTTACTCAATACTACATCATAGCCTATGTCTTCCAGCATCACGATCGACACCAAGTTTCTCTTCAGTCCTGGTACATACTTGACATCGGTCAAGATAAGGTGAGATCCATGCTCCCTCTGAAAAATAATCGTGCCTAGACCTGAGACACTATACTTCTCATCATTACCCATCGCTATGAGTATGTGGATATCTTTCTCCTACAAAGTACTGAACAAACTCTTGCCGCTGATAATGTGGAAAGAAGCTCCACTGTCAAGAAACAACCCACTTCCTACCATGGATGAAACCATGCATGTGACGAGTGTGAAATCCAACTCAAACTGTGAAGCAAGTGCCTCACCTTCAGATCCTTCCTCGGATCCCTTCTTGGATTTCCTCCATGGACAATTTGTAGCATAATGGCCCACCTCATGACAACGAAAGCATCGTACTTTCGATTTTCAACCTTCTTCCCATCATTGGAAGAACTGGATTTGGAAAGAGAAACCTTCTCCTTCCCCTTCTTCACCTTACTCGCTAAGGCACAGCTCTCATCATCATGCATGGATGAAGAACCGTCTCTGGTGCTTCGTCTGATCTCCTCCTGCATCAAATTCGACCATAGTCGTTCCCAATCTGGCAGTTTCTCCCTTCCATTCATCGAGTCCTAGTAGCTATGCCAACTCTTAGGAAGGCCAAGGAGTGCTAAACTCACCATATCCTCATCCAATGTCACGATCCCTACACTTACAAGCTCATCCCTGCATTTGATGAGCTTGGTCAGATACATAGAGATCGTCTCATCCCTTTCACACTTGATCTTTAGAATTTTGTCCTTCAGTGCCAGCTTCCTCTGATCACTGCTATTCTGATATAAATCTTTCAATGTTTTCCACATTGCATGTGGAGTCTCCTTCCCATGGAGGCTCGAGACAATGTGATCTCGCACTCCCTCCAAGAGAATTCTCCTAGATCTAGCGATACACTTCCTCCATTCCACCTGCTCAGTCTTGTGAGCAGGCTTAGGAATTTCTTGATCAATAAAATCCTTAAGGCCGTTATCTTCCAAAACTGCCTCCATGCGATCCTTCCAAGCTATATAGTTTGAGCTGCCATCAAGGGCATACTCAAGCCTCAAACCATAGAACGCCATCGATGAAATAGATGTGATAAGAACTTGAGATCTATATCCCAATAATAAACTTTGAATTTATCCTGCTAGTATATTGTTCTTGCTTGATCACCTATGCTCTGATACCATGTATAAATTTCACCTGTAGAACAAACCGATATATACAACGTCCTAAAGCATAATACTTGTTCTACTTCTACAAAACATTAAGCGGAAACATAATCGAATTCATGAGCAACATAAAGTAGAAACATGCATAATTGATCAAGAGAAATAATCACACATAATACAAGATATATGTAGGGGAAAGCACTAGCATGAAACCCCAACCATGTATTATCAATCAAGTGGAAATCCTCTTCACAATACAAAAAGAATTAGCTCTCAAGCTATTCAGTTCTCAATGAACTATGAAGATATGAAGATATGTCTCATGAACCAACCAAGCCCTGTATATAAAGGCTTTACTTATGTTCCAATCCCTATTTCCTTGCACTGTTTGCTTAGGAAATAATAGCAAAAGCATATGCAATTAATTCCAAACATACCAAGTTAACCAATGGTCCAACTACGCAATCCTTGAGGACACTATGCAAAAACTACTTACTAGAAATAGTTAAGCATCTGATAGTACACTGTCCCACATCTGATCTCAACTGGGTCTTTGACAGAACTGACATGCAACAGTTATCCATGAGTGAATCCTCAGTTATCTAAAATAATAGTTGTCATATGCATGCAAGCATTAACAAACTATATTTTATTATTTTAACAACTTGTTAAAATAATCTAACTGGACTTGACTAGTTTAAACTGCGTCAACTGATTCTCTCATTATAGAACTCATACTTATTCCCTCAATCAGTGGAGGAAATTAAGGATAAATTCCTCAATCAATGGGACAACTCATGTGCATGCTCACAAAGACTTCAAATTCGAATTTCCTTTATTGATTAACTCAACCAAGTTAATTAATTAATATTTCCAACTACTGTTAAGACCAAAATTAATTTTACTTCCTATAGATAGACTAGGGACTGATATAAATAGGAAGGGACCCATAAATGCTATTTTTAGAACTTTCTATTTTTAGCAGTTTCACCTCTCACCTAATGTGGCCAATGACCTCACTGGCCAAACTACTATTTTTAGACATGATATTTTTAGGAGGTCTATTTTTAGCACATTCTAAATTTAACATTTCTTGTTGCACATTTTTCAACAGGTTGAAATTATGTTCATATATTTTTGTGATTATGATTACACATATATTATGCTAATCTAGTTGATCTTGTAGATGAGACATCCTCCCCAAACTAAATTGAGATACGTTGGTTTGTTTATGATTTGGTTTAATTGACATGATATACCTTGGAAGAAGAGAAGATCAAAGATGACTAGAAAAATGGTAGACTACAATTCACGAGACTCTCCCTATGGATCAGATGAGAAGCATGGTATTGAACACTCTTCTGACATAGCAGATACATTAAGAATTTTGAAGGAATAAATAAGGAGTTTCAAAGAAGATAATGATAGGATCATTCAAATATTAAAGAAACAAGCATAAATTAATGCGGTTATCCTTCAGAGTTTGTCAAAATAGAAGAGACAGGGACCACTTCATATCAGCCATGAGATGGAGGATATGAATAATGGGACATATGGTAACAGGTTACATGGTGGGAACATGTTGGATAGAGATGAAATGGTTTGAGATGGAATATTTTTGGATACACCTGATAGGAGAGGTAGTGGACATGGGATTTATTCTAGTTTTGGTTTGGACAGGTATCACAGTAATCCTTGTTATCATCCTTACATGAGGAGTGATAGGGGATATTTTTCAGATGATTACAAGAAATAAAAACCACCTACAATTGATGCAGAAATGAATAAGTCATAAGACATTGAAGCATGGTTTTGTGGAATGAATAAGTTCTTTAGATTGCATGATTACTCAGTGAACACGAAGGCCATAATAACTATATTCAGTCTTAAAGGTAAAGCAAATATCTCGTGGGAAGATGTAAAGAATGTTGAGGTATTCATGAGGAGGAGTTTACTTGGAGTGAGTTCGAGAGACTACTCAGGAAGAAGTACCTATCAGAGAGATATTATGATGACATAACAAACGAATTCTATTATCTGAAGATGGGATCTATGACTGATGAGGAGTATACTAGTAGGTTCTTGGAGTTATTGAGGTATGTACCTTACCTAAAGGAGGAGGAGGCCAAGATTCAAAGATTGATCAGTGGGTTTCTGGTAGCATTCAAAGATAGGATTGAGTTTGATGAGCCTAGATCATTAGAGGAAGCCATCTGGAAGCTAAAGAATTGCTATGAGCAATCAAAGTGTTTATCTGAGGCTAAGTAGGATTGGAGAGGTAATGCAAAGAATAAAGGAAAATGGGATAAGAGGTAAATAAGGCCCAAGGACATAGATAACAAAGGGAACACAACACCACATAAGAAGTTCAATGCATTTGACAGAGGATAGGAATTTCAGTGTGAGGAGAAGAACAACGGTGTAGGATGGAAGCCTTTAAAATGTTGGACTTGTAGCAAGGATCATCGTTGGACATATTTTCCACAACATCAGGGTGGTAGACCACAAATTTACAGTGCCTAAGAAGCGAAGATAGTGGGGGATGTTGGACACAGTGTTCCTTGGATCTATGCAGTGTTGGATAATAGGCAGGCAGATCACCAGACATCTATGTTTGAGATGGATGGTAAGCTTTGTGATCAAGTTGTTTATATTTTGATTGAAACTGGATCTAATTATAATTATGTTAATCCTGACCTCGTGGATAAGTGTGGTTTGAATGAATAAGTGCATGCAAAATCTTGGTTAGTGTAGTTGGCTACAAGTACAAAGAAGAGAGTTCATCATTGGGTAAGAGCTTGCGCATTTGAGTTGAATGGTATGCCTACCTCAACACATTTGAATGTATTTTCGTTGGGATCATGCAAATTATTTTGGGTATGGATTGGCTATATCTTCATAGGACTAAGGTGGATTGTTATGACAAATTTATTGAGTGTTTAGATGACAATGGGGAACAAAGAATATTGTAGGGTAAGAATAAGGAAACATCAGTTAGAATGGTGATAGCTATGCTGGTCAAGCACAATTATAGGAAAGAGTGTGTCTTATTCACAATGCATATTTCTAGTGATAAACGTAAGGAAGTTGAGGATGCAAATATCTTGAGTAGGTACCCAATTTTACAGCAGTTTTAGAATTTTTTTCTGACAAATATTTCATAGTTTCCACCTCACAAAGAAGTGGAATTTTAATTGAATTGGTACTAGGGGCAGCACCAACATTGAAGGCATCGTACAGGATGAGTACACCCGAGTTGGTATAGTTGAAGTTACAGTTGAACGAAATGCTTGACAAGGGATACATTAGACGAAGTGTATCACCTTTGGGTGCACCGATATTGTTTGTGAAGAAGAAGGGTGGTAATCTCAGGCTATGCATTGATTACAGGTAGTTGAAGAAGGTGAATATCAAGAATAGGTATCCATTACCGAGGATTGATGACTTGTTTGATCAATTGAATGGAGAAGCAGTGTTCTCAAAGATTGACTTGAGATCAGGATACCATTAGGTATGCATTAAAGAAGTGGACATATACAAGACTAATTTCTGGAGCAAATATTGGAATTATGAGTTTGTTGTAGTTCCTTTTGTTCTAACTAATGCTCCAAATACTTTTATGTGCTTGATGATAGTGCGTTGTGCTCTTATTTGGACAAAATTGTTATCGTATTCTTTGATGACATACTGGTATATTTAATGAATGAGGAAGAACATGTCGAACACTTAGAAACAATATTGAGATTGTTAAGAGAGCATTAGTTGTAAGCCAAGCTTAGAAAATGAAATTTATTTCAGATAGAGGTACACTACTTGGGGCATGTGGTTTCCAAGGAAGTCATAACAGTGGATCCAAAAAATATAAGGGTTATCATGGAGTGGAAGTTCCCAGAAATGTTGATGAGGTAAGATCATTCACAGGTTAGCAGGTTATTATAGGAGTTTCATCAGGAACTTCGCACATATTGCTTATCCTATTACATCGTTGCAAAGGAAGGGTAATAAATTTGAATGGACAGAAGAATGTGCAACAAGTTTTGAATAGTTGAAGCAACTGCTAACAAATGCTCCACTTCTAAAGATTACAGATCCAAAGAAAAAGTTTGTGGTATGTATAGATGATTTCAAGGGAGAGCTTGGTGGAGTTTTGATGTAGGAAGTACTGGTAGTATGCTATGAATCAAGGAAATTAAATGAGCATGAGTAGAATTACCTGACGCGTGATCTTGAGATGGAAGTGATCATTCATGCTTTGAAGATGTGGAGACACTATCTTCTTGGCAGACAATTTATCTTGATGAGTGATCATAGTGGATTGAGATAATTGTTTGACCAACCGAATATGAATTCCAGGCAAGCTAGATGGTTGGCCACAATTAGTGAGTTCAACTTTTACATCAGGTACATTAATGGTAAAGAGAATAGGGTTGCAAATGCTCTTAGTAGAAGGATACAAGTGAATCATATAGTAGCTATAAGTTCATATGGGAAAAGTTTATAGGATTAGATCTTACAGGCAGGACAACATGATATAGGCACATGGATCTTATGCACAGGTTACAACAAGGTACCTGTGATTAGGATGAGGACTATCCTATCATAGAAAATGGTTTAGTCAAATTTAGGGATAGCATATATGTGTTGGACAACAGTGAGTTGAAGAAGCTTATCTTGAAGGAGTTTCATGCTAAGACATATTTAGGTCACCTTAGATATCATAAGACATTGACAACAATGAAGAATTTTTACTATTGGCTGAACTTGAAGAAAGAGGTAGCAGATTTTGTGGCTAGGTTCTTGGATTGTCAACAAGTAAAGGTAGAGTGTAAGCATCTAGGTGGTCTACTACAACAGATTCCGATTCAAGAGTGGAAATGGGAGGTCATTTTCATGGATTTCATTATAGTATTTCCGAGGATATCTAGACAACATGATTCTATCATGGTTGTTGAGGGTCTGTTGACAAAGGTAGAACATTTAATTCTAGTGAAGTCTACTTAGTCAGCTACGGAAGTCGCACAGGGCTTCGTTAGAGATGTAGTGAGGTTGCATGGTGTGCCAAAGAATATTGTATCAAACAAGGATGCGAATTTTACTTCTAGATTCTAGAAAGTGTTGTTTACAGGTTTTGGTATAGATTTGGCCTTCAGTACAACTTATCATCCATAGACATATGGACAGATAGAGAGGGTAAACATGATATTGGAGGACATGTTGAGCATGTATGTGATGCATCAAAAAAGGAGAAGGGAGGAGTACCTTCCATTGTTTTATTTTTCTTACAACAATGACTATAAAGAGTCATTGAGGATGAGTCTGTTTGAGGCATTCTATGGGCAAAGCTGTAATACTCCAATCAGTTGGAGTGATCCAGTGAATAGGTTGTTGATAGGATCAAATATTTTGGCAAAAATGGAATAGGAAATGTAGGCTATCAAGAAGAATCTAAAGGTAGCACGGGATAGACAAAAAAGTTATGTAGATCAGAACAAGTTGTTTAAGGAGTTTTAGGTTGGGGAACATGTGTACTTGTGCATTAAGCCCAAGAAGAGATCCTTGAGGATTGGGTCATGTGCCAAGATGACACCTCGGTTTTGTGGAACTTCCAAGATTCTTAAGAGGATTGGGATAGTATCCTATCAATTTGCACTGCCTCCAACAGTGAAATTCCATGATGTCTTCCATCTATCATTGTTTAAGAAGTATGTTAAGGATGTTGATCATGTGATTGACTAGTCTATGTCATAGGTGGAACCAAAAGGAGAAATCGAACTAGAATCTTAGTTCATTTTGCAGAGAAATATTCTCATGCTTTAGAATCAAGCAATCAAGAAGGTTAAATTGCAATGGAAGCACTTTGGTCCTAATGAAGCTACATGGGAGATGACAAATCATATGTGGGATATGTATCCTTCTCTATTCGTTGCTTGAGTGAATGTTTTTGGTATATGTTGGTGTGATGTTTTGGTACATGTATATATGTATATGGATGTAAATACCACCATGAGTTGTGTTATAAAGCTCTAATACGAGGTATGGGTGTCATATCATTATGGTTTCCATGTTGTTTTATTTCTCATGTTGGTTGCTTTCCAACAGGTTGTTGATTGTAAATACTGCAACGAACGAAGTTATAAAGATCCATGGGAAGTATGTTTTTGTTTTCAGCAGTCTTGCTGGTTGTAGGTGTCATTCAACACTGAGGACATTGTTACCCCAAGGGGGAGGGTTTTGTAACAACCCTCATAAAAAATCCATGTAATAAAGTTAATAAAGGAAAAATAATAACCACGGTCATGGGACACATATTCCATGATGAATGTTGGGAAAAAACATAGTGACGGGGATCCCTTGTGATTAATTAATGGCTATAGAAATTGGAAAAGGAAATGGAAAAGGCTTTGGAAAGGCATGAGGAATTAATTGGCATTTTATTTATGAAAATAATGGAAATTAGGAGAAAAGGGAGGTCAAAGGTCACAGGTTGCATGTGAGGAGGAAATTGAAGGAAAATAATGGAAAATGAAGAAAGTAGAGTCCTCGTTAATAAAAAGGCTTATGAGGATCAGTTCACAGCCTTTTGTTAGTGTTAGCTCTCTGTCAGTTTAGTTTTGAAGCTCTCTTTCTATTCTCTCTCTCTCTCATACTCTTGGACACATAGAGTTTTCTTGGAGCACTATTGGAGGAGTGTGGCATACTTGGTATTTAGATCAAGAAGGAAAATGAAGAGCAAGAAAGCATAATAGGACATTGGGATCAATAGCTACAACATGTTTTTCTTGCAGATATCAAGTTTCATGTATGATTTCCTTGCTAGTTTTGGTATGCATGACACATGCATGTGGTTTCTTGGTTATGATTTGTTAGTGCCACGAGAGATTACCTGGATAGACAGTGCATTTTTTTATCCTCTCCATTTCTTGGATAGCCATGGTGTTGTGGATGCATTTTCTTTTGTTTTCTGGTTGGTTCTCATGTTCCTTTGGTTGTGGGTTGAGTTATTAGTTCTTGGAAGCCTTGGTTGGACAAACGCTCTGGAAACCCTATAACAGCTTGCGTTGAGTTACTAGTCCTCAAAGCCTTGGTTGGAAAAATGCTCTAGAAGCCCTTTGTGGGTTGAGTTTCCTAAAAGCTCTCATTGGAAAAACACTCTGGAATCACGACAACAACTGTGGGTTGAGTTACTAGTCCTAGAAGCCCTAGTTGGAACAAGTTCTCTGGAGCCTTGGTCAACTTGAGTAGAGACCAATCTAGTGATGGTTAGTGATGTCCAATTATGAGGTGGAATCTCTAGTTGAGGGTTGAGGTGGTTTGGCCTCTGGAAGCCATGGTTTCATTTTGATTGAGTTTTTTTATGAGATCACACATTCATGCTCGGAATATGGCACAGGGGTGATTATTTAGAAGAAAGACTTGGTTAAGCCCAATCTATGATGGGGTGGTACATGGAAGTGCCAAACCTAGTTGCATTTTTCATATGTTAATAAGATATCTTTTCCTCATGTATTTTATGGTTAAATATACTAGCTTATATGTGATTTTTATGGTTGTTATATGCTTGTTATTTCCATTGGTTATATGTTGGTTATGAGTATGTTTTATGACAAACTTGATGTATGGCTCTCATCATGTTTTTAATTTAAAATGAATTTACAATGATTATATGACCTAATAGATGATAATTCAGCTATTGTGATAGAGAAAAGAAATCTTCTTTATGAATCTTAGATAAGTATGAGACCCCTACGCTCAAATCTATTGTTATGACCCATAGATTGCATATTTGTGACATGTTGAAGAAATTCCAATCATGGCTAGTAGGGTTCCAGTCAAGTCATTGATCAAGTGTTTACATTAGTACCTTTGTTTCAATGTTATTTTTCATTTCTAGAAGTTTCATGGAGTTTTGGGCAGTGGCCTGAGTCCATGCCCTGAAAACATGGCACAAAATCCAGGGTTTCTTGCACAAAAATGTCTAAAAAATACCATAGTCACATGGATGCCTTATTGTGGGAGTGACTATAGGGTCCCAGTCACATGCATTCCCTTGTCATGGGAGTGACTAAGGCTCTAGATCAATAAAATGATAATTTTCCTTTGCGGTTGGTCACCTGGAAGGGTTGGTTGGTTCCTGAAGGTTTTGTATCATGTGTGGAACATTACTTCAAATATATGGAACAATAAGTACCTCCTTTAATAGCCATTGGTTTCCATTCTTTTTCTTTATAAAAGCCTTACTCATTCCAATGATTTTATAGGATTTATCATCACCCAAATGAACGTGTCCAAAATATCCTTGAATATAGTCATGAAAATGTTTCCTATCAAGTGTGACATGGAATGATGCCCCTGAATCTACCACCCAAGCATCAATAATATTATCTAATGAAAGAATCAAAGCATCTCGAAACACATCACCTATCACATTCGCTACATGATTTTTCTCTTATTGTCCATTTACTTTTTTTCCTTTCCGAGATTTGTAGTATTTCTTTAGGTGTCCTTTCTTCCCACATTTCCAGCACACTATCCTTGATATGGATTTGAATCTATCTTTTCTTGACTTACTACGATTCCCTATGCACGTTCCTCTTTCCATTTTTCTTCCCCTAGTATCTATAGTCAAAAAATTACCTGATGTCTCTGTTGAGCCTCAAACCTGCACCTTCCTATACACCCTCTCAGCCTTCTTTTTCCACTTACTTCATCCACCAAGCTGTTAAACCATTGCATTATAGTCTAAAAAGAGCTTTTTACATGGTTTTCTGACTACGCTTATGACTGTTGTTTGGTTTAGATTTTTGTTCAGGCAGCTGCGGAAACTTGTCAATTTCTGCACCCAGCACAAGTTTTCGCAGCCAGCATAGGATTCCGCAGCTATTTTGTTAAAAGCTATGCTACAGGTGTCCTATGAAGAAATGAGCCACATGGGCAAGCTACAGGTGACGGGTACATGGAACGTGTCCCTTCAAATCAGCCAAATCATCCATAGAAGGTCACAGTCAACAAGGGTCAAAGGCAAAGCCAACCAAGGAATTTAGCGGTGGCACGTCTCTGTTTTGAGCATGTGAACGTTTACGTGGCATAGTCCTCAGCCCACGAAGACACCGGCACACCTGGAGATCATCCCCGTAACTTGAATCCAACAGCTACCACTCCAAAGATTTAATAGACATGATGACAGTTACGCTAGATCTCGGCTGAGGAGATCTATGTGTCCTTGGCAACACAGTTAATAGCATAGGATTCAGTTAGTTAGTTTCAACACTTTTTCATTATAAATAACTCGTTGATGAATGCTGTGTAGAAGCTTTTGCGATGTAATTTTTGGAACTGTTTCTATTAGCACCCCACTGTACTTTGTTTTATATATGTTGTTGCTGCTTTAATACACGAGAAGATTACTTTGCTGAGCTCGTTCTTGTGACTGTTCGTTGACTATCTGAGGTGGCAGAGGGCCCCTGCGCACTAAAGCCCTGTATAGTTGTCATTTGATTTCATTATGTTCCTGTCTTCATAATCATTAGCTTGTATATAACATGCTGTTTAGATGTTTTTAAATTCACTACTGTTTACATGCTCACTTCCGTTTTTTATAGCTGTCAGCTGATCAACGCTTTTCTGCAGGTTTTGTTAGGCAGCTCGGGAAAATTTTCATCTTTTTGATAACTATTGACATATGAGATCATCTTGTCCTTCCTGCTAACTTTCATTTTCTGAAGTTTAATTCCAGCAATGTTCTTTTTCAAGTTGTCATTTGCTTATTTATTTTTCTGTTACTTGGACATCATACTACTCATTAGTTTATGGTTTCTTTCTATAGTCAAGTGACTCTATTAGTAAGAAATCAGAATATTACTTATTGTAGTGTGATTTAGTTATCATAATGCTTAAACTCATTCATGATTGCTTCCCATAAGGTAGATTGAGCTGAAGGGTAAAAGATCAGAAGAGTTGAAGTAGTGTGATTAGTTTCCTTTTTGCAATTTAATTTCTTGCAATTTAGTTATCATATTGTTTAAACTTATTCATGATTGCTTCCCACAAGGCAGATTTAGCTGAAGGGTAAAGGATCAGAAGAGTTGAAGTAGTATGATTAGTTTCCTTTCTGCAATTTAATTTCTTGCCATCTAGATATCATATTGCTTGACTTGTTCATGATTGCTTCCCACAAGGTAGATTGAGCTGAAGGGTAAAGGATCTGAAGAGTTGAAGTAGTGTGAATTAGTTGCTTTGATTTTAGTTTGAGTTGCTTTAAGTTCAGTTTTTACTTTCTTTTTCATTCAGCAGCAAGGATACTGGGCCATTGTCATTAGTTCACTATTTAATACATTTACTTCCTCTTAAGAATTGATTTCATTACAGTTGTTTTAAAGCTTTCTTTTTGAGCACTTTTAAGTTTTGGAAAATCACTGTAGAAATCACCATCACCATCCATACTTAACTTTCATTTTCACCATCACACATTAGGGAAATATAAATCCAAAAGCAAACTAAAAAACTCAAAACGACAAAAGACTAAGGAAATGGTTGTTTAGTACATATAGTACACTTCACTTCGTCAGTTTACGAACCCTGGATTGACATTTTAAATAGAAATTTAGAACACACTAAATTGACCAAACATTTTGGCGCCGTTGCCGAGGAAGTGAAATTAGGTAGCCAATTTCTTAAAAAAAAAACACAAGAAAATTTCAAGGAAGGAAAATTGATAACCTCTCAAAGTATGCTCTCCTCTTGCACTTAGTGTGATCTGGAGGATCAGAAAAGAGAAAGTTATTGGTTTAATAGTTTCTTGAGTATGCTCTCTTCTTGCACCTAGAGTGACCTGGAAGATCAGAAAGAGAATTATTAGCCCGACTTGAAGAGAAAAAAAAAACAACATGCATAGAGCAAGAGACTCTAGGGGAAGGTTTTTAGCTAGAGCCAAGAGTTCGATTTTTACAACTCCTTCTACTTCAAGGAATAGACAAGAGACACCTCCATCATCTCCAACCTACACTCCTAGCCCTAGGATTCCTGGAATTCAAGAGGCAGTAGTTGACTCTCCCACGCCATCCATCGAATCTGAATTAGGAATAGATCCTTTCTTTTCTTCTACAAGGAGACACATTGTAATTGAAGAAGTAGAATCATCTGAGGAAGAAGAGGGAGAAATTCCTCCTCGTTCACCATTAGTAGAAGAACCAGAGGACTCTAAAATCTCTGAGAAAACTACCATGACAGAAGAGGGAGTAAACGGATTTGGTAGAGGTAGAGGTAGAGGAGGAGGAGGAGGAAATAATGGAGGAGGTAGAGGTAACAATGGGGGAAATAGAGATGGAGATAACTCATTTGGATTTCCTATAGTCGATGAGGATTCTCGAGCAACAATGAAAAATATTTCACCATCTGTCCTCCCAAACTTTCATGGGTTAAGAAATGAAGATCCTGAAACATTTCTATTTGAGTTTGAGGTCGTGTGTCGAACCTATGATTATCTGGAAGACTCTCAAAAACTTAAACTGTTTCCTTCAACATTGAAAGGAGCAGCTTTGAAATGGTTCATGGGATTACTCACTCAATCCATTAGGACTTGGAATGATAGGAAACAAACATTTTTGGATAGATACTTGGACTATTGTATGCCCACCAATCACAAGGATGAGGTATTCAAAATGGTACAAAAAGAAGATGAAAACATGGAGGATTTACTTGAAAGATTTCAATACAACCTGAAAAGAGAAAAAATGAGTAACTTAGATGAGGAGACCTTGAAATCCCTTCTATTAAAAGCCATTAGAGATGAATGGATAGATATTTTGAACATGATGGGAAAAGGAGACATATCTAAACTTCCACTTCATGATATAGCAGAACTGTGTGTCCATCTCTCAAGAGGAATATCTAAAACTGGAAAAGGGCCTAGAGATCCTTCTCTCATCAAAGCAAACAAATCTGCAACTGGATCAGTAAGTAGGGCTGAGATTGGCAACATGCTTGATGAATTCAAAACAGATACCTTAGGGAGTCTTAGTGAGCAACTAGACACTCTTAAGATCCACAATAAGCAGAAAGCAGAAGCTGAAGCTTTAGCCATCTTTTGCCCAAAATGTAGAAAAAAACATGCTCTCAGGGAATGTCTCCTGGATAAAAGTTGTAGAAACATGTGTGATCTGTTCAGATAATCATGAGACCAAGGATTGTGTTATGAAACCAGCTCAAGAAAAGATAGAAAAGATAGATCAACGACTTAGAATTCAGCCTCTTCGAGGGGGCAACCTCCTTTACATTACATAAATGAACAATTCTTGGATGTTTCAAATGACAATACCTCCTTTCTATATATAGGAGTCTATGGAGTCACAATATAATCCAGCCAATATAAAGCCACAAAAATAACAATAGAGGGATTCTATGGGAATATTAATAACAATATGGGGGTAATGGGGGCACAAAAATATAAATAAGGGGTATAACTACAATAGTAATGGGGTAATCACTAGTATTATAGGGACCCAACATGCCCCTCTCCTTCAAAAAAGTGTTGTCCTCAACGCTTGAGTAGTTCAGGATACTTTTGCATAAAATTCTCATCCTCCCATGTGGAATCCTCAGCGGATAAGTTCTTCCACTTGATAAGGTACTCTGAAATTGATCGATTTCGTAGCTGTTGAGTTCTTGTTTCTATAACTTCTTCCGGTTCCAATATATTTTTCCTTCCTCGTCAAGTTCTGGCAATATTGTTTAAACTGGGAGCTTGTCGCCTATAACCTTCTTTAAGCATGAAACATGGAAAACTGGGTGCAATCGAGAAGTTGCAGGAAGCTCCAATTTGTATGCCATAGTACCAATCTTTTGCAACACCTTGTACGGACCATAATACTTTGGTGATAATTTATTATCCTTCTTAGCTTGCTTGAGGGACATTTGCTTATATGGTTGTAGCCATAGGAATACCCAATCACCTACATCAAAACTTCTTTCACTGCGATGTTGATCTGCCTGTTGTTTCATTCTATTCTGTGCCAACACGAGGTTATCCTTTAAGAGTTGGAGGACTTGTTGTTGATGTTCGATGTGATGTTCCACTGCCTGAACCTTAGAATTTTCTCTTAAATATGATGTGATGGATGGTGGTTGATACCCATAAAGTGCCATAAATGGGGTCATTTTTGTTGCTGTATGAAAGGAAGTGTTATACCACCATTCAGCCAGAGGCAACCATTTGACCCATTGTGTCTGTTTATCAGATACAAAGCAACGAAGATATCCTTCCAAACATTTGTTTACTATCTCAGTTTCCCCATCAGATTGAGGATGATAAGATGAGCTATGAGCTAACTGAGTACCAAGACAAGAAAATAATTGTGTCCAAAAATTTCCAGTGAAAATGGGATCTCTGTCACTTACAATAATCTTTGGGTTTCCATGTAGCTTTTGAATTGTTTCCATAAATGCAGTAGAAACTGTACTGGCTTTAAATGGATGTGATAATGCACAAAAGTGTGCATACTTGGTAAGTCTGTCAACTACCACCATGATGACACTCTTTCCCTCAGACTTGGGTAAACCTGTGATAAAATCCATTGAAACCTCCTCCCAACGTTGGCTTGGAATGGATAAAGGTTGTAATAGACCCGGTTCTTAATTGTTTCAACTTTATTTTGTTGGCAAACCAAACATTCTGCCACAAACTTTTGAATATCTGATTTAAGGCCATCCCAAAAAAATTCCTTCTTAACCCTGTGGTAAGTTTTTAAAAATCCTGAGTGCCCTCCTAAGGGAGAAGTGTGCAATTCCATAAGAATCTTTTGTTTTAGCTGGGAATTCTTACAGAGGTATAAGCGATCTTTGTACCATAACGAATCATTTTTCCAGCTAAATGTATCAGACGTACTGGAATCTTGTTGTAGCTTTCGAATAAGTGCCCACACTTCTTCGTCATTCTTCCATTCCTCCCTTGCTTCATTTATCCAATCTGGTTGGATGATAGAAATAGCGCACAACAATGCTTCCACATCCTCATCCTTCCTTGAGAGTGCATCTGCCACCACATTTTGCTTCCCTTTTTTGTAGATGATTTCAAAGTCATAACCCAACATCTTTGTGACCCACTTTTGTTGCTCTTCAGAGGATAATCTTTGTTCTAAAAAGTATTTAAGGCTATCATGATCCGTTTTTACCTTGAAGTGTCTTCCCATTAGGTAGGGTCGCCATTTCTTAAGTGCATGGAGTATTGCCAACATTTCCTTCTCATAAATAGCTTTGCTTAAAAACTTTCCCTTGATTGGACGACTTTCAAAAGCAATGGGTCTTTCATCTTGCATTAGAACAGCACCAATTCCATTTCCTGAAGCATCACATTCCACAATAAAGGTTTTTGTGAAGTCTGGTGTAGCTAAGACCGGTGCTTGGCACATTGCCTCTTTAAGATGTTCAAAGGCCTTTGTTGCTTCCGGAGTCCATGAAAATGCATCTTTCTTCAATAATGTGTTAGAGGTGCTGCTATTCTCCCATAATTCTTAACAAACTTGCGATAATACCCTGTCAACCCAAGAAATCCGCGCAAATGCTTTATGGATGTGGGGATTTTCCATTCCTTAATGGCTTTAATTTTGGTAGGGTCTACCTTAACTCCTTCATGAGATACAATATGACCCAAATATTCCACCTCCTGGACTCCAAAGAAACATTTGGATCTTTTGGCATATAATTGTTTCTCTTCCAATAGTTGTAGCACCCTGTCAACATGTTCAACATGATCCTTCCAAGACTTGTTGTAGATAAGTATATCATCAAAAAATACTAACACAAATTTTCTAAGGAATGGTTTGAAAATTGAATTCATCAAACCTTGAAATGTTGAAGGTGCATTGGTAAGGCCAAAAGGCATGACCAAAAATTCATAATGACCCTCATGAGTTCTAAATGCCGTTTTCGGAATGTCTTCAATCTTCATTCTGATTTGATGATATCTTGAACGAAGATCCAACTTGGTGAAGTAAATTGATCCATGCAATTCATCCAGTAATTCATCAATGACAGGAATGGGGAACTTATCTTTAATAGTGAGCTTGTTGAGCTCCCTATAATCTAGACACATGCGCCATGATCCATCCTTCTTGTGCACCAATACTACTGGAGCAGAGAAAGAACTTTGACTCGGTTGAATTATACCAGCCTCTAGCATTTCTGCAACCATACGTTCAATTTCACTTTTTTGGACATAGGGATATCTGTACGGCCTGATGTTTGGAGGAACACTTCCTGGAATCAGATGAATAGCATGATCATGATCACGCATAGGTGGGAGACCTTTGCGAGTCTCAAATACCTTGGAATGATTGTCCAGGACTTTTTGGAGATCTGGAGAAATAGATGATTCTAATGTGGAAACATCTAGCGAACATAATTGTGCAATTACACCCCTTTGCTCCTTTTTTAGAAGCTTTGTCATACCATTAGAGCTGATTATCTTTCCTGGTTTCCCTGCAATACCCCTTAATTCAACTTCCTTTCCTTCCACAGAAAATTTGATGAAAAGTTCTTGAAAATTAAAAGCTATTGTACCCAAGGATTGTAGCCATTGGACTCCTAGTACAACATCAACACCTCCCATTGGAATGGAAAGCATTGGGCTAGTCAATACATATTCTCCCATGGATAGCTTGATATTATGGCACTTTCCAGAGCAATTTATTGTTCCTCCATTTGCAATCATCACTTGACACTCTGGTGCTGGATATAGGAAGCAATTCAATTCTTTTGCTACCCTACAATGAATAAAATTGTGGGTGCTTCCTGAATCAATCAACACTATTACCTTTTTCTTCTTGATTTGTCCTTCTATCTTGATGGTTTGAGGAGTGGTAATTCCCGCCAATGCATTACAAGATATGGTCAGATTTATTTGTTCTTCATCTAGGCTTTGTTCCTGGAGCATATCCTCTTCTTTTGACCTTTCTTGCTCCTTTTCTTCTTCCTCTTCACAATCTATGTAGAATAATTTCTTCTCAGCACACTTATGACCTTTAGTGTATTTGCTATCACAACTATAACAAAGCCCTTTTGCTCTTTTTTCTTCCAATTGTTGTGGTGTCAACCTTATAGGTTTTATAGTTGTGAGTGGTATGCTTCCTGGTTGCCATAATTTTGCTTTCCATTTTTCTTGCTAACCTGAATGCCTTCTCTAATGAATCAGGTTCCCAAAGTCGAACATCATGTTGGATATTATCCTTTAAAGACCCTATGAACACATCAATCCTATGCTGCTCTTGAATATCTTTTACCCTTATGTTCAATTTTTGGAACTCCTCAATGTGCTCCATTATTGAACCCTTTTGTTTGAGACTTATCAATTGGCTAAAAAAAGTGTTGCTTTTTGTATCCTCATAATGTGCTATCAATTCTTCCATAAAAATTGCCCAAGTGATAAATTGTTTACGAGAGCAAAGCCATTGATACCATACAAATTGATTTGGTTCCAAATATAAAGTTGCCATACGTACCTTTTGTGTGTTTTGCACATTATTGAGATCGAAGAACTGCTCCATTTGTAATATCCATGTGGCGGGATCCTTGCCATCAAACTTCCTCATATCGATTTTTGGAATATGGTGGGTCTTCGATCCAACATTAGAGTCTATGGAATCATGATTAACATTTCTTTTGTTCACATCATGAGTTTCCTTTACAACCTTTTCCGCATTAGTAAGTATTTCTTGTAGAAAATTTGTCAAATCTGTCTTCAAATCTACCATGTCTGTCTTCAAATCTGTCCTCAAATCTGTCTTCAGATCATCCATCTTAGCTTCCGTGCCCTTTATCTTAGATTCCACGCCATTTATCTTAGCATCTGTTAGCTTTTGTGAGCGTGACATTTGTTGCACTTGTTCTTGTAATTTTGATATATCATGTAGCATTTCTTCCTCTTCTTCATGAGTCATGCTAGAGCTTTCAGGTTCCTTACTAGGTGTTTGCATTTTCTTTCCTTGGGGCATCAGTTACCGATAATAATGCTTTACTATGCCCTTTGAATTCCTTCAAACCAAGCTTATGCAAAAATAAAAAATAAAAACTACACACCCTTTTTTACTTTGTAGAAGCCTGTTATTGAATCTGATGTATCTCTGTAATTTCGAAACATCCAATTCTGAAATTGTGACCTGTAGTAGCCTTCTATTTCCTCTTTCCAATGCCACTAGTCTGAACCAAATTGGATTCTCCAGGAAAGAGTTATGCACAATCTCCCGCAGTGACTTGATTATAGACTAGTTCAGTAGAGCGAAATTGTATGAAGTGCCACGTGTCACTGTTTCAACCTTTGACTCTGAAAAATATATAAAAGAAAACTAAAGTCCATCCTCTTTTTGTACCTTCTTACGAAATTTCAATCCGATGCTCAGAAAGAAAGTTATGACGATTTTCCCCAGGTCACCTGTTTTGAGTGTAATTCAGAAGTCTGCAAAAAGACCAACTTCCTGAGATCATATCTCCGAAAATATCGCGCAAAAAGCTCTGAAATTCGGACCCAAGGTTCAGCGCGCTCTTTTCTCAAATGGGTTTTTTTTACGACTTCTGAAACGTCACAGAAAAAAAGTTATAGCGAAAATTCCACGATGACCTGTTTGGAGCAGCGAAACCCTAGAATCCAAAGCTCTGATACCAAATGTTATGAAACCAGCTCAAGAAAAGATAGAAAAGATAGATCAACGCCTTATAATTCAGCCTCTTCGAGGGGGAAACCTCCTTTACATTACATAAATGAACAATTCTTGGATGTTTCAAATGACAAAACCTCCTTTCTATATATAGGAGTCTATGGAGTCACAATATAATCCAGCCGATATAAAGCCACAAAAATAACAATAGAGGGATTCTATGGGAATATTAATAACAATATGGGGGTAAAGGGGGCAAAAAAATATAAATAAGGGGTATAACTACAATAGTAATGGGGTAATCACCAATATTACAGGGACCCAACAGATTGTCCTTCAATTCCTGGGCTCAAAGCTGTCTTTCAAGAAGATCCAAATACAATTGAGTCTCTCTATTTTGTTGCAAGGAGACCTTGGCAGGGGCAACAAAATCAAGGGTTTAATAACTCTATGAACTTTCAACCCCCACCAAATTGGAATCCTTGGCAACAACCTTGGTCCCAACCTCAAAATCCTTTTCAATCATGGGTACAAGGTATGCAAAATCCTTATGGGAGATTTGCTCAATTTTATCAATATCCTCCATATTTTCAAAACCAAGAAGCTCCACAACTTCCAAATCAAAACCCACACCTATCATTGCCATATCAACAACAACAACAACCTTCTCAACCAAACCCAAATTCTCAACTCTTGCTTCCATTCCAACAGAAGTCAAATCAACTTCCTTCTCAGCCATTGCCAAACCCCAATAATAAAAACCCTCAAAATGCCTACATGATAGAAGGTCAACAATTTCCTGCCTATATGATTGTTCCTCTCAATGATGTACAACTCAGATCTGGTAGAGTTCTAGATAAACCTTCTATAGATGCCCAAAATCAAAGCATTTCTGAGGAAGAGTCTCTTGAAGCCAATAAGGGTTCTGAAGCATCTCTTCAAAACCCAAACACTCAGAAAGAAAAAGAAAAAGAGCTAACCCCCACAACTCCTATAGTTGAGCAACCTGCATCTTCATCCACACCTCCTTTTCCTGAAATATTACAAATTGACAAAGGGGTGGAAAAACAAATCTTGTTGCATGACTATGATTTTCTAGATGAATTGAAGAATGTCTGTATCAAGATTCCCTTGTTACAAGCCATTAAAGAGATTCCTATTCTAGCAAAAACAATAAAGGAGTTGAGTCTTAAAAGACCAGGAAGGAAACCTAGAGACACAAGAAGAATCCACGTGGTAGGGAAAATTGTAGACATCATGATGGGAAAAATTACTATGCAGAAGTATGTAGATCCCGGTAGTCCAATTGTCAAAACACATATCAATAGGGTTGAAATTCCAAATACTTTGATTGATTTAGGGGCTGCTAACAACATTATGAGTAGACAAACTATGGAACAGCTGAAACTTCCTAATCTTCTCTTTACACCTACTTTACTGCAACTTGCAGATCGATCAATTATTAAACCAGATGGTGTATTAGAAGACATTTTAGTCTCCTTAGACTCTTGGGAATATCCAGTGGATTTCATGATTTTAACTCCCAAGAGTAATTTAGGAGGACATCCTCTCATCTTAGGAAGACCTTGGCTAGCCACAGCCGATGCTTTCATCAGTTGTAGGTCTGGGGATATGTATATTTCTGATGGTAATTCGACAAAGAAATTCAATCTGTATCCTCCAGCAAAAGCAATTACAAAAATAGGAGATAATGAGTGGGTTGATGATGAAGATACTATACAACCTGCCTTTACCATTTCTGAAGTTAGTGAAGATAGTCAAATTCTGAACACATTAGAAAATTTTGAAACATCTTCAGAATATGACCACACACAATTTCAGTTAGATTCCGACATTGAGTATCTATCATCTAGACAAATGTTTCTTTTCTCTATGGAAGAATTTGGTAGTTCCGACATTGAGATCTTTCCAGGAAAAACATTGAATATCAACAAAAATTTGGAAAGATCACAATAGGAAGAACTAACCAAAATCTTGCAAAAACATTCTACTGCATTTGCATGGGAGTATACCGATATGAAAGGTATTGACCCTAAGACTTGCATTCACCACATCTACATTGAGGAAAACAGTAGACCAATCAGACAACCTCAGAGAAGGATGAATCCAAACCTTAGGGAGATAGTGAAAGAAGAGCTCCAAAAGTTACTTAATGTGAACTTCATTTATCCAATTTCAGATAGCCGATGGGTTTCTCCTTTGGTTATAGTACCTAAAAAGAATGGTAAATGGAGAGTATGTATTGATTACAGGGAATTGAACAAAGCAACTTTGAAGGATCACTTTCCTTTACCCTTTATCGATCAGGTATTAGATACTTTAGCAGGAAAAAAGTATTTTTCATTTTTGGATGGTTTTAGTGGTTACAATCAGATTCAGGTAGCACCTAAAGATCAGGACAAGACCACATTTACCTGTCCATGGAGAACTTTTGCTTACCGAGTACTTCCTTTTGGATTATGTAATGCACCCACAACATTTCAAAGGGCAGTACTAGGAATCTTTTCCGATCTAATCCATGATTGTGTAGAGGTTTATATGGATGATTTTACAGTTTATGGTAATTCGTTTGAAGAGGCATTAGAGAATTTGGAAAAAGTCCTTATAAGATGTAAAGAAACAAACCTATCATTAAGTCATGAAAAATGCTTTATGATGTTTACTGAAGGGATTGTTTTGGGACATCATATTTCAGGAGATGGGATTAAAGTTGATAGATCAAAAGTTGAGGTCATCTCCAAGTTGCCTATTCCAAATTGTCAAAAAGATGTTAGAAGTTTTCTTGGATTTATTGGATACTATAGAAGATTTATTGAAAACTTCATCAAAATAGCATCTCCACTCTTCAAATTACTTACAAAAGATTGTGAATTCAAATGGGATCCTAATTGTCAATCTGCATTTGAAACTTTGAAAACAAGAATATCTGAAGCACCCATTTTGAGAGGTCCAAATTGGAAACCTCCTTTCCATATTTCTACAGATGCTTCAGATACAGCTCTAGGAGCTGTGTTGGGACAAAAGGATTTAGTTCCCTATGCCATTTACTACACCAGTAAAAATTTGACTCCCACTGAGTTAAACTATACTGTGACTGAGAAAGAGTTCTTAGCTTTTGTTCATGCAATCAACAAGTTTAGACATTATATAACAGGTTATGAAACTTTTGTCCATACTGATCATTCTGCAATTAGATATCTCATGAACAAACCTGTTACTAATGGCAGAGTTACAAGATGGCTTTTACTTTTACGAGAATACAATATTATTGTGTTGGATAGGCCAGGGAAACAAAATACAGTAGCTGATTTCTTGTCTAGAATCCAAAATACTAACGAATATTCTCCTATAGAGGATAAGTTTCCAGATGAATATTTGTTTGTAGTAACTATTAAGACTCCTTAGTATGCAGATATTGCTAACTACTTGGTTACAGGGAAGCTACCTCCACATCTATTTCCTGGTGAAAAAAAGAAAATTATTCAGGAGAGCTCAAGTTATTCATGGATTTCTAATGAATTGTTTAAAACAGGGCTAGATTGTGTGATCAGAAGATGTGTTCAGGAAGACGAAATGCCTGACATCCTCAAGGCATGTCATGATGAACCATGCGGTGGACACTTTGATGACAAAAGGACGGCCTATAAAATCCTTTATTTAGTATATTATTGGCCTTCCCTTTTCAAAGATGCAAAACAATATGTCAGAAGGTGTGACAGCTGCCAAAGAGTTGGGAGACCGACTCTTTCGAATGAAATGCCATTACAACCACATGTACTCATTGAACCCTTTGAAAAATGGGCTTTAGATTTCATTGGACCCATTAATCCACCATCTAAACAAAAGAAGTATATATTGGTATGCACTGATTATGTAACTAAATGGGTAGAAGCTAAAGCATTGCCTTTTGCCACTGAAAATTCAGTTGTTCAATTTTTTTTTGAGGATATTTTTACTCGTTTTGGTGTCCCAAGAGAAATTGTGACAGATCAGGGAAGTCAATTTACATCTAACTTGATGGAGAAGCTGATGGAAGAATACAAAATCAAGCAAAGAAAATATACTCCTTACCATCCGCAAGCAAATGGCCAAGTGGAATCTACAAATAAAGTTCTTCAGAATATCATCACCAAAATTGTTCACCTACATAGAAGAGATTGGGCAGAAAGGCTCCCTAAAGCCTTATGGGCCTACAGAACTACATGGAGGAACACAACAGGACATTCTCCCTATGAACTTGTTTATGGGAAAGAAGTCTTGCTCCCCATTGAGTTTCAAGTTAAGACTTTCAAGATGGCAGTTCAGTTGGGGATGAATCTATCATAAGCCCAAAAGCACAGAATGGAGCAGCTGAATGAGCTAGATGAGATCAGACAAGATGCAATTTTAAGGACTAATCTAGTTCAACATCAAAGAGCTAAGTGGCATGACAGATATATCAAAGAGAGAAAGTTTCAAGAGGGAGATTGGGCATTACTGTTTGATTCCAAGTTTAAAGACTTTAAAGGAAAATTTCAGACTCATTGGCTTGGGCCATATGAGATTGAAAAAGTCTTTAACAATGGAGCGGTAAGAATCAAGACCATTGATGAGTTTCAAACTCCTCTCATTGTAAATGGCCACAGATTGAAAATTTATCATAAGCCACTCTCAAAAGAGGAATTTTTCAAAATGTTCCAAGAGAATTCTGCAATAAGGCTGGTGGAGAAGAATCCTTCTTCCCCATCAGCCTAGCCTTTGTTTCTTTCAGCTAAAAAAAAAAAAAAATTGTATAGGCCTGAAAACCAATCATAGATTGGCAGTCTTATACAGAAAATATAGAGTGAAAATCAGGGACACCTGACACTCTATATTTTCCAAAAAAAAAATCTCCTCTCCTTCTCTTTCCATCTTCACTCCATCTCATTTGCCATTTCACTTCACCTCCATCTCATTCTCATTTCCATTTCACTTCATTCCACTTCATTTTCGTTTCATTCCACTCATTCCATTTCACTCCATCAATAAAAGTCCCTTCCAGGACTATTTTCATTTAGTTAGTTCTTCTCTAACTATCTTTGTGCAGTTAAGGAGGTGCTGTCTCAGTTTCCACAGCTGGAAACTGTTTCCGCAGCCAGAAGCAGTTTCCGTAGCCAGAAACAATTTCCGCAGCTAGCATCACTATGTTTTCAAAATTCACAGTGAACTGTTAGTGACATAATCATGAAATGCAGGTGTAATTGAGCTAAAGACATGGGTCATCTCCAAGACATCAAAGAAGAGCAATTGGTTAGAAGCCTTGAGCTAGAAATGACAAAGTTTCCAAAGGTATGATCAAAAATCTTTATCAAATAACAATACAAGTCGTAATTATGCATAGTTATTAAACCATAACAAGTTCTACTATGTGCAATGATTTGATACGATAGCTCCACTACCACTCCTATTCCACGATATCACTCCACACACCTTGCATTCATTTCTCCAACGGTCTCATGATTATTCCAAGTTTAAACTCAAGACTAACTGCACTTCTATTTATTACCCGTACTCTTGAGACGTGACCTATTGTGTTACGGCTCTTCTTAGCCGTAATTTCCACAGCTGTCTGTTGAGACGTGTAAAAATTTCATACACAGTCACCCGATTCGAAAGAATCCCGTCGTTATTACACTCGTTTACCACTCCACTAATACCATACTCCTCGCATGCATCCACATTTTAAACTTGTTCACTGCTGCTCACCCTCTGTTCTTCTGGTAATTTGAGTACTTCCATTCCCTGTTCTCCATTTCTGACTGCAGTCACTACAGTCATCCTAAAACCCCGACTGCAGTCACTACAATCTATCCTAAACCCTATAACAGAGCCGTTTTTTTTTTGAACCCTCACACATAGAAGAACTCTCAGGTGGAATTTAAAACGGCAGATGGGAAAATTACTGAGAGCTGAGCCAGAAGGACCGAAATACTTGGAGGGTTATCCTCAAACTAAGGAATTGCTGAAGAAAGATAGATGGCTACGATTTATCCAAAAGTTTAAAGGGCATAACAAGGAGGTGACCAAAGCTTTTGCGCGGTCTTTTGATGGACAAACAGTGGAGATTGGAGACTTAAAGTTTACAGTGACTGAGGCCACAGTAGCAGCTGCCATAGGCCTACCTCAAGAAGGTGAAAGGTGGTTTAAAAATAGAAGTGTGGACGATCAAATATGGAGAATCATGCTACAAAACCAAGGTATGGATACCACCGTATTTACAAGAGGTATCCCTGTTCATGCACTAAAAGAGGAATGGTCTAGTCTACTGTTAGTCATCCAGAAATTTATCACGTGTGAAGGTCGTTTTGGTTCTATGTATACGTATCATGCCAGACTGATGATGAATTTCATAGAGGGTCACACTCTTAATTTGCCTCATTTTCTTCTATTAAGTTTGAAAAAGATAAGTTTTACAGTTCAAAAACACGTAGGCAACATTGAACCTCATCTTTACCATCATGGATTCATAAAAATTCTTATTGAGGACTAGTTAAAGAAAACTAAGGATACTTGGGAGCAATTATTGACAAGGAACTACTTCCAAGAGCCGTCTGAGGCCTCTGAAAGTAGTCCACCAAAGATTCCAAGGAAAAGTAGGAGGAAAGAAAAGAACATTACAGTCCAAGACTCCCCTACAATAGAAATTCAAGAAAATGTCCAAAAAGAAGAAGAAGATAAAGCTAAAAATAAGAAAGAAAAGAAAGAAAAAGGCAAAAGAACCATTCAAGAAGTCTATCCATCCCCTGAGCAATCCATAGAAGAGGATTATCAACCTATGTTAAAAAGATTAGTACACCTTTAGGCTATTGCTATAGCCAAGAAAAAGAAAAAAGGAAAACAGAGTGCACAAGAGAAGAGTATTAGTCCATACTTAAGGAGGAGCACTAGGCTGAAAGGGAGAGGGAATAAAACCCAAGAAAAACAGTCTCACTTTATTGATTTAGGTGAAGAGACACTTGAGAAATCTCCAGCTTAGCCAAGCATTGAATCAAGTCCTCCACGTGAGGAAAGCCCTTTTCGGCCGGAAAGAGAGAGCAATCTTCCTCCTCCACCAGATTTTGAGCCTAGTCCGAGAAAGACACCTGAGGTAGATCCTAATCAGCAAGAGGTATATAACTACCTGGAATCCTTAGAACAATCAGTTGCAGGACCGAGTACCACTTTGCCACTTGATGCACAAGTTCAGTCTTTGAAACAGGAAGTATTTGAATTAGAAGTCCTAAATAGGCATATCATACAGGAAAATGAAGCAATCAAAGAGCAGAGTAAGGTAGACAAAATTGTCCATGATAACACTATGCTCCATTTAGGACTCTGGCAAAAGGAAAACAGGAGGCTGAAGAAAAAGTGCAAAAAGTTAAGCAGAGCATTGATTAATCTCAAGTTCAAATTTCTAGTCAGGAAACCAAGGATGATGTTAGCATCAAAGAAGAAGAAAATAGGGCTAGATGTCCTTGTAGAAGCCTCAAAACATATGGATTAGAGGGAAATAACTAAATTTTGGTTGCATGAGGACATGCAACACCTTCACAGTGGGGGTATGTTGAGCCTCAAACTTGCACCTTCCTATACACCCACTCAGCCTTCTTTTCCCACTTACTTCATCCACCAAGCTGTTAAATCATTGCATTATAGTCTAAAAAGAGCTTTTTACATGGTTTTTTGACTATGCTTATGACTGTTGTTTGGTTTAGATTTTTGTTCAGGCAGCTGCAGAAACTTGTCAATTTCCGCAGCCAGCACAGGTTTCCACAGCCAGCACAGGATTCCGTAGCTATTTTGTTAAAAGCTATGCTACAGGTGTCCTATGAAGAAATGAGCCACATGGGCAAGCTACAGGTGACAGGTACATGGAACGCGTCCCTTCAAAACAGCCAAATCATCCATAGAAGGTCACGGTCAACAAGGGTCAAAGGCAAATCCAACCAAGGAATTTAGCGGTGGCACGCCTCTATTTTGAGCACGTGAACGTTTACGTGGCACAGTCCTCAGCCCACAAAGACACTGGCACACCTGGAGATCATCCCCGTAACCTGAATCCAACAGCTACCACTCCAAATATTTAATAGACATGATGATAGTTACGCTAGATCTCGGCTGAGGAGATCTACGTGTCCTTGGCAACACAGTTAATAGCATAGGATTCAGTTAGTTAGTTTCAGCACTTTTTCATTATAAATAACACGTTGATGGATGTCGTGTAGAAGCTTTTGCGATGTAATTTTTGGAACCGTTTCTATTAGCACCCCACTGTACTTTGTTTTATATATGTTGCTGCTGCTTTAATACATGAGAAGACTACTTTGCTGAGCTCGTTCTTGTGACTGTTCATTGACTGGCTAAGGTGGCAGAGGGCCCCTGCGCACTAAAGCCCTGTATAGTTGTCATTTGATTTCATTATGTTTCTGTATTCATAATCATTAGCTTGTATATAACATGATGTTTAGATGTTTTTAAATTCACTACTGTTTACATGCTCACTTCCGTTTTTTATAGCTGTCAGCTGATCAACGCTTTTCTACAGGTTTTCTTAGGCAGCCTGGGCAAATTTTCATCTTTTTGATAACTATTGACATATGAGATCATCTTGTCCTTCCTGCTAACTTTCATTTTCTGAAGTTTAATTCCAGCAATTTTCTTTTTCAAGTTATGATTTGCTTATTTATTTTTCTGTTACTTGGACATCATACTACTCATCAGTTTATGGTTTCTTTCTATAGTCAAGTGACTCTATTAGTAAGAAATCAGAATAATACTTATTGTAGTGTGATTTAGTTATCATATTGCTTAAACTCATTCATGATTGCTTCCCATAAGGTAGATTGAGCTGAAGGGTAAAGGATTAGAAGAGTTGAAGTAGTGTGATTAGTTTCCTTTCTGCAATTTAATTTCTTGCAATTTAGTTATCATATTGCTTAAACTGTTATGAAACCAGCTCACAAAAAGATAGAAAAGAGAGATCCACGCCTTAGAATTCAGCCTCTTCGAGGGGGCAACCTCCTTTACATTACATAAATGAACAATTCTTGGATGATACAAATGACAAAACCTCCTTTCTATATATAGGAGTCTAAGGAGTCACAATATAATCCAGCCGACCTAACAATAATAATATAAAGCCACAAAAATAACAATAGAGGGATTCTATGGGGCACAGAAATAACAATATGGGGGTAATAGGGGCACAACAATATAAATAGGGGGTATAACTACAATAGTAATGGGGTAATCACTAGTATTATAGGGACCCAACATGCCCCTCTCCTTCAAAAAAGTGTTGTCCTCAACGCTTGAGCAGTTCTGGATACTTCTGCATAAAATTCTCATCCTCCCATGTGGAATCTTCAGCGGATAAGTTCTTCCACTTGATAAGATACTCTGAAATTGATCGATTTCGTAGCTGTCGAGTTCTTGTTTCTGTGATTGCTTCCGGTTCCAATATAATTTTTCCTTCCTCGTCAAGTTCTGGCAATATTGTTTGAATTGGGAGCTTGTCACCTATAACCTTCTTTAAACATGAAACATGGAAAACTGGGTGCAATCGAGAAGCTGCAGGAAGCTCCAATTTGTATGCCATAGTACCAATCTTTTGCAACACCTTGTACGGACCATAATACTTTGGTGATAATTTATTATCCTTCTTAGCTTGCTTTAGGGACATTTGCTTATATGGTTGTAGCCGTAGGAATACCCAATCACCTACATCAAAACTTCTTTCACTGCGATGTTGATCTGCCTGTTGTTTCATTCTATTTTGTGCCAACACGAGGTTATCCTTTAAGAGTTGGAGGACTTGTTGTTGATGTTCGATGTGATGTTCCACTGCCTGAACCTTAGAATTTTCTCTTAAATATGATGTGATGGATGGTGGTTGATACCCATAAAGTGCCATAAATGGGGTCATTTTTGTTGTTGTATGGAAGGAAGTGTTATACCACCATTCAGCCAGAGGCAACCATTTGACCCATTGTGTCTGTTTATCAGATACAAAGCAACGAAGATATCCTTCCAAACATTTGTTTACTATCTCAGTTTGCCCATCAGATTGAGGATGATAAGATGAGCTATGAGCTAACTGAGTACCAAGACAAGAAAATAATTCTGTCCAAAAATTTCCAGTGAAAATGGGATCTCTGTCACTTACAATAATCTTTGGGTTTCCATGTAGCTTTTGAACTGTTTCCATAAATGCAGTAGAAACTGTACTGGCTTTAAATGGATGTGATAATGCACAAAAGTGTGCATACTTGGTAAGTCTGTCAACTACCACCATGATGACACTCTTTCCCTCAGACTTGGGTAAACCTGTGATAAAATCCATTGAAACCTCCTCCCAACGTTGGCTTGGAATGGATAAAGGTTGTAATAGACCTGGTGTCTTAATTGTTTCAACTTTATTTTGCTGGCAAACCAAACATTCCGCCACAAACTTTTGAATATCTGATTTAAGGCCATCCCAAAAAAATTCCTTCTTAACCCTGTGGTAAGTTTTTAAAAATCCTGAGTGCCCTCCTAAGGGAGAAGTGTGCAATTCCATAAGAATCTTTTGTTTTAGCTGGGAATTCTTACAGAGGTATAAGCGATCTTTGTACCATAACGAATCATTTTTCCAGCTAAATGTATCAGAAGTACTGGAATCTTGTTGTAGCTTTTGAATAAGTGCCCACACTTCTTCGTCATTCTTCCATTCCTCCCTTGCTTCGTTTATCCAATCTGGTTGGATAATAGAAATGGCACACAACAATGCTTCCACATCCTCATCCTTTCTTGAGAGTGCATCTGCCACCACATTTTGCTTCCCTTTTTTGTAGATGATTTCAAAGTCATAACCCAACATCTTTGTGACCCACTTTTGTTGCTCTTCAGAGGATAATCTTTGTTCTAAAAAGTATTTAAGGCTATCATGATCCGTTTTTACCTTGAAGTGTCTTCCCATTAGGTAGGGTCGCCATTTCTTAAGTGCATGGAGTATTGCCAACATTTCCTTCTCATAAATAGCTTTGCTTAAAAACTTTCCCTTGATTGGACGACTTTCAAAAGCAATGGGTCTTTCATCTTGCATTAGAACAGCACCAATTCCATTTCCTGAAGCATCACATTCCACAATAAAGGTTTTTGTGAAGTCCGGTGTAGCTAAGACCGGTGCTTGGCACATTGCCTCTTTAAGATGTTCAAAGGCCTTTGTTGCTTCCGAAGTCCATGAAAATGAATCTTTCTTCAATAATGTTGTTAGAGGTGCTGCTATTCTCCCATAATTCTTAACAAACTTGCGATAATACCCTGTCAACCCAAGAAATCCTCGCAGATGCTTTATGGATGTGGGGATTTTCCATTCCTTAATGGCTTTAATTTTGCTAGGGTCTACCTTAACTCCTTCATGAGATACAATATGACCCAAATATTCCACCTCCTGGACTCCAAAGAAACATTTGGATCTTTTTGCATATAATTGTTTCTCCTCCAATAGTTGTAGCACCCTGTCAACATGTTCAACATGATCCTTCCAAGACTTGTTGTAGATTAGTATATCATCAAAAAATACTAACACAAATTTTCTAAGGAATGGTTTGAAAATTGAATTCATCAAACCTTGAAATGTTGAAGGTGCATTGGTAAGGCCAAAAGGCATGACCAAAAATTCATAATGACCCTCATGAGTTCTAAATGCCATTTTTGGAATGTCTTCAATCTTCATTCTGATTTGATGATATCCCGAACGAAGATCCAACTTGGTGAAGTAAATTGATCCATGCAATTCATCCAGTAATTCATCAATAACAGGAATGGGGAACTTATCTTTAATAGTGAGCTTGTTGAGCTCCCTATAATCTGGACACATGCGCCATGATCCATCCTTCTTGTGCACCAATACTACTGGAGCTGAGAAAGAACTTTGACTCGGTTGAATTATACCAGCCTCTAGCATTTCTGCAACCATACGTTCAATTTCACTTTTTTGGACATATGGATATCTGTACGGCCTGATGTTTGGAGGAACACTTCCTGGAATCAGATGAATAGCATGATCATGATCACGCATAGGTGGGAGACCTTTGGGAGTCTCAAATACCTTGGAATGATTGTCCAGGACTTTTTGGAGATCTGGAGAAATAGATGATTCCAATGTGGAAACATCTAGCGAACATAATTGTGCAATTACACCTCTTTGCTCCTTTTTTAGAAGCTTTGTCATGCCATTAGAGCTGATTATCTTTCCTGGTTTCCCTGCAATACCCCTTAATTCAACTTCCTTTCCTTCCACAGAAAATTTCATGAAAAGTTCTTGAAAATTAAAAGCTATTGTACCCAAGGATTGTAGCCATTGGACTCCTAGTACAACATCAGCACCTCCCATTGGAATGGAAAGCATTGGGCTAGTCAATACATATTCTCCCATGGATAGCTTGATATTATGGCACTTTCCAGAACAATTTATTGTTCCTCCATTTGCAATCATCACTTGACACTCTGGTGCTGGATATAGGAAGCAATTCAATTCTTTTGCTACCCTACAATGAATAAAATTGTGGGTGCTTCCTGAATCAATCAACACTATTACCTTTTTCTTCTTGATTTGTCCTTCTATCTTGATGGTTTGAGGAGTGGTAATTCCCGCCAATGCATTACAAGATATGGTCGGATTTATTTGTTCTTCATCTAGGCTTTGTTCCTGGAATATATCCTCTTCTTTTGACCTTTCTTGCTCCTTTTCTTCTTCCTCTTCACAATCTATGTAGAATAATTTCTTCTCAGCACACTTATGACCTTTTGTGTATTTGCTATCACAATTGTAACAAAGCCCTTTTGCTCTTTTTTCTTCCAATTGTTGTGGTGTCAACCTTGTAGGTTGTGGAAGACTATGGGCAACAACACTTCCGTCTTTATAGTTGTGAATGGTATGCTTCCTAGTTGCCATAATTTTGCTTTCCATTTTTCTTGCTAACCTGAATGCCTTCTCTAATGAATCAGGTTCCCAAAGGCGCACATCATGTTGGATATTATCCTTTAAAGACCCTATGAACACATCAATCCTATGCTCCTCTGGAATATCTTTTACCCTTATGTTCAATTTTTGGAACTCCTCAATGTGCTCCATTATTGAACCCTTTTGTTTGAGACTTATCAATTGGCTAAAAAAAGTGTTGCTTTTTGTATCCTCATAATGTGCTATCAATTCTTCCGTAAAAATTGCCCAAGTGATAAATTGTTTACGAGAACAAAGCCATTGATACCATACAAACTGATTTGGTTCCAAATATAAAGTTGCCATACGTACCTTTTGTGTGTTTTGCACATTATTGAGATCGAAGAATTGCTCCATCTGTAATATCCATGTGGCGGGATCCTTGCCATCAAACTTCCTCATATCGATTTTTGGAACATGGTGAGTCTTCGATCCAACATTAGAGTCTATGGAATCATGATTAACATTTCTTTTGTTTTCATCATGAGTTTCCTTTACTACCTTTTCACCATTAGTGACCCTTTCTTGTAGCAACTTCTTCAATTCTTCCATGTCTGTCTTCAAATCTATCTTCAAATCATCCATCTTAGCTTCCACGTCAATCATCTTAGCTTCTACGCCTTTCTTTAAACAGTCCATCTTAGCTTCTACACCTTTCTTTAAACCATCCATCTTAGATTCTGTTCCTTTTTGTGTAAGGGACAGTTGTTGCACTTGGTCTTGTAATTTTGATATATCATGTTGCATTTCTTCCTCTTCTTCATGAGTCATGCCCGAGCTTTCAGGTTCCTTACTAGGTGTTTGCATTTTCTTTCGGGGCATCAGTTACCGATAATAATGCTCTACTATGCCCTTTGAATTCCTTCAAAATAAATTTTCAAACCAAGCTTAAGCAAAAATTTAAGAAAATCTACACACCTTTTTTCACTTTGTAGGAGCTCGATATTGCCTCTGATGTATCTCTGTACTCTCTGATTATCTAGTCCTAAATTTGTTACCTGTAGTAGCCCTCTGTGTCATCTTTCCAATGCCACAAGTCTGACCCAAATTGGATTCCCCAAGGAAGAGTTATGTGAAATCTCCCACCGTGACTTGATTATAGACTAGTTCAGTAGAGCGAACTTGTACGGCGTGCCACGAGTCACTGTTTCGACATTTGGATCTGAAAAATACCCACAAGAAACTACAGTCCGTCCTCTTTCTGTACCTTCTTACGAAACTTCAATCCGATCCCCAGAGAGAAAGTTATGACGATTTTCCCCAGGTCACCTGTTTTGAATGTAATTCAGGAGTCTGCAAAAAGACCCACTTCCTCAGATCATATCTCTGCAAATATCGCGCGAAAAGTTTTGAAATTTGGACCCAAGATTCAGCGCGATTTCTTCTCAAATGGGTTTTTTTTGCGACTTCTGAAACGTCACAAAACAAACGTTATAGCGAAAATTCCACGATGACCTGTTTGGAGCAGCGAAACCCTAGAATCCAAGGCTCTGATACCAAATGTTATGAAACCAGCTCACAAAAAGATAGAAAAGAGAGATCCACGCCTTAGAATTCAGCCTCTTCGAGGGGGAAACCTCCTTTACATTACATAAATGAACAATTCTTGGATGATACAAATGACAAAACCTCCTTTCTATATATAGGAGTCTAAGGAGTGACAATATAATCCAGCCGACCTAACAATAATAATATAAAGCCACAAAAATAACAATAGAGGGATTCTATGGGGCACAGAAATAACAATATGGGGGTAATAGGGGCACAACAATATAAATAGGGGGTATAACTACAATAGTAATGGGGTAATCACTAGTATTATAGGGACCCAACATAAACTTATTCATGATTGCTTCCCACAAGGTAGATTGAGCTGAAGGGTAAAGGATCAGAAGAGTTGAAGTAGTATGATTAGTTTCCTTTCTGCAATTTAATTTCTTACCATCTAGATATCATATTGCTTGACTTGTTCATGATTGCTTCCCACAAGGTAGATTGAGCTGAAGGGTAAAGGATCTAAAGAGTTGAAGTAGTGTGAATTAGTTGCTTTTCTTTTAGTTTGAGTTGCTTTAAGTTCAGTTTTTACTTTCTTTTTCATTCAGCAGCAAGGATACTGGGCCATTGTCATTAGTTCACTGTTTAATACATTTACTTCCTCTTAAGAATTGATTTCATTACAGTTGTTTTAAAGCTTTCTTTTTGAGCACTTTTAAGTTTTGGAAAATCACTGTAGAAATCACCATCACCATCCATACTTAACTTTCATTTTCACCATCACACATTAGGGAAAGATAAATCCAAAAACAAACTAAAAAACTCAAAAACGACAAAAGACTAAGGAAATGGTTGTCTAGTACATATAGTACACTTCACTTCGTCAGTTTACGAACCCCGGATTGACATTTTAAATAGCAATTTAGAACACACTAAATTGACCAAACAGTCTCACCTGAGCTTTTCCATCACATTTCCTTACTAAGGATAACACCAACAACATCATAAAACTTTAATATAGTAGATCTAGAGACAAAGTTATTTATAGCCATAAATAATCCATTCCAAATTTCTAGCAATGAGCACAAACACAATAGATCCCTAATTTCATCATCAAAATTTACCCCTACAGAACTTAACTCACTTGTAACTGTGTTAAATTCATTTAAATGATAAAAAATGGATCCACCTTTTCACATCTTCATATTAAATTGATGCTTCATAATAAATACCTTATTTGAGGCCGAGTGTTTTTCATATAGTTTTTCCAATGCCTTCATTAATCCTTCTGTTGTTGTTTCCTTGAAATGTTGAATGCCATAGATGCTGCTAGACATAGCCGTATTGTTCTTAGTGCCCTTCTGTCAATAATCTCCCATTTTACGTCAGTCATACTCATCGACTTCTTTGATTTTTTTGCTCAATGGTAGGTACAAATATTTCTGATACAAATAATCGTCCATCTGCATTTTCCATAAATAGTAGTTTTGACTGTTAAATTTATCGAACCTAAACCTACCGTATTCCTCCATTACTCCTAATCAAACTAGGAACCCTTCTCTCATGTGAGTTTATCAACTAAATAGATTTTCAACTCTGATACTAGTTGTTAGAAATTAGTTTATGGAGCAATGAAATACGAAAAATATTGCGGAAACACAAATATAGAGACACATAAGACAAGAGAGACACAAATATACATGGTTCATTCAATTTGGGCTGTCCACGGAGAAACAACTAGTCCTTCCTTTTATATTATACAGCAAAATGAAGAGAGACAACCTACAATATGTTGTCGCTTTTTCTAGCACCTATAGCACAAGTGCTTCGGGAGATATAGAAATCTTTGTAAAGACAACCTCTGGGTTGATTGTAAACCAATGCATGGGACATCCTAAAGAGAGAAGTGAATTTATGATTGTCTAAGGGATTATGTTGCACTCCAATTGTCACATAATTTTGAAAGATAATAAAGGGGGGCTTGGTTCAATAGTCTTTCATCAAGGTGAAATCAAGTAGATACATGGATCCAAATACAGGTGGTGAATCTGGCTGATTTCAAGGAGGAATGTCTTGTTATGATGGCCAACACACAACAATGAGCAGCTTAATATGGAATTTGTAGTAAATGTGAAGAGGAGGAGAGAAAGGAGGCAAATAGATGCATAATGTTGTAAACAAGACAAAATCCTAAGCAACAATGTTTCACCAGAAGGATGGAAGGCAAAAGAGATGGAATGACAGGAATTATGGAGCACAAATTAAGGTTTCATGTTCTATAGCTCATGGATACACTTATCAGTAATCAACATATGTAAATATGTGCTCTTAAAGGTACATACTTAAATATTTAAATAACATAGGTATTTCTACTACTTAGGAGCATACATAAAACCATGAGAGAATGAGATCGGTAGCTTCATTACACAATTTCAGTAGAAGAGAAACATACATGAAATGATATTTACAGAGGGGAAAACATACTTCTTATAGCCATGATTAGAATCACCAAAGAGTTTCATTAATCCTCAAAATGAGTCTAATATATCAGTCCATTACATTAGCCATACATCGCTCGAGTCCCTCATGAACAGGCAGATAGAACCAAAAGTGGAATCACAAAAATTGGACCTCTGCAGGTGTAGAATTCTGCAACCCCTACTTCTAAGTGTTTCTTCCCCCTATTTATAAGAAGAGGGGGAGATTTGAATTGACAGTTACAAAATATCTCAGCCAAGGGCCAACTGTACGATTTGACTAGCTGTCTTGGCGTGCAATAGCTCTGCTACCCACAATGATTCTAATTAGGATTTGATTGCTTCTTTAAAGTGCAAGACATATAGAATAAACATAAATTATAGAAATAATAAGAAAATGAAAATTAGATGATGATGGAGAAAGTATCCTTATGCCATTTCTGAGATTACCCCTAATCAGGCCACGTCTCTATCAAGATGTGCTTTTCCTACTGCTCGGTTGGTTCTTATCGCTTTTGCCTTAACTGTCTAGCTTCACCACTCTCTGAAGTTGGTAGTAATTAACTATGTTGGATTGTCACAGATCAGAAGAGAATATTTACCTAGTAGTCCTGCATTGTATGACTGAGTGGAGCTCCAGACTAAGGCATTAAGTCTTCTTGAGCCCCCATATTGATTTATTGCTGCTCCATGCCTTCATCTAATACTGCAGTGCAGATCCATACACATTCAGAGTTTCGGGAACCCTTTTCCTTTGTTAAAAATTTCGTCTCCTTTTCTTTTATTTTCTTCTACAGACTGTGTGGTTGGAAAAATATCAGAGGTTTGAAAATCGGCGATTTCTTATCCATGTCCTTGGTGCATCCTCCTGAAACTTGCGATCATTGATCACCTTTTGTGCTTAGCCCTTGGTTCCTCGGCTCATTATGTGACCATGGGTCATCCCCTCTATTAGAGACCCTTTATCGGTGGATCAAATCGAGGTTTTAACTTTGATGTAACAAAATGCCTCATCCAAAAAATGCTGATCTCCAATTAGTGATGTCATCACTTTGCCACATCATGCTGACATCAGCTGCCTTGTGTCCCTTATCAGAACCAACCATGTGATGCGAAGTGTCATGTATAAAAAATTATCATGTGTAGCCACATTTCATTTACCAGATCCAATGATGTTCTTCCATGTGGCCCCCTTTAGGAGAGAGAAACAATTAGCCCTCTTTTGGTTTTGCAACTGATTTCCTTTGTTAAATTACTTTCGACCCTCCTAGCGCTTTAACACTATCGACTCTGTTTTGCCAAAACTTCTTCATAGTGAGAACTTCTAGAATCACCAATTTTTGACTTGCGATATGTTTGTGTTGTTGTGATCATTGATCGCCGATGTTCTTTTCCCGACTCATTGGATCGCCGATATGCACTTAGTGCCACTGATGAGCAATCACCGAAGTGAGATAGCTGATATCGGAGCTCTGCTACATGAAGCACCGAATGCCATGCTGCCTGATGTTGCAATATGTGATTTGTGATGAGTCAAGACCTTTGATTTGTGACCTCTGATATGCCAGGACCTTACCCTTAGTCAATTTCTCTTTGTTTTTTATCTTTCAAAGGGCAACTTCAATTTGCTCTAACTTTTGATTATGGAGTCGATTTGGGGAGTTCCATATACTATTGGAAAGCTAATTCTGAGAACTATTCAATGAAGAGGGTCCAATTTAGCTTTGAGTGATTCTGTGCCTTACAAGATGGCTGAAAATATCTCTGCTCTTTTTTCCCTCTTTTAGCAGCTAAAAACACATTTTGTAGAGGGTGACAACACAATAAATCTGCTATAATTTCCTCTTCACTCTCACAAAACCTCCTTTATCTCTCTCACACTCAGAATAATCATACATAGTCACAATATAATTCCATCATATAAACCGAGGGTTGCCTTCTAGGGAAAAAAACCCTAAATTAACATAACTTCTATTGTCAGATCATCCGTCTAATGAACGATCTGAATTGACTATGAAATTACAATATTTTACAAGGAAAATTTTCATCTATTTTTAGCTTCAGGGGCACTATCCCAAACCCCAGTAGTGGGGGCTCATAAAAGTTGTTGTCGCCCCCCTTGGACCCCTTGATGGTGATTAAATGGGCAACATTTCTGCCTCGTTAGGAACAAAGATCTAACGTGATTGAAACAAAAACCTTTGAACAATTAGGAAGATAATTAGGATCCACACCCAACAATGGAACCAAAAGGAGAGTTCCAAATATATCCTCAATACATCCTACAACAGAAGACGCTCATGCTCCTGAACCGAGCAATAGAGAAAGTTAAAGTTTAGTTGAAGCACTTTGGGCCCAATGAAGCTACATGGGGGATGACTGATTAGATGAGGGCATTAAAACCTTCTTTATTTGTTGGTTAAATAAAATGTGTATATATATATATATATATATATATATATATATATATATATATATTATTGTAAATGTTGTATCGTGTTATGGTCATAAAGCTCCAATAAGCAACATGTTTGTCAAACCACCCCCGGGGGCGGGGGGGGGGGGGGGGGGGGGGGGGGTTTGTAACTCAGGCTAAAGTTTCCATGTAATAAATGGGAATTATAAAGGTAAAATAAAACTGAGGTCATGGGACACATATTCCAAGATGAATGAAGGGACAAACATTACATTGAGGATCACTTGTGGTTTATTATTGGATATGGAAATTGGCATTGGCATTGGAAAAAGGAAAAGGGAAATAAATGGCAATTTAATATAAGAAATAAAGCAAAATAAGAGAAAATTAAGTTGAAGAGACAAGAATATACATGCAAGGGAAAATGAAGAAAAAGGAAAAGAAAAAGAAAGGAAAAATGGGAGAGAGCATTCATTCATTCATTCACTTTTGGCCAAAAGAAGAGAAGGAGAGAGAGAGAGAGAGCACTTGGAAACAAGGAAGATACAAGCAAGGAAGCAATGAAACTAAGGGAGTGTAAGAAGAAGATTGGACAACAAAAAGAAAGGGTAGAAATCAAGCAAAGGAAGAAAAAATAGCAAGATGATTTTTCAGGTAATAGGTTGCATGTTTGAATATCTTACTAGGATGTGAATGCATGGTGTATGCATTGGTTTATTGTTAATGTTTGGTGTCATTAGCATGTGATTTTCCTAGATTAATAGTGATGTAGAGCTTTTCCATGCCATTTCTAGGATAACCATGGTATAGTGGGTTTTCATTTTGGTTGAGCCTTGGATTTCCAGTGGAATTGGATCTGATTGAGGTGATCTCAGGAAAATCCCAAGGGTTGAGGGTGGAGATGGTTTTCTCCAAGAAGTTATTGATAAGTGGGTGGAGACATCAAAATTCCTCTAGGTATGGTGAATAAATCATGAGGCATCCAATCTTGTATTGTTTTTGGTGATTTTTGGACTGGTTTAGGTGAAATAACTATGGCTTGAGGGTGGAGGTGGTTTAACCTCTTGATTCCCTATTTTGGTTATATTTTGGTTTATCCCATGTGATCCCAAATTCGTGCTTGGAATATCACATGGGGGTGATTGGATAAAATAAATATTTAGTTCAACTCAATATATGGTTGGGTGGTACATGTAAGTCCCTGACTTGGTTAGCTTTATGCATATATTGTTATGTGTTATTCCTTATTGAGAACAATGAGCACAAGTATTGGTTATTGTGTTGATGTTATGACTAGTTTTTCATGGATTCATTATGGTTAAATTTTGGTTATAGGCATGGTACATTCTTATTATATGATGTGTTGATGTTATGGATGTTGTTCATGGTTCGATAAGTTATTGAATTTTATATGAATGCATGAGCTAACAAGTGTTTGTTGTAGCTAGCTTGAGAGGGCAATAAGGCTTCTTGATGAACTTATGATGAAACTAATGAGTCAATAAATAGTTATGCTTTCATGATCCACAAGTTCTATGTTTATAATGTGTTTATCTAAATTAATGATATATGTTTGGAAAGCTTTGATAAGAACAAAGCCTAGAAGTAGGATGAGAAGACTCAAGAACCTTGTTGGGAAAGTTCTGGACAGTTTTGGGCAGTTGGCATGTATTCTAGGCCTAAAAATCTAGACAGAGTTCCTCACCATTGGCAAAAAACTGACAAATTTCAATTGTAGTTGCATGGAGGAAGAGTTGCGTGTGCGAATGGACCTTTCTAGCCACATGGACAAGACTGCATGCATTTGGCTAGGCTATAAACTTGGTTGAAAGTGGTTCTAGCTCATAGAAAAGGTCACCAGTGGAAAGTATTTGACATCTAGGTGATCTGATGTCTCTGGGTGTTGCGGTAAGTTTGGTACAAGTTGGTAAGTTAGACCCCATTTTCATAAGTGCATCTTGGATTTTGTGTCATGCATCATAACTCAGCTCATTTTTACCCTGGTGAGCTTGTAAAAGTGGGTAAATGTGGGGTGGGGTGTTACACACTATATATGTTGAGGCTAGAAGGTGCAAACTAGGGCATTATAATCAAAATGAAGCATGGCTAGTATGTCATATGCATGCCCATAATTTGTAAATTAGACCATACGAAACTTGAAAATGCATCACGAAAGTGGTAAATTCATGATCCCTAGTCCATTTAATGGGATATGAATGAAGACAAAGAAAATGATGAGCATGCACAATTCACCTTGTAAAACACAAGTTATCATTTCCCTGGACAGCAACTAGGTTAGGAGGAATAATCATAATTGTGAAAACTTGAAAAGTAGAGGGGGCCTTGAATTTGAGTGTTAGGCCAAAATTTTGGTTGTTGTTGTAACAACTACAACAAAAATAAATAGGAAGCAAAACCCACTGTTAAGGTTGTTTATAAATTTCTTCCCTCTGTGAGAACCACGGTGGATCTCAATTGAACCAAATTCAAGTCATAAACCAACATGGAGAAGGGCCGCCTATATAGGTGGTTATCATATATCTCTAGTAGTAAGCACCATTATGACCTCTACCCCGACAAAACCAATCATAGGGAATTCACCCAAGTCCTAATGAAATCCCGCCTAGTTCTAAGAGATTGAACACATCACATGGGTGGTTTATCAATTGTTCCTCTAAGCAATCACTACAAGATTCAATAGCTCACTATCTATATGGTTTATCAACTTACACCCAAGTGGTTTATCAAGCCCAAGGTAATCACCTAGTGGTTTATCATATCCTTTCAATAAGCACATGGGTTCCTCAACCTAAGAGTGGTTTATAAGCTTAACTCTAGTGAGCACCTTAGTAGTTTATCGGAACTAAAGAAATTACTAAATGATTTTAATCCACTAAGATCTCACATTCTAATCGAATTAATAGGAACATACACAAATGCCTTTAACACATACAAAGAATACCATTGCTTAGAATAGAACATAAGCGAGTACGAATATTATCCCCAATAAATTTATGTCTACTGCAAAACTTGAGCTCTACATTCTCCTTTGTTGTTTAACATTAGACAACTCATCTCCTACACATTTCTTATTCCTTCCCGAATCATCCTCCCCCTCTCTCTCCTCAAGACCTTTTTCTTTTGCTTCTCCATTTCCTTTTCTTATGTGTTGACCTTGCAAACACAATCTACAAGAATAAGACTGCATGACTTGTCCCACATTCAAGTAGTCCATACATGAATTCAATACTTACACCAATAATTCCATGAATTTATTAGTGATATAGGTTGTGAAATAAATATAGTTTCTTGAGTTTACAAGAAAATTCTCCTCCTCAAGCCCTAGAATACGTGTCCACTTTTTTGAGCCAGTCAATATTTACATTTTTCACATTATTTACATGAATTACAATTCATAACAAAATTTACGAGAGGGAATAGAAAAAGGGGCTGTCACACCCACTACGATGATTCTCAACAAATGACTTGTAAAGTGAAACGAAATCATATACATTCCTTTCATGATTAACATATTCATGAAATGTTGAAAATGCATATGCCAAATGGTATTAAGCTAAGTAAAAATTTCTTCTTATGTTGTTTTCATAGTTTTCATATAACTGAATATTTTTTTAAATGGACCCAACCAAGTCCTCTTAGCTTATCCATTATATTCTTTTACCCTTTATTTCCATTTATCTTACACACATCGTTTATTCAGGGTCATGATTGTTGGTTTTGTTTTATTTAGCTCTTCTCCACGAGCTCCTTTTATTTTCCTTCCCACGCCCAACAAACCAATCAATACCAAACCACAAAAAGGAAAGAATAAAAAATGAAAAATAGAGAAAGATCACATAAAAACATCTAAGAAAAATATAAAGTGGCATGGCCATGATCAAAGTCAACAAATAATCGAGAAATATGCAACCAACAATAAAAATCAATGTGAAGAAAAAAATCCCATCTACACCTCATCCCTTAGCACCCAACACACTCCATCCATTGAGTTCCCGTCTCTTTTTTCATTATAGGTTATTGGTTCAGGTGTCCATCTAAGTTTTCATGCACTTTTCTTCCTTGCAATAACTATCAGTTGTCTCATTTGCACTCCTCTGCATATTATTTGTCTCAGTACACATTATATTAGTACAATTATCTAAAAACATGATCATTCCTTCATGAAATATCACAAGAATATACTTAAATCATGCACTTAATCAGGCATTCAAAGAATACTTTGACTGTGCATAAAACTCAAGAGTCATAATCAATTATTCTTAGGACACTTATTTGGAGAGAAACACTGACTGGTAGCAAACCTTTTATTTTCTCTTATCGATAATTCCTTCTACTCACTAACAACCCTCAACCACTAGTCTTGTTACTATTATTATTATTAATTATAAAAGAATATATATCTATCTATCTATCTATCTATCTATCTATCTATCTATATATATATATATATATCCCCGAGCGTTAGCTCAATTGGTTGAAGGTCTCGTTGCTAAAGCACCTTTCCATTAGGAGGCCACAGTTTAATTCTCCTCGATGCTCTCAAGGTAAGGATTGGATTAATTTGGCCAAGTGATGTGGTCCCTTCGGGGGGACCTCACCTGATTTTTCATGGAAAAAGATAAAATAAATAAAATTATATATATAATTCTTAAATATGGAGATTCACTCCAATTTTAATATAGAGACTCTTAATCTGTAAAGAGGCTTTGTTATAATACCATGGGATAATATTATAGTTTAGTAATACCACATGCCCAAAAAATAATAACTCATATTCATATGATATTTTTTTTAATGGATTTTCAACATGTTCAATTTTTTGTCACAAAGGCTAACATGTCTTCGAGGAGTAGAACGTCGGTGGCGAGGGAATTAAATCCGATAGATATGACTCAAGTTATTGTCCTTTGAATTTAAAAAGTATTAATAAAACACACACACACACACACATTATTAATATTATTATTAGTAGTAGTATTATTATTATTTACTTTGAAAGAAAGCATAGAAAACCTGTAGTACTTCTCCACATTTTATGGATGGAAAACTGGGTAAAATGTTGACCTTGATTATGTGGCCTTACTCCAAGAAAATCAAAGAGAGTCAAACTTGTGATTATCAACAACTAACAACAATATCAAAGAACTTCACATATGACTCTAGACCACTTGAACTAACCCTTGGGGATTAATAAACACACACACACACACACACACAATTATTAAAGAGAGAGAGAGAGAGAGAGAGAGAGAGAGAGAGAGAGAGAGAGAGAGAGAGAGATGTTTTTTACATCTAAATATGAGGGAGCATGTATTAACATTTTAATGTGGAAGATGTGAATCATAAATAAAATATTTAGATGAAAATTGTGTATTATATAAAGAAATTGAAAAGAAAAATCCTATATTTAAAACATTTATTAGTGTTTTGCTTAAAATTAACAATACATTTATTTTAAGTCCGGGTCTATTAAGAGAGGAGAAAAATCAAATCTCTTGAAGTGCAATCATTTCCTCAAGTTTTTCATTTAAAAGAAGGCTCACATCTTGAGAAATTTGACCCCTCTTGACACTTCGTACATGCAAAGTTAATATGTATCTATGGTGGTTGATAATTAAGTTAAAATTTTGGAAACCCTATTTCAAAATAAACAACACCTAATAGACAACACTTAATGGTGTAATTAATTAAGTCTATCAAAATAGTTAATGCCTAGCATTTGTTACTTTATTATAAAATTAACTTCACATAAAATTAATTGAAAATAACAATGCAATGATGTGATATTTTTGCTTTTTCTTAAGTTATATATATAGATAGATATATATATATATATATATATATATATATATATATATATATATATATATATATATAATATAATATTACACATGTGTGCTTTCTATTTCCAAATAATGAGGAAACATTTATTACTATTTTAATGTATAAAATGAAAATCATAAATGAATTATTTAAATGTGAATGGCATATTATGTTAAAGAAGTGAAAAAAATGCCTTATATTTATTCATCTTAAGATTTTAAAAAAATAAACTCACCATTTAAAAAAATAGACCTACCATATAAAAAAAATCTTTAAAACACATCAAAACAAGACTTGTATAAACCATAAATTGCCTTAGAAGATGCAAAGAGACGTTGGTATAAGTGTTAACTTGAAATAATTTCACCATTTTAAAAAATAGACCTATCATTTAAAAAATTATTTAAAATACATCAAAACAAGACTAGTATAAACTAGAAATTGTCTCAGAGGACGCAAAGAGAGGTCGATAGAAGTGCTAACTTGAAAGAATTGTATTTTAGTTTGAAGTAATAATTGTTATATTAAATTTAGATTGTTTAGTGTATTTGTGCTTCTTCTTTTTCAATTTATAATTTGCAATCATATGTATCATGAGCCAACTCAGTGTCCATATCAAATAAATATTACGAGAACAATTCATAATTAAAATTCTTATCTATTAAACAAGAGAAAAATATAGAGATTGGTCAGTGAGAGTGATGTAGAAATTTTTTGACAATGCTTACATATGACTAAAATTATGTAAAAGTTAATATTTGAGTTGGTGATCTTCAATGGGTATGAATTGAAAGTTTTTTCTAAACTTTAATTGATTTAAATAATGGAAATATTAAATTTGTTCAGTAATTAATTATAAGTTTTAATCGTTCTTGGTAAACTTTACGCTAAAATCACCTATATGAATTTAATATAAAAAAATATTTCTATCTTTCATACTTTCATGGAGAATGAATCTCTACTAATTTAATAATATATAAAATAAATTTATGATCATCTAACTGTGATGGCCAGGATGGGAAGGGAAAGTCCACTCTTGAAATCGAGGACACTAATTTCTAGAGATTCTTAAGCAAAATCTAAACACAATAGAGCAGGAAATCATCCTTTTAAGTTTTTTTCTGAGTTAATTCTGCAATAACTTTTGGGGTTTCCCGGTTTCAAATTTAGGTTTTCCTTTGGTGAATTTTGTTCCCTAGTCAATTTTGCAACAAATTTAATTTTTTTTCTTGTATTAAATTTGGGTTTTGTTTTGGTGAAATTTGTTTCAAGTTTAGTAATAATTTATTGAAATTGTATCTTTTAATTTTATAAATGACAAAAATTAAATGCTTTAAATATTTTCAAACAATAAATCTATAAATAAATTTGAAAACAAATTTTAAATAACTAAATTCACAATCTTACAACAAAATTCAAAAAATATTAAATTCCATCATTTTCCTTTTACCAGATGTTTAACGATTCCCACTGTGAGGTTAACAATATATTTAAATATAAATAAATAATAAACTTGTTAGTTGTGAACCATCTGAATTTCTCAATTTCTTGGAAAAGATGTTTTTTGTTTTTCCAAACCATCAAGTGTTTACCAGATAAATTTAGCTCCAAAAATTTGATGGGATGACATGTTTCTCACCACAATTTGTTGTGGCCCATGTCCATGTCCATGTAGTTTAATGTACAATCAATTTGCCTCATTCTCTGCATCGTGGAGAAGAATTATCAAATATCTAATATTATCTTTTAAAACCCTTGTTTAACATGATTCTAAAAATGGAGTGAGTGGAAAACACCTACAACAAATGTGATGGAAATTGAGTTGGATAGATGTCAAAGGCTCGTAAAAATGGTAGATGAAGTTGTCAAATGAAGGGATTCAAAAGAAAAGTCTATTGGCCTAAAGATTTCATTGTAGCTCTTGCAAAACCCTCCAAAATTTTGGCTTACAACCAATTTTGGAGCCTTCCTAAGTCTTTTCATAAATGTTGCAAACATTAGAGCTCATTTCATGAGCTTTCTCGAAGTTCTTTGGTCCCTTTCCATGTTCGGTTAACTTTCATCTTTTGGCATGTTTGAATGTCATACAATGTTTGTGAGCCTTTTCTGATGGTTTCGAACACCAGTCTTTGTGTATATCAATTGTCGCAACCATTTAAACATCTTTCACATCCATACAAAAAGTCTTGAGCACTATCGCACAAGTGTCGCCACAGTCATCCTAAAGTCTATCTTAAGTTTCACACTTGTCGTATGTTATCATGAGGTTTTCACATAGAGGGAAATGATTTTTTTGTGTGTTTCGATGATCTATGTTGTCGTGTCGTTAAAGTATGCTAAGTGTGTGATTGTTTAGTCAATTTAGTGTTCCTAAATTGATGTCATTAATTGTCAACCCGGGGCTCGTAAGCTGATGAAGTGAGGGTGTACTATATGTACTTAAGTAACTTTCTTAGAGCTTTTGTCGTTTGGGGGTGTTGTTTATGGTTAACTTATCTTCCTAAGATGGAGTGATGATTATAGACAGATGAGTGCAAGTGTGTGAGAGGTGAGTTCTAGATGAGTGAAAGTGTGTGTGATGGTGATTTCTAATTACTTGCTGAACTTGTAAAGGAAAAGAACTTGAAAGAAATGAATAAATTAAAATGACTTGAAAGTAAATGACCACGTTCTAATGGCATTAGTCTCTATCCATACTGCTGCAAATGAAAGAAACAAGAAAATCACTTCAAGGATTGTTGTTAATGATTATCTCCTCCTAACTCCCTGCTTCTACCACATAGTACTGCGTAAAACACGATTAGGAGGTAGCTGAAGACAAATCCAAGAATTGATAAAAACTCTAATCTACTCTAATTGACAAATTGTAACACTACTAAGCCTTTTCCAACATACTGCTTCCTACATATGTGATTATGTGTAACAAGTGGAAAAAGTATTAGTATCACAAGCCAAGACTACTCAAATACAAGCTGCAATTAATTAGTGTTCTGTTCTCTTGAAACATAAGCCATTCATGATAAAGAGAGCATAAATTAGTTAGCATCCAACTTGTAAAACTAAGCTAAAACTAGTCTAGAAAACAGAGTAAAAAGGGCAGCATTATGAACAAGACAACTGCAACTACCATTAGATATTAAAGCAAACACAACACACTTAATCCTGGGTGAAAACAAGGTTAATACGAACAGGGGCCCTCCATTCATATTATCCACAGAAAACTCAGATGCTCTTAAGACTTCAAAACAGCGTTTCCATTACTTTATATGCAAAGATACATAATCCAAAAGTGCTGGAACAGCTCTTATAAAAACAGAGTTTGAAAACGTGCCAAAATTCTCACAAATACATACACTACAGCATCTGAAAAGGTAACATCAGCGTACGCAGACGCAAGTATATATAGGCATCTGTAAGATGGCCTAATACGTAAACATAAAAACAGAAAATGAACTAACTGTCATGCGTATTAAAGGTGCAATTAACACGTCATAGGCTTCGTGGTCAAGCTGGAGGTCCTGGTCGATATGGGAAATGAATCTAACATTAGATCATGTCCCCCACGGCTTTCAAAACATGGACAGGTCACCTTTTCCACCGACGTGATCAAACAGCTTACGTATCCACGTTAAGCTGCCTTTATTTGACCGAAACTTGACCCCCTTTGACCGGAGGTACAAATGACGTGGCCGGCTGAACTGATGGCACAGGAACCTCGAGCATGTATATTCCAACATGCCCACGTGGCTCATTCTACAAAATAGCACGTGGAACCTTGAGAACAATAAAATGGCTGCGGGATCATCAGATGGCTGCGGAATTAGCAGATGGCTGCGGAATACCTGCAAGTATGTCAAAAACTAAACAAAACAATTACCCATTAGCAAAACTCACTTGATCATGTTTAATGACAACTAATGTAATGATTTGGGTGGAAAATGAGGTAAAAGAGAGAGGAAAGTGATGAAAACAGTAGGTAATGATGGAGGATAAGGTGTAAAGTAGGGACTCTACAGTGATCACAATCAAGGTTCATCACATTTCATCACCCATCCCACACTTTGCCATTTTTGGAAAATCTTCTCGACCGAGCAACTTAGCTTCACCGAGCCTTGACTGAACTGCAAATCATGCAGTCTTAGCACTATATGTTATGACCCTGCAACTTGGAAATTCACAGTGCGTAGTCCCTATCCTCCAACACTGCTGCTCTGCGTAATTCCTAATCCCAACTCCTGATCTTGACCTCCATAATTACGCAGTTGTATCTGTTAGTCTGCCTTGAACTATGCACTTCACATCTTCAACCCTCAAGCATTTTTCCTTATCTACTGGAACTGCGGAATGAAAATAAGTCCAACGTCCCTTGGCCTCCAAAACTACACAAATTCTTCCTCTAATGTCCTTTCCCTCAGTTGGACCCCACTGCCTCTAGAAACTACATAGTTATATCTTTCAAGTCTCCCTGAGCTACACATTGCGTAGTCTCAGAGCCTAATCTCTCCCCCTGACTGCTAGAACTACACAATGCACAATCAAAAAACCCCTTTCCCCAGCTTGTGATGTGTCCTAGGCTCAGTTCATGGATAAGAATGAATTATCTTAAACTAGGAGGTTTTAGGATTGACATAGTCCTGTCATGAGTGAATTGCAAGAATAGGTACACTATCAAGTCATGGTGAGATGATAAAGAATGAGAAGAAGGAGGGAAGCATGCCTAAAGACTCTCTTGTAGCTGAAATCACAAGTGGATAAATCAAGAGGAAGCAAAGGGACACAAGTTTACAACTACCATCCAAGACTAAAGATCATTGAAGACTCTACATTACCAAGCCATGCAGAGGAGAAGAGAAAGCATATCCAAGAAGACATCCAACACTCAACAACAAAACAGAATTGACATTACCACATCACCAAGTAGTCCATGTCAGCAGTGTCATGTCATGAGTGGTCATATGCCATATCACTATTGTGGACCATGTCTATTGTATTCAAATGAATTGTAAACTGGAAGTCCAAAGGACACACATGAATATGGAGAGTCATGTAAGTTTAAAAGTCATAGGAAGTTGAAAAATCATGAGGATAGTCAAAGAGTCACAAAGGGGAAGCATCACCCCTTGGTTATATATACCCCCCTCATTGTATGAGAAAAGGACTTTTCACCTTGGCTCCTCTCACAAGGCATTAGATATATCAACTAGTTCTTAGAGGAACATGGATTAGATCCAATGTCCTGCTATTGGGGCTAGTGATGTACATTGTAAGCATGTGTCTAGAAACTTTTTCTTATTAATAGAAGCCTTTTAAGGCCAACACATTCTTCATGCATGGATTATGAATTTTTGTGAGACTATTTTATGGACGTTTGTATTTCATGTTTGCTTTAACATGTATTAAGGTATTTGAACTATTTATGTTATTTTAGTGCTTATATTTTTGACGATGTGTTGTAATGTTTGTTATTGTTGTGCCATCCTTGTGGACTATTCTGTGAGATACTGGACAAATCTTTCCTTGTTTGTTGGCTGCAATGATTGTCACATCCACTGTGGACTATTCCACTGGATGTTAGACGGATCCTTTTGGTTCATTTGTGTCTCTTCCTGGGTGGTACTATTACGACTCACTTAGAGGCTCACATTTCTTCCCCCTTTGCAGTAGAAGAACCTTGACATAGTTGCAACTGCACACTCACCAAGAACACCTCCCTTACTTTTTGAAGACACCATTGCATCACCATCTTGTCCCGATAGCTAGAGCCAAGGAAAATATGTAACGATTTGGAAACCGGGCCTTTATACCATATGTGACTCCTACACTAAATGGTGTGAGGTCTGATTGGGACTTCATACCAGGGATATACCTTGAGTGTTAGTGGGTCCAACACCATCAACATTTCTGGCGCTAGAGGGAGGGTCACCAGTATTTTATGGTTGATTGACCTAATGACCCCATCATCCCATCTTATGGTCAAGGAAACAACGTTCATTCCACCTCCCCTATCCATGCTTTTGAAGTTAGTAACTCTTCCCAGACCATGCCTGAACATGAAATTTTGTACACTCAGATTCGAGCCATCCACCCCATCACCTATCAATTTGAAAAAAAAATTGGATTGATTTCGGGAGTAATCAATCTCCCATATTATCCAAAGAATAATAATATCACCTCCTTGGGGATAACAATTTCATCTGTTGAAGACATGGTTCTTGCCACTCTTGAAGAATTAGCAAAATCTCTGGAAAAGGAAGAAGAGCCCTCACTCATTCACAGTGGTGATGGAGGAAACATTCTACTCTTCGATGCAACTTTCAATGAGACATGCGGAGAAGAAGAAGAGGAAGAAGAGCCATCAAACTCTGATAAAGAGGAGGATGAAGACGAAGAGGAAGACTTGGAAAACCAAAATATGAATTGGATCACTCAGGGTCCACTCGCACTTTTGGGTGTCCTGCACAATATTCCAAGGCATTCGGAGAAGCTTTTAATGAAGAATGACCCTGATAAGACAGTGAATGTTGAAGACCATTTGGACAACTTTTACCTACATCTGCAAACACTTGAGGTACGTTATGATGATGTTGCATGTAGAATTTTCCCATGTACCTTGGATGGTAGAGTAGTTGTATGGTATCACAACCTTCCTCCAAACTCCATCCAAAATTGGAGGGGGTTCAAGAAGATCTTCCTTGAAAATTTGTTGATGACAAGACCCTTGCCATGTTATTGAAAGAGTTCGGTAATATTAAGATGGAGAAAAAGGAAAGAGTGAAAGATTTCAACCAGAGGTTCAATCGCATCTTGAAATTTTTTTTGGGAAACACCAAACCTCATGACTCCATCACCATAATTACTACACCTATACCTTGCCAGAAAGAATTCGCAGTTTCTGAAGTGAATTGTGAAGCAAACATTGACAAAAAATGATGAAGAGGCTATCGCTATCAAGAAGGACATGCGTGTTATTGGATTCATATGAGATGATGAACCAACAAAAGACTCCAAGGACATGGGTAATAGGTCTTAGGCCTCTGTGAGTAGGGCTAAAGAGGAAGAACCAAATTATCTTGAAATCCTAACTTGTCTCATTAAGTCTTTGTCCACTGAAATGGTAGAACTCAAAAAGAGGAAAAGAGAGACTACTGTGAGTGGCAAGCCTCCAAAATTTAACCTATTCAGAATGAATGCAACTTCTAGCACTAGCAGTAACCAACTTAAAAAGTCTACGCAGAGTTCTGATGTTGTCCTAAACATTGAGAAGATGGGCATGGATAAATATTGCACTTTTAATCAAGAGCATCATTTAGAAAGGATGTTCCCACAATCGAATCAACCCATGAGCATGGTCGCTACACGACTTGTTGATTCAGTTATGGATGGAGAGCAGACTGAGCTTGTTGAAGAAAAGGAGGAAGGTACTGAAGCTAATGAAGCTCCAAGTGTTGGGAATGTAGTAAACATGTTTGACTGGATTCTCATAGCCCAAAAGAGTATTGCCAATAAGCATCCTCTGAGTGACGGTTCGACCTAGAAGCAGAACAACTGCTACAACCTAAGAAGCCAAGGGCTGACCACCACAATTGAGTTGCTGAGGTAGAAATTCAAAGAAAATATGTTGAGGAGAATCAATCCACTGACTAACTGAGTGGAGAACACTCAGAGCAAGTCCAGGAAAGTAGTCTCAGTGAAAAGTGTTTCTGATTATTAACAGTAAGGACAAAACCATCCCTCTAGAAACCACAAACCAAGTTACATCCCCAAACACCTCGACCAACCTTCCCGCTATGGACTATAACATTGTTGATGACATGAAGAAGGTTCATGCAAATATATCAATGTTTTAATTAACAAAGATCACAAGTTAGCGGGACATCCTTGTATGTGCACTTGGGCAAACCTTTATAGGTAACGGTAACTCTTCTGACAAGGGATTTGGTAAGTTTCTTGGTACTCTCAAATCTATACTTAATGCACTTACGATGGATGTGAGCACACTCTTACTATATTTCTTGTTAACTTTTGAAATCTTCAATTTCAATGTACATAATTTCTTGGTTGATTCTGGTGCATCGATGAACGTAATGCCATTATCTGTTACCATGAAAATCAATGCTAAATGGGAAAAGACAAATGAACAGATTATTCAAATGGAAATGACTCATGTCCAGGAAATTGGTGAGCTCAGAGATGTTATCTTCCACTTATCATCTGACAGAAAAGTCCACCAATGTATCAACATAGTGATTGTGGACATTCTAGAAGCATATGGAGTGTTGTTGAGCAGAGACAGATCTAGCAAGCTACAAGGGTACTTTGCCACAAATTGGTCATACTTATGGATTCTATACAGAGGTAGAAATAATCATATTTGGGTATAATCAGAGAGAGATATGAAACACATTGTTAATCCCTTGAATGAGCATAATGAACCACTGGCTTTCGCAAAATTACCTTTTAGGAAATTGCTTTTGCTGAAACTCAATTGGGGTGTTGTCTTGCTCAGTCATCCCCAGTTTTGCTAGACACACAGATGGATCTCCTTCCTTGTCCCACTAGAGATAATGAACTTTGTATAGTTAGTATTAATGTATTATTAGTACTGTAGTTCAAAGTCCTTGTACATATGATGTTTGGACTATGTACTTCAATGGTTCCAAAACATAGGAGGGCTTCAGAGCTAGTTGCGTTTTAATAGACCCATTGTAGAGAAATAATTTGATCTCTAGCCGCTTGTAAATTGAGTGCATGAACAACACTACAAAGTACGAAACACTCATCTTGGGCTTGCAAAAAGTGATTGAAATAAATGTTGCCATCTTGAAAGTGGTAGGTGACTTAGAAATTGCGGTGCGACAAGTACGTAACACCATACATTGTGTGTCACCTCATCTTAAAAGTGATCAATAAGAGGTATGGCATCTTATCTCACATTTCCAAGTTTTTAATATTATTTATGTTCCAAGAATGCATAACACAATTGTGGATGCATTAGCAAACGTTGTTGGTAGGATGTCACCATTGAGGGACGATTTTTCTATTGAAATTCTTTATAAACCTTCCATCTCAGATAATATCACTAATTTACGTGCTTTTTGATCATGACCAACAAATAATGTGTTTCATGGCAAACACTGACATATTCAAAGACACAACAATCGATGAGGACGAGCACGAAAAGTCTTTGCAAGATGCAATCAATGCAAGTAAAGGAAACCTCATCCCCAAAGGTGTGGTATCGTTGGAAAAGTTGTATGACTTGTAGAACTATTTCAAGGGACCTGTCAATGCCAAAAACCATATCTCCAAATTATTGCACAAACATATCAACTTGGGAACAGATAAGGATCTAAAATATGTCAATCTCGGTACTTGTTGCACACCACAAGAGTGACAAGCCTTCATTCTCTTATTCAAGCAGTACCGTGATGTCTTCGCATAGACGTACAATGAACTCAAGACATATGACACATGAGTCATCCAGCATGTGATACTGATTAAGGAAGGGGCCAACCCATTCCAACAAACCGAGGAAAGTACATTGAACGCTTGAGTCTCTCATATAGAAATAGTTGATAAAATTGTTTGATGCTCAGATCATACACAGGGTGTGGCACTCGACATGGGTGTCAAATTTTGTCCTTGTGAGGAAGAGGTCCTGGGATATTCACTTGTGTGTATATTTCTGGAATCTCAACCGCCTCTCAAACAAAGACAACTACCCCATGCCATCCATGGAGAAAATACTGCAAATAGTATTAGGGTTTGAAATGTTTTATTTGTTAGACGGATATTCTAGATATAACTAGGTTCTGGTTGCAGAGCCTAACAGACTAAAACGACATTTAGAATGAAGTGGGGCATGTTTGCATTCCGACAAATGTCGTTTGGGCTAATCAAAATTGGTGCAACATTTCAACATTCTATGGACATCACCTTCCACAGACTCATTGGACAGTGCGTAGTGGTCTATCTTAATGATGTAACAATATTATCCAAACAGAGGTTAGACCACCTATGCCACCTGAAGAATATTTTTGACCAATTTTGTAAGTACAAGAAATCCTTAAATCCCAAGAAAAGTATCTTTACAGTGTCCAAGGGTAATCTCTTGGGCCAGATCATTTCTAAGAGTGGGATTAAGGTAGACCCAGATAGGGTCAGGACAATCACGTAGATTCCCTTCCCAGTGAATAAGAAATCCATGCAATATTTCTTGGGGAAGATCAACTTCCTTCGCAAGTTCATCTCCGACTATGCCCATATTGTCAAACCAATACAAGAGATGGTTAAGAAGGACACAGTCTACAAATGGGATAAAATGGAAAAGGATGTGTTTTCCCGTATCAAGCAGGCTATAATAGAAGCACCCGCATTGTACAACTCAGACTTCAGTAAAGATTTATTGCTCTACACTTTTTCTTATGGTAGCTCTCTTGCTGCTATACTCACTCAGAAGGATGGACTGAATAATGAGAGGCCTATCTCCTTCATGAGTGCAAGTCCCACACCCAACAATTAGGTCATTTCTTGTTCAACAAGGGTTGGGTGAAAGGAGAGGGAACTGGATGATCATGTTACAAGAGTATGATCTAGAAATTAAGCCATTTCACACAATCAAGGGTCATGGTGTTATAGACAAATTTGTGCCTTACAGCAACAAGCATGAATTGTTAATAATCCAAGGGATCCAAAGTTCCCTAAACATGATGTTCCTACCCCTAGAGGAACAATTTCAGCAAACCAACAGCTCTCAGATCAGCTCTCCACCTAAAAACACTCAAAAACAAGCAATCCTGAAATCAAAGCAGGTGCTCCACTAGGTTTCTGCGCTGAAACTCAATTGCTCCATGGTGTACCTGCGTTGCAAAGCAAGTGGAACAAAGGCCACCTGCGCTGAGCGAGATGGGACAAGTGGCACACTGAGTCATTGCTCTGGAATCTTCCAAAAATGACACTTGGATCAGGTATTTCGCCTTGTGATGAGTCAGAGGCTCTGTTTCTCCAAGTGGAAGAAAGGTTCTCCAAGTGGACTCAAGAACTGAAGATCAACTGAAGATTAACTGAAGAGAGAGAGGACACAAGGCAGCTACACATCAGTTGCAAGCTGACTCATCCTTTCTCAATTCATCTATATATTGAGCTCTCTCCTATGAGCTCAGGAGGCTGGAATTTTGTGCAAAGTAATGATATGCTGTTGGTTTCACTATAGAACTATTGGGTGATTGTTTGAGAGAGGTGAAGAGGAGAAATTCTTTCTGCTGGGAGGTGTTGCTGGGTTGGAGCCTTCAATGGTTGTAATACTCTCAGAACCTTTACTTCTTCATCAATAAAAGCTATTGAGGTTCTTCTATGTGCTCTTGTTTCAATAATATATTGTGAGGTTTACACTAATCCATGAACCAGTTATGATTGCATGCTTCTTGTAGTTTCCTTCTTTGTTATTTTGCAAGATCTCATTGTAGCTGGGCAAGCAAAAGAACAGGGAGCTAGGAGCAAGCGGCCAAAGAGAAGAGTTTGGATTCGACATTAAGAGCAAGGCAAGGGTTAGTGCATCTCTCCATTCTCTTTTGCTTTCATAAAGAAGTAAACCTTAAGTAGTTTGTTTTACAGTTGTTGCTAAGGAACTATCACCCTTAGAGTGGGATAGGGTCATCCGAGTCGGATACTTTTCCCTACAACAAACTGGCAACTCCGCTGGGGAGCGTATCCGTTTGATGGTGTTTGTAGTATTTTGCTATTCATTTCCTGAACAAGAGAGTACCAAATCGAAAAGCTTTTGACTATATCAAAAGCGAAGTAGAGGGCAGCTACTCTGGCTCATTTCTGAGCAAGTTCATGATTTGAAGAGCTGATCTACAAGGATCCTTGTAAGCTCTTAGTGATAGCTTTTCACCTTCCTAATCATCCCTTTGAGTGTGCTTGACTGATTGCTTCTGATTTGAGCAAAAACTGTGCATTTTTGAGAAAATTGTGACCCGGAAACTGAGAAAACGCAACTTTCGTTTTCCAAAGCAGGTAGTACACAGGCTACCTGCTTTGCAACGCAGGTCCCGAAGGGGCTACCTGCGCTGAGAGCCAGATTGGCTGTGCAGCACCTGCGTTGGCCCAAATTTGCCTAGTGCTGTTGGGGTTTCCTCCTTTTCTCTTGCCTGTTTTCACTATTGATTTGGCTGCTAGTTACCAGTCTTGCACCTGTTCTGAAACCAATATTACTTGCCATCATTCCGCCTCTGTTATATAACGAAATTGTACTTGTTCTTTGTATTTCTTACTCATTTACAATTTCCCATAACGAAAAGTAAACTAGTCTTGCTTTTGGCCTCTTAGATCTGAACCTGTGTTAGGCATTTTGCTGGTCTGAAGAGTTAGCTTGTTTGCTGTCCATAGCTGATTAGTCATTTACTTTCGTCATTATGGTTTGATTTCATGCATTTCCAGTGATTAAGCAAGTGAATCTTAAGGTGTCTTTTGATTTTGGACAAACTTGTTTACTTTCGCTTTAAATCGAAATCAAAGTTATATAACAACTTTCTTTTTGTAACCCATCCACATTAAGAAAGGGAAAAGAAAATACATGCATTGTGCATTTTGAATTTGACTGTTTGCTTGGCGATTTAGGAAAAATTTGCATTTAGTGTGTGCTCTATGATCTGTGTGAAAAGATTTGCCTTTCTTTTCCCTCAGTAGTTAAGGTTTTCAAGGTTGAAATATTGAAAAGTTTGCTTCTCATCTTAGACTGCATTCAGGAATTTGTTACATACATCTCGTGGTGATCCTTAAAGGCAAACTGCTAAGCAAGATCAACATTAAAATAAATCCAATTTACATAACAACGCTTTGTAACATAACGCAAACAAATAGAGGTCTAGGTAGAGACGTGTTCCGGCGTCGTTAAACATAGTGACTGTCGATCTCTACGAAGGTGGGTGATTCCTCCTGAGAGTCGGTGGCACTAATACGGACTTGTGCTCCCACGTACCGTCGCGTATATATTGGGAGACCCCTATAGGCAATTATCCTTTATCCATAGGAAGCTGTGTCGGCCGCCCTACTGATCGCGATGCAGTGAACACAGCATTCACGAAGATCGACCACCCGTACCGTAAAACGTATTTTGTGGTTTCGCGAAAAGTTTGGCACACCCTCTGCCTAGAACTCCAGAGAAGTTTCTTTTGGCCTTTTTCAAACTCTATAACTGAAAAAGTCCATCCGAGCATTTGTCACTTCGGGCTCGTTAATACATCGAAGGAGACTAGAGTCATCTTTAGCTTTTTCTCGACTCTTAAAACATGAAAAAGCAAGTTTGTGTCTAAAAGCGTCGTTAATAAAATTTATTTTAAACGGAACATAATCACCTCTTATTCCCACGTTGATCTGTCAGTTGAAAAGTATGGAGCCCACCAACCAAGGAAGTAACCTTGGTGGAAGTCCAAATCCCTTCTCCTCTTGGGGAGATGTTGGTGCGCCTCATATGGCCACATTGTCACTTCCAGGATTGACAATTGGCCTACCTGTATGGCTCTTTTCAACTAATGTAGTTCAAATCGCCACAAATCCTGAGCAGTCGAATCAACAGTCAGACCAGTCTAGAGCTGCCCACCAGCCTTCCACTTCTTACATTTCTTCCTCTGATCCTTCATCTTCACAAGGTAGAGCCGGAAAAAGTCAGCCTCCCATGAAGAAGAAGGAAAAGAAGAAGAAAGAAAAGAAGCAGAAGGGGCCTATGGCGAAGGCGACTGGGGGCAAGCAAAAGACATCTGACAAAAATCCACACACTGCACCGACCGGGCCTAAATCGCCATGTGTCATTTGCAAAGGGACCCACTTCCATCGTGATTGTCCTTGTATTCCCCGGATACTAAGGGACTGGTCCCCCAGGTTGCACAATCCGGTAGCATCAACCTCTGGTAGTCATGTTGATTGCAATCCGTCAACTAGCGAGAGTGAAGGACGAAAAGGGAGACCAAGATCACCCTGTATGTTGTGTGAGGGCGATCACGCCATCCACTGATGTCCATTCTTAGATGAGGCGAAAAGAGTTTTGGAAGATCGTTCGGTATCACCGTTACGACTTCCTCATGGATACCAAAAACTCGTGCCTAATCCCTCGATAGTTGAAAATCCAGCTGGCCCACTCAAGTGGTCAGCTGAAGTGTCGGTCATTGAGAATGAACCAACTGAATCCAGACCAGACGAAAGTCTAAAGGTCGAAACGGCAGTTGACCCGGTTCTTCCTTCGGAGGTTTCATCCTCAAATGACACCGTCGTTGAAGATTCATCTTCAAATGACACCCTCACTGAAGAGAATAAGGATGACACCGTCCAGATTCTTTTCATCAACACAGACTCTGATGAGCATCAGGGCAATGCGCCCATTCCTTTATCGCAGGAAGGAACATCGTCAGGGTCGTATCCGGCCGTGTATTCGGTCCCACCACCAAGCAACCTGGTTGTATCCTTTGATTGGAACCAACTAGGCAGACCCCGGTTACCAGCCAGTATACCATTCAGAATCATTGTCCAAATCTATAGAATGGTAATGGCTGGAACCATCATTGATGAAGGGGCATCTGTGAGTATCCTTTCCTCTATTGCTTGGAAAGCACTGGGTTCCCCGGCGCTTTTACCTGAGATGAGAAATCTATCGGGTTTTGATAAAGGAACCAGTCGCCCTTTAGGGATTCTCCCCAATGTTCCCATTACATTGAGGAAGAAGACAGTTCATATGAATGTCATGGTCGTCCAAGGACCCTTGGATTATAACCTACTCCTTGGACGGGACTATATATATTGCATGGGAGCTATAGTCTCCTCACTCTTTAGAGTAATGTGTTTTCCACACGAAGGAAAGATGGTCAAGCTCGTAGACCAACTTTCATTTCCGGGATCTCACATCGCAAATAGTCAAATACCAACCCTAAACGGCTTATTCACTCAAGAAATGCCTCCACCCCCGATTCTACTTCCCGATGAATGCGAGTAATTCGGAAAGAAAGAACTGGGACCCAGGGGGCATGCACCCTGGCCTGCCTTGGGCAGAGAAAACATTGGGTATAAAGTTAATTTCCGCAGAAGAATAGACTAGTCCGTACCCCGTCCGAAAAAGGAAGAGAGGGTTGTTCTAGGATAAAATTCTTTTGTCAAAGTTATGTGAGCGAAAAGATCGTCTCCCTTTGTCTAAAAAAGTAGGCTCTCCTAAGGAGGAGATCCATTTGTGGCAGCAAGTAGCCACCATCTTTGAATGTCAAGCCTCACCCATTAAAACAATATGTTTTGAAGGATAAGTAGGGGCAATCTTCAAAGAAAGAGATGAAATTGCTGCAACAAGTAGTCACCATCCTTAGAAACCTAATGATAGACACCGCCAAAAAGAGAGTTTAGTTTGCGGCAGCAAGCAAAACCATTTTTCGGATAATAAGTAAGAGGCAGCGCCTCGAAATTATACTTTATACCTGGGGGCATGCAAACCTTTTGGAGTGCAAGCATGGGACGACTATTTATTTTTTAAATTTTTAGGTCCTCCCTTTAAACCTGTAGGTCTAACCCGTTAAACTCGTAGGATTAGCCGTTTCCAGCTTGCATAAAGAAAGGATGTGGGGCAAAAGTTAAAACTTGCCAAATTGGAGTAACTAGTGAGGTATAGCTCCTTAAATATGACTACCTCACCTGAGGCGTTTCTTGTATTATGACTGGTATGTTCGAGCAGTTTTAGCACACAGTTCATGCTCGTTAAAAAATAAACGCAAGATCCGAGCAGTTTTAGCACATAGTTCATGCTCGTTAAAAAATAAACATAAGTTGTGAGCAATCTTCCCCTAGAGTTCAAGCTCACCCAGAAAAAATGAACCGGTAAATAACCTTGGTAAATGTAACCTTTGACAGCCATATTAAAGCCCTTGGTCGTGTTCTTGCAGTCTCACCTCCATCCGTTCATTTGGCCAATCGTTCTTCTCCATATGTTTGTTTACCCGTTTTGAGGAACAGCTGCGAAGAGTGATTTCACTAAGCCATCCTTGTGACACTGCCGTGATTGGAATATTCCAACCTGTACCTGGAATCTGTTGCTGCCCTGTTAATCACTCGTTCCTCGAAAGACGAGTCATCTTTAAGCTCTTTTCACTGACTCGTAAAATATGAAAAGATTGCCGAGTTTTGGCCTTCCAGCTCGTTAAAACGACCGGAAAGCTATCCCTCCTCTAGATTTTAATCTTTTTGGACCTGAGGGATTATTGCACAAAAAGATCGAGCGCTTGTTTTGTTCGGCTCGTTAAAGCAATCGAAAATTCATCCCTTCTGTATTGTTTTATACTTTTTCGGACTTAAGGGATTAGAAGACGAAAAAGGATTTTTGGAGTTAACTTTCCGTACCTTTTCAGACTCTCTAAAAATGAAAAGGACCGAGTTTTCCTTGTCGTTAGACTCGTTAAAATGATTAAATAGCGACAAACTTGTCTTTAGACGAGAACGAGTTTCCCTATCGCTAGGCTCGTTAAAACATAGCGATGGGCTTGCCCGAAGGGCAGGTTATAGAACAAGCATATGTTATCCTCCTCAAGCTTGACAAAAATAAAGAGGTACTGGTCAGCAATGACTGGGGAAAAATTGGGAGAACCTCACAGCATTAATGGTAGCAAGTCACTCTTGAACATGGCACTTTGTCCTCCGTATCACATCGGGTTGGGTTGTTTCATTCACCGGTCTCATAACCATGGTCCTCGCCACACCATCCACAATTGGGGTAATGCTACCGATCCATCACATCAGTGTCGTTATATGTTCAAGAGATGTGGTTCTGCAAAGAGTCAACCGTGTCCCATCCACTGCCATACATTATCCTTCATCCACTTCATGACCGCCACCCTGAATCATACATCACAGTTTGTTTTCACCTCATCACAATCACTAGCTCCGTTCCGTGTCACTGATGTGGGATTCATTAAGGCCCTCCTTTGACGGATCGCTCCTTGTCGACATCAGCTTATTATCCAAGGAGTTGATCTAGGAACAACCCCTTCAGTACTTTGAAGCTTGCATGCCTCAATGGCAAGTTTCTCACTTCCGGCGACAGGTATACATCAATGAACTTCGACCAGAGGATTTTGCATGGTGGTCGACGCCAAGTCCTTTATTCCCACCATGTGAATTGTACTGCTGTACCTTGAGGGTCATCATCCTTATCGGTGATTCCTCTCGCGCTTGTTAACGGTTTACATCATTGGCCGGTAATCAAGCGATGTCTTTCCATGTTCGACTTCAAGAAATTCTCACATGGATCGACTTGTACATCGAGTGAAGATCGGAAGAGATTGAAGACCCCAAATCTAGTTTCATCCATCCGGGCTGCGATATATATTCAGGATATAAAGACATTTGATATGTACATCATTGCAGCAGATGATCATCCTTCTCAAAGGATGATAATTTCAGCAGAGAATTATCAGTCTACAATCAGACGATCGTCTGTTCTATGTACCAAAATGTATTTATAAAGCTGAGCATGGGAATGCCCGCCTCAGCTAGATCATGAAAATGTATGAAAAATAATGTATCGTATTGTATCTTATTACAGGACACTTCTCAGCAGATTGAATGAACTTCGGATCCTCTCAATAAAGCATTTCACCCGATAAACGACCTCATACTTTAGGGGGCATCTGTTATAGACAAATTTGTGCCTTACAGCAACAAGCATGAATTGTCAATAATCCAAGGGATCCAAAGTTCCCTAAACATGATGTTCCTACCCCTAGAGGAACAAGGTCAGCAAACCAACAGCTCTCAGATCAGTTCTCCACCTGAAAACACTCAAAAACAAGCAATCCTGAAATCAAAGCAGGTGCTCCACTAGGTTTCTGCGCTGAAACTCAGTTGCTCCATGGTGTACCTGCGTTGCAAAGCAAGTGGAACAAAGGCCACCTGCGCTGAGCGAGATGGGACAAGTGGCACACTGAGTCATTGCTCTGGAATCTTCCAAAAATGACACTTGGTTCAGGTATTTCGCCTTGTGATGAGTCAGAGGCTCTATTTCTCCAAGTGGAAGCAAGGTTCTCCAAGTGGACTCAAGAACTGAAGATCAACTGAAGATTAACTGAAGAGAGAGAGGACACAAGGCAGCTACACATCAGTTGCAAGCTGACTCATCCTTTCTCAATTCATCTATATATTGAGCTCTCTCCTATGAGCTCAGGAGGCTGGAATTTTGTGCAAAGTAATGATATGTTGTTGGTTTCACTATAGAACTATTGGGTGATTGTTTGAGAGAGGTGAAGAGGAGAAATTCTTTCTGCTGGGAGGTGTTGCTGGGTTGGAGCCTTCAATGGTTGTAATACTCTCAGAACCTTTACTTCTTCATCAATAAAAGCTATTGAGGTTCTTCTATGTGCTCTTGTTTCAATAATATATTGTGATGATTGCATGTTTGGTTTACACTAATCCATGAACCAGTTATGATTGCATGCCTCTTGTAGTTTCCTTCTTTGTTATTTTGCAAGATCTCATTGTAGCTGGGCAAGAAAAAGAACAGGGAGCTAGGAGCAAGCGGCCAAAGAGAAGAGTTTGGATTCGACATTAAGCGCAAGGCAACGGTTAGTGCATCTCTCCATTCTCTTTTGCTTTCATAAAGAAGTAAACCTTAAGTAGTTTGTTTTACAGTTGTTGCTAAGGAACTATCACCCTTAGAGTGGGATAGGGTCATCCGAGTCGGATACTTTTCCCTACAACACATGGTCATTACCAACTTGCAGGAGAAGCAATAAACGTGAAAGAGGAAGAAGAAGAGGTCACAAGATGAGAGAAAGATATTGAGATGTATAATGTTGAGTGAACCTCCCCCAATACAAGCATAAAATCTTGGTACATGGATGTGCGTCGATACCTTGAGCATGACATATTGCCTTCTCACTTTTCCAAATGGTAGAAGAGGTCACTCAGACTTTAAAAAGTATCTTAATAGTTGGTGCGTGGGGTGCTATTTAGAAAGAATCACAACGGAGTACTTCTCCAGTGTTTGGAGGGGCACAATTTAAAAAAGGTATTGCATGATCTCCACAACAGACCAGTCGAGTGACACTTTGGAGGCAACATTACAATGAATAAGGTTATGCGAGTTGGTTTTTACTCACCCACATTATTCAAAGATGCTCATGCTTACGCCCGCAAGTGTCTGGTATGTCAAAGGAATTCTGGAAGAAACACGAAGTCAGTTGCCCCACTGCAGCCCATTGCAGTGGAAGAACCTTTTCAACAGTGGGGCTTGGACATTATTAGGGAAATTTTCCCGCAATTGTCAAAGTAGCACTACTACATATTACCTACTATAAATTATTTCACGTGGTAGACAAAGGAAATTCCACTCAAATAGATGAATGATCAAGAAGTCATTATCTTTTTTGCAACAAAACATCATTTGCAGGTTCGACGTTCCCACATCACTTGTTTTTGACAATGCAACATCCTTTTCATTATTAAGAATTTATGATTTTGCATTGCAAAATGGTATCATACTGAAGCATTCAACTAATTATTATCCATGGGGGAACGATCTTGCTGAATCCACGAGAAAAAAACCTTATCCACATTATCAAAAATACCAATTCTCTGAACAACGAAATTGACACTCTGCTTTGGTGAATGCCTTATGGGCTGACCGATTCACACCAAAACCTTGCCTGAACACCTCCCCTTACTTCCTGATGTACATAAAAGAAGCCATCCTCCCACCGAATATCTACTTGCCCGCTCTCCAACTATCACAATAGTCCCAAGTCAAGCCATGCTTGTTAGTTGAGCATACGATGGACACTCTTCATAAGCTACAAGAATAAAGGTTGGAAACTAAATATTTTTTTTTACTTCACCAGAGTTGTATCAAGAGGTGGTTCGACAAGAAGTCTACAAGGAAAAATAACTTTAGTGCCAGTGACCTAATCTTAAAGTGGGACAAAGCCCACAAGGACAAAGGAAAACACACTAAGTTTCAGTCCCTGTGGATTGGACCATTCGCAATGCATGGAAATCTTGGCCAACACACTTATCATCTTCAATCACTTGATGAGATTATTGACTCTCTCCCTGTAAATGGCCAAGACTTCAAACAATATTTTCAGTGAAAATCTATGGTTGTGCCCTACACTGTGTACATAGTTTTTTCTTTTGTTGTCTGTTGTTTGTCTGTTTATTTGGATTTTCTATTGGTTTCTCTTATGTGAATAAGTGTTGTTCATTAGTATATTAAAGCTTCTAAGTTTGTGTGTGGCGAGACCATAAAGAGGCTTGTGACACTTCAACATTTGGCTAGCCTTCCATTTGTCTTCCTTGTGTTGGTTGCATCTTTTGGCCGATGAAGTTCTGACAGAAAATACGATCCATCTTTAAGGAGAGTTTTGTTCCAACCATGAACCCATGTCTAGTCCGTAAACCTCATGCTTATACTCGGTTTTTTTGCTTTGGTGTTCTCAAGCTTATCCAACTAGTAGAAATGATGAAGGGAGAAAAATCTAAACGAGAAAACCTAAATCAGAGGTCTCTATATGCTTCTTTGAAGGAACAACCTCTTCTGATCTTAATAAGTCGATATCCCTCTTCCATCCCAAAATAAATAAGTGTCAATGCACAATTCTCTTTAAATAAATAAATAAAGGTAAAATAAGAGAAAGGAATTATGCGCAGGGAGGTGAAGCAAGAAAATTGGTCGAGGTACTGTCCAGGCTCACTGGAAGTAAACCAATGTTTGTGTTCATGCGTGACTCCACCAGGGTACTTTCCATACCTACTGGTAGCGGAGAAACACTAAATATAAAAAATTATACTATGAAAATCTTAATCTTGCGAGCTACGCTACCCTTCCCAACTTGAAACATTGTGATTATCCTGAATCTTATGTTGTGTTTGACTAAGAAGGTATAGATGGGACCCTGCTCATTCATGTGGTAAGTGGGAAGGCCAAATTTATGAAATAATACTCCTTGAATAACCAAGACAGAGAAGCTAGAGTTCAACCAGTGTGTCGCCAAGTGTTGTCGCTGCTGCAACACCCTCCAAAATTTTGGCTTACACCCAATTTCAGAGCCTTCCTTGGTATTTTCATTATTATTAAAAACCCTAGAGATCATTTGATGAGCTTTCTCGAATTTCTTTGGTCCCTTTTGCACATTGGGTTAACTGTCATCTTTTGGCATGTTTGAATGTCATACAAGCCTTTTCTAATGGTTTCGAAGGTCGTTATTTGTGTATATGAGTTGTCCCAACCATGTAAACATTTGTCGCATCCATACAAAAAGTCTTGAGCACTATCACACAAGTGTTGTCATGTTCATCCTAAAGCCTATCTTAAGTGTCACACTTGTCGTATCTCGTCATGAGGTAATCATAGAGAGGGATATTTTTTGTTTATGTGCTCTAATGATCTATGTTGTCGAGTCGACAAATTATGTTAAGTGCATTATCATAGTCAAGGTTCATCACAGTTCATCACCCATCCCACACTTGGCTATTTTCAAAAAATATTCTTGACCGAGCAACTTGGATTCACTAGGCCCCATTGAACTATGCATTGCACAATCTTATCCCTGTAGGCTGTGGCCCTGCTACTTCGAACTATGCATTGTGTAATCCCTATCCTCCATGGCTACTTCTATGCACAATTCCTGAGCCCAGTTCCTGATCCTGACCTCCAGAATTACGCAATTGTGTCTCCCAATCTGCTTTGAACTGCACATTTCACATCTTCAACACTCAATACTTTTCCTTGTCTTTTGGAACTATGCAATGCACAAAATCCCAACCTCCCTTGGCCTCCAAAACTGTGCAGATGCTTCCTCGAGTGTCCTTTCCCTAAGTCGAACCTCACTACCTCTAGAAACTACGCGGTTTTGTCTTTCAAGCCTCCCTGAGTTGCGCATTGTGTAGTCTCAGAGCCCAAGCTATCCCATTGACTGTTGAAATTACGCAATGAGCAGTCACTGGGCCCCTTTCCCGAGTATTAGCTCAGGCTCAATTCATCGATAAGAATGCATCATCTTAGACTAGGGGGTTTTTAGATTGATGACTTCCTGTCATGAGTGAATTGCAAGAACATGTACACTATCAAGTCACGGCGAGGTGATGAAGAAGGAGAAGAAGGAGGGAAGCATGCCTAAAGACTCTCTTGTAGTTGAAGTCACATGTGGATCAATCAAGAGGAATCAAAGGGACACAAGTTTGCAACTACTATCAAAGACTAAAGATCATTGAAGTCTCTGCATCACCAAGCCATGTAGAGGATAAGAAAAAGCATATCTAAGAAGACATCCAACACTCAGTAACAACAATGACTTGACATTGCCACATCACCAAGAAAACCATATCAGCAGTGCCATGTCATGTCATGTCGTGAGTGTTCATATGCCACATCACTATTGTGTACCATGTATATTGTATTCAAATGTATTGTAAAGTGAAAGTCTAAAAGACACACATGAATATGAGAGTCATGTAAGTTGAAAAGGCATAGGAAGTTGAACAAGCATGAGGGTGGTCAAAGAGTCACAAAGGGGAAGCATCACCCATTGGTTATATATACCCCCCTCATTGTATGAGCAAAGGACTTTTCACCTTGGATCCTCTCGCAAGGTATTTGAGCTATTTCGGTTACTTTAGTGCTTATCTTGTTGAGGATGTGTTGTAATGGTTGTTATTGTTGTCCCATCCTTGTGGAATATTTCGAGGGATACTAGACACATATTTCCTTGTTTGTTGGTTATAATGACCGTCACATCCGCCGTGGACTATTCCGCTAGATGTTAGATGAATATTTCTGGTTCATGTGTGTCTCTTCCTGGGTGGTACTATTACCTCTCACTTAAAAGCTCACTTTTCTCCCCCCTTTGTAGTAGAAGAACCTTGACATAGTTGCATTTACACATTCACCATGTACACCTCCCTTCCTTTTCGAAGACACCATTGCATCACTCGTGCTGATAGCTAGAGCCAAGGAAAACCTTTACGGATTTAGCAACTGGGCTTTTATATCGAATGAGACTCCTACACCAAAAGGTGTAAAGTCTGATTTAGACTTCATACCGGAGAAATCCCCTAAAATAAAGATAGTTGCTTTCCCAAACTATAAAAGGTAACTTATAGATTAAAAATGTTAGAAAATCATAATATTTCAAAGGAATTTAATTTAATCACTAACGCTAATAAATATATTAATAAAAAGAAAGAAAAATAGATATACTCAAGAAAATGGAAAAAAATAAAAACAATTACTTTAATAAACTACGAAAGCTAACTAAATGTATGAGAAAACCATAACATATCAAAAGATTTAATATAATCACTATCAACAAAAGGAAAGTAAAATGAGAGTAATGGCTTTCATAAATGATGAAAAGTAATAACATAAATATACACAAATGAAAATAAAGGCAAATGAAGATAGTGATTTTCATAAACTATAAAAGAAAAATAGCATATATACTAAAAATAATATCTCCAAGGAAGAGGCCTGTCATATCAAAAGATATTAACATCTATTTAAATAGATCTATTTTATTATAGATGTGAATAAATATGAAGTCTTTTTTGAATGCTTATTATCATATATTTACATTATATTTTTTAATGCTATAATTGTCACCAAAGGTCAATAAAATGATATTCTTTGGTCAACGAACCAAATGCTCTGTGAATGTTACACAATTACAACATTTAAACATTGATAAAGTGAGGAAATTTACAAATAAGATGATATTTGAAAGACCAGAAGGGAGAAATCAAATTGGAATTCAAAGTTTAAAAAGTTGCCATCAAAAGATATTATATGACTTTCAAAAGTAATACTACATCTTTTCCATTGGGAAATACACCATTAATGGGCATAAGAGGATCTGTACTGTTTTATGGATGATGTGTGATGAACATGAGAGCTGCAGCAACGAACGCGAGAGCCTGACATGCCGTGGCTATATACGTCATTCTTCTACACACCACAACCATCACCGCATCTTCTGATCTGCTCGCTAACAACAATAACGCAACGACGCGCGTCCATGACCACGAAAACACGAAACTAAAAGCTCTCCAAGGCCGCTTCTGCGGCAGCGTGGCCCATCTCTCTCTAGCCCCATCGGCATGCTAAACAGGGCCACGAAACTCAAAGAGGCCACCGTCATGGCCACCACTGTAATCAAAACATGAATCTTGCCCTCAACGTGCCCGTCCTTCTTTTAAAAACCGCGTTTAACATGATGCCGAAAATGGAGTGAGTGGAAAACACCTACGACAGATGTCACGCAAGTGGAGTTGGACAGATGTCAAAGCCTCGTGAAATGGGTAAGAAAAGTGGTCAGTTAAAGGGATTAAAAAACAGTAATATGGGTTGAATTATAAAATTTAAACAGCATGTTAGATAAGATTTAAAAAAGGTGGGAAGAAAGAGTATGAATTTTTTTGTTTTCATGAAAAGTGGAAACAGAAAAATATTTTATTTTAAAATGTGAAGTTTTCAAAAACAATAGAGAAAGTTATGCAGATATGCTGACCACTATCTCTTGGGATAATCTATTTAATGAGTTATTTGTTAAAAGATTAGGAATATTTATTTTGAAAATTCACAGAAAAAAATGTTAAATACATCATACAGATAAAGAAACAATCTATCCCATAAATTATTTTTAATTCTGTGGACATTAAAATTTTTCTTTCCATTCATTCAAACTTAAAATTTAAAAAATTCGTTACCAAATTTAAAACAACTTAAAATTTAAAAAATTCGTTACCAAATTTAAAACGTTTAAAATTTAATAAGCGATTAGGTATTCGCTCAAATTGCGAGCTTTACGGCCAAGAAGAATGAGGTGAAAGCACAAAGTTGACAACGGTGTATAGTATAAACAAACAATTTAAAGCCACCGAAAGCTGACGAGTGCAGAAAGCATAAAAGTTGAAGTACACATTTATCAAGTCATTAAATAATTCCACGATTGTTCTGCGGGGACAGAATTTGGGGCGATCCAATTTGACGAGCAACTTGCCGTCACGGGGAGATTTGACTTTTGACCGTCAGGTCAGATATGATTAAAAATATGACTAAGTTGTCATTTTTCTTTGCTCACAATTAAAATAGGTAATGAAGTCAAAACCTGTAATGGAGTTGTTAAAATTACGGTGGAATTTGACTCGCAAATTGTTTGTTATAGAGTGATTAGTTTTTTAAAAATTTATGAAAAGTCCATATTTTATTTTAAAATTTTTTAAAAAATCAGAAAAATGTGAAAATTATCGAATTTAATGAGTAATTTTGTTTCGAAATTTTATATTTAATTTAAAATTGATATATTATTATTATATTATATTATTATATATTAAAATAAATTTATTATAATATGATGATGGTGGTGGTTAACGAGACTAAATATTGGTCTATTGGATCTAAAGAAACAAATTTATTTTGATTTAAGATTTTATTCTTATAGGCAAAAAGCTTGGAGAGAAGCCTCCCGAGCTCACTATAATTTTGACATTGTAAAAGGCTAGGAAGGCCAATATTGTAACAAAGATTGTGAAACTGAGATCTAATGTGGTTGTCCGCAGGGCACTCTAAGAGGAAGTGGTTTTCATCCTGGATGTTCCTATTCTCACATATATGGCAGATCCTTTCCATCCATGGCGTTTTAGGAACTGCCCAACGATCTGTTTCACTATGGAGCTCATGAGAATTCGTTCTAATCTTTGCTATATTAATTTTGTTCTTTGAACTAGTTAAAATAGAGAGATACTTTTGATCTTCTAGGGTGGGGTTGATGACCTTCTTATAATAACTTAATTTTCTTTTAGCCGCTAAATCTTTCTCACAGCACATTTTTTCTTTGAACTTAGAAGTAACAATATCTTTAATGTTATTTATGTTTTGCAATGCATCATTCTCATTGATCTCCCAATAGTTTAACCAGGCCCTTGTGTCTTTATGCCACCCCTGATTGAGCCTTAGGTGGTTTTGGCTGGAATTTAAAGCTAGCTTAGGAAGTCTATGATCGTCTATGTTATTGAATTTGTGCTTGTACAACAGAAACCTAATCATAGCTAGGCTCTCAATAGGGGAAATACCTGCTTCTATAAGGAGAATAGGATAGGGTGTATTACTTTTAATTCTGAGGTTATAAATTATAAAACGCTTCTGGATTTGCTCAATCTTTCTCCATGATTCTCTGGAGATGCTACAACCCCAAACCTCATAGCCATATAACAGGAGCGACTAAAGTTTCAAAGAGGAACTTCTTTTTATCCCACATTACGAGGCTTGTTGTTTTACAATTATTTTCAAGACCAAAATAAGCTTTCCACCCCCATTAATCCTTTTCTCAATGCTATGGTTCCAATTGAGCTTGTGATCAATATCAATTCCTAGGTACTTGTAAGAATACACTTCCTCCAAGTTATTATTGTTATACATAAAATTAGCGTAAGTGTCTTTCTTGGATTTGATAATCATAACTTTTGTTTTGTTAGTGTTAACAGTCATACCCATGGTAGAGCAGAAAACCTTAAGAAGCCTGAGTTGTTTATCAAGATCAGATAGGCACCTTGCCAAAAGAACAATATCATCAGCATAGAGAAGAAGGATGATGACTATCCCACCTAAGTGCCATCACATCCTACTTCCTCTAAATAGCCTTTAAGCTTATCGATGTAAGTGCCAAATAGAATAAGGGAGAAGGGGCAACCATATTTCTTGATATAATTATAAATATATATCAACTAAATGTAATTATGTTAGTGTATAAAATATTGGAAAAAAAAAATACTTATATTTAAAAATAAATAAACTCTCCCTTTAAAAAAACATACTTTCGAAACACATAAAATCAATCGAATGGTATAAATTATAATATTTAAGTTACAATTCATTCAAACCTAAAATTCTAAGAATTCGTTACCAAATTTAAGACATTTAAAATTTAAGAAAAAGAATTAGCGAATCGCTCGCTCAAAATAATATTTTAAATGAAATTGCGAGCTTTACAGCCAAGATGGTCGAGAATAACGAGAAAGCACAAAGTTCACAACTTTGTGTCGAAGAACAAACAATTTAAAGTCACCGAATTTCGACGAGTGCAGAAAGCATAAAAGCTGTACACATTTATGAAGTCATTAAATAATTCCAGGATTGTTCTGCGGGATAGAATTTGAGGCGATGGGATATGACGAGCAAATTGCCGTCACTGGGAGATTTGACTTTTAGTCTTGACCATCAGGGCAGATATGATTAAAAATTCGGCTAAATTGTCATTATTCTTTGTTCAAATGGTCAAAACTTGTATGTGTGCTTACATTTTCAAAATCCAAGCGGAGACCAGGAATATCTGCTGAAGCTTCTGTGGCCCTGTCAAGGAAATTTAAAATCAATCTGTGCCTCAGTTTTGTTTGGCGTTTTGTTTTAGACGGAAGGAAAAGGCGTCAGAAATAAAAATATGAGAATATTCGGGTCCGAGTACCATAACAGATACCTTCCATGTTGATCCATCCAGGATATCGGTCCAACTCTGCGCCTTTCCGATACCGCTGTACCACCGTAGCACGCAATCGACCAGAAGGAATGGATGCTTCGTACCGCGCCCATCGTGTTGACAGGCCTTCGAAGTTGAAGGAGATAAGAGTACCGTATCAAGCAAAGAATAGGCCGTGAGTATTCTATATTAATAGCGCAGTCTTTATTAATGATCAACTGATCTCAATTGTGGCAGCCTTATAAAACTAGCTACGATATTTCAATTTTCTCAGACAAGATTTTGCAGACATTTTCGATATCTGAATAAAAGTGCGACCTTCGGTCATAACCAATGCAATCGACTGTAAGAGATGCTGGTCCTGTTACAAGAAGGAATAGCGAGGCAGAATCCCCCAGCGTCCGACTAGATATAATTGCTCCGTCACTATCTGGATATGAAGGTACTAAACTGGGTTCTCCGTTCGAACCGCAGATGGAGACAATCGAATCTCCAGTGTGCTGCAGTCGCAGTGATGAGGTCGCAACCCCCGAGAAGAAAATTACTCTGTTTGCCTTCAGGCTTGTCATTCTGGAAAAGAACGCCAGCGGGCTCGGAATAGTGGCCTTCGTCTGGGCCACCGTCGTCATCCTCGGAGGCTTCGCAATAGCTTTAGAGAAGGTAGACTTCTGGGTCGTGAGCATAATATTGTTGACAGAAGGTGCTCGTATCTTTGGCCGAAGCCACAAGCTCGAGTGGGAACATGAGACGACGATACTATCTGTGGCCACTCTCAGAGACGACGCTAAACGAGTGAGTACCGGGTTCTATATTAATGGCAGAAACTTTATCTTAAAACGACTCTGTTGATATTTTATACATAACAAAACGCAGAGACCGAAGATCAACCTCCCGGAAAAACTTCTGGTGCGCAGAACCATGATTTACTGAAGAGAAGCTGGTCCACGTTAAAGATTTAGTCGGTGCCTTATAATGGGTGGCTCTCCATATGCAGAAACGCTAGTAAGATGCTTTACTGGCTGCAATTGGTGTCTGCTTCGACATGTGTCGCCTTGTCTCTCTGTCGGCTAACCTGGCAGCACTACGGTGCAGTTTCAAGTAGAGATACCACGAATCGGAAAGCGCCGTAAATTCAGAATATGGGTTCAGTCATTCCGAGCTCTGCACTGTTCGACGACTTTTCTATGACACAGGAAGCGTCTTCCACGGTTTGAGGATGGAATTTGTATCGTACAGCATGGAGCTGCTGCAGTCCAGCGGTAGCGATGGACAGCTGACTGGCGCTCGAGTTCTGTTTAATGATAATACATGATCACAAACAAATTTAAAATACTTCAATTATCATCACTTAAGAACATCACATCCTTCCTGGAAATCTGGGATTGTGGCTCCCAGTGGCGTGGAAGAATTGAATCGCTATATCTCGTTAGTTCTCATCGTTTTTAGTTGAGAGCTAGATAAGTTCTACCCACCCAAACAATTCACCTCTGGCCTTAGTTATAAGATATTGCATTAGCTATCTCACACACCAATGCCATTAGTGTATAGTCTTTGGAAATCAGTGTATAGTCTTTTAAATGAAACATCGAGTCTTTGGAAACCACTTGACTTCTGGCATTTAAATTCCACATTCCTTCTTCAAATTATAAATTGCCACTCAGCTTTGTCCACCGAGTACATTAATTCCAACAAACTATCATATCTTTTAGATTTTATCCAAAACCGGAACATATATACATCATTGTGACTTTGGATGCTGGCCTCCTCAGGCAACAATTGGCTCATAGACTTTTCTTGGTCATGCTTTTCATACTTACACCACGCACATAGATTTTAACGCACACCATACATATATATACCACAACATTCGCCTAGTCACAATGTGGATCCCGAATTTCTCGACACCATAGATATATATACCACAACATTCGCCTCCGCCTTGCCACAATGTGGATGCCGAATTTCTCGCTTCAGGTTTCTTGTTGCATCATACATTTTCATAAATATGCGAGCAGCAAACAAGTTATTTTTCTAATCTCCGTTGGATCTCCATGAACGACATAAAAAAAGCAAACGTTAAAAACATGAGCATTACCTCACCACCACATGGTTCATGTTAAAATATACACTTTTAGCCACACTTTTTATTATTATAACATTTAAGAAAAATACTTTTTAATTTAAGGGGGTAAAGTATCATCCATGAGTTTCATTTTTTTAATCAATATTCGATAAAATTACAATTTTTTTCTTAAAGAAAAACAATATTTTAGTAAAAATCAAGTTTTTTTTGGTTTTTTTGGTTTTCAATTATTAAAATAATATCAATAAATTAGTTAAACATTTTTTTTTAATTTACTTAAAAGTTTAAGGAAAGTTAATATTCAATAAAACTCCATAATCATTCTTTAGTGTTTAAATATTAGAAAAAATATAATATTAGCAATTGCACCTAAAGGTGCAAAGATACAAGGAACAAATAAAAGATTTGAGAAAATGAGGAAAGTTGTGAAGACAAAATGGATTAGTTTTCGCACTCTTGATTTTACTCGGTCAATACAACAGAGGACAAAAAATTGAATCTACAGCATGGTGGTGTCTTCTTGCCCAACACCAAGATTGTGGTCGGGGTGACCATGCCATACAACTCAGAGGACAACTTCAAAGAGCTAAGGCAAAAAATGAATCTATAGCACGGTGTTGTCTTCTTGCCGCACACCAAGATTGTGGTCTACGTGACTATGCCATACAAATTCAAAGAGCTAAACAAAAAATTGAATCTACAACACGGTGTTGTCTTCTTACTCGACACCAAGATTGTGGTATGCATGACTACCATATCAAGGGACTTCAAAGATTGTGGTCTGCGTGACTACCATATCAAGGGACTTCAATATCTGCCCTCAATCTTGTGGAGCAAAATTGTAATTTTTGTTTGTTTAAAATGCATTTTTAAATTTTTTGAACACCTAAATTCTGCAAATTGTATAACTTGAACTTTTAATTTTAACACATATCTACAAATTTCAATATTTTTTTCCAAAAATTATGCCCTAAAAACTCAAAAACTTAGAATAATTAAACTATTGTTTTCTTCAACAACCATGAGTTGTTGTGGACAATGATGCTTGTTGAAATGACAACTCATGTCCATGATGAGTATTGGGCAAGTACAATGTGGTTGTTTGCATTTTACATTTAACTATGTGTGAAGACACCAATCAATGTTCCTTCTACAATGACAACACATGCCCATGTTATCAATATTAGGCAAGTGAATTATGGCCCATGCTTACTAGTTCTGTGAGGTATGACCCTTTTAGGAAATAATATTGAGGTTGAGAGAAAAATAGGAGAAGTTGGTTTTCTTTTGTGTGGCTAAAATTCACCCAGTGAAGATAATGTTTGAAGTCTACTCATATGGTTGAAAAATAACTCTGGCTTGAACATCCTTCACGTGGATATATTTCTTCTTCCCTGTTGTTTTCACTTTTATTCAGGTTATTGTAATCGAGTGCAAGTTCAATTTCTCCTAACTCACATGTAACCAATCTCCATAACACTTGCATCATCTTTCACTATCTAGAAAACTATAATAGGTAACTTTTCCAATTAAATGAAGATAAATTGAAAATAATTTACCTCCCTTCCAATTCAAAACAAAGGTGCAATGGACTAATGGGAACTGCAAGCCTATGGTGATAAATACAAGCCTATGGTGATAAATACAGTTCATTATGCATGCAAATGTGCACTTAACAACAATGCAACAATGACCACACTCAAGTACCAATAGTAAATCATTTTTTATATAGATCTATAAAGTGAACAACTTTCCACGATAAGTTAGATGTAATCCAAATCTAGATTTGTTTAAATAAAAGGAAAATCTCACCAAGTGACTATAGATCTGACACTGTAAATGAAAATTAGCGAGATGTAGTACACAAATTCAAGGAAGCTGGTGAGTAGCACTTCGTGGTTACCAAAAATACAAATGGTAAAAATAGAGAACAATCAAGAGAGGACTTCATTTGTTATTACCATTTCAACTGTGTATAAGATAGGTTCCAAAAACATTGCAAGTTGTTAAAGGTCAAAAATTCAAAACATGTTGTAGATGCTTAGCATAATTCGTAAGAAAAGATAGAATTCATACCACTAATTCTTGGCCCTACAAATTAAATTTGTGAGCATTGCAAGTTGTTAAAGTCAAGAAAGCAAAACATGTTGTAGATGCTTAGCATATTTCATAAAAAAAAAAATAGAAAATAAATTAATCATACCACTAATTCTTGGCCCTCCAAACTAAATTTGTTCACAAGGCATAAGATACGGAACACTCTTTCTGCAAACTCAAATTGGAAAAACCCAAATCCTTTTGGGGTGTCATTTCTTGGATCATGTGCTTACTTCCAACTCTTGATTCATCCACAAATATGTAACATAAAATAACAATAAATAAATAGTTACCACTACACTATAGTGTCAAATAATGCAAATTTCCCAAAGATAAAATCAACATAACCCACCTCAAGGAGAGAGTAAAAATTCATTATCCACTGTCCGTAATATATTTTGAACATAAACTGTTGTTTGTGGTTTCTTAGTGGGAGATACAACTGGCATGGCACCCTTTGAAGCACGATATGAACCAGTGGCTAGATGAAACTTTAGAACTAGGGGCAGTGCACGAACTCCTTGAATTGTAGGACATGGAAGGGGAATCACACCCATAGTTCCTGGTGGACTTGGAGGAAAAGCATGATGCACCATAGGAGGGTAGGGAGCTGAATATCGGGGCATACCTTATGCAACACTAAGAATTAGAAAGCAAACAACAATATGCAAGGCAAACAATCTACTATGCAACTTAATTTCCCATAATTAAATACATTTAAAATAATACCTTAATACCCAATCAGTCAATATTCACCAAAAGCATACATCTCAAATCAATATAATATCAAAAGAAAACAATCCACTCTACAACTTAAATTTCCCATAATTAAATACGTATAAAGTAATACCTTAATACCCAATCAATCAATAATCACTAAAAGCATACATCTCAAATTAATAGTTAAAGTTATTTCAAAACAAATGACCATACAAATTAATCTTGCATAATTCATCCTTTACACAGATTAAAGAGATTAGTTACATTTAAAATATTTTTTGGTGCGAAATCTTGATTGAAACTTATTGAGAAATTGAACACATTTAAAATGTTTATAGGAAATTGATAATAGAGAAACACCTATAAACCTAATTAAAAATATTACTATGAGATATTTATAGTTTGATTATTAATTCATTTATATTTTTGAAAATAGAATTTGAAAAGCATATTGCTATATATAATTAATATATTTGAATTATAAAATTATTAATGATTAACAATTAATTTATCTAAATTATAAAATTCTTAATGATTAACAATTAAATTTTTTTTTTTCACGTGCGCCACTACTTCCTCTGCGAGCGTCCCCCAGCAAACCCTCCTCTCAACCATGGCTCCAGAGGGAGGCTTTGAGCCTCCTTCCTCCCTCCCCCCTGAGCTCTTGGCCTTCAAGCAGCTGGTGGGTGAATGCATCAAGCACCCAATTTCATCCTCCCAGTAGAAGTTTGTTAAGAATATGGAAACAATCCCAACCATCGCTCTCCCAGCTGAAGAGCCTTGTCGTGCTGCACTGAATATTGCAGAAAGAGGACTCATTAGCTAGTTCACTAGGTTATGGCCATCACCAAGAGCTGTAGAATCATGGGTGCAACACAACTGGAGACCGTTGGTCTCAGAAGGAATAAAATGTCATTTCATCGGTAAGGGTTACTTCATTTTCATTTTTGACTGCATTGAAGATAGGAACCTCATTTTTAGAAACGGGCCATACTTCATGGGACCCCATGGCCTATACCTGAACAAATGGACTCCAAACTTCGATCTAGCCCAAGATGTGCCCTTGGCTGTTCCTGTCTAGGTACGCCTCCCCCATTTTCCCTTGCACTGTTGGAGCCTGAAGACTTTAGAAACGATTGGAAACACCCTTGGAAAATACATTGACAGAGCAGACAGGAAGGAACAATACTCCTGTGCCAGAATCTGTATCGAGGTAGATCTAGAAGTTAGGCTTCCAGAAGCTATAAAACTAAGAGTGGAAAAATGGTCACATTTGCAAGAACTGGATTACGAACAACTGCCATTCAAGTGCAGGCACTAGCATGGATACGGGGAATTTGCAAGAAACTGTAAAAAGAAAACTGAAGAAGAAGTAGAGAAAATGAAAGGAGACCAATGGACAATGGTGCAGAAAACAACCTCATCAAAGCAGTAAAACAAACAGAGAGGGAATGGGGCACAAGAGGGAACCAGTGTGCCATCCATAGAACTACAGCTGGAAGGGGCAGTACTCCCAAGAACATACCTTCCCTCGAATTCCTTCACAACTCTCAGCACACAAGAAGAAACCCCTATTACGGAAAGTGATGCAGAACAATAGGCAAACCCCTCATTAATTGAGGAAGGAAACACAGGGGCCTCCCTGGCCCAAAATGACTCCTCAGAAAGAGGATTCCCACCATCCTCTTATGCAGACATGATAAGAAAGAAGCCTCTGGAACTAATAGGCTCATCAGAAGAGGATACAATTGAAAGACCCTCAAAGCGGGCAGGGAGAAAATCCCTCAAGGAAGCAAGAGAAGAAGAAGTAGAGAGTAAAAAAATGCAAGGAAGTCAGTCCACTCTAGAAATGTCCATAAGTCGAAACACCAGAGCACGACTACCAAAGGGAGGCCTCTCCTCCATCACCCCAAATAAATAATGCATATAGTCTCTTGGAAATGTAGAGGCTTGGGGAACCACATGAAGACTGCAGCAATTAAAGATCTCATGAAAATAGAAACCCTAGTGATCCTCATGCTCCAAGAGACAGAAATAGAAGAGGAAGCCCTTCTTGAGTTAAGCAAAATGACCTGAAAGACCAAAGTTAGGATGGCAGTAAGCGCAAGGGGAACCTCAAGAGGACTAGCCATAGTCCTGATGGAGGATCTATTCTAGCTGGAGAATTTCTTTGAGACTCAACATTGGATTTACACTAAACTCAGGCATAAAGCAAGCTCACTCTCACCCTGTTTAATCTTTAGGTTCTTCTGCTTTACCTGAGAAAAAAGAGTGTTGGCAAACACTTATCGATTTTGTAGAATGATATTCTCCCATGAACATTATAATAGCAGGAGATATAAACATCGTTCTCGACCCAAAAGAAAAACCAGGGGTTAACAGTAGTAGAGATCCATTACTACCACTTGTGGAGGACATAATCTAGCAATGTGATCTTCTTGATCTTAAACCCAGAAAGGGAGATACACTTGGACCAACAACAGAACAGGGGTAGGTCACATCTCATCCAGGCTTGATAGATTCCTAGTGCGGTGCACTCTTTTGATGGACAAGAGAATAATATCAATGAGAATCCTACCAAAGCTCACCTCGGACCATAAACCCATCCTCTTACAACTGGACAAGGAAGAAAACCTGGGGCCCATACTGTTTCGCTTTAGCCCCTTGTGGATAAAGAAGGAAGGGTTCATGAGAGTCATTGAAAAGGCTTGGTCTACCATGGTCACCAGGTCACCGAGTTATGTTTGGGAGAAAAAAATAAAAGCAACCAAACCAACTCTGAAAGAGTGGGTCAAAACTCCTCCCAACACCTTCACCAAACATAGAAAAGAAATTGTTCAATAGTTAGCAGATTTACAGTTGGAGATGGAGGATAAAGACGTAACCACACATGAATTGGAGAAAGAACAAGTAGCCCAACTTGCCTCTATTAGCTCTTTCAGAAAAGAAGAATAATTATGGAGGCTTAAGCCTAGAAGCCTATGGTTTAAAGTAGGTGACCGAAACACAGCCTTCTTCCACAGGCATTTCAGAGCACGCCTCTCCCAGAATCACATCTTAGAAATCACCATAGCAGATGGGACAGTTGCCAAAGGTTTTGCCCAAGTTAAAGAAGCTGCTGAAACTCACTTTCAGCGGTTATACTCAGAGGATGGAATAGGAGATGAGGTGATTTCCAATGACTTCCTCTCCCAAATCCCTTCCTTGGTCAATGAGGAGAATAATTCAAATCTTATGAAGCCCTTTACTGAGGAAGAAATCAGTAATGTAATTTGGGACATGGAGCCTGACAAAGCCCCAGGCCCAGATGGTTTCTCGGCACACTTCTACAGAGCTTGTTGGACAATCATCAAATCTGACCTACTAAGAATGGCAAAGGCTTTCCAGAAAAAGGCTAAAGTGGGAGGCAGTACCAAATCCACCTTTCTCGCCCTAATACCTAAAGAAGTGAATCCAACTACCTTTCACAGATTTAGACCCATTTCTCTATGTAATGTCTCTTACAAAATTCTTGCTAAATTTCTTGCAAATAGAATAAAACCACTGCTATCTAAGTTCATTTCTCCCAGCCAAGGAGGGTTTGTAGCAGGAAGACATATTTTAGATAATGTGATACTTGTTCAAGAATCCATGCATTCCAGTCATCAGAGGAAGGAGCAAGGGATGTTGATCAAGTTGGATATGACCAATGCCTTTGATCGGGTAAAACTTTCATTCCTTTACAATGTCATACTTACCCTTGGATTCTACCTAGATTTTGTGAATCTGATCAAGACTTGCACTGACAAACCATGGATAGCCTCACTGGTTAATGGCCAACCTACCTCTTATTTCCAAGCTTCAAGGGGGATAAGGCAAGGATGCCCACTATCTCCCTTTTTGTGCATAATAATGGTAGACACCCTGAGTAGGAAACTGAAAGCGGAAAGCAATAAAGGTACTCTCCCAGGCATCCGACCGATGACTAAATTAGAACCAATCAACCATGCCTTGTTTGCAAATTATTCTCTTCTATTGGGAGGAGCTTCCACTAGAATAGCAAAGGAATTCAATGGGACCCTGTAGAGCTTCTGTACCATTTCAGGAATCCTCATTAATAAAAGAAAAAGTGTAGTGTATAGCTGGAACATAGAGGAGAAAACCACACTTTGAATGCTAGAATCCTGGACTTTCCAGGCTATGCCTCCTAGGACAAAATTCAATACCTGGGACAACCTTTAATTCTGGGGGAAAACTGAGCCTCACTCTGGAATGAAGCCATCGACAAGATTAAAACTAAGATAGATGCTAGGGTTGGGCAGTGGCTTAACTACGCTGGCAAGCTAATCCTCATAAAGTCTGTCATTTCATCTCTCCCTATCTATCAGGCCTCCTTCCTCCTGGCACTAAAGACAATAACGGATCGGATTTCACAGCTGCTTAGAAAATTCCTATAGTAGGGAGGCAAAGGAAACGAAAAGAAATTTCACTTCATAAGTTGGGACAAAGTGAAAAGACCAAAGCTGTAAGGTGGTCTCCAGATTAGAGACCCTGGACTGGCAAACATCACCTCAAGTGGCAAAATCCTTTGGCATCTCTACTCCAATAAACACATCCCAGTCATCCAACTCCTCTGGAATAAATACCTCAAAGGAGTTTCATTGAGAAATCTCCAAGCAAATAGAGTTCCCAAAGGCACGCCGCTCTAGAATCTCTGCAGAAAAGGGCTTGCCACCTTCCAAAAACAGCTCTATAGGGTGCCTGGAAACAGAGCAAATATCATGATGTGGCAAGATAAAATCATGGGCAATTCCCCCCTTGAACACACAGTGGAGTTAGCTAATCTCTGTGATTGGCTCTCTCAACACGGATTGCATAGTCTAGCTCACATTTCTGTCTGGGACAACCAAGGGAACTGGGAAGGTTGGATCTTCCACAACCTGCAAGCACATCTATTACATCAAAAGCACCTTCTCTTGGATAAGCTAAAGGGCTCGGCACGAGTTAACCTACATACACTAGATCTCTGGAGATGGGGGAAGATAGGGGTCTACACCCCTGCACTTGGCTTTGCAGCCTTGCAACCCACGCAAAATCAAGTCCTCAACCCTTCCATCTGGCAACACACATGGGACACTTATGGTATTCCCAAGGTGAATTTCTTCACTTGGTTACTTATCCACAGGAAAGTTCTGACATGCGAAAATCTTGCCCACAGAGGCATTATAGGGTCACACTGGTGGATTTTGTGCAGATTGGCATCCAAAAACGTAGATCACCTCTTTGTAAGCTGCGCCTTTGTACAATCGGTATGGGCCCTCGTCCTTCATGGTCTCAATGCACCCGCCCCTATCTTGTGCACAGTAGTGGAACTTTTCTCCACTTGGACTGAAAGGTACCCTAGGGCCCTTAGAGAAAATTCTCTGTGGAATCGGATTTGGCACTCCATTTGCAAGTTCATTTGCTAGAAACTTTGGCTCGCCCGAAATAATTGGATATTCAACAATGTACCATCCTCTCCCTTGTCTGTGCTAGCAAAAGATAAGGTGGCCCTAATGGAGGCTCTAGGGAACTACCCCAGAAAGTTAGATGACACTCTCATAACTGAAGAATGAAGCTGGCTGGGTACCCTTCTCGCTCGGGTCAGCAAAGAAGTACCTGCTCGCCCCAGATTTAATCCTACTTGGCACATTAGAACACCAGATGCAGAGTTCCAAACTTGGTGGAGAAAGAAGGGAAAGGTAACTGTTTTCTTCAATGGCGCCTCCAAAGGCAACCCAGGGATCTCTGCTGTTGGTGGAGTGGTCTACTCTCAGGATGGCTCCCGTATAGATAGGTACAACTGGTGTCTAGGACAGAGTACCAACAACCAAGCCGAAATTCTAGGGCTTCTTAAAGGCTTCCAGATTGCCCAAGAGCATGGTCACACAGCTCTCCAGGTCTTCAGATACTCAAAGCTCTTGATAAAGACAATAAACTCAGATGAGCACCTAAGCAATCTGGCTCTCAACAACACTCTCTAGAGGTTGCAGGGCCTACTGAGTTTCTTTACCTCTTCCTCCTTCTTTCACATTCTCCACACCTCAAATAAGGAGGCAGATATCAAATCCAACAAGGGATGTTGTTTGACTCAGGGGTTTCTTAAAAAAAACTCAGATGAACCCATATGGACCACCATTCCATATCTTAACAGCGATGCACCAAGCAAAACATGCACTGAGCAACCGCTGGATCTCAATAATCAACAGTCCAGATCCAGCATCAAATGAACCAATTAGAACTACTGAAACCGATCATTGGATCAGATCAAGGGTCATCACTCGTGAAAGAGCGCAGAATTTAACACAGTGGAAGGGCGGTTTTCTAGCCACGAGTGGTTTTTCGGGCGGAATTAGCAGTGCTAAGTGGTATCATGAGATTGGCTCCGATTCCACTAAGAGGAGGACACATAACCACAGTGGAGGGTGGGGAAATCGCTTTATCGGGTGGTTAACCCACGGGTGCGTTATCAACCCGAAACATATGGGAATTGTCAGATCTAATCAAAATAGATCAATGATGGAGATTCAACATGCAGGTTGGTAGATCGGGGATCAGAGTTTGGTAGAGACATGAGCTTCTGCGATGGGCCGATGGGTGTAGAACCGATGTGGTAATGTGCCTTAGCCTAAAAAATATCTGAAGTCCGAAATGGGAGAGAACCGTCGGATCTAACCAAAGTAGATCAACGACGGAAGTTCATTTATAAGTTGGCCGATTAGGATCGAGGTTTGGTAGAGCCAAGAGCGATGCGAAGGGCCGATGGGCGCAGACATGAAGTGGTTATATGCAGGAGCCCAAAAAGTTTGAAGCCTGACAGCTTAAATCGCATATCGGTCGCGGAGGAGAAGTATTGCAAAGAGAGCCGAGGATGTGCTGATTCTCGATACCGATAAAGGTGGAACCTCAAATTGCGTTCCAAGATCATACTAAGGTGGAAAAGATTGCTTTGCGGAAATTCTCTTCATAATGGTTTATAAGAATTCAACACGGATGGAAGGCTTTATGGGTTATTCATATACATTCAATTTTAAAAGGCTCGACAAGTATCTAGGGGTGTTAAATTTCGGGGGCCGATCGCATCGCCAAAAGTCTAGGTCTTTGTCCTGATACCGCCGAGAGCTTTCCTCCGATGTGATTGCTCGGGGCTCGCTAATAGCTCCTTTTTGTGTCATAAGGCGCCTCTTTGTAACCTTCAATTGCCGATGCGAGGCACCTTTAAGTCTCAAAACTTTAAAGGAAAAATATTAGGAGTAGAAAGGCACAATGATCTTAAAAATTCCTTGTAATGTCAGTTGATTAGGCCACGGTCCAACCGTTGATCTATAATATATTAATTGTTCTAGTTAAAAAAAACAATTAATTTATTTGAATTATAAAACTATTTATTATAAACAAATATTGGCTATGAATTCAATATTACTATATAAAAGTTAAATTCAGTAAATAAAATAACAATATTTTTCTTAATTATTAAACCAAATTTAATTAATAGTATATATTAATAATCCAAATAATTAAATTATAAAATTATTTAAATTATAAAAATAATAATATTGAATTATAAAATTATTTAAATTATAAAAATAATAATATTGAAGAATGTAATTCAGATTTTAAAAAATATTAATTAATAGTATATATTAATAATCAAAATAATTAATTTATGGAATTATTTAAATGATAAAAATAATAATAAAATTATTTAAATTATAAAACTAATAATGGAAAAGTGTAATTAGATTAAAAAAAATAAAAACAATCGTTCTTTTAAGTATTAATAATTCGTTTTCATATGAATTAATTTATAATCAAAATAATTAATTTATGAAATTATTTAAATGATAAAAATAATAATATTGAAAAAGTGCGATTTAAATTAAAAATAAAATAAAGTAAATAAATTATTTTTTAAGTATTAATAAGTTTATGTATATTTTTCTGGAATAAGATTTTAAAAAATGTAATTTAATTATCAATAATTATTAAGTAAATGATAAAGATTTAACTTTTATGAAATATCCAATATTATTAGTAATATTTAGAAATCAAAAGATAAAACTTATCTTCAAAGTATATATATATATATAATCTAAAAAATGCATTATAAATAATTACAATAAAATCGATTTTTTTAGACGTATAGTATTGATAAACTATGATATTATAAAAACCTATTTACATATTAAGAATATCCTATGTAAATATCTATGATTAAAAATATTATTACATTATTTTATTTTTAAAAGTATATATATAATTTGAAAGAAAAACTTTGGCGTAAATCACATGTAGACATACATTTGTCGACGTGTTTCGAACCAACTAGTGTGGTTGCTCGGACAAGATTGCTCAGATATTTAAAAGGTATGATATTCCCTCAACCTTTAGGCCCCTCAACACCATTTGCAATTCCCTCCGATCGGTGAAAGATCTCGTTAACCCTAAGGACATGAAGGGTGTCTACTTGATCCCTTGTTCTTGTGGGACCCCCTATATTGGGGAAACAGAACGCTCCATCCATCAAAGGATCTGCGAGCATGCAGCCGACCTAAGACATGGGAGATCCAGGTCTTCAGCGTTAGCAGAGCGTGTGGAAATGACCAAGCATCAGGTGTGTATTGAGGAGGCCAAGGTTGTTGCCAAAGTTGCTCAGTTTCACCATCGTAAACTGAGGGAAGCTATTGAGATTGAGAAGAGGCCGAGCAATCTCAATAGAGATGATGGTTGAAAAATCAGTAGGTGCTGGATTCTAGCACTCTCTTCTTAGTTGTTTTTTCTGCCCCCTCCAATTTTATTTTTTATTTATTTATTATTATTATTATTATTTATTTTTTAAGCATCCTAATATTTTAATATATATAATATTAGCAATAAATAATTAAATAAATTACCTTTTTAAACTAACCTTATTTTATTTATTTTAACTTAAATTATTAATTAATTAATTTATTATTTATTTATTTTTATTTATTTATTTATTTTATTATTATTATTATTATTATTTTTAATAAATATATTATTAAATTACTTTTTAAAATTATATATATATATATATGATTATTAATAAATAAATTATTTAATTACTTTCTCAACCTATGATTAGTTTTTATATATATATAGTTATAGTTTTAATAATAACTATTAAATAATTTAAATAAATAAATAAATTATCTTTTTAATCTAACCATTAATCCTAACTTTTACCTTAATAACCTAATATTATAACTTTAATTATATATATATATATATATATATATATATATATATATAATTGTTAATAAATAAGTTAAATAAATAAATAATTACGTTTTTAACCTTAAAATTATATTTGAACTAACTTCCATAAAAGTATATTAACCATTGAATTATTATTGAATAAAAATACTAGTCAACCTAATATTATGATTTTAATATATATATATATATATATATATAATACCAATAATAATGATTTAATAATTTGAATAAATAAATAAATTATCGTTTCAAACCAACCATGGAAATTATTAATCCTAACTTTTACCTTAATAACCTAATATATATATATATATATATATATATATAAATAAATATATTCTCTTTTAAACCAACCATTTTACCTAATTTAACTTATTTCCATAAGAAAAAAAATAATAATAATAATTATAATTATATTAAATTAATAAATAAGAATTTGACCTGGGTCCTAAGGTCAAAATTAGCCGTTAGTCAATTTAGCCGTTGGAGACTCTGCTCAGACTATTTAACATGCCAAGCTGGATCTGTTTCTTCAACTTGTCCTGACGATGAACCACACTAGTTGGTTCGAAACGCGTCGACAAATGTATGTCTACATGTGATTTACGCCGAAGTTTTTCTTTCAAATATTATGGATCACAGAAGCCTCAATTCAAGTATATATATAATTTTTTTTAATTAATAATAATATTATAAATAAATATTTTGATTTTTATGATATTTATTTATATTTATCAACCATTTAATTTATATGATTATGTTAGTAATAATCTTTTCTGAGTAGATAATTAATAAATTCATTGGTGCTGAAGAGTATTGTGTTTATTAAGCAATTAGTATATAAACCTATTAAATATTGATTACAATATTAAGGCAAATGCCCCCCCACAAGATTTTATAGAATAATACTAATGAGTTGCAATGCAGGGCAAATCATTGTAGAATTATTGATCGGTCTTAAACAAAAATGACTAAAAATGATCAGATCATTTTACTTAATAAAAACCTCCCCTCACATGTTCTCTTCCTATACGCTTGTAAGAATTATACTAAAAAATTATTAGTCTGATTAATGAGTTCATTATTGCCGATAGTAATGTACACACGTGAGAGATCTATATTCCAATTGGCATATGGCCATATTAGACACTGATTAAATATTGGGACAGATATCTCAAAACCACTCAGTGTCCCTACATAATCTTGTGATATAATCATCGTAGACCCTTTCACTGATCTTAAATGGAGATGACAAGTGGTGGAAATTTCTCTCCCTTATAGTAGTGCTGGAGATTTGTGTCACTCACCCACTTACTTTCACCTAAATGGGTCGTTTAAAATTTTTAGATTATCACAATCTATCCACTTAAAAATTCCCTCATGGTTGTGTAGTAGTGCTGGAGAGTTGGTCCAAACTCCAAATTACCTCTACCGAAAAGGTTTTAATGGTATCACTCAAAGTTTGAGGCCTGGAGGCCTAAGAGAGACGAGGATGAGAAGATATTCAAATTTTGAAATGTTATCAAAGATTTTTCTAGAGGATTTAAGAGTGAAATAAATCAAATAAATAAATAATCATAGCAACATGCAATGTTTGGGCTGATTGTTGAATGAGGCATATCGTTTACCATTTTAGTATGGATTCATTTTGTATCATATTCGTCTGGGTAGTTTTAGTAGAGAAGAAAGTGCTAAGGAAGTTAACTGATTTTGATTTTGGATTAGCAATGTTCAAATTTGAAATGTAACTCTAGTATACACTACCCTTTGTATATGTCACACGCCCTTTTTACTCTTTGGTTTTCTCTCCTCTAGTGGTTACTCTGCCTATTTTGTCTCCTTCAATTCCTGCATCTAAGGCTTCAATACTAATGGCTGTAGCAAAAAGAACCTCAGCACCTGTGTCCAGGCTTCAATACTAATGGCTGTAGCAAAAAGAACCTCAGCACTTGTGTCCACTCTCTACTACTAGGTTTTTCTTTTGAATGGTCAAGCATTAGATATAGACCATCTAAAGCATATGGAAACCTTTGGAAGTTTCTCCATATCTTATCTATTTTAAAATGCCTTTAAACTTATGTATTTTAAACTTATGTATACGATACCATCTAAAGAAAATGGAAACCATGGGCCTTTTCTCCATATATCAGTTATTTTAAAATGCCTTCAACCTTATGTATATGATACTAGTGACATTTGGTTACAAAATTGATGTATATGATACCTGCGACATTTGGTTATAGAATTGATGTATATGATACTCTCACTTGTATGTGTAAGATTTCATTTGTTGAATAATAGTGTGATCAAGGCTCATAATCTCATTGCTTGTTTAGGTGTTCTACTCACCTATCGCTACATTATAAGACGAAATTTTATATGCCTTGTGTATATATTAAAAATTATCAACATTATTTAAATGGAGAATTATTATGAGTTATGATATTACTATCTTTGAATGGATGTTGTGAATTCACCTTACAATAATGATATTCATGAAATATTTTGATCTAGTAATCACACATTTGAATTTTAGTTGATTTGATTAAAGACGATGATGATATTATTAGTATTATATTGTAACTTTATACGTGTGTTGAAAATTGTCAATTTTTTATTTATTTTTCATTTAATGAAGAATCACTACGTATGACGATATTACTATTTGTGGATGGTTGTTGTGAATTTTCCTTGGAATAATGATATCCACTATAGGTATTGATTTGCTATTCATATATCTATATTGAAAATTGTCAATGAATTTTTGATGGAGAGTTATTATATACGATGATACTACTATTTTTTGGATGGATGTTTTCAATTTCCCTTAAATTTGTTTACAAAAAAAATGTTATCAATTTGAATTATGATATATTGTTTAATGATATTTAGAAAATATAATATATTTCACTATGTAATTGAAATCAGTAAAATGAACCAAAAAAGGGGGTCATAAATATAAAGAAAAGTACACTTTAAACAAGCAACCAAATGTGGATGTAACCATGGATGCAAAATTAGGAGTAGAATTGGATGTTAAACTATGCATTAAAACAAGATGCAAACAAAGGCACAAAAAGGGTTTTAAAGAAGAAGTAAAAAAGGTTGCATCATTAGACACAAAGAAGGGAACAAAATAGGGCATACAAAATGATACCAAACTAGGCACAAACAAGGACACAAAAATGGACAACAAACTAGATTCAAAAAATGAGAGACAACTAGATGTAAAATTGGATGAAAAAGGGGATACCAAGTTGGGTGCTAAACAAAAGCAAAAAATGATACAAATTTAGATGCCAAATGGATGCAAAGAGTAGTGTAAAATGGTAATGCAAAATTGGGTGCAAAAAAGGGAAGAAAAGAAGGATATAAGAAACGACACAAAAGAAGATGCAAAATGGGGCTAAAAAATGGTAAAACAAAGGACGCCATATTGGATTCCAAAAATTATGCATAACTCTATGCAAATTCAGACTCAAACCTAGGCACAAAATGAGATGCAAATGTGGATACAAAATAAGGCAGAAAAAGGATGCAAATTTGGATGCAAAATTAGACACCATAAAAGATGAAAATTTGAATGCAAAAATGGACGTAAAAATAGTGTGGAATTGGACATAGAAGTAGACACAAAAAATTGTGCATAAATGGGAAAAAAATTGCATGCACAATTTGGTGCTAAATCAAATTCAACATACGATGGATAATTGGATGCAAAAATAGGCACAAAAATTCGTAAAAAACCAAATACAAAAGTAGCTACAAAATTAGAAGCAAAAACTAGCATAAGACTAGATGCAAAAACTAGCGTAAGACTAGATGCAAAAAATGGAACAAATTGGATGCTCAAAAAGGTGTTAAATCAGATGCAAAATATTGTGTAAAAATCGATGCAAATTATGGCAAAACTAGAGACAAATAATTGCACAAACCAAGAAGAAAAAATTATGAAAAAATAGATGCAAAAAGTGACGCAAAACTAGAAGAAAAACGTATTGTAAAACTGGATGCAAACCCTACTGCAAAATCGGTTGTAAAAAAGAATGCAAAATATGGGGAAAAAGGAAACTTTAAAGATGTACAATAGTGTCATATTTAGTATGAAACTTCTCACCCAATTGGAAAACAAAATGCACTAAAATTTGATGTTAAATCTAGCGCAAATTATATGTTTTGTTATAGTCTAGTGGCTCAATAATACCACATATTAGATGATTCTCCACTCAATTTATAATCGAGTTTCAGATGATTTTTAAATGTTATTTGGTGTTTTTGTTGTGAATAAGCATTCAAAAATATGTTTATAGCACCTGTAATATCATCCATTCTTATTTCTTTTGTTTGGTTTAGAATATGCCTCTAGCAATTTGCATAACTTATTTACAACATTACGTAATCTTAAAAAAATATGAAATGAAATTTTGATCATTTCGTTTGTATTAATTTTTTTCCACCGAGAATTCCTGGTTCGATTACCTTTCTGCTAGACTAACAGTAGGCTGACGAGAGAAATTATATCATGTATTTGTCTTATGGTTTGCCACACAGATGTGGTGGGTCTGATTCCGTTGCAAGTAGGAAAATCGTAGATGGAGGAGAGAAATTATATTATGTATAATCTTATGTATCCATATAAAATTAAAAAAAAAGATTAACAAAAACTTTTGACCCAACTGATACGTCTAACTTTCACTATATTGTGTTCTATTTCAGAAGTACAAAGCAAGGTTATAACACCTTTACTTGAGGAAAGGTTGAGATTTACGGATTTGCTGTAGAGAAATATTAGAGCGTTGAAAAATGTTTTATAGAAGAAGAATAGATAATTGAAAATTTAATGGAAACATATATATATATATATATATATATATATATATATATATATATATATTTGTAACCTAGAGAAACCCAGTATCCCACTTGACACGTAACTACATGTAAACCTCTAGGGAGCTACAATCTATCCTCCTCCCCGTAGCCTGAGTCACAACAAGGGGATTTGAACCCGGGTCTCTTGGGTTTCACCGATTTCATGTATCTCAGATTACCAATTGAGTTAATCGTCTCAAGAAAAAATTGTCAAATTAGATAAACGTGACGCCCTTTGTCTATCAAAACTAGAACGAGGTCTTGTAATACAAGATCCATAATTTTTCAACATGTTATTAGGTGCAAATGTATGGTAGACGTTAGTCAAATACACATCAAATCCTTGGGCACACTTATGGCACATGAAATATGAAAATAAGTTGGAAGAAAAGGACCTTATTCGACTACCACCAACTTCTCAAGCTCGTCTAATTTGGAACCTAGAAAGCCGCAACTTCTATCTCCCCTTAAGCCAAGACAATGCTCAGTGATCATGGGGATCCAAGTTGATCATTCCTAGCTAGAGGATGAAAACACAAGAATTCAAAAATGGAAGAAACCAACACTATTGAGGGGAGATGGAAGCTTGGAATATTCACAAAATATATAGCACAAAATTAGTAGCATAATTATCGAGAAGAAATTAGACTAAGACATGGTGTGATGGGGCTACAAAAATGCATGAGATTTTACATTCAAATATGCTTACCACCTAACTTGATAAGCATCAAAAGATGACCTAGACCATTTTGGAAGGAGTTATGGTCCTTAGGCTTATGGCCGAAGGTATGCACTTTCGTCTAGATTCTAGAAAAGTGTAGAATCCTCATCTTGGAGAACTTGATCAAAAGAGGATTTATCGGGCCCTCACGGTGTTATACGTGCAAAAATAAATAGGAATCCATGCATCACTTATTTAACACCTATGAGATTGTATATATCCTTTGGGAGAAATTTGTGCTTGGTTTTAGAAAAAATAATATAGTTTGAATAGATGTTGTTCAATCTCTCAAGACATGGGGCAAAAACCCATTCCAATTCTAGGTTCTGAACAAAATCTGTGGATTAAATCCAAGCCTCTTGGTATGGGAAATGTGGAAGAAACGTAATCATCGAATATTTGATGACCAACAAAAAAATCAAGAAGGTATTTTGCTACTCTTCCATAGACTTATTAGCGAGACCATGTTTCTTTGTAGTTGGTAAGAAAAGGATTTCCAAGGGCCCCTCAAGAAAAATCCATTCTCACATGGGGGAAATTCAATCAATCCCATATAACAACAAGAATTACTTGTTCAAGATCTAAATACACGAGTTTAGTTGTTTGGGCACATCCTCAAGAGGCCCATTACAAATTTAACTTTGATAAAGCTTCAAAATTTAACCCAAGGGATGTGCAAATAGCCCTCTTGGACTTCTACATGTGTCTCGAGCCACCTGGATCAATTATTTGTTGCATATGCGACTAAACCTCTTGTAGGTTCCACCTTCTTGGTTCTCTCCATTTGGATACCTTATTATGCTAGTGACATACATTAATTGCAAGCCTCCCCGCCCTCCTGATTGTTAGCGATCGAGGCGAGCGGGGGGGGGGGGGTGGTAATCTTCCAAGTATTATACATTTAATGAGATACATATTTCCATTCTGCACATTTTTTTAACCACGCACATACCCTTGAAACATCAAAATAAATATTGGCACTAGTAAAAAAGGGTGATGGAAACTTCTCCATATGTAGACCAAAAGACTTACTTTAAAAATTTAGCACAAAAGAGTTACTATAAAAGAAAATCACTTTGAAGATTCAGCCAAAAAAGTTTACTTTCAAAAAAACTCATTTTAAAAATTCAACACAAAAAAATCACTTTAAAAATTCAGCCTAAAAAACTTATTTTAAAAATTAAGCCCAAAAAACTTACTTTAAAAATTAAGCTAAAAAATCTCAATTTAAAAACTCATCCCATAAGAATTACTTTAAAAATTAAGCTAAAGAATCTCACTTAAAAAATTTAGCCCAAAGAAATTCAGCTTAAAGAACTTATTTTAAAAAGTAAACTAAAATTTCCACTTAAAAAAATTATCTTAAAAGACTTACTTTAAAAATTAATGCCAAAAAATTTCCTCCAAAAAGTTCAACCTAAAAAACTTCCTTCAAAAAGTTCAACCCAAAAAAAATAATTTACCTTCAAAATTTACTCCAAATGAGGAAAGTGTGCAAAATGTAAGTTTTGGCTCCACGTATTTATATTGTTTTGCAAGAAACAATTTTTCAGAGGGTAGCATCATTTCATTTTTGCAGCCGATGGAAAATATTGACACAAGTTCGGCCGAAATTTCAAAATTAATTTGTCTGAACTTTTAAAATAATTCAGCCGAATTGTTTCTTTGTTTATTTTAACGAGCATCGACAACAAGCACAAGTTTGGCCGAATGTAATTTTAATTCAGTTGAAATGTTTTAACCTGCAACTCTGCAACAACTCAACTCTAGCCATGTTTTTTCAATTTCGGAATGCTTAAACTCCATCAAATATCTTGAATTTTTTGTCGGAACAAAAACAAAAATTTGTAGAATTGAATCTAATTTTAGTATATATAAATTTTATGGAATTTCATAGAAATTTGCTAATTTTAATTAATTTTCTAAAAAATTGTGTGCAAAAAAATTCTGAAGGTCATTATGATTCAGTGAAATAAAAAATTTGTATCTTCCAAAATACACTATAAAAAAAAATGAAAAATTTATTGTTCATTACATTGGTCCATCTTCTCTAATGGGTAATTTTTAGATTTTTAATTTATAACTAATATGTTGACAAATTGGATGCTTAGCTAAACATCTTCAAAATCTATAGTTTTTTCATATTGTTTTAATTCAAGAAATTCTAGTAATTATGTTGTGCATCAGTTGGTTTCATAAATATAATGATATTGAAGTAGAGTCTGTCTAGATTGCTACAACACATTTTGTTTTTCAAAAATGCCAAGTTAACAAAGAATACACTAGTGCTAAAAAACATGGCGTGTTATGAATTCCTTGATTTTTAAAAAACTCACAATCAAACAATTGTTAAGTTGACATATCAAATGTGAATTAAAAAATTCCAAAAAATAAGTAATAGAAAGTTAATAAAATTTCTCACAAGTTTCCTTTTTATTGTAAAATGAAATTCTAAACAGAAAAATTCCTTCGACTTGCCGAGATTTGAAGAACTTCTAAAAATGATATTTTTTTCTTAAAAAAAGGCAAAAAGTGTAACCCAACTTCACATTTTCACTCATTCATGTTCTAACATTCCCCTTTAATGATGGCTAGAGGGATAGAATCATAGTTGGAGGACGATGTCATTAACTAACAACCCCCATTTGATGACAACTTCCCACCTCTCCTAATAAGTTACAAAGTTGGAGAAACTTCAGCTTAGTGGATTTGGTGAAGAAATCTATAGCTCGTTGTTTAGTAGGACAATACTCTAGACAAATAACACCATTAACTATTAGATCTTGAATGTAGTGAGTATCAAGGATCATTGTGTTTGGCCTTAGAGTGATACAATAGACTGTAAGCAAGTTAGAATTCACCTTAATTGTTACATCTTAGAGAAAAATGGTAATTTTGAACTAGTCCAAGCTCAGTAAGAACATGCATAAGCCACATTGCTTCTATAGTTGCTTCCTTAGCTTCCCAGTATTCTACTTCACAAGAAGAGAGAGAAAGTGCTTGCAACTTCTTACTGGACCATGAAATGTGACCTAAGCTAAGATGAAAGATATATCTCGCATTAATTATTTTTTCAATAGTTTCTCCTACCCAATTAGAGTTGGCGCAGCCATGAAGTGAAACAAATTCTTGATTGAATATGATACATTATAATGGAAAGTTCCCTAAAGGTATATGAGAATATTTCTAGCTTCTCTCTAATGGCTATCACAAGGATTTTCTATAAATTGAGAGAACAAGCTAACAACAAAGGAGAGATCAGGCCTATGGTTTAGAACAATCAAGCTCCCGACAAGTTGACGATAGAAGGTGGCATCATCAAGAGGAGTGTCACAATCAATAACCAATTTTAAGCCAAACTAAAATAACATGGGTGAAGGCTTATCATCACTCGTATGAATTCGAGCTAGTAAACCAAAAGGATACTTAGGGTAAGAAAGGAGGATCCATTAGCCATGTGCCAGACCTAAAGACCAAGAAAATAATGTTGAAGGCTTAAATATGTCATTTCAAACCACTGCTTAATCTCATTCTTCAATTCTTGGAATAAGGAAAGATAAATTCCTATAAGGATTAGATCATCCACATAGAGAAAAACATTGAGCTCAATATCTTCGAATAATTTAACATACATATTTGGATCATATCAACACCACATAAAACTAATTTGCAAGGAATAAGTATCAGTTTTCTCATACCAAGCCCTGGATTCATATTTAAGACTATAGAAATACTTATTAAAAGTTCCTACGAACTTGATGTTTCTAAGGTGATAAAACTATGTGGTCGTTGTGTATAAATTTCTTCATGAGGATCACCTTTTAAAAATGCACACTGGACATCCATTTGGCATAATTACCATTGAAAATATGTAACACAAGAAATGACGGTTCTAGTGGTGTTCGCTTTAGTAATAAGAGGAAAAGTTTCAATATAACAGATGCCTTCTTTTTGAAGAAATCTTTTAAAGACTAACCATGCATTATTGTTTTTAGTTTGTCTTTTTCTAGTGAACTTTGTTTTATAAATCCATTTGCAACCAACAATATTCTTACCAGGAGGAAGCAGGAAAGGGTCAACCAAGGTCAATTGTGGTAATCATTATTAATCATGGTCAATTAAAGTCAGCCAAGGTAATCATTATCAATCATGGTCAATGGAGGTCAACCATGGTAATCACTATAATTTTTTGTTTAATTAATATCGATCGTTGTAATCATTGTTAATCATGTTCAACTATGGTCAACCATAGTCTCCCTTAAGAAACAATGGTCAACCCTCTTTAACCATGGGAATTCTCATCAACGATGGTCAACCCCATTAACCCTCTTCAACCATTAATTTAACAATTTTGTAGCACTAATATAACATTAGTATTAAGATTAATGTAAGATTTCATGGTTGACCATGGTAGCCATTATCAATGTTAATGTTACATTATTGTAACGATGTAACAATGATCAAGTAAACCAAAGTCAACCATAATCTTTCATCTAAATCCTTGGTCAAGCATTGTAATCATTATTAATTATGGTCAACTAAGGTCAATACCATGCTTCCCTCGTTGGCCATGGTCAACCTCAATCAACTATGAGTTAATGGGTTGACCATTATACCTCCATCAAGCCTCAACCAATGATGGTTAACCCTCTTCAACGATGGTCAACATTAATGTAACAACCTAACAATTGAAAACATTAATGTTACATTGTTAGATAATGTAAAATAATACATTGTTATATTTATGGTTGACCATGGTCAAATTTATTCAATAATATTAATACATAGTCAACACTCTACATCCTCAGTGAACCTTGTCAACCATTTTGAACCATATTCTTCCACTTAATCGTTGGTCAACCATGGTAATCATTGTTAATCATGTTCAACTGAGGACAACCATGGCAATAATTGTCAATCATGGTCATCGGAGGTCAACCATGGTAATCACTATCAATCATGTTCAACTAATGTCAATCATTGTTAATCGTGTTCAACCGACGTCAACAATGGTCTTCCTTAACCAATAATGGTCAATCCTCTTCAACCATGATCATCCTCACCAACTGCAGTCAACCCTGTTAACCCTCTTCAACCATTAATGTAAACATTTTTGTAGCACTAATATGACATTATCATTAACATTAATGTAAGATTGCATGGTTGACCATGGTTAAACCATGGTTAACCATGGTCAACATTAATGTTAATTACTATAATCATGTCAAAATGGTCAACCATTGACAACAATGGTAAACCAAAGTCAACCTTAGTATTCTGTCTTAATCCCTGCTTAACCATTGTATTCATTATCAGTCATGGTTAATTAAGGTGAGCCATGTTCCATCTTGACTAACAAAGGTCAACCCTCTTCAACCATGGTCAACCAAGTGAACCATACACAACCCCATCAACGCACTTCAACCATTAATGCAACTAATATTGTAAAATTAATTTAGCATTAACATTAATATCAATGTAACATGAACCCTTGGCAACCATGGTTAATAATGGTCAATCATGGTCAATATTAATGTAATAATGTAACAATGTCAACTTTAATGTAACTTTATTAGATTGATGTAACAATAATACATTTGATATATTAATGGGTGACCATGGTCAACCATGGTCAATGATTCCACCCCACACACATTGGTTATCAACTAGCACAACCACATTTAATAATGTGGTTAATATACGCTAATTGGTGACACTTTCCTCCTTTTATATGTCAATTGATGGCGATCAACATATAAAACATATATCAACTGCATTAGCAAAGTGGTTGTGCTAGTTATATGAATAGTTGATAGGTGTAGTCTATTTCGAAATATGACTTTCATAATTTTGACCTTTTTAAAAAATAAAATTATATGAATGACAAAGAATATTTATTTCATATACACAGATCAATAGTTTCTAAACAATTTTTCCATTTCAAAACCTATATAATGATGGTCCATAAATTCAATAGCACATAAATACTTTCATTTTGATAGCTATATGCTTATCAACCATTTAATTTTATGTTATCCTTTAAATATTTATTGTACCTATAAGATAACCTATTTTGAAATAAACCATCCAAAATATTCAATATTAAAAAATAAATATATATGAGATGAAAATTTAATAATATAAAAATATTTATTTTCCTATACACAATTCACAATTCCACTAATAAAATTAAATATTTCCAAACAATTCTTCAATTTCCTATCTTTGTGCTTGTACTCACATTAAAAATTATGATTCCATTTCTTACCTTTGTACTCACATTATAACCTAGATTCAATTTCTTGCCTTTGTTCTTGTACTCACATTATAAACTATATGATTCAATTTCTTACCTTTGTTCTTGTACTCACATTATAACCTATGATTCAATTTCTTACCTTTGTTTTTGTACTCACATTATAAACTATGAGTCTCAGTGGAGCTCCATTCCTATCATAGAACTACAAATTCTCAATCTTAAAATAACTTACCTATTTCCTACTGTCACCCATTAGAGATATTGTATGGGTAACCTGGTTGATTATTTTGCTTGAAAAATTATGGAAATTGGTGTAAGTTTTTGATAAAATTTGGCAAAAAAAAAAATTGATTAATTTAAATTATAGTTGTTAAATTTTAAGATTTTTGGAGTGTTTTTTACATTACTAAATCTATTTTTACAATCAAAAACATTATTCAAACACACTGTTACTACAAAATTTCTTAAAATAAATAATTTTGGCCAGATTCCAGGTCATACAAAATTTCTTGAAATTATTTTGGCTAGATTCGAACCACTTTTAATGGTCCACCCATTCCTCCGCTTGATAGACGACGCCGATAAAATTGAAGTGTTTGCCCCGCTGCAGTGTCTACCATGTTACCAGGCTGCTACAATGTTACCACGCTGCAGAATCTACGACTCTTCTACGAGGCTACAACGCTGCTACAAGCCTTGTAGCACACTGGTTCGAGGCTAACACAGTGCGGTGTCTATGATGTTAAGCTCCATTAATTTTTTTACCAAATGCTGCCTACAATTATGGAAGCCAACTGCAGTTTTTCCTTAATTTCTAGAAACCAACTGCAGTGATTTCCTTAAATTAAGGAAATCAACTGCAGTTAATTAATTTTCTTGTTGGGAGCTTCTGAAGTGGTCCATTACTCCATCTGGAGTTCTCTACCTTGATCTGTGGAACACCTAACACATAGCCATCAGAAGCTTGATGGAAGCTTGGCTATAAATTTATCTGTTTGGTCCCCAAGCTTGTATCTCAATTCCCTTCAGTTTTTACACCATCTAGCTGAGAGAGAAGAGCTTGGAAGTGCCTTTAGACTTTCTGCATTCTTTTCTTTTGCTTGGATTGGAGCTGGAACGTTGTTTTCAGTCAAGAAAGCAAGTGGATTGTGGAAGCGTAATAGAAAAGTTTCGGTTTGAAGCAAGAGCGTTATCAATGGCTGGAGGTAATTTATTTTTACTGGGCATTAAACCTTCATTCCAGTTTTACGATTCTTTAAGTTTTTATTCCGCATATAGAATCGTTGTTGCAAAACTCAACATTAGTATCAGAGCGTAACATTTATCTCTGCCTTGGTGTGTTCTGCTTACCAAAATTATGTTGTTATGATAACCAAAATCACAGTCCATGCCCCGAGAAATTTGTTTTCTCGCCCCTCGAAGATTCGAATTCAGTCGCTTTTAAACGAATGGAGAATGATTCTGGCTTTCTTTTTCTTGTTAGAAAATATCGTATTTGTCATTAGATTTTTCCGCCATTTGCAAGATTCTCAACCAAATGCAATATCTTTGCAAATTAACGGTTGTCTTCTGCACCTAAAAATGTCCCAAAGTAAACCAGAACCGTAGGAGCTAGGGTTTTTTGTCCCATTGTCGTCTGAAACCCTTTATCGATCCGCTGCCGACCTGCACAGAGATTTTGTTTCCTGTAGGATGACAAATTATCGTTATTCGGTGAGCTTGTTTCACCATGATTTCTTTCCAAGGCGCATCACTCCTATAGAACCCATATATATTTTGGGGATGGTATATTCCTTATATGGGCCTCAGATATAGGATCTGTAATAGCCATGTTTGTGGTAAAATCGTGCCATATGAGGTGGAATTTGGAAGAATTTTGTGTAAAGCTTGTTTGCATTTTTTGAATTCCGATTTTATTTGTGTTTGCTGAAATTTGCCATGTGCTTGGTGAATTTAGAAGAAATTTTGAAAAATTTGTCTGTGTTTGTATTGTAGCTTGTGGAATTTACATGGATTTACAGCCTTGAGATTGTGAGTTTTCTTGGTTTTTTTTTAAAGGTTGTTGTATGAATGTCCGGTTAAGATTTTTGGGTGTCAGGTAAAGAATTGCTTCAAAGCTTCTCCTTTTTCGGAAAACTTGTGAGTTTCGTTATAATGTGCCTATGACAAGTTGAAAGTCTAAACATGAGGCCTAAATATATTTTGAAGGCGTCAAATTTCTCTGAAATAAAGAACGTCAGACCAAAAAGCCCTAAAACTAATTGTCCGGCTTTTGGTATCCAAGCTTGTATGATTATAATCACAAAATGTTTCCTGTGAAGGACTTTCATCACAACATAAAAGAACAAAACCAACCGTATGCTATCTATGGATCATTCCATATGCTATCTACCTCTGAAAATACCATACAGGGTTCAATATCACAGGCTGGAAACGGTTTCAAGTGGGGCTTGTTGTAATTGCCAAGATGACTCCATTTACCATAGTTTTATCTCCTTTAATTGCGTGATCTAACACTACGCTGCGAGTGAAGATTTTAATCTATAAATTTATGACTTATTCATTTTTACTGAACATTTTTTTTTCTTTTACTCTAGTAAAAAAAAAATGTTTATAATTTTATAAAAAATTTTTTTAAGAGTTTGATTAGTGCGGTAATTGTTTCCGTTTTCCATATATATATATATATATATATATTTGTTTGTTTTATAAACTTAAGGACGGAGCCTGAAGTCAAGCCAGCTAGCCTTCGAACTGCATTTGCTATGCGAGTGCAAAGTAGATCAATGCTGCTTCAGTCAATCTCCGGGTTTTGTTTATAAATTGAACAATCGATTTGTAGTCATTTACTGTAATGCTGACTGCTTTAACTTTAATTTTGATTTTGTGAAGAATTATTACTGTTGTTTACCGTAATGCTGACATTTATGGCAATTTTTTGCAAGAAACAGTTATATGGAGTTTATTTAAAATGTCATTTTGACTTACTCCTTTCAGTAAACATTATTTTTACTCTGGTTAATTTTTGTTTATGCAATTTATGTAAAAAAAAATAAAAAAATAATGTCTAGTGATCCATATAATTTTAATTAATTAGAGAATAGCCACAACATCTTTAATTGAATAAAATTATATATTTTGATTGGTTAGATCACATAAAGATTATTTAGACATTAAATTGTAATTAATTAGACTAAATATAATAAATTTTATCCCACAGAAATTTTTATTATATTTATGTAATTAATTAGGATAAAATTTCATAACCTACCCACATGAGTTATGAATTAATAGTTTTATCATAAAGTTCAAAACAATGAATAATTGAATCTGCTTGAATTCAAAATTTAGCCCACAGGGAATTTTTATGTCATTAGATTCAATTTTGAGCATGATTTACATTGGTAAAACATGAAATTTTATTAAGCCTCAATTTTAACATAAGCATGTGATTTTTAATTTTGATGCAGTAGTACAACCTGCAAATTTCTCTGAAATTCGTTGTGACATTCCCGAACTCAAGGGAGATAACTATAAGGTTTGGAAGGAGAGGGTTCTCCTTCATTTGGGGTGGATGGACATAGACTATGCTATTAGGAAAGATGAACCATCAGCACTCACTAATACCAGCACTGCAGCGGACATCACGCTTTATGAACGATGGGAGCGATCCAATCGTCTAAGCATGATGTTTATTAAGACTAAAATTTCAACTGGTATTCGTGGTTCCATTCATCAGCATGAAAAAGGTTCGAGACTTGTTGAAGGCCATTGATGATCAATTCGTCACTTCAGACAAGGCACTAGCAAGCACCCTAATCATGAAGTTCTCATCCCTAAGGCTCACCAGTGTGCAAGGTGTGCGCGAGCACATCATGCAGATGAGGGACACTGTGGCTCAATTAAAAAAACTCGAGGTTGATATATCGGAGTCCTTCCCAGTGCACTACATCCTGAACACCCTTCCGCACCAATATGGACCTTTCAAAATCTCATACAACACACATAAGGATAAATGGTCAATTAATGAACTCATGACCATGTGTGTTCAAGAGGAAGAGAGACTGGTGATGGAACTGGTAGAGAGTGCAATGCTAGCAACGCGTGGAAAGGGAAAATCTCAAGCCAATCGGAAAGGGAAAGGTAAAGTACCTCCCCAAGCCGATATCAAGAAGGATTCCAAGTGTTTCTTCTGTAAAAAGAAGGGACACATGAAGAAGGAATGCGCCAAATTTCATAAATGGCTTGCGGACAAAGGTAATTTAATCTTATTTGTTTGTTATGAATCTAATATGGTTAACGTTAATATTAACACATGGTGGATTGATTCTGGATTAACAATTCACATTTCGAATTCCTTGCAGGGTTTGCAAAACCTAAGGAAGCCAGTGGGAAGTGAGCAAAGCATCTTATCAGGAAACAAGATGGGCTCGCATGTGGAAGCTATAGGAACATGTTATTTAACTTTAAGTAGTGGGTTTGTTTTAGAATTAGAAAAGACCTTTTATGTTCCAAGTTTTTCTAGAAACTTTATTTCAGTTTCAAGGCTTGTACCTTTTGGATATTCCTTAAAATTTTTAGAAAAATCTTTCAGTCTATTCTATAAATCTGATTATGTTGGGAATGGTATTTTGTCTAATGGTCTTTACTGCATTAATTTACAAAAAAATGTCACTTATGATTCAATGCATGTTCACATTGGCACTAAAAGATGTGTTATTAATGAAGATTCCTCTAAATTATGGCACTAGAGACTAGGTCATATCTCCATAGAAAAAATTAAAAGATTGGTAAATGAAGGGGTACTTAATACTCTAGATTTTACTTATTTTGAGACTTGTCTGGACTGCATAAAGGGAAAGCAGACCAACAAGTCAAAGAAAGGTGCCAATAGGAGTTCGGACATATTAGAGATCATACATACTGATATATGTAGTCCAGACATGGACTCACATGGTCAAAGATACTTCATCTCCTTTATAGATGATTACGCACGATATATGTATCTCTACATGCTTCATAAAAAGAGCGAAACATTAGATGCCTTTAAGATCTTTAAGGCTGAAGTAGAGAAACAATGCGACAAGCAAATTAAGATCGTGAGATCAGATAGAGGTGGAGAATATTATGGTAGATACACAGAAGATGGACAAGCACCTGGGCCATTTGCTAAATTTCTTCAAGAGCATGGGATTGTTGCCCAATACACCATGCCTGGTTCACCCGACTAGAATGGTGTAGCAGAAAGAAGAAATCGAACATTATTGGACATGGTGCGGAGTATGCTTAGCAGCTCCAATCTTCCTAAATCCTTGTGGACTGAAGCACTTAAGGTGACAGTGTATATATTAAACTGAGTTCCAACCAAAGCGGTTCCTAAAACGCCATTTTAATTATGGAAAGGTTGGAAATCGAGTTTGCGACATATGCGCATTTGGGGATGCCTGTTTGAAGTGAGAATTTATAATCCACAAGAGAAGAAGCTAGACCCAAGGACCATTAATGGGTATTTCATTGGATATGCTGAAAGGTCTAAAGGTTACAAATTTTATTGTCCATCTCACAACACTAGGATTGTGGAATCAAGAAATGCAAAGTTTCTTGAAAATGACTTGATCAGTGGGAGCGATCAAACCAGAAACATAGTTTCTGAGAAGGATCATTCAGAATCTCAACCTTCCACTTCAAGTGATAGATTGGTTATTTTTCATAGCACCCCTCAAGTACAAACTGGTGTTGAACAACCAATTGTTGAAGTTCCACAAGCTGCTGACGATATCCCAGTAGATCAAGGAGTTCAATAGTTGCCAAGAATTTTTGAACAACAAGTTGAACCACATACTTCTCAGGAAGATGATGGTACAACATTAAGAAGATCTACTAGACCAAAGAGATCAACAATTCCTAATGATTATGTTGTGTATCTACAAGAATCTGACTACAACATTACAGCCGAAAATGATCCTGAGTCATTTTCACAAGCCATGAGTTGCAAAGAATCAGAACTATGGTACAATGCCATGAAGGAAGAGATGAATTCCATAAAGAGTAACGAAGTTTGGGATCTTGTTGAGTTGCCTAATGGTGCAAAAGCCATTGGATGTAAATGGGTCTTTAAGACAAAAAACGACTCATTGGGCAACATTGAGAGATACAAGGCAAGACTTGTTGCTAAGGGATTCACTCAGAAAGAAGGAATCAACTACACAGAGACTTTTTCTCCTGTATCTAAGAAAGATTCCTTGCGTGTTATTATGGCATTAGTAGCCCATTTTGACTTGGAGTTGCAACAAATGGATGTGAAAACGACTTTTCTTAATGGAGATCTAGAGGAGGAGGTTTACATGAAACAACCTGAAGGATTCCCCTATAGTGATGGTGAGCAATTGGTTTGCAAGCTCAAGAAGTCATTATATGGTTTAAAACAAGCATCCCGCCAATGGTATTTGAAATTCCATAATGTAATTTCTTCTTTTGGTTTTGTAGAAAACATTATGGATCAATGTATATGCCTGAAAGTTAGTGGGAGTAAAATTTGTTTTCTTGTTTTATATGTGGATGACATTTTGCTAGCAACCAATGATAAGGGTTTGCTACATGAGGTGAAACAATTCCTCTCTAAAAATTTTGATATGAAGGATATGGGTGAGGCATCTTATGTCATTTGCATAAAGATCCATTGAGACGGATTTCGAGGCATCTTGGGTCTGTCACAGGAAACCTATATTAATAAAATTTTAGAGAGATTTCGGATGAAGGATTGTTCACCAAGTGTAGCTCCCATTGTGAAGGGTGATAGGTTCAATTTGAACCAATGCCCGAAGAACGACTTTGAAAGGGAACAAATGAAGAACATTCCATATGCTTCTGTTGTCGGAAGCCTAATGTATGCTCAAGTCTGCACAAGACCTGACATTGCATTTGTTGTGGGAATGTTGGGACGATATCAGAGTGATCCAGGTTTAGACCACTGGAGAGCTGCAAAGAAAGTAATGAGGTACCTTCAAGGAACCAAAGACTACATGCTTATGCATAGACGGACGGACAACTTGGAAGTAATTGGCTACTCAGATTTTGACTTTGTTGGATGTGTTAATTCATGCAAATCAACATCAGGTTACATTTTTATGATGGCCGGTGGAGCTGTACCATGGAGGAGTGCCAAGCAAACCTTGATTGCCACTTCCACTATGGAAGCCGAGTTCGTCTCCTGTTTTGAGGCTACTTTACATGGTGTATGGCTTAAGAGTTTTATTTCTGGGCTTAGAATTATGGATTCTATCTCTATGCCATTGAGAATATATTGTGATAATTCAGCTGCTGTTTTTATGGCTAAAAACAACAAAAGTGGGAGTCGAAATAAACACATCGACATTAAGTATTTAGCTATAAGGGAACGTGTTAAAGAAAAGAAAGTGGTCATTGAGCACGTCAACACTGAGTTGATGATCGCTGATCCTTTGACTAAGGGCATGCCACCATTTAAATTCAAGGATCATGTAATGAATATGGGACTTGGTTCCATTATGTAGTTTCTCATTGTATGGACAATGTTATTTTAATGAAATTCTTAATTATTGTGATGTTTTTTCTCATATTTATGTGCACCTTAAGTTGATTTGAGAAAATTCATTTAAGAAGGACCAAGAATAAACGTAAGGTTTATTCATTAAGAAATTTTTGCCACATAAATTATAATAAGAATAAATACATAGTAATACATGGAAGATAATACTCGTCATTAGAGGACTTATCGCCATGATTCATGTATCTATTACTTAATACAGATTATCAATGGGTTTTAAGTTGAGACATTAAGTTTGGAAGTATGGACCAAGTGGGAGAATATTAAGCTCCATTAATTTTTTTACCAACTGCTGCCTACAATTATGGAAGCCAACTGCAGTTTTTCCTTAATTTTTGGAAACCAACTGCTGTAATTTCCTTAAATTAAGGAAATCAACTGCAGTTAATTAATTTTCTTGTTGGGAGCTTCTGAAGTGGTCCATTACTCCATCTGGAGTTCTCTACCTTGATCTGTGGAACACCTGACACATAGCCATCAGAAGCTTGATGGAAGCATGGCTATAAATTTATCTGTTTGGTCCCCAAGCTTGTATCTCAATTCCCTTCAGTTTCTACACCATCTAGCTGAGAGAGAAGAGCTTGGAAGTGCCTTCAAACTTTCTGCATTCTTTTCTTTTGCTTGGATTGAAGTTGGAGCGTTGTTTTCAGTCAAGAAAGCAAGTGGACTGTGGAAGCGTAATAGAAAATTTTTGGTTTGCAGCAAGAGCATTATCAATGGCTGGAAGTAATTTATTTTTACTGGGCATTAAACCTTCATTCCAGTTTTACGATTCTTTAAGTTTTTATTCCGCATATAGAATTGTTGTTGCAAAACTCAACGTACAAGGCTTCCAAGCTCCTTCGTGACGTCCACGTTGGAGCACGATATAATTGAACGTCGAACAGCCAGTTTCGCCCAAATGCCATCGCTGGACAAGCTATACTTAAGATCCGACAGTCGATCTTGAGGAAATGCTATCAGCCGTTAGAGATATTGTATCTGTTAGAGAAATGATTGGCGATAGAACATCACGGACTGTTCTGGATGTTATGCCTAGATCCAAACCACAGAATGATAATGGGGCACTTCCCGACATGAAAATTACTTTGTTTGCTCTTAGGCTTGCCATTCTGGAGAAGTTAGCCAACTGCCTAGGCAAGCTGGCCTTCATCTGGGCTACCGTCGTCCTCCTAGGAGGCTTCGCATCAACGTTGGAAACGGTGGACTTCAGGTTTGTCACCATAATATTATTGACTGATGGAGCTCGCATCTTCATCCGAAGCCAAGAGATCGATTGGCAACATGAGAAAGTGCTAATACCCAGGGAAACTCTCAGAGACATGATAATTTGCAGAGGAGCTCGCCCAATGCCAAAATTCACGTTGCTCTTATGGTTACAATTGTTGTTCGCTTCAACATGTGTCAGTTTGTCTCTCTATCGGTTAGTAACGCTGCACTACGGCATATATTCATGTGGCAATACCAATAATCCGCAATCGGCACTCAAAATGTTCTACGGTCCATCTTTCGCCCAAGCGTTTCTCTTTCTGATCGAAAAGGCCTACTGGCAGTGGAGGATCATTGCGCGTAACTTGCTTAAGGAGGTGAATGATGATTATGGCTTCGGCCAATCTGAGATCGTCACACTCCAAGGATTTCTCTATGTCACACTCCAAGTATTTCTCTATGTCACATATTCACGGTGCCTTGATGGTACCGTTTTCGACGGTTTGAAGATGGGATTTCTGCCACACAGCGTGGGGTGATGCAGTCCAGCAGTCAGGATGGACAGCTCGGGGTGCTTGTAAACAATAATCGGTTTTCGGAAGAAACTTTGAGGGTAATCGGAACCATGATGAGAGATGTGGTGGAGAGTTTGATCGAAATGCTGAATTTCAAGGGCGATCAGGAACGGGAGACTCGAAAAGCGGCTGCAGAGATAATCTCTGAATTGATAAACAAAAACCGGAATTGCATTCGGGTGACCGCCATCGCTGGTTCAATGGAATCTATAGCATCTTTACTCTTCTCTATGGAGGACTCAAGTCGGGAAGACTTTAAGCCTCTTTCTACTACGCTAAAATTGGAAGTCGTTGAGTGCTACTTCCTAAAATTATTGTACTGACAGACATAAAACACAACGCTTTGGAAATTGAGACCCCAGAGCTCGCTCTGGAGCTCGTGGAAAAGCTAGCCCGTACTACCGGATCGGTGGGGAAGGACCTGAGGAAACAGATTCGGGAGATAGTCTTCACCATAAGCAATCTCAGAGGCGTTCTTCAGTGTGAGTTCACCATAACCAATCTCAGAGATGTTCTTCAGTACACAGAATTGAACTCTCATCTACGAATCCTGGCGATAAACACTCTGACAAGTCTTGCTCCCGAACAGGAGGGTCGTGAGATCATCGACGCTACTGGCGAAGTTCAGGGAGATACATAATAATAATAACAATGAAACGGAGGAACTTGCCAAGAAGGCAGGAGAAGCTCTGGGTTTTCTTTCACTCGAGAATAAACACAACTGTGAAATAATGATGAGTATTAAGTTGGATGGTCACCCCAATTTAATCGCAGGTATGATCTCTGTGTTGTACGACACTGTGTGGGGTATTCATGTACCAAGAATTCTTCGAAATATGCTCGCACACGCAGAGGCAGATGACATTAAACCAAATGAAATCAGTGCACTCGTAGACCAGGTAGAAGATTGTATTCAATTCTTTGACTTTTGTTTGAAAATTAAAGTGTTCCATTGCAGTTCCATCTTAAAAGAAATTCATCTGATCATTTAACTTCTTTGTGATGTGTTTTTAAGTTCCTAACTTTGTGAGGGAGAGATATTCCTACCTTCCCTATGAACAGGAAGCAGCCAGAAGACTGGGGGAGGAACATTCATGCGAGCCTCTAGAAGCAACGATAGGAATGGCAACTCAGTTCTTCAACTTTACGACCAAATCAAATCCCCATTTTGAGTTCGAAGAATCAAGTGGTGTCTCAACAACATGGTTGATTTATAAAATAGTGGAGATTTTCCAGAGTCAGGCGATACAACATCGAGCTTTTGATCATTCTTATGGAGAAGGACAAAGCTGCATTAAAGCTGAGATCAGACTTGCTGAAAGCTTTGGAGGGAGTGATGAAGACAACATCGGAATGGGAATGCTACAATGCCTTCTCGGGTAGTGTGGGGTTGAGTAGGCACAGCAAGTCTATTTGGTCCCTCGCAGTGTCAACCTTGGTTTTGCTTCGCAGAGAATTTATAAATGTTGAAGTCTGGGCAGTCTGGATTCAGTAATAAAGGAGAGAAATATGTAAAATCAAAATATTTGGTACCGTCCTATGTTGTGGTCATTAAGTCTGTGGTTCTGGGTTCAGCGTTAAATCAATTTCCGTTACATCGGATCTTGGAAGACGTTGTTGCTGTAAGAATTCAACATATCCATAGACCTATCACATTTAAGAAATTAGTGTATAATGTTCATGTAGTTTAATTTGGAAATAATGTTTACATTATAAACAGAGTGTTGCTTTGTTGAATGGGTTGTGTTGTTCAGATGACAATTTCTTAGTTTAATTACTTGATGTAATTGTGTGATGAAAAACATCTGTACATTTTTATTTATTTATTTATTGATTTATATTTTAATTATAAAAAGAGCTATGTCAATCAAATAAATTGGTTTATTAATGATATTATTTTTGTTTTCTTTCCATTTATAGATTGGTATTTTAATTATAAAAAGAGCTATGTCAATAAAATAAATTGGTTTATTAATGATATTATCTTTGCCAGATGTATTCTTTGATATTAGATCTTCAAAAAAGACTGAACTATATTTTCTTAGAAAAATAAAATTAATTATTTATAAAAATGATTTAATAAAAAATCGGGGTAGCGGGAACATCGTTATCTTTAGTTATTGGTGAAATACAGGATTTGTTAGCCGATTCACCAATTGTTATGGCCCGTGGAAAATAGCTATCATGCGGGTTAGGGGTAACTAGCGCTAGTCTACATCAATTATCAGTCGGTCCAAGGGCTGATCCAACGGATAGTTCGCTTCTTTAGCTCAAGTAGGAGCAAATTCTAGTGATTTTGTTGGATGTCCTACCTGCCCCGCCTACTGGATGTCGGACTGATTCCTAGGCCTAGCTACTGATTCCCATAAAAGTCTAAAAATGCGCTAACAATGTTATTGGTTTGGCGCTGCAATACGGGGCGTAGTTGCCCGGGAAACAGTTGGTTAACCAGAGCTCACTTTAATGGATTAGTGGAGATCGCATTTAGCTTATCATCCGTGGTAACCATGGTTGGAATTTGATTCTTTTTTACCTATCAAATAAATATTCTTCTTACGTTTTGGTTTTTATGTTTCCGTCAAAAAGATTTTATGTTTAAAATTTTTCCTTCCAATCATAATGTTTTAATAATAAATTAACCATTCACTAATAAAAGTTTAATTAAAATATTATTTTTCAATAAAAGAGTCATAATCATGTTAAAAAATTTCACATATATACCATAAAAAAAAATAACATAACTTTAATACACTAAAAAAATAACATGACTTTAATACAAAAATGATTTGTTGAACCTTAAAGTGAGTTTTAAACATTTTTTTTATGAGATGAACTTAAAGTGAGTTTTAATCATTTTTTTTTTTTTATGGGATGAACCATCCAGATTTCACTCATGAGTTCTTCTCCAAAACATAAGATATAAAAATTATGGGTAACTCTAGAAATCCATTCCACTCACATCAAGTCTTCTTTTATTACAATCAATCTACTCCTATTTCAATATTCTCAATTTTGGTTTCTACTCCTATTTCAATATTCTCAATTTTGGTTTTTATTAGACCATTTAAATGTTGTAATTCTAGTGAAAAAAATGGACTTTTTCCACCAATGTGAACATAAAAGTTTCCTGACAAGAAATTTCCATCTTAAGAACTGGAGTTGACTAGAGGCTATCCTCTAAGCTCCTTGTCCTCTCATAATCACATGAAATAGAATAAAACCAATACAATGTATTAAAAGTATTTTAAAATTAAGTACTGGAAGAGGAAATCTTTAAGTCAGACAAAGAATCAACACAGTAAAAGCAATTACTACATAAAACATGCATAACCAAATCAGCTGCAATCCACCCTATTTATTTTCCTTCTCATTAGTGAAAAACAATAGCTAGTATACATGTTTCAGACTGAAAATTTTAATTTCCAGAGTCCTAGCAGGTGATCATTCATAAATTAAAAAATACCATTTTTAAGCATGTTTTCCTACTATTGGTTCTTTAAAATTTTAAAATATGTTTGATAGGCATCATATGTTAGATATGTTTACTTTAGTGATGATGATAAGCTTAGAGGACTTTTGCAAGTTTTTTCAATGTTAGGAATTTCAACTTTGTTTCCAAGTGAATGATTACGAAGGTGTACTCGTGTATCTTTGCATTGAGATAGATGAATAGAGGTTCCTGGTGTAGGAGTCGGAACTGCAAAAGCCACGTATAATCCACATTCTGTGAAAATTGTAAATATATGTTGAATTCGTAGAATTGAAAAACTAAATGAAAATTTGGCCGTTGATAATATCTTTCTTTGCAAATTTCTTACTCTTGAACTTAGAATGTTAAACTAATGGTGTAACGCCTCCCATTTTCAAGAGAATTATTATGTAATAGTTGCAAAGACATATTCTAGTAGGTGATAAAGATGATTATGTGAATGTTTATATTTTCTTAATAAAGTTATTAATGTTGTGACCTTGAGTTCGAAAAATTCATGGACTGGCCCAGAAAAGAGGATGAAATTTGCCAGAATATGAGAGGGATCAGATTTGTCATGATTTCTCCTAAAGCCAAATATATATAGAAATATATAAATGTGTTAACCCGGTGGGAGATAAAGACCGGGAATAAAAGCGCTACAAGTGGATATATATATATATATATATATATATATATATATATATTGAGTTTGTAGAATTGAAAAAATAAATGAAAATCCTAATAACTCTCTAAAATTAACTTATTAGTGAGTCGGGTGAATTTTAACTAGATGATTGCTCCTACTACTTCTCAAATTAGAAATTACTAAAGATGTTTATTAAAAAATTGTTTGTTTTATCATTATTAAATAGTTATGATGGTTAATAATGATGAGAAATTTGCAGCCCAAAGGCTTGTTGAGAAAAACAAAGAATTAAAACCAACTTATAAAAATAAGTTTCACTAGTTTGAGTAAGAAGAAAATGGTTTTGCAAAGCTCACAAAAGAGAGGTCCTTGCAATACTAAATTACTAATAACAAATAACGAACACATTTTTACAGTAATAAACATATTCTTCATAGTAAGATACTCAAATATATTTAATTTTTTTTTACAGTAAGAAACATATTCTTGATTGTAAGATACTAGAATATATTTAAAACCCACATGGATTAAGGGTGGTAACGGTTGCACTTCAACCAAAATCATAAGTGCCTTGCAACAACTCATTCTTAACTTAATAGTTGTTCAAGGCATGGGAAGCATGGACAAAGTCAAAATACAATCCACCCTATTGTATTGTAGTGCAATCTACCTTTAAAACTATAAGCCTAGTCCAGTGCCACATGCAACATGTTTATAGTCATGCACCAAATAATTCTTACTCCGTCAAAAGAATAGTGTAAATGAATAATTTCTCAAAAAAGCTTGCTTCCTTAATTACCCAAAACCTATTAAACTAACCTAAAAATCTTATTAAAATCTCAAATAAACCTAACATAAAAATGTATATAAATCATGTAGATAAGTTAAGTATATAGATACAAAATAAGATAATCAGCACCCCATTTTTGTCCAACGAGAAAACAAGGTGAAAAATATATGCATATATGACAAAGTAGTAAAACAGCAAAGGCCATTGAAAGCAACCACTATTACGCTCTTTTCCATGCTCTAATGCCTACCTAGCACTCAACTCTTCCTTTATAACAAGGCGGCATTTCCAATTTAATGCATTAAAATATATAAAATACAAAAATGTTAGACACCCTTCCTTATAATTGAAAACCTGTGTAATAGAAATTGTGGGACACCCTTCTCTGTAATAAAAGACTAACAAACGAACTGTGAGAAACTGGGTCACCCAAATCAAACGTGCTGGTGCCTTTCAGTTATTTAAATAAAATAAGGTATTAATGACGTCTTCCTAGAGAATTAACCCGTCAAAAATACGTTATTTACATTTCAAAACCCATCGCCAAAAACTTTCATTTAAAAAGTTTTAAGCGTAAAATAGGTTCAAAATGACCTATAAAATAGGTTCAAAATTACTTATAACAAGCAAAATGCCCGGGAAATTCCAACCTTGGTGGTAACATAAGCTTATTAGTCCTTGCCGGGGACTATATGCGATCGATAGATCGTTGACCGCGCGTTGACCTAGCTGATTTTCCGAAATATTAAGGCAATTTCCTAAGTCGAACTAAGGTTTTGAGCGAGGAAAGGTTTTGGGGTCTTATTGCTGGCTTTGCATGGTTCGAGGTGGAGGCCACGTGGTCCCGCGGCTCCCACGCGGATGGCATGTGCTGTGGTGGTCTTATGGGCGGACAACTGTCCCAGGTACGCGGACGGCATGTACTGTCGGCTTGGGTTTTACCCTGTTTGCGGCGTTTGGGTTGTTATTGTTACTTGGTTGTTTATTGTTTAGCTCTGCAGTCTCTGCGATTTTTCCTTTGTGTCTGTTGTATTGTCTGCGGTGAAAACAGAATGCGGTTAACTGTGTAGCAAACGTTTGGTTGCGGTTCTGTTGTTCCAGGTCCGGCTTGTATGCCTCGAGTGTCTGGTGTCTCTTTGGTAAGTTCGGCTACTGTATTGTTTAGATGTTTGTTCCTCTGTCGTTTGGCGTTTTCCAGTGGCATTGATGTTTGTCACAGTATTGAGGGTTTCTGTTAGCTGCATGGGTTTTATGGAAATTTCCGTAAATGTCCTGCAAAGTTACTCGGCTTGGGTTTTACCCTGTTCGCGGCGTTTGGGTTGTTATTGTTACTTGGTTGTTTAGCTCTGCAGTCTGTGCGATTTTTGCTTTGTGTTTGTTGTACTGTCTGCGGTGAAAACAGAATGCGGTTAACTGTATAGCAAACGTTTGGTTGCGGTTTTGTTGTTCCAGGTTCGGCTTGTGTGCCTCGAATGTCTGATGTCGCTTTGGTAAGTTCGGCTACTGTATTGTTTAGATGTTTGTTCCTCTGTCGTTTGGCGTTTTCCAGTAGCGTTGATGTTTGTCACAGTATTGAGGGTTTCTGTTAGCTGCATGGGTTTTATGGAAATTTCCCTGAATGTCGGTTTCGACCACCATGTGACTTCCTTGTCATTTGGGCCGAGACGACCTGGGTGAAGCTGTGATTCTTGGTGCAGATTGAGCGGCACGTACAATCTTGGTGAAGCTGTGATTCTTCCTTTGTATTTGTTGTATTGTCTGCGGTGAAAACACAATGCGGTTGCTGCATGCTCGGTTAACTGTATAGCAAACGTTTGGTTGCGGTTCTGTTGTTCCAGGTCCAGGTTGTATGCCTCGACTGTCTGGTGTCGCGTTGGTAAGTTCGGCTACTGTATTGTTTAGATGTTTGTTCCTCTGTCGTTTGGCGTTTTCCAGTGGCGTTGATGTTTGTCACAGTATTGTCTGTTCGTTTCCCTCAAGAGTCCATGGTTATTTGAGCATTATAAGTTAATGGCATTTCTCTTACCTGCATGGGTTTTATGGAAATTTCGGTAAATGTCGGTTTCGAGCACCATGTGACTTCCTTGTCATTTGGGCCGAGACGATCTGGGTGAAACTGTGGTTCTTGGTATAGATTGGGCGGCAGTCTTTTGTAGTTTGAAGGGTTTTTGCACATGAAGATCTAAACAAATTGGGGTTTTTGAACTATTTGAACTGTTTGTGCAGCATATTGGGTTTTTAATGGAATGTATTGTGGTTTGGAGAAAGAATTAGGTACTCCTCTGTTAAATTCAAGGTTCTGGTGCTGGGTTCTGCATGAATATGATCTAGACGAGAAGGAATTCGAACTCTTGGCTTCGTTGCAGGTACGGCGTTGTTCTGCTAATTGGTTTTTGTCAAATTTTCTATTAATTGCTTTTTGTCAATTTGTTAGGCTTTTAATTTTTGCATTGTGTAGGTTTATGGTCCAGTTACTTTAGGTTTATAGTCCAGTTACTGCGTGGTCCCTGCCGGGGACTATATGCAATCGATAATTTTTCGATATATTGACAATGTAACCTAAGTCGAACTAAGGTTTTGGGGATGGAAAGGTTTTGGGGTCTTATTGCGGGCTTCGCATCGTTCGAGGTGATGTGTAACGCTGGTATGAATCGAAAAGTATACAATTGATTTGGTAATAAATTCAGATTGATTTACAATCAACTTGGGTTACGACATGTACTGTGGTGGTCTTATGGGCGGACAACTGTCCCTCCTCGAGATCCAGGAAAGTTACTCGGCTTGGGTTTTACCCTGTTCGTGCCCTTTGGGTTATTATTGTTACTTGGCTGTTTAGCTCTGCAGTGTCTGCGATTTTCCCTTTGTATTTGTTGTATTGTCTGCGGTCAAAACACAATCTGGTTCCTGCCTGCTCGGTTAACTGTATAGCAAACGTTTGGTTGCGGTTCTGTTGTTCCAGGTCCGGCTTGTATGCCTCGATTGTCTGCTGTCGCTTTGGTAAGTTCGGCTACTGTATTGTTTATGTGTTTGTTCCTCTGTCCTTTGGCGTTTTCCAGTGGCGTTGATGTTTGTCACAGTATTGTCTGTTCGTTTCCCTCAAGAGTCCAGGGTTATTTGAGCATTATAAGTTAATGGCATTTTGGTTAACAGGGCAGAGATAGGAAGAAGGTTGGCATGTACTGTAGTGGTCTTATGGGCGGACAACTGTCCCTGCTCAAGATCCTGGAAAGTTACTCGGCTTGGGTTTTACCCTATTCGTGCGCTTTGGGTTATTATTTTTACTTGGTTGTTTACTCTGCAGTGTCTACGATTTTTCCTTTGTACTTGTTGTATTGTCTGCGGTGAAAACACAATGCGGTTCCTGCCTACTCGGTTAACTGTACAACAAACGTTTGGTTCCGGTTCTGTTCTTCCAGGTCCGGCTTGTATGCGTCGACTGTCTGGTGTCGGTTTGGTAACTTCGGCTACTGTATTGTTTAGATGTTTGTTCCTCTGTCCTTTGGCGTTTTCCAGTGGCGTTGATGTTTGTCACAGTATTGTCTCTTCATTTCCCTCAAGAGTCCATGGTTATTTGAGCATTATAAGTTAATGGCATTCTGGTTAACAGGGCGGAGATTGGAAGAAGGTTGGCATGGTTTCTAAGAAGGACAGAAAACGAGAGCTTACCAATTGAATTAGCTTAGTTTGCTGTTGTTTATGTATTGGATCAAATGTTTCCTTTGTGAAAATTATAAGCTTTTCCCTGATACTGAGGGTTTCTGTTACCTGCATGGGTTTTATGGAAATTTTCGTAAATGTCGGTTTGGACCACGATCTGACTTCCTTATCATTTGGGCCGAGACGACCTGGGTGAAGATGTGATTCTTGGTACAGATTGAGCAGCAGTCTTTTGTACTTTGAACTGTTTTTGCACATGAAGATCTAAATAAATTGGGGTTTTTGAACTGTTTGTGCCGCATATTGGGTTGTTAATGGAATGTATTGTGGTTTGGAGAAAGAAATAAAGACCTGCAAGTATTTATGTATTTATGTGCCGCATATTGCCTTTTTTTATTGATGGAATGTATTGTTATTAGTGGAATGTGTTACTCTGTTAAATTCGAGGGTCTGGTTTCACGAGTTGTCAGGCTTGAGCAAACTGTTGTTCCTTAGGCGTGTATTCAAGGTTTTTCGCTTGTATAATTTATGTGTATTCTTACTTTGGTGCATAATGTTTTTTTAAGTTTGTAATTCTGTTATGGATGTATGAATATTCGACTCTGACATTACTCCTAGAGCGGAAGATTGGTTTGTTAAGAACTCTGTTAAGTTCATTTAGTTACTGTTAAGTTCATTTGCTTTGTTAAGAACTGTTGAATTGAAGGTTTGCTATACTGGTGCTAGATGTTCTTCGTTTGCTGTTGTTTATATATTGGATGAAATGTTTCCTTTGCGAAAATTATAAGGTTTTCCGTGATACTGAGGGTTTCTCTTAGCTGCATGGGTTTTATGGAAATTTCTGTAAATGTCAGTTTCGGCCAGCATGTGACTTCGTTGTCATTTGGGCCGAGATGACCTAGGTGAAGCTATGATTCTTGGTACAGATTGAGCGCCAGTCTTTTGTAGTTTGAACTGTTTTTGCACATGAAGATCTAAATAAACTGGGGTTTTTGAACTGTTTGTACTGTTTGTGGCGCATATTGGGTTTTTAATCGAATGTATTGTGGTTTGGAGAAAGAAATAAAGACCTGCAAGTATTTATGTATGTGTTGCATATTGCCTTTTTATTAATGGAATGTATTATGCTTTCGAGAGAGGAATAAAGACCTGCAAGTATTTTTCCAGGCACTTCTGGAGACTTCGTTAACCAATTTTGTCATTTGCATATTTTCTGATGTACTCGTACAGGCTATGTTGTGCATGAATATGGTCTAGATGAGAAGCAATTCGAACCCTTGGCTTCGTTTCAGGTACGACGTTATTCTGCTAATTGCTTTTTGTCAATTTTTCTATTAATTGCTTTTTGTCAATTTCTTAGCATCCAACTAGCTCCGTATAGTGATGTATCAAGACATTTTGTCTATTTAAACCTTAGATTAAAATCTCATGTTAGCTAGTTATAACCAGATTGGTTCTGATATGATGTTGAACTACCTTATTCTCCTCAGAGAGAAAAAATAATTTTATTATGAAAACAAAATTACATTTACTATATATGTTTTTTCATTTCACAGATATCCTTAAGCATAGGAAGTGATAAAAGTATTGCTGGCAACATATCTTGCTTCATAAACAGTTTTCAAAAATGTCAATATGACAGCCCTATCATAGTCATTCTAACATATATCAGAGCTTTGAAGCCAGTTTTGTCTCATAAGAAATTAGCTCCTAGATATGTCCATAAACAGTCCCATAAAAAAATATAGAAATAGAGATATCCTGCCCTTCCACTTTCTCTTGAATGATCCAAGGTCGTGCTACCAAGTGTAATCTAGCTTTTGACAGTCCATCAGTTTCCATGTTCCTGTCTTTCTAGACATGTTAAAAGATAATGTGTTAAATACTCTGTTCAAGCAAGTTGAATCTGCTCAAATATAGGGTGAAATTTATAATTATCCAATGAATTTGTTCCATTCATCCAATTCACCACAATTTGTGAATCATCAAAGATCTGTAATTTTTGGGCATCTTTTTTCACATGCCACAATTGGCAACAGTCTTTGGACAATTTGCTCAAGCAAACTGTTGCTGTGTTTGCCAAAGCTGTCCTTTGAACATATTACATGTTCATCATTTATATGAATCATACCTGCAACATCACATAATAATGGATCTTCTTGACAAGCCTTATGGAACTACGCTTATGCACTACTTGTATCTGGTTCTCAATGGCTTGTTTGGCTTCCTTGACCCTTGAATTCTGTTTAGATCCATATACTATAACCATACTCTGATATCGAATAGCAGGAAACTTTTTACCTTGAAATAGCCTCACAGTTATTTTATTTCACAAATGCAATTGACAATGATGTTAACTTTCAGAAATATTCTTAAACTTATGCTGCATTTTTTCATTTTGTCTTTCCATTGCTTCCTTTTGTTAACTTCATTTTGTCTTTCCATTCCTTGCTTTTGTTAACTTGCAGAAATATTCTTAAAATTATGCTCCTGTTTTTCATTATGTCTTTGCATTGTTTCCATTTCCAACTTCTTTTTTATTTATAAATATGGCTTCTTGGTAGAAATTTGATATTTGTTTAGCAACATAATGCAATAGCCTATTTTTTTAATATACATACATTTTGTTCAAAACAATCATGTTCAGTTTTTGCTAACTTCATCAATATTTTTTGCAACGCTGTACAAGACAATTGCAAAAGGCAACTCTGGTAAGCAATTGCAAATGATGGAAGAAGTAATAGATGTTGACAATTACAAATTCAAATTGCAATGCATTTTGCCTGAGAACATTGATATTGTGTTAAAAAGAAATGGTCTTTTTAGACTAAATGCATTTTCATATACTGTAGGAGATTGTCTATTTGACTCATTCGAAATGCTTCTACATTTTCGTTATACTTCAAATGAATTGCGAAATGGGTTAATAGACCACTTTCTTTTTTGCTTAAAGAACAATGACGTTGAAGCAATACAGTCATATCAGTATGAACTAGCACCTGATTTCCTATACGAGTTACATGGTGTTAATGATATTGGTACATATCTTCATAAAATGCGTTATTCTGCATCTACAAATATAAAGGAGTCTGACAAAGGTTTATGGGGTGATACCTTTTGTATACGTTGGTTAGCTAAATGGCTAGATATATCAATTGCAGTTTGGTCATTGACAAGAAAAACGAGATATTTGCTCTTTAATCAACATGAAAATGCAATTCCATATTGCATTCTCTTTCATGATGCAAATCCTGTTAGTGGTCATTATGAACCATTGGTTTACCAAAAGTTTCCAATTTGCATTTCCAACCAGTCTAATATCTACCTGTCACCTATTTGCAAAGATATTGAAAGCCATTGGATGCAAATTGCAAATAATATGCTTTTAAATGGACTAACAATTGCAAAGCAAGTGACATCTAATTGTGGTGACAGTCTCTTTAATGCAATTTGCTATTTAGTAGCAACAGAATTCAATGCAGAGTCTTTGCGACTTTACATTGTGCAATCTTTTTGCAATGCAGTTATGCATAAGAATCAAGAGGCATTGCATTGTTTAGAGCAATACCTAGTAGTTGACGCGGTACACTATACAATGAATAGCAACTGGCAACAGTATTTGATAAATATGGCAATGCCATATGAAAAAGGACAAGTGGAAGGCAGACCATTTTGTCTACAATGGATATCTGTCATATTCAAAGTCAATATCCAAGTATGGTCCTCTGTTGCTAATAACTTTGTCAATTACAGTTCCGCTTATTCGAGATGCAATGATATTGTTAACATCTTGTCGTTCATGACAAATACATCACATATTCACTACCACGCAATGATACAAGAATATGTTCACAATTCTCAAGAACTGGACATCGAAGCAAATGACGTTTCTAATCAATTGCATCATAAGCATATAGTAGAAAAAGAGCAATGCATATCTCAAGTACATTTTAGCAATAATATTGCATTTGAGATAGCATGCCATTTAGATCAAATGCAACCAACTAAGGATTGTAGGCTGAATTACCACAAGCTAAAGCAATTCGTACGTACAAAACGCATGATACAAGAATATGTTCACAATTCTCAAGAACTGGACATCGAAGCAAATGACGTTTCTAATCAATTGCGTCATAAGCATATAGTAGAAAAAGAGCAATGCATATCTCAAGTACATTTTAGCAATAATATTGCATTTGAGATAGCATGCCATTTAGATCAAATGCAACCAACTAAGGATTGTAGGCTGAATTATCACAAGCTAAAGCAATTCATACGTACAAAACGCAAATGCAATGACAAATGCAAAAAACGATTTTCTAATAAGAAGTCAAGAATTACAAGCAAGAAAAATGCAATACAAATTTATATGGAAAAAGTCGAAGACACGCCTAGGAATACATGTGCAGTTTGCAACAAATTGCATTTTGCAAAAAATACTAGATTCTTCACTATAGATTTGCAAGAAAAGCATATGAATTTGACATTGAACAATAGGACCCTTAGCAATGAAAACATATGTGTTTCTTGCAAGAAAGCGCTCGAGAATGGAAAGCTACCACAATTTGCAACACCTAAACAAATAAGACGTAACATTTCATTGCCAACTGTAAATATACTTTCAGACCTAGAAGAAAGACTTGTGTCATTGAGAATTGCATTTGCACAAATCAGACAATGGGGACATAGACGATCACAAATTGGCTTAACAGGATCAATTATCAATGTACCAGTTCATATGGACATTGTGCAAAAAGCATTGCCACAATATCTAAATGATACAATGACAATTGCAGTTGCATTGAAAAGACGATTGCAATACAAAAATGCATACCAAACAGGTAAAGTACGTCCAATTATTGTCATGAAAGCATTGAACGAACTATGTTCTAGAAGTCTTTATAAAGATAGCAACATTTGTATAAATGAGAATTGGGCCCATGTTTTACAAGAGAATAATGAATACATTGTAGAAAATTCAAACAGTGACAATGAAAGTGATACAGATAGTGATGCAAATAATGAGACAGCTACTGAAACATTGGTGCATGGATTAACAGAATCACAACGCATCTACGATTTGCAAGACAGGATTATTGAATTGGCACCTGCTGAAGGACAACGACCATTAGGCATTTTCAAGGACAAATATGCAGAAGAAATGGACTTTCCAACATTATTTTATGGCAATGCACGTGATCATGACATCACAAATAGGTTTAGTTACCAAAAAATTGTGCAATGGGAATTGTTACAAGCAAGTGGTGACTTCCAATATCATACAACAAATTTGTTTTTCAAGACAATGCGAATAATAATTGATAAAGTGCTTTCTTGCATATGGGTGCGAATAAGAAAAGGACAACTAAAAGGCAGGAAAATATTAGCAAAAGATGTCAAGTATCGAGCAAATTTGGAAAAGTTATTGAAGTCTGACATTGGATACATAGATTTCAAAAACATTCGCATATCTTCTGACCATTTGGAACAAATTAGGAAAAACATATTTGCAATGATACGACAACTAGGGCCTCCAACTTTCTTTGTGACATTCACAAGTGCAGAACATCGATGGAAACCATCAGTAGATACACTCGTCACATTGTTTAGAAATAAAGCAAATAAAAATGCTATTGACATATTAGAGGATGATGACATTGACTACCTTATAAGAAAGTATCCAGTCACATGTAGCCAATACTATAGACATAGAATTAATGCTATAAAGCAACTGATATCTCAAGATACTACATTCTTTGGGAAAGTATCTAATTACTATTTCGTAACAGAATTCCAAAATAGAGGAACTGAACATGAACATGGACTGTTATGGATAGAGAATGCTCCAATATATGGAAAAGAAAGCAATTCAGAAATTGAGAAGTTTCTTGACAATTACATCACTTGTAATACAGATCATTTGGAGCCAGATGTTGCTAAATTGCATAAACATCACCATACAAGAAGTTGTAAGAAGCGAAAAAATTCAGATTGCAGATACAAATTCCCCATGCCACCAATGAAATCAACAATGATCATTGAACCAACCAATGCAGAAAATAAAAAAATCATAGAGAAATCAATATCGTTCTTTGCATTCTTGGAGGAAACAAACTACAATGATTCAATAACACATGACAGTTTCCTCCTAGAAATAGGGCTACTAGAAAATGAGTACATAGAACTATTACAACATACAATAAAGCAACCAACAATTTTCCTAAGACGAAAACCTTCTCACATTTGGAATAACAGTTTTGCAAAGGCTATGCCTACTTTATGGAATGCAAATACAGATGCACAATTTGTGCTAAATGCATATGCTGCAGCGTCATATTGTAGTTCATATATGACCAAAATTGACAAGTCTATGACAAATGCATTTAGAAGAATACGCAAAGAGCATCAGAAACATGAAATTGATGCTATGCAAATGATTCGTAAACTTGGAAATACATTACTCAATCTACAGCAAATGTCAGCTCAACAAGCAGTGCATATAGCAATTTCATTGCCATTGAATTCTAGTTCAAGGGAATGTATATTTGTAAACACGTCTCCAGTCGATGAACGCACATTTATGCTTAAACCGCCTATTCTTTTGAAACAAGAACCTGATGATTCGGAAGATGTTATGTGCCATTCCATTGTTGACTACTACATTGGACGACCAAGTTCCATTAGCAAAATCTGCCTTGCAGAATTTGTATCAAATTACAAGAAAGATGGCAGACCCATATCTAAAAGGAAAAAACCAAATGTTATACGATTTGTCAAATATAACAAACACAATGATATTGAAAACTTTTGTCGAGAGAAATTATTGTTATATATGCCATTTGAAAATTGTGAAGATACATTGAAACAAGAATTGCCTACATGGCTCTCTGCATATACATTACATGAAAAAACAATTCAAGTCAATGAAGCCAAATTTACATATAACATCAATCCAACATGGGGTGATTTAGAGACTGCAACAAATGAGCAAATTAGTTCTTTGAATAGTAATCAAATGAATATGCAAAACCAAGAGAACAATTCCCATTATGAGGAATATGATTTGCAATCGGACTTGCAATTTCCAAAACAATCTGAAATGAAGAAAAAAATCAATCTTTGATTTCAAATTACTGCCCATCCATTTTTAATGGAGAACAATGAATATTACAAACTTAGAAGAATCTTGAACAAAGAGCAACAAGCAATTGTAAAAGACATTGCAATTAAAAAAAAAAAACCCGAAGGAACCAATTTACCTTTTTATTACAGGTGGAGCAGGTGTAGGTAAAACGCTCACAGCAAAAGCGATTTTCCAAATGCTTATACGAATTTATGATTCACAAAACACAACTGATCCTATGAAACCAAAAGGTCTAATATTAGCATACACAGGAAAAGCTGCATATAATGCAGGTGGAACAACAATCCATTCTGCATTGCTAATGCCTTTTAACAAGTCTCAACTGTTTTCACTAAGCAAAGAAGTATTGGACAACTTATCAAAGCTATATCAAGAATTGCAAGTAGCTTTCATAGATGAGGTCTCGATGATTGGAAGTCGGTTCTTATATTCTATTGACAATAGAATCATAAACATAAAACATGTCCAGACGAAATACTTTGGGAACATTGACATGATATTTTGTGGTGATTTCTATCAAACACAACCTATTCAAGACTCTCTTATTTTTGAACAACCAACAATCAAGTGCTTCCAATTGCATATGACGATGCGACAAACAAATAAGAGATTCATATCAGTGTTAAATAGAATGCGAACAAATTGTCAAACATCTGACGATATAACATACATGAATACAAGTTGCATGCGCCCTGTACCAAATGATCCAACATTTCCCTATTTATTTTACAAAAACAAAGATGTTGCAATGCATAACAAGGAAATGTTGATGCTGATGCCTGGCAAAGAAATTTTAATTAATGCAATTGACGAAAATGAGAAGAATAACGACAATTTCCCAACTCATCAACATACGGCTATTTTGGCACCGCACCTTTTGATAAAGTTGAACATGTTAGTTGAAATGTATGCTTGCAATTATGATGCACCAGATGGGCTAGTGAATGGTGCAGATGGAATAGTTAAAGCATATACCCATACAGATAACGTCGATGTTCTATGGATTAAGTTCCATGACCCTAATATTGGTCATCGACAATCTAGGAAACTAGCTCATTTGTATACTTCAGAGATAGCACATGATTGGACACCAATATTGCGAATATCAAAAGCAATGCCTATGACATCAAAGGTGGCACCATTGAAAATACGAAAACAATTTCCAATTCAACTTGCATGTGCACGCACAATACATAGATCAAAAGGCTTAACCTTGGATAGGGTTGCATTCGACCCTACTGGAGTACAAGTGCATGGCCTAGTATACACAGCACTATCACGTGTCAAAAACATAGAATCATTGTATTTGCTTAATCCTCTTAAACATAATAATTTCAAGGTCAAGCAAAAAGTAAATTGTGAAATGCAACGTTTGGAAACCATTGCAAAATGGCAATTAGAATATGACTCTTCATCAATACAATCATTGCGATCCATGTTTATTCTTTCATTGAACACTCGCAATCTTCATGCGCATCTTGCTGATATATGCAATGACTATGACACAATGCAATCTGATATCTTGTGCTTACAAGAAACACATATGTTGCTGTGTATGGAAAATGAATACTTCAAAAATTTCAATTACATCTCAGGTTGCATTAAGCATGGAGTAATGATATTGATAAAGAAAAATATCATTATCCTTGAACATACCCATTTTGAAGACTGCTTTGTAGAAGCATTGCTCGCAAAAATAAAAGTTCACACATTACAAATTGCAATACTCAATATATATGCATCGCCACGTGCAAACCTGAACAATATCCTCAATGTCATTGCAAAATCTTTGTACCACTTAGATCTAAACAATATCATAGTTATATTAGGGGACTTCAATATTGATATGGTACATTGCAATCAAAAAACAAAGCAGCTAGAAACCTACATGCAAAACTACAATCTGCATTTCCTAGTTGACAAAACTAATAGCATGCACAAATCATTGATTGACCATGTTTGGGCAAATCTAGATAATATAAAATATACAATTTTCGTATTGGATACATATTGGTCTGACCATGATACAATATCTCTTGTCCTTCAGCTATGATAACCAATTTCGTCATTTGCATATTTTCTCATGGTACTCGTACAGGCTGTGTTGTGCATGAATATGGTCTACACGAGAAGGAATTCGAACCCTTGGCTTCATTGCAGGTACGGCGTTATTCTACTAATTGCTTTTTGTCAATTTTTCTATTCATTGCTTTTTGTCAATTTGTTAGGCTTTTAATTTTTGCATTGTCTACGTTTATGGTCCAGTTACTCTAGGTTTATACTAGAGTTACTCCGTGATTGTTTTAAAAAATATAGATATTTAAGCTGTATTGGCTCATTTATATTTTTTCTCTCATTCAATTATATTGCAATTCAAATGTGGAATTGTCATTGTTTATTCTGTGTTTACATTAATATTATTAATTATTCCCTGTGACATTTTCCAACATTTGCCAAGAATTCCTCTACTATCCCTCTGTTACATACTATGCATTCTATTGTACATTTACATATATGGTGTTCTGTGTCGATCAATGCAAGTTATGCCAAAGACAGCCTTGTCAATTAACCAACACAAGTATCCTATCATAAATTTGCAGATATGACCTCATCTATTTATGGATGCAGATTCTGCTAGTAAAACCCTTTTCAATTGAACAGAACGACCAAGAAAAAAGAACAACAACATGCAACATAAACAAACAGAGTATATTCTTTTTGCCTTTCCTTTCCTATGGATCTTCTGTTCTTGTTCAAGTTTTACTTTTATATGTTCTTTTGACTTGCACTAAATATGTCTTACTATTCTATAACATAGCATAAATCTTGAAAAAGGAAATGAAACAATTGAAGAAATAGAATGCATAAGCCAATTAGAAAGCGCAACCCAACCACTTGTTTTGCAAAGGTATGTCTATGAGAACTATAGAAATATGCTAATTTGTATTTAGAATATTAATGTTTACTATATATGCATTCTATTTTTATTTTTTACATATGTGTGGTTCTATGGTTTTAATGTTCTTGTTCACTTTTTACTTCTAATTTGCACTAAATATATGTTACTATTCTATAACATAGCCTAAATCTTCAAAGACAAAAACAAACAATTGAAGAAATAGAATGCATAAGCCAATTAGAAACGGCAAGCCAACCACTTGTTTTGCAAAGGTATGTCTATGACAACTATACAAATATGCTAATTTGTATTTAGAATAATAATGTTCACTAGGGTATGTCCATGACAACTATACAAATATGCCAATTTGTATTTAGAATATTAATGTTTACTATATATGCATTCTATCTTTACATATGTATGGTTCTATGGTTTTAATGTTCCTTGTTAACTGTTTACTTCTATATGCTCTTTCAAATTGAACTAAATATATGTTGCTACTCTATAACATAGCATAGATCCTGAAAAAGGAAAACAAACAACTGAAGAAATAGAGCACATACCTCAATTAGAAAAGGCAAAGCAACCACTTGCTTTGAAAAGGTATGTATGACAACTATACAAATATGAAATTTTCTATTTAAAATATTAATGTTTACTATATATATCTTCTCTTTTTACGTATCTATATTTAAATGTATATATAACAGATTAATCTTTACTATATATATCTTCTCTTTTTACATATCTATATTTAAATGTATATAAATTAGAAAATCTTGGACGAGTGAAGAAAGCACTAGTAGTACGTCCCCCCAAACAATGCAGCAAGAAGACATGTACAGGTTACATATCACAATTTCTTTATTGATTGCTTATCACAAAATACACGTGATAATATCCACATCATATTGAACCATGCGTTTGCCTGTGTTAGTCCAACTGAAACAATTGCAGCCAAATTTCATTCAACAAATGTACAAAATGATACATCAAAAAGGTATGCATATGAAACACAAAACTCTAATCTATTTCTACTTATTCAGTTTCTAGGAGAAACATACTATTCTACAAATGTTTATAGCAATTTCTAACTAAGCAATTTTAATAGGCAAAAACAGATACTGCCAATTAAAGTATCAATTGAAGATCTGAATAGTCGTAAAATTGGGCAGCTATTTGTTGGAGACATAATGGTTGTCTATACTGCATTCCTTGATAAAGCAAACAAATCACGTCAAGTATTGCGAGCTGATTTGACAGATGCTCAAGGAATGATGACTATAACGTTGAGTGTACCTGCACATTTGGTGGAGCGACATGAACACAAAATTTTGCAAGGCAACAACATCTCAATTACAAATTTCAGAATATTGCCTAAAACTGTATATGATCGCGGTGACTGTGACAAAATAATATTGCTTAATGAATCAAGTATCATAGAAACTGTACCTGAAGTTTGCAAAGAATATTGCTTCATTCCCAATACAACCATTAGGCAATTTGCAAACAAAAAAGAAATGTACCCAATTGGCACAATCGCTGCCGCCGTTACACTTGCCAAACGAGTTGGATTGCATTACATACTTCATATCAAAGATGGAGATTCTGAAAACGACAATGCAACTGTATGTATTCAGATGTTACTTATTCCTAATTTTCAGTAGATAACATGCATCACTTCAATACATAGTTGTTGTAATTTGTCTATAGTTTTTGTAATTTGTCTAGTGCAATTGCAATTTTTCAATGCATACAAACAATGTATTTGCATATTACTTTTTGTATTTTTCAATACATAACAATTTCTGTTTTGCAGTTGCAACTCTTTGACACATATGAACAATTTTTCCTTTCAATGGAAAAACAATTGCAAAAAGGACACTTTCCGCTCATCCTTTTCAAAAATTTAACAAAAAAGGTAAACACAAAAGAAACAATATTCAGAGCATCGAAGTCAACGTTCATGACTGAACTTAACACAGATGCACTCAACAATCTCAGAAAACTAACTACATCTACCTATGTTGTAAGTATAGCAATAATAATGTTTTTGCTGCCTTTGCATTTGCCATGTAATAATGTAAATTAACACTTGAATGTTTTATAAACAGGTCGAAGGTATTCTGATCGCAACAAATCCATATTCAACTCCTTTCGAACCTGTTTGTGCAATTTGTAACTCCCCAGTGAATTCATCCATAGCAATAGCCAATGCAACAATTTTCTGTTCACAATGCAATGATAATTGCCCTTTCCTCTACAAGCATTGTATAAATGTTGTAATAGAATCCATTACAAATAACTTTGTCCAGTGCATTATCAGGGAGCCGTTATTACATGACTTGCTTCCTGATTTAAAATCAATGTCATATGAAACATATTTGCAATAGAAAGCTACCACTGTTCACATCTTACGTGACTTCAAAATTCAGAGCAAGTTCACACTCAATGAAGATAGTGAGCTATTACATGTCAACTAACAAATGGAAGGTACATGAACATATGCCTTAACATGTTTTCTCTCAAATATGTCCTCTCTTCAATTTACAATGTTATCATTTTGTTCTAACTAACCATTTGTTATACAGATTACAAAATGTAGGAACATGGCAGCCTTCACATCCACAACAAATGCAAAAGTAATATGAATATGTTTCTTCATATTATGCTGTTACTATAATACAAGTATTTGACTTGCAATTTTGACTCATTTACAAAGAATATGTAACGCAACGGTTGATGAAAAAAGGCTAGAAAGTCTTTATGCATCTGTGTTTGTAGTGTTTCTGTTTCTGTTCTCTATCTCGAATGGAACGCATTCTGCATCATGCTTTATATCATTGAATACAACAAATGCAACATCAGATCAGCAATAATTTTGTATCTGGCACTTATTATCTACTCAAGTTAAATGAGAAATTGTATATTGAATCAGCTAGTCATTTCTGTTCCTTCCTATGTTATAGCTGAATGCTATGTTAGTTTTTGTTTCTTGCATACTGTAGGTAACGACTCAGGAAACAAGGCTAGAAAGTCCTTATACATGTCTCTTCGAATGCATTCTGCAACATGCTTGAAGCTAGACTTTATAAATAGCACCAAACTATATGGACTTTAAAATGAATATATGTTGTTTGAAAATGGAATTATGGCATAATGCATTTGGTATTATTAGTCCTTCCCTGGGACTATATGCAATTGATCAATTGCTGACCGTTGGTTGACCGACATGATTTTTCATTATAATAGCATTATAAACTAAGTCGAATGAAACTTTTGGGCTCGAAAGTTTTGTTTTATTTTACCTATGTTTCTCTTACCTGTACAAGGAATGAAAATCTCATCTAAACATAAGTTTCATAGAGGAAAACAATGCTGGCAATGTTGCTGCAGCACTGATGACTTGGCTCGCTCCAAAGAGCAAGGTCTGTTCACTATCTTTTGTATCAGCGGCAGCCCCAATATTTTCAGTTTTCTATCCTGGTTTTTGAGGGGAGGCATGGAATTGGATGTTCAGAATCCTCTTAACATCATGGCTACTGCAGTTTTAAATTCTTTGGTCAATGACTTAAGACTTTGAACATAACAAGTTTTCAGAGATGGACAATGGAATGAAGAACATGCAGCAATGCTTGTTCTTGGTGACATAATCAGCATCAAACTTAGAGATATTGTTCATGCGGATGCACGTTTTATTGAAGCAGATCCTTTAAAGATTGATCAGGTCTTAATCCAATCCTTTTCTTTACTTCTTATTTTTTATTACAAGTGCTCGAATTTTCGGTATGCTTTTATATCGTTTCTGGGATTAACTTCAACATTTGGTAGTTTTCCTAAACCACGCTTTATGACAATATTTTTGAATGTGTGTAGTCTGCCCTCAGTGGTCAGTCATTACCAGTAACAAAGGGTCCTAGCAATGGGATTTATTCTGGCTCTGCTTGCAAACAGCGTGAACTTGAACATGTTGTCATTGCTACTGGGATCCATACCTTTTTTGGTAAACCAACACATATTGTCAACAGTACAAACCAAGTTGCCCACTTCCAAAAGGTTGGTATTTATTCTGGACTTCTGATTCTTCTTTTTGTCCTTTCTCTTATTTCATAAATACATAATTTTTGCCGATACTACAGTTGTACCAAATTGGCTAGTTAGGGTTCGTGGTAATATTCGATGATGCAGTACTGTTAGCTTCCTTCCAACAACTATCAATTACTAATTGTTGTCATGAATAGGTTTTCACAAAAGTATATGACAAGGATGTTGTTGTCTTGATGGTTGCAAGAGCATCCAGAACAGAGAATCAGGATGCCATTGATGCAGCAATTGTTGGGATGCTTACAGATCCTAAGGAGGCAAGTATTTTTTTTATGTCATCATACTAAATTTTAGTCAATAAACAAGGCTATGCTTATTTTACTGATTTGTATCTTTTGTTGTGCCTTTTAACATCCATGCATCTAAAAGACACGGCCAACCATTCTAGACCTCCATTTTCTTCCTTTCAATCCAACTGACAAGAGGACAGCTCTCACTTATATTGACAATGAAGGGAAAATGCATCGAGTTAGTAAACATGCTCCAGAGCAGGTATTGTTCTTTGGATCAATTATTTTTATCTTTCACACAGAAGCAATGAATAATATAAATTTTCACAGCAATGCTGAATAATATTCTTCTTTTTATAAAAAAATCAATGAATTAGGGAGATAGATTTAACCCGAAGGTCAGTGTTTGGCTCTGCAGTTGTGGGTGTCTCCCACTAGAGATTTGTAGATAACATTATACATAAAACTACTAAGATTCATAGTACGTAGCTCTCTATTTCAGGTGAACGTGCAATGTTTGCATTACTCAACCATTAGATATCAGTTCCAGTCTTATTTGTGTTTTTGGCCTAAACAACATAAATTCTCAACTGGGACGCATGGAAATCTATTGGAATGCATACTTTCTCACCAGGATATCCAAGTCCTATGCAATAAAAACGGGCACTAATGCTTTGTGATTGACCTGGTAGAGTTTATAAGAATAATTTCATTTATGAAAGATGAAGACCTGTAATTTCTAACCCTATGAAGCCCAAAGGTGTCACTGGAGCAGAGTCATTTTGGATACTAGCTTATCCCCACCCTGAACTCCTAACCTTGTATTCTATGGCGATTTATACCTCTGGAGCTACAGAACCCTTTCCTCTATGCTGTCCTTGGCACATCCTAATGAAGCGGTTCCATATTCCCACTCGTGGAAGCTGCATTGTCTGTTACAGATCGCCTGATCGATCTCTCTTTCGACATTCCCTAACTGCTGGTTGGTATTTCTTTCGACACCAACAAGTTTTTTTTTGTCTTTTCCACCAAATTCATTAAACAGACCTTGTCTTCCGCATTTAGGGTCCTATCAAGAAACTACCTTTGGAGTTCTTCGGCAAGGGGACTTAAAGGTTTTTATGAAACCTGTGCCTACAATTTCTAGTTGGCTGTTTGCATTTTCTTGCACCATTTTGCCCATTTGTTCTATACTAAGACAATGGCAATGACATGGTGGTCGAAACCGACATTTACGGAAATTTCCATAAAACCCATGCAGGTAAGAGAAACCCTCAGTATTTAACCAGAATGCCATTAACTTATAATGCTCAAATAACCATGGACTCTTGAGGGAAACGAACAGACAATACTGTGACAAACATCAACGCCACTGGAAAACGCCAATCGACAGAGGAACAAACATCTAAACAATACAGTAGCCGAACTTAACAAAGCGACACCAGACAGTCGAGGCATACAAGCCGGACCTGGAACAACAGAACCGCAACCAAACGTTTGCTATACAGTTAACCCAGCAACAACAGAACCGCAACCAAACATTTGCTATACAATTAACCGCATTCTGTTTTCACCGCAGACAATACTCAAATACAAAGGAAAAATCGCAGAGACTGCAGAGCTAAACAACCAAGTAACAATAATAACCCAAAGGGCGCAAACAGGGTAAAACCCAAGCCGAGTAACTTTCCAGCATTTCGAGGAGGGACAGTTGTCCGCCAATAAGACCACCACAGTACATGTCGTCCTCAGCACTCTGGAATATTTTGAGCCAATGTTCGTATTAGATCTCGTTAAAAAGCATTACCTAGTTACCGTGAATCTGAAGTTTGATGACACATACAGATCTGTAACCAGTAATAGGATTGCATGTGATAAAGTACCTTTGAACAGCTTGATCTTATTTTGAAATTTTGTTATCTAATTAGCAGCGCTGCTACAGTGACTTCTGAAATCATGCACACAACAGCTGCCAATATTACAATATTACCAGGAGAAGACCTTTCTCGGTCTGCTTTCGAAACTGATCAATTGGTTCAGGTATATATAATACTCAGTGTCTAATAAATTGTTTTTGCAAATTAAAAGAGATCTCGTCAAGATTGGAAAACTGCAACAGGTCATGTTACACATCTGTTTTACTCTTATACAGCTTTAGTCAATCAAATACTGTTTTTAATGTTAAACAAGCTTTTGACACATTGTACATGATATAAGGATTGCACAAGAAGCTTTAGTTCACATAACTCCTTAAGATGTTTTGTCTCAAATATGTCCTCTCTTCAATTTACAATGTTATCATTTTATTCTAACTAACTGTTTGTTATGCAAATTACAAAATGCAGGAACATGCTGGCCTTCACAAATGCAAAAGTAATATGAATATGTTTCTTCATATTATGCTCTTACTGCAATACAAGTATTATGACTTTGTAACCTCACAGTTTTGATGTCTCCTTTTGCATTGTCATGTTCAGCTAGTTAGCATGACTCTGAAGTTTGACCACAGGTACAGTTTTGTAACCAGTAATAGAATTGCATATGATAAAGTACCTTTCAGCAGCTTGATCTTATTTTGAAACTCTGTTGTCTAATTGGCAGGGCTGCTGCACTGACTTCTAATATGAGGCACACAACAGCTGCCAATATTAGAATATTACAAAGAGAAGACCTTCCTCGGTGTGCTTTCGAATCTGATCAGTTGATTCAGGTATATACAATACTCACTTCCTAATAAATTGTTTTTGCAAATCAAAAGAGATCTCGTCAACATTGCAAAGCAATGCGAAACCCGCAATAAGACCCCAAAACCTTTCCACCCCAAAACTTTGGTTCGACTTAGCTTATAATCACTTGCTTATAACAATGTGTTAAATGGCTAGTGATTGAAGCTCAATTGTTGATACCTTGCTATGAAGATCCTTTATTGATCAATCCCATTCATGATCAAGCTATCCGACTATGCAGTCTTCACCAGCCCCATGGTCATCAAAGGTCAGCGTTGTTTAAACATTTTTATTTAGTTCAAGTGCATCCATTTTGTATGCAGTTCTTGATTTCTCTCCAACATTTTCCAACATTTGCCAACAATTCCTCTACTGTCCCTCTGTTACTACTTTTTCATTTTGATTTCTTAGAATAAAAGCAGATTCCTTGCTGCAATTAAATTTCTATTTAAGAAAATTAAGCATAAATCTGTCTGCAAACACCAACCCCTATAGTACTAACTATATGCTTTGTTTCAAAATTCAGTCAAATCGCGATATAAACAGTATTGGCAATTTCTCTGAGTTTGAGGAGCCAATTCTTCATCAAGGGAGTTCTGCCAGATTTCGAAGGTACACAAGATTTGCAAAACTTTGTCAATTGCTGCTATCATGGGGGGTTTTGCTGATCACCATTTCTGTACTAATTTCCCTGGCATTGTATATCACCTTTGGCAGTGTCACAGCAGCTCGTCAGCTTATCACAAAAACTACAGTTCAAGTTGTAATATCTGAACGCACAGTCGCAGCCATTCTAGGAAAGTCTCGAAATGCTGTTGTTAAAATTCAGCAGCTAAGCTCGTATAAAGAAGCATAAATTTCTGCAAATTCCATGGAATCCCCTTCAACTGAAACTTTTGAAACATGGAGACTTGGAATGAAGTATTGTCATTGCTGACAAAATGACATTGTACTGACAGAATGACAAAATGTTACAGCACAAAATTTGAGTGCCATTTCTTTGACTTGACATAAATGTACTTTGATAAACATGAATTGCATTATATTTTGAATTTGGATTCTACTGCCACTGCTTACGCTCCAAAACCAATGTTCTCTATGTAAAAAATATATATTTTTATATATATTCAATATATCATTACACAATGTATTAGCTTATCATTTTAAATTATAAATTATATTTTTTAATTCAATTAGTATGATATTGCAGAAAGCAAGAGTATAGAACACCAAAAGATAATGGATTTTTTCTTGGAGATCATGATCAATTTACATTTCAACTCGTAAAGTTTAAATGTTTTTTTAATTTTAATTTGTTTATTTTAATTTTTATTTTATAAAATAAACTTATCAAAATTATTTTATTATTGTACTTAGATGCTATATTTACTAACCCAAAACTATAAAAGAGGCCAAAAGTCATGTCCTTTTGCATCACAACAAATCATTAATTAAATGCAACAAATTACTAATTACAAATTAGATCAATTTACATTTCAAGTCGTAAAGTTTAAATGTTTTTTTAATTTTAATTTGTTTATTTTAATTTTTAATTTATAAAATAAACTTATCAAAATTATTTTATTATTGTACTTAGATGCTATATTTACTAACCCAAAACTATAAAAGAGGCCAAAAGTCATGTCCTTTTGCATCACAACAAATCATTAATTAAATGCAACAAATTACTAATTACAAATTAGATGCATTTCAAGTCGTAAAGTTTAAATGTTTTTTTAATTTTAATTTGTTTATTTTAATTTTTAATTTATAAAATAAACTTATCAAAATTATTTTATTATTGTACTTAGATGCTATATTTACTAACCCAAAACTATAAAAAAGGCCAAAAGTCATGTCCTTTTGCATCACAACAAATTATTAATTAAATGCAACAAATTACTAATTACAAATTAGATGCATTTCAACTCATAAAGTTTAAATGTTTGTTTAATTTTAATTTGTTTATTTTAATTTTTAATTTATAAAATAAACTTATCAAAATTATTTTATTATTGTACTTAAATGCTATATTTACTAACACAAAACTATAAAAAAGGTCAAAAGTCATGTCCTTTTGCATCACAACAAATTATTAATTAACTGCAACAAATTACGTCCTTTTCTTTGCTAATTGGTAATTGGACAAATTTAAAGTTCACACTAAAGTTATGATAAACAATATTTTTAAATAAATAAATCTTTTGTTCTTTTGACCATGGAATAATTCCTCAATCATTGAGATTAACCTGAATCGTATCATTTATGTCCAAATATGTTACTAGATATGTAATCTTTCAATCATGGCTTCAAGACTCCATAACTATAATTTTTAAATGCTTAAGTTCTTCTTTGACCTTCGAGAATAATCTATGTAAATATTCAACACTCTCCACCACGAATTTAATTAACAAATTTATATTCATAATAATGTTTATTTGCTCATTACCATTTTATTCATATTTCCATAATATTCAAATGTAAAAAAATAAGAAAATTCTATGTTTTGTGCACCATGGTTATTAAAATACATAACTTGCTTTAACACCTTCCTATTATTTTATTATATTTTAATTATTAATCTAAGCATTTTTTAAATCATGAGACATTGGAAAATTATATCTAAAACTAATCTTATTTTAAGAAATACAAACTCAAAATTATAACAAGATATATGGCAAGTGTCTTCTGAAAATTAATTTTAATCATAATAAGAAAATATAGGACCAATGTCTTTTAAAAATTACTTTATAATTGAAAATAATAAAACAAGTGATAAGCTAATTTTACTTTATACTTTTAAAACATATTTTAAATATATATGTTAATGTATTAAGATACAAATTAAATTATTATTTTAAATAGATGGATAGATTTGTAATATGAAACAAAAAAATTGACATATAATAAAATTGTAACAAGCATTTATCAATTCAATGACATTTCTGACAATTCTTACTTAACAAAGCCAAAGTTCATTATATTTCACTCTTCGCATAAAGTCAAAAAGTTCATTCAACAATTCGCCATCCAATTCATTAAATCTTAATACAAGTACACATGCGTACAACACACTACTAATGGAAACCAACTCTCATGATAACGCAAATTAAATCTCATAATAATAACTCACCAAACTGTTCTGTTAACCGACAGGGACTAGCACCACAACAGTGGCTCCTTGTTTAGTTGACTCTGGATTTTTTTGCAACAAAGTCGCTATATTAACAAAATATGTCCTTAATAGTTTCAGGTTAGCTCTGGTATGTATGAAATTAGCAATAAAGTTTCTTATACTTTCCTTTTAATAGTAATGGCATGTGATAATGGTGTGAAACAAAAAATATAATATTTATGGTTTGAAATAATATATTAATTATATATAATTTAAATATTTTTATAATAAAATAATAACCCCCATTCTATACTTTTAAAGGTTAAAATGTAATTAAATGATAATATGTTATTTTGAAGATCTAATGCAATTATATGAAGTAAGATCATAAAGAACATTTGAAATTGTAATATATTAATTAATAATTCACATTGTGAATTTATTGAAATGTTTTATTAAATATTTAATAATTAGATTAAATATTTAAAATATTTTGATTTTGTAATTTTTTTATAAATTTGAAATTACAAATATAATTCTTATTTAGAATAATTAATAAATTAATACTATATTACACATTGATGTGTTTATTAAAATTATTTATAAAATATTAATATTTAATAAATAAATCAAATCTTTAAAATACTTCGATTTTGTATATTGTGTTAATAAATTTGAATTAACAGATATAATCTTTATTTCTATTATTAAACATGGCTAATCAATTAACCTTAAGTTATATATTGATGTGCTTACCAACTTATCGTACTTTTAACATTTCAAAGAACATATCCTCTTATAAAGACAAAAACAAATACTAGACTTCTAGGGAGAAACATGTATCTCTTATAAAAGCTAATATAACTTGGATTGAATACTAAGTTGGTTGTTATGAAAAATATATATATATATTTTTTGGTACACTAAACTCCTTCCATTATCAAAAGACATAGTATTATACAAATAGATTAACTCATACTATCTTTTTCTATTAGCTTGGTAACTAGACTAGCAATAGTAGAGGAGATATTTTAGCCAAAATGTACTAGTCAAAACAATATAAGAATGATGAGAAATATAAAAGTAGATTTACAAACATAAACATGCCTCAAAACTAGGTGTGATTGTGTTGCATAATGCCTTTTATTCACTGTGAAAAGTAAATATTGATATAGTGAAAGAAAACATTGACTACAAACCAAATTATGATGATATGGAAACCTCAATTGGGTCCTGGGCAGCTAGACCAATAGGAGAATGGGGTGCTTTGAACCTAGTGATTGATATTTCCATGTGAGTAAGCCTCTTATTCACGTCTATATGCTCCATTTAGATCTCATTGAGTTGAAGCATGTTGTTTTGCTTCACCTCATTTCTCTCCAAGAGCATTGGTTGCTTAAAAGCAACTTGATTCACCAATAGAGGTCATTTATTAATAGATATTAATTTTTTCTATCTTAGGTCTGCATAGGATCAGGTACCCAGTCACATAGTGAGCCTATGTCCTTAGTTTCTGAAATGACTTCTTGTTCAATTAGTACTTCTTCTTGGTGGACTAATTCCTCTTACATAACACAAAAAAGAAAGTGAAGAGGAAGGGATGGACATGAATAAGAGTATTGAAAGATACACTAGCTAGTGCTCAGGACCAAAAATGAAGAAACCACCTAAATGTATGCTAACAGAGAAGAAATTTGAAAACACTAAGCAATGGTACTTCAAAAAAACATTGTGAGTGATTCCAAGAGCGTATACCTGAGTGTCAGTGGAGTATTCATAAGAATTAATAAGTTCGTTGCCAGTCTACACTTGTAGATGAATTCCCCAACACATTAAAGGATCCTGAGACGAAAGAGAAAAGAGGGAGGCCAAGCCAGGCATTAGGGACTTTTGAGGTAAAAAAATGGGTATCAAAACAAAAAATGTACTAACAAAATTAATTTTAAAAGAACCAACAGGATTCAAGATGATGATGTCATCCCTAGGGGTAAATATTTTGGAGGAAAGAAAGGAAATTACTTTTTCTTATTGTATTTTTGACCTATCTCCTTATACGTTTACTCAAATGTTTAGTGTAGACACATGTTGGATGTGAAATTAAATTTCACATCCAACAAGCACCCACTTTGCATACTTCTTTGAGCCAAGATGCTCATTCCAACCCAATATGAGAGAGATGTGTAAGTATGCCCATGTTCAACTTGGAGCTGACATGTGCCACTTTAAAAAAAAAAAAAAAAAAAAAAAATATTTAAAAAAGTATAATAAAACATCAATAATCTCTCTCAATGCTAAATTTTGCACTCGAAAAGAGTTTTCACCTCAAGAGATTCGATCCCTCTTGACTCTTTCAAGATCTGTAGTTAAAATGGATCTATACTAGTAGTAGACCCTCATAAAAAAAAAATTGAATATACATGAAAAAGACATGTATTTTTAATTTTTGGAGATGTGGGTCTACTCAAAAGCATGCAGAGTAGGTATTCATTAGATGTGGAATTTAATTCCTCATCTAATGTGTTTCTACACTTGACATTTGAATATTAAACCTATGAGGAGATAATTCGAAAATACAATTAAAAAAAAATAGTTTCATTGCTTTTTATTTAGAAATTCATTTAACCCTTATTTAACTATTTTAAATATTATTTGATTATTTTCCTTAGGAGACCCATTATAGACCTAAAAATTCCCTTAATGAGGGCCTAATCCTCCCCCCTACGAAAAAAATAAAAGCACCACTAAAGTAGTTCACCAACCCCACTCGAAAAACCTTAATGGTCTAATACTTAGAAAAATAACAAGGAAAAAATAGTGACTAAACCTCACAATACTAACTTCCTTTATAATGAGCCTTTTATTCCATCAAATACATCCACTGAAGAATTAACTACTTTGTATGTTGTCATTTCACTACAATTAATTTGGTAATTTGGGAAGTTGTGGCTTTATGTTCCATGTCTCATTTAAAAGAGGGAGGGTGGGAACCACACCTCCCCATTTGTCACGACCCTACACTAGCGGTACTCTTCCAACTACAATATAGGAGGTGCGGCACCACCGACCCTTTCCTTGTTAACAATACTAACGATCGTGGACTATGCCTACTTTCTAAGTTTATTTTTCAACAACTAGGCATATCTTTTGTTAACACAGTGGAAACTTTCATCATCATTAATCATATTAACATCATTATCATTCAAGTGCACAATGGATTATCATTGGAGGGGCAACTCCCTATAATTATGAGTCTGCCTGTATTAATAATGCTAATATTCATAATTCACATATAAGCTTACAACCAAGGGAAACCCTAAGTTTCACCTTTACTTATACAAATTCATCTTCCTGCACTTGTTGTGCAGCCTTGCCTAACCACCGGGCAAAGTCATCTGTTCGTCGTTTCGTTGTGCCGTCTGTCGTCTTTCACCCATGCACAGCCCACCATTCACAAATGCCTTGACGAACAACTTGACCTTCGTTTGTGTACGCCCATCGCGACTGCCCAAACTCTCACCGTTTGTCAGGCCAGGCAGTAACTCTCTAAAGGCAGAAAAAACTAATTCGTCTGATTATTCCATAGGTAGGTTATTGTTTTATACATTAGGAGTGATTGTTCAGTTCATCTTCCGATGACTGTTCACATTCCTAATTTATTTATTTTACAAATTCCCCAATCATGAAGATTAGGTGTCAACATTCCCCCCCTTAATCTGAAGGGATGTTGGTGAGTCCAAGCATCATTCTGAATCGTTCAAGCTTTTCCTTTCCAAGTGCTTTGGTGAAGATGTCTGCAATTTGCTCATTTGTGGAACAATGACGGAGATGGATTGTTTTGGCCTCAACATGATGTCGAATCAGATGATATTTAGTATTGATATACTTTGTTCGATCATGGAACTTTGGATTCTTGGCCAACTTTATTGCAGAGGTGTTATCAATCATGAGTGGAGTTGATTGTACTTGTTTTACCTGCAAATCTTCAAGAATTTTCCTGAGCCACACAATTTCTTTCGTTGCTTCAGCTGCTGCCACGTATTCTACTTCAGTTGTGGAATCTTCTAGAGCTGATTGTTTGCATGATCTCTAGGAGACAGCTCCTGATCCAAGACTCATAGCATATCCTGAAGTAGATACCCCAGTTTCTTTGTCTCCATCGAAGTCTGAATCAGAGTATCAAATCAAGCTGAAGTCGCCCACCTGTGTATACTTGATTCCAAGGTCTTGAGTTCCCTTCAAGTACCTTAGAACTCTTTTTGCAGTACACCAATGTCCCTCACAAGGCTTTTGCATGAACCTGGAGAGGATTCCAACAGTAAATGAAATGTTTGGTCTGGTAGTAGTGAGGTAGATGAGACTTCCTACAAGCTGTCTATACTTTGTTGCATCCTCAAATTCCTTTCATTCAATAGATGTGAGCTTTAAGTTTTGTTCCATTGGAGTGGAAAGAGGATTGCACTCTGTCATGCCAAATCTGTTTAACAAATCTCCAACGTATTTCTTTTGAGAAAGAAATATGGATTTTGGATGTTGGGTTACTTCAATGCCAAGATAGTAATGAACATAGCCCAAATCAGTCATTTCAAAACTTTTCCCCAATTCCTTCTTTATGGATGCAATGTAGCTTTCATTGTTCCCTGTCATTAAAAGATCATCTACATATACCACAAGATACACAACTGTTTTGCCAACTTTCTTGACAAATAAAGTTGCATCATCAAGATCAAAATGATTGAAGTTGAGTTTCAGAAGATGCTCAGTTAGTTTTTCATACCAGGCTCGCGATGCTTGTTTGAGGCCATACAAGGACTTCACAAGTTTGCATACTTTATGTTCATGTCCTTTCACAGCAAATCCTTTAGGCTGGGACATAAAAACATTCTCTTTTAGATCTCCATTCAAGAATGCAGTTTTTACATCCATTTGATGGACTTTCCAACCGTTCTGAGCAGCTAGTGCAAAGAGTTTCCTGATGGTGGCCCATTTTGCTGGGGGGGAAAAAGTTTCCTCATAATCGACCCCTTCCTTCTGTGCAAAGCCTTTTTCCACAAGCCTAGCTTTGTGCTTGTCAAGTGAGCCATCAGCTTTGTACTTGTTCTTGTAGAACCACTTGCAGCCAATTGGTTTGGTTCCAAATGGAGGATCAACCAGCTTCCAAGTGTCATTCTTTATGAGAGCATCATACTCCTTTTGCATCGCTTCTTTCCATTCATCATGAGAAGTAGCTTCTTTGAAGGAAGTTGGTTCAAAATCTATATACAAGTTCAATTCACAATCATAAGTAACATCCATATCAACAGGTGAATTAGAGTCATCTACATCACCTCCATTTTGTCGGTTTGACTTTCTGGTTCCTGTTTTTCCAATTTCATCAGGATGAACACTTTCAAGTGTCTTTGTCAGCCACTTTGGGGGACCTTTCTGAGATGGTCCAGGCTGCTCTGTTGATTGAGTTAGGACTGAATCAAGAGTGAGTCTCCCAATTCTATCAATTACATCACTTAAAGCATCATCCGTTGTTGGAGTTTCATGCAGGAGAGATTGTTCTTCAGAAGAAGATTCCACATGTTGATCTAGTATAGGAATCCCCCCTTCAAGATGTGGAATCTGATTATCAAATTCTTGAAATGATTTCGTTTTTGCGAATCTATCCAAGCGATCAAGTTGCCGCTCAACAACATTGTCAGATTTGGATGATTCAAGAAAAATTACATCTCTAGATACAACAAACTTTTTATTTACTTCATCATAGAGACGGTATGCTTTGGAGGTGTTTGAATACCCCAGGAAGATACACTTACGACTTCTAGCACCAAGTTTGTTTCTATGTACCTTTGGTATCAAAGCATAACAGGTGGAACCAAAGATCCTAAGATGTTTTACCGAAGGAACATGTCCATACCACAATTCATAAGGAGTTTTGTTTCTTATAGCATTAGATGGACATCTATTCTTTATGTATGCAGCACATAGAACAACATCGGCCCAAAACATTATCTTTACATTTTTGTAGAAAAGCATGGATTGTACCATATTCAAAATTGTTCTATTCATTCTTTTTGCTACATCATTTTGTTGGGGATTATAAGGTACAGTTGTTTGATGTTTGATCCCATGTTGGCGAAGATAGTTTTCAAATTCATTTGATGTATATTCTTTTCCATTATCAGTGCGAATAGACCCAATATGAGATTGTGCATCATTTTCAATCCATTTATGAAAATTCTTGAATGTTTGAAAAGCATCAGATTTGTTCTTCAATAAATAAACCCAACACATTTTGGTGTAATCATCAATAAATGTCATGATATATTTATTTCCATTTGTAGAAGGAACAGGCATTGGACCACATAAATCTGAATGAATGAGTTCAAGCTTCCTATGTGCTCTTGGATGTGAATCATGAAAAGACTGTTTGCTATGCTTTCCTAGAATGCAAGCATCACATTGCTTATGTTTCCTAGGAATTGTAGGCAAACCAGCAACACCATTTTTCTTCAATAAGCGGAGACTGTCATAGTTTAAATGTCCAAATCTAGCATACCATAATAAACTTGATGGAAGTGTACCTTCTTCATGATGAGAAATATATGAGAAATGTTGTGTATGAGCAGAGGTTCCTTGCAGTTTGAGAAGCCTTTCTTCTTCTATTCCCCTCATGACAAGTGAGTGGTCAGATGCTTTTCTTACCTCAAGCTTGCCATCAAACATATGAATGGAGTGACCTTGCTGGCGGATGTGGACCAAGGACAACAAGTTTCTCTTGAGCTGTGGGAGATATAGAACATGATCCAGAAGAAAGTCTGGAAGACCAGGCAGTTTAAGCCTGATTGTGCCAAGCCCTGATGGCTTGATTTTTGACTGGTCTGCAAAGTATACTGCTCCATCAACATTGTCAGTGAAATCTTCAAAAAAATCTTTCCTATGATTCATATGACAGGTTGCTCCTGAATCAAGCAACCAATCATTTTTCGAAGAAGCAAGTGAAGCATTAAACAAATCTTCATTTACTCCAATGTTACATTGTGCCTCAATATAGTGAGCGGATTCAGGTGCTTTACCTTTGTCTGTATCATCAGTTTTACCTTTCTACTAGTTTCTTTTCTGCTCAATTTTGTCCCATGGTAGCTTGCATGTAGAAGCATCATGTGATCCATTTCGTTTGCAGCGAATGCAATGCAGATCTGCCTTTTCTCCTTGAGAATGTCTGCCCCCCCTGCCTCTAAAGTATCTTCCTCTTCCTGTTCGTCCACCTCTTCCTCTTGTAGAATCTTGAGCAGGATGCTTTTCTTTATGAGCAAGGCACACAGTCTCTTCAGAAGATTCAAGAGCTGTCTTCTTTCCAAAGGCTTTTTCTCTTTCAGCAAACTTTTTCACAAGAGAGTCAAAGGTTATATCTTTAAGATTTCCATTTGCTTGTAAAGACTCAAGATAATTGGAGTAGGTAGGATAGAGTGCCTTGAGAAAAGCAACAAGAGGGATATCCAGCTCAACCTTAGTGGATTTGATATCATGCATTATGGATTTTACTTCAGATGCAAGAGCAAGAGGATCATTATTTTTTAGTTCAAGAGTGAAGAGTTTAATCATGAGCTGAACAACTTCAAGTGCAGAATGTGAGTCATAGAGTTCTTTCAGCTTTTGTAAAGCTTCAAAGGCAGTTGAATATGATGAAATATGGCGACTTACTTCTTCATTTACAGATGCTGCGATTAATGCATAGGATTTGCTGTTCTTGTTTTTCCAAATGACGAGCTCTTTGTCTGATGTAGGCTGTACTGGGTCATTGTCTCCTTCTCCGACACACACTCCCTTCCACAACTCATTGAAGATGAGGGTGTGTTTTATCATCCGGGACCATTCAGGGTAGTTCTCCTTGCCAGTGAGAACTATTCCTACCATAGAGATGATTGAATGCATTCTGTAAAAAATACTTCTGCTGAAAAAAAAAACTTCCTTACGTTACATCCCTATGCACTATATTTTCTTCAAATCCCTCTAATGTTTGATAGAAGCATCAGCATTTCATTGAAATATTATGTACATATCACTTCAATATTACATATCACTTTAATGCTTTAACTTTTCAATGCAGCATTATCATTCAAATGATAAAAAAACTGTGCAATACTACTATGTCACCTCCACAAATGCTTTGAATGAACAAAACTGTGCAATACCACAAATGCTTTGAATGATATATAAAATTGCGCAATACCACAAATGCTTTGAATGATACACAAATGCTTTAAATGATATATAAACTTCGCAATACTATTCGAGCTCAACACGTATCCACGGGCATTGTGGACTACCAAGACGGTGATGAGGATACCATGTCATTGCTGGCCAATAAGAGTACAAGATCTCAAAATCCGCGTAGGACTCTACCTCCATACCCCAAGGAGCAACGAAAACGCACCACTGCCACACGAAACTCCACGCGACACGCCCATTAAGCCTCCACATACCAGGAAGAATTCGACCCGAATGGCTGGTTCAATTCATAAAAATTATACACAGAAAAACAAATTCTGGAGTTTCGTTCCACTGTCAGCACGAATGAGTTTCTCTTCATGGCGGCTATTCTATTCTATTCTAGACGTTTATGCTGCTACTTACATTTTCTTCAAATTTTTCCATGGCGACGGGTGGCAGACACATAGGAGCTTATACAAACACCGTCCAAGGCAAACAGCGTTCAAGGCAAACCGCGTCCAAGGCAAACACAAACAACGTTGTATACATTATAAATCCAATACAAACAACGTTGTATACATTATAAATCCAATACAAACAACGTTGTATACATTATAAATCCAATGGCTGAACCGACAGCGTCCAAGGCATATACAAACAGCGCGTTCAAAACATAAACAAGGCATATACAAACACCGTTACCAGCTTTAATGCACTGCGCATTCAGAACGATGATACCACACTCTTATCAGGCAGCGTTCAACAGTCCAGCTGCGCCCTCCACGATGGAGATTTGCATCACCGGAATGGCACCAAAATCTGGATTCCACATCTCAAAAACCTTCCCAACTGGTAAGAGGATGAAAACCCTGGATCAGGCAGCGTTCAACGATGGATGAAAACCCTGGATCAGGCAGCGTTCAACGATCTTGTCGATGGCGTTTTCGCTGTGCATGGAATCCCTCAGAACGGTGAGAGCGTTAGGTGAGAGAACGTTAACAACCATGATACCATGTCAGGCCAGCGACAGAGGCAGAGCAGTGCTCAACACTGAGGCAACGGCAGACTATTTTAGGATAGAGGCAGTGGCAGAGATGAAGGGGGTTACGACTATTTTTAGGACTGGCTCTGATATCATGTCAGGCCAGGCAGTAACTCTCTAAAGGCAGAAAAAATTGATTCGTCTGATTATTCCATAGGTAGGTTATTGTTTTATACATTAGGAGTGATTGTTCAGTTCATCTTCCGATGACTGTTCACATTCCTGATTTATTTATTTTACAAATTCCCCAATCATGAAGATTAGGTGTTAACACCGTTTACCCGTGCCCAAGCTTGTCTCGCCAACTTGCCCACCAACCGCGCATTCCTTCCTTCACATTTCGTCGTGCCCGGGCGCGCTCACCCAGCGCATCCTTCCGTCGTGTTCACCACCCTTTGACCGTGTCGTCGTGCCGGGCGCGCCCGCACGACTTGCATATCGGCATGCCTTCACACACCCAATGCCCTCGCCGATTCACCGTTCAACCTACCCGGCGTTTCACCAAATGCCGTGTGCTCACACACGGGCTCACCTCGCCGGGCTCACCCTACCGTCGTGCGCTCACACCCACCAATCGTCTCAACTGCCTAATCAAACTTCTGTTCAACCGTTCGACCGCTTGCCGAACTCCGTTGTGTGCACCCGCCCGTGCTGCCTGACCCATGCTCTGAGCGATCATTTAGTCGACCTATCCAGCTACACCCTCAACCTGCACCTCCGCGACACACTCCTCTATTCAGGATCGGGTGCTACGGCCCATCCCCCCCTGCACCTCTGTGTTAGTTTCAGAACTCAACCCTTGGCTCGCACTTCACCTTGTATGAAAGTTGCTCGCACTTGGTTTGATGATGAATGGCTCTCCCATTGCCATCTACTTATACACATTCACCATCATGGATTGTCACATTGACTCGCCCAGCCGACTACCCATTTGGCCCATCCTTCTAACTTTCTGCACGTCGACTCTTTGGTTGGACGCCCCTCACTCGGGATCGCTTCACCTTATAAATTGACCGCCCATCCAGCACTTAGCCGATTTTATATGCGGCCTCGCGTTTCTCCACACGATTGTTTGTTTTGCTTGGCTCGCCCGCGCTCCTCCATCGTGCGCCCTCACCAAAATGTCCGTAGCTCCGGGGCGTTACACCATCCCTTATTTGGGGTGATAAAGGAGTTACCACTACCCCTACCCCTGTTCTGTGTTTTTCCACTCTAAATGGGGCTTTATGAAAAATATAAATTTGAATTAGTTATTAAATATAATCTAATTAAAAAAATTTCTAGATAATATATATTTATATTGGAATTTAATAAAACATTAAAAAAGATTATACATATGAGTATTTTTTTAATATATTTTATAAAATTATAAAAATATTTTATATCAATTATTACATATATACACGGAAACAAATTAATTATATCACTAAAGAAAGGGTTTATTAACTTACACCATTGCTATCCATAATTTGCATGTCATACGATGTGATTTATCATATTGATGTGATTGAATTTTATATTAATGTCGTGCTCAACATGTTAAGCAACATCATATAAAAATGTGATATTATGTTAAACTTCATGATTTTGTTCTTTTACCAACACAACCACAAAAAAAATATTACAATAAAATAATAATAATAATAATAATTATTATTAATTTAATAATAATATTAATAATATCAATAAATAAATAATAATGATTTATTTATTGATATTAATATAAATAACAATTACTTATTTATTAATATTAATATAATTATTGTTATTTATTAATATTAAATTATTATAATAAAATAATAATAATAATTAATTATAATTTTAAAAAACTAATATTTTTTAATAAATAAATATGTGATAATAATAATAAATATATATAATAATAATTAAAAAAATTAATAATATTAATAATAATATTCAATAAACAATAATAACAAATCCAAAGGATTAATATTTGAAATCCAAAGGATTATAAACCCAAGGGAATAACATTAAATCTTAAAATTAATATTAAATCATACAAATATAAATCCTAAGATTAACATTATAAATACTAGACTTAATATTAAACCTTAGGAATAAGAACTCCATCATTAATATTAGAAACCTTAGGATCAATATTACAAAGCCAATGGGTTAATAAACCCATTTGACTAATATTAAATACTCATGGGACTATAAACCTAAGGGAATAAAATTAAACCCTAGGATTACTATTAAACCCTAGGAATGTAAACCCTAAGATTAATATTATAAACCCAAGGGATCAATATTAAAAACCAAAGGGATGAATATTAAAACCAATGGTTGACCATGGTCAATATTAAAAACTGAATATTGAAAGACTATAATATTATAAACTTAGTATTTAACCCAAGTTTTGTGATGTATCAATGCAACATTCAATACATTCCAATGTAACATTGTGACAACCAATGTTAGATTGATTTTCATATAGAGACCATCATTGTCAGAATATGATGTTGGCCAATGGTTGACCATTATTGACCATGGTTGATGATGGTTGACCATGGTAGACCTTAGTTGATGATAGTTGATGATGGCTGACCATGATTGACCACGCTTAATTTCCATATAGAGGCAATCTTTGTCACAATGTGGCGTTGGACTATAGATGACCATGATTTATTTTATAAAACATGGCTGACCATGATTGAATTTATAAACCCAAGGGATTAATATTATAAACCGAAGGTATATAAACCCTTAGATAAATATTATAAATACCAAAATAAAAGTGGTTGACCATGGTTGACTTTCATATTGAGACAATCCTTGTCACAGTGAGACGTTGCACCATGGTTGACCATGATTGATTTTCTTGCCGATACAATCTTTGTCACAATGTGACATTGGACCATGGTTGACCATGACTAATTTTCATACTTAGGTAATCTTTGTCACAATGCGATGTGGGACCATGGTTGATATTATAAACCCAAGTGAAAAATAAACCCAAGGGATTACTACTAAAAACTTAATGGATTATAAAGCCAAGAGAATAATATTAAACCCAAAGGAATAATATAAACCCAAGATATATAAACCCTAAGATAAATATTATAAACCCTAAAATAAACATGGTTGACTATGGTTGTTTTTCATATTGAGACAATATTTGCCACAGTGTGACATTGGACCATGGTTGACCATGATTGATTTTCATATCAAGACAATCGTTGTCACAATCAGACGTTGGATCATGGTTGACATGGATGATTTTTATACTAAGACAATCTTTGTCACAACGTGACTCTAGACCATGGTTGACCACAATTGTCACAATGTGAAGTTGGACCATGCTTGACCATGATTAACCGTGGTTGACCATGATTGATTTTAATATTGAGACAGTCTTTCTCACAATGTAATGTTGGACCATGGTTGATGATAAATTACCATTGTCGACCATGTTTGACTAATGTTGACCATGATAGACCATGGTTGATAGTGGTTGACAATAGTTGAGCATGGTTGATTTTCATATTGAGACAATATTTGCTACAATGTGATGTTGGACCATGGTTGACCATGATTATAAACCCAAGGGATTCATATTAAACCCTAGGATTAATATTATAAACCCTATGAATAATATTATACCCTAGGAATATGAACCCTTAGAATAATAAACCCAAGGGATTGATATTATAAACTGAAGGAATTATAAACCCAAGGGATCAATATTATAAACCCAAAATATATAAACCATAAGATAAATATTATAAACCTTAAGATAAACATGGTTGACCATGGTTGATTTTTATATTGAGATAATACTTATCACAATGCAACATTGCACCATGGTTGACCATGTTGACCATGTTTGATTTTCACATTAAATAAAATCAAATATTAAATAATTAAAAATTATTAAAAATAAATCAATAATTTAATTCAAAAATAACTAATAATATTAATTAATTAGTAATTTAAATAAATATTAATAATATTTAAATTTAGATCTTAGGCTTTTTTGATCCATATTGTAAACAAGAATGTCTTTCGGATTAATCACATCATTATTATTTGGTCGATGTTTCGAACCAACTAATGTGGTTCATCCTCAGGACAAAGGTGAAAAAAATCCATTGATCCTAAAGAATAAATAGCAAGAATGCATCAAAGTCCAGAATTAACTATTCGAAACTCGCTGTTGGGAATTAGTTATTTAAATAATAAAATAATATTTATTAATTTTTAATTAAAGACTAATTGTTATAAATTAGTGGTTATTTGTTTATATGAATATGAAATCATTTATTAATAATATAAAACTATTATTTATATACTATCTACAAAATTATAATAACAAATTTATTTATAAAAAAATCAGAGTTACTACAATCATAAACCTATTCTTATTAATTAATAAATTAACCATTTTTTATACTATAAATAAATAATAATATATAAATATAATATTTATTAATTTTTAGTTATAGAAGAGTTGCCCAAAATTAGCCCATTAATTATTTATACATATATGAAATTATTCATTAATAATACTAAGCTAATATATATATATATATATATATAAACATAAGGGGTCAAAATTTCATTAAAAAAATAGAGGGGTAATAACAGGGAGAAATCAAGATGAAAGAGCCAAAATCTAGTTCTTAATTTCCACCCGTCAATATTTAATTAATTTATTAATATTAAAAAATAACAATTATTTAATTCATTTTTTTTATAATAGTTTTATTTATTTATTCTTTTATAAGAAATAATTATTTTTTATTGAAAAATATAAATATTATTTTTTATAATTTATATTAATTTTGATTAATAATAATAATAATAATAACAATAATATTGTCAATAATAATTTATTAATAATAATTAGTCAATTACATAATAAAAATAATAATAATTTATTAAATAATAACAATAATAAGTTAATTCATCTAATTAATATTATAACCCCAAGGTATATAAACTCTACGATAAATATTATAAACTCTAAAATAACTATGGTTGACCTTGCTTGGTTTTCATATTGAGACAATCTTCGTCACAATGGGAGATTGAAATGGTTGACCATGATTTACCAAGGTTGACGATGGTTGACCATCATTGATTTTCATATTGAGACAATATTTGTCACTATGTGACGTTGGACCATGGTTGATCACGATTATAAACCCAGTGATTAATATTAAATGCAAGGATTAATATTATAAACCCTATGAATAAATATAACATTAATATCTAATATTATAAATGAGAAGCATATAAACCCTTAGATAAATATTATAAACCCTAAAATAAACATGGTTGACCATGTTTATTTTCATGTTCAGATAAGCTTTGTCACAAAGCAACGTTGGACCATGGTTGGTCATGGTTGAGCATGATTGATTTTCATATCGAGAAAATCTTTGTCACATTGCGACATCAGACCATGGTTAATTTTCGTATTGAGAAAATATATCACAATGTGACATTGGACCATGGTTGACCATGATTTTAAATCCAAGGGATTTATATTAATGCCAAGGATGTATATTGTAAACCCTGTGAATAATATTACACCCTAGGAATATGAACCCTTAGATAAATAAAGCTAATGGATTGATATTATAAACCCAAGCGAATAATAAACCAAATGGATTAATATTAAAAACCGAAGGGATTATAAACTCAAGGGAATAATATTAAACCCCAAGGGATTAATATTATAAACCCAAGGTATATAAACTCTAAGATAAATATTATAAACCCTAAAATAAACATGGTTGGCCATGGTTGATTTTCACATTGAGACAATCTTTGTCACAATGCGATGTTAGACCATGGTTGACCATGATTATTTTTTATATCAAGACAATATTTGTCACAATAAGACATTGGACCATGGTTGAGCATGGTTCATTTTAATATTGAGACATTCTTTGTCATAATGCGATGATCGACCATGGATGTCACAATACAACATTAAACCTTGAGACAATCTTTCTCACAATATGACCATGGTTATTGACCGTGGTTGTCCATGGTTGACCGTGGTGGACTATGATTGATTTTCATATTTAGACAATCTTTCTTACAATGCAATGTTGGACCATGGTTGACCATGGTTGCTTTTCATATTGAAACAATATTTGTCACAATGTGACATTGGACCACATTTGACCATGGTTGTCACAATGTGACGTTGGACCAAGAGACAATCTTTGTCACAATATGATGTTGGACCATGAGACAATCTTTGTCACAATGTGACCATGATTAACCTTGGTTGATTGTCATATTGAGACAATCTTTGTTAGAATTTGACGTTGATCCATGGTTGTCCATGGTTGACCATGGTTAGCCATGGTGATTTTCATATTGAGACGATCTTTGTCACAATAAGACATTGGACCATGGTTGACCATGGTTGATCATGGCTGATCATGGTTGTCACAATGGCACGTTGGACCATGAGACAATCTTTATCACAATTTGACCGTGGTTGATCATGATTGACCTTGGCTTCCCATGATTGACTTTCATATTGAGACAATCTTTGTCACAATAAGACGTTGGATCATGGCTGACCATGGTTGTCACAATGTGACATTGGACCATGAGACAATCCTTGTCACAATTTGACCATAGTTGACAATAGTTGACCATGGTTGACCATTGTTTACCATGATTGACTTTCATATTGAGACAAACTTTCTCACAATGTCACATTGGACTATGGTTGACCATGGTGGATTTTCATATTGAGACAATATTTGTCAAAATGTGTCATTGGACCATGGTTGACCTTGTTTCACTAATGTTCACCATAATTGGCAAAGAATATTCACAAACCAAACAGTTAATATTATAAACCCAAGGGGTATAAACTATAAGGTAAATATTATAAACAATAAAATAAACATTAAACCCTAACATTAGTATTATAACTCCCGGATCCGGGTGTCATTACGGTTTCCACAGTTCTCCATGCATGAGTTTAATGCCCAGTACTGCCAGCTGCAGAGCAGCGTGGCCTCCCGGGACGTAACCTCATGCGAGCAGGGAATGAATATTAATGCGAGATCGGGTGGTGGTTTTGCAATTAAGTTCTACGTTGATCAATGCATTATGCCTCCGGTTATAATCATGCCGATCCAAGGCTCATTCATCAAGCTTTGGGCTCTGTCGTGCGGTGATAGAACTTGGTTTGCGGGAGCTGTGGGTGATGGTTTAAATCTGGTGCATCACTGCGGGCTCAAAGCCATCCCTCTCAAAGGTAATCTCGCCCCTATTCTTGATTCTCGCTCTCTGTTATTGTCTGCAATTCTCGTAGCTGCCTATACGCTCTGTCATACTGTGGTGTCGGTCGCTAGCTCTGGCGAGCAACCCTCCTGCCTCACCCGACCCCGTCCTGTTGGTCATCCCGTCCATAACCCTTTTGAGTCCTACCTTCATACTGTCATCATGGTGCATTCAGGCAAGCGGCAACGCTCTGAGGGACGTCGTGACACCCGTCTGCAACCTCCAGTTGGTTTTACCATGGAAATAGCGCCAGATTCGTTCAATCCCTCCCCTGTTCGTGATGCTGGACCTTCTGTTGGATCTGGCAGGAAACCCATACCGAACAGTGCTTTTCAAACAACGCACTTCAAATTTCAAAGTAATCTGCACAGACCCCTGGTCACTGCCCACATTACCCTTATACTCTCGGAAGAGGAAAACCTTGTCTCCCCCTTGGCCTGCATCGCCCCTGTTCGCTCTCCAGGCAGTGAGAACTCCTCGGACAAAGACAGCATGAAAAATTGGGAAAAAGAGAAAAATGAGCAGGAGGCTTTTCTTAAAAATCCTCCTCCACCCGAAGACACAGGACCTGCAGCCGAGGACAGAACTCAGGGCGAGGCGGAGCATGCCATAGCTATCACTGATAGTGATTTAAGCGGAAGTCAAGGTCTGAAGACTGGAGACACTGCTCGGGCTGAGAAGAAGGACAATGAACCAGTAGAGGAGAAGTAACGCCATTTGGGACTGTTCCTTTTTGTTTCGGCTTCGGTTTTAGGCTTATGGTCAGGTTTCTATGCAATTGTCCGATCGTTTTTTTGGCTCCCAGATGGAATTTGATGACTCTTTATATACTGGGTTGCAAAATCTTTTGTATCTCTGTGTTAGTTCAGTTCTCCTTCTCGGCAACGCATGTCTCTCTCTTTGTCTGATTTCTAGTCTCCTGCACTTTGTAACTGGTTTCCCCAGCTCATGTCTGTAATGGAGCAGTTCTGTTCTGTCGAGTGCTGTTACGCCTCGATCATATGTAAAAATATTTTGCCTTTCAGTTAATAGAAGTTAGTATTTACAGAGAAAAAAAACATTAGTATTATAAACCTAAGGGTTAATATTATAAACCCAAAAGATTAACATTAAAAACTTAAGGGATTATAAACCTAAAAGAATAACATTGAACCCTCGCATTAGTATTAAATCATAAAAATATAAACCCTAATATTCATAAGCCCAAAAAATTATTATTATAAATCTAAATTATTATAAACTTAAAAAATTAATATTAAACTCTAAAATAAATATTTTAAACACTAAACTTCATATCAAACCCTAAGAATATAAACCTTATAATTAATGAATATTTTATACGTTATACTTAATATTAAACCCTAGAAATAAAAACCTTATAATTAATATTAGAATCTTGAGACAGCAACAGTAATTAAATTATATAATTGATTGGCACCAAAAATGAAAATACGTGAGCGTTAAGTACTTTAAGTTTATTTGATTCAGTTGTTGAATTGAGAACAAAATCCACCGAAATGAATTATTTAATTTATTTGAATTTAGTAATAAAAAATTATAAACCTTCTGACATAAATTAAAACATGAAAAACTAACTAGAATAATCAGAATTCATTATATTTGATGCAGATTAATATTTGTATTACAGAAATATTGTGCGATAGCACAAATTGAACAGTCGTTACACAACAACTTCGCTTTATAGAACAATCAAAACATCTGAAGTTCACAATTCTCAGGTCGTTATTGATCCCAGGCAACTCATGTGAACGGCATAGAATTAAAGCCCGTTTAAATTTTGAAACATCCATTTAGGGAACTGTTGTTGACAATACCTAAAGCACGATTGCCATTATCCAAAAATCCGTGACAGTAAAACGATCTAGAGGAGAATGCTCCATAAGTAGTGTGGAATGAAATACCACCGTTTCAAATATATTTATTAAATTTAATTTAATCGCTTCGCACTCCAAGAAATGGCAACGCTTCGACCTCCCCATGCAGCGCAGCCGTAGATCACTGTCCGAACAGTATTGCAAAGATATTCTGTTTGCAGTTCATCGCTGCCGTCCATTTAAATTATGAAATAAACTCAACACATCTACTTGCATATATATACGGCTATCGGCGAACAATACAATAATTTTTAACATTAATAGTGGTACTTTACCCACGACTAACGAGTACGTAATTTAACATAGCAAAACAACAGATAAAAGGATTTTATTATCTTAATATATTTTGTTCATTTAAAATATAATATTATTTTTTAAAATTGTATAAAAAATTGTATTTAATAGAGCAAAACAAGGTATTTTATTATCTTAATATGATTTTGTTACTTTAAAATATAATATTATTTTTTAAAATTGTATGGAGTTGTTTTTAGTGTGATTTTTTGGAAAATTTTGAAGTGAAATTTTGATTTGTGTTATTTAAACTAGTTTTTTTCACTGTATATATGGATTCAATATATATGGTTTCAGTGAAAAATCCTTAAATTCATATATATATATATATATATATATATATGGATTTAGTAACCTAAAAAATTCCTAAGGCACTTTGATTGTGCAGGGATTACCAATCAAATTTGTGATTTCAATAAATTCCTGCTAAATTTTTGACAAAATTAAACGAGAAAAACCCACCATAAATAACTCTAGATATATATATATATATATATATATATATATTTTAAATAATAAATTGGTATTAGTATTTTGTTAAAAATACTTTATAATAAATGAAATAACCAGCTATTTTAATTCAAAAAAGTGTAAAAACAAATAAAAGGTCAACCATGTAAAAGGATGAGGTGAGTACTGTGGTAAAGGTTGCCCTTAAAAATCGTTTTGAAGGGTTTCCTTATACCGTGTTCGAGGTTTTCTAAAATTAAGAAGTGTTTTGGTTATGGTTTGAATATTGATAGAGCGCTCACTTATGCATTTGGATTTTAAGGAGTGTTGAGATGTATAAGGCTAACGAATGTTGTTTAATTATTTATGTTTTTTGAGTTTTTGGTTATAATTTAATGAATAATTATTGGATTGTTAAAATATGTTTTTGAATATAGAAATGGATTGATTTAAATTGTGCGGAGTTTACAATTAAATCTTGTGATTTCCACAAATTTCTATTAGCTTTTCAGTAAATTTGATTAGAAAATATGCCTAGAAATTCTCCAAAACTTAGAACAATTAGGCTATAATAAATGGAAAGGAGTCTATGTTACCAATTAAAGATGTGATCTAATTAATAGAAAAAATGGTTTTTTTTGGCCGAAATTCAAGAATACAATGTCTAAGGAGATTTTGATTTCTTGTGTTTAGAATGCACAAATGGATTAATCACTCTAAAAAACACCCGAGGCACTTGAACTTTACAAATTAAATAACTTAAAATTACGATTCTTAAGAAGCTCTACTAGGTTTTAGGCAAAATTGACAATAAAAAATGTTTGGAAAATGGTCATTTCATCTATTAGTTAGACTACTTGCTGATTAAATTTATTCTCACAACAAAGCTAATGATACTAAATGCATTCTAACAAGATTTTCATCTATTAAATTTTTCCTTAACCTCTTGAATGAAAACATACAATGTAATATTAATGAATCCTATTATATTATGTGGTAGTCTAATTAATAGACAAAATGGTCTTTTTCCTTGGAATTTAGCTATACAATTTTGGGTGAGATTGTGATTTCTTTTATCTAAAATGTGCTTTTGAATACATAAATGGATTCAACACCCTAAAAAACTCTCGAAGTACTTGGACTTTGCAAAGTAAATAGCTTGAACTTGTGACTCTCAAAAATCTCTTCCTGATTTGCACAAAATTGATCAGAAAAAATATTTAGAAAATGCCCTATTGTATTTATGGTGTAGTTTAATTAATAGACAAAATGACATTTCCCCTCGAAATATAGTGTTGGGTGAGATTGTGATTTCTTGTTATTTAAAATGAGTATTTGAATGCACAAATAGATTCAACACCCTAAAAATCCCTAAAAGCACTTGAACTTTGTAAATTAAACATGGAAAATGGTCATTTTGTCTATTGACTAGACTATGCTTTAGACTTTGAGATTGGGAGATTGTGATTTACCCTTGTTGCACTTGAGTTTTGTGAATTAAACATGGAAAATTGTCATTTTTCTATTAATTAGACTATAATTTAGACTTCAATAGATCACCTACCACTATTAGATGAGATACAACTATTCATAAATGCCACTAATACTCTGGTTACAAAATGTCTCTAAATACTTGAACCCAAACAAATAAAAACGCAAACCATTCTCCAAACCACTCAAACTAAAAACCTTAACTAAACTATAATTTATACTTAATAACAAATACACTATTATATTTAATTATAAAAATTAAATAACCATAATTTATATTTTATAATTATATTATTTATTTTTAATAATTATATTTAAAATAAAATAAAATTGGTTTATATTAATCGATCAATAAACCAAAAAAAATAATTTTCAAAAAATTTAATTTAATATGTATTTTTCATATTAACTTTAATAAACATTAAAAAAATATTTGAATTATGAACTAACTGTAATTCAAAGTTATTTTACTCCTAACAAATTACTATATAACCTATCACGCAGGTATAATAAGATATGAAGTTGGTATTAATATATGCAGAGATTTCGCATTTTATGAAAGTGTATATATTGGAAAAACTGTTTTCATTTTCCAATTTTTTTAACGGTATAGAGAAGGTAAACATATTTGGATTTTTAAGTTAGAATTAATGGTTTTTGCAATTATTTTATATTTTAATTTTTGTTTTTAAAGTTGGTATTAGTAAATGTATAGATTTAGCCTTTTAAGAAAGGGTATATATTGGAAAAATGTTTTCTTTTTCGATTTTTTTAATGGTACAGAGAAGGTAAACATATTTTGATTGTTAAGTTAGAATTGATGATTTTTGCTATTATTTTATATTTTATTTTTTATCTTCTAAATATGATTTATAATTTTTCAAATTAAGGTTAATGCTTTTTAAGCTTATTTTATTTTTTAGTTAAATAATATATTTTTAGACGTTATATTTGTAATAGTTTTTTTAATGGTATCAATGTGATACTAATTTTATGAATATATATGATAATGAATTTTAAATTTGTTTTTTAAAATAAATCATAATAAGTTAGAGTTAAACAAAATTATTTCATGAATGGTGCCAACATAATAAAGTTGTCCTTTGTTGGATTTGTATCTGTTAAACTTGCACAATTTGTTTGACCAATCTAATAAATTCTTTATAATCATATATATATTTGTGAAATGCACTGTAATGTCCACTTTGAAATGATGATGATATATCCACATTATAGGATATGTTTATACCTTCATGCATAGATATATTTGCATATTAAAGTCAATATTTATTTTTAAAATTGTAACTATATATTGATACAATTAATTGAAATATTCTAAGTTAATCTCATGATCCATTACATAACATCATTTTGTATCAATTTGTATATTTAATACATTTTTGCATCCAATTCTTATATTTAATACATTTAGTTCACTTCTTATTTAAAGATTCTAATTTGCAAATTTGTGTCTTCATTTTTGTTTGTGCATTATGTATATCATTGATTATGTAATTCACCGGAAAACTAAATATGAGGACTTTATCTTCAGAACAATCATATGTCATCTTGTTATTTTTAATGCATCTCATTATACATTTCCACCTACTTTTTGGAAGCCTCATATAAAAACAAAAGAAAATTATTTTTCCTATCTCATTCTCCCCATATTAAATGTTAATAAGCACTTAATATTATCCATATATTAAAGAGAAGTAACTATATATATTAAAAAAACCCAATTAAGACAATGTATATGTAGAATAAGAATATCACCTCTCAAATCCCATGTTTTTTTTTATTTATTTCAAGGTTTTCCCCTTTTAATCACTTGTCATAATATCATCATTTCACATGATTAGAGGATCTAGATGCATTTGATTATGGAATTCATATATATATATATATATATATATATATATATATATATATATATTCATTAATAAGTTATTCTTTATATATCCATGCTCTAGGATATTCTTGTTTTCTTACAAACCATGTGTTTTCTTGTATCTCTCTAGGAATAACATCTATTTACAACTTAGTACACTAATTAGTTGAATGTTTCTAACCAGATATATAAAATTCTAATTTTGATCCTCTAGATATATTAGAAAAAATTGTGTGTCTTTGTGTGTGGAACTCTAATGACAAATAACCCCATGCGCAATATATGGAGATGTAGTGTATACATTTTAGTTGTGGAGATCAAGGCCAAGGCTCAATTAGTGAATGTCTAAACATGTATTTCCAACAATCAAAATAATGGTTCAAGATTAAATTTCTAAAAAAAGGAAACTAAGGGACTATGTGTCTACTAAAGAGAAAGGTTCAAGATTAAATTTCTAAAAAAAAGAAACTAAGGGACTATGCGTCTACTAAAGAGAAAGGGTAAAGGGTGAAAAAAGTCGATATAAGCTTAATTACATTTTCTTTATAATTTTTCGATATTTTGACTTTTATGTGATAAATTATTTCCTCATTTATTTCTAACAAAAATATCAATTAAATTAGAAACCTAGTAATGTGAAAGGGAGATATAAAATTAAATAATTTAATTAACACCTACATTGAAGTAATTACCTCCTACAATGAACAACCATTTCTTACTTTCAAGGAATTAAGAAACAGGCGGGGAGGAAGTACTTCATTATTAACCATTATTTTATGCAAGGAAGGAAACTCAAGTTGGTTTAAAAGAGGATCTTGAAGAGAGATCACTTCTTTAAGAGAAAAAAGGTTTTTACATGAATAAAAAGAAACAAAACTCTTAGATGAACCATGAAGATATGGAAGAGGGGTTAGTGCGTAGTAATATATAGAAGAAAATTGAGTAGTAATATGTTTGAGTTGGCGTCATGGAATATATCTTTTTCTATAGTGATGGACACTAAAAATAGGTTGGCGATGCACACTTTTTCTCTATTTATTGAAATATCATACTCACGGTTTCGTCATATTTGAAATGACTGAGGTTGACCACCTTGGGCACTCAAGTAGGAGTTATTCCCATCTCCTTTATATGGAGGTTCCATCCAGTCATAGTTGGTGTAGATTCTTGTATTGTGTTAACATCCATTGGTCTTATATTTTTTTTTGGGTGTGCTTTAGTGGCCCGAGAGTCATTTTGTGTCTTAAGTTCTTCTTCCATCTACTTAGTTTCTTCTTCTTATTTATTCTTTATTTCCTCCTCTTTTTGTATTTTCCTTCTTCTTCTTATCCTTGTTGCTTCCCCATCTTCTTTAAGCTTCTTGTCTTTGACTATTCTCTCTACCTCCATCTAAGTGGTCATTCGTTACTAAATCCTCCTTTTCAACTTGAGTTTTTTCCTATCTATTTTTTGTAAGCGATGAGGAGCTTCCAATCCTAAAGAGTACCTTTGAATAATTGATGGATCCTTTTAGTTTTTCCTCATTTTTCCACTGAAACTCTCATATGTATTTGCATGATTGAGAATTATTTCTTACTACCAATCATGGTTCATAACTGTGAAATGAAGAGTCCCCAAAATGGAAGGTTATAAAGATGTTAGGATTTTGTTGGTGCCTCTTTCACATCCTTAAGTGTGTAAGTTTTGAGGTAGAAAGGAATGAGAGGCTATGAAGATTTCGTATCTCTGGAGATTGCTCGTCCTAATATTTTAGCTACTTAGAATTCAATATCTTTCAACACCACTTTGTAATGCTCCCTCCTACCACATTGGTTTACTCTAGGCTAAATGGGAGGTGTTAATTTGAACTAACATAACTTCCATGGTTTCATTATGTAAATTGGGTTTACAAAATTTCTTCTTCACCAAATTTAGCAAAATTCACTTTGGATATTGCCATTTTATCCAGCTCGTCAACAAATTTCCAGTGATATAATTTTTATCTCGATTTGATTCCTAGATAAAAATTTATGCCCTTTTAAAGCCAAATCAATTTGACAATTCCATTGGCACCCACATGGCCAATGGTTAAACCATATTTAGCTCATTTTCATGGCATGACTGTTAGGATTTGATTGATGACATGTATTCATTAGACCCCCTTTCCCTTCTGGTACTTAACAAGGCAGGGGGTGGGGGTCCATTATTTGTTTCATATGCAACTAAACCTCTCGCAGGTTCCACCTTCTTGATTCTCTCCATGTGGCCACCTTATTATACTAGTGACATACATTGATTTCAAGCCTCCCCACCCTCCCAATAGTTAGGAATTAGGGTCGGGGGGTGGCATAATCTGTTAACTATTTTACATTTACTGAGATACATATCTCCATTCTTCACATTATGTCAACCACACACATACCCTTGAAACATCACAATAAATATTGGCACTAGAAATAAAGTGTGATGGAGACTTCTCCATATGTGGATGCCAAACTTTGCGTCACACACTTTGTTAGTTCACACCCCGCCACAAAGGTCACACCTTGTTGATGTTATGTTGATGTGATAGTGGCGTAACCCTACCACACGACATCCTTTGATGATGTTAAGTTTCTTCCAAAACCAACACTCATTCCATTCAAAAAGGTCATTTCTTCCTGCCACTTATCATGTTGATAGCATTCCACATTAGTAGTATGTCCACATCATTGATCCAAGTCCCCCAAAATTATATGTGGCATCAACATAGCGACAACCACCCTATGTGGCACCTACCATCTTAACCTAAGTCATTGGTCCCACTCGGTCTCGTTTCTCCATGCAAAATCACTCTATGTTATACAAAATTTTGGGGGTTCATTATGTAACTCCCCACCATGCATCCACATCATCGTGCCATAGTTCCATAGTGTTGAGATGTAGGGTAGGCATTGTACCAAATTGGGCGTAGCATGACAATGAATTCCTTGTCATGTGATAGAGGGGATTATTTGTTTCATGATTTTTGTTATTAGCACCAAATCGAGACAACCTATATAGATGAGATTAGATAAAGGCGTGACACAACATGAATTTTGACACCAAGGGAAAGGGAAAAGTCTATTCTACACTCTTCATCGACCCTATGCCTTCTATCAACCCCATTCAAATTGAAAGAGTTACCATCCAGTGATGAAGCACAACACATAATTAAGCTCTAATCCTCGGATTAATAGTTTACTCATCTTTAATCTAAAAATAACAATTAGCGCTAAGTTTCATGATTAAGCGGAAAAGGCAAGGGATTTTGACACCACATTTCCTTTGTGTTACATGATCGCAAAGGGTTTCAAGGCATCCTTTTATTGCTTCTCCTATATCAAATTGATTCCCCTTCCATAGATATTTCGAGTGTATCATTCACCATCGACAACTTAAGCGCTTTTTTCTTTTGTATCTTTGTTGAAATATAATCGAGCCCTTCACATGTAATTGTTTCATGCAATAAAAAATAAAATCTCTCCATGGGAGCATTTATGACGATGTCTATCGTTTTCATTTAATATAATACTTAATGTTGCATAATGTATGTTGTGACTTTTGCATGTAATTAATATGCCTTGGTAACCAATAATAATATATAAAACCTTTGTATGTGTCTTCCACTCATAAAAGGAATCTTCCAAGCATGATGCAAGGATAATTAATGGTATGTCAAGTAAGTTTATTTTAAAAAACAATCAACAATATAAGTAATAAAGATGATAAAACTAATCAAAATATATTTAATGCATTCTCTTGGAGCCATTTTCTTAATGCACACTATGAAAATTTGAAAGCCTAGTATTTATGTCATAGATTTGGGTTAAGTTTCCATGTAATAAATGGCCATTATAAAGGAAAAATAAAACCAAGGTGATGGGACATGTATTTAAAGTCGAATGAAGGGAAAAATATTACATTGGGGATGAAATGTGGTTTATTATTGGCTATGGAAATTGGCATTGGCAATGGAAAAAGGCAAAGGTAATAAAGAGAAATTTAATATAAAAAATAAAGAAAAATAAGAGAAAAGGAAGATGAAGAGATGATAATATGCATGTAAGGGGAAATGATGAAAAAGGAAAAGAAAAAGAAAGGAAAAAGGGGAGAGAGCATTCATTCATTCACTTTTGGAAAAAAAGAGAGAGAGAGAGAGAGAGAGAGAGAGAGAGAGAGAGAGAGCACTTGGATACAAGGAAGACAAAAGAAAGCAAGCAAGGAAAGAAAGGGAGCAAAAGGAGAAGATTAGAGAGTAGTCAGCAAGGGAATAAATCAAACAAAGGAAGAACATGTAGCAAGAGGATTTTGCAAGTAGTAGGTTACATGTTTGATTATCTTGCCGAGATGTGAATGCATTTTTTATGCATTGGCTTATTGGTCATGTTTGTTGTCATTGACATGGGATTTTCCTAGATTGACAATGATGTACAACCTTGCCTTGCCATTTTTTAGATAACCATGATATAGTGGGTTTTCATTTTGGTTGAGCCTTGAATTTCCAGTGGATTTTGATCCAGTTGAGTTGGTCTTAGGAAAATCCTAAGGGTTGAGGGTGGAGATGGTTTTCTCATAGAAGTTCTTGACATGTGGATGGAGACAAGAAAACTCCTTTGGGTATGGTGAAGAAACCCTAAGGCATCTAAGCTTGTATTCGTTTTGGTGATTTCTGGACTGGTTTAGGTGAAATCATTGTGGCTTGAGGTGGTTTAACCTTTGGATTCTTGATTTTGGTTATGTTTTGGTTTATTCCATGTGATCCCACATTCATGCATGGAATATGGCATGGGGGTAATTAGATGAAAGAAGGATTTGGTTCAGCTCAATATATGGTCGGGCGGTACTTGGAAGTCCCTGAATTGGTTGGATTTATGCATATGTTATTATTGTTATTTCTTATTGAGATCAATGAGCACAAGTATTGGTTATTGTGTTTATTTTATTACACGTTTTCCATGGATTGATTCTAGTTAAATATTGGTTGTAGGCATGGTACATTCTTATTATATGATTTGCTCTTGTTATGGATCTTGTCCATGGTTTGATAAGTTATTGAATGCTTATATGAATTCATGAGCTAATAAGTTTGTTTTGCAGCTAGCTTGAGAGCACAATAAGCCTTCTTGATGAACCTCTGATGAAACTGATGAGACAGTGAATAGTTATACTTTCATGATCAACATGTTCTATGTTTACAATATATTTGTCTAAATGAATTATATTTGTTTGGCAAGCTTGGATATGAATGAAGCCTAGAAGTAGCTTGAGAAGACTCAGGAAACTTGTAGGGAAAGTTCTTGGTAGTTCTAGGTAGCTGGCTTATAAGCAAGGCCTAAAAATTTGGAACAAAGTTCCTGGATGTACGCACATGACTAAGAAATCTTGGTTGTGGCCGCATAGAGGAAGAGTTGTGTGTGCAGTTGGAGCCTTTTTCCCACATGGACAAGACTACATGCATGTGGTTGGGTTGTAAGCATTGGTTGAAAGTAGTTCCAACTAAGACAAAAGGTCACTAATGGAAAGTGGTTCCATCTCAAACAAAAGGTCACCAATGGAAAGTGTTTGACATGTGGGTGATTTGGTGTCCTTGGGTGTTGTAGTAAGTTTGGTAGAAGTTGGTAAGTTGGGCCCCATTTCCATAAGTGCATCTTTTATTTTGGGTCATGCATAGTAACTCTCAGCTCATGTTTACCCTAGTGAGCTTGTAAAAGTGGTTAAATGTGGGGTGGAGTGTTATAGAGTGGTATCAGATTAGGTTCATAGCACTCGACCTCGGGGTAAATGCAAATTTTTGTGCACGCATGTCAGTTGTCTATGTGTTTACCATGAATGCATTTCAGATATTTATTATTATTTCTATTATATCCATGCACGTGACATGTTTGTGTGGTTATTATGTATCGTTCTATTATGGATTGAGCTATGCATATGCAATAGCCTCACCAATAGTAAGTTGAGGTAATGCTTTTGATTATGCCTTTTATTTATCTAACAATGATATGTTTTAGGAAATAGAAGGCCAAGAGATGAAGAGAAGAATGATGGATTATAGTTCATATGAATCCCTATCTAGACCAGAAGAGAAATCTATGGGATGGGAGAAATCAATTGAAAAATAGGGAGAGGGAGACTCTCTTGATCTAGTAGATACATTGAGAAGTGAAGGAAAAGATCATAAGTTGCAAAGAAAATAATGAGAGTTTAACTAAAGTCGAGGAAATTCTTGTTAAATCTCATGAAAGGAAAGCTAATGTTAATGTAGTAAACTTTCAAATCCTTTTAGATTTACAGAAGTAGGGACAATTGAGGATTAGTCATGGAGATAGGAAGGAATAAAAGAATAAGTGTGTAGATGGAAGAAGGTCTCAAAAGAGGTACATTATGGACATGGATGATATAGTAAAGAGTGGCAAGCTCTTGGATACACTAGAGAGGAGGGATAGTACACATGGATTTTATTTTAGCTTTACTTATGGGAGACACCATCACCATCACCACTATCATTATTGTAGGAAGAGTGAGAGGGTGTATTTTCTAAAGGAATTCAATAAATCCAAGCCTCCTACTTTTGATAGTGATATGACCAAGTTAGAATATGAAAAAGCATGGATGCTTGGAATGAGGAAATTTTCCAGACTTCATGATTACTCATAGAATATGAAAGCCAAGATAGCTACCTTCAACCTTAAAGTAAAAGCAAATATCTAGTGGGAAGATGTCAAGAATGTCAAAAGTATCAAGGAAGAGAAGCTGAGTTGGAAAGAGTTTGAAATACTCTTTAGAAAGAAGTACTCGTCTTAGAGGTATTATTTTGGAAAGGTAAAGGAATTCTATGAGCTCAGGATGGGTCCATAACAAATGAAGAATACACAACCAAATTTCTAGAGTTGTTGAGATATGTGCCCTATCTCAAGGATGAGAAATAAAATATCCAAAGGTTCATCAACATATTTACATTAGCATTCAAAGACCATATTGAGTTTGATAAGCCTCAGTTATTGGAGGAAGCCATAAGGAAGTTGAAGCATTGTTATAAATAGTCAAATCGTAAGCCTGAGTTCAAACATGACTGGAAAGGTAATGACTAAAGGAAAATGGCCTAAGAAGTGAGGAATATCACAATATGTAGGTGAAGGAAAATGTGGCCATGCATAAGAAGTCCAACACAGATGAGAAGGGACATGAGTCTCAAACTATGGACTAGTAGAATAAAGGTAGTGGCAGAGAATCTTTGAAGTGTTGAATTTGTGGTAGAGATCACCACAAGAAGAATTTTCCATTGTAATAGGGTGGTAGGCCTTAGATCTACAGTGTTGACGAGGTGCAGGAAATTGGGGATGTAGGTCAAATCATTCACTGAATCTACGCAGCAGTTGATAATAGGTAGACATACCACCAAGAATTCATTATGAGATGGGAGGTAACCTTTTTGATCAAGTTGTTTCTATTTTGATTAATTCTATATCGAATTGCAACTATATTAGTCTTTAAATGGCGGATCAATGTCGTTTGAACAAGGAAGTGCATGTAGAACCTTGGTTGGTGCAGTTGGCTATAGGAACCAAGAGAAGAGTTCATCATTGAGTGAAGTCTTGTGAATTTGAGCTTAATGGCATGCCTATATCAGAAAATATGAATTTTCTTCCTTTGGGTTCATATAGCATGATTTTGGGCATGGATTGTTTATTTATTCATAGGAACAAGGTACATTGTTATGGCAATGCCATTGAGTACCTGGATGAGGATGGAGAAAAGAGATTATTGTAGGGAAAGAAGAAGCCTACATCAGTGAGCATTGTTATATCCATGCAATGTATCACTGCCACAGGAAAGGATGTTTATTATTTGTAGTACATGCTTCTTGTGAGAAAGGGAAGAAGGATGAGGTTGGTGAAATCTTGAGGAGGTATCTTGTCTTACAGTAGTTTTAGGATGTGTTTCCTGTAGAGATTACAAAGCTACCTCCTCATAGAGAGGTGGATTTTTCTATTGATTTGATTCCAAGAGAAACACCAACATCTAAGGCACCTTAAAGGATGAGCACTCCCAAGTTAGTGGATCTACGGTTGCAGCTTAAAGAGATGCTTGATAAGGGCTACATAAGTCCAAGTGTATCTCGTTGGGGTGCACCAATGTTGTTTGTAAAGGAGAAGGATGGTACTCTCAAATTGTGCATTTATTATAGGCATCTGAACAAGTTGACCATCAATAACAAGTATCCATTGCCTTGGATTCATGATTTGTTTGATTAGATGAAGGGAGCAACAATATTTTTGAAGATTGATCTGAGATCAGGATATCATCAAGTGAACATAAAATAAGAAGACATCCACAAGACTAAATTTTGTACAAGGTATGGGCACTATGAGTTTGTGGTGGTTCCTTTTGGTCTTACCAATGCTTCGACCACCTTCATGTGTATGATGAATAGTGTGTTGCATCCTTACCTGGATAAGTTTGTGATGGTATTTGTTGATGATATATTGGTATATTCAAAGAATGAGGTGGAGCATGCAAAGCACCTAGTAAAAATATTGAGATTGTTGAGGGAGCATAAGTTGTATGCTAAGCTATCCAAGTGTAGCTCATTTCAATCTTAGATTCATTACTTGGGACATATTATTCCCAAGGAGGTGATAACAATGGATCCAGAAAATATTAAGGTTATCATGGAGTGGTTAGCTCCAAAGAATGTGGATGAGATCATATCATTCATGGGAATAGCATTATATTACAAGAGATTCATCAAGAACTTCTCCAAGATTGACTATACTATCACATCTTTGCAAAGGAAAGGAAAGAAGTTTGAATGGATGGATAAGTGTACAACTAGTTTTGATTAGTTGAAGTAGTTTCTCACCAATGCTTCAGTTTTGAGGATTGCAAATCCTAATAAAGACTTTGTGGTTTGTACAGATGATTGCAAGGAAGGGCTTGGTGGAGTCCTGATGTAGGAAAGGACGGTGTTTTTCTATGAATCAAGGAATTTGAATGATCATGAGCATAATTATGTGACTCGTGATCTCAAGTTGGTAACTATCATTCATGTATTGAAGATGTGGAGACATTATCTCCTTGGCAGGAAGTTCATTTTAATGAGTGATCATAGTGGACTGAGGTATTTGGTCGGCCAACACAATTTAAATGCAAGGAAAGCTATATGGTTGGCTACTCTTAGTGAGTTTGAGTTTGATATTAGGTATGTCAAAGGCAAGGAGAATTGGGTTGTGGGCGCTCTTTGTAGGACAGTGCAGGAAAATCATATTCCAGTTGTGATCTCTTATGGGATAGATTTACAGGAGAATATCTTACATGTAGGATAACATGATGAGAGGTACTCGTAGTTAAAGTAAATATTGCAATAGTATGGTGAGGGTGATAAGGATGAGGAGTATCATCCTACAACAGATGGCTTGGTTAGATTCCAGAGCAGGATCTATGTGCCTAACAGTGGTGAATTGAAGAAGCTTATTTTGAGAGAGTTTGATGTGAATCTGTATTCAGGCCACTTAAGATACTAGAAGAATCTAAAAACTATTATGAGTTTCTATTATTGGCCTACCTTGAAGAAAGAGGTGGTTGATTTTGTTGCTAAGTTCTTGGAATATCAACAGGTGAAATTTGAATGCAAGCAGCCAACTGGCTTGTTGTAGCCTATTATGATTCCAAAATGGAGATGGGAGGTAATTTCCATGGATTTCATTACAATATTACCAAGGACATCAAGGAAACATGACTCCATCATGTTTGTGGTTTCCAGGTTGAACAAGGTGCCCACTTCATTATAGTGAAGTCTACTATTTCAGCTAGTGAAGTGGCTCAAGTATTCATTAAGGAGATAGTGAGGTTGCATGGAGTTCCCAAGAAGATTGTATTAGATAGAGATTCCAATTTCACTTCCAGGTTTTGGAAGGAGTTGTTTGTAGGCTTGGGGATAGATTTAGCCTTCAGTACAACTTATCATCCATCAACAGATGGGCAGATAGAGAGGATTAACATGATTCTTGAGGATATGTTGAGGATTTATGTCATGCATAAAAAAAGGAAGTGGGAGGAGTATCTTCCATTGGTGGAGATTTCTTATAATAATGGGTATCAAGAATCCTTGAAGATGAGTCCATTTGAGGCTCTCTATGGGAGGAGTTTTAATACTCCTATAGAGTGACCCAATGAGTAGGGCATTTATTGGACCTATATCTTAAGAGAGGAGTGGAAGATGTAGGTTATCAAAAATAAATTAAAGGAAATAAAGGATATGCAAAAGATATATGTAGATCAACATAGAGTATTCAAGTATTTTCAGGTTGAGAAGCATGTATACTTGCTTATCAAGCGCAAGAAGAGCTCCTTGAAGATTGGATCACGTGCCAAGTTGGCACCTCAATATTTTAGGCCTTTTCAAATCCTTCAGAGGATTGGACCAATGGCCTACATAATTTCTTTTCCTCCATCAGTGAAAATCCATGATGTTTTCCATGTTTCATTACTTAAAATATATGTACAGGATGTTGATCATGTGATTGATTGGTATGTAGTATACATGGATGTTAGAAATTAATTTGCGGAGCAATGAAATACACAAAATCTTGTAGAAACACAAATATAGAAATGCATAAAACAAGAGAGACATAGATATACCTGGTTCACCCACTCTGGGATACATCCACAGAGAAACAACTAGTCCTTCCCTTTATGTTATCCAACAAAATTAAGAGATACAACCTACAATAGATCCATAGTAAATTCCTCTTAGCTCTCACACAACCTCCTCTCTCTCTCTCTCTCTCTTAGAATAATCACACACAGTCGCAATACAATTCCCTTATATAAAATGAGGGTTTCCTTCCAAGGAAAAAAACCCTAGATTAACAAAACTTCTACCGTCAAATCATCCGTCTAATGAACGGTCCAAATTGACTATTAAATTACAATATTTTACAATAAAATTTTTCCTCTATTTTTAACTTGGAGGGCTTGCTCGTGAACCCCTGCTAGGGGGGATTATAAAATTCATTGAATGGGGAGTTTCGTTGCCCCATTAGGAACAGGGATCCAATTCTTCTTAAAAAAAAAACCTCTGAACAATCAGGAAGATAATCAAGCTCTGCACACAACAGTCTCCCATTTGGAGACTAATTATAGTAATTCCACTGCTACTTCACTTTCTGGACAATGCTTCCACTTTGGACTTGGTTGTTTCTCATCTCCATGATCATACTTGAATACCAATTGAAACTGAGCATAATATTAGTTTCTCCCTGGTTACATCTTTTTTAAACATATCTACAGGATTTTAGCTAGTGTATATATTTTCTAGATTTAACTGTCCATATTCCAACACTAACCATATGAAATAGCACTTGAGATTTATATGTTTATTCTTGGAATTAATTTTGCGTTATTTGATAGATGAATGGCACTTTGGCTGTCACTGTATGACTTGTCCATCTCTTTCTTCTCTCCCAACTCATCCTTAAACCTTTGTAACGAAATATTTTCTTTACTAGCTTCAATAGCAGCAACATACTCTACTTTCATTGTTGAACGTGAAACAATTTTTTTCAACTCTTAAACCCAACTAACAATTATTCCACCTACAGTAAACACGTACCTTGTGGTGCTCCTCCTGTTACCTCTATCACCAACCATATCTGCATCAACATATCCCTATAGAGTAATGTTTGATCCACCAAATCATAATTCTTGATTTGTGATACCTCTCAAATATCGAGAATTCACTTCACTTCCATCCAATGGTCTTTTCCTGGATTGTTCATATATATGCTTACAACTCCCATTGCATGTGCAATATCAGGCCTTGTGCAACCCATTGCATACATTAAGCTTCAACCTATTGATGCATAAAGAGCTTTACACATATAATCCATCTCTTCCGGAGTGTTGGGACACATCTCCTTAGTTTGAAATGGCAAAGGTATACTAACTAGTTTTTCATTCTTCCATATTAAAAATTTCCAGCACCTTTTCTGTGTAGTCACTCATAGACAATATTAATTTGTAATCTTTCATGTCTCTAGTCATTCTCATACCAAGGATTTGTTTTACAGTACCCAAATCCTTCATTAGAAATAAATTTACCAATTTTCCTTTGAGCACATTTATTTCTTGCGTGTTAGACCCTGCAACAAGCATTCCATCTACATACAATAGAAATATAATATAGCTACCCTCATTTTTCTTTTTAATATGAACACAATGGTCAGAGAGATATCTAGTATAACCTTGTTTAGACATAAACCTGTTAAATTTTAGATACCATTGCCTTAGAGCCTGTTTTAAGCCATACAAGCCCTTCTTCAACTTGCACACTAATTTCCCCTTCCCTTGGACCTCATACGCTTGTGGCTACTACATATAAATTTCTTCCTCCAAATCCCCATGGAGAAAATTTGTCTTTACATCTAATTGCTAAAGATGAAAATATTTTGCTGCCACTAGACTTAAAATAGTTATGATTGAAGTCATTTTAACAACAAGAGAAAAAATTTCGTCAAAGTATATATCTTTCTTTTGTGCAAATCCCTTCACCATAAGTCTAGCCTTATAACTCTATTTACCTCCATCTTATTCCTTCAACCTATAAACCCATTTATTCTGCAATGCATTTTTACCTGTAGGAAACTTGGCTATGTCCCAAGTCTGGTTATGCATCAAGGAGTCCATCTCTTCTTCCATGGATTTCTCTCACTTCTTCCTGGTTTCTATCTACATTTCTTATTCATATCCTTCCAGTCCACTAAAATCAGTCAACAATACATAATATAATGAAGAAGAGTATCATTCAGGGGGTCTACTTATCCGGGTAGATCTTCTAATACCACTTGCAAGTGTTTGAGGTTCTTGATGTTGGAGTTTTTGTTGTTGTGGCTGCTGATCAGTATGATTTTTGGGCACTTTTACTTTTTCTGTGATCTCATCAAGCACTAGATATTATTTGTTTTCCTTTTCCTATTTATTTTCCTACATCTAATCCTTATACGAGACCTTTTAATTGAATATTACATCTCTCCTCCTAATGATTTTGTGATTTTCATAATCATATAAGAGATAACCAAAATAATTAAAACCATATCCAATAAAGGTACATTTCTTTGTTTTTTCCTCAAGCTTTGTTCTATTTTCTTTATTAATGTAGAAAAAGGCTCCACAACCACCAAACATTGTAAGGGAAATACTACATTCAATATTGTGCACCCTGCATGCTCCATGATTGTCATGTTCATTCTTTCTCATACGCCATTTTCTTGTGGCATTCCTAGAACTGTCTTCTCTTTGTGAATTCCATGTTTTGAATAATAGTTATCAAACTATTTGATGCAGTATTCACCTCCATTTTCTGATCTGAGACTCTTCAACTTCTTTCCTGTCTCATTCTCAACCAAATCTTTCCATTTCTTGAAAGTATCAAATACATCAGATTTATTCCAAATACAATAAAAAAATGTTTTTCTAGTTGCATCATTAATAAAAGTAACATAATAGAGTGAGCCACCAAGTGATGATACCTAAGTTGATCCCCATACATCTATATGCACAAGCTCTATTTTTTCTCTCTTCTTTTCCTTCCCAACTCTGATAAATTTGTCTCTCTTCTATTTTCTGTTATAACAACCCTGGTCACAAATGCAAGTAATAAAGTTAATAAAGGGAAAATAATAACCACGGACATGGGACACGTATTCCAAGCTAAATGTTGGGAAAAAATATAGTGATGGTGATCACTTGTCATTAATTAATGGCTATGGAAATTGGAAAAGGAAATGGAAAAAGATTTGGAAAGGTGTGAGGCATTAATTGGCATTTTATTTAAGAAAATAATGGACATTAGGAGAAAATAGAGGTGAAAGGTCACAGGTTGCATGTGTGGAGGAAAGTGAAGGAAAATAATGAAAAATGAATAAAATAGAGGCCTAATTAATAAAAAGGCCTTTGAGGATCATTTCGTAGCTTTTTGTCAGTGTTAGCTTTTTGTCAGTTCAGTTTTGGAGCTTTCTCTCTATTCTCTCTCTCTCATACTCTTGGACACAAAGTTTTCTTGGAGCACTATTGGAAGAGTGTGGCATACTTTAGATTTGGAGCAAGAAGGAAAATTAAGAGTAGGAAAACACAAGAGGACATTAGGATCATCATCTACAATGAGTTTTTCTTACCGGAACTGAGTTGCATGTATGATTTCCTTGTTAGTTTTGGCATGCATGGCACATGCATGTGGTTTCTTGGTTATGATCTATCAGTGGAATGGGAGATTTCCAGGATTGACAGTGGATTTTCTTAGCCTTTTCATTTTCTGGATAGGGATGGTGATTTGGGTGTATTTTATTTTGTTTTGGGTTGGTTCTCATGTTCCTTTGGATGTGGGTTCAATTATTAGTTCCTAGAAGCCTTGGTTGGACAAACACTTTGGAACCCCTATAACAACTTAGGTTGAGTTACTAAAATTGGATGCCTTCATTGGGAAAATGCTCTGGAAGCCATTGGTGGGTTGAGTTACTAGTCCTGGAAGCCATGGTTAGACAAATGCTCTAGAAGCCTGAAAAAAATTGTGGGTTGAGTTACTAGTCCTGCAAGCCCTAATTGGAACAAATGCTCAATAGCCATGGAAAATTTGGGTAGATACCAATATGGTGATGGTTAGAAATTTATGACCATGAAGTGGAATTACTCATTGAGGGTTGAGGTGGTTTGTCCATTGGAAGCCCTGATTTGGTTTTGATTGAGTTGTTTTATGTGATCTCACATTCATGATTGGAATATGGCACATGGGTGATTGGCTGAAAGAAAGACTTGGTTCAGCCCAATCTATGGTTAGGTGGTATGTGGAAGTCTCAGAACGGGTTGCATTTTGAATATTTTAATAAGAGATATTTCTCTTGCAGTTGATGGGTAAATATACGGGCTTATATGTGATCCTTATGGTTATTATATCCTTGTTATTTGTGTTGGTTAAATGTTGGTTATGAGTATGTTTTATGATAGACTTGACCTATGGATATAATCATGATTTGAATAGAAAATGATTGTACAATGATTATACGACATAATAGATGATAATGAAATTATTTTGATAGATTAATAATGCTTCTTTACGAATCTCAGATGATTATGAGACCCCTATGCACAGATATGTTGTTATGACCTGCAGATTGCATATTTGTGACATGTTTGACAAAATGCCTATCATGGCTATTAGGGGTCCAGTCAAGTAATTGATCAAGTGTTTGCATTAGTAATTTTTTTTTGATGTTATTTTTGTTTTTTTGAAGTTTCATGGGGTTCTAAGCAATGGCTTGAGTCCTAGCCCTGAAAAACTAGCATAAAATCCGGGGTTACTCGCACAGAACTACCTGAAAAAGACCATAGTCACATAGATGCCTTGTTGTGGGAGTGACTAGAGGGTCGTAGTTGCATGCATTCCCTTGTCATGGGAGTGACTAAGGCTCTAGATCAGTAAATTAATAAGTTTCCTCAGGGGTTGGTCACCTGGAAGGGTTGGTTGGCTCATGAAGGTTTTGTAGCATGTGTGGAAGGTCATATTGGTTTTTTCATGTAGGTTCCACTTCCCTAACTCTACACAGGAGTTGAATGATATCATAGTAACTCTTCTTCACATGTTTACCCTGGCTTCCTGGTTTAATTGTGTAAATGTGGCAGGAGTGTATTATAGAGTGGTATCATAGCATGGTTATGATCTCCTTGGCTGATGTATGGTTTTTGCTCTCCTTGGATGAATGTGTTGTCATATGTACATGTCGGTTGTGTATAAGTCTTTGTGCTTGTGGTCTATGTGGTTGTTGTGTATGCATGGTGGTGGTCGTGGTTGTCATTGTTATGTCATGCCAAATTTGATGGTGCTAATGTCGGAATGTGTTTGACATGAATGCATGTTAGTGTTTGTATGTGTTGTGTATGCATTTCTATCATACATATGTTGTTATGCATGAATTGTGTCTAGCTGGTGTTGTAGTTGTGGCATCATGCATAGTAATAAGTAATGGTTGAAATGACGTTCATATATTTTTGTGATTATGATTACACATATATTATGCTAATCTGGTTGATCTTGCAGACCAGACATCCTCCCCAAACTAAATTGAGGTACGTTGGTTTGTTTATGATTTGGCTTAATTGAAATGATATACCTTGTAGGAAGAGAAGATCAAAGATGACTAGAAAAATGGTAGACTACAATTCATGAGACTCTCCCTATGGATCAGATGAGAAGCATGGTGTTGAACACTCTTCTGACATAGAAGACACATTAAGAAGTTTGAAGGAAGAAATAAGGAGTTGAAAAAAGATAATTATAGGATCATTCAAACATTAGAGAAACAAGCATAAGTTAATGCAGTTATCCTTCAGAGTTTTTCAAAATTGAAGAGATAGGGACCACTTCATATTAGCCATGAAAAGGAGGATATGAATAATGGGGCATATGGTTATAGGTCACATGGTGGGAACAGGTTGGATAGAGACGACATGGTTTAAGATGGAAGATTCTTGGATACACCTGATAGGAGAGGTAGTGGACATGGGATTTATTCTAGTTCTGGTTCAGACATGTATCACAGTAATCCTTGTTATCATCCTTACATGAGGAGTGATAGGGGATATTTTTCGAATGATTTCAAGAAAGAAAACCCACCTACATTTGATGGGGAAATGAATAAATAATAGGACATCAAAGAATGGTTTTTTGGAATAAATAATTTCTTTATATTGCATGATTACTCAGTGAACATGAAGGCCATAATAACTATATTCAGTCTTAAAGGTAAAGCATATATCTGGTGGGAAGATGTAAAGAATGTTAGAGGTATTCATGAAGAGGATTTTACTTGGAGTGAGTTTGAGAGACTATTAAGGAAGAAGTACCTATTAAAGAGATACTATGATGACATAACAAAGGAATTCTATCATCTGAACATGGCATCTATGACTGATGAGGAGTACACTAGCAAGTTCTTGGAGTTATTGAGGTATGTACCTTACCTAAAGGAGGAGAAGGCCAAGAATAAGCGATTCATTAGTGGGTTTCTGGTAGCATTCAAAGATAGGATTGAGTTTGATGAGCCTAGATCATTAGAGGAATCCATTCGAAAGCTAAAGAATTGTTATGAGCAATCAAATTGCTGATCTGAGGCTAAGTAGGATTGGAGAGGTAATGCAAAGAATAAAGGAAAGTCGGATAAGAGGCGAATAAGGCCTAAGGACATAGGTAACAAAGAGAATGCAACAACACATAAGAAGTTTAATGCATCTGACAGAGGATAGGAATTTCAGTCTGAAGAGAAGAACAAGGGTGTACGATGGAAGCCTTTAAAATGTTGGACTTGTAGAAAGGATCATCATTGGAGATATTTTCCACAACATCAGGGTGGTAGACCACAAATTTATATTGCCCAAGAAGTGAATATAGTGGGGGATGTTGGACAGAGTGTTCCTCGGATCTATGCAATGTTGGATGATAGGCAGGAAGATCATGAGACATCTATTTTTGAGATCGACAGTAAGCTTTGTGATCAGGTTGTTTATATTTTGATTGAAACTGGATCTAATTATAATTATGTTAATTCTGATCTAGTGGATAAGTGTGGTTTTAATGAATAAGTGCATGCAAAATCTTGGTTAGTGTAGTTGGCTACAAGTACAAAGAAGAGAGTTCATCATTGGGTAAGAGCTTGTGCATTTGAGTTGAATGGTATGCTTACCTCCACACATTTGAATGTATTTTCATTGGGATCATACACTATTATTTTGGGTATGGATCAGTTATATCTTCATAGGACTAAGGTGGATTGTTATGACATATTTATTGAGTGTTTAGATGGCAATGGGGAATGAGAATATTGTAGGGTAAGAATAAGGAAACATAAGTTAGAATGGTGATAGCTATGCAGGTCGAGCGCAATTATAGGAAAGAGTGTGTGTTATTCACAATGCATATTTCTAGTGATAAATGTAAGGAAGTTGAGGATGAAAATATATTGAGTAGGTACCCAATTTTATAGTAGTTTCAAGATGTTTTTCTAACAAATATTTCATAGTTTCCACCTCACAGAGAAGTGGAATTTTATATTGAATTGGTACTAGGGGAAGCACCAGAATTGAAGGCATCGTACAGGATGAGTACACTAGAGTTGTTATAATTGAAGTTGTAGCTAAATGAAATTCTTGACAAGGGATACATTAGGCAAAGTGTATCACCTTAGGGTGCACTAATATTGGTTATGAAGAGGAAGGGTGGTACTCTTAGGCTATACATTGATTACAGAAAGTTGAAGAAGGTGACTATCAAGAATAGGTATCCGTTACCGAGGATTGATGACTTGTTTGATTAATTGAATGGAGCAACAGTGTTCTCAAAGATTGACTTGAGATCATGATACCATTAGGAATGCATTAAAGAAGTGGACATATATAAGACTAATTTTTGGACCAGATATTGGAATTATGAGTTTGTTGTAGTTCCTTTTGTTCTAACTAATGCTCCAACTACTTTTATGTGCTTGATGATAGTGTATTGCACCCTTATTTGGACAATTTTTTTATTGTATTCTTTGATGACATACTGGTATATTCTATGAATGAGGAAGAACATGTCGACCACTTAGAAACAATATTGAGATTGCTAAGAGAGCATTAGTTGTATGCCAAGCTTAGAAAATACAATTTATTTCAGATAGAGGTACACTACTTGGGGCATGTGGTTTCCAAGGAAGGCATAACAGTGGATCCAAAAAAGATAAGGTCTATCATGGAGTGGGAAGGTCCTAGAAATGTTGATGAGGTAAGATCATTCATGGGTTAGTAGGTTACTACAAGAGGTTCATCATGAACTTTTCACATATTACTTATCCTATTACATTGTTGCAAAGGAAAGGTAATAAATTTGAATGGACATATGAATGTGTAACAAGTTTTGAATAATTGAAGTAACTGTTAACAAATGCTCCATTTCTAAATATTACAGATCCAGACAAAGAGTTTGTGGTACGTACAGATGATTTCAAGAGAGATCTTGGTGGAGTCTTGATGCAGGAAGTACTGGCAGTATGCTATGAATCAAAGAAATTGAATGAGCATGATAGAATTACCTGACACATGATTTTGAGATGGAAGTGATTATTCATGCTTTGAAGATGTGGAGACATTATCTTCTTGGCAAACAATTTGTCTTGATGAGTGATCACAGTGGATTGAGATAATTGTTTGACCAACCGAATATGAATTCCAGGCAAGCTAGATGGTTGACCACGATTAGTGAGTTCAACTTTTACATCAGGTACATTAAAGGTAAAGAGAACAGGGTTGCAGATGCTCTTAGCAGGAGGATAGAAGTGAATCATATAGTGGCTATGAGTTCATCTGGGAAAAATTTAGAGGATCAGATCTTACAGGCAGGACAATAGGATATAGGTACATGGAGCTTATGGACAGGTTACAGTAGGGTACATGTGATCAAGATGAGGACTATCCTATCATAGAAAATGGTTTAGTCAGATTTAGGGATAGGATATATGTGTTGAACAATAGTGAGTTGAAGAACCTTATCTTGAAGGAGTTTCATGCTAAGACATATTCAGGTCACTTTAGATATCATAAGACATTGACAGTAGTGAGGAATGTTTACTATTGGTTGAACTTGAAGAAAGAGGTAACAAATTTTGTGGCTAGGTTCTTGGATTGTCAACAAGTAAAGGTAGAGTGTAAGCATCTAGGTGGTCTACTACAACCGATTTTGATTCAAAAGTGGAATTGGGAGGTCATTTGCATGGATTTCATTACAGTATTTCCGAGGACATCTAGACAACATGATTCTATCATGGTTGTTGAGGACCTGTTGACAAAGGTAGCACACTTCATTCCAGTGAAGTCTACTTAGTGAGCTACTAAAGTCACACAGGGCTTCATCAGAGATGTAGTGAGGTGCATGGTGTGCCAAAGAATATTGTATCAAACAAGGATGCTAATTTTACTTCTAGATTCTAGAAAGTGTTGTTTATCGGTTTTGGTATCGATTTGGCCTTCAGTACATCTTATCATCCATAAACATATGGACAGATAGAGAGGGTCAACATGATATTGGAGGACATGTTGAGCATGTATGTGATGCATCAAAAAAGGAGAAGGGAGGATTACCTTCCATTGTTTGATTTTTCTTACAAGAATGACTATCAAGAGTCACTGAGGATGAGTCTATTTGAGGGTTTTTATGGGCGAAGTTGTAATACTCTAATAAGTTGGTGTGATCCAGTGAATAGGCTGTTGATAGGACCAAATGTTTTGGCAGAAATGGAATAGGAAATGTAGGTTATCAATAAGAATCTAAAGGCAACACGGGATAGACAAAAAAGCTATGTAGATCAGAACAAGTTGTTTAAGGAGTTTTAGGTTAGGGAATAGGTGTACTTGTGCATTAAGCCCAAGAATAGATCCTTGAGGATTGGATCATTGTTGGGTCCCTATAATACTAGTGATTACCCCATTACTATTGTAGTTATAACCCTCATTAATATTGTTGTGCCCCTATTGTCCCCATATTGTTATTACTGTGCCCCATATAATCCCTCTATTGTTATTTTTATGGCTTTATATTATTATTGTTAGGTCGGCTGGGTTATATTGTGACTCCTTAGACTCCTATATATATAAAGGAGGTTTTTTCATTTGAATCATCAAAGAATTGTTCATTTATGTAATGTAAAGGAGGTTTCCCCCTCGAAGAGGCTGAATTTTAAGGCGTTGATCTATATTTTCTATCTTTTTCTTGAGCTAGTTTCATAACATTTGGGATCAGAGCTTTGGATTCTAGGGTTTCGCTGCTCCAAACAGGTCATCATGGCATTTTCGCTATAAATTTTTTCTGCGAGGTTTCAGAAGCTAAAAAAAAACCAATTGAGAAGACATCGCGCTGAATCTCAGGTCCGAATTTCAAAGTTTTTCGTGCTATATTTGTGGAGATATGATTTGAGGAAGTTGGTCTTTTTGCAGACTCCTGAATTACATTCCAAACAGGTGACCTGGGGAAAATCATCATAACTTTCTCTCTGAGCATCGGATTGAAATTTTGTAAGAAGGTACAAAAAGAGGATAGACTGTAGTTTCTTTTGTATATTTTTCAGAGCCAAAGGTCAAAACAGGACACGTGGCACGTCGTACAAGTTCGCTCTACTGAATTAGTCTATAATCAGGTCACTGTGGGAGATTTAACATAACTCTTCATTGGAGAATCCAATTGGGGTCAGACTGGTGGCATTGGAAAGAGGACATAGAGGGCTACCACAGATCACAATTTTAGAATTGGATAATGCGAAATTACAGAGATACATCAGAGGCAATGCCGAGCTACTACAAAGTGAAAAAAGGTGTGTAGATTTTTAAATTTTTGCTTCAGCTTGGTTTGAAAAATTATTTTGAAGGAATTCAAAGGGCATAGTAGAGCATTAGTATTAGTAACTGATGCTCCGAGGAAAGAAAATGCAAACACCTAGTAAGCAATCTGAAAGCTCTAGCATGACTCATGAAGAAGAGGAAGAAATGCTACATGATATATCAAAATTACAAGGCCAAGTGCAACAAATTTCACTCTCACAAAAGCTAACAGAAGCTAAGATAAATGGAGTGGAATCTAAGATAAAGGGCGTGGAAGCCAAGATTGATGATTTGAAGATAGATTTGAAGACAGATTTGAAAATTTTTCTACAAGAAATACTTACTAATGGTGAAAGGGGAGGAAAGGAAACTCATGATGCAAACAAAGGAAATGTTAATCATGATTTCATAGACTCTAATGTTGGATCGAAGACGCACCATATTCCAAAAATTGATATGAGGAAGTTTGATGGCAAGGATCCTGCAACATGGATATTACAGATGGAGCGATTTTTCGATCTCAATAATGTGCAAAACACACAAAAGGTACGTATTGAAACTTTATATTTGGAACCAAATCAGTTTGTATGGTATCAATGGCTTTGCTCTCGTAAACAATTTATCACTTGGGCAATTTTTATGGAAGAATTGATAACACATTATGAGGATACAAAAAGCAACACTTTTTTTAGCCAATTGATAAGTCTCAAACAAAAGGGTTCAATAATGGAGCACATTGAGGAGTTCCAAAAATTGAACATAAGGGTAAAAAATATTCCAGAGGAGCATAGGATTGATGTGTTCATAGGGTCTTTAAAGGATAATATCCAACATGATGTTTGCCTTTGGGAACCTGATTCATTAGAGAAGGCATTTAGGTTAGCAAGAAAAATGGAAAACAAAATTATGGCAACCAGGAAGCATACCACTCACAACTATAAAGACGGAAGTGTTGTTGCGGCTAGTCTTCCACAACCTATAAGGTTGACACCACAACAATTGGAAGAAAAAATACAAAAGGGCTTTGTTACAGTTGTGATAGCAAATACACTAAAGGTCATAAGTGTGCTGAGAAGAAATTATTCTACATAGATTGTGAAGAGGAAGAAGAAAAGGAGCAAGAAAGGTCAAAAGAAGAGGATATACTCCAAGAACAAAGCCTAGATGAAGAACAAATGAATCTAACCATATCTTGTAATGAATTGGTGGGAATTACCACTCCTCAAACCATCAAGATAGAAGGACAAATCAAGAAGACAAAGGTAATAGTGTTGATTGATTCAGGAAGTACCCACAATTTTATTCATTGTAAGGTAGCAAAAGAATTGAATTGCTTCTTATATCTAGCGCCAGAGTGTCAAGTGCCATAATATCAAGCTATCCATGGGAGAATATGTATTGACTAGCCCAATGCTTTCGATTCCAATGGGAGGTGCTGATGTTGTATTAGGACTCCAATGGATACAATCCTTGGGTACAATAGTTTTTAATTTTCAAGAACTTTTCATGAAATTTTCCATGGAAGGAAAGGAAGTTGAATTAAGGGGTATTGCAGGGAAACCAGGAAAGATAATCAGCTCTAACGGTATGACAAAGCTTCTAAAAAAGGAACGAGAAGTTGTAATTGCACAATTATGTTCGCTAGATGTTTCCACATTAGAATCATCTATTTCTCGAGATCTCCAAAAAGTCTTGGAAAATCATTCCAAGGTATTTGAGACTCCCAAAGTTCTCCCACCTATGCGTGATCATGATCATGCTATTCATCTGATTCCAGGAAGTGTTCCTCCAAACATCAGGCCATACAGATATCCCTATGCCCAAAAGAGTGAAATTGAAAGTATGGTTGCAGAAATGCTAGAGGCTGGTATAATTCAACCGAGTCAAAGTTCTTTCTCTGCTCCAGTAATATTGGTGCACAAGAAGGATGGATCATGGCGCATGTGTCCGGATTATAGGGAGCTCAACAAGTTCACTATTAAAGATAAGTTTCCCATTCCTGTCATTGATGAATTACTGGATGAATTGCATGGATCAATTTACTTCACCAAGTTGGATCTTCGTTCAGGATATCATCAAATCAGAATGAAGACTGGATACATTTTAAAAACAGTATTTAGAACTCATGAGGGTCATTACGAATTTTTGGTCATGCCTTTTGGCCTTACCAATGCACCCTCAACATTTCAAGGTTTGATGAATTCAATTTTCAAAACATTCCTTAGAAAATTTGTGTTAGTATTTTTTGATGATATACTAATCTACAACAAGTCTTGGAAAGATCATGTTGAACATGTTGACAGGGTGCTACAACTATTAGAGGAGAAACAATTATATGCAAAAAGATCCAAATGTTTCTTTGGAGTACAAGAGGTGGAATATCTGGGTCATATTGTATCTCATGAAGGAGTTAAGGTAGACCCTAGCAAAATTAAAGCCATTAAGGAATGGAAAATCCCCACATCCATAAAGCATCTGCGAGGATTTCTCAGGTTGACAGGGTATTATCGCAAGTTTGTTAAGAATTATGGGAGAATAGCAGCACCTCTAACAACACTATTGAAGAAAGATGCATTTTCATGGACTCCAGAAGCAACAAAGGCCTTCGAACATCTTAAAGAGGCAATGTGCCAAGCACCTATCTTAGCTACACCAGACTTCACAAAAACCTTTATTGTGGAATGTGATGCTTCAGGAAATGGAATTGGTGTTATTTTAATGCAAGATGAAAGACCCATTGCTTTTGAAAGTCGTCTAATAAAGGGAAAGTTTTTACATAAAGCTATTTATGAGAAGGAAATGTTGGCAATACTCCATGCACTTAAGAAATGGTGACCCTACCTAATGGGAAGACACTTCAAGGTAAAAACGGATCATGATAGCCTTAAATACTTTTTAGAACAAAGATTATCCTCTGAAGAGCAACAAAAGTGGGTCACAAAGATGTTGGGTTATGAATTTGAAATCATCTACAAAAAAGGGAAGAAAAATGTGGTGGCAGATGCACTCTCAAGAAAGGATGAGGATGTGGAAGCATTGTTGTGCGCCATTTCTATTATCCAACCAGATTGGATAAATGAAGCAAGGGAGGAATGGAAGAATGACGAAGAAGTGTGGGCACTTATTCGAAAGTTACAACAAGATTCCAGTATGTCAGATACATTTAGCTGGAAAAATGATTCGTTATGGTACAAAGATCACTTATACCTCTGTAAGAATTCCCAGGTAAAACAAAATATTCTTATGGAATTGCACACTTCTCCTATAGGAGGGCACTCAAGATTTTTAAAAACTTACCACAGGGTTAAGAAGGAATTTTTTTGGGATGGCCTTAAATCAGATATTCAAAAGTTTGTGGCGGAATGTTTGGTTTGCCAACAAAATAAAGTTGAAACAATTAAGACACTGGGTCTATTACAACCTTTATCCATTCCAAGCCAACGTTGGGAGGATGTTTCAATGGATTTTATCACAGGTTTACCCAAGTCTGAGGGAAAGAGTGTCATCATGGTGGTAGTTGATAGACTTACCAAGTATGCACACTTTTTTGCATTATCACATCCATTTAAAGCGAGTACAGTTTCTACTGCATTTATGAAAACAATTCAAAAGCTACATGGAAACCCAAAGATTATTGTAAGTGACAGAGATCCCATTTTCACTGGAAATTTTTGGACAGAATTATTTTCTTGTCTTGGTACTCAATTAGCTCATAGCTCATCTTATCATCCTCAATCTGATGGGAAAACTGAGATAGTACACAAATGTTTGGAAGGATATCTTCGTTGCTTTGTATCTGATAAACAGACACAATGGGTCAAATGGCTACCTCTAGCGGAATGGTGGTATAACACTTCCTTCCATATAGCAACAAAAATGACCCCATTTATGGCACTTTATGGGTATCAACCACCATCCATCACATCATATTTAAGAGTAAATTCTAAGGTTCAAGCAGTGGAACATCACATCGAACATCAACAACAAGTCCTCCAACTCTTAAAGGATAACCTCGTGTTGGCACATAATAGAATGAAACAACATGCAGATCAACATCGCAGCGAAAGAAGTTTTGATGTAGGTGATTGGGTATTCCTACGGCTACAACCATATAAGAAAATTTCCCTCAAGCAAGCTAAGAAGGATAATAAATTATCACCAAAGTATTATGGTCTGTACAAGGTATTGCAAAAGATTGGTACTATGGCATACAAATTGGAGCTTCCTACACCTTCTCCATTGCACCCAGTTTTCCATGTTTCATGTTTAAAGAAGGTTATAGGCAATAAGCTCCCAGTTCAAACAATATTGCCAGAACTTGACGAGGAAGGAAAAATTATATTGGAACTAGAAGCAGTCACAGAAACAAGAACTCAACGGCTACAAAATCGATCAATTTCAGAGTATCTTATCAAGTGGAAGAACTTATCTACTGAAGATTCCACATGGGAGGGTGAGAATTTTATACAGAAGCATCCATAACTACTCAAGCATTGAGGACAACACTTTTTTGAAGGAGAGGGGCATGTTGGGTCCCTATAATACTAGTGATTACCCTAGTACTATTGTAGTTGTACCCCTTATTAATATTGTTGTGCCCCTATTGTCCCCATATTGTTATTACTGTGCCCCATAGAATCCCTCTATTGTTATTTTTGTGGCTTTATATTATTATTGTTAGGTCGGCTGGGTTATATTGTGACTCCTTAGACTCCTATATAGAAAGGAGGTTTCGTCATTTGAACCATCAAAGAATTGTTCATTTATGTAATGTAAAGGAGGTTGCCCCCTCGAAGAGGCTGAATTTTAAGGCGTTGATCTATCTTTTCTATATTTTTCTTGAGCTGGTTTCATAACAATCATGTGCCAAGATTCTTAAGAGGATTGGGCTAGTAGCCTATCTATTTGAACTGCCTCCAACAGTGAAAGTCCATGATGTCTTCCATCTGTTATTGCTTAAGAAGTATGTTAAGGATGTTGATCATGTGATTGACTGGTCTATATCATAATTGGAACCAAAAGGATAAATCTAGCTAGAACCTCAGTTCATTTTGTAGAGAAATATGCTCATGCTTCGGAATCGAGCAATCAAGCAGGTTAAAGTGCAATGGAAGCACTTTGGGCTTGATGAAGCTACATAGGAGATGACAAATCATATGTGGGATATGTATCCTTCTCTATTTGCTAGTTGAGTGAATGTTTTTGGTATATGTTTTGGTGTGATTTTTTGGTATATGTATATATGTATATGGATGTAAATACAACCATGAGTTGTGTTATAAAGCTCCAATAAGAGGTATGGGTGTCATATCATTATGGTTTCCATGTTGTTTTGTTTCTCATGTTGGTTGCTTTCCAATAGGTTGTTGATTGTAAATACTGCAACGAGTTAAGTTTTAAAGCTCCATGAGAAGTATGTTTTTATTTTCAGCAGTCTTGCTGGTTGTAGGTGTCATTCAACACCGAGGATGGTGTTACCCCAAGGGGGAGGGTTTTGTAACAACCTTGGTAGAAAATCCATGTAATAAATTTAATAAAGGACAAATAATAACCACGGTCATGGGACACATATTCCATGTTGAATGTTGGGAAAAAACATAGTGACGAGGATCACTTGTGATTAATTAATGGCTATAGAAATTGGCAAAGGAAATGGCAAAGGCTTTGGAAAGGCATGAGGCATTAATTGGCATTTTATTTATGAAAATAATGGAAATTAGGAGAAAAGCAAGGTCAAAGGTCGCAGGTCACATGTGAGGAGGAAATTGAATGAAAATAATGGAAAATGAATAAAGTAGAGGCCTCATTAATAAAAAGGCTTCTGAGGATCAGTTCACAGCCTTTTGTTAGTGTTAGCTTTTTGTCAGTTTACTTTTGAAGTTGTCTCTCTATTCTCTCTCTCTCTTTCATACTCTTGGAAACTTAGAGTTTTCTTGGAGCACTATTTGAGGAGTGTGGCATACTTGGTATTTGGAGCAAGAAGGCAAAGGAAGAGTGGGAAAGCATAACAGGACATTGGGATCAATAGTTACAACATGTTTTTCTTGCAGATATCGAGTTTCATGTATGATTTCCTTGCTAGTTTTGGTATGCATGACAAATGCATGTGGTTTCTTGGTTATGATTTGTTAGTGCCAAGAGATATTGCCTGGATAGCAATGCATTTTCTTATCCTTTCCATTACTTGGATAGCCATGGTGTTGTGGATGCATTTTCTTTTGTTTTCTGGTTGGTTCTCATGTTCCTTTGGCTGTGGGTTGAGTTATTAGTTCTTTGAATCTTTGGTTGGACAAACGCTATGGAAACCCTATAATAGCTTGGGTTGAGTTACTAGTCCTTGAAGCCTTGGTTGGACAAATGCTCTGGAAGCCCTTGGTGGGTTGAGTTTCCTACAAGCTCTGGTTGGACAAACACTTTAGAATCCCGACAACAATTGTGGGTTGAGTTACTAATCCTGGAAGCCTTGGTTGGAACAAACACTCTGGAGCTTTGGACAACTTGGGTAGAGACCAATCTAGTGATGGTTACTGATGTCCAACTGTGAGGTGGAATCACTAGTTGAGGGTTCAGGTGGTTTGGCCTCTGGAAGCCCTGGTTTGGTTTTGATTGAGTTTTTTATGAGATCACACATTCATGCTTGGAATATGGAATGGGGATGATTATTTAGAAGAAAGAATTGATTCAGCCCAATCTATGGTCGGGTGGTACATGGAAGTCCCAAAAATAGTTGCATTTTTCATATGTTAATAAGATCTCTTTTCATCATGTATTTTATGGTTAAATATACTAGATTATATTTGATTCTTATGGTTGTTATATGCTTGTTATTTCCATTGCTTATATGCTGGTTATGAGTATATTTTATGATAGACTTGACGTATGGCTCTCATCATGTTTTAAATTTAAAATGAATGTATAATGATTATATGACCTAATAGATGATAATGCAAATATTGTGATAGAGAAAAAAATCTTCTTTACGAATCTTAGATAAGTATGAGACCCCTATGCTCAGATATATTGTTATGACCCATAGATTGCATATTTGTGACATGTTTGACGAAATTCCTATTGTTGGGTGTGGAGCATGATTATTTAGAGGTATTTGTTTCAGCTGGATGTAGACCCCAGGAAGTTTGTACACCCCTCCATGAAAGGGGGTGCAGGGGGGACTTGTCCCCCCCGCGGGGGTTCGGAGGGGCCGATCCCCCCTGGCTGGAGGGTCCAGGGCTGAGCGGTCACCCGGCGGGGGTTTCGGGGGCAGCGCCCCCAAAGCTAAAAATAGATGTAAAATTGCCTTGTAAAAGTATAGTAATTTCTAGTCAATCTGGGCCGTTCATTAGGCGGATGATTTGACGGCAGAACTTATGTTTAGTTTAGGGTTTTTTGCCCTAGAAGGCAACCCCTCTCTTTGTATGAGGGCATTGTATTGAGGCTGTGATATAGATGTGTATTCTCCGAGCAAGAAACAAAGAGGTGAGAGTTTGAGAGAAAATAGAGGATCTTACAGCGGATCTACTATAGGCTGTGTCTCTTAATTTTGCTGGATAATAAAAAGGAGGGAATGGTTGTTTGGGCTGGATGTAGCCCAAAACTAGGTGAACCACGTATATCTGTGTCTCTCTAGTTTTATGCATTTTCTGTGTTTATATTTCTGCTATATTCTATGTGTTCCATTGCTCTGTAATATATAATTTTCTAACAACTGGTATCAGAGCCTAAGGTCTATTTGGCTAACAAACTCGCAGGAGAGAAGGGTTCCTAGTTCGAGTGGGAGCAATGGTGGAAGATGGTAATTTTAGGGTCGAGAAATTTAACGACCAAAACTTCTCACTGTGGAAGATGCAGATGGAAGGTTATCTGTATCAGAAAGATCTATACCTACCATTGGGCGGAAAAACAAAGATGTCGATGGGTATGACAGATGAAGAATGGAACCTTCTCGATAGAAAGGCACTTGGAACAGTACGGTTGTGCATCACAACGTCAATCGCCTTCAACATTTCGAAGGAAACAACGATAGATGGTTTGATTAAGGCATTGGCGGAACCATATGAAAAACCCTCGGCCTCAAACAAGGTATTTCTTATGAAACGATTATTTAATATGAAGATGTCGGAAGGTGGATCTGTTGCAAACCATGTAAATGATTTTAATACTGTTACAAGTCAGTTAAGTTCTATAGGGGTAAACTTTGATGATGAAGTTAGAGCTCTGTTATTCTTGTGCTCATTGCCAGAAAGTTGGAATGGTTTAGTAATGGCCATTAGTAACTCTGTTTCTGGATGGAAGCTATATTATATTGTTATTGTACGTGGATGACATGCTTGTTGTAGGGTCTAACATGCAGGAAATAAATGTGCTCAAAAGAAAATTGGAAAATTCATTTGTAATGAAGGATTTGGGAGCTGCAAAACAAATCGTTGGTATGAGAATAACTAGAGACAGGAAAAATCGCAAATTAACATTGTCTCAGAATGAGTACATACAAAAGGTGTTGAAAATATTTAATATGCACAATGCAAAACCAGTTAGTACACCTTTTGCTAGCCATTTCAAAATTAGTAAGGAAATGTGCCCAAAGACCCAAGAAGACATGGATTATATGTCTAAAGTTCCATATGCATCAGCAGTTGGAAGCTTAATGTAAGTAATGGTCTGCACAAGGCTTGATATTGCACATGCAGTGGGATTTGTAAGCAGGTACATGAACAATCCAGGAAAAGAACATTGGAAGGCAGTGAAATGGATTCTTAGATATTTGAAAGGTACCACAAATAAAGCATTATGCTTTGGTGGTTCAAACATTTCTCTACAAGGATACGTTGATGCAGATATGGCAGGTGACAAAGATAACAGGAGGAGCACCACAAGATATGTATTTACTGTAGGTGGAACAACTGTTAGTTAGGTTTCAAAAATCCAAAGTGTTGTTGCACTTTCAACAACAGAAGTAGAGTATGTTGTTGCTACAGAGGCTAGTAAAGAAATGATTTGGTTACAAAGGTTTATGGGTGAATTGGGTAAGAAGCATGATATGGGCACGTTATACAGTGATAGCCAAAGTGCCATTCATCTTGCAAAGAACTCAACATTTCATTCCAGGACTAAGCACATATAGCTCAAGTACCATTTCATACGATCAGTGTTGGAAGATGGAGAGTTGAAGCTGGAAAAGATATGTTGGAAATAATACTGAGAGGGGGGGGGTGAATCAGTATTATCAGATCAATCAAACTTTTCAATTTCATACTCAGAAACATATACGCTACTTCAATTAAGTGAACCCGCATGTACACGTTACTGTGTCTAATGAAACTCGCGTATATACAGAGATCTTATAATTCAGTTAGCTTAATCTTCAGTAAATGCATCAGATCATTATTAAGCATATTAACAGTAAACAGGTGCAGAATAACAGAACAGAACATCACACAAGAGCCACACACATGAACACAAAGATATAAGGTGGAAACCCAATGTGGGTGAAAACCACCTGCTGCAAGTCATCTCAATCTTCTTCTTAATAAGAAAATCCTTTTACAATATTTGTACTGGTGCAGTCTTATACCAGTACGGGAGCTACAACCCCCTTTGCTCTTGTACTAGCCAATCCATTTACTAGTACGCAGGCTGCTACCTGCTACAATGCTCCAAAGATCTCCTTTAGCTTTTGTACTAGCTTAGATACTAGTACGTAGGTGCTTGCCTACAATCTTCTCACCTCCAGGTACCACGTTTCATCAATTTTCAGACTGGATACACTGAAGCACAACACATAATATGTAAGGCCACTTTTCATCCAATTTTCATACTGGACCCATAACTATCATTGAAGCTCAAAACAATCATCAAACTCTGAATCACTGAAACCCTGTTAACAACAGTCACCAGAACACAGAGCAGACACAAAACTCTGTAATAAACATCAGATCCATCTGCAACTTCAAATATTAAGATTTACAATGTATACGCTACTTCGATGAATCAAACCCGCGTGTATACGCGCTTTTATCAAAGCCAACCCGCGTACAGATCTAAAAACAATTTCTCATAACTTGCAGCTGTACCAGACATCAGTCATACTCATAACACTTATAGAACAATACATGCGTCAGTATGTAGATCTAGAATAAGCATCATAAAGATAGTTCATTTCAAACCATTTGATCCCGATCTCTCCTTAGATCTAGTTCTCCATCAACCGGTGAGATCTCTCCTTAGCTCAGATCAAGCAATGCATCATCAACCCATAACCCTATATACTGGATCTAATGCTTCATCAGATATTCAAGACATTTCAGATACTCTTGCTTAGTGATTTCCTTCTCCTTATATAGCCTTAGGCCTTGTTCAATACCAAGGGCCACAACCATAGAAATCCAATACCATCAACTTTAAAACTAGGGATCAACACGTCCGTCGAGACACCATAGGCACAACTTCCAAGGACTAACCGTCATGGACCAAAATGAGTTTTCCACATACACGCGCTTTTAATGAAGCCAACCAGCGTGTACACGTGACTTGGGCTTAACGAACCTGCGTGTATGAACTTTCTCTTCTTCTTATAGTCTGATCATCAATTCCTTGCTGCTGACCTTCTGTACTATGATTTGTCATCAGTGAGGTTTGCCATCAAGGACAACACTTATCTCATAATGCCAACAATCTCCCCCTTTGGACTTGATGGCAAAGCTAACTTGTCACACTTAGAACTATCATCTAATTCCTTTGAGCTGTCCTCCATCAGTCACATCTGATATCTCTTCTGAAGATTCATCATCTGATTCCTTTGAGCTGTCCTCCATCAGTCACATCTGATATCTCTTCTGAAGATTCACCCAGTTATACATAAGTGAGATATTCTTCTATGAGAGGGTTGCCATCAAGTACAACACATGCATCATAATGCCAACAAGATACACACTAGCCAGAATCCTGCAGATATGCTAACAAAAGTTGTAACCAGAGAGAAACTGAGAATATGCTCAGTTTCAATTGGTCTTCAAGGATGACGATGAAGATGAGAAACAGCCAGGTCCAAAGAGGAGTCATTGTCCAACAAATGAAGCAACGATGGAGTTGCTACAATCATTCTCCAAGCGGGAGATTGTTGGGTGTGGAGCATGATTATTTAGAGGTCTTTGTTTTAGCTAGATGTATACCCCAAGAATTTTGTACACCCGTCCACGCAAGGGGGTTTGGGGGGGACTTGTCCCCCCCACAGGGGTTCGAGTGGGTCGATCCCCCCTGGTTGGGGTGTCTGGGGGCCAGCAGGGGTTTCGGGGGCAGCACCCGCAAAGCTAAAAACAGATGTAAAATTGCCTTATAAAAGTATAGTAATTTCTAGTCAATCTAGGCCATTCATTAGGCGGATGATCTGATGGTGGAACTTATGTTTAGTTTAGGGTTTTTTCCGTAGAAGGGAACCCCTCTCTTTGTATGAGGGCATTGTATTGAGGTTGTGATAAAGATGTGTATTCTCTGAGCGAGAAACAGAGAGGTGAGGCTGTGAGAGAAAACAGAGGATATTACAGCGGATCTGATGTAGGTTGTGTCTCTTCATTTTGCTGGATAATAAAAAGGAAGGATTAGTTGTTCAGGGTGGACGTATCCCAAAACTAGGTGAACCATGTATATCTATGTCTCTCTGGTTTTATGCATTTTCTGTGTTTATATTTTTGCTATATTCTATGTGTTCCATTGCTCTGTAATATATAATTTTCTAACACCTATCATGGCTAGTAGGGTTCTAGTCAAGTCATTGATCAAGTGTTTACATTAGTACCTTTGTTTCAATGTTATTTTTCATTTCTAGAAGTTTCATGGAGTTTTGGGCAGTGGCCTGAGTCCATGCCCTAAAAACGTGGCACAAAATCTGAGGTTGCTTGCACAAAAATGTCTGAAAATATCATAGTCACATGGATGCCTTATTGTGGGAGTGACTAAGTCTCTAGATCAATAAAATAACAATTTTCCTTGGGGGTTGGTCACCTGGAAGGGTTGGTTGGTTCCTGAAGGTTCTGTATCATGTGTGGAACATTACTTCAAATATATGGAACATTATTTACCTCCATCAATATCCATTGGTTTCCATTCTTTTTCTTTATAAAAGCCTTACTCATTCCAATGATTTTAGAGGGTTTACCATCACCCAAATGGACGTGTCCAAAATCTCCTTGAATATAGTCATGAAAATGTTTCCTATCAAGTGTGCCATGGAATTATGCCCCTGAATCTACCACCCAAGAATCAATAATATTATCTAATGAAAGAATCAAAGCATCTTGAAACACATCACCTGTCACATTTGCTACATGATTGCTCTCTTATTGTCCATTTAATTCTTTTCCTTTCTGAGATTTGTAGTCATTCTTCAGGTGTCCTTTCTTCCCGCATTTCCAGCACACTACCCCTGATATGGATTTGAATCTGTGTTTTCTTGACTTACTATGATTCCCTATGCATGTTCCTCTTTCCATTTTTCTTCCCCTAGTATCTGTAGTCAAAGAATTACCTGATGTCTCACCTGAGCTTTTCCATCCCATTTACTTGCTAAGGATAACACCAACAACATCATCAAACTTTAATGTAGTAGATCTAGAGACAAAGTTATTTATAGCCATAAATAATCCATTCCAAATTTCTGGCAATGAGCACATACACAACAGATCTCTAACTTCATCATCAAAATTTACCCCTATAGAACTTAACTCACTGATAACCGTGTTAAATTCATTTAAAATGATAAAAAAAGGATCCACCTTTTGACATCTTCATATTAAATAGATGCTTCATAATAAATACCTTATTTGAGGCTGAGTGTTTTTCGTATAGTTTTTCTAATGCCGTCATTAATCCTTCTATTATCATTTCCTTTGAAATGTTGAATGCCACTGATGCTGCTAGACATAACCGTATTGTTCTTAGTGCCTTTCTGTCAAGAATCTCCGATTTTACATCAGTCATACTTGTCGACTTCTTTGATTTTTCTCCTCAATGGTAGCTACAAATATTTCTGATACAAATACTTTTCCATCTGCATTTTCCATAACTGGTAGTTTTGACTGTTAAATTTATTGAACCTAAACCTACCATATTCCTCCATTACTCCCAATCAAACCAGGAACCCTTCTTTCATGCGAGTTTATCAACTAAATAGACTTTCAACACTAATACCAATTGTTAGAGATTAGTTTATGGAGTAATGAAATACACAAAATATTGTGGAAACACAAATACAAAAACACATAAGACAAGAGAGACACAAATATACATGGTTCATCCAATTTGGGCTATGTCCATGGAGAAACAACCAGTCCTTCCTTTTATATTATCCATCAAAATGAAGAGATATAACCTACAATCTGTTGTTGCTTTTTCTAGCACATGTAGCACAAGTTCTTCAGGAGATATAGAAAGATTCCTAGAGACAACCTCTGGGTTGATTGTATAACAGTGCATGGAACATCTTAAAGAGGGAAGTGAATTTATGATTGTCTAAGGTATTATGTTGCATTCCAATTGTCACGTAATTTTGAAAGATAATAAAGGGGGGCTTGGTTCAATAGTCTTTCATCAAGGTGAAATCAAGCAGATACATGGATCCAAATACAGGGGGTGAATCGGGCTGATTTCAAGGAGGAATGTCTTGTTCTTATGGTCTACACACAACAATGAGCATCTTAATATGGAAGTTGTAGTAAAGGTGAAGAGGAGGAGAGAAAGGAGGAAAATAGATGCACAATGTTGTAAACAAGACAAAATCCTAAGCAACAATGTTTCAACAGAATGATGGAAGGAAAAGGAGATGGAATGATAGGAATTATGGAGTGCGAATTAAGGTTTCATGTTCTATAGCTCATGGATACACTTATCAATAATCAACAGATGTAAATATGTTCTCTTAAAGGTACATACATAAATATTTAAATAACATAGGTATTGCTACTACTTAGCAGCATACATATAACCATGAGAGAATGAGATCGGTAGCTTCATTACACAATTTGAGTAGAAGAGAAACACACATGAAATGAGATTTATAGAGGGGAAAACATACTTGTTATAGCCATGATTGGAATCACAAGAGGTTTTCGTTAATCCTCAAAATGAGTCTAATATATCAATCCATTACATTTAGCCATACATTGCTCGAGTCCCTCGTGAACAGGCAGATAGAGCCAAAAGTGGAATCACAAAATTTGGACCTCTGTGGGTGTAGAATTCTAGAACCCTTGCTTCTAAGTGTTTCTTCCCCCTATTTATAAGAAGAGGGGGAGCTTTGAATTGATAGTTACAAAATATCTCAGCCAAGGGCCAACTGTACGATTTGACTAGTTGTCTTGGCGTGCAATATCTCTACTGCCCACAATGATTCTAATTAGGATTTCATTCCTTCTTTAAAGTGCAAGACATACAAAATAAACATAGATTATAGAAATAATAAGTAAAGGAAAATTGGATGATGATGGAGAAAGTATCCTTATGCCATTTCCGAGATTACCCCTAATCAGGCCACATCTCCACCAAGATGTGCTTTTCTTATTGCTCAGCCGGTTCTTATCGCTTTCACCTTAACTGTCTAGCTTCACCACTCTCTGGAGTTGGTAGTAATTAAATGTGTTGGCTTGTAACAGACCAAAAGAGAATATTGACCTAGTAGTCCTGCATTGTATGACTAAGTGGAGCTCTAGACTAAGGCATTAAGTCTTCATGAGCCCCCATACTGATTTATCGCTACTCCATGCCTTCATTTAATATTGCAGCTACAGACCCATACACATTCAGAGTTCCAGGAACCCTTTTCCTTTGTTAAATATTTCGGCTCCTTTTCTTTTATTTCTTCTACAGATTGAGTGCTTAGCCAAATATCGGAGGTTTGAAAATTGACAATTTCTTATCCATGTCCTTGGTGCATCCTTCTGAAACTTGTGATCACTGATCACCCTTTGTTCTTAGCCCTTTGTCCCTCGGCTCTTGATGTGACCATGGGTCAGCCCCTCTATTAGAGACCCTTTATCGGTGGATCGCAATCGGGGTTTTAAATTTGATGTGACAACATGCCTCATCCAATGAATGATGATCTCCAATTAGTGATGTCATCACTCTGCCACATCATGTTGAAGTTAGCTACCTTGTGTCCCTTATCAGAACCAACCATGTGCTGCCAAGTGTCATGTATCAGAAATTATCATGTGTAGCCACGTTTCATTTATTAGATCCAATGATGTTCCACCGCGTGGCCCCCCTTGAGGTGAGAGAAACAATTGCTCCTCTTCTGGTTTTGCAATTGATTTCCTTTGTTAAATTATTTTCGACCCTCCTAGCACTAACACTATTGATGTTATTTTGTCGAAATTTCTTCATAGTGAGCACTTCCAGAATCACTGATTGTCGACTTGTGATATGTTTGTGTTGTTGTGATCATTGATCGCCGATGTTCTTGCCCCAACTCATTAGATCACCGATATGCGCTTAGTGCCACTGATGAGAAATCGTCGATGTGAGATAGCTGATATCGGAGCTCTGTTACAAGAAGTGTCGAATACCATGTTGCCTGATGTTGCAATATGCAATTTGTGATGAGCCAGGACCTCCGATTTGTGACCTCCGATATGCCGTGACCTTACCCTTAGTAATTTTCTCTTTGTTTTCTGTCTTTCAAAGGGCAACTTCAATCTGCTCTAACTTTTGATTCTGGAGTCCATTTGGGGAGTTGCATATACTATTGGAAAGCTAATTTTGAGAACTATTCAATGTATAGGGTCCAATTTAGCTTTGAGTGATTTTGTGCCTTAGAAGACGGCTGAAAATATCTCTGCTCTTTTTCCCTCTTTTAGCAGCTAAAAGAACATTTTGCAGAGGGTGACAACACAACAAATCTGCTATAATTTCCTCTTCACTCTCACTCAAAATAATCATACATAGTCACAATATAATTCCCTCATATAAACTGAGGGTTGCCTTCTAGGGAAAAAACCCTAAATTAACATAACTTCTACTGTCAAATCATCTGCTTAATGAACGATCTGAATTGACTATGAAATTACAATATTTTACAAGGAAAATTTTCATCTATTTTTAGCTTCAAGGGCACTATCCTAAACCCCCACTAGTGGGGGCCCATAAAAGTTGTTGTCAACCCCCTTGGACCCCCTAATGGTGATTAAATGGGAAACATTTCCACCCTGTTAGGAACAAAGATCTAACGTGATTGAAACAAAAAACTTTGAACAATTAGGAAGATAATTAGGCTCCACACCCAATAGTGGAACCAAAAGGAGAGTTCCAAATAGATCCTCAATGCATCCTACAACAGAGGAAGCTCATGCTCTAAAAGCAAGCAATAGAGAAAGTTAAAGTGCAGTGGAAGAAATTTGGGCCCGATGAAGCTACATGGGGGATGATTGATTAGGTGAAGGCATTATACCCTTCTTTATTTGTTGGTTAAACAAAATGTGTTATCTATATATATATATATATATATATATATATATATATATATATATATATATATATATATATATATATGTATATATCATTGTAAATATTGTATCTTGTTATGTTCATAAAGCTGCAACAAGCAGTATGTTTGTAAATACTACATCGAGCTATGCTTATAAATCTCCAATAAAAAACATGTTTGTCATGTTTCAACAGTTCTATCAAGTTCTAAGTTTCATAGAAAATTGAGCACAGTGTTCCCCCAAAGGGGAGGGGTTTGTGACATCTCAGGGTAAAGTTTCCATGTAATAAATGGGAATTATAAAGGAAAAATAAAACTAAGGTCATGGGACACATATTCCAAGATGACTAAAGGGAAAATTGGGGGTCACTTGTGGTTTATTATTGGATATGGAAATTTGCATTGGCATTGGAAAAAGGAAAAGGGAAATAAATGGAAATTTAATATAAGAAATAAAGGAAAATAAGAGAAAAGGAAGTTGAAGAGACAATAATATACATGCAAGGGAAAATGAAGAAAAAGGAAAAGAAAAAGGAAAGGAAAAAGAAAGGAAAAAAGGGAAAGAGCATTCATTCATTCATTCACTTTTGGCCAAAAAAAGAGAAGGAGAGAGAGAGAGAGAGCACTTGGAAACAAGGAAGATACAATCAAGGAAGCAAGGAAACTAAGGGAGCGTAAGAAGAAGATTGGAAAACAGAAAGAAAAGGTAGAAATCAAGCAAAGGAAGAAAAAATAGCAAGAGGATTTTGTAGGTAATAGGTTGCATGTTTTATTATCTTACTGGGATGTGAATGCATGGTTTATTGTTCATGTTTGGTGTCATTAGCATGTGATTTTCCTAGATTAATAGTGATGTAGAGATTTTCCTTGCCATTTCTTGGATAACCATGGTATAGTGGGTTTTCATTTTGGTTAAGCCTTGGATTTCCAGTGGAATTAGATCCAATTGAGGTGATCTCAGGAAAATCCCAAGGGTTGAGGGTGGAGATGGTTTTCTCCCAGAAGTTATTGATAGGTGGGTGGAGACATGAAAATTCCTCTAGGTATGGTGAATAGATCATGAGGCATCCAATCTTGTATTGGTTTTGGTGATTTTTGGACTGGTTTAGGTGAAATAACTATGGCTTAAGGATGGAGGTGGTTTAACCTCTTGATTCCCTGTTTTGGTTATATTTTGGTTTATCCCATGTGATCCCACATTCGTGCTTGGAATATGGCATGGGCGTGATAGGCTAAAAGAAATATTTGGTTGAACTCAATATATGGTTGGGTGGTACATGTAATTCCCTAACTTGGTTAGCTTTATGCATATGTTATTATGTGTTATTCCTTATTGAGAACAACAAGCACAAGTATTGGTTATTGTGTTGATTTTATGACTAGTTTTTCATGGATTCATTATGGTTAAATGTTGGTTATAGGCATGGTACATTCTTATTATATGATGTGTTGATGTTATGGATGTTGTTCATGGTTCGATAAGTTATTGAATTTTATATGAATGCATGAGCTAACAAGTGTTTATTGCAGCTAGCTTGAGAGCGAAATAAGCCTTCTTGATGAACCTATGATGAAACTAATGAGTCAATGAATAGTTATGCTTTCATGATACACAAGTTCTATGTTTATAATGTGTTTATCTAAATGAATGATATGTGTTTGGAAAGCTTCGATAAGAACAAAGCCTAGAAGCAGGATGAGAAGACTCAAGAACCTTGTTGGGAAAGTTCTGGGCAATTTTGGGCAATTGGCCTATAGTCTAGGCCTAAAAATTTAGACAGAGTCCCTCACCATTGGCAAAAAACTGCCAAATTACAGTTGTAGCTGCACAAAGGAAGAGTTGTGCATGTGAATGGATTGTTTTAGCCACATGGACAAGACTGCATGAATTTGGCTAGGCTGTAAAGCTTGGTTGAAAGTGGTTCCAGCTCATAGAAAAGGTCACCAGTGGAAAGTAATTGGCATCTAGGTGATTTGATGTCTCTGGGTGTTGCGGTAATTTTGGTACAAGTTGGTAAGTTAGACCCCATTTCCATAAGTGCATCTTGGATTTTGTGTCATGCATAGTAACTCGGCTCATTTTCACCCTGGTGAGCTTGTAAAAGTTGGTAAATGTGTGGTGGGGTGTTACACTCTATATATGTTGAGGCTAGAAGCCTGTGCAAACTAGGGCATCATAATCAAAATGAAGCATGGCTAGTATGTCATATGCATGCCCATAATTTGTATAGTAGACCATATGAAACTTGAAAATGCATCACAAAAGTGGTAAATTCATGATCCCTAATCCATTTAATAAGATAGGAATGAAGACAAATAAAATGATGAGCATGCACAATTCACCTTGTAAAACACAAGTTATCATTTCCCTGGACGAAAACTAGGTTAAGAGGAATAGTCATAGTTGTGAAAACTTGAAAAGTAGAGGGGGCCATGAATTTGAGTGTTAGGCCAAAATTTTGGGTGTTGTTGTAGCAGTTACAACAAAAATAAATAGGAAGCAAATCCCATTGTCAAGGTTGTTTATAAATTTATTCCCACTATGAGAACCACAGTGGCTCTCAATTGATCCAAATTCAAGTCATAAACCAACATGGAGAAGGGACCCCTATCTAGGTGGTTATCATCTATCTTTAGTAGTAAGCACCATTGTGACCTCTACCCTGACAAAACCAATCATAGGGAATTCACCCAAGTCTCAATGAAGACCCGCCTAGTTCTAAGAGATTGAACACATCACATGGGCGGGCTATCAATTGCTCCTCTGAGCAATCACTACAAGATTCAATAGATCACTATCCATATGGTTTATCAACTTACACCCAAGTGGTTTATCAGGCCCAAGGTAATCACCTAGTGGTTTATCATATCCTTTCAATAAGCGCATGGGTTCCTCAACCTGAGAGTGGTTTATCAGCTCAACTCTAGTGAGCACCTTAGTGGTTTATCGGAACTAAGGAAATCACTAAATGATTTGAATCCACTGAGATCTCACATTCCAATTGAATTAATAGGAACACACAAATGCCTTTAACACATACAGAGAATAGCATTACTTAGGATAGAACACAAGCGAGTACGGATATTCTCCCCTATAAATTTATGTCGATTGCACAACTTGAGCTCTACATTCTCCTTTGTTGTTTAACATCAGACAACTCATCTCCTGTGCATATTCTTATTCCTTCCTGAATTGTCCTCCCCCTCTCTCTCCTCAAAACCTTTTTCTTTTGCTTCTCCATGTCCTTTTCTTATGCGTTGACCTTGCCAACACAATCTACAAGAATAAGACTGCATGACTTGTCCCACACTCAAGTAGTCCATACATGAATTCAATACTTACACCAATAATTCCATGAATTTATTAGTGAGATAGGTTGTGAAATAAATATAGTTTCTTGAGTTTACAAGAAAATTCTCCTCCTCAAGCCCTAGAATACATGTCCACTTTTTTGAGCCAGTCAATATTTACATTTTTCACATTATTTACATGAATTACAATTCATAACAAAATTTACGAGAGGGAATAGAAAAACGGGTTGTCACGCCCACTACGATGATTCTCAACAAATGACTTCTAAATTGAAATGGAATCATATACATTCCTTTCATCATTAACATATTCACGAAATGTTGAAAATTCATATGCCAAATAGTATTATGTTAAGTAAAAATTTCTTCTTATGTTGTTTTCATAGTTTTCATATAACCAAATATTTTTTTAAATGGAACCAAACAAGTCCTCTTAGCTTATCCATTATCTTCTTTTACCCTTTATTTCCATTTATCTTACACACATCGTTTATTCAGGGTCATGATTGTTGATTTTGTTTTATTTAGCTCTTCTCCACGAGCTCCTTTTATTTTCCTTCCCATGCCCAACAAACCAACCAAGACAAAACCACAAAAGGAAAGAAGAAAAAATGAAAAACAAAGAAAGACCACATAAAAGCATCTAAAAAAAATATAAAGCGGCATGGCCAAGATCAAAGTCAACAAATAATCGAGAAATATGCAACCAACAATAAAAATCAAAGTGAAGAAAAAATTCCCATCTACACCTCATCCCTTAGCACCCAACACACTCCATCCATTGAGTTACCATCCCTTTTTTCATTATAGGTTGTTGGTTTAGGTGTCCATCTAAGTTTTCATGCACTTTTCTTCCTTGCAATAACTATCAGTTGTCTCCTTTGCACTCCTATGCATATTATTTGTCTCAATACACATTATATTAGTACAATTTTATGAAAACATGATCATTCCTTCATGAAATATCACAAGAATATACTTAAATCATGCACTTAATCGAGCATTCAAAGAATACTTTGACTGTGCATAAAACTAAAGAGTCATAATCAATCATTCTTAGGACACTTATCTGGAGAGAAACACTGACTAGTAGCAAACCTTTTATTTTCTCTTATCGATAATTCCCTCTACTCACCAACAACCCCCAACCAGTAGTCTAATTACTATTACTATTATTAATTATAAAAGATATATATATATATATATGTATATATATATATATATATATATATATATATATATATATATATATATATATCCCCGAGGGTTAGCTCAATTGGTTGAATGTCTCGTTGCTAAAGCACCTTTCCATTAGGACGTCATGGGTTCAATTATCCTCGATGCTCTTGGGGTAAGGATTGGATTAATTTGGCCAAGTGGTGTGGTCCCTTCTGGAGGACCTCACCTGATTTTTACAACCTAAAAAGCCAAGGGCCAACCACCACAATTGAGTTACTAAGGTAGACATTCAAAGAAAATATGTTGAGGAAAATCGACCCACTGACTAACTGAGCGCAGAACACTCAGAGCAAGTCTGGGAAAATAGTCTCAGTGAAAAGTGTTTCTGACAACAGTAAGGACAAAACCATCCCTCTAGAAACTACAAACCAAGTTACATCCCCAAACACCTCGACCAACCTTCCCGCTGTGGACTATAACATTGTTGATGACATGAAGAAGGTTCATGCAAATATATCAATGTTTTAATTAACAAAGATCACAAGTTAGCGGGACATCCTTGTATGGGCACTTGGGCAAACCTCTATAGGTAACGCTACCTCTTCTTACAAGGGATCTGGTAATTTTCCTGGTACTCTCGAATCTATACTTAATTCACTTACAATGGATGTGAACACACTCTTACTATATTTCTTGTTAACTTTCGAAATATTCAATTTCAATGTACATAATTGCTTGGTTGATTCTGGTGCATCGGTGAACATAATGCCATTATCTTTTACCAAGAAAATCAATGCTAAATGGGAAAAGATAAATGCACAGATTATTCATATGGAAATGACTCATGTCCAGGAAATTGGTGAACTCAGAGATGTTATCATCCACTTATCATCTAACGGACAAGTCCACCAATGTATCAACATAGTGATTGTGGACATTCCGGAAGCATATGGAGTTTTGTTGAGGAGAGACAGGTCTAGCAATCTACAAGGGTACTTTGCCACAAATTGGTCACACTTATGGATTCCGTACAGAGTTAGAAATAATCATAGTTGGGTATAATCAAAGAGAGATATGAAACACACTGTTACTCCCTCGAATGAGCATAATGAACCAATGGCTTTCACAAAATTACTTTTTAGGAAATTGCTTTCCTGAAACTCAACTAGGGTGTTATCTTTGTCAATCATCCCCAATTCCGCCAGACACACAGTTGGATCTCCTTCCTTGTCCAACTAGAGTTAATGAACTTTGTATAGTTAGTATTAAATGTATACGTACTAGTGTAGTTCAAAGTCCCTATACATATGATGTTTGGACTATGTACTTCGATGGTTCCAAAATATAGGAGGGCTTTCAAGTTGGTTGCGTTTTAATAGACCCATTGTAGAGAAATAATTTTATCTCTAGCCGCTTGTAATTTGAGTGCACGAACAACACTATAGAGTATGAAACATTCATCTTGGGCTTGCAAAAAGCGATTGAAATCAACGTTGCCATCTTGAAAGTGGTAGGTGACTCAGGAATTGTGGTGCGATAGGTACGTAACACCATACATTGTGTGTCACCTCATCTTAAAATTTATCAACAAGAGGTATGGCATATTATCTCACATTTCTAAGTTTTTAATATTATTATGTTCTAAGAATGCGTAACAAAATTGTGGATGGATTAGCAAACATTTTTGCTAGGATGTCACCATTGAGGGACGATTTTTCTATTGAAATTATTTATAAACCTTCCATCTTAGATAATATCACTAATTTACATGCTTTTTTATCACGACCAACAAATAATGTGTTTCATGGCAAACAATGATGTATTCAAAGACACAACAATCGATGAGGACGAGCACAAAAAGTCTTTGCAGGATGCAACCAATGCAAGTAAAGGAAACCTCATCCCCAAGGGTGTGGTATCGTTGGAAACGTTGTATGACTTGTAGAACTACTTCTAGGGACCTGTCAAGGACAAAACCCATATTTCCACATTGTTACACAAGCATATCAACTTGGGAATAGATAAGGATCTGAAATATGTCAATCTAGGTACTTGTTGCACACCACAAGAGTGGAAAGCCTTTATTCTCTTATTCAAGCAGAACCGTGATGTCTTCACATATACATACGATGAACTCAAGACATATGATACATGAGTCATCCAGCATGTGATACTGATTAAGGAAGGGGCCAAGCCATTCCAACAAACCGACGAAAGTACATCGAAAGCTCGAGTCTCTCATACAGAAAGAGTTGATAAAATTGTTGGATGCTCAAATCATACATAAAGTGTGGCACTCGATGTGGGTGTCAAATTTATTCCTTATGAGGAATAGGTCCTGGGATATTCGCTTGTGTGTATATTTCTATAATCTCAACCACCCCTCAAACAGATAAAACTACCCTGTGTCGCCCATGGAGAAAATACTGCAAACAGTATCGGGGTTTGAAATGTTTACTTTGTTAGACATATATTCTAGATATAATTGGGTTCTAGTTGCAGAGCCTAACAAACTAAAAAATACATTTAGAATGAAGTGGGGCACATTCGCATTCCGATGAATGTCGTTTGGGCTAATCAACATTGGTGCAACATTCCAACATGCTATGGACATCACCCTACACAGACTCATTGGATGGTGCGTAGTGGTCTATCTTAATGATGTAACAATATTCTCCAAACAGAGGTCAAACCACCTACACCACCTAAAGAAAATTTTTGACCAATTTTGTAAGCACGAGAAATCCTTTAATCCCAAGAAAAGTATCTTTGCAGTGTCCAAGGGTAATCTCTTGGGACACATCATTTCTAAGAGTGGGATTAAGGTAGAGCCAGATAGGGTCAGGACAATCACGTAGATTCCCTTCTCAATGAATAAGAAAGCCATGCAATATTTCATGGGGAAGATCAACCTCCTTCGTAAGTTCATCTCCGAATATGCCCATATTGTCAAACCATTACAAGAGATGGTGAAGAAGGACACAGTCTACAAATGGGATAAAATGGAAAAGGACATGTTTTCCTGTATCAAGCAGGCTATAGCAAAAGCACCCGCATTGTACAACTCAGACTTCAGTAAAGATTTATTTCTCTACACTTTTTCTTATGATACCTCTCTCGTTGCTATACTCACTCAAAAGGATGATCTGAATAATGCGAGGCCTATCTCCTTCATGAGTGCAAGTATGCAAGGACTAGAGCTTAACTAACCCACCATGGAAAAACAAACTTACACAGTATACAAGGCAATAAAGAAATTTAGGCCTTATCTATTGAATAACCATTATGTTATCTTTGTCCCACACCCAACAATCAGGTCATTGCTTGTTCAACAAGGGTTGGGTGAAATGAGAGGGAACTCGATGATCATGTTACAAGAGTATGACCTAGAAATCAAGCCAGTTCACACAATCAAGGGTCATGGTCGCTACCAACTAGCAGTCGAAGCAGTAAACATGAAAGAGGAAGAAGAAGAGCTCATAGGATGAGAGAAAGATATTTAGATGTATAATGTTGAGTGAACCTCCTCCAATACAAGCATAAAATCTTGGCACATGGATGTGCGTCAATACCTTGAGCACGACATATTTCCCTCTCACTTTTCGAAATGGTAGAAGAGGGCACTCAGACTTAAAAAAGTATCTTAACAGTTGGTGCGTGAGGTGCTATTTAGAAAGAATCACAATGGAGTACTTCTCTAGTGTTTGGAGGTGCACAATTTAAAAAAGGTATTGCGTGATCTCCATAACAGACCAGTCGGGGGACACTTTGGAGGCAACACTACAATGCATAAGGTTATGAGAGCTGGTTTTTACTTACCCATATTATTAAAAGATTCTCATGCTTACGCCCACAAGTGTCTGGTATGTCAAAGGCATTTTGGAAGAAACATGAAGTCAGTTGCCCCACTGCAGCCCATTGCAGTGGAAGAACCTTTTCAACAGTGGGGCTTGGACATTATTAGGGAAATTTTCCCGCAATTGTAAAAGTAGCACCACTAAATATTACCTACTACAAATTATTTCATGCAGTAGATTGAAGCACTTCCACTCAAACAGGTGAATGATCAGGAAGTCATTATCTTTTTTTCAAGAAAACATCATTTCCAGGTTCGAAGTTCCAACGTCACTTGTTTTTTACAATGCAACATCCTTTTCATCATTAAGACTTTATGATTTTGCATAGGAAAATTGTATCATATTGAAGCATTCAACTAATTATTATCCATGGGGGAATGGCCTTGCTGAATCCACGAGAAAAAACCTTATCCACATTATCAAAAATACCAATTCTCTGAACAACGAAATTGACACTCTGCTTTGGTGAATGCGTTATGGGCTAACCGATTCACACCAAAACCTTGCCCGAACACCTCCCCTTACTTCCTAATGTACATAAAAGAAGCCATCCTCCCACCGAATATCTACTTTCCCGCTCTCCAACTATCACAAGAGTCCCAAGGCAAGCCATGTTTGTTAGTTCAGCATAGGATGGACACTCTTCATAAGCTACAAGAAGAAAGGTTGAACGCTAAAGATTTTTTTTACTTCACCAGAGTTGTATCAAGAGGTGGTTCGACAAGAATTTTGTAAGGAAAAATAACTTCAGTGTGGGTGACTTAGTCTTAAAGTGGGACAAATCCCACGAGGACAAAGGAAAACACACTAAGTTTCAGTCCCTGTGGATTGGGCCATTCACGATGCATGAAAATCTTGGCCAACACACTTATCGTCTTCAATCACTTGATGAGAAGATTGAATCTCTCCCTGTCAATGGCCAAGACTTGAAACAATATTTTCAATGAAAATCTGGGGTTGTGCCCTACACTGTGTACATAGTTTTTTCTTTTTGTTGTTTGTTATTTGTTTGTTTATTTGGATTTTCTATTGGTTTCTTTTATATGAATAAGTTTTGTTCATTAGTATATCATAGCTTCTAGGTTTGTGTGTGGCTAGACCATAAAGAGGTTTGTGACACTTCAACATTTGTCTAGCCTTCCGTTTGTCTTCATTATGTTGGTTGCATCTTTTGCCTGATGAAGTTCCGACAGAAAATACAATCCGTCTATAAGGAGAGTTTTGGTCCAACCATGAACCCATATCTAATTCGTAAACCTCATGCTTATACTCGGTTTTTCTACTTTGGTGTTCTCAAGCTTATCCAACTAGTAGAAATGATGAAGGGGGAAAATTCTAAACGAGAAAACCTAAATCAAAGGTCTCTATATGCTTCTTTGAAGGAACAACCTCTTATGCTCTTAATAAGTCGAGATCCCTCTTCCGCCCCAATATAAATAAGTGTCAATAAACAGTTCTCTTTAAATAAATAGATAAAGGTAAAAGAAGAGAAAGACATTATGCGCAGGGAGGTGAAGCAAGAAAATTTGTCGAGGTACTGTCCATGCTCACTGGAAGTGAACCAATGTTTGCGTTCATGCATGACTCCTCCAGGGTACTTTTCATACCTGCTGGTAGCAGAGAAACACCAAAGATAAAAAAGTTACACTTTGAAAATCTTAAGCTTGCGAGCTATGCTACCTTTCCAAACTTGAAACATTGTGATTATCCTGAATCTTATGTTGTGTTCAACTGAGAAGGTATAGATGGGACCCTGTCTATTCATGTGGTAAATGGGAAGGCCAAATTAATCTGCATGATGAAACAATACTCCCTGAATAACCAAGACAAAGAAGTTTGAGTTCAACCAGTGTGTCACCAAGTGTTGTAGCTACTGCAACACCCTCCAAAATTTTTGTTTACACCCAATTTTAGAGCCTTCCTTGGTATTTTCATTATTATTGAAAACCCTAGAGATCATTTGATGAGATTTCTCGAAGTTCTTTAGTCCCTTTTGCACGTTGGGTTAACTGTCATCTTTTGGCATGTTTGAATGCCATACAATGTTTGCGAGCCTTTTCTAATGGTTTCTAAGGTCAATATTTGTGTATATGAGTTGTCCCAACCATGTAAAAATTTGTCCCATCCATACACAAAGTCTTGAGCGCTATCACACAAGTTTCGTCATGGTCATCCTAAAGCCTATCTTAAGTGTCACACTTGTCATGTCTCTTCATGAGGCAGTCACAAAGAGGGATATTTTTTGTTTATGTGTTCTAATGATCTATTCTGTCGTGTCAAAAAATTATGCTAAGTGTGTTATCACAGTCAAGGTTCATCACAGTTCATCACCCATCCCACACTTGGCTATTTTCGGAAAATATTCTCGACCGAGCAACTTGGATTCACCAGGCCCCGACTGAAATATGCACTTCATAGTCTTATCCCTGTAGGTTTGTGGCCTTGCTACTTCGAACTGCATAGTGTGCAATCCTTGTCCTCCATGGCTACTTCTATGTGCAATTCCTGAGCCCAATTCCTGATCTTGACCTCCAAAATTGCACAATTGTGTCTTTAAGTCTACCTTGAAGTGCACATTTCGCATCTTCAACACTCAATACTTTTCCTTGTCCTCTGGAACTGTGAAATGCGCAAAATTCCAACCTCCCTTGGCCTCCAGAACTGCGCAGATGCTTCCTCGAGTGTCCTTTCCCTCAGTTGGACCTCACTACCTCCAGAAACTATGTAGTTTTGTCTTTCAAGCCTCCTTGAGTTGTGTAATGTGCAGTCTCAGAACCCAAGCTATCCCACTGACTGCTGAAATTACACAATGTGTTGGGTATACGAACAAAGTCCCACATTGACTAGAAGTGGGGAGGATCATGGGTATATAAGGATGGACAAATATCTCCATTGCTATGAGGCCTTTTGGGGTAAAGCCCAAAAACAAATCCATGAGGGCTTAGGCCCAAAGTGGACAATATCATACCATTGTGGAGATATGTGGTGTCCAGAGTCCTTACAACTGGTATCAGAGCTGAAGGTCTATTTGGCTGATAAACTCGTAGGAAAGAAGGGTTGGACTGGTTCGAGTGGGAGCAATGGCGGAAGATGGTAAGTTTAGGGTCGAGAAGTTTAATAGACAAAACTTCTCACTGTGGAAGATGCAGATGGAAGATTATCTGTATCAGAAAGATCTATACCTACCATTGGGCAGAAAAGCAAAGATGCCGACGGGTATGAAAGATGAAGAATGGAACCTTCTCGATAGAAAGGCACTCGAAACAATACGGTTGTGCCTCGTAGCATTGGTCACCTTCAACATTTCGAAGGAAACAACGACAGAGGGTTTGATTAAGACGTTGGAGAAACTATATGAAAAACCCCCGGCCTCAAAAAAGGTATTTCTTATGAAACGGTTATTTAATATGAAGATGTCGGAAGGTGGATCTGTTGCAGACCATTTAAATGATTTTAATACTATTACAAGTAAGTTATGTTCTGTAGGGGTAAAATTTGATGATGAAGTTAGAGCTCTGTTATTCTTGTGCTCATTACCAAAAAGTTGGAATGGTTTGGTAATGGCCATTAGTAACTTTGTTTCTGGATCTAGTACTTTAAAGTTTGAGTGCAGAGTCTAGGGGAAGAAAAATGGAAAGAGGAAAGAGCTCAGGATATCGGAGTAAATCAAGGAAAGGCAGATCCAAGTCTAGATCAGGAATAGTGTGCTAAAAATGCGGAAAGAAAGGACACCTAAAGAAAGACTGTAGATCTCGGAAGGGAAAAGAAGGAGATGCACAGCAAGAAAACAATCATGAAGCAAATGTGACAGGTCAGGTGTTACAAGATGCTTTGATTCTTTCTTCGAAAATATTACTGATTCATGGGTGGTAGATTCAGGGGCCTCATTCCATGCCACACCTGATAAGAAATACTTTCATGACTATGTTCAAGGAGATTTTGGACAAGTTCGTTTGGGTGATGGTAAACCCTGTAAAATTGTTGGAATGGGTAAGGTTCTTGTAGAACAGCAGAATGGAAACCAATGGCTACTAAAGGAGGTAAGGCATGTTCCAGATCTAAAGAAAAATCTGATTTCAAGAGGGCAGTTAGGTAGTGAAGGTTGTGTGACAACTTTCACAGATAAAGCTTGGAAGGTCACCAAAGGAGCCCTGGTAATAGCAAAAGGTGAAAAGGTTGGTACATTGTATTTATGCAATGGTATTTCTAACTCTGTTAATGCTTTAACTTCCAAAGGAGCAGATGCAACATTATGGCATCATAGGCTCGGACACATGAGTGAAAAGGGGATGAATATTCTTCACTCAAGGAATTTGTTACCGGGATTGAAGAATGTTGATTTGGATTTCTGTGAGAATTGCATTTATGGAAAACAGAAGAGAGTCAGATTTCTCAGAGTTGGGAAAGAAAAGAAGAATGAAAAATTAGAGTTTGTGCATACAGATGTATGGGGACCTACTCAGGTATCATCTCTTGGTGGTTCTCATTATTATGTTACTTTTATTGATGATGCAACTAGAAAAACTTGGATTTATTGTATTAAGAATAAATCTGATGTATTTGATACTTTCAAGAAATGGAAAGCTTTGGTTGAGATTGAGACAGGAAATAAATTGAAGTGTATTAGATCAGACAATGGAGGTGAATATTGCAGCAAAGAGTTTGATATGTACTGTTCAGAGCATGGAATTCGCAGAGAGAAGATAGTTCCAAGAACACCACAAGAAAATGGTGTGTCAGAAAGGATGAACAAAACAATCATGGAGCATGCAATGTGATGAGATTGCATGTAGGATTGCCTTTACCAAGGATAATTTTAGGGGCGAATGTTCGCCCTTTGGCGAAATTAATGGGTTTTAAATTTTTAGTGGGCGAATATTTTGTATCATAGTACATTTTTACAAATCACCTCAAATAGCCCACCTTATTTTAAGGGAGAGGGTAAAAAAGGTAAATTTAGCCCTTGAAATTAGGGCTTACAACCTTCCATTCACCCATTTTCAATAATAGGTTTTATTTAAGTGAATCCATTCGCCCATTTTCAAGAATAGGTTTTATTTAAGTGAATCCTATGGGCCAAATACCATATTTATAAAAGAGTTATGGTAAATTAATAAAAATATAAATAAATGAGGGTATGGTAAATAAATAAAACATTTTTTATATTTACTCCATAAGTCACCTTATATACATGTAACGGTGTAAACAAATAAAATTATAAGTAAAGTGGAGGTATGGTAAATAAATAAAACGCCTTTTTATACTTACTCAAACGGTATGGTAAATAAATAAAAATATAAATAAACTAGACATATCGTAAATAAATAAAACCTCTTTTTATATTTAGTCCATAACCCTCGTTCTATTTATGAAGGCTCAAGAAAGAGGTTTTATTTAAGTGAATCCTATGGGCCAAATACCATATTTGTAAAAGAGGTATGGTAAATTAATAAAAATATAAATAAACGAGAGGTATGGTAAACAAATAAAACATTTTTTTATATTTACTCCATAAGTCACCTTATATTTACGAACACTCAAAAAATGGGTTATATTTAGGTGAAACCTATGGCCAAAATACTATGGGACAAATACCATGGACTATATTGTTATTAATGCCATGCAAAAAACCATTATTAACCCTAATATTAGAATTAATAAAAATAAAAATGGCACATGGTATTGACCCATGGTATTCATCAAAATGGCACATGGTATTGACCCATGGTATTCACCTGGAATGTAGCCTATTTAAATGGGGGGAATTAAACCAACATGTAGCCTATGCTAAGATTCACTAGGAATTTACAAAGTTTTATTATTTAGTGAAAGACTCGCCAAGATCTTACAAGATTTTATAATTGAGTAAAATATTCGCCATGCCTGGTGAGAGATTCGCCAAAAAATTATATATACATATTATATTATTGATAAAATCGCCTTTCATTTTTCCTATATACCATGGAGATTCGCCCATTTATTATATTCATAAATTTAGGGGGGGTTCTTAAAATTTTCCCTGGCCTTTACAGTTTTGTGCAGATGCTGTAGATACTGTTGTTTATCTAATAAACAGAAGGCCTTCAAGTTCCTTGGATGGTGGTGTTCCGGAGGAAACATGGATAGGTAAAAAGGTAAACTACTCCTTTTTAAAGCCTTTTGGTTGTGAGGCCTTTGTCCATATTGATAAAGAAAATAGAACAAAGCTTGAGGCAAAGTCAAAGAAATGTACCTTTATTGGATATGGTGTTAATGATTTTGGTTATCGCTTATATGATTATGAAAATCACAAAATCATTAGGAGCAGAGATGTAATATTCAATGAAAAGGTCTTGTATAAGAATCAGTTGCAGGAAAAGAAACAGGAAAAAGAAAACAAGGAATATGCAGTGCTTGATGAAATCACTAAAAAAGTAAAGGTGCCTGAAAATAATAATAATCAACAACCACAACAACAACAACCACCACAACAGTAACAGGCACCCCAAACACCTGAAAGTGGTGTTAGAAGATCTACCAGGATAAGTAGACCCCCTGAACGATACTCTCCTTCATTATATTATTTATTGTTGACTGATTCCGGTGAACCCGAATGTTATGAAGAAGCAATGCAGGTTGAAAGCAGGAAGAAGTGGGAGGTAGCCATGGAAGAAGAGATGGACTCCTTAATGCATAACCAGACTTGGGACTTAGTCAAGTTGCTTGTAGGAAAAACTACATTGCAGAATAAATGGGTTTACAGGCTGAAGGAAGAAGATGGAGGAAAATAGAGGTACAAAGCTAGGCTTGTGGTGAAGGGGTTTGCACAAAAGAAAGGTATTGATTTTGATGAAATATTTTCTCCTGTTGTTAAAATGACTTCAATTAGAACTATTTTAAGTCTTGTAGCAGCTGAAGATTTGCATCTTGAGCAGTTAGATGTAAAGACAACCTTTCTCCATGGGGATTTGGAGGAAGAGATATATATGCAGCAGCCACAAGGATGTGAAGTGAAAGGGAAGGAGAAACTAGTGTGCAGGTTGAAGAAGAGCTTGTATGGCTTAAAATAGGCTCCAAGGCAGTGGTATCGGAGCCAAGATTTAAAGTTAGCCAAGTGGATGAATCCTCGGAATTCCGAACGAAGGTGGTGAGCCCCGGTAATATCACAATGGAATCTGTGGATGAGCTCGGTTAGAGCAAGCTCTCGAGGCAGGTGGTGCTTCCAACGCATTGGAGCGGAGAATCCTGGTTGGTAGAGAGAGGACGATGGATAATCGTTCGAGGGGAGGATCGATGGTCCTTTGTTCGAGGGGAGGATTGTTGGGTATACCAACAAAGTCCCACATTGACTAGAAGTGGGGAGGATCATGGGTATATAAGGATGGAAAAATATCTCCATTGGTATGAGGCCTTTTGGGGTAAAACCCAAAAACAAATCCATGAGGGCTTAGGCCCAAAGTGGACAATATCATACCATTGTGGAGATATGTGGTGTCCAGAGTCCTTACACAATGCGCAGTCATTGACCCCTTTCCCCAGTATTAGCTTAGGCTCAATTCATGGATAAGAATGCATCATCTTAGACTAGGGTGTTTTCAGATTGATGTCGTCCTCTCATGAGTGAATTGCAGGAACATGTATACTATCAAGTCATGGTGAGATGATGAAGGAGGAGAAGAAGGAGGGAAGCATGCCTAAAGACTCTCTTGTAGTTGAACTCACATGTGGATCAATCAAGAAGAATCAAAGGGACACAAGTTTGCAGCTACCATCCAAGACTAAAGATAATTGAAGTCTTTGCATCACCAAGCCATGCAGAGGAGAAGAGAAAGCATATCCAAGAAGACATCCAACACTCAGCAACAACAATGACTCGACATTGCCACATCACCAAGAAAACCATATCATCAGTGTCATGTCATGTCATGTCGTGAGTGGTCATATGCCATATCACTATTGTGTACCATGTATATTGTATTCAAATGTATTGTAAGGTGAAAGTCTAAAAGACACACATAAATATGAGAGTCATGTAAGTTGAAAAGGCATAGGAAGTTGAACAATCATGAGGGTGGTCAAAGATTCACAAAGGGGAAGCATCACCCCTCGGTTATATATACCCCCTCAGTGTATGAGCAAAGGACTTTTCACCTTGGCTCCTCTCACAAGATATTAGGGCTATTTTGGTTATTTTAGTGCTTGTCTGGTTGAGGATGTGTTGTAATGGTTGTTATTGTTGTCCCATCCTTGTGGAATACTCCGAGGGATACTAGACACATATTTCCTTGTTTGTTGGTTATAATGACTGTCACATCCGCTGTTGACTATTTCGGTGGATGTTAGATGAATCTTTCTAGTTCATGTGTGTCTGTTCCTGGGTGGTACTATTACCTCTCACTTACAGACTCACTTTTTCCCCCCCTTTGTAATAGAAGAACCTTGACACAATTGCATTTGCACACTCACCATGCACACCTCCCTTTCTTTTCGAAGACACCATTGCATCACTTGTGCTGATAGCTAGAGCCGAGGAAAATCTTTAAGAATTTGGCAACCGGGCCTTTATACCGGATGAGACTCTTACACCAAAAGGTGTAAGGTCTGATTTAGGCTTCATACCAGAGAGATCACCTGAATGTTGGCGGGTCCAACACTGTTATATATAATTCATGGTTAAATAAAAATAAAAAACAAACCTTAAAAATACATGAAATAAAAACCTATAATACTTAACTTAAGTTCTCTTGAAATATAAAATGTTTATCCTTTAAAAAGACAAACATTAAGGTTTAATTCAATCATTAACGCCAACAAATTTATCCTAGAAAAAGAAATGAGAAAGGAAATAAGGATAGTTGCTTTCCCAAACTATAGAAGGTAACTTATAAATTAAAAATGTTAAACAATCATAATATTTCAAAGGAATATAATTTAAACACTAACACCAATAAATATATTAAAAAATAGGAAAATAAAAATAGATATACTCAAAGAAAAATAAGAAAAATAAGAACAATTACTTTAATAAACTACGAAAACTAACTAAAAGTATGAGAAAATCATAACATTTCCAAAGATTTAATACAATCATTATCAACAAAAGGAAAGTAAAATGAGAGTAATGCCTTTCATAAATTATGAAAAGTAATAACATAAATATACACAAATGAAAATAAAGGCAACTGAAGATAGCGATTTTCATAAACTAAAAAAAATAGCATATATACTAAAAATAATATCTCCAAGGAAGAGGCCTGTCATATCAAAAGATATTAACATCTATTTAAATAGTTCTATTTTATTATAGATGTGGATAAATATGAAGTTTTTTTTGAATGCTTATTATCATATATTTACATTATATTTTTTAATGCTATAATTGTCACCAAATGTCAATAAAATGATATTCTTTGGTCAACGAACCAAATGCTCTGTGAACGATATACGTGTGGGAACAATTACAACATTTAAACATTGATAAATTGAGGAAATTTACAAATAAGATGATATTTGAAAGACCAGAAGGGAGAAATCAAATTGGAATTCAAAGTTAAAAGAGTTGCCATCAAAAGATTTTATATCTTTCAAAAGAAATATTACATCTTTTCCATTGGGAAATACACCATTAATGGTCATAAGAGGATCTGTACTGTTTTATGGATGATGTGTGGTGAACATGAGAGCTGCAGCAACGAACGCGAGGGCCTGACATGCCGTGGCTATATACGTCATTCTTCTACACACCACAACCATCACCGGATCTTCTGGTCTGCTCGCTAACAACAATAACGCAACGACGCAATAGTGAACAACAACAAATCCTTGATGATAATAAGATTCTGTTAAGAAACACGCGCTATAGTATGCTCATGGTATACATCAATGGCATGAAATATGTGGTATGGCTAAGCCTCAGATGAAGGATACACCGAATGAATGAATATGACTACCAGTGAGTCATGTCCATGGATGAAATTCACCAACCACAATCTTTACTCTTCAAAGAAATTATTGGCTTCTTCAATAATCCCAGTCTCGAAGTAGTCCAATTCAGCGCTTCGCCCTTGCACGATTAATTTTCGACCTCATGAAATATTCTCCCAATCGCTTTTGAACTTCTGTAGACTCTACAGCCTTAATCAAAATTTATCTTTGGTACTCCAGAAATGTCAATATTAATATATGTTAATGAAATCCTTTTAAGGTTCAGTTGAGATCTCACCATCAACCAATGCGGGCTTCTTGTCCACAACGTCAACCATTACAACAATCCTCACATATAAGCCTATAGTTAACAAAGGCTACACGCCCAATCTCGACAAAGCGTCTTAAAGGCATGATGTCTCCATGCTCTTCTACTCATCGTGCTCCCGCGTCCCAGGTGTCTGTTCCTTCCTAGAGAAAACTGACAAGTCCTTAAGGCCTTCTTTTTTCAATATTCTCGGTCTACCTGTATGAATGGGGCCTCACTCTACCCACACTCTGTACACTTCCTCTACAAACTCTTACGAGTTTTTATATAAAAAACAATTTGGAGCACCGCCACGAACACTTTCACTTTGCGCACCTGCTGGCCTTGTAGGCTTTAGCATAATTTAATGCAGTGCAACAATAATTTTCTTTGGGGGTAAATGCTAATTATGCTATGCTAAGAGCACAGAAATTCCTTAAATGTGCCGCATGCTATAACTGCACTTTTATTAGCAATCAAATCTCGCCCTTCTCATATACTTTCCGTGTGAGATTACCGTGATTCGGGATACTGGAAATGGGAAATTTAGACGTGGGATCCTAGAAACTTTATTAGCAATCAAATCTCTCCAAACATTCCGTGTCATATTATGAAACTGGTTATTGGGGATCCTGGAAATGGGAATTTAAAGGTGCTTGTAGGTTAAGGCAACTCCTATTTCAGACCCTATAGAAAAGTTAATGCTCCGTCCTTACACTGACCTGAAGGAGCTTGACGTCATCGGGACCATTGATCATGGGCATGCATCCATGCATCCATCTCTCCTCACCGAGTTCCGGCGATGGCCGTTCCTGCCCGCACCCAGCGCCGGTGTTCCTGCCTGCCTCCGGTTTGATGTTTTAATGAGGTTCACCAACCCACGCATTAATGCTCATAAACTCTGCCGGGATGCATCCTCCATAGTTTACCAACCCACACATTAAAGCTCATAAACTCTGCCGGGATCCATCCTCCATACACCAACCGGACTCAATACGCTATCGGCTTCTGACTAATCCTGGCAATTCAGACCCTGCAACCATCAAACAGGCGCAGCCCCTGCAGCCCTTCGCTATCGGCTTCTGGACTAATCCTGGCAATTCAGACCCTGCAACCATCGAACAGGAGCAGCCCCTGCAGCCCTTCGAAACTGGTAACGCTCTACCGCAATGCAAAGCCCTCTCATGCTAGTACTGTTACACTTTTGTACTTTTGTCGGGTGTGAGATTGTGAAAGTTTTATGAGGGTGTCTGATAAATACTAAATTCGTAATCTCTTCTGGAAGGAGGGTTAAATTCTTTGAACACAAGTGAAAACGGTGCATGGAATTGAAAAAGTCGAAGTTCCGAGAAAAAAAAAATACTGCAAACTTCGAACTCAAATTCTGGATCATTTTCTGGGGGCAGGGCTAATTCTTTGACCAAATCTTATTCCTTTTTTTTTTATTTTTTAAATCCAGGGTTGCTCTTTCATCTCGGGGTTTTGATTGATCTTACGTCATATTTTAAATTTTAATGGGATTTTTGCAATTCTCGCTCCCTGTTTGAAAGCTTTCTTGAAGTTTTGGCAAATTTGTCTTCGTAAAACAACATTTATTTACTTAAAAAAAAAAAAAAAATAATGATAAATTTTATTCACCTTCGCTCATCCCAAATCCCGGATCAAAATTTTAAATGAGAAAAATCATAAAAGAGAAACAACTCTTTGGAAGACAATAAAACCTAATCAATATGTTGGCTGAATGACCAATATATGTACATACAGAAACTAAAATTTTGGCTAATCGTGAACTGATCCATCAGAAAGCTATTCATTGCCTCTCGCCAGAAACAATACCTCTCAGCAGAAATGAAGAGTTAATTCTATTTAATATGGTGGTTTGGTTATCTATTCTATCCAATATGGTGGTTTGGTGACCGATCAATAATGTTGATACCTTTTGAGATAATTAAATAAAACTGAAATATTTCCAAGATTTCATGTGAATTATAGTTCCTATAGTATTTTGTCATTTGAATCGATTCAGAAATTGATTTTATACTATAATCAGAGTTTTGTTCTCAGATTTCTATATAATTGTCTTCTGGAAGGAGGGTTAAATTCTTTGAACACAAGTGTATGTGATTATATTTTCAGTTTTCCCATTTCTTAATACGCTTTCTTCGATTCTTCAAAAATAAAAGTTGTTCACATTATGTGTCATGTTTATATTTTTATTTTGAAGGTAGATTTCATATTTATTTAGGGGTAAAAATGAGAATAATGGTTTTACTTCAATTTTATCCATGAAATCTTGGAAATATTTCAGTTTTATTTAATTATCTCAAAAAAAAAGTTCATGTAATTTTAATTATCAGATGTTTTTTTTGTCTTCTTTAGGGTAATTATTCTCATGGAAATTTGGGACTTCTTAGAATCTTAATTTTCAAATTTGATAGTTCTTAACATTTCATGTTTCAGTGATATAATTTGCATAAATTAGGTATCTCAATTGTCTTTTAATAAAACACTGAATCTATTTATACACTAGAAAAATTATTTAGATAATTTAAATTCACAATTTTATTCTTCCATAAAGAGAAAAATATTAACTTTATATTAGAAAATAAAAACTAGTACATGTTATCCATATCTCTCCCATATTTGCGAAAATAAAAAGATATACTAAGCTTCCCATCCACATACACAATGTTCAGAGCTATTCCTGTAACGAGTCTAAAAAGGGCCACCGAATATAAAGAAACAAAACTTACAGAATTTATTACCGTATCAAAAATCTTCTTCATAACAAATTTTAAGAGTGTCACTAAATTGGGCGAGGGAGAAGTCATAAGGCTTATAAGCGAGGCTCGGCAACCGCAAGAGAATTTATGTGTTAAGTTTTTATCATCTACAGAAAAAGTTGAGTTGCAACAAATAGATATGTTTTCTGTCCAGTAACATATTATATATAACTTTTTAAATATATCAAGGATTTAAGAACATTTTATTCTATTCTAGTTTTCAAAATTTTAGTGTTTAAAATGGATTTTAGTGTTTATTCTATTATTATGTTGTTCTTTTTAGATTATGGTATATGGAGAGCATTAGTGTCTTTACTCTCCTGGTTATGTTTGCAGGGAAAAAATATGTCCTATAAATAAATGGCATCCTATTTTTCCTTTGTTGAAGAGTCCATGGAGCCCTCCCCCATGGAGTGTGCGGGTTACGAGCAGTATGTGCATCTCCCCGAGCTCAGTGCCATGTGGAAATTCAAGGAATGGCCTGGTTGGTCTAGAGAGGGGTTGGTAAAGGCTGCCTTACAGTCATTGGAGATTACTTTTCGGTTTGTTCCGTATGTCCTCTGTGACACAAGGACTTACATTGACAAAGAGGAATGGAAGAGAAGGCTTGAATCCTTAATTAGTTCCCAGATTGAGTTGATTTCAATGATTTGTGAAAATGACAATCAAGTTCCCACTCTTCAGTTGTCAGTAAGTAGTGGTGTTCTTGCTAGGAAAGTTTTCCTTGAGGTATGGCAGAGACCTGGTGCTTTACCTGTGGTTAGCAGAACAAGTGAAGAGAGCTTACTTCCTCGTTTGGGTACATGGAAAAGCGTTGAAGCTATGGTTTCTAGAATATGGCTTGCCATTGAAGGCCATATGCAGAGGACTCCCTTCACTTTAGGTCTGGGGGAACCAAATATGTCAGGTAAGCCTCTTCTTGAATATGATAGAATCTGCAAGCCAAGATATTTGCACTCTTTAAAACAACATAAACAGTTCCATAATCCAGAAGATGCCAAACTTTGCAATGTCCTCCAGATCTTTGAGGCCTGGGTATTTGTAGGCCAAGAATTGTTGCAGAGAGTATATGAAAGAATAGACTCTGGGGATTTCGTAGGAGCATCCACAGACTGTTGGATGGTTGAAAGGATGTGGAACATGCTCACAGAAATCGTGAATTTGCTTCTAGTGATGGACCCAGATGATTTCCTTTGCCTTAAACACCAGTTGGCAATTAGCAGCACTAGTACGCTTGCAGGCGCATATTGCCTTCGGTCTGCCCCCCTTAGAGACCTTACAAATGCATGCAAGGAACTAAGGCATCTGGTGCCCAAAGTCATGGGTGTTGAGGCTGATCTAAAGGGTAGACCAAGGCTTGAGGAGGCACTTATGCATTTGTTTCATTCACATGGACTTCGCTCACATAACACTTCAGGTGCTTACCATGTTGCAACAATACATGTTCTGTTGGCCTTCTAGGCAATAGAAGCCGCGGTGAAAAGGTTTTTCTTCTCATATCAGCAGCTGGTAGTAACAACCATGGGTAGCATTGAAATGAAGGGTCCATCATATCTAGGTGCTTGTGATGCCCTGCGTCAGATATATTTTGAACCACCTTATTTCCCTAGTGTGGATGGTGCAAAGACATTTTTGGGTTACTATTGGCACTAAAAGTCTACAACTATGGTGGATGGTACACTGGAAGATCTACAGACAAATCAAGTGAAGTTTACAAGACAAAGAACAGTGCCTTCAGTTTTTCAATGTATTACCCCAAATTCATACATACACTTTTTACATTGACAGTTTTGAATACTATACATAGAATTATATTGGATATAGGATTAGACTCATTTTTGTTCATCCCCATCAGTAGGAGCAATCAATAGAACAGTGCTAGAAATTTGAACAATTTTTTTTTTTTCCCTCTCCAACATGGATAGGATACTAAGGATTCATAGTGTGCAATTCCTCCTTCGTTAAATACTGTAAAAGATTGTCCAAAATTAAAAAGGTAATTATTAAAATTATTAAATTTTACGAGTTGTTTCTTTTTTTAATTTTTTAATTCTTTACCTAAATTCTATGATGAGTTTAATGATATTTATATAATTCATTATATAAAAAGATTGTAAGAAAAAAATAAATTATATTAATAAAATTATAAAAAAAAACTATAAGTTTTATATGGAAAACATTGTAAAAAAAAATTGCATTTCCTGCATTTTCATGATAGCTATTATCAAGTTAGATAATAGGAATTACAAGGATTGAGAAATAATGCAAAATCATGATAATGTTATGGAATTCAATCAGAGAGATTTATTTCTAATAGACTATTACAAAAAAATTTGACATTGTTTTGGTTATGGTTAAATAAATTTCTATTCTAGAGATAAATATAGAGAAATTTTAACCGTAATTAAAAACTTGTTAACTTCAATATCAAGCCTTCCTACAATTATCTAAGGCTACCTAAACTTTAAATTTAATATGCTTCATAAAATTCAAGTTTCAATACCTCCGCCTATTAAACCCACAGCCACTTGAAATACTAAACTAATACATGCTTGCCTTCCCTTTTGTTAAGCCAAATTGAATTTGGTTGGTAAGCTATTGCCAATCTTTTTAGCTGTAGTTATAGCTTCAAATGGAATCCGAAGTAGATCCAGTTGTCCTTAAATGAAGTAATTGCTATTTTTTATTTTATTTTAAATATTTTGTTTTATTTGTTTATCGACAAATAAATAGCAATTTGTTTATGTTTACCAAATTGAATTTGGTTGGTAAGCTATTGCCAATCTTTTTAGCTGTAGTTATAGCTTCAAATGGAATCCGAAGTAGATCAAGTTGTCCTTAAACGAAGTAATTGCAATTTTTTATTTTATTTTAAATATTTTGTTTTATTTGTTTATCAACAAATAAATAGCAATTTGTTTATGTTTACCAAATTGCCACTTTAATAATAGTTTTCAAATTATGTATCATCGAAATATTCTCAATTTTCTATGAAAATTCGAGGGAATGTTCTATTTTAACTTCATAAAAAATGCCTTGTTTTCCGGCAATGATAGGAACATTATAATTAGGCATCTCTACCGTGTCTTCTTAGGAGTAAGACAAATTGTGTTTTCCAAACTATGTGAATATAGTTCATTAATTTAAAACGATGTTAATTTTATTTATTTTTTATATATTTGAATATATATAAGATGTACACTTTCAATTGTTTTTGTTATTGGGTTTTAGATAGTCTATTTTTTTAGTAATCAAATCTGAATTTGAATTTAATAGCTATAGTTTATGAATGTAAATTTCTAGATGCGCGAAATTTATTTATACTTTTAAAAACTCAATTTATATAATAAATTAGATTATTAAAATTAAATCAAAATATTAAATAGTTATATTGCATTGTTTGTCGAACACAGTTTGAGATAGATTAAGCTTACTGGACTGTAGATAGGGAAGGTAACAGAGAGGCTTGGATATTACTGAATTCACCTATTTTGCTAACTCTGTTCTTTCAGCGAATATACTGACGTAGCTCATCTGATTGTTTGGTAAATTGAAACTAGATTTGTGGATGCCACTTCATAAACGCAACAGTGGTATTGGAAAATATTTTGTCATCCTTCTAAATAAATACCTTTGCTTTTATATGGCACCTTTTAAAACGAGGATACTGAACGTCCCAGCAATGGAATTCGAACAAACATAAGACATCTTTCTTTTGTTTGTTTTAGTTGTAAATGCCACACTTGTTTTTAGCACTTGATATATATATATATATATATATATATATATATATATATATATATATATATATATATATATCTGTGTGTGTGTGTGTTGGGGGGCGTGTTTATATCTGTTTGATATAAGTCGTAAAGCTGTCATGTTAAGTGAAACACAAATTTAGTAAAAAAAAAATTATAAACAATATCTTAACCATATATCTCATCATCAACTAATCTAAATTATAAATTAACTATAATATCTAATCCCTCTTTTTATTTTCCAAGAGCCGCCCATCCCAGCTAAAGTATAATATTACTTCCAGTTTTTGAAAAGGAATGCTTGCTCGGTAAATGAGTTTAATGTGTAGGGTGTTTGAAAGAAAGTTGCAAATATGGTTGTAAGTGTTAATGTACACGGTTATAGTTGAGAGCAAAGGTAAAGCGCCCCAACTTTCATCCCAACCCAACTAAATTATAATATAGGTGCAGTTGCTGAAAAGGAGTACTGTCCTAAAAAATGAGTCCTCAAAAATGAGTTTAATGACCATGGTATTGGAGAGAAGGTAGTAGATATGCCTATAAGGGTTAATGTACATAGTTATAATTGTGGGTGAAGATAATAATTAATTAATTTTATGTTTTTGGGTAAAATTTAATGATTTTTGTTTTTTTATAAGATTGTAAGTTTTTTATTAAATTATATTCAAAAATTTTATAATGCAATTTTTTATCTCCGCACTTTTTGACTTAAAGAAAAACCAATAAAAATAACGCTTAAAGTAAAATCCATCTAGTAATCTTTTTATTTCTAGGGCTCTATTACACCAACATAGCTTAGGCTAGTGTCTTGGAGTAGGGAGTAATTAACTCTCCAAGACAGTAAAACAAATAAGTAGTTGTATCTTGCGGTAGGAGAGAAATCCAATTGTTACATCTATGCTCTGGGAAAGCTCCTCTTAAAGGAGAAGCACGAGATCATGTCCGAACCAGTGTGGGAATCAATCCTTCCTCATTGGGAACGATGCCAGATATTCACGTATTAAAAACGGTAAACCTCGGATTAACCATTGTCGAGGAGCTTGGGGTCACTTGTTGGTAAACTTTGGATTATGTCAAGGAGCCTTCAAGGGGATTGAGCTTGTTACTCTGCCCTTGCGTGCATATCGGATCGTAGACTGTTCCCCCAGGTATATTTGTTTCCGTTGGTAACCATAGTGACCATATTCTATAGGATTCTTCCTAAGGTGATGGTGGAGGGAAGATCCCACTGTACCTGGAACAGACGTCGGCTAGACTCACTTGGATTTTCTGGGGGGTTCTCTTCACTCGAGACGGTTTAGTGGAGAAAACGTGTGCCAGTTTATTCATTAAGCAGATTGCCGGGGTAACTGTTCCAACCGCCATTTCTGTATTGAACTCTGCGACGTTGGATTTCATCACCAACTAGTGTTTTCGGTACGGAAAGTTACTGTTTGCGTGTGGTTTGATCTCCTAGATTCTTTAGGCGTGTGATTCAAAATTGTTTGGTTATTTAGAGGCTTTAGGTGGTTTTCATTGAGATTTTTCTTTGTTTGCGTGTGAAGTAGTTTAAATATTTCATCGTGGCTGAATTACCGAGGCAGTCCTGTAGAATTCGAGGCCAACCTCCTGAGTTTTCACCAAGCCGGCCTGAAGGGCTACGAGCCCTTGTTACTCCTGGAGACAGTAGAGTTGGGTCACCTGAAGAAGGAGAGTCTTCATTGGTTGTACATCCTGATTATCAAGCTCTAGTAGCAGATTATAATCCACAATCTGTTTCTGTTTCCGAACTTACTGGTAGTATTTCATCTACTAGTGATTTAGGTGAGGAACCTGAAATATCTGAATCTGAAACTGAGTTTGCTGCTACTCCAACATCGGGGTTTGCCTCTCCAACTTCTAGTGGTCCTGGTTCACCCAAGGTAGAAAGAATAATTACCCAAGACAGTAAGATGATAGGTTCTTCCTCAAATGCCTCTGAAGAACCCATAATGATGATGTCCCATGTTAGGATTGCGACTCGATCGCAATACTATGGAAGTAAAAGTCCTGTTGGTGGTAAGGAAGCAGAATCTTCTCATTCGAACCCATCAACTTCAACTCCCGGTTCCGATCCACTACAGATCGAGAAACCTAACCCAGACTTAGTAATCAAACCACCCACCAAGGGTATACTTCAAAAGTCAGCTTTCAATCCACATGCGAGAGCGGCTCAGAACTATAACATTGTTGAAGATTTAGCTGTTTCACCTTCAGCAATGTCGGCATATGTGCCATCTTATGTGCCAGTGTTAGGTAGTTCCCTTTGACCCATTCCAGCTGAACGACTCATCACAAGTTGCCCCTAGACAATAACATGGTGGCCCCACCTCCAGAAAGAATTCATATGTCATACATGGTTAGTCTAAACTTGTCAGAGATATTTAAGCTTATTAATGACCCAATTTCTTATGATCTTACTTATCGTACAATGTCAGCTAAGATCCCCTGAATATTACTTAATCCCAAAGTGGTGTACGTGAAAAGTATAAAATATTTACTTAAAAATGAGACTTCCATGCTTAGTACGCTATGCATTGATCAAGAACACAATATTTACTCAAACTAAATTATTTTCAATGCATTTTGTACAGGTATTTTAAGAATGAATAAGTGGGGGAAGATTAACGAGTTGGAAGTTGAAGACCTGGAAGATATGATACAATTTTCAGCAGAAGACTTAACATGGACAGAGATTGGGGGGGACCAAGTTGCGATGATTCCATATTGTCGACTTGATGATTTCATAAGTGGAGAGGAATCAAATGAAAGTGCACCCACTCAATTTCTTCTTAAGACACATCGAAGTAGAGGAATAGAGGATATCACACACACCAATTACTCAACATACCTGGAGTACAGTGTGTGAGTCTCTATATGCTTTTTCAAGATACGTATAATTTTTTCAATATGCATAAATATTATATCTAATTTGTAGTAATTTTTTTACGTACAGTTATTGGTGTTCATATGGTCCACAGTCAACAAGGGGAACTAGGAGTGCATCATCAGACCCAAAGACAAACCGCAATGGACATGAAAGTATTAAAGTTGGTTGCCAATGTCACTTCTTTGTGCGACGACTTCAAATGAGACCAGATGATGTTGTAATAATATATACTGCATGTAGACATATTGATAAATCCAATGTTATTTGTCATGGGACAGATGCAATCGGTAGGTCCATGAGATTCAATTATGCACCACATTTAACTTGGCATATGCGATCTAGTGTCCAACATTTCGTTAAAAGAGGTTTTAATGTTACAATGATATGGGACAAGTTCATCTCTGATGTGAAGGATGGATCTGGTGAGTTATACACAGGGATATCTCGAGATACAGACATGACAAAAAAAGATATAAGTAACATTTACAATGATATCATAAGGCTAGAGTATGCTAAAGATAAAAGTGATCCAAAGAGTGTAGAGTGCTGGTATAAGGAAAACCCAGAGAGTTTTTTCTTCTACCAAAAACAAGATCTTGTTGAAAATATCCCTTTTATCATAGGCATACAAACAAAGTGGATGTGTTCAATGATGCTGAAATACTCTCACAATAATATTATCTCAATGGATTCAACTTTTAGTACAAATAAGTACGGGGTGAGTACATATTTATCCTAAATCCGATTCATTTATTTAACCTCACATTAATGCATGTATCTTATATAAATATAATTATGCACATTTTTTGTAATGCAGTATCAACTTTACACCTTAATGGTTTTCGACGAACATCACAATGGGGTTCCAATAGCTTGGGTGATATCATCACGCAATACTATAGCTGATCTTTCTAAATGGATGTTGGCCTCACTTGCAATTGGAAACAAAGAGCGACCAGATTGGCATGTTCTTGCCTTCATCACAGATGATGCTACTGCCGAAATTGAAGCATTGAGGTGATGTGTTTATTATTTTTACAAGAGGCATAAAAAATATTGTTAATGTATAATCTCTCTAAAAATTATGTTATTGCAGGTCTTCGATCAAGTGCAAAGTATTATTATGTGTGTGGCATGTTCGTCGTGCATGGTTGAAAAATGTTGGAAACAAGGTCCAAGGGAGGGAAAACCAAATAAGCATTTTTCGTGGTTTAGGAGAAATCATGCACATGTGTAAAGATGATGAATCTGTGAGAAAGAAAGTTGAAAGCTTATTTGAAGAATTCAGTGAACAAAAAAGATTTTTGGAATATTTTAGAAATACTTGGTTAGCCAACAACAAAATATGTAAGCTTCTTATTGGTGGTTTTAATGACTCTATTTTTCATGTCATATGTATACTTATTAATATATAACTAATAAATTTCTTTCTACAGATATGTGGGCAAAAGCATACAGAAATTTTCCACATTCAAATCAAGATACGAACAATGCCATTGAATCTTACCATCGGTATATCAAGGAAAGGTACCTATGTGAGAAGAACAATGCATGCCATAGAAGGGTTGATTGGTTAATCTATGTTTTTTTGACAAAGGTTGTATTATATTACAATCATATGCACCGTTTAAAAGAAGCTGGTTTTGTACGACCCAAAAAAATACAGGAACAATTGAATTCATCCAAGTGTAGAGCTAAGAAAATCCCAAATGAAGACTGTGTGCCTGATGAAAAGAGTAATGACTATTGGGTTCGTAGCCAAAATAAGGATACTCGTGACATTTGGTACAATGTCATATATAATGGTTCTAATCTACACTTCTGCAATTGCAATTGGGCCCTGAATGGAAATATCTGTAAACATGTATTGAAAGTTGAGATGTTAGTGAGTAGCACTATTTTGGGTGAAAATGTAGCACCTGGTGTCATTGATCCCAGGACAGAAAGGCCTAGAATTTTATTTGATTTGAATGAAACACATATATTGGGCCCAAAAATCCAAACGGAGCTTTCACCATGCTTTGATTCTCCTCCCAATCTGAATTATCATAATGAAACAAGCATTGATAATTTAGAGAATTTCTCATACAATGTTGAATCGACCAATGTATGACAAGATAGTGCATTCTCTGAACATGATGAGATGAAACATGTTAACTCATCAACCCTTGAGAAATTGAGATCCATAATACCTACAAATTTGGAACAGGCATATGCATTGAACAACTTGGTAGACAAAGCATGTCAAGAATACAACAAAATGTTTTTCAATACTATAACTCCATCCAAGATCACTACCAAGAGAAAACATAGTTTCTTGAGTCCAGTAAATAAAAAGAGGCGATGTGGTCGCAAGTCAAAATCAGGGACAGATAATCTACAATTTGAAAGGGTTGGACGAGTTCATGCAAAGAAAAAAAGAATGGATGAACAATTGGAGTCATCTTCTCAAAAACAAAGAAATGTGGACCGCGCGCCTGAGATAATGCAAGATTCTATTATACCCAATATTGGTATGGAAATTTCTGTATATGCATTGTTTTACGTTAAATGCGATATATTAGCATGTTCAACACATTTGCATGACTATATGAACTATTTTTATTGTTACAGCTGTGGGACCCACATCTCACAACATTCCAAATTGTCGGATTCGTTTACTTGATGAACATGCTATTGAAGAAAGATCTAGCATTGGGAACATTGTTTCAGCCATTAACACCCCAATATCCTCCCCAAGGGTGGTCCCCCCTATTGTTGAACCAATTAGGATGTATCATCGCCCACACCCACCACCTTTTTCCTCCATAAATTCTTCCATGCCTATAACCACCTCTGTAATACCTTCCCAATGCTCACTCCTACCCTCCAGTGATCCACCATTCTCATTTTTTCAATCGTCCACCCTTAACATTCCAATTTCCCCCCCTAGGTTAATCCCCCAGCCTACAGTGATTCCCACTATTGTACACCCGGTGGGGGTGTATCGTCGCCCACACCCACTACCTTTTCCCTATTTCACACCCACCATGCCTTTATCCAGCACCCCTGAACCATGCCTATATCCGTCACCAAGTGCTCCTCCATCTACCCAGGAAGGGCTGTCTTCTCCATTGCCTCAAATGCTCACGGTGAGAATGAGTATTTGATCAAAATATCGTCATGAATTAATGAAATTGATTATATGCCTTTCAATTTTTACAACTAATTGATTATTGTAATTTTTTGTAGAGATATCAATTTGGAAATCCACCTGGGAGTGCCAAGAGGGACGAGGGTGACTTATAGACCCATACTTTAGATCGATCATGATGTTGTTTTTCCATTATGTCATTTATGGGCATGAGATTCCATTATTTATGTTGGAAATGAAGTTCTATTTTCTAAAAAAGAAACATGTATAGTTGGACCTATTTTGAATAAAAATACATAAATTTATACTTGTGTTTATGACAACATCTTCATTGAATTTTAAATCCTTATGTGGATGCGATGTTATATTCTATCAATGTTACATTACTTTTGATGAATAGTTGTAACGGCTTTTGCTTTTATTATTTACAAATTATCAAGTTTATAAGTTAAGTTACTTTTATATTTATATCTTATTTGATGTTTAAAATGTAATCTTAAGACTTATACCTCGCACCTCAAGATTAATCTGTCTAAAAATACATATGCCTTTCAAACTTGATACTAGATTAAAAAAACAATAACCACACATTACAATCCAATATCACTTTAAAAATATTCTTACCAAGTCTCTTAACAAATATGTAACCGTAGATATTTTTATCATAAGCTACCATAAAATAACGACTCTTAAGTATAAACAAAATATATATCGAAAAAAAAAATGAAAGCTTAAATATATTTTCACATCCTCAACCCTAGAATATTCATTTATTTCTTTACATATGAATTATAGTTTATAGTTTATGTTCATATTCCATAGATTTTACATGTGAGAATCAACCCATTTAATAAAAATGTACTTGTTATTTAACCTCTTTAACCTTTATTGATTTTTTTTTTGTTTTATGGGGTTAAGGGTGTGATTGGAGAAGAGGGAATATTAAGATTACCAAAATAAAATTACAATTGAAATATTAAGGAAGTATAAAGTTAAAAGTTGTAAATTTAAATTTTGAAATGGTTAATATTCTAAAGTGAAATGTTGATTTTTAAGAGTGGAAATATCGATGGATAGAAGTATGTATTTGGAATCAAAAAATGTGAATTCCATTAATTTCAAACCTCCAAATTGCGAATTTTGATTTCTACAGCGTTAAGTGTCACATCCACCATGCCTTTATCCAGCACCCCTGAACCATGCCTATATCTGTCACCAAGTGCTCCGCCATCTACCCAGGAAGGGGTGTCTTCTCCATTGCCTCAAATACTCACGGTGAGAATGAGTATTTGATCAAAATATCATCATGAATTAATGAAATTGATTATATGCCTTTCAATTTTTACAACTAATTGATTATTGTAATTTTTTGCAGAGATATCAATTTGGAAATCCACCTGGGAGTGCCAAGAGGGACGAGGGTGACTTATAGACCCATACTTTAGATCGATCATGATGTTGTTTTTCCATTATGTCATTTATGGGCATGAGATTCCATTATTTATGTTGGAAATGAAGTTCTATTTTGTAAAAAAGAAACATGTATAGTTGGACCTATTTTGAATAAAAATACATAAATTTATACTTGTGTTTATGACAACATCTTCATTGAATTTTAAATCCTTATGTGGATGCGATGTTATATTCTATCAATGTTACATTACTTTTGATGAATAGTTGTAACAGATTTTTCTTTTATTATTTACAAATTATCAAGTTTATAAGTTAAGTTACTTTTATATTTATATCTTATTTGATGTTTAAAATGTAATCTTAAGACTTATACCTCGCACCTCAAGATTAATCTGTCTAAAAATACATATGCCTTTCAAACTTGATACTAGATAAAAAAAACAATAACCACACATTATAATCCAATATCACTTTAAAAATATTCTTACCAAGTCTCTTAACAAATATGTAACCGTAAAATATTCATATATTTCTTTACATATGAATTATAGTTTATAGTTTATGTTCATATTCCATAGATTTTACATGTGAGAATCAACCCATTTAATAAACATGTACTTGTTATTTAACCTCTTTAACCTTTATTGATTTTTTTTGTTTTATGGGGTTAAGGGTGTGATTGGAGAAGAGGGAATATTAAGATTACCAAAATAAAACTACAATTGAAATAGTAAGGAAGTACAGAGTTATGGAATCTGTGCATATACGGAAGATATGCGCATGTCTTTCGTATATGCCCAATTTCCGTATATGCCCAGTTTCCGTATATGCGCAATTTCTGTATATGGAAACTGTGCATATACGGAAGATATGCGCACATCTTCCGTATATGCACAGTTTCCATATACAGAAATTGTGCATATACGGAAACTGGGCATATACGGAAATTGGGCATATACGGAAGACATGCGCATATCTTCCGTATATGCACAGATTCCATATACAGAAATTGCGCATATACGGAAACTGGGCATATACGGAAGATGTGCGCATATACTGAAGCTGTGCATATACGAAAATTGGGCATATAAGGAAACTGGGCATATACGGAAGACATGCGCATGTCTTCCGTATATGCACAGTTTCAGTATATGCGCACATCTTCCGTATATGCCCAGTTTCCGCATATGCGCAATTTCTGTATATGGAATCTGTGCATATATGGAAGATATGCGCATGTCTTCCGTATATGCCCAGTTTCCGTATATGCGCAATTTTTGTATATGGAAACTGTGCATATACGGAAGATGTGCGCATATCTTCCGTATATGCACAGTTTCCATATACAAAAATTGCGCATATACAGAAACTGGGCATATACGGAAGACATGCGCATATCTTCCGTATATGCACATTTTCCATATACGAAAATTGCGCATATACGGAAACTGGGCATATACGAAAGATGTGCGCATATACTGAAACTGTGCATATACGGAAGATATGCGCATATACAGAAACTGGGCATATACGGAAGACATGCGCATGTCTTCCGTATATGCACAGTTTCAGTATATGCGCACATCTTCCGTATATGCCCAGTTTCCGTATATGCACAATTTCTGTATATGGAATCTGTGCATATATGGAAGATATGCACATGTCTTCCGTATATGCCCAATTTCCGTATATGCGCAATTTCTGTATATGGAATCTGTGTATATACAGAAGATATGCGCATGTCTTCCGTATATGCCCAATTTCCGTATATGCGCACATCTTCCGTATATGCACAGTTTCCATATATGCGCAATTTCTGTATATAGAAATTGTACATGTCTTCGTTTATGTATCTGCGCATATACGGAAACTGTGCATATACAAAAGATGTGCGCATATCTTCCGTATATGCACAGTTTCCATATACAAAAATTGCGCATATACGGAAACTGGGCATATACGGAAATTGGGCATATATGGAAGACATGCGCATATCTTCCGTATATGCACAGATTCCATATACAGAAATTGTGCATATACGGAAACTGGGCATATACGGAAGATGTGCACATATACTGAAACTGTGCATATACAGAAGATATGCGCATATACGGAAACTGGGCATATACGGAAGACATGCGCATGTCTTCCATATATGCCCAGTTTCCGTATATGCGCACATCTTCCGTATATGCCCAGTTTCCATATATGCGCAATTTTTGTATATGGAATCTATGCACAGTTTCCGTATATGCGCAATTTTTGTATATGGAATCTATGCACAGTTTCCGTATATGCGCAGATACATAAACGAAGATATGTACAATTTCCATATACAAAAATTGCGCATATACTGAAACTGTGCATATACGGAAGATGTGCGCATATACGGAAATTGGGCATATACGGAAACTGGGCATATACGGAGATTGGACATATACGGAAGACATGCGCATATCTTCCGTATATGCACAGATTCCATATACAGAAATTGCGCATATACGGAAACTGGGCATATACGGAAGATGTGCGCATATACGGAAACTGGGCATATACGGAAGACATGCGCATGTCTTCCGTATATGCCCAGTTTCTGTATATGCCCAATTTCCGTATATGCGTATATCTTCCGTATATGCATAGTTTCAGTATATGCGCAATTTCTGTATATGGAAATTGTACATATCTTCGTTTATGTATCTGCGCATATATGGAAACTGTGCATATACGGAAGATGTGTACATATACGGAAATTGGGCATATACAGAAGATGTGCCCAATTTCCGTATATGCACAATTTCTGTATATGGAATCTGTGCAGATACGGCAGATATGCGCATGTCTTCCGTATATGCCCAATTTCCGTATATGCGCATATCTTCCGTATATGCACAGTTTCAGTATATGCACAATTTCTGTATATGGAAATTGTACATATCTTCGTTTATGTATTTGCGCATATATGGAAACTGTGCATATACGGAAGATGTGCGCATATACGGAAATTGGGCATATACGGAAGATGTGCCCAATTTCCGTATATGCACAATTTCTGTATATGGAATCTGTGCATATACGGAAGATATGTGCATGTCTTCCGTATATGCCCAATTTCCGTATATGCGAATATCTTCTGTATATGCCCAATTTCCGTATATGCGCATATCTTCTGTATATGCATTGTTTCAGTATATGCGCAGTTTCTGTATATGGAAATTGTACATATCTTCGTTTATGTATCTGCGCATATACGGAAACTGTGCATATACGGAAGATGTGCGCATATCTTCCGTATATGCACAGTTTCCGTATATGCACAATTCCTGTATACGGAATCTACGCATCTGCGATGCAGATACATGAACGACGTACATATACGAAAGATATGCACACACAGGAACGTTAGGGATATACGGAAGACATGCGCATATCTTCCGTATATGCCCAATTTCCGTATATGCACACATCTTCCGTATATGCAAGTAGAAATCATTGAGGAAAGCCATGAATCGGATTGATTGAGATTTTTCAACTTGAACATTCTCTATAAGAAAATTTATCTTCTTTGTTACAACTATATTTTGCATTTATGTGGGATGGAATTACTATCATATGATTCCTAGTATGTGCATTGAGCAATATTTACTCTTATCACCATATTAAGCATCTTCAATATAATATGACACTGAGTTATTTGTCCTCACAACAGATGGTCATTTTAAAACCTCTTATCCATTAAAGTTAAGTGCAATTGGTCATACACAAACAAAATATGAAAAAAGTAGGAAAAGGAACCCATATAGCATGAGCTACTCTTTTTCCCTCAAGATTTAGAGGCAAGGATCTATTAGGAGAGTGATGTATAAAAGTAAGTTTATGATTAGATATTTTGTATATCGATTCATATTTTCAATAATAATATTTATTTTTAATCATTTGATATTTCTTATAAATAAATTTTTATTACATAAGACCTCAAATAGATCATTGCCATGTTTAGTATTTTAATTAGTGTAATAAATCCTCGCTACCCATTAAATTAATTTGGAGTACAAGTTATGGATTTAGTATCCCTCTTTCATCTAAATCGATAGGGTGTTCCCGTTAACTCGTATCATCCTTCTATTAGTAAAAATAAAATATAATTACACATTTAAATACCATTTTGAACATGGATTTGTCCACTTTTTTAAGACTTTTAAGTCATTCCTACTTGTGGAGCAAGTTCTTCAAACCATTTTTTTTTTCTTTCTTATATTTTTTATTATTAGTATTTGGTGTAGTGGTATTTCTCACATGTGATACACTTCTTCTTATTGGTGTTATTTAATGACAACAATGTTGGTGAAGTCTAGTTGTGTCATCTACTCTCATAATCATGTTACAGTTATTAATGGTAAACAAAAATGCATCCACACCTTATCAAAAAATAATTATTTGACATAATGCATTAAAAGTATATTTTTATACATAATGGACTAAAAGTATTTTTTTTACATGGTATCATCATGATAATTTCATTGAAGTGATCCACAACTAAGATAAGATAGTCATTATCCCTATTAGTGGTCAACAAACATCCAAATAAATATATTAAAATTAATTCCCATGGTTTTCTCATTAATAAAACTCCAAGAAATTTTCGCAATTTTTAAATTATTGAATTAAATGTTATTCAGAGAAAACAATATTTGAAAAACGTGGTTACCATTTGTGTCATCTATGAAAATAAGAAATATATTTATAATATGGTATTCTTCTCCACCCCAAAGTTTCCTAATATTTTATTTGTTTGAAATTTCTTCTCCAAGAATGTAAATTTAACATGTAACTTGTAAATGAGAAAAAAAATCTAATCGATCATGGCTAGGGATGATATATTTTTCCAAATTTACCAGAAAGTGCGTTGATCTCCATCCATATGAAGTGGTTCCTTGTGGAGGTAAATTAGCCATGAGAAACAAGCATGTACTTCATAGGTAATCAAACTTGGATACAAAGGAAAATCACACACTACTTTAACCACCCATGCTAGACCCCATTGACCATGTTTGATATTTTTGAGAATGGTGTTCCTCATGCAATAGAGGTAATATGTGAAATCTTGAAGTAGCACAAACAGAATTCAACTTTAACAAAATGTTATTTTTTTTCTAGGTTGTCTTATAGTTATTCATGTTTTGTTTTTATCATAAAATTCCATAGAATTTGTATATGCATATAAAGTATAGACGCACTTAAGCTTATTTGAAAACATTTAAACCAAAGTGTTAAATTGCAAAACCATCATCAATCCAATTGCTAGTCACCATGATAGGAGATCAATGTCATTATTTGTGCTTTCTTTTTGGTAATTAATCATGATGTTTAATTTATACTAACAAATAAGTGATTGACTTCACGTAACATTCATCATAATGCTATTCTATGTTTGTGGAATTTCAAGGTGCTTATTATCATTGTGAACAATAGTTTATTTCTTGAGTAAATATTGTAGTGAATGTTCACTACTTAAACCAATATATACATATGTTGGTGATGGATCTTGAGCATTTAATTAGTACCACCCATATGGCATGTTTATAGGAATCCATCTCAATCTCAAATGCTAAATGAATATCATGTGAGATGAGAATCATGGTAGTCTTATGAAATGACACATTTGGAAGAGCACCTCCTTGATAGAGGTCAATGTGGTTCTCCAACTTATAGGGTAGATGACTTTGCCTACGTTTCCCTATGATAGAGTTTAGAAATAAATCAAGCCAATAATAAGAAAAAGAAGTCTCATTCAAAATAAATTTAAATGTGCATTGTAAAAGCTGTTATATGGGGTGTTAAAAAAGTAGGAAAAAGAAAAAAAGGAAAAAGATATGAATAAAAATTAAAATTCATTTGGATAAACATTTTTGGAATAATAATTAGCGCCATGTAACATTTCATTAGATTGAAATGCATTTGTTTTGGAGATAGAAACCATATAAAATTCAAAACACTCAACCATTTAAAGTAATTCACTAACCACTTAACTAGCTTAGGGATACCAAATTTCCATATGTATCTTATTTATTATAATACATTACATTCTTTTATAAAAAATAACAAATGTTTCATGCAATACTCAATGTAAACTAGCTAATATACCATTTACTTATAAAATAACCCATTTACTTATAAAATTTATTTTAAAATTCAAAATAAAAATAAAATAATACCTACATAAATATGAATAGAAAATATGAATAAATGTGCATTGTAAAACCTGTTATATGGGGTGTTAAAAAAGTAGGAAAAAGAAAAAAAGGAAAAAGATATGAATAAAAATTAAAATTCATTTGGATAAACATTTTTGGAATAATAATTAGCACCATGTAACATTTCATTAGCTTGAAATGCATTTGTTTTGGAGATAGAAACCATATAAAATTCAAAACACTCAACCATTTAAAGTAATTCACTAACCACTTAACTAGCTTAGGGATACCAAATTTCCATATGTATCTTATTTATTATAATACATTACATTCTTTTATAAAAAATAAAAAATGTTTCATGCAATACTCAATGTAAACTAGCTAATATACCATTTACTTATAAAATAACCCATTTACTTATAAAATTTATTTTAAAATTCAAAATAAAAATAAAATAATACCTATATAAATATGAATAAAAAATATGAATAAATGTGCATTGTAAAACCTGTTATATGGGGTGTTAAAAAAGTAGGAAAAAGAAAAAAAGGAAAAAGATATGAATAAAAATTAAAATTCATTTGGATAAACATTTTTGGAATAATAATTAGCACCATGTAACATTTCATTAGCTTGAAATGCATTTGTTTTGGAGATAGAAACCATATAAAATTCAAAACACTCAACTATTTAAAGTAATTCACTAACCACTTAACTAGCTTAGGGATACCAAATTTCCATATGTATCTTATTTATTATAATACATTACATTCTTTTATAAAAAATAATAAATGTTTCATGCAATAATCAATGTGAACATTACTTGAATCATAAATATTTTGATAATAATCGATTTATGTGATAAATATTTTTATATAAATAATGAAATTTTTTTTAAATAGAAATTTATTTTTAAATACATTTTCTTAAAATATTTCCAAAATAACCCATTTACTTATAAAATTTATTTTAAAATTCAAAATAAAAATAAAATAATACCTATATAAATATGAATGAAAAATATACATTTCACAATACTGGCCACAATTACAAAAGAATAACTTGAATGAGAAAAAATAACTTGAACCCGAATTAAAAAGATGATGATCAACTCTCACAATAATATTTTAAAATCACTTTATTAAAATCGTTTACAAAATAAAAAATATTAAAATTGTGCTGGGTTCATATCACTCGTTTACCGAAAGCTAAATCTTTTTCGGGAATTTAACAACAATGTTGACAACTCTGTCAAATGGAGTGAATGAAATATCAAATAAATCTATCTAAGAAGCAAATTCAATGACAAAGGTTGGTCAAACAAATCCACATATTAAGAAAATTCAATGACAAGCTTGTTCGCCAGAGTATATTTCCAAATATTCAACATTGATTTCAAAGATTTGATAGCGAGGATATTTCTTTCACCAATTGCAAGGCTGATCTTGCTATATCAAGTAAATACATATATTATGTAAATTCAATTACAAGGTTGTTCTCTCGAGTATATTTGCAGAAATTTAACATTTATTTCTAAGATTCGAGCTTGTAACTTCCTCCAATCACAACTTGCTGGAATGTTTAGCCTTCAAAGTAGCGAACCTAGTGGGTTTAGTGAGAGAAATGCTAGTTGAGCATATATGCTCTATGTATTGTTTGCGTGACTTGAACCCACGTGCTTTCAAGTCCTTCGGCATGATTTTGGTCCTTTTAACCATAGCATCAACATTTATCTTTTTTGTTTTCTGTGGAAATTAAAACATTATCAATAAATATCAAAATCCACATAGATATAATGAAAATATGCGGACCATGTAACTAATATGAAAAGACAATGCATTGACTAGCTATCAACAAATATCAAAATCTATATAGATATAATGAGAATATGGGGAACATGTAACGAATATGAAAAGAAAATGCATTAACTAGTCATAAAAAAATATGTCAATGTTATTATGAGCTAAGATATGTAGTATATAACTTACCTCTCTTAATTTATCTTGAAGTCTAGGTGAATTCCGCAATGGTTGAGGAGAATGTGATTTTTGCTGAGTATCATGTCCACCATCATACATGTGCAAAGGTGTTTTAGGAGATGTATATTCATTACTCTGAACATTAGATTATACATAGATATAAGTATGACTCAAATATAATTAAATGTAAAAATATGCTAAATTTATAAGAGTATAAATAAATATAATCTTACCTTGCATTGTGACATTGGACGTGAAGATGGTTCTAGCATTTGAACCATTTCATTTCCATTCTTCTTAAGACTTCGACAAGGGGTTTTCATTGATTGTGATGGTTCCAAAGGGAACACCTGCACCATAAATAAGAAATAACACACACACACATAATCAAAACAAATCAAGGATAACGATATATAATACAAAACATCCATTTCTCATCCCATCATTATGGTAAAACATAACAATTTATATATTAATGTTTTTAGTGGAATAGGTTATATGGATTAAAAACTTACTGGCCCAATAACCCCTTGAAAACCTTGAAATCTAGGTGAGCGCCGTAATAGTTGGTGGCTTGAACTTGGGGAATTTTGTTGATTAGGCTATGCATATCAATAACAATGAGAAATTAGTATACAATTATAATAAATATAAATATTATTTAATGTTAAAATGTATAAAAAATTAATATATGCAAAAAAATGGACTCAACTGTGTTGTCATTGTTCTGATTAGTTTCATCAAAGTTTAATATATAGTTGTGCCCATCTAATCCTTCTTCCCCCACATCATCAGGAACCTCAGTCCTTACTTTCTCTTTTAAAGCAATGTCTATGCGCTTCATTGTCTCCATACGTCTACGAGGTAGACTTTGATCCCAACGTTGAATTTTTTCACAAATCCTTTGCTTTGAAGTATCATTAAGCTGATCAAATGTAACAACTGACTGTGAAAACAAGTTTCAATGAATTTAGTCCACAACAATAAATTAATATTAATAAAAAACATATACAGATAAATACTAATAAATACTTACAGCTGAAAGAATTTCTTCATTGACAATATTAATAAAAAAGCATATACAAATAAATACTAATAAATACTTACAGCTGAAAGAATTTCTTCATTGACAAATCTTTTATATGCTTGTTGTCGTGCACGACATAGCCTTGCATCTAAATCATATTGTATTTTGGCATTTTGCCTTTTTACTGCACTTGTAGATTTGACCGCCCATGTAGCATTTGCATCTCTTACTCGACCTCTTTGACGTGGAGGAATTGGTGGGAGATTGTGGTTGGTAGCCCGATGATGATTAAGGCCAGATAGCTTAGATCGACTCAAGTTCCCCGCACAACCACCAACAAGACAAGTGAACAATTGCTTGGTGCCTTTGATAGTTACCTCCCATTCATGTCTATTTTCCTCCATTTTCTTACTTCCTTATAAATGAATATGTAAACAATAGTGTTGTTAAAAACATCATAAAAACACTTTAAAATAAAAATCAATATTCATATCTATTTTTTTGTGGTTACCATAACTATCAACTTTTATAAAATATAGGCCAAAATATTTACAGCATATCTACTACCTTCCCTCCAATACCCTTATAGGCATATCTACTACATTAACCCTTATAGGCATATCTACTACCTTCCCTCCAATACCATGGTCATTAAACTCATTTTTGAGGACTCATTTTTTAGGACAGTACTCCTTTTCAGCAACTGCACCTATATTATAATTTAGTTGGGTTGGGATGAAAGTTGGGGCGCTTTACCTTTGGTCTCAACTATAACCGTGTACATTAACACTTACAACCATATTTGCAACTTTCTTTCAAACACCCTGCACATTAAACTGATTTACCGAGCAAGCATTCCTTTTCAGAAACTGGAAGTAATATTATACTTTCGCTGGGATGGGCAGCTCTTGGAAAATAAAAAAAGAGGGATTAGATATTAAGGTTAATTTATAATTTAGATTAGTTGATGATGAGATATATGGTTAAGATATGGTTTATAATTTTTTTTTTACTAAATTTGTGTTTCACTTAACATGACAGCTTTACGAATTAGATACAACACTCAAAATTCTCATAAAGACACAAATAAGAAACTGAAAACATAAATATATACCCATAAAGACATAAATAATAAACAGATAATATTAAAACATAAATTTATACATATTGTTGTGGCATTTTGAACATAACTTGAGTCTTCGAAATCAATAAAGGCATAACAAACTCTCGTATCCTGTCTTTGGATCTGATGATGCACTCCTAATTATCCTTGTTGACTGTGGACCATATGAACACCAATAACTGTACGTAAAAAAATTACTACAAATTAGATATAATATTTATGCATGTTGAAAAAATTATACGTATCTTGAAAAAGCATATAGAGACTCACACACTGTACTCCAGGTATGTTGAGTAATTGGTGTGTGTGATATCCTCTATTCTTCTATTTCGATGTTTCTTAAGAAGAAATTGAGTGGGTGGACAGAAAACATATCTATTTGTTGCAACTCAACTTTTTCTGTAGATGATAAAAACTTAACACATAAATTCTCTTGCGGTTGCCGAGCCTCGCTTATAAGCCTTATGACTTCTCCCTCGCCCAATTTAGTGACACTCTTAAAATTTTCGCATCCTTGGGCTCTCCAAGTAGAATTCTATCGGGGATGTCCAGTTAAGAGAACTATGGCCAACAATTTAATTAAGAACAACCTCAACCTAGCATGGCGGTGTTAATGCCATTATGACTACACAGAGATCCGGAAATAATCCCAACACCAGAAAAGAATCAATAGAAGGGTATAATCAGTTCATATCGGAACTGAGTTAATCTAATGAAAACAATGCAAAACATGGCCTATATCGATGTGAGAGACAAACTACCTGCTGTGATATATGTAAGCCGTGGAATTTTCTCTAATCTAGCAGAAGGACATGGTGCATCGATCTTCAAATCGATAAAATTAGAGGTGATAGGAGGGCCCTCTATTGAATGGCCATGCCATATTGCATTTTCTATGTTTTTAGTCTCGTCTTATGAAGAAGATTTTTGATACGGTAATAAATTCTGTAAGTTTTGTTTCTTTATATTCGGTGGCCCTTTTTAGACTGGTTACAGGAATAGTTCTGAACATTGTGTATGTGGATGGGAAGCTTAGTATATCTTTTTATTTTCGCAAATATGGGAGAGATATGGATAACATGTACTAGTTTTTATTTTCTAATATAAAGTTAATATTTTTCTCTTTATGGAAGAATAAAATTGTGAATTTAAATTATCTAAATAATTTTTCTAGTGTATAAATAGATTCAGTGTTTTATTAAAAGACAATTGAGATACCTAATTTATGCAAATTATATCACTGAAACATGAAATGTTAAGAACTATCAAATTTGAAAATTAAGATTTTAAGAAGTCCCAAATTTCCATGAGAATAATTACCCTAAAGAAGACAAAAAAAACATCCGATAATTAAAATTACATGAACTTTTTTTTTTTTGAGATAATTAAATAACACTGAAATATTTCCAAGATTTCATGGATAAAATTGAAGTAAAACCATTATTCTCATTTTTACCCCTAAATAAATATGAAATCTACCTTCAAAATAAAAATATAAACATGACACATAATGTGAACAAATTTTATTTTTGAAGAATAATGGGCAAACTGAAAATAATGGGGAACTGAACTGATTTGATAACAGTTACGACAGGTTTTTCCGCGTTCTCATTTCAGATTCATTTAACAAAAAATTTAACTCGGAAATTGCAACTTAGGCCTCTGTCAAATGACTACTGGCATCCATAATGAAGACCTGTAAAGATTACCCTCAAAACGCTAATTTGAATAGCAGACTGCAGTCAACTCCAATAGTGATGGCAATCTATAAATGGAAATAAACTAAGGGGATTTCAATGAGGTGTCTTCAAGAAATCAAATCAGTTGCTGGAACAAGAGGAGATGATCGTGGCTATAGCCTTGGGATGAGCGAAGGTGAATAAAATTTATCATTATTTTTAAATTTTTTTTTAAGTAAATAAATGTTGTTTTACGAAGACAAATTTGCCAAAACTTCAAGAAAGCTTTCAAACAGGGAGCGAGAATTGCAAAAATCCCATTAAAATTTAAAATATGACGTAATATCAATCAAACCCCCGAGATGAAAGAGCAACCCTGGATTTAAAAAATAAAAAAAAAGGAATAAGATTTGGTCAAAGAATTAGCCCTGCCCCCAGAAAATGATCCGGAATTTGAGTTCGAAGTTTGCAGTATTTTTTTTTTCTCGGAACTTCGACTTTTTCAATTCCATGCACGGTTTTCACTTGTGTTCAAAGAATTTAACCCTCCTTCCAGAAGAGATTACGAATTTAGTATTTATCAGACACCCTCATAAAACTTTCACAATCTCACACCCGACAAAACCAAATTCTGAAGTACAGAAGTGTAACAGTACTAGCATGAGAGGGCTTTGCATTGCGGTAGAGCGTTACCGGTTTCGAAGGGCTGCAGGGGCTGCTCCTGTTCGATGGTTGCAGGGTCTGAATTGCCAGGATTAGTCCAGAAGCCGATAGCGAAGGGCTGCAGGGGCTGCGCCTGTTCGATGGTTGCAGGGTCTGAATTGCCAGGATTAGTCCAGAAGCCGATAGCGTATTGAGTCCGGTTGGTGTATGGAGGATGGATCCCGGCAGAGTTTATGAGCTTTAATGCGTGGGTTGGTAAACTATGGAGGATGCATCCCGGCAGAGTTTATGAGCATTAATGCGTGGGTTGGTGAACCTCATTAAAACATCAAACCGGAGGCGGGCAGGAACACCGGCGCTGGGGGCGGGCAGGAACGGCCATCGCCGGAACTGGGTGAGGAGAGATGGATGCATGGATGCATGCCCATGATCAATGGTCCCGGTGACGTCAAGCTCCTGTCAGGTCAGTGTAAGGACGGAGCATTAACTTTTCTATAGGGTCTGAAATAGGAGTTGCCGTAGGTTAAGACAGGTATTATAGATTTTGACAGGTTGAATTTGAAAAGCGACGTCATTTTGATAGGTTATCTATTTCTAACACACGTGAAACTTGACGGGAGAAAATTTCTAATTACAGTCAAATACGTTCTGGGACGCCAAATACGTCCAGTAAGATGTCAAATTCCAGGCCTGCACGAAACTAAAAGCTCTCCAAGGCCGCTTCTGCGGCAGCGTGGTCCATCCCTCTCTAGCCCCATCGGCATGCTAAACAGGGCCACGAAACTCAAAGAGCCCACCGTCATGGCCACCACTATAATAAAAACATGAATCTTGCCCTCGCCCGTACTTCTTTTAAAAACCGTGTTTAACATGATTCCGAAAGTGGAGTGAGTGGAAAACACCTAGGACAGATGTCAAGCAAGTGGAGTTGGACAGATGTCAAAGCCTCGTAAAAAAGTAAACTAAGTGCGCAGGTAAAGAGATTAAAAACAGTAATATTGGTTTAATTATAAAATTTAAACACGGCATTGGAAAAGGCCAAAAGAAAGATGGAAAGAAAGAGTATGCATTTTTTTTTGTTCTTTATGAAAAGTGGAAACAGAAAAACATTTTATTTTAAAATGTAAAGCCTTCAAACACAACAAGGCTGGCCACTATCTCTGAGCATAATTAATTTAGTGAAGGACTTGTCAAAAAATTATGAATATTTATTTTGAAACTTTACAGAAAAAATGCTAAATACATCAAGCAAATAAAAAAACAATCTATCCCATAAACTATCTTTAATTTAATAAAACTTAAAATAATATTTATTTTTTTCATTCATTCAAACTCAAAATTTTAAAAATTCGTTACTTTTAAAATTTAATAAACAATACAGCAGAAACTTAAATTCATTTCTTCATGGGTATAGACACTTAAATTTTGTTGTATGGGGTTGTTTTTCCTTCGTCAAAGGAGACCCCAGTTTTTTGTTTTGTTCATTATGAGTTTATCTATGCCTCCATCAGGGAGGAAGACTGTACAGGTTCTAAAAAACAGCAGAAACAGCTCCTAAATGTTGAGCAGATCAGCAAACAAATGAGCCAGCTGTATGGCTTAAGACCAAAATTGCATGTAAAACTTTTTATAGTCTCTTAATAAAAAGTTTTGATTTTTTCCTCGGAAAAAAAATAAACAATACCAAATTTAAAACGTTTAAAATTTAATAAGCGATTAGGTATTCGCTCAAATTGCGAGCTTTGCGGCCGACAGTAGAGAATGAGGAGAAAGCACAAAGTTGGCAACGGTGTCATCTAAGAAGTAGCATAAAAGTTGAAGTACACATTTATCAAGTCATTAAATAAATCCACGATTGTTCTGCGGGGACAGAATTTGGGACGATCCAACTTGACGAGCAAATTGCCGTCACGGGGAGGTTTGACTTTTGACCATCGGGTCAGATATGGTAAAAAATCCGACTAAATTGTCATTTTTCTTTGTTCACAATTAGAATGGGTAATGAAGTCAAAACCTGTAATGGAGTTGTTAAAATTAGGGATGGAATTTGACCTTTAGTTTTTTAAAATTTATGAAAAGGCAATATTTTATTTTGAAATTGTAAAAAAAAAAAAGTGCGAAAACTATCTAATTTAATGAATAATTTTATTTTTAAATTTATATTTAATTAAAATTGATATATTATTATCACACTATATTATTATATATTAAAATAAATTTGTTACAATATATATCAACTATTTATTAATATAATTATTAATATATATAAATTAAATGTAATTATGTTAGTATATAAAATGTTAGAAAAAACCGGCCTGGAGTATGCCGTAAAACTGCTTCTGCTTGGCTAAGAGCTCGTCTTCCTCGAACGTAAGGAAACAGGTTAACGGCCCAAGACCCAGAGGCATCTGGCAGGAGTGAAAGCCTGCTCCCTTACGGACCACCAGCGGGTTATTACAGGTGGCGTGGTTTTCCTTGATAACAGTGATGAGTCAAACCGACATTCGCGGATAGCAGCCAGAGATGGCTGTCCTCACTGTTGGTTTGACACCTGAGTTTGATAGGTTTTTCCACCTTCGGAAAAAAAAAAAAAAACTGTTAAAAAAAAAAACTTATATTTAAAAATAAATAAACTCACCCTTTAAAAAACGGACTTTTGAAACACATAAAATCAATTGCATGGTGTAAATTATAATATTCAAGTTATAATTAATTCAAACTTTAAATTCTAAGAATTCGTTACCAAATTTAAGACATTTAAAATTTAAGAAATGATTAGGGAATTGCTCAAAATAATAGTTTAAATGAAATTGCGAGCATTACGGCCTAGATAGTCGGGAATGACGAGAAAGCACAAAGTCACGGAGCTCTGCACTGTTCGACGATTTTTCTATGATATATATTCGCGGTGCTTCAGTGGAAGCGTCTTTGTGTCGTACAGCGTGGAGCTGCTGCAGTCCAGCGGGAGCGATGGACAGCTGACTGGTGCTCGAGTTCTGTTTAATGATAATACATGATCACAAACAAATTTAAAATACTTCAATTATCATCACATAAGAACATCACATTTTTCCTAGAAATCTGGGATTGTGGCTCCCAGTGTTGTGGAAGAATTGAACTGCTATATCTCGTTAGTTCTCATCGTTTTTAGTTGACAGCTAGATAAATTCTACCCACCCAAACAATTCACCTCCTGGCATTAGTTATAAGATACTGCATTAGCTATCTCACACACCAATGCCATTAGTGTATAGTCTTTTAAAACAAACATTGAGTTTTTCGAAATCAGTGTATAGTCTTTTAAATGAAACATTGAGTCTTTGGAAAGCATTTAAATTCTACATTCCTTCTCCAAATTATAAATTGCCACTCAGCTTTGCCCACTGAGTACATTAATTCCAACAAACTATCATATCTTTCAGATTTAATCCAAAAACGGAACATATATACATCATTGTGACTTTGGATGTTGGCCCTTGTTGGGAATTTTTTTTGTTTAGGATGTTGGCCCTTGTTGGGAATTTCTTTTGTTTAATTCCAAAACAAAAAAGGAACAGAGAACAATGCTCTGTTTTAACCACAGGATCAAAAATTTGTTTGCAAAGAGAGTTTTTCACACACATAATTTTTTTTGTATTAATTAATAAACTGTCTGATACAAAAGGATCTTCCTCTTAACAGAGGGATTACACCAGGAACGCTTCAAATGCAGTTCCAACAACCTTCACTGTCTCTCATAAAATTTTACACTGCTGTGTGTAACATTTCTTACATTTACTGCTGTAAAAAAAATATCTTACATATGCTGCTGCATTTTTCACATTTGTTATCTCAACGAATAAAAAAAAAAAACATTTTAACTCCCACTGCTGCGCATTCCCTTTTTCAACAAACAACAACACAATTTTTTTTTCTTCTTCACACTACTGCGTGCTCTTTGCATTACATTTCATATTAACCAAAAAAAATACATTAGCACTGCTGCGCATTGCCTTTCGTTTTTTCAACGAACAATCCTTACATTCACAAACTGCTGTGTGTGTTTCACCTGTGCACTGCTATATGTGCTTCCCCTTGCATTTCATTACAACAACACAAACATTACAATACTATTACCTATTTCCATACTCCCAACAATAATAAAAAAACATTAAAATTAAAAGTTTTACCTAAATTTACCAACTGCCATAAAATTAATTAATTACATTGCTGAAAAAAAAAAAAGATCTGGTAGTCAAAAATGAAACTTTCACTTCATGTAAGCTCCATGTGCAGCCCTGTATGTAGCTTTGGTTTCAATCGATGGTGGAAAACCTTGATTACAATCGAACGAATATCGCTTGGTCAAGCCAAACGAACATTACGCTCCGATGAAAACCGCTTTGGCAAAACTGCTAGCCACGTGTCAAGCGATGGATATTATCGCTTCCCTTTGAAGGAAAACCACCGCTTGGTGAAAAGCGGTGCGATGGGAAGTACTGACGGTTTTCAAAAAGTTTATAGTCGTTGTTTTAATAGTGCTGCACGATAGTTGAAATTACAATTTCAACACTCCCCTTTAATTTCAACTGCTGGGTTATCAATCATACCCAGACATTTCCTCAAAAACTCAAAACTTTTCTGTCCCAATGGCTTGGTCAGAATGTCTGCAACCTGCTCCTGAGTTCTGTAGTGGACTAAAACAATTTCACCATTGTTCACCAATTCCCTGATGTAGTGAAACTTTGTGTTAATGTGCTTCGTTCTCTTGTGAAACACAACATTTTTGGATAATGCAATAGCTAAGCTATTGTCACAAAAAATCACAATTCCTTTTGTCTTCTCTTGGCATAAGCTCCTTAACATCCTTCTCATCCAAACTGCTTGACATGTTGCTACTGTAGCTACCACATATTCTGCTTCTGCTGTAGACAATGCTACAATAGGTTGTTTTTTAGAAGCCCATGAAATGGCTCCTGAACCCATGTGAAAAACAAAACCATATGTGCTTTTCCGATCATCTACACTTCTAGCCCAATCACTATCAGTGTATTCAACTAAATCTGAACATTCTGAAGTAGTATATAAAATGCCAAACCTTTTAGTACCTTTAATATACCTCAGAATCCTTTTTGTTGCCTACCAATGTGCTTCTTTTGGCCTCTCCATGAATTTGGAAATTAAACTAACAGCATACATTATATCCGGCCTAGTTGCAGTCAAATACATGAGGCTGCCAACTATGCTCTTGTACAAACTAGGATCAAAATCCTTGCTGCTGTCCTCTTTGCTGAGTTTTAATCCCATCACTGTGGGAGTGATTGCTGCCTTGCTCTCCTACATGTTAAATCTTTCCAACACTTCATTAACATATTTCGCCTCTGAGATAAAAATCCCATTTTCATTTTGTTCTACTTCTATTCCTAAGAAGTATCTCAGCAAACCCATATCAGCCATTTCAAATTCTTCCTTCATGACTGTTTTGAAATTTTCAAAAAGATAAACATCATTGCCTGTAAAAATAACATCATCAACATATAACACAACAATTAGTAATTTACCATCATTTTCTTTGATGTAGAGGGTCGGTTCTCCCTCACACTTTTCAAATCCATTTTCCAGTAGATAGGAATCTATCCTACCTTTCTTTTCATATCGTAGAGGTTGTTCAATGTAAACCTTTTCCATTAACACTCCATTTAGGAATGCTGACTTCACGTCTATTTGGTAAACTTTCCACTTGTTTTGTGCTACTATGGACAACACTGCTCTCACTGTTTCCATTCTTGCAACCAGTGCAAAAGTTTCCTCATAGTCTCTCCCATACAGCTGCTTGTAACCTTTGACAAACAGTCTTGCCTTCTGTCTTTCTATTTTGCTTTCAGCATTACTCTTGGTCTTGTAGACCCATTTAACTCCAATGACTTTTTTTTCCTTTTGGTAGTTCAACTAAATCCCATGTCTTGTTTCTTTCTATGGCATTGATCTCCTCATCCATAGCTTCTATCCATTTCTTATCCTTAATTGCATCTTCGAAATGAACAGGGTCATCAATATGACAATATAAAGCGAACAAAGAGTTCATACCTTCATTTGCTGCCTCTTGTTCATAAATGTCACTTAATTTCTGAACTTCTTACCTCTTTCATTTGGTGTACAAGAGCTTGAAGAAGCGCTTTAATTTTCTCCTTGCGGTTTGCTTGGAGAAGCACTTTCATTTCTCCTGAAGGGTGTCCCTTGCTGTCCTTGTGTTGGTGCTGCTGTTTGGGCATGTATTTCAACCATCTCCTCATCATCTTCATCATGAGACATAGAGTTTTTAACATTCACTGTTTTCTCTATGCTTCCATCCCAAGCTTCCTCCTCAATGAACTGAACATCTCTACTCACAATAAGCTTCTTGGTGGATGAGTTGTACAACCTGTAAGCGTTGGATTCCTCACTGTATCCAATGAAAATGCATTTCTCCCCTTTGCTGTCCAACTTCTTCCTTAGCTAATTTGGAATGTGTGCATAAGCCACACATCCAAAAACTTTCATGTGGGTGACTCCTTGCTTTGTCCCACTCCATGCTTCTTCCGGCACTCTATTCATGACTACTTTTGTAGGGCATCTATTTAAAATGTACACTGCACAGTGTACATCTTCAGCCCAATAATCATTTGGCAAATGCTTTGCCTTTAACATACTCCTCGCCATATCCATGATTGTCCTGTTCTTCCTTTCAACAACTTCATTTTGCTACGGGGTGTACCTAGCTGTAAACTGCTTATGAATTCCATTTTCTCTATAAAACCGTAGAAATTCTTTGGAGATATACTCACCTCCTCTATTAGTTCTCAGAACTTTGATATGCAGCCCGCTTTGGTTTTCCACAAGTGCCTTGAAATTGCAAAATCTTTCAAACACTTCACTTTTGTTCTTAAGGAAATAAACCCAAGTTTTTCTTGTAAAATCATCAATGAATGTTAATATATAGTGGCTGCCTACAAGTGATGGAATTTGCATCAGTCCACATAAATCTGAGTGGACAATCTCTAAGGGTGCTTTTTCCCTTATGCTTTTCCTAGATGGAAAACTTTCTCTGTGTTGTTTCCCCAAGATACAACCTTCACAAAGGCTGTCTGGTTTCTCTATCAATGGTAATGCTCTTACCATTCCTTTTCTATTCAACAAGTTAAGACCTCCAAAGTTGAGATGTCTAAATCTCAAGTGCCACAACCAATTTTCATCCTTTGGTTCACTTTGGAAAGCCTCTTGAGTCACTGTTGCTATTACTTCTTTATTTTTCAAATCTGCCTTCATCCTGAGAGGGAACATCCTCTTCCTTGTCATCTTCACTTTAGCAATACATTGTTTGCTGGGTGCTCTATCCATGATGGTGCATACATCATTCACAAAGAAAACATTGTACCCCTTTTGAACAAGCTATCCAATACTTAAGAGATTACATTTCATTCCAGGAACATAATAAACATCTGCTATGGTTTTCTTTTCACCTTTCTTTGTTAAGACATTTACCTCTCCTTTTCCCATAATAGAAACTTTATTATCATTCCCTAGTGTGACTTGTGACTTCACACTTTGATCTAACATAGAAAACAGGGCTGTCATATGGTTACTGCAACTGGAGTCTAGAAACCATACATCTTCACTCTTTTCTTCAGCCATATTACAAGCCAAAAACAAATTATTTTGGCTGATATTTTCTCTAGTGAAATTTGCACTAGTTCTATTACTCATATCATGCTGCTTTTTCCTACATTCATTTGCATAATGCCCATTTTTTTACAATAATGACATTGGACATTGGATTTATCATACCTTTGTCCTTGAACATGATGTTGTCCACTTTGTTGACTGCTGCCTTGACCTTGGCTCTGATTTGGATTGCTGCCTCTTCCTTGAGCATTTGCTGGACTGTTTTTTCCACCTCTATTTTGGCTTCTGCCCCTTCCTCTCTTATTTCCTCTTCCTTGACCTCTTCCTCTTCCAAAGGACATCTGGGTCTTGAAGGCATGCTCTAGAGATGAGTTTTCATTTCTACTCAATCTCTTCTCATGTGTTATCAGTGATGCATGTAGTTCATCAACTGAGAAGTTTGTGAGATCCTTTGTTTCTTCTATGGTGGTGACAATCACATCAAACCTTGAGGGTAGGATCCTCAATAGTTTCTCCACAATCCTCCTTTCTTCAAGAATTTCTCCATGAGACCTTATCTGTGTGACCAGACCAATCACATGTGTGAAGAATGAGTCAATATTATCTGACTCCTTCATGCAAAGATTTTCAAAATCTCTCCTCAGCAACTACAGTTTTGTTGTCTTCACTTTCTCCATGCCTTGATAGGCTGTCTTGAGAGTTTTCCATGCTTCTTTGGATGTCTTAGCTGCTGCTATCCTTGGAAACACACTCTCATGCACTGCTTGATACAAAAATAAGAGGGATTTAGAATCCTTCTTCTTATAGCTCTTCAACAGATCTTTCTTTGCCTGAGTTAATCTATTAAACTCATTTTCATCTGCTGGTTCTTCAAAACCATCCTCAACAAATTCCCATAATTCTTGGGAAGCAAGCAAAGCTTTCATGGTTATTGCCCAATAGTCATAGTTTTTCCCATTAAACTGTGGGAGCTGAGTATTAAAGATACACATGCTAGTGCTGGCTCCAACCATTCTTGCACTCTTAACTATGCTTCGAAATACTTGACTGTGTTTTTAAAATCACTAACTGTCTTCAATAGCAACACAAAAAACTAGCTTGAGAAATACCGTGGATTTTTTCTTGACTGAGTCTTCACTCTGCTGGAGAAGTTGCTGCAGTAAGAAATCCTTCCTTCAGCTTCTTTGACACCTTCAAAGAGTGTGGACAAGCTCTGATACCACTGCTGGGAATTTTCTGTTTAATTCCAAAACAAAAAAGGAACAGAGAACATTGCTCTGTTTTAACCACATGATCAAAAATTTGTTTGCTGAAGAAGAACATAGTTTTTCACACACAAAAAAAACTTTGTATTAATTAATAAACTTTCTGATACAAAAGGATCTTCCTCTTAACAGATGGATTACACCAGGAATGCTTCAAATGCAGTGCCAAAAACCTTCACTGTCTCTCATAAAATTTTACACTGCTGTGTGTAACATTTCTTACATTTAATGCTGTAAAAAAAATCTCTTACATATGTTGCTGCATTTTTCACATTCGTTATCTCAACGAATCAAAACAAAACATTTTAACTCCCGCTGCTGTGCATTTCATTTTTCAACGAACAACAACACAATTTTTTTTCTTCTTCACACTACTACGTGCTCTTTGCATTACATTTCATATTAACCAAAAAAAATACATTAGCGCTGCTGTGCATTGCCTTTTGTTTTCTCAACGAACAATCCTTACATTCACATACTGTTGTGTGTGTTTCACCTGCGTGCTGCTATATGTGCTTCCCCTTGCATTTTATTACAACGACACAAAGCATTACAATACTATTACCTATTTCCATACTCCCGACAATAATAAAAAAACATTAAAATTAAAAGTTTTACCTATATTTACCAACCGCTGTAAAATTCATTAATCACATTGCTGAAAAAAAATATCTGACAGTAAAAAATGAAACTTTCGCTTCACGTAAACTCCATCTGCAGCCCTATACGCAGCTTTGGTTTCAATCGACGGTGGACAGCCTTGATTACAATCGAACGGATATCGCTCGGTCAAGCCAAACGAACATTACGCTCCGATGAAAACCACTTTGGTAAAACTGCCAGCCACGTGTCAAGCGATGGATATTATTGCTGTCGGAGGAAAACCGCCGCTTGGTGAAAAGCGGTGCGATGGGAAGTACTGGCAGTTTTCAAAAAGTTTATGGTCGTTGTTTTAATAGTGCCACACGACAGTTGAAATTACAATTTCAACAACCTCCTTAGGCAACAATTGGCTCATAGACTTTTCTTTTGGTCATGCTTTTCATACTTATACCACGCACATAGATTTTAACACACACCATACATATATATACCACAACATTCACCTGGTCACAATGTGGATCCCGAATTTCTCGACACCATACATATATATACCACAACATTCACCTTGCTACAATGTGGATGCCGAATTTCTCGCTTCAAGTTTCTTGTTGTATCATACATTTTCATAAATATGCAAGCAGCAAACAAGTTATTTTTCTGATCTCTGTTGGATCTCCATGAACAACATAAAAAGATCAAAGGTTAAGAACAAGAGCATTACATCACCACCACATGGTTCATGTTAAAATATACACTCTTAGCCACACTTTTTATTATTATAACATCTAAAAAAAATACTTCTAAATTTAAGGGGTAAAGTATCATCCATGAGTTTCATTTTTTTTTAAATCAATATTCAATAAAATTACAATTTTTTTCCTTAAAGAAAAACAATATTTAGTAGAAATAAAGTTCTTTTGTTTTCAATTATTAAAATAATATCAATAAGTTAGTTAAACATTTTTTTTTTTAATTTACTTAAAAGTTTAAGGAAAGTTAATATTCAATAAAACTCCATAATCATTCTTTAGTGTTTAAATATTAGAAAAAATATAGTATTAGCAATTGCATCTAAAAGCTCAAAGATACAAGGAACGAATAAAAGATTTTGGAAAATGAGGAAATTTTTGAAGACAAAATGGATTAGTTTTCGCACTCTTGATTTTACTCAATTCAATACAACAGAGGACAATTTCAAAGAGCTAAACAAAAAATTGAATCTACAGCATGGTGGTGTCTTCTTGCCCATCACCAAGATTGTGGTCGGCGTGACTATGCCATACAACTCAGAGGACAAATTCAAAGAGCTAAACAAAAACTGAATCTATAGGACGGTGTTGTCTTCTTGCCCGACACCAAGATTGTGGTCCGTGTGACTATGCCATACAACTCAGAGGACAAATTCAAAGAGCTAAAACAAGATTGTGGTTGGCGTGACTATGCCATACAACTCAGAGGACAACTTCAAAGAGCTAAACAAAATATTGAATCTATAGCACGGTGTTGTCTTCTTGCCCGGAACCAAGATTGTGGTTTGTGTGACTACCATATCAAGGGACTTCACAGATTGTGGTCTGCGTGACTACCATATCAAGGGACTTCAAAGATTGTGGTCTGTATGACTACCATATCAAGGGACTTCAATATCGGTCTGCGTGACTACCATATCAAGGGACTTCAATATCTGCCCTCAATCTTGTGGAGAAAAATTGTAACTTTTGTTTGTTTAAAATGCATTTTTAAATTTTTTGAACACCTAAATTCTGCAAATTGTATAACTTGAACTTTTAATTTTAACACATATCTACAAATTTCAATATTTTTTTTCAAAAATTATGCCCTAAAAACTCAAAAACTTAGAATAATTAAACTATTGTTTTCTTCCACAACCATGAGTTGTTGTGGACAATGATGCTCGTTGAAATGACAACTCATGTCCATGATGAGTATTGGGAAAGTACGAAGTGGTTGTTTGCATTTTACATTTAACTATGTGCCAAGGCACTAATCAATGTTCCTTCTACAAATGACAACACATGCCCACGCTATCAGTATTAGGCAAGTGAATTATGGCCCGTGACTATTAGTTCTGCCAGGTATGACCCTTTTAGGCAATAATATTGAGGTTAAGAGAAAAATAGGAGAAGTTGGCTTTTTTTGTGTGGCTAAAATTCACCCAGTGAAGATAATGCTTGAAGTCTACTCATATTGTTGAAAAATAACTCTGGCTTGAACTGGTACCATCCTTCGCATGGATCTATTTCTTATTTCCTATTGTTTCCACTTTTATTCAGGTTACTGTAATAGAGTGCAAGTTCAATTTCTCCTAACTCACATGTAACCAATATCCATAACACTTGCATCATCTTTCACTATCTAGAAAACTATAATAGGTAACTTTTCCTATTAAATGAAGATAAATTGAAAATAAATTTACCTCCCTTCCAATTCAAAACAAAGGTGCAATGGACTAATGGGAACGGCAAGCCCATGGTGATAACTATAGTTCAATATGCATGCAAATGTGTACTTAACAACAATGCAATAATGACCACACTCAAGCACCAATAGTAAATAATTTTCATATAGATCTATAAAGTGAACAACTTTCCACGATAAGTTAGATGTAATCCAAATCTAGATTTGTTTAAATAAAAGGAAAATCTCATCGAAGTGACTACAAGATCCTGACACTGTAAATTAAAATTAGCCAGATGTTGTACACAAATTCAAGGAAGCTAGTGAGTAGCACTTCGTGGTTACCAAAAATAGAAATAGTAAAAATAGAGAACAATTAAGAGAGGACTTCAATTGTTATTACCATTTCAACTGTGTATAAGACAGGTTCCAAAAACATTGCAAGTTGTTAAAGGTCAAAAATTCAAAACATGTTGTAGATGCTTAGCATATTTCATAATAAAAAAAATAGAATTCATGCCACTAATTCTTGGCCCTCCAAATTAAATTTGTGAGCATTGCAAGTTGTTAAAAGTCAAGAAGTCAAAACATGTTGCAGATGCTTAGTGTATTTCATAAAAAAAAAAATTAGAAAATAAATTAATCCTACCACTAATTCTTGGCCCTCCAAACTAAAATTGTTCACAAGGCGTAAGACACAGAACATTATTTCTATAGACTCCAATTGGAAAAGCCCAAATCCTTTTGGGGTGTCATTTGTTGGATCATGTGCTTACTTCCAACTCTTGATTCGTCCACAAATATGTGACATAAAATAACAATAAATAAATAGTTACCACTACATTATAGTGTCAAATAATGTAAATTCAAAGACCAAATGCAAATTTCCCATAGATAAAATCAACATAACCCATCTCAAGGAGAGAGTAAAAATTCATTACCCACTGTTGGTAATATATTTTGAGCATAAACTATTGTTTGTGGTTTCTTAGTGGGAGATACAACTGACATGGCACCCTTTGAAGCACGATATGAACGAGTCTCCAGAGGAAACTTCAGAACTAGGGGAAGTGCATGAACTCCTGGAATTGTAGGTCATGGAAGAGGCATCACACCCATAGTTCCCGGTGGGCGTGGAGGAAAAACATGATGCACCATAAGAGGGTAGGGAGCTAAATATCGGGGCATACCTTATGCAACACTAAGAATTGGAAAGCAAACTACAATATGCAAAGCAAACAATCCACTATGCAACTTAATTTCCCATAATTAAATACATTTAAAATAATACCTTAATACCCAATCAATCAATATTCACTAAAAGCATACTTCTCAAATCAATATAATATCAAGAACAAACAATCCACTCTACAACTTAATTTCCCATAGTTAAATACATTTAAATTAATACCTTAATACCCAATAAATCAATAATCACTAAAACACATTTCAAATTAATAGTTAAAGTTATTTCAAAAGGAATAACTATACAAATTAATCTTGCATAATTCATCTTTTACAAAGATTAAAGAAATTAATTACATTTAAAATATTTTTGGGCATGGAAACTTAATGAGAAATTCAACACATTTAAAATGTTTATAGGAAGGTGATAACAGAGAAACACCTATAAACTTAATTAAAAATATTACCATGAGATATTTATAGTTTGATTATTAATTTATTTATATTTTTGAAAACAGAAATTGAAAAGCATATTGCTATATATAATTAATATATTTGAATTATAAAATTATTAATGATTAACAATTACTTTATTTGAATTATAAAACTATTTATTATAAACAAATATTGGTTATGAATTCAATATGACTATATAAAAGTTAAATTTAGTAAATAAAAAAACAATATTTTTCTTAATTATTAAACCAAATTTAATTAATAGTATATTAATAATCAATTTATAAAATTAAAAATAATAATATTGAAGAATGTAATTCAGATTTTAAAAATATTAATTAATAATATATATTAATAATCAAAATAATTAATTTATGAAATTATTTAGATGATAAAAATAATATAAAATTATAAAAATAATAATGGAAAAGTGTAATTAGATTTAAAAAATAAAAAAAATCATTTTTTTAAGTATTAATAATTCGTTTTGATATGAATTAATTTATAAAATTATTTAAATTATAAAAATAATAATATTGAAAAATGCAATTTAAATTAAAAAAATAAAATTATTTTTTAAGTATTAATAATTTTATGTATATTTTTTTGGAATAAGATTTTTGAAAATGTAATTTAATTATCAATAATTATTTTTTTTTTCTCGGTAAAAGCTAATTCTATTAAAAAAGTAAAAATATGTACATAGAGGTTACAATTCGAGAGGAGGCCTCAGCCAATCCTCAACTGTAAAAGCATGGATTTTGCAATAGATTCTTTCAATCAAAAATACATAGAGGTCCTGCAGACAAGATGTAGCATGCTTATGGATTTCTAGACCTACATTAACAACCCGAAGCAAAAAATCTCCGATATTGACAAAATCAAATGACAGAGTAAACCAGTCATCAACTTTTAACTTCCTATCCAGGGCCGTAAGAGCAAAAAGACAAAAAATAAGAGCAGGATGGCCACCCGGCCAGAAATTACTGATCTGAACCGGCATGATTCGGGGACGGTGGCGCTTCCTCCCTTTCCGGACTGGGGGATGCTACCCAGGTGACATAGCCTTCTTCATCCAGGACTGGCTCACCGTTGGGATGGGTGACCAGGTGCAGGAATCCAGAGTGTCTGCGAAAGGGACTACAAGGAGGAGCATTAACCTGAGCTGGAGTTGAGTTCGGACTCTGATGCTGAGCGCCTTCCTGAACTGGATTCATAGGCCGAGTTTGTTCAGGAGCATCATGCTGACGGTCAGGATCATCGTGCTGACGGTCCGCGCGATAAACCCGCCCGGATAAATCCCCAAGCAGTATGCCTTCATCTTGAGAAGGTTCATTCTCAGAGGGAACAGAGCTGGAGGGACTACCTTCTACTTCAGCAACCGAAATAGTGAAATTGACAGTAATAATAGGCTTGTTGACCTCACTCTGAAAAGAAAAACTAGAAGTCTGAAACGAACTATTCGGACGAGCCCTCTCAGAATCAAGCGACAGAGGAGATGGCGGAATTGAAGAAATAGGATTGACTATCGGGGGTGCAGGATGAGCACGACCCCCCCTATTACCATAGTTGCTACCCCGCCGAGGAATGCCACGCCTTCGCATTTTGCAAGCGGGCGCAGAAAAAGGCTGTAGGCAAATGGAGTGCCAATGAACCAGAACAGAGGGAGCTCTGTGAACCTTCCGACTTCTCCCGCTCCAAACACAAATGACTATGCTCCAAGGCAGACCCGGCATGGTGTTAAAGATCGCTGGAACATAAATGCTATGACTCGGTTGCAGAACCCTGAGCCCATGCGCCATCCTGGTTGCCATGCTTGGGTTTAACTCTAACCAATTTCGAGAGAGCTCCATACTAAATGCTACCACCTTGAGCCTATAAATCATAACTGCCTCCTGTACCAAACAGAACGCCCTGCTGCCAGCGATGAAGCCAGCAGTCGGTTCAGTACGGCAAGTCATTGTAACCTGGAGGAAGCACCCGCATCCGGGTGTAATTATCAATAATTATTAAGTAAATAACAAGATTTAATTTCTATGAAATATTGGCCAATATTATTAGTAATATTTAAAAATCAAAAGATAAAACTTATCTTCAAAATATATATATATATAAATAAATATTTTGATTTTTATGATATTTATTTATATATATCAATTATTTATATTTTTATGATTATGTTAAGTAATAACCATTTCTGACTCAGGATAATTAATAAATTCATTGGTGCTGAAAAGTATTGTGTTTATTAAGCAATTAATATATAAACCTATTAAATACTGATTACAATATTGGAGCAAATGTCTCACAAGATTTTATAGAATAATACTAATGAGTTGCAATGCATGGCAAATCATTGTCGAATTATTGATCGGTATTAAACAAAAATGATCACATTATTTTACTTAAAAAAAACCCTCCCCTCACACGTTCTCTTCCTATAGGCTTGTAAGAATTATACTAAAATATTATTATTAGTCTGATTAATGAGTTCATTCTTGCCTGATAGTAATGTACACACGTGAGAGATCTATATTCCAATTGGCATATGGCCATATTAGACACTGATTAAATAATCATCAAAACCACTCAGTGTCCCTACAGAATCTTGTGATATAATCATCGTAGACCCTTTCACTGATCTTAAATGGAAATGACGAGTGGTGGAAATTTCTGTCCCTCATAGTAGTGCTGGAGACTTGGTCCAACCTCAAAATTACCTCTACCGAAAAGGTTTTAATGATATCACTCCAAGTTTGAGGCCTGGAGGCCTAAGGGAGACGAGGATGAGAAGATATTAAAATTTTGAAATGTTATCAAAGATTTTTCTAGAGGATTAATAAATAAATTATCATAGCAACATGCAATGTTTGGGCTGATTGTTGCATGAGGCACATTATTTACCATTTTAGCATGGATTCATGTTGTATCATATTGGTCTTAGTAATTTTAGTAGAGAAGCAAGTGCCAAGGAAGTTAACTGATTTTGATTTTGAGCTAACAATGTTCAAATTTCAAATGTAATTCCAGTATACACTACCCTTAGTCTATGTCACGTGCCCCTTTTACTCTGTTGGTTTCCTTTCCTCTAGTGGTTACTCTGCCTATTTTGTCTCCTTCGACACCTACGTCTAAGGCTTCAATACTAATGGCAGTAGCAAAAAGAACCACAACACCTGTGCCCACTCTTTGCTACTAGGTTTTTATTTTGAATGGTCAAGCATCAGGCATAGACCATCTAAAGCATATGGAAATCTTTGGAAGTTTCTCCATATCTTATCTATTTTAAATGCCTCTAAACTTATGTATACGATATCATCTAAAGAACATGGAAACCATGGGTCTTTTCTCCATATCTCAGTGATTTTAAAATGCCTTTAACCTTATGTATATGATACTGGTGACATTTGGTTACAAAATTGATGTATATGATACCTGCGAAATTTGGTTATAGAATTGATGTATATGATACTCCCACTTGTATGTTCAATATTTCATTTGTTGAATAATAGTGTGATTAAGGCTCATAACCTCTTTCCTTGTTTAGGTGCTCTACTGACCTATCGCGACATTATAAGATTAAATTTTATATGCCTTATGTATATATTGAAAATTATCAACATTATTTGGATGGAGAATTATTATGAGTTATGATATTACTACCTTTGGATGGATGTTGTGAATTCACCTTACAATAATGATATTCATGAAATATTTTGATTTGTAATCACACATTTGAATTTTAGTTGATTTGATAAAAGATGATGATGATATTATTAGTATTATCTTGTAACTTTATACATGTGTTGAAAATTGTCAACTTTTTTTTTTTTATATGGAAAATCACTATGTATGATGATATTACTATTTTTGGATGGATATTGTGAATTTTCCTTGGAATAATGATATCCGCTATAGGTATTGATTTGCTATTCATATATCTATATTGAAAATCGTCAATGAATTTTTTATGGAGAGTTATTATATATGATGATACTACTATTTTTTGGATGGATGTTTTCAATTTCCCTTAAATTTGTTTAAAAAAATGTTATCAATTTGAATTATGATATATTGTTTAATGATATTTAGAAAATATAATATATTTCACTATGTAATTGAAATCAGTAAAATGAACAAAAAAAGGGGTCATAAATATAAAGAAAAGTACACTTTAAACAAGCAAACAAATGTGGATGTAGCCATGGATGCAAAATTAGGAGTAGAATTGGATGTTAAAGTACGTATTAAAACAAGATGCAAACAAAGACACAAAAAGGGTTTTAAACAAGAAGTAAAAAAAGTTGCATCATTAGAAACAAAGAAGGGAAGACAATAGGGCATAAAAAATGATACCAAACTAGGCACAAACAAGGACACAAAAATGGACAACAAACTAGATGCAAAAAATGAGAGACAACTAGGTGTAAAATTGGATGAAAAAGGGGATACCAAGTTTTCTACTAAAAAGAAGCAAAAAATGATACAGATTTAGATGCCAAATGGATGCAAAGATTAGTGTAAAATGGTAATGCAAAATTGGGAGCAAAAATGGAAGAAAAGAAGGATGTAAGAAACGACACAAAAGAAGATGCAAAATTGGGCTAAAAGAAGGTGAAACCAAGGACGTCATATTGGATTCCAAAAATTATGCATAATTGGATGCAAATTCAGAGTCAAACCTAGGCACAAAATGAAATGCAAATGTGGATACAAAATGAGGTAGAAAAAATGATGCAAATTTGGATGCAATATTAGACACCATAAAAGATGAAAATTTGAATGCAAAAGTGGATATAAAAATAGTGTGGAATTGGACACAGAAGTAGACACAAAAAAATGGTGCAATAATGGGAAAAAAATGCGTGCAAAATTTGGTGCTAAATCATATTCAACATATGATGGAAAATTGGATGCAAAAATAGGCACAAAAATTCAAAACCAATTACAAAAGTAGCTAAAAAATTAGAAGCAAAAACTAGCATAAGACTAGATGCAAAAACTAGCGTAAGACTAGATGCAAAAAGTGGCACAAATTGGATGCACAAAAAGGTGCTAAATCAGATGCAAAATATTGTGTAAAAATCGATGCAAATTATGGTGCAAAATTGGAGGCAAAGAATGTCACAAAACAAGAAGAAAAACTAATGAAAAAATAGATGCAAAAAATGGCACAAAACTAGAAGCAAAACGTATCGTAAAACCAGATGCAAACCCTAGTGCAAAATTGGTTGTAAAAATGAATGCAAAATATGGCACAAAAAAGGACACTTTAAAAATGTACAATAGTGGCATATTTAGTATGAAACTTATCACCCAATTGGAAAACAAAATGCACTAAAATTTGATGTTAAATCTAACGCAAATTATCTGTTTTGTTGTAGTGTGGTGGCTCAATAATACCACATATTAGATGATTCTCCACTCAATTTATAATCGAGTTTTAGATGATTTTTAAATGTTATTTGATGTTTTTGTTGTGAATAAGCATTCAATAATATGTTTATAACACCTGTAATATCATCCATTCTTATTGCTTTTGTTTGGTTTAGGATATGCCTCCAACAATTTGCATAACTTATTTACAACATTAAGTAATCTTAAAAATATATGAAATGAAATTTTCATCGTTTCGTTTGTATTATTTTTTTCCACCCAGAAGTCCTGGTTCGATTACATTGCTGCTAGACTAACAATAGCCTGATGAGAGAAATTATATCATGTATTTGTATTATGTTTTGCCACACAGATGTGGTGGGTTTGATTCTATTTCTAGTAGGCTAATCGTGGATGGAGGAGAGAAATTATATTATGTATAATCTTATGTATCCATATAAAATTAAAAAAAATATTAACAGAAACTTTTGACCCAAGTGATACGTCTAACTTTCACTCTATTATGTTCTATTTCAAACGTACGAAGCAAGGTTATAACACCTTTACTTGAGGAAAGGTTGAGATTTACGAATTTGTTGCAAAGAAATATTAGAGCATCGAAAAAATGTTTTATAGAATAAGAATAGATAATTGAAAATTTAATGGAAAAAATATATATATCTTAGAGAAATCTAGTAGCCCACTTGACACGTAACTACATGTAAACCTCTAGGGAGCTACAATCTATTCTCCTTCCCGTAGCCTGAGTCACAACAAGGTGATTTGAACCCGGGTCTCTCGAGTTTCACCGATTTCATGTATCTCAAATTACCAATTGATATAATCGTCTCAATAAAAAATTGTCATTAGATAAAAGTGACGCCCTTTGTCTATCAAAACCGGAACGAGGTCCTATAATACGAGATCCATAATTTGTCAACATCATATTAGGTGTGAATATATGGTGGACATCAGCCAAATACACATCGAATCCTTGGGCAAACTTATAGCACATGAAATATGAAAATAAGTTGGAAGAAAAATACCTTATTCGACTGCCATCAACTTCTCAAAGTTGTCTAATTTGGAACCTAGAAAGCCACAACTTCTATCTCCCCTTAAGCCAAGACAATGCTTAGTGATCATGGGGATCCAAGTTGATCATTTCTAGTTAGAGGATGACAACACAAGAATTCAAAAATGGAAGAAACCAACACCATTGAGGGGAGATGGAAGGTTGGAATATTCACAAAATATATGGCACAAAATTAGTAGCATAATTATCGAAAAGAAATTAGACTAAGACATCCTGTGATGGGGCTACAAAAACACATGAGATTTTACATTAAAATATGCTTACCACCTAACTTTATAAGCATCAAAAGATGACCTAGACCATTTTGGAAGGAGTTATGGTCCTTAGGCTTATGGCCGAAGGTATCCACTTTCGTCTAGATTCTAGAAAAGTGCAGAATCCTCATCTCTGAGAACTTGATCAAAAGAGGATTTACCGGACCCTCATGGTGTTATATGTGCAAAAATAAATAGGAATCCATGCATCACTTATTTAACACCTATGAGATTGTATATATCCTTTGGGAGAAATTTGTGCTTGGTTTTAGAAAAAATAATATAGTTTGAATAGATGTTGTTCAATCTCTCAAGACATGGGGCAAAAACCCATTCCAATTCCAGGTTCTGAATAAACTCTGTGGCTTGAATCCAAGCCTCTTGGTATGAGAAATGTGGAAGAAACATAATCAACGAATATTTAATGACCAACAAAAAAATCAAGAAGGTATTTCGCTGCTCTTCCATAGACTTATTGACGAGACCATGTTTCTTTGTAGTTGGTAAGAAAAGGATTTCCAAGGGTCCCTCAAGAAAAAACCATTCTTGCATGGGGGCAATTCAATCAATCCCATATAACAACAACAATTACTTGCTTGAGATCCAAAGACACGAGTTTAGTTGTTTTGGCACATCCTCAAGAGGCCCATTACAAATTTAACTTTGACAAAGCTTCAAAAGTTAACCCAAGGGAGGTGCGAATAGGAGGAGCCATAAGAAATTGTAACAGTGACATCACCAGAGTCTATAGAGGTAACATAGGGTACAAAAGCAAGAATTCATCTAAGCTAGAAGCCTTAATCCAAAGAATTCTCATTTCTCAGAACAAAGGTTTCCATCCAATTATTGCTGAAGGTCATTCTTAGTTAACAGTCCAAGCTACAAAAGAGCTCCACTATGGATCTCCTCGATCAAAGTCCTCCACCATTTGGCACCTGGTTCAAAGCATGCAACAACTATCTCAAATTATCTCCTAGTAAGAAGCAATAATTTTATCACATGTTATGCACAATGAAAATTATGTAGTGATCTTCCTAGCTAATAAAGGGGTAGAAGAGAAAGCTCCATGCATTGAAATGAGCCTAAAATCCCCCTAAATTGCGACCTTTTCCTACTAATTCTCATTCCTAGCAAAGAGATGTCTCAACACCCTAAATTTGGGTGCTCTATTGATATACAACAATAATGATTACTCTTATGCGATCTCCCTCTATCACATTTATGGTTTGGGAGTGGAAACACTCGTCGTATTGCTTTCTCCTTAGCTACATCCATTTCATGCGATGGGGTGGATGGATATCAAGAACCTCACATCCAATTCTGACTTGGAATGTGGAGCTCCACATTAATCCTCAAGTGGTTATTCATTCTCACATTTGCAAATATCTATAGGTAGTTCATTCTAACATTTTTTGAGTTGAGAAGGGAATGAAGGTTGGAGGTGATGGAAGGGGAAATTCTTATCCGATAGACATGATTCATGAATGTGGTCACTCCAACAGAGTATGGTGAGGAAGATATCATTAGCCTCCTCCTCTATGGCATGGTAAAGGAGAAATCCAGTTCGATGAGGACCTCCAATAGTGCATGAGGAAAATGGTTACAGTAATGGAATAAGAAGAGATATAAAAGATAAGAGACAGTCATTGGGTGGTTAGAAATTTTCTTAGTTGGAACTTGAGGGACTAGGAATAATTTCTTTGTGGTTTAGAGGCCCGATTCACTGATTCAAATTTCGATTTGGTTCAATATCGGTCGGATCTGCATGTTTTAGTTGGTTATTTGGGAATTTAGTTCCCTCCACCAACCCCACTTCACGCTTCCTCCAATTCCCTATACAACTCAGAACTCTCTTCTCCGAGTTCCCCAGATTCAATATTTCAAGGTGCAAAGCCACCCAGTCTTGAGAAGTTTGGGTCTTAGCAAACAAGGGAGAGGTAATAAGGAAAACTAAGCTCATCAGGTAATGAGGCAAAGGAGCAGGCCATTGATAGTAAGGAATTATCGATAAACAATATGAAGGAATAGAAACAGCAACAAGATTCCAACATCAACATTGGAGGGTTTCTCATTGAAAGGAAAAGGCCACTATGGCTATCAAAAGGTCAGGTTGATTCCTTCAAGTAATTTGTAGCATGACCTGGATCACTATCAATCTCCATAAAAGGCCTTCTCAGTCTCTATTATTATGTCATATTTTTTTGCATGGTCGTTTGTGCTTGAAAGGTAGAGGAGCTTAAACACAAATTAAAACACACAAAACACATGAGTTGTGGCTCTTCTATTAATCAAACAAAAACTTGATTATTACAATGAACCGGGTGAAGGGTATTTAAACCTTTTCAACTAGCAACCCACCTAAAATAACTTGACATGCAGGCACACACTCAGTTCAACTATCACTTAAATTGACTTGACTCAACGCTCAGTTAACTAATTCTCTAATTTTAGCCAACTCCTAATGCGAGAGTAATTATCTTATTTTAACACTCCCCCTTAATTACGACCACTAAACTAAGACACGACCAATGACAACTCAAACATGCCTACTGGTCTATATCTCAGTTAGAATTACAACACCCAAGTTTCGTTTGTGAAACTCAAACACATATTTTTCTACTGGCTTGGTAAATATATCGGCCAATTAATCACTCAATTTACAAGGATTCAAGTGAACTTCTCCATTGGTCACAAGTTCTCTAATAAAGTGATATCTAGTATCAATATGCTTTCTCTTTTGATGAAACACACTATTCTTGGATAGTGCAATCGTTGAGGTGTTATCATAATATATTGTTGTTGATCCTTGTTTCTTCTGCTTGAGTCCATCAAATACTCTTCTTAACCATACTGCTTGACATGTTGCTGCTACATATTTTACTTCTGCTAATGAAAGTGTGACAATAGGCTACTCTTAGATGCCCATGAAATCACACCTAAACCAAGATGGAATACATAACTAGAAGTGCTCTTCCTATCATCTAAACTACTTGCAAAATCAATATATGTATATCCAATCAAGTCATTCTTTTCTATGCTTGTATACATTATGCCACAATCTCTAGTTCCTTCTATCTATCTCATAATTATTTTTCCCACACTCCAATAGGTGTCTTTTGGAATCTCCATAAATCTAGAAATCAAACTTACTCCTTGCATAATATTCGGTCTCGTAGCTGTGAGATACATGAGGCTGCCAACCAATATTTCGAATAGAGTTGGATAGACATCTGATCCTTCATCATCCTTGCTCAACTTTGTACTTGTTGCAACTGGTGTAGGGAAAAATTTGCAATTTTCCATCTTAAATATTTTTAGCAAATCTCTAGCATATTTATTTTGACAAATAAAAATTCATTTTTCAGATTTCTCAACTTCTATGCCAAGAACATATTTCATGAGACCAAAATCTGTGATCTCAAATTCTTTCATCATGGCTGCTTTAAATTCATCTAACTCAAAATCACATGTATAAATCATGTCGTCAACATATAAGAAATCTATCAAAATATGTCCATGCTCATTTACCTTTATGTACAAGGTAGGCTCAATGCTACTTTTGCAAAATCCATTCTTGATCATGTAGCTATCAATTCTGCTATACCAAGCTCTAGGCGTTTTCTTGAGTTCATAAAGCGCGTTTTTCAACCTGTGAAATTTATCTTCTTTACCTTCAACTTCATATCTTTTAGGCTACTACACATATATTTCTTCTTCTAGAACCCCATTCAAGAAGGTTGATTTCACATCCATCTAATATACTTTCCACTTGTTCTGAGCTACTACGACTAGAACTACTCTTACAACATCCAATCTGGCTACCATAGTAAATGTTTCTCCAAAATCTATTCCCAGTTGATGCGAGAATACTTTTGCTACACGTCTTGCTTTAAATATGTCAATTTCACCTTTCTCATTCAACTTTGTCTTGTACACCCACTTCACACCAATGAGAATTTTTTCCTTTGGAAAATCAACCAAATCACATGTATCGTTCTTTTCAATAACTTTAGTTTCTTCAGCCATGGCTTGCGCCCAATTTTCATCTCTGATAGCTTCTTCAAACGAAGAAGGTTGAAAAGAGAAGAAAGAAAAAATTGAACTAACATCCAAATCATCATAAATATCTTTCAGACTTCTCATCTTTCTCTTACTATTGCTTGATTCATCACCTAATATTGCTGGGAGAATCTCGATCTGTTGATCTACTTGAAGATCATGCTGCTCAAAAAATCTTGGAGTCCTTGTTGGTGTGTCTCTGTTTGGTGTCTTCACTTGTGATTCTTGCTGCTCCTTTTCTGCTACATCATCTTCATCCACCAGTGGCACTTTTGCATCAACTATTTTGTCTACAATCCCATTCCATGACTCTTGCTATTTGAACACAATATCTCTCCTAATTATGGTCTTCTTAGCTTTTGATTGCTCACTATAACCAGTAAATATGCATTTTTCGCTTTTATCATCCAATTTTCCTCTTCTCTCCTTAGGAACATGTGCATAAGCTACACATCTAAACACTCTGAGATGAGGTATGCTACAAGAAATGCCTGGCCATGCTTGTTCTGGTACTCTATTCATCACACTCTTTGTAGGAGATATGTTGATCACATAAATAGCACATGCAACTGCTTTTGCCCAATACTCATCAGACAAGTTTATTCCCTTCAAAATGCTTCTTTCCATATTCATAATTGTCTTATTCTTTCTCTTTTCTACACCATTTTTCTGCGATTTGTACCTGGTTGTAAACTGTCTTATGATTCCATGATGTTTGCAGTAATCATGGAATGCCTTTGAATCATATTCTCCACCATGATCTCACCTCAATACCTTTATCTATTGATCACTTTGGTTCTCTGCTAAGGCTTTGAATTCTTAGAACTTTGCAAAGTTTCAGACTTCTTTTTCAAGAAGTAAACATAAGTCTTTCTACTATAATCATCAATGAAAGTGAGGAAGTAACAACTTCCACCAATCAACTGTGTCTTCATAGGTCCACACAAGTCTATATGGACTAGCTCAAGAGGTTGTTTTGCTTTGTATGCAACTCCCTTTGGAAAACTTTCATGGCATTTCTTCCCAAAATGCGACACTAACAAGTACTAGCAGGTTCTTGATGGGAGGTAATCCTCTGACCATTTGTTTCTGCTGCAAAAACTTTAAATCAGAAAAGTGCAAGTGACCAAACCGAAAGTTCCATAACCAATCATCATTAGAACATGCAACTGTAAAAGAACTAACCTGATCACTGTAATTCATAATTATAGGAAAGAGTATGCTCCTCATCATCCGCACCTTTTCTATCAGTTGCTTGCTTGGGATCTTGTCATATATAACATAGTCTTGTCCTTGAAATATAACTTTGTATCCCTTCTATGTCAATTGACCAACACTTCTTAAATTATGTTTAAGACCAGGAACATAATATACCTATGAGATTGTCTTCGACTTCCCCTACTTGGTCAAAATGTTGACCACTCCTTTTCCATCTACATCCACAGTTTTTTCAGTCCCCAACTTTACCTTTGTCTTCACAGATTGATCCAAATTTTCAACCAAATTTTTATTGCCTATCATGTGGTTACTGCAACCACTGTTTAATAGCCACACATTATCAGAAGGTTCATGCATGGTATGACAAGCTAGGAACATGGAGGCAGTACTCTCCATAGTGACATTTTCTCTCTAGTTCTCTTGATCAACTAACCTCTTCCTGTAATCACGGGAATAATGACTAAATTTATTGCAATAATAACATGTCACCTTTAATTATTGCAGAAGCTTCTGCAGTTTCTTCCACTTTCTTTTACATGCTCTTCTCGTCCATCTCTCTGACCACCATGTCTTCCGCCTCATCCTTTGCTTCTCAATCTACTTCTGCCTCAACCTCTGTCTCTTGAAAGTGGTTTCTAAATTTTAATCTTTATTTGTGTCTATCCTTGCCTCATGAGATAGAAGTGGTCCCATCAACTCATCAATTATCAATGATGCCAAATCCCTAGCTTCTTCAATCACTGCTACCACAACATCAAATTTGGTAGACAAAGACTAGGACCTTCTCAACCATTGTTTGATCTTTAATTTCCTCACAATAAATTTTTAATTGATTTACAACAGTCATGACTTGATTCATGAAAAAATTGATGTCTTCTTTCTCCTTCATATGCACACTTTCAAAATCTCTCCTAGTATTATGCAACTTAACAATATTGACTTTGGCCATACCATTATAGCTTGTCGTCAAGGTATTCCATGCTTCCTTTGCTGAAGACGTGATCATAATATTCTAGAGCACTGCTCGGTCCACTCTCTGCTAGATAAGCTACAATGCTTGTGCATTCTTCTTCTTGTCTCTCTTCCATTTTTCCCTCTCCACATTAGTGAGAGCTTGTTCTTCTGCTTCATCCTTAGGTTTTGAAAACCCAAACTAGACATAATCTCAAATATCATGAACATGCAAAATGGTTGTCATCTTAATGACCCACACAGCATAATCCTTCCCTGTAAACGGTGGGAACTAGGGCTCGAAATTTGAGAAAGCCGTCATTTTCAAAAATCCCCTTTCAAAATAAAACCTTTCCCTTCAAATAATAATATCTCTTTTTAAGCTTTGCTAATTTTAAATAAAACTGATTATTTTTTAAATATAAAAATTCTTTTAAAAAAATTCTTTACTTCGAACTTTTTTTCTTATTTTAATAATATATCTCTTTTTCGAAAATCCTTTTTACCATACCTTTATATAGCTTTAAAAAACAAATTTAGTTAATCCTTCACGTGAACCTCTAATTTCTGGTTGTATGAACCTTATCGTTATATGAAACTTTAATTCATACTTTTTAAAATATGTTCTTCAATCCATTAACGTGTGGCTTGTTATGATGCGTTGTGTGTTAACTCTATCCACGATATGATAGCTCACGTTAGAGCTCTAACGCTTCCAAACTTCAAGAAACCCGCCTGTTGTTAGAAACAACGCAGTAAGTTTATTTCTTGTAACATGGTCTTTTCTCACACCTGTATGCGTTATAACGCTGTGTGTATAACCTACAAGTTATAGCGCTATGTGTACAAATTACAAGGTGCGTTATAGTATTAATTAAGTGAAAAAATATATTTCTCTCCTCTCAGTGTGACGAATGTTAGAATGTTAATCTGTTTTCCGTGGTTCTTTGTAATCTTGTTCTGATACCAATTTGTTGGAAAAATATAGGAGATTAAGCATAAATTAACACACACAAAACACACGAGTTGTGGCTCTATTATTGATCACACAAAAATTCGATTATTACAATGAACCCGTACTACTACATGTAGGGGGGTTTTAAGACAATATTTGAGTCAATTGTCTTAACTTAAGACAAAATGAAACTTGTGTAGTGTCTTAAATATTGTCTCTAAGCAGGTGTCTCAAAATATAATGTCTCAAAAATTTGTCTCTATAAAGACAATATAGAACACATATTATTATTGTCTCTATAAAGACAATTTGATTTGTCTCTCTAGAGACAATATAAAAAGTTATTTAAAAAAAATAAATGTCCATAATTCAAACTATTGTCTCTCTAGAGACAATGAAAAAAATTATTTAAAAAAAAATAAATGTCCATAATTCAAACTATTGTCTCTCTAGAGACAATATAAAAAATTATTTAAAAAAAAATAAATGTCCATAATTCAAACTATTGTCTCTCTAGAGACAATATAAAAAATTATTTAAAAAAAATAAATGTCCATAATTCAAACTATTGTCTCTCTAAAGACAATAAAAAAAATTATTTAAAAAAAATAAATCTGCTCAAACTATTGTCTCGGATTTTCTCCTGGCAAAAATTAGTTAAAAAAAGATAAATCTGCTCAAACTATTGTCTCGGATTTGCTCCTGCCAAAAATTATTTAAAAAAAGATAAATCTGCTCAAAATACTTCATGAGAAGCATAATACTTCAGCAATAAAATACCATCGAACCGAGATAAGTTATGGAAGTAAACAGTGTTAATATTCCTTCTCTTAGCAACCAAACCTAAGTGCATTAGAAATTGTGACATGTTATGACTTCTTTCTTCAAATTCAGGCATGATAAAGGCAGAATCCTCACTGCAAAAGATTTGAGTTGCATAATCAGGCATGGCTGCAATATCATCACCAGGGTATACAATTAAGTAACCGACTGCGTAAGGGACATGAACATCATTGACGAGAACAGTCTCCGTATCGGCAACAATGAAAGGTTTCATGTCCTTACGCCTAGCTGGGAGTGCCGTTACATAATTGGGATATTGAGGTTTCCTAACCATAGATTTCACTGCTTGTGGTTCTCCACCCACTATGACGGAATTAATTAATTCCCTAAGTTCGGAATTAATTTCATCCTCGCTAAGAGTGACCTCCTTTTCCTGCATCCCTAAAATCTACAAGTGAAGGAATAACCCTGAGATAACTTCCTTTTCATAATCCTCGGCAGCTTTCATTACCACTTTCATGATCATGTTAAAGACATCCATGTTTGGAACAACATTCCCATGAGAATCATTTAAAGAAATAGCTGTTTTAGTGACGGTAAATGAAAGATCCCCTGTAGGGACTTTAATCACATAACCAATGGTAAATTTCCCATATGCAAAACCGGTATTATAAGCATACTTAATCAACAGTCGCATGACAACCAATGAAATAACTTCAAAGTCAGCGCATCGCATATATGGTGATCTAAACTTGAGTTCCACTATCCTCAATCCATCATATGCATCCTTGCAGTGTTCACTCTCAAAGATATTGTTTAAATGTAGAAGATACTCTTCGAATAATAAAAATGTAAAATTTGTCATGGTATTTCCAGTCATTTTAGTAGTGAACACTTTAGTTGCAATGCTCCTGCCAATCTATCTGTGTATCCATCTCTATCTACCTATCCATCCATCCATCCATTCAACTATATGCATGTCTGGATATACATATGTAAGCCTGCAGATCTATGTTTTATAGTGTGTGCTCTCCTAAAATTTGGGATATGCGTGCACATTGCATTTATAGGGTGTGCCTTGGGAAGTATGTATCTATTTTGACTTTTTCTCCATCTCATTTGCAAGGAGAAAAGATATATCGAACTAGTTAACATTAAATAACAAGGACTTGACAATTACTGTACAATAAATAAACCATGCTCATCCTGATTCAGGGACCAAATAAATTCCCTGGTCCATTAAATCAGAGAAACATACACCAGAGAAAATTCAGGAAAACAAAAATATTCGATAATACAAAAAATTACAAGCTACACAGGTAGCATCCTCAAAACTGCCAGCGCTCTAGTTGCACCTCTGCTTCAGTTAGGTCTTTCTGAGCTTTCTTCCTACGATAAAATATTGGGCAGTCACGACTGCAATAAGGATAGGACATCAATGTAAGTATAAAAGAGATAGTAATTGTAAAAATAAAAATAAAAACATCCTATTAATTAAAAACAAATGCATGATCACACAAATGTTACAAAATACATCCATAATGTAAATTTAAATCAAGATATGAAAATGTAATACTTGAAATATAGCATTCAAAAACCTTGTGCAAAGAACATCTTGGTGCAGAGAGCCTTGGCACTGCTGACATTGTGTCCATAGTTTACCAAAGAGCATTTCTAATTCCCTCACTGAAATTGATCAAATATTAGTGTCATATGATAGAAAATCTAGGTGAGAAAATTAGACACAGGGCCTACTTTAAATTCTCCAAATAAAGAGTAATGGTATTAGAATACCAGCTTACCATTTGCAACTGTTTTTTGATACAATTCTGCTTCTCTTCCTTTGCAATGTGAACAAAGTGTCTGATCTTCTTCATTGCAATGGCAACATGAAATCAGGTAACATCATGAATTTCAGTATGAAGCAACCTAACCAAACATTCTTATTATAAGAAAGCTAGACAACTTCTTACAAGGAGAGAGGGCATGGAATCATGCAACCTCGTAGATTTTTCCACATCAAAAAGATGAACCCTAGTAGCTTTCTAAAGCGCCAAACTGAAATAATAGTTACTCTCAATTGTGCACTACTATAAGCAAGGAAACCACATGCAGGACACCCTCTACTTGTATTAACTAAATACCTGATAGGTGTTTTACAACCAATACAACTGAGTTGTTTCTTGGCAAATTTCATAATTCCACTATTTGAAGGAGTTGATATGGAAACTGCTCGTGTGTGACTACCATGAAGAAGCTCCTTGCTTGCATTCTTCAAAATGGGCTCAAGTATTCTCAACAGCGGCTACAGAGCAAAAACAGGCACTAATCAAAAACACTTAGTTGGAAATAATTACTATCTATCAAGATATATTTGAAACACTGGTGAAATTTTCAAAAAGAGCATAAACTGCAAGTGATGATGCTTTGCTCTTTCACCTTGCTCAGTTGATTCTCTAGATAATATTGTGGATCAATAGGGATGTTATTCTCCAGTATGTAAATTGGATCCTCAGATTTCTCATATGCCTGAGCCCAAGTAAACACATTAGTCATTATATCTATAATCCCTTTGTAAATTATGCCTCAAATAAAACATAACAAAATAATTAAAATAACCATTTTTTAGTGCAATATCGAGACTTATGCTGAGCACAGAAGGGGTTAATTATTACCTTGGCACCTTTTGCAGCCTTTATGATGACATATGGAACACGATCACCCATAGTTGGAGCAGTTGCAGCATCCCTCTGTAAACGAGGGGCAACTTGGCTTTAAAACACGACATCAATTTAAAAAATCCAACAATGGACTCATTGTCAATCAAAAGCAAAATATTACAAGAGTCTTTAGATGCACTACAGTGATAAAAATAGAGAGATAGGATTTAAATGGAACCAGAAGGCATTGCACCATTCATTATACTTGTTCTGAGAAGTTATTTCCAGTATTTACCTTCCGCATGCGCTCATCTAGTTCCACGTGTGCTGCCTTGACTGCATAGTCATCTCCAGTCTTTGTCAGACCCTGACTCAACAAAGAGATTGTTAGCACAGGCAAACAACAATGCCCTTAAGAATATGATGATAGCCTTGATAAAGGATATGACTTGCAAACATATGTTTCTGCCACAGCTAAACAGTAATCAATTTTTCTGAGGATGAGATTAAAAATGCAGATATATTATATATTGTCATGTTTTGATTCTCTTCAATTGTATAAGAGCCTCCCTTGACACTTCTTCCTCCCATTGCTAGCAGTAAATATTGACTGAATCCCTTCCAAGTACAGAATGTAGGGAGACATTTTGATGACGTAGGTGATTGCTGTACGGGGGATCTGTTAGATATCACTGAACTAGTGAAACATTGTGTGAAAATATCACCAACCCCCACCCCTGGATTTGTCATCAACTATTTTCTACAAATCAACAAATGTAAAATTGATTCTCCAAAAGTTAATTTATCCAAGCAGATTGTTTGTGTACTTAAAAGGCACATTGTATCCAAAAAACGTGAAAGAAGAGAAGCATACCCGGCACCAAATCTAGCAACTTCACCTGCATCAATAGTTACAAAGACGTTAGTTTATGATATGTCATTTTATGAAGTCCATGTTTGGACAATTTTGATGTCTAATTGCAATTTGCCACAAAGTCATGAAACCTGTCTAATTTAAGTAGAAACAGAGTAAAAATTGGTAATTTGAACCAGATTTGGTATTGAAATAGATTGTTGAGAATCATTTTAAGTAAACTCACCATAGAATTGAATAAAAGCAGATGGAATAAAAAAGGGGATCACCATCAGAGCAATCCACATAAGGCTCTTCAAGGGCCACCATCCTGAATGCCACGAGTCACGACATTCATGCAACTTCGTAGTTCCAACTGTTGTAAGAAACATAGCCAAATAAAATATTTGAGGTGATGTTAAGGTAAAAAGTTCAGACTCAAGAGGCCTATCGCTATGGTCCAATACTGTTGGGGAAAATAACGTGCTCGACATCACACGAAGTGCCCGAGACGCATGTGCCACTTATAGTCAAATGGCATCGATACGCGGATATGATTTTATGTAAGTTATGTTGCCATGGTTATGCATTTGAAAATTGCCAAGGCCACTTGCATGTTAAAGCCCCCATAAATAATCTGGTTTGTAACCAATGGGTTGTTAGTTCTGCATGAAAATTCAGACCTTGATACTGATCCAGATTTACCTTCTATGAAAGACATGATGCCACTTCAAACTTAAAAAGCTCATGACAAGAAATTAGAATCTGGTATCCAACGTGTTTAAAAGCCAAACAACTTGTAAGGCATATAAATTCTAAAATTGGATACAAAGCAGCCCAGGCTTACTCGAAGCACACCTTCTGTACCTAAGCAGTCATGACCTCCTTGACAGCCTTTCAAATCTGTAAAAACGAAGACCTCAAATTCATATATATGTAATGAAGAAAACGACATACAATGTAAATTAGGTTCATTTTCCAAAGCCAAATGTAATTACATGTATATCAAAAGAATGATAATCTAAATGGATGCGGATAAGTTAAAGAGCTATTTGAAAAATTCACAATTTTATGAGAATTCAAGTAAAGTTAAAAGTTGTAAAATCATGTGAAATGTCCCGAAGTAGGTATATAGTATATATTTCTAACACATGAAACCAGGAATATGTAATAAGTGACTTGCTCGGAATGTAAATCTCCTCTTCCCCCTATCAAATTTTCTCCATTTCAAAAGTAACAAATGGTCAAACAAATTTGGTCATAAACATGCAGAAGGATTCATTGTTCTCACCTTAGTTATCACCAAAAGTGACAAATCCATTATGTTCATTAACAAGTCAAAAATAGTGTTCTTGACATACTGCACTGCACCAGGTATGTCATGACCAATGAGTATTTTGTGAAGGCACTCTGTAACCAAGTTCTTCACCAGTAGGCAATTGTCCCTTCGCACTGTTTCAATGCCTGTTGATATGGAATATTTAAAAGATCAGGAATATTTAATAATTAAGAAGGCATCAAATAAATTATTTTTCTAAGAGCATTTTGAGCCTTCACAAACACTAAGGCCTGTCTTTGAAACAAAAACACTGATTAGATGCCAAAGATGCACCAAACAGATGCAGATAAGCCACCAAAAAGCATAACTGATCATCTTGTCCTGTGCGTATTTACAAAGATCTCATGGAAGTGGAATGTCAAAAGAAGATTAGTTTTAAAAAGAAAGGTGATATTAAAACATCCATCCCTACAAAAACATCATTAACAACTCTAGAGGCTTCATGGATATTTAAAATTCTTGACACTATACCTTTCTAAATGTACCACTAATATAATTTGAGGCTTCCCTCCCTAGTGTCATGGCCTCTTCTATATTTGGTACACCCAACTGTATCATAATTGAATCTGTATCTCCATATACAACCTAGATTCAAATATAGAAATATAATATCAAGCTTTACAGTAGAAATATTGGTTAGGATCAGATCACCCATTATGATTTCAAGAACTTGGACTATCACCAATACAACAAGTGTACTTCCTGTCATTACTGATCCAGTTCAAAGGTTACAAATTCCTTTAGTTGCTAAATAATAGCCTACCTCAGCATTGTATTGTTAACCACCAACTATTGTGAACCTTTCTTCAACTAGCCTCTTTGTATGCTCTATCATTTGACGGCTTGACAGGTGGAAAAAATGAGATGATTAATGATATGAAATTTTAAAACAATACGTAAATTTGATATTGTCTAATGGAACAGAGAATGTGTCAAAAGATCAAACTGGACTTGTAATCAAAATATAATAAGAGGACCTAAGCATATCATCTTAGTTGTACAAGTACACATGAATAATTAATGCAATTCAAGAACTCGATCTTATTTGTACAAGATTGTCAATTACAGTTCATACCCAAAACATTAGGCCAGGAGGAAGAAAAGAATTACATGGATATAATTGATGCCCAAAAATAATCAATGTGAATGGCTAATACATGCATATATAGAATAAGAGAGGACTGCAAGCATCTCTATCTTGTAAGTAAAAGAAGCACCAATAATGATCACCAGATGGAAAATAGGTCATCTCTCTCTATTACTAAGAAGAAAAATGTTATATTTGGCAATAGATGTAGTATATTCTATCCTTGCACCCAACATAAGAATATACCTGATGCATAAATGAACTCTTAGACTACAGGCCTCATTTAATAGTATTGGCTTTCTATGTTTCCCAAGTAGATCCAATTGGGTGATATAGGTATGGCCCTAATGAAATGTCCATATGCAAGACAAAAGCATAGAACAATAACCATGAAATAAGAAACCATGCTTCAATAATGCAATTCCTATTACACAGTCCAAGAAAGGCTTGCCATCTGACAGTAGACTACAACAAAACCTGCCACGTACGGGAGAAAGGTCACATGCTGCAAAAGCCAATCAGGTTGCACTAGAAAGCCAACTCCATAAATTTGGACCAGAGCAATGGCGGCGGCAACGAGGTTCCCTGCCATAAAACATAGGAGTTGTATTCAACCGCTGCCAAGCTACAATCCATGCTTGGGAATAACCACTAGCAGCCCAGAATCCTCAACTTGAAAAAATCAACCCCCTAAATTTCAATCAATGCATTATTTCTACACCCCTCCACCCAACTTGTAATGATCAACCCACTGAAAATATCAAATAATTTCAGTTCTAATCCCCAATAACATGTCAATTCAGCTCCTGGAGATAAAGGCAAGAAGTTTGGAATCTACATAGCTGATCCTATAATCAACCTCCCCTATTCTAAAAAATAAAGAGATGAACCGTGAATAGGCAATAAAAAACAACCTTGTAAACAATCTGGTGTACAAAAAGTGAACTTTCGATTCTTTAATACATCAATTTCCACATACCTAAGCCTCGTGCAGCAACATCGGTAGCAGTCATAATAGGGCTCTTTCCAGCCTTAAATTCTGATAAGACCCAGTCTCTCTCATCTTGGCTTTTATCTCCATGAATTGATAGTGCTAGCCATCCATCCATATGAAGTTTCCTAGTAACTTGGTCACAACCTTTTTTAGTTTCCAAAAAGATAAGCAAGCGGCTACCATCCATGATCTCCTCTAAGAGATGTATTAACCTGAAAGAGAAATGTCTTAATTCATGGGTGCATTTGCACAGCTAAAAGGAAAAACGATAGTCAGTATATACTATAAACTGCACCTAGGAAGGATAAACTGCACCTTGTATACTTCTCATGTTCAGAAACAATCTCCACAATTTGCTCAATAGCATGGTTTGCCTTGAGTTCTTGTGAGCCAATTATTACCTAGAAAGACATAAAAATTCATACAACTTTAGCAGAAATTGGAAAACCTCCAATAGACTCCAATAATAATAAATTTGCAAACATAACAGAGACCATCACTTTCCACCCAAGAAAAGCAGAGCTCAGTTTTATTACATGCAGACTTGTAGAAAAGAAACCACCTTGTATAGATTATGCAGAGATTGCCTAGCAAGAAGCTCGACTTCCTTTGGCCAAGTTGCACTCCAGTATAATGTCTACCGATCTGGCCGAATCTGCATACCAGGGAAGATTTAGAATTGGTTACAACGGACACCAAATAGCTCTGATGTGAAAGGGGAGAAATAGTGCAGGAAGATAGGTTAATTAAACATTTTCCAGCAGATAAACATGGATTACAGAAAGATCTGCAAAAGTTGGTCCATACCGCAGGGAAAAGTTCTAAGTAACTAATAATTCACTGCCATCACCAAAAATGTACTCTTCATTAAGGAACCGATATAAAGTCCATACATACACGTGCATGTGTGTGCTGTTCAATGTTACAATTGTCTCGAAACCATGGATGTGAACTTACATTTCTAGACACTACTTGTATTAATGAATTCTACTGTGAATAATCAAAATCAAAATGATACATTGCTGCTCCCAAAACAAATATTCAAAACCCACAGTTCAGGTTTCAATACCAAACTTCTTCCTTAGCCACGAAAGGACAAAATTGAGAGCACCAGAGAAAATAATAATAATAATAATAACAACGAAAGAAACAAAATATAACCCAACAAAAAAAAAAAATCAGCTTTTTATGGTCTTTTATAATGCATTCTTAACTACTAATGAAAACAACTTTGATATCTGAGTCAATAAGTAATGGAAATCAATATTAAAGCCACAAAACAGGTCATATTGAAAAGTTTACAAGTGTGCAATTTATCCTGTGTAACTAAGCCTATAGTATATATTAAATGGCAACGATACATACTTGAGAAACAATTTTTTTTATCTATGGTTCAAAACCCATGTCTAGCATATGATTAGCTTCATCTAACACAAGATATGTCACTCTTCGCAAGTTTGTATTTTGTGACTCCAACATATCGATTAACCGACCCAAAGTTGCAATGACAATCTCAACCCCTAAATCCAAACAAGGGAAGAATAAAATTAGCAATTCAGAGTGACATCCAAAGGTTTGAGAACATATAAACAGTGAAGGCAATGAAACAATAAAACATAAACGATCGAGATCTGTGAATACATAAAAGGCTTAGAGTGATGCTACAAAGTAACCTACCTTTTGAAAGATCTCGTACTTGTGGACATTTGGGAGCACCTCCATACATACATGTATTCTTGATTTTTGACGATGCCCCAAATTTAGTTGCCTCTTGCTGGATCTGGACACCAAACTCACGTGTAGGTGCTAACACCAAGACAATAGGCCCATCTCCTGGAGCTGATATATGACAACAAGCGACAACATTTAATATGTAGCCGTGTATGGTCAGTATGGAGGAAAAAGACATTTCCCTCCCATCAAGAGATCATACTTAAAAAAAAAAGTTACATCACAGTAAAAGGGCCAAGGAGGAGATAAGGCTCTAGATAGTTTAAAGCTAAAAGACGCAATAACAAACCTAAATAAGGTTGAGTATTAACATGAACAATAGTAGGTAAAAGATATGCCAGTGTCTTCCCAGAGCTTGTCTCAGAAATACCAATTAAATCCCACCCTTTCAAAGCCATAGGCCATCCTTGAGCTTGAATAGGTGTTGGCTCCATAAAGCCTGCCTTTACAACCTCTTCAAGAACATACTCTAACAAAAAAAAATACCTGCAATTCAAAAATTAGCATAATTTTTCTTACATTCCGGAAATGTCTTAAAACCACAATTTTGATAATCAGTAAAATCTGACACCCAAAATAGATATAGAAAGGCCTGAGCTTTGACTGTTGCTCAACGATCCTATTTTACACATTTCAAATTTTTAGGTTGGATAGAAATCATAAAATATAGGGCAACCAAGTCCAATTCAAGAAGGCCAAAAGACAAATTTCTAAATTATCCTGCATTCATGTACAATTCAACATAGCATTCAAGAAATCATCAATCATCAATACACAGACATGTTAACATGTGAGGGGTACTTTTAACTAAGATAACAATAAGAGAAACTCCTCCAAATACCAAATACATTTATACATTCAAATCACATGCCTTCAATAATGATTATATGATTTCTTTATATACCTATTTAAACAGTTCACATATGGCCCATTACTTATTAAGCCAACCATATTACATAATTATTTACACATAACATAGGCATTTAACCCCATAAATACTACCCTTTGGAATCATATCATATACATTTAACCCCTTATATTCCCTTGGTTCATATCATAAATACATCCTTAAAAAGCTTTGAAATATGAAAACAATCATAGTGAGAAAGGATCTTAAAAAAATATTACAAAGAATAGGAAATTGGCACATTAATATCATACAATAAAGTATCTACAGATTTTGCAAAAAGGTCCCTTCTCAGGGATGGGCAACAGAGTCTCGCTGGAGAATACAAGGTCAAAGCATAGAAGCACTACAAGTACCCTTTTTATCATGTCAATCTTCAATAGCAATCCCTCATAGAAATTCAGGAACGTGGGAATTAGAAGGAAAGTAGTGATGTGCTACAATTTAAATTCAGCAAAGACAGACACACAGCCAAGGAATGTTACACGTCCTCTAACTTTGCACTTGTGCTAAGGAAAATCCCTACTTAGAATTCATGGTAGAATTAATCTAGATTACCATCCTATCATTGCCTATTATTTAGAGAGGAAACTGGAGCAAAGTAGAAGAATAATTTAACCTTCCGGCACAAACGCTTAGCTAACAAGGATGGTTGAAAATTTCTCCTCTTGGACAGGAGAGCAAGAGAGTAGTTGGATGACGTGATGTAAAAAATTAATCTCAGAAACAATCAAACAAGAAAACTTCACACACAAAAAATCCACATGCAAGGAAGTTTGAACAATTTAATCCCATCACAAAGAAAAAGGTGCACAATAGAAGCCAAGACTAAGTTTATACTAAAAAATTTAGGGATGAAGTGCGGATGAAGCTTATAATCAAAATCGCTTCAAGGAGTCCAGGTCCCAAAAATACTAAGTTCTTGCAAAACCTCTAAAATTAGAGGCTAAATGTATTGTTAGATTAAAGTTACGGGAGGCAACCTTCCATAGCTTCAATAGCATATCCCCAAGGAAATTTGTTGGGAACCAATTTTCCACCAAGTTTTTGGTATGGGAGTGCAAGAGCAGAGAGACACATATGGAGGGGCATGTCGAACCATTCTCAAGGAAATTTGAGGGGACTGGGACATAGAAGTTCCTAGCATAGGGTCTCATTTCTAAAAATATAAAAAAATAACAATAATAATGATAAAACCCTAACAATAACAATAGATCTCATGCAAATTCATCATTGAGAAATCCAATGAAAACACCCAATACTGAAAACCCACAATCTTGAAAACTGTTAAGGGCACTAAATTGATATGAAATTCTACTTTCTTCAAGTCCAATGAGGTTGGAACCACTGTCAAATATCTTAAAGTCCAATGAGGCTTGAACCACTCTCAAATATCCTAAAACAATGAGTGGTAATATTTAAAAATTTAAATAAAAAAAGTTAGATATAAGAGAATGTAATGTTATAATGTCAAGTAAAGATATAAGGTAGAGAATGTGTATAATTACCGAAGTCACAAATTCCTCAAAACTCTAAACCCTATCTCTATTCTGTCTTAAAAAGTTGTTAGACAAAATCTTTGTTGTTAGACAAAATCTTTGGTGAATTCTTAAAAAATTGTTAGACATAAAATCATTTCTTTGGGGAATGGGTGTTAGTTTTGCACCCAGGCATTCCTTTTTGGGTGGTGGGGGAATGGCTGGAAAATGAATTATGATGAAGAGACAAATATTAATAATACCTGGAAAACCTGCGTCATGAAAACTTTTGACGGGCTTGGGAACGTCCCGGCCATCGACTGTAATTTCACGTCTCTTGCGATATTCCCTGACCTCGTCTTCAGTCATAGAGGCGATGTCCTCTACCTCCTCGTAGAAATTCTTCTTAAAGGGTGCCAGGTTCTCAAAATCCTTCTTCGACAGTGAAATTAAGGGACAAATAATATACATGTCGCAGCAGGTTGAGATTTATGGGACAGAAACCTTGCACACAGAGGTAATATATTAAATTAATGCATGCATGTTGTGGGGAATATCTTAAATTAATGCATGCAAGTTGTGGTGATTTGCATGAGAGATTCAATGCATATCATATTATTCGAAATCGAGGAACAAAAAAATTATGCATTATATTGAATGCTTTTTAATTATGTGCATTAGGTAGTGCATGTAGTTATACTTGCATGTTTAGAACTAAATTCATGAAGCATCTACATATTTCCATTGAACACTCACAATCTGGTGCATGAAAAAAGGTAGGTGTATTTACTTGTGCATGTCTTAAATCAAATGCATGACAAGACTTATGCAGTTCATTTGGATATTTTAATCCAGTGAAATAATATAGTACGCTTTGCCATGAATTAAGAGGGTAAATTAACAAATTGGCATACCAGTTCAAAATTAACAAAGGTGAAGACTTTGCCTTCACGAATTTAATTTATATAGTTAAATGCATGCAAACAGTGGAAATTTTACAGTAAAGTTAAGTAAATCAATAGATGTATGACATACAATCTTGCAAGAAGACAGAAGCTGGAACTGTGCATTTACGTTGTGCTAATACTTTTCATGCCTTCAGACCACGTAGATTAACTATAGAAAATTTAATGAATGACAACTGATTTCTAGGATAAGATCATATATACTATGCTGAAGCAAACATTTTAGCAGACTTCAAATATTAAACGAAGGTCAATCATTAAGGAGGTCTACAAGAACTGCTCCATAAAGGGTATACAAAATAGGTATAAATGCAAAATACTAAACCAGAAAAATCCGCTTGAGTAGTACAACAAAGTGTCAATATGATTAACTAAAAATGTATGTATACATATATACTTCGATAAACACTCATGTATAGAACTAGATACATCAAGATAACCATTCAGGGTTTCAATAATAGAACCATAAAACATTTTAAGAACAGAGCTTTGCAATACATATGAATACCAATAGACCCAAAATAGGGGATAACTTAAGAATTTGTTCGTTAACATATGGCCGCTAAATCGTGAGCCTACAACTTGGCTTTACAAAACACAAAACTCTATGAGATGTCCAAATAGAGTCTTATAAACTATGTGCATAGTTAAATAAGCATGAACATAACAATTATCTCATCTTGCTTAGGTTGATACCCCCAAACGAAGTCCAACTTAGACTAAATAGAAAAGATAAGTATTCGAATCAAACATTGGAGGGTACCCTGAGGTATTCCTTAGAAAATTTATACAGTCACAGTGATAACAACCCTCATGACCACCATACTGTAAGGCCTTCCATATAGGGAAAAACTTAGTAGAACAATAATGGAGAAATTGTAATGTCAAGAATCAAACTCCATGGAGTGGAGGAGGTCGAAACCAGTAAGGAACCAACCTGGAAGCATACAAGCGACAATTAGTGCAGAGCGAGCCAGTTGCGACAAATATCTTCCGGTCCAAACTCCAGTATAAAGCATACCTGTGAGGACCAAACAAACACGTATCAATTAACTTTTGACTCATTCAAGTAAGAAATTTCCAGCAAACTAGACTATGGCATGCAAATAATAAATCCCAAAACCCTTACCTGGATAAACTTACTGAGGTCTGTTGCTGACGACCCACCTGGATTCAAGGAAAGAATTCACTAGTTAGATTCGAAGAAAATAAGGGAAATAGACTAAAACAATCTTAAACCAGGAGAAGCTTAGCCAATAAACTAACCTGGGTGTTGGAAGCGGAAATCTTAAGCGTAGTGGAGTCGTTGGGCAAAATGATGCCCTGGGTCACTACAACACCTCTACAAGAAATAAAACGAACCGAAATTTAATCTTGAGAGTGAAAGATACGAGATTTCAGGGGAAAATTGAGTAAAAAAGATAATTTCGAAAAAAATTACCTGAACCCAGGTCAAGTGAACGCACAGCCGAACACCAACCCTTCATTGTCCCCATGTCGTCGCTCAGAGTTCTCTCGTAAGTGGTGGGAAATGGTAATGAACCTGTGACTGTCAAACACTCTGGTGAACCAGGGCTATGCCCGAGCAATGGAGTAGGAAAACAATTTTGAAATGGTGAAATTAACCTCAAATTAGACCCTGGAAAGGGACAAGTTTATGAATGTGCGTTTGGAAATGTGAAGGAACAATAGCTATGTCAAAATTGGAAGAGGGCGAGGAAAATGGGCAGAAAAGAGAACTTAGGAGGTCAGGAATAGGATAGGGTTAACCCTAATACATTAGAGTTGTTGGTATGGAGCCAAGGATACACAACCATTGATTTACCCTCGAAACCGTAACCATGAAGATTCGTGCCATCACATACCTCCTCACATGGGATTGGGTGACGAGTAGGTGGATTATTGGGTCTGTGCTATCCATTGCACAACTATCAAGTGTAGGGTGTGCCAGAGGAAGCAAGTAGGTTGCCACCTCACATGAAACCGTAAACAAATTAAGTTCATCACCCTCCATGTGTACAATGGTGTGTAGACCTTGTCATATGGCATTAAATGGCCAAGTATACAACTAGTAGATTAAATCACGAGTCAAGTTGGTGAAAATAATTATAATAATATTGAGGTATGTAATATATGGATTAAGTAGGTGAGTTGAGTTTCATGAAAATAATACAAATATGATTTATAATGGTATGTTGAAAAAAAAGGACACATATGGAGTAGAAATATTGATTTTTAGTACATTACTCGATGCATTATTATTAGTTAGACCAAAAAAAAAACACTCAGATGCTGGAGAGTGATGTCAAGGTTTGTTACAAAAGTATAGTGTTTGTAAAGTTGATTGCTACCAAATTAAGTGGATATTGTGTTAAATAATTGGAGAATATAGAAATATGCTATTATATAGATGACATTAAAAATATTGTTATATTTTAATTTTAAATTTTTATGGTGCAATAAAGAGATGGAAAATAAAAGTTAAGATAATATTTAAGAAGGTAGTTAATTCTTAATTCTAACTAGTAAAAACAAGAAAATCAACATGTATAAAACATTTATGAACTTTTATAAGCTCCACAATGAAGTTGGGCATTGAACTATTCCCAAAATATATTGTGATGCTAGAATTTATTATATTTGTCACACTAATAGGGTTGAAGATGAAAGTAACTTTCTAAAAATATAGTGTGATGCTATAATTTATCATCTATGTGACACTAAGAGGTTTGAAGATCAAAGGCACTTGTGATGCTAGAATTTATCATCTTTGTGACACTAAGAAGGTTGAAGATGAAAGTCACTTTCTCAAAATATAGTGTGATGCTAGAATTTATCATCTTTGTGACACTAAGAGGGTTGAAGATGAAAGGAACTTTTTCCTAGAGTACCATGACTACACCCAAATTAGAACTCGATTTCAAAATATTTGTTACAACACTAACCTTCTAAGCTCCTAATTCATCAAAACTATGGTAATCTTGAAATGCTTTTCCTAATGCATTTTGAACAAGAAATAATATTCTAAAATAATCTAGGTTATCTCTTTTATTTTTAAGGTCACGTAGATAAATTATGATCTTAATGGATGTTAATCATAATCATCATCATAACAAGAGTATAATTTACTTCTTGAAGGAGTTCATTAATTGGAAATTACAAGTGACATGGGATGAAATCAATAAGAAGATAATAATGTAACATATCAAGAATGATTCGATAGATATTGATGGGCTGAAAGATAAGTAAAAAATAGTTCTAACTAAAGTAACCCATTAAAGGTTGGCACTACAAAGCAAATTACATCTCACAACAAATAAGACAAGGAAATTATGCAACTTGAAGGGATCAACCCTATGGCACGATGTTGACATGATTTCAGGTTAATAATGCACTATGCAAGTGAGAAACCTATCACTATATACAGATCTACCAACCATTTCCTCTCCTACTTTTTATACTTATACATTTTACTCGCCTCCTCTTTCTTTGAACCATTGTCCCGGATATGGAGCCTCTTTTGGATTCAAAACGCCAATAGTTTCAAAGACCATTATGGAAAGTCTGAGCTCTTTATCTGCAAAATCACACCACATAGACCTAAAATATACTAACCTAACCTATATATATATATATATATATATATATATATATATATATATATATATATATATATATATATATATATATAAGTTTAAATCACTTGCCTCAGAGGTATATAAAGAATTGGTGCATAAAAAGTGCCAAAGATATGTCTTTTAATCCCATATTGGTCATCAACAACAACTAATACAGATGTTAGATATTAATATGAATCTTTTTTAATAATTTAAATGAAAAAAATAGTATTCATAAAGGTTTTTGGGTGTCACAAGGTTGAAAAATGGTGGTATAAGGCCCAAAAAAGGCTTCAACTTTGATACTCTTCTTGCATGGTGCCAAAATGGCCATCCTAGAGAATCGACCGATGTCCAAAAACACACAAACATTACCATGCTTGGTGGAGGGGAAATATAACATTTAATCCATAGTGACTAAATCCTAAGGCTTTCCTAGGCTATATAAAGGAGTGTACAACCCCTACTTCTTGATGGTTGGTTTACAATGACATAGGCAGTGCATGATCTAATATACCAATGGACAACCTATTGAAGATTTGGCTAGTAGAAATATTTTTGAATTACTACTATTGCAGGTTTCTCTCGTTTTATTATTGTTGATATGAAGCATAAGAAACCAAAAATGTTTTTTAGGGTCACTTGTCACCGGTGGCTTAAGTGATGTGTTTTTGTTACACCTTCCAAGAAATTTCATACTAACAAATGGAAACTTTGTTGGTCTAATAATTTAGTTTCTGCGTGACTGAAGTTTGAGTAAATTTCAAGGTTTTCTACAACTATTTATAGCCTCTCAATTTCTAGTTATAGTTTTCTTTCTTTTTTTGTCAAATTTTCAGATTCTGATGATTTTCTGGTTCTTTTTGTATGTCATAGGTACGATCCGAGTAGAAGACAACAAAATCTATGCAAGATCTATTGATCGAGAGTCCCAGGAGAAAAATACACTTTTCAACATGATATCTACATTCCAGAGCACACTTTTTGGCCCATTATCTGTGTTTTCCATTATTTCCAGGTTAGTACGTAGCTTTTGGATTTTTTCCAAGAATTTTTCAGAATTTTTTCAGACTTGTTGAGAGTGTTGTGTGTGTACTAGGAAGGTTTCTTAACTCTATTTCAGTATCCTGTAGGCCTATATTCCCTTAGTTTTTCTCTTTGAGGAAGGAAAAATCCCCTAGGGGAGTACACCTCCACCATTTTAAGAATATATTGGCTACATGAGGAGTCTATGGTTTCATCATTTTCAACCACTAATTTTCAGAGTCTAATCCATTACTTTACATGACTTGTGGATAGGTTTATTTCACCTTTTATCCCTTTAGAGTTTGGGTTTTTCCTTTCCCCCTCAAGATCCCCTTCAATATCCTAGGTTTTGGAGCTTCATACCTATCCTTTGCAACATTTGTCACCTCTGATTTGTTTTTTGTGTCTACACCATTTATAGCAGATTAGTGCCTCTAGATCTCAATACCTTTAACATTAGGTCTTTTAGGCATTTTATGTGTCTTTGAGTAGCTTGTTTTACTTCTCTTCCTTAGCTTCTTGAGAGCCTTTTTGGGTGGGGTTTTGTGTACTTGATTGGAAGCTTATTTTCCTGTCCTTTTCATCATTATTTACAGTCTTTCAGCACTTTATTTTTAACAACACATGGCATCATAAAACATTCTTAATTAACTCATCCACTTGACACATCATTTTCACACACTCAGGCACTAAACGAGCATGAGATTGGTTAACACCGCCAAGACAAGACTTGAAACACCACACCTTAATAATTTAACATACATATATTAAGCCCACTTGGGCACTAGGGCCAAAGAATCTATGTAGTTTAGGTGTAGGATCAGTGGGATAGGCTTCCAATAACACCCATCGATCACTTACATTGAGACATAGAATTTGACATATTAGGGAGCTTAAAATCCTTCACATTCCCATGGTCCAAAGTCGAAGTGCATCAAAAAACCAATTCAAAGGGGGTTAGGCTAGGTCATTGTGTGAGCGGTTCTCCTCAGGGATACCCAACCCTTGGCAGGGAATCCCATGTGATGGCTGATCACCAAGAAGCTCAAGACTCGACCACCTCTATGGGATGAAGGTACCCATAGTGACCAATCTTATGAAAAATCCCTATAGGACTAGTTGTGGGAACCAGTTGGTTCTCTACCTTACCTTTCTCTAGACAGCTCTGCTTGTGGGTATCATAATCCATCAAGTAAGAAGTTCTTTGGAAGGCCATCTGAAACAATAAATTTAGGATTGTTTGACGATTTAGACCACCTATAGGCTAGAGGTGTTTTTCTTTGATAGGACGTGCTTGCTTGTACTAGAGTAGCATCATTAATATAGTTGGTTTACACTTGGCACCACTGCACTAGGTGTTTTCCTGCTATTTTTTGCTATTTTTCTCCTATCATCACTATTTGTCCTTAAGGTCATCATTGTGCCCCCTAGGCATTTGTCACAGAGAATTTGAGGCCTTCACCCTTAGTTTCTATTAGGACATATTACTCCTCCTCATCAAGTTAAAGTACATCTTCTAAGTCCTCCATTGAGTCCTCATTTTGACTCTAGTTCTACTGATTCTTCCAATTCTTCCTTTCATTCCGCATCTTCTCAATGTTGTACCATCACCATGTCAAGCACCAATGCGCGTGTGGGAAACCAAGGTGGTAACCCAAGTACTTACTAGGGTAACCCCATGAGTGTAACCTTCACTAATATGGGCACTCCTACTACATTGCCTCCTTTTATGGCTAGTTTGAGTCTCCCTAATTCAGCCAGCTCATCAACGACCCCTTCTTCATGACCCAAATTGGCCAGTTATGCCTACCAAGATTCATTCCGACATCCCCAATTTTGAAGGTAATCCTAGAGAAGATCCCACAAATCATGTTCACTCATTCTATATGTGGTGTTCATCCAATTCTATCATATAAGACTCCATTTGTCTTCGCCTTTTCTACTGCACTCTTACTGGAGCTACAGCTAAGTGGTATGTCGATCAAACCAGATCCACTCATTCCACTTTTGTGACTCTTGCCAAAGATTTTATAGCCTATTTCAAGTTACCTTTCTGTTATGACACTAGTACCAAGATTTTCACTTCTTTTCGTCAAACTTTTTCCACTGGCCTATCTGATCATGTTCAAGAATGACATAGAAGGAGGAGCATATGTAAAGCTCCTGAATTCTAAGAATATGTCTATATGGATTGGTACCTTAAATCTCTTTTGGCCCACATTGCTGAAGAAGTCAATTCTCACTTCCCTTAATCTGAGGAATATTCAAACCTTTTCTATAAAGAAATAAGTTTTTTTTCTTTAGAAAACATACAGTTTGAGGTTAAAAAACTTGTAAAGGGAAAATTTAAGAACATCAAAAGCTACCAAAAAAAAATCTTAAAAATTTCTTTGCATGTCCTTTTTTATTTAACAATCAAGCAAGACTTCCCTAAACCCTGGACTTAAAGCTTTATTGTACCTATTTTTAAAAGTGGGGATTGTAGAAATTAATGTGCAAATTCTAACTGCTCATGAAATTTTCTAAATCACAAGACTAGAAGCTACTCTACTGATCTGTAGAAGTAAATTCACAATCGAGAACTCATATCATCAACATGCATCAAGATTCAACACACATACACAGAGATTTATCTAAGGAAAAGCAATTTTCCCTGAGAGACAAACAGTTCCCCATCTCCTTTCCATACTTCCAACCCAAGGAAGTAGTGCATGAGGCCCATGTCCTTCATCTCAAACTCTCTTGCAGGGTCCTCCTTTCAAGATTTGATGAGCCGCTCATCATCAGTAAGGATCAATTCATTGACATATAGCACAATAATCAATAATTTACCTTCTACCACAATGTGATAAAGGTTTGCATCTGCTTCAATTTTGGTGAAGCCCAAACTAGTGAGATAGTTATCGATCCTAGTATACCAAGCACGGGGTGCTTTTTTGAGTCCATACAATGCTCACTTGAGTCTGCACACATGCGACTCTCTATTGAAGGTCTCAAACCCCTTCGATTGCTCAATATACACCTCCTCCTCAATAACTCCATTAAGGAATGTTATCTTCACATCAATTTGGTGGATCTTCCACCTCATCTATGCTAACAGTGCTAGAATTGACTTGATGGATGAGTACCTTGCTACTGGAGCAAAGGCCTCCTCATAGTCAATTCCCTCCACCCGAGAGAACCCCTTGGCCACAAATCAGGCCTTGTGTTTCTCTATGCTCCCATCTTCTGCATGCTTTATCTTATAAAGCCATCTCGAACCAACCACTGATGTGTTTGTTGGTCTTTGGACCAATTCCAAAACACTGTTTCTGACAATGGAATCATATTTCTCTACCATAGCATCAACCCATATTGGTTATTGCACTGCTTCCTCGAATGAAGATGTTTATGTCTCAACTAGCTCACTCATCAAAGCCATGTACCTAGTGTACTGATCCTATGACCTCCTTTGCTTCCACTGTGATGTGGGTGCTCCTACATTCTCTCGAGAATCCTGCAATAATTTGTTAGCTTCCCTGGTCTGCTTCCTTCCTTCTCTGGATGTCTCCACTCTCTTCTCCTTTGCTTGTGGCTACTCCACAACTTCCTAAGGTTCTTCCTTTGGAGCCAAAAGCTCCTGATCAGGCTGCAATTGAAGCTCCCTCTTAGGAGAACACCTCATTGCCTTCTCCTCATCAAACTTCACATCTCTTGTGACCATTGTCATCTTGAGAGATGGAAAGTACACACGATAGTTGTGAGTTGTGTCTGTGTACCTATTGAAGGCTCGAAATTATCTGCCTCAACATTATAAGGGAGACCACCTAGCCGGGAACTTAAAGCAACTCATTTTCCATTGAGGCCACTTTGATGAATTCGCCTAAACCATTCCCAATGTCTCGCAAAGAGTCTTCGTCCCAATACTCCAGAGGGAGAGAATAAAGGCGCAACCACACCGGGGCCCAACTCAGATCTTCTTTGTCCGGGTTAAAGCGCTCGATCCATCCTCTTAGGTATAGCCTTGCTGTGTTGAAGAAATATGGTCCTCCATCCAATACCCTGTTTCGGTCTTCCAGACAATTGAAAATGGAAGTAAAGAAGCCCTTAGGCCCTAACTGCAGTGTTATGTGCCCTTTTAGCTTCCATTTGGCTGTGATCCAGCCGTGCAAAGCTTTCTCCGTTGGCCAAAGGCCTATGAACTTTCCTATCAAAGTATGATCCTACAAATCAAATTAGTGTTCTATGAGGATAACTGAAAGGAAACTCTAAGTGTAGATATTTATTATATAAATTTGCAGAAACTAAATCTCCTTTTATGATTGTTATTAATGCTCTATGAAATAAATTAAACTCACATTTTGTATGATGACAAACCAAATAAAGGATCTTGATAATGACTCTGGTAGGAATTAAGCTATCTTGACTGATAATGAAATAGAAAAACAAAAAGGATAGTAGAATTGCGGGAAAACTTAACGAGGAAGACCAGTAGGGAAACTTGGTTAGTCTTCTGGCATAGCCTGGCAGCGGCCTAGCCAGAAGACACTCCCAAAGTCTTGAATGTTAGATGGAGGGTGTGGTTGGGTATAAACCTCAGAAAAATAAATAATGTAGGCATCATGTAGTATAAGCTAGAAGAAAATACATAATAACATAGCTTGAAAAACTTGTTGGAGCTGTGTTTTTCTTTTCTGCTGTTCCTTTCTGCTATTCCGTTTTTTCTGTTGTTCCTTTTCTGTTGTATTTTCTGTTGTTCCTTTTCTACTGTTCCTTTTCTGTTGTTCCATTTTTTCTGCTGTTCCTTCGGGAAAACGGAACAACAGAAACCAAAGGTATATCGGATGAGCTGAGATGTTGTTCGGATCCAGGAGGTCTCTTCATTATGGTATATGCTGAAATGATTCCACGCCATTGCAGATAAGGCAGCCCAGTGATCTAGCACAAGCTTTTTTGGCTTGACTATCCGCAATTTTATTGCGCGATCGCAAAACATGATAGTAGCACACATCTTTCATGGTGTGTCCTAAAATTTGGCACCATCTGATAATCTACTGAAGGAGAGCATTGGGCAGATCCCTGTTCTGAACCATTGCACTGACGACTATCGCCGAGTCTCCCAATATCGTGACTGTGTCTATACCAAGCTTCCCAAGTTGGATAAGACCTTGGTAAAGGGCCAGGGCTTCTGCTCTGTTATTGGAAGTGTGGCCAAGACCCCACTCGTATGAGAGTATGTTATCCCCATTAGCATTAAAAATAACTCCTCCCGCCCCTGCTGCCCCAGGATTCGACTTTGAGGCCCCATTGAAACAGAGATAATGCCTATTGTTGTTTTTAAGCCAACCTGCAAATTCTTCCTCTTTTAGCCTGATCTTCCAGTTAGGGGAAACATTGTTGTTTCTGTTGCTAGTAGCGTTGCCCTTCTGATTGCTGGTGTTTTGGTCTAACAGGTGTCCAATGAAAATGCGTTCTTCTATGCTGAGTTCACTGACATTTATACTTCTTGGATTCTTAACTAAGATGATCTCAAGGGAAAGACTCCTTGCCTTGGTGCAAAGGCTTCTAATAGTCAAGTCCTTATCCTTAAAAACCTTCTGATTTCATGCCAGCCAAATATTCCATAGCATATTGTGTGGAAGAATGTCCCAGACTCTCTTCACTGTGTTATTTTTCCTGTGCTGCCAGGGGTAGTTTTTTTCCATTTGTAAAGAATTTCTCCTATGGTGTTTTGGGTGTTCCATGGGATTTGATTGTTATGAGATAAACTCCTCCAGCAGTTGATGGCAAAAGGGCATTCAATAAAGAGATGATGCATTGATTCTTCAGCAGCTAAGCAGTTAGGACAACGAAAGGGGCCATTAATTTCCTCTATTGCAAATTTTCGGCCGTGAGGGTTTTCCCTTTGAGGAGGGTCTAGAGAAAAAAACTTGATTTTTGGAATTGCCTTGGATTTCGAAACCACCTTCCAGTGGTGCCAACTTGGCATGGGGTCGCTGATGTTGCAAATATAATGGTGAGTAGCTTGGATGGTGTAAGAGGATCCGGATGGGTCCTAATGAAACACATCAAGATCGTTCTTTTTGACAAAGGCTATACTGTGCAAAAGGGATTGAAGGACAGAAAGACTTGCATTAAGACTATTGGGTATGGCTGGGAAGGCCCAACCTGACCAAAGAAGGGTGTGACGATCCCATTGGGAGATCTGGTCTAGGTAATGAATGCCTGTTCTTTCTCCCAAGCACAAGCTGGTGTGGAAGGGTTAATGTGGGTGTGCTAGTGTTAATTAAGTCTGGAGTAATCAACAAGTTATTCATAGTTATAGCTCTCTAGTTGTGTGTGAGGGAGAAGTGTGAATTTGGTTTAGTATGAAGAATAAAGGGAAGAGCCTTAAAACTATCATTGTTGAGGCCATCATGGAATGCTAACGGAAGTGTTTGGGAACCCGGATTTGTCGGAGGAGAACAACAACGTCAAGACAATGGTTGTAATCTCTTCTTGATTTAATATATATGAAACTATCGATTGATTTCCTACATAATGTGTCATCTCACATGTTTATGAATTAATGCTTCTTGACTTGTTAAGTAGGTTGAATTACAATTTGTCTATTTCACGATTGTTGTTTGCTGTTGTTTACCTGCTTCAGGTGTTCGAAGAAGGAAACGGGAGATAGCTGGAGCGAGAAAGTAAGGTCATCACCAAACGGGATAAGCATACTAAGAGGTAGGCCCTCTTAATTGGTTCTAACCTAAGGAAATCTTCCATAGAATGTCTTATTAGTGGCTAGACCCACTATCGGGCTAGAGGAATTGTTTGTGTCCGCACTTAGAATTTTACTTCACCACACCTGCCTACTGCCATCTCTTTGGTTACTGCAAAACAATGCAATAAACTAATTTCAAAAACCAAGAATTTTTTTTCCTGATGATATGCCCTCAAGGAAAGAAGAAGACAGTGGCCACGACCTTGAGACAAGGACCCTCCACACGACAACAACAGATGGACAAGGTCATGGAGGAGTACGAGGACATCTTCACTTCCCCCCATATCAGTGCCTCTGCACTGTCAGGTCAAGCACTCCATCGATCTGACCCCAGGTGCGTCATTAACCAATGGACCAATCTATCAATGCTCCATTCTGGAGAACGATGAAATCAAGAGGAAAATTCAGGAGCTGCTACAGAAAGGTCACATTCGGCCAAGTTCATCGCCCTGTGGGAGCCCAATCATGTTGGTACAGAAGAAGGATGGGACTTGGAGACTCTGTATTGACTATCGGGCACTAAACAAGATCACTGTCCGGAATAGGTACCCGATCCAGTGGATTGATGACCTTCTGGACCAACTCACAAGAGAAAAATATTTTAGCAAGATTGGCTTGAAGTCTAGATATCATTAGGTACCAATCGAACCCTCCGATGTGTGGAAGACTGGCTTCAAAGCCAAGGAGGGCCTTTTCGAATGGTTGGTTATGCCTTTCGAGTTGACAAATTCTCCTACAACCTTCATGAGTCTCATGGATGACATCTTATGACCATTCACCAACTCATTTGTAGTGGTATACTTGGATGACTGATGAGCGCCAGTATTGCAACAAGGATGCTGCAACTCTTGGGCTACTAGCTTTACTTATCAACCCGGGGTTCAAACAAACTTGGAGGTGATAGTGCTATATGCACAAGTAAAAGTGAAGGTCCTACCTGTTGTCACTGTTCACCTGGTGAGAGACCCCAGGGGTTCCAAGCTAGACTTCTATAGAGTCAGAAGAAGATTAATTCTTTGATGGAAGAAGAGAAAATCTATTCTAAGAGAGCTACTCTACTGCAGAAATGAAGAAAACAACATGTAATGCTAAATCACACCATATCCTAATTAACCATTTAAATAGCTATGCTAAGCAAAATTTCTAAATCAACACTAACCTAATGCTGCTATCTAAGTTACAAAAGTAAAGAGCATCAAACCATACTAATGTGTAAGCAAGGAAACTAAACTAAATTTGTTTTCACTTTTTTTGGTTTTTTTGGTGTTTGCGATGATCGGACAGTGTTGGAGTCTGATTGAATAACCAAATCAAAGCTGAGGAGTGGTAGCATTTAAATGATACACAGAGCAATGTTCGGGAAGGAGTCAAGCAGAAGAGAAATCGAAGATTGAAATCAGCGAAAGGAAGACGTAATGAAGCAGCAGTGCACAGGAACCATTGGATCAGTTGGGAACAATATTAACGGGAGATGAGCAGTGGAGATCTTATCGCAGGAGATTATGTGAATAGATGGATGAACATGATTAACGAAAGATGAGCGGTGAAGATCTTATCGTGGGGGATTAAGTGAATATATGGACGAACAGGATTAACGGGAGATGAGTGGCGGAGATCTTATCATAGGGGATTAAGTGAATAGATGGATGAACAGGATTAACGGGAGATGAATGGTGGAGATCTTATCGTAGGGGATTAAGTGAATAGATGGATGGATTGATCAACAAATAGGATTAACGAAAGATGAGCGGTGGAGATCTTATCACGGAGACTAAGTGAATAGATGGATGGATTAATCAACGAATAGGATTAACGAAAGATGAGCGGCGGAGATCTTATCGTGGAGATTAAGTGAATAGATGGATGGATCACATCAAGTCACATGTCAGCAGAAGGGTGGAAAATGTGTGGAATGATGGAGTGGGTTTCGTAGGTGGTAAGCAGTTTCTCGCGTGCCCTCAAAGGTGTAAGTGGAATTCCTAAATTTTACGCGATTAGCCTAAGTGAGTGACACGTAGCAGGAGAAAACCACTTTTCTCATGTGCTCTCAATCAGATATTGACCGTGAAAGAATTCACACGAGATTTCATGAAAGCCATTGGATCATGTGGGATTGATCAACGGTGGAGATCATCCAAGCTAGTTGGCGATTAGGTGACACGATATTCGTTGGATCAAGCGAGCCAGATTGACGGTGGAGATCAACCAAGCTAGTTGGTGAGTGGGTGACACGATAGCTGTTGGATCAAGCGAGGCAGATCGGTGGTGGAGATTTGGAGCGCATAAAGTCAAACATTGAAATGAATACGTCAGCTATGCGACACGCAGTTTAATGGTGATTGGTCAGGTTTGTTGTGGATCAGACGGTAAGGAAATCTACGGGTATAATCTGATTAAGACGTGATTTATTAGCTTCCGCTTAAGAATTTCGTGCTGAAGGAAATGAGAATATGCGTGAGATCGTATTACAGAAAGAGAGTGATGGAAAGAGATGACGATGAAATGAACCAAGTACTGAATCAAGACAACAAACTCCAAAGCTCATGCGATAACTAGAAATTTGTGTTTTTGGGGTTTCTGAAGGGTCTCTTCCTCAAGTCATGGTCCCAAAGGGAGGAGGTGAGGCCGAGACACCTGCTGACAACCTTATGGGGATCTTTTTCTCCTTGCTAACCTGTGAATTGAAAGAAGGCACAAATGGAAGCAAACTAAAACACAACCAATCTACGCTACACTGCTGTAATGGAAATGCAGCTACTTAAGCAAATGAACGATTAAACCATGAATCTACGCTAGCATACATGTACAATAAAGAGGAGCCTTAGCTGCTAGGGTTGGGCCCTAAACCAAGAGCTTCAGCCCTCTGAGTTAACTTAGTGCTGGCTCAAAACAAGGCTCATTATTATTATCAAAACAATGGATTACATCAAAAACTGTCACAAGTATTGTAGCTCAAAAATAGAGTAAAGTTTTACAATCAAAAGTCTGAATCCTACTGAGGTCCTAGGCCTCTCTACTTATACGTCTGAAGTCTCCAATGACTTCCTTAAAATTAGGGAGGCTCAGCTCCCAAACTCGAGATAAACAGGTGTTTTGACTTTCACTTGCTCAGCTGCCTTCTAGTCCTCATGATTTGGCTGTTTGCACTTCGAGCTGATGGAGGAATATTCAAATGGAGGGTAGTAAATGAGGAGGATTTACCTCCTATAATTCCTCTCCCTTGTCCCATTCGATTTTTGACCAAGGTTTTTGCCAAAATTCCTTGGTTTTATCCTTTAATCCTGCGTTAAATGCACATTAGACCACAAAGCAAAATATCCAACTCTAACTCATCTCATAAACAAAATATAATCAAAAGTATGCAATAAGTTGTGAGAATAGTTGGTTTGACTAAGCTTGGAGGTGAATTAAGGCCCATATAATTATCCAATGATGAGGCTCATCAATGACATCCCGATCTTCAGCCGGAGTTAGTAAGAGCACCTTCACCACATTCAACAGGTTCTCCAAATAGTGTGCCAACACAAGCTGTGTGCTGATTTGGAGAGATGTACTTTCGGCATGACCCAGGTTCAGTATTTGGGATACATTATTGATGAATGGAGGGTGCAGGTGGATCCAACCAAGATTCAAGTCATTCAAGATTGGCCAACCCCAACCACTTTGACAGAGCTCCGCAACCTTCTAGGTCTTGCTAATTTCTACCGCAGGTTCATGTTGGGGTTCTCTCATATCACTTGAACCTTGAGTCAAGTCACCAAAGGAGGAGTGAAAGAAAAATTATTTTGGTCTGAATCTCAATAGAAGGCATTCACAGTGTTGAAACATCGCCTCTGCTCTACACGAGTGCTCACATTACCAGACTTGTAACAACCATTCGAGATTGAGACAGATGCCTTTGCCTATGCTATTGGAGTAGTCCTTACTCAACAAGGGCATCCAGTGGCATATCACAGTGAGACACTTTTAGACACGGTACAGAAGTATCCCACTTATGATAAAGAGATGTATTCCATTGTGCAGGCCTGTGGACAATGGAAGCATTACATTTTGGGGAAGGAAACAGTCATCCACACCGACCACTGATCCTTGCAATTCATACAGACGCAAGGGAAGTTGCAGAATGATTGCCATCAGAAGTGGTCCACATACCTGCAACAGTTCCATTTGAATATCAAGTACAAGAAGGGCAGCACAAATAATGTTGCAGACTTCCTCAGCCGACCACCGATCATGGTGTTAACTACCGTGCTCAACTCTTGTGGGAATGAGACTTCTGATTGGCCACTTCTCTACAAAAGCAACCCAGAATTCGGACACACATACCATATTCTCTTGGGGGGTCAGCAAGTTCCAGGTTTTCACCTCTAGGATGCATTTTTATGCCATATGGGACACCTTTGTGTTCCTTCAAGCGAGCATGCGAAGATGATTTGGGAAGCGCACTACAGTCGGGCTGATGGGAATTTCGGGGTCGAGAAAACAGTGGCAGTACTGCAGAAGTATATCTATTGGCCGAATATATGAATGCTTATAATATTTAATATATTGTTAAGGAGATTACCCCTTGACTAATTAGTGAAGTATTTATTATTGGATGAGAGAGTTCTAAGGCTGAAATTTTGGCTACCACGGGTTAAATTTGGTATGTGTATTATGTCAATGCAAAATAAGATTTGACACCTCTCCAGGAATCAATAAAAATCATTTATACATACCAATCAAAGGCATTCAATAGATGTTTAAAGCATTGGTTGGGAGGAGTTCATTGTCATATCCATTCAAGGGTTTCCAAACTAGAGAAACAAGGGCATGTGTTTGATTTATGGGCTAACATTTGAAAAATTGCTACGAGGAGAGGAGTTGGTGGGAGTCCTTCTTACGACAAGGCCCTACACCTCTTCCTTTATTTCTTAAATTATGCTTGAAATAAGTGATTATAGATATATGATACATATAATATGAAAACCACTCATAACACAACAATATTGAACATTTGAATGAGACATAACTTAATTTATTTTCAATATATTTTTGCTTTAAAAAAGGAAAGATATGCTACCATGATGCAATGCAATGATTCACCAACATTAGGCACCAAACAAATGACTTGGACCATGAATGTTATGTACGATGACAGTCATCCACTATAAGCTATGATTATTAGCCACTCTGACACCCCTTATTTATGGTCACTCATTGAACATGCTCATGAAATTTGAGATCACTAGACATGGTTAACACAGTCTAGTGTGGTGTGAGGGTCTTGCCTACAATGCAAGCTTTCTAACACCCTTTACAACAACATTGCTCCACGAAAGGCATTTGACATTGATTCATAATTTTTCCTTTGTATATGAGAAAGAAATTAAATGTTACTTCTCCCTTATCCAAGATAATGCTCTTGATTACAAATTGAACAATGTATCATGACATTGCCTTTCTCTCTTCGTGTGAACTTTCTCAATTAGCATCTAGATACGTTGTGAGAAAAAAACTCAATTTATGTATTGTATTTGGTATTGTGTCAATTATTAATTTTTTATTTCCTAATATTGTGTTAATGGCCTTCCAATGCATGGTCAATCTTGAATTAAAATTTTGACATGTAAAATCCCAATTTTGAAATTTTTGCAATCAGAGGCACAATGCACGGACATCGTGTATCCATCTTGGTGGATAGTGGGGAAACCAAAATTTTTATTGATGCACAGTTGGTGGAGTGTAGAGGCATTCATAGATTGATATATATCCTAAACAACATGGGTGAGAGAGGATGCCCATGCTTCACCTCAGTTGTCTTCTTGATTGTTGGTTGAATATGTTGAGGATATGGTTGATGGGAGAAATGTTGAGGATATGGTTGATGTCTTGATATTGAAGTCAAAATCCTTCCTTAACCCTTTAGCCAAAGAGGTGTCTCCTAAAGTATCTCCAATAATATCCTATGAAGAGTCATAACATTTAACTTGGAATCATGGCCCACCATGATCATCTAATAATTAATTGAAATAGAACTAAACCCCAATTTAGGGATTGGGTGGATCATATGGTGGGACTATTCTAGTGGGAACCCTAAATAAATGACTTGAAAACCCCTTGATTTTCTACCTTGTTGTCATTCATCTCCCAAATTTCTTGTTGGCTATACAAGTCCTAGAAAACATGGCAGGGAAGATGAGAGGGAGTTGACAAGGACATTAGGTTGTCCTATAACATCATAAAGTGCATCCACATGGATGAACATGGAAAGGGAATTAAGGTCATAATGTAGACTAGAGTGTTAGAGAAATAGGGTGCATCAAAATATTTTTTGAGTGTCCCAAAGGGAAATATACAATTCTTATCTCCTCTAAAATACAATATACATTTATTGTGGTGATAGTAACCACAAGATTCTTAGAACTAGTGGTATAGTGCTTGGTCATGAATGAATATGCGGAAAAGAAATCTAAAGCTTTCGACTCATTGGCATAAAATAGATCATGGGGCTGAATCAAAATTTCAAGGGACATGTCAAGGATCTCCGGTAAAATGGGGTTAGTAGCCAAAGACTACCTTCCAAATAATTTAAGGAGAGTAGGGAATATTTAGAGGAGGCCAACTCAAGAAACCATAAGCAAGAAAAGGGGGAAGCTATCTAACAAATATGGTTAGAGTAGGCATCAAAATCCCCATCCTTGAATGAAATGGTGGTTTACACAGGGCTCGTGAGAGAATATGGGATGGAGGGTAGATTGGCATGGTCAGAAAATGAGAGAAGGGTTTTATCTACTAAAGGAATATGGGATGGAGGTTATGTCTAAGTTCAGGGAGGCTTTAAGATTTTTTTACAAGGATGGAGGTCGATGTATCACAACAAAGGAGCTTGGGACAGTAATGCATTCTTTGGGTCAAAACCCCAATGTATATTGGAAGTTGTCCAAATGTTTTATATTCAATAATCCAGTCCTTAATACAATAAACCACAAACGAGTAGTTCTAATCTGCCTGTAAATGCAACACATTAAATACACCATTCCAAATTGATTTTACTAAGGGGAATCAAAGAAATAGATGAGTATGGTCATCCATCACCTCCATACAGAGTAAATAACAACCAGGCCCACTCTGTCCTTTACAACACAAATTGTCCCATGCCAAGATGAAGCTAGAAAGATACATTTACTGATATTCTTAGGCAGAGCAAAATATGAAGCCAATATACAAAGATGCTCTGAAGGACTGCTCGAACTAAAGTCAACTTGCCTCCTAGGGAGAGCCACCTGTGTACCCATGATAAAAGTATACATTGGACTTTCTCTATAAGTCAACTCCAATCCTTAATTCCATAACAATTAGGTTGGAGTATAAATCTAAGATATTTAAAATCTACATCCAGTGCAGTGGAGATAACACCAAAAATATGATAAATCTCCAGTATCAATGCACCATCTGGGTAAGAAGAAATCATATGAGATTTAATATTATTCATAAGGAGTCTAGAGACCGATCAAAAGAGGTCAATCTACCAAATAGTAACACATCATCGACAAAAATCAAAGGAGCAACTATGACTTGTCTACCTACACACTTGCAGCCAAAATTACATTTAATCCATCTACCTCCACACCTACAACCAAAATTACCACCCTTGTGAATTTTGTGACTAATTCTTCCAAAATCCAATCTTTTATCCTCAATGTCTTCTTCTCACAAAAGTTGTCATAGATAATTTCCCTCCACCATCCTTGTAGAAATTATGGTGTAGAGTTGCAACTACTCATGAAGTTTTAATCAAAATCATAGGACACAAACCTACTCTAATGCTCTCTGGAAGGTAATTCACAATTTAGAACAAAAATTTCATACATGCAATAAGAAATAACACACATGCACACAAAATTTTTCCTAGGGAAAACAATATACTAAAAACCCCAATGTATGCTTGCATTAATATGATCAATAGAAATGTATTGCAATTTATTTGCTCAACTGAGCACAACCTACAAGTGAATGACCTGTCTCTCTGCTCATTGAGAAGCTATAACCTAGACTTAGTAAATTTCTACCTCTGCTTGAGCCCATATTTCCTTATGCAATTCCTTAAGAAATTAAGCCCCTATTATTTAGGAATTTTTACAAAATGGATTGCGAAATTCCAAAGGTTGATCATCTAACTGCATGCAACACTTGTACACTCAAGGCTAGTCTACAGTTGATGATACACTGCCTTGGAATCTCCACCACAGCTGGGGAACTAGAATTCTCCATGCATTAGATATTTTAGGTTGATTGATCAGTTAACTGGATGATCACCGAGTTTGACTGAAGTCCCACTGCACAATTGGCCTTCCACTAGTTCCTCAAGCAGTTGGAACTAGTTTAATTGAAAACAACTTGAGATATCTAACTTTGATTGCTACAAATTAGAAATCATACATGCTTAACTGAACTCTAACTCCTCCAACTCGAATTTACTAAGTAAACTAGGTGACACAAGCCATGTCACACAAGTTAACTGCATCCAAGCTGTCTGTTGATGTGGAAATTTAAATTTTCTCAATTTAATCAAGGAAAAATCAAATTGAGAATTTCTTGCTACACCTTTCAAGACTCCCTCTCTACAAGAAAGGGATTATCAACCACCCCTATCCTACACCTATGAAATTTGAACTTCCCTCTTGACAAATCTTTTGTCAAAATGTCAACATGTTACTCCTTTATTAGAATGGAGTGTAGCAACATCATCTGCCTCTAGACACAGTCTCGTAAATGGTGATATTGGATATCTATATTCTTGGATTGATAGTGAAATATAGGAATCTCAGAGAGATTGATGCAACTCTGATTATCGCAATTGGATCCATCATCTAATGAAATAGTCCAACAAGTATCTTTCTCATCCATATCACCTCACATGTTTCTTGACTTGCAGCCATGTATTATGCTTCTGTCTAGCTAGGCACCACAAATCTTTGCTTCCTGTCGTACCAAGAAACAACTATGGACCCAACACTAAAAATTACACTTGATGTACTCTTTTGTTCTAATGGACTTCGTGTCCAATCTGCATCCGTGAAGTCGCACAACTTCACTCCCTTTGCTCATCTGTACGATAGTCCAAACTAGGTAGTGCCTGTGAGGTACTGTAAAACATGCTTAGTTCCCTTCCAAAATAGTTTGGTTGACCTAACCATAGCTTGGCTTAGCTTGTTGACTGCACATCACATATCTGTTCATGTGTTCACAAGATACATGAGTGGACCCACTAGCTATCGATAAATGGTAGCATCCACTTCACCTGAAGTGGAATCCTCCTTCCTCTAGTTGTTCGTTAGAGGTATTTCCATGGGTTTACAACTCTCCATGTAGAATCTCTACATTATCTCATTTTCATACTTGCCTTGAGAGACAAATAATTCCCCATCAGCTTGTCATACTTCCAACCTGATAAATTAGTGCATGAGACCCGTGTCCTTCATTTCAAATTCCCTTGCAAGGTCCTCCTTGTAAGATATGGTCAATGGCTCATCACTAGTTAAAATAAAATTATCAACATATAAGACAATAATAAGAAATTTGCCTTCTATCCATATGTGATGAGGTTCACATCTGCTTCACTTATGGTGAAGCCCAAACCGGTGAGATAACTATTGATCTTGGTGTACCAAGCACAAGGTGCTTATTTGAGATCGTACAACACTCACTTGAGTCTACACACATGAGACTCTTGATCAAATTTCTCAAAACATTTTTGCTACTCTATGTACACCTCTTGCTTAATAAGTTAATAACCCGATTCAGAAATGTTTTTTTTACACCCATATGGTGGATATTCCATCCCATCTACGTAGCCAGACCAAGAATTGATTTAATGGATGAGTACCTTACTACAAGAGAAAATGTCTCCTGATAGTCAATCCCTCAACTTGAGAGTACCCCTTGGCCACAAATCTGGCCTTATACTTCCCTATGCTTATGTTTGTTGCCTGCTTCACCTTGAAGATCCATCTCAAACCCACTATTGATTTATATGTTGTTCTTGAGACCTTTTCCCGAACACGGTTCTTTGCAATGGATTCATATTCCTCCAACATTTCATCAACCCATACAGGTTGCTCTATTTCTTCCTCAAAATAGGATTGCTCAATCTCTATAAGCTCAGTCATAAGAGCCATGTAGCCAGTGTACCTCTTAGGTGACCTCCTTTGCTTACGCAAATTTGAAGGATATCCCACATTTTCCCATCTTGCACAAGTCTATCAACTTCCTTGGTTATTTTTCTACCTTCTCTGGAGATTTTGCTTTAGTGAATGTCTCCACTCTATGCTCCACAATTTGTGGTTGCTCTACAACTTCCTGAGGTTCCTCTTTTTGAGCTAAAATCTCATCTTTTGGTGGCATTTAAATCTCCCTCTCAAGAGAGCACCACATATATTTCTCCACATCAAAATTTACATCCGTTCACACAACTATCATTATGAGTGATGGAAAGTACACATGTTAGTTGTGGGGAGTTTTTGTGTAACCCACAAATACCCCAAATTATGTGGTCAACTAAATCTTATTCCTTGAGTCTTTGGAGACATGGCAGTAAATAGAGGCTCCAAAAATCTTGAAGTGCAACACATCCAAATTTCTTCCTTAGAAAGCCTCCTCCGGTGTAATCATGCCAAGAATCTGATGAGAACTTCAGTTCTACAAACACAGTGTTGTATTGCATGCCTCAACCTACAAATGCAAAGGTGGGCCTTGGTTATGCAACATTGCCCTCGTTGCTCCAAAATTCTATGGATATTTATTTCAACCACTCCATTCTGATGTGGGTTGTGGGGTGTTGTCAACTCTCGTCGAATGCCTTCTTTCGCACATAAATTTTTAAATTCATTCAACACATACTCACCTCCATTATTGCTCATGAGAGCCTTCACCTTCTTGCTGGTTTCTTTCTCAACCAATGCCTTGAATTCTACGAACTTGGAGAATGTCTCATCTTTCTTCCTCATGAAGAGATCCAACACTTATGTGAGAAGTCATCAATAAAAAGGAAAAAATATTTGTGTCAGGTAGTGGAGGCTATCAAGAAAGGTCCACAAACATCAAAGTGGATCCTTTCTTGGAATGCATGCACTTTGTTGTCCCGATCATGAAATGAGGATTTTATGTACTTCCCCAAGGTACATCCTTTACATACATCCTGCTGCTCAAGTGCTCCTTTAGGGAGGCTAGTGGATATTTGTTGTATAATATTTGAGGTGCCATGATGCAAATGGCCAAGGCTTATGTGCTAAAGTTCACCTACATCATGGCCCTGCACTTTCTCTTCCTTAGTTTTTAATGCAACACAATCTTCCACATCTAACTTATATAGATTCTTCACACAAACCTCGATCTTCTTCACCTGTCTCATGGCTATGTGTATTAGGAATTTTTTTCCTTTGTTGAAGATCATGTCATAACCACGGTCTTCCAAAACTGCAATAGAGATGAGATTTTTCTTTAGGCCTAGAACAAACATTACATCCTTGATCCTGAGAGGGGAGCCTGACTCCCTCTGAAAGGTGACTATACCAATACTGGTCATGTTGTACCTTCCATCATCCCCTAGCTTGATGTGCATCTTGAGATATTTCTCCTCCAAGTCACTGAAAATGTCTCTACACCTTGTCATGTGGAACAATGCACCTAAGTCCTAGTACCACATGCTCCCCATTACTATTTTGGACATGCATGCGATAAGGGTAAAGTCAAGGTAAAACTATAAATCCAAGGCTTCACCCACTGCTCCTCCTAAGGTCTTCTTGATTGCCTTTTTCTGTGGGCACTTCATGGCATAATGCCCGTATTCATGACAATGGAAGCATTTAATTTTTGACAAATCTTTCTTCTTTCTCCCTTGGTTGGATTTTGGTTTGGTTTGAGATTTATTCCCCTTTTCCCTTCTTTCCCTTTTCAACCAATGCAAAGTTTTCTTCATCCTTGCCCTTGGATGAGGTCCCATCTTTGGTATTCTGCCTTATTTCCTCTTGTACCAAATCATACCATAAGTGTTCCCAATTCGGTAGTTTCTCCCTCCCGTTCACTTAATCTTGATAGTTATGCCAAATCTTGGGAAGGCCCAAGAGGGATATTCTTACCAAGTCATCCTTTGAAAGAGTAACACCAACTCCTGCAAGCTCATCACGAACTTGTGTGAACCTCCTCAGATATTGCAGGATAAAGCCATTCTTCTACATCTTGATATTTCAAAGTTTATCCTTGAGCACCAACTTTTTGTTGTCACTACCATTCTAGAATAGATTTGTGAGTGCCCACCACATTCCATAAGGATTTTCTTTCCCATGGAGATTGCTGACAATGTGGTCTCATACTCCCTCCAATATTATTATCCACACCTTGGCTACAACTTTCTTCCACTGAGCAAGGTTTTGGGCATAAGATTCTATTGGTTTTGTAACATCTCTCTTGATGTATTCTAGCAATCCATTTTCATCCAATACCTCCTCCATGTGATCCTTCTAGTCAATGAAATTGGAGTTGCCTTCCAAGGCATACTCTAGCCTTAGCCCATTGAAGGTCATATTTTCAGTTCTTAAGAGATCTTGCTACACTGAACTGCAAATTCGAACCTCCTCAGAAACAAATTCGAAATTCCTATTCTAATGTGAATCTTGCTATGATACGACGTAGAAATTATGGTGTAGATTTGCAGCTAATTGCATCCAAGTTGTCTACTAATGTGGAAATTCAAATTTTCTCAATTTAATCAAGGCAAAATCAAATTGAGAATTTCTTTCTGCATTTTTTAACAATCCTTTAGGTGAATCTAATCCATGTTGCCAATATAGCACAACAATGTGCTAATAACAACAACCAACTGATATAAGTAGTGTTCAAAATAAATAAAACAGTCAAAAAACACATATTAAAACACAATCGATGGAGACCCCGAAAAGTACTCCAACTATGTTACCATCTATTAACGTTCTTCGAAAGTGCCTCCATCACTCCTCTCATGACACACACCTCTGTTTTCGGCCTCCATTGCCCTAAATATCATTAGTTGTTGTCAACCTCCATCGCTCTACTTCCCGAAGAAACCATCAATAGCGTAAAGATGAACCCCTAATCCTTTACTTTTTTACTAGTGCGTCATATTGAAAATTTTAAGACAAAAAAATTATTTTGTCTTAAAAAATTGTCTTAAAATTCCCCTCCATGTAGTAGTGCATCCATGTGAATCCAAATAATTTACACACAAATATATAATGTTTATCATTTTTATATTAAGTAGGAGTGCATATAACCAAAACAACACCAACTACATACACCTTTGAACCATAATACATCAACAAAGGTTCTCTAAATGAACTAGTAGTGCATCCATGTGAATCCAAATAATTTACACACAAATATATAATGCTTATCATTTTTATATTAAGTAGGAGTGCATATAACCAAAACAACACCAACTACATACACCTTTGAACCATAATACATTAACAAAGGTTCTCTAATTGAACTAGTAGTGCAGCCATGTGATTCCAAATAATTTACACACAAATATATAATGTTTATCATTTTTATATTAAGTAAGAGTGCATATAACCAAAACAACACCAACTACATACACCTTTGAACCATAATACATCAACAAAGGTTCTCTAAATGAACTCTACAATCCAAAAATAAGAATAATACTAATGAGTAACTATAGCGACATAGTTGAGAGTCTAGAATTTAGAATTTACAATCTTGTCATATGGTACTAGTGTCTAGTTGTGGTTGCATTGATTTTTGAACCCCCATTGTCATGACCCTAGTGAAAATGTACACCTTCACTCAAGCCACGGAGACACACATGTCATGACAAAGGAGTTCAACAATCAATGCAGCCAACATCAAGATACATTGGTCTAGTGCTATTGATTCAATGTCAATTCCATACCATCATACATCATAGAATCCAATGGACACCTTGCAATCCTACCAATCCTGTATTCTTGAAAACTGTTTAACCCTCCTAAATTTTGAATGGGATCTAAAATTTGACTTTCTCCAAACTGAATGAAGTTGGAACCACTCTGAAACAACCTGAGACAATTAATGTTAATATTAAAAATTTAATTAAAATTTGACATTATCCTTATCTTTCCTTTTCAAAAATGAAAGATAAGGAGAATCTCAACTTTTACTTTAACTTTAAAAATTAAATATTACAATTAATTACTAGGGTAGTTTTTGTAGGGCCCTAGGGTTAAGATGTTTTTTTTTTCTTTTAAGTGTTTTTTATTAAAAAAATAATATTTGGTGGTCATTAGTTATTTTACACTACATTCTTCGAAATTGGTCAATTTAGTAGAGAACTAGTCACTTTGGTGTTTTAAGGTCAGTTCAATACAAGACCAACCTTAAACAATTTGAACCACTAAACTAGACTAGTACAACTCTAAAACCATTGGGACCAACCAATTCCACTAGTTCTAGGCTAGTTCCAATAAGAGTGTGCCATTATCATTTTCCTCTCAAGTTGTTTTGTTGGATCCTTTCAAGAAGGATGATTTGGAGAGTGCCATAGTCAGACAATTGTGAGCACCTAAGATCATAAGTAGTTAAGCCTTAATAAACAAAAATTTGCAAGGAACTAGTATAGACCTCCCAAAACATATTTAGTGAGGACATGCGTGCAAGGAACTATTACAGACCTTCCAAGATAGTTAGTGAGGACGTGCATGACCAAAAAGCATAAGAAAAAATTATCCACCCTCAAAAACCCTAGACAATAATTTGAAGTGTGGTGTAAAACAAATTGTTGGTAGGATATTAATGCTACCAACAATCATTCCCTCTCCAATTTCACAAGAAGCTCCTACTCAAGCTACCTCCTCCACTATGGTTATAGTAAGTTCTTACAACTGTGTGAGCTACAAGAAATTAAAATTGCCTTGGAATATCCACCAATATTAGGGAACTCGACTTCTCTGCATGCACCAACTATTTTGGGTTGATTGATCAGTTAACTTGATGATCACTGAGTTTGACTGAAGTCCCACTGCTTAAATGACCTTCCACTAGTTCCTCCAAAAGTTCGAACTATTTTAACTGACAACAACCTGAGATAATTGACCTTTATTGCTACAAATTAGCAATCACATATTCCTAATTGAACTCTAACTCCTCCAACTCAAATTTACTGAGTAAACTGGGTGACACAAGCCATGTCACACAAGTTAACATCATCCAAGTTGTCTGTTGACATGGAAATTGAAATTTTCTCAATTTAATCAAGGAAAAATCATATTGAGAATTTCTTGCTGCATTTTTCAACACATAGTTCAATGGAATGTATTACTTTCACTATGAACTTGGCATAGTTCACATGTTAAGTTCATAAGGTTTTGGGTTGATGTGGTTCTATGTGTTGTGTATATAAAGAATAGGCGTCCATATCATGCTATCAGAAACAAGACTCCCTATGAAATGTGGTATGGCCACATTCCTTTAGTGAGGCATCTCAGGGTTTTTGGTTCCTCTTGTTATGCCTTCATACCTAAGGAACAGAGAAATAAACTTAGTGCAAGGAGTCACAAATGTATCTTCTTTGGGTACTCATACCTCCAAAGCATACCATCTCTATGATTAAGTGAATAAGAAGTTTATAATATCTAGTGATGTGATCTTTCTTGAGTTTTCCAAGACTGACAATGTTGTTGAGCGGCAACTTAATCGCTTGGATAGATTCGAACATGAAAAGGGTTTTCAAGATTTTGATAGTGAAATTCCACATCTCCTTCTCTTAGCTTTATACTTGCTATGAAGAGCCTTGAATAAATGAGGTTGAAGGAAATTCCTTCCCCTGGTTTCTCAGGAAAAAGCTAAGAGACTACTATCAGTAGGTAGCCAAATCTGACAAGCAGTGAGGGTACATGCAAGTTACAAAGAAAGGCTTAATGCAAAGGAGTGTACTGACTATTTAGATATCATGAAACATCTTCCATCCCACTAAGGCTACCTTGGATTATGCTAGTCATAAGATCATGTTGGTCACAATCTCCCTAGCTTAAATAAACAAGTGGTAATACTCTTCATCTTCTAAGCTATGTAATAAACAAGTGAAAGGGAACAAGACATGTAGAGAAACCACATGGAATGACTTTCAGTTCTTGCAAGCATGAATGTCATTGAAGACAGAATGATACAACAATGATAATAATTCCTTTAAGCTACACTAAGAGGTGTATTTCAAAATATGTGCTTTTTTTTTTTCCATACCTACCCTCCAAAGGGTTATGCATCAGATGGATTCTTCATGTGGTCATGATATTCTATCATACCTTGGGTTTCTTGGTATTTTCATCTTTCTCCTGAGCTCGTTGAGAGTCATCTAATGTGTCATCTTTCTTTGTGGACCCTGAGGGACATAATTGCGTAGTTTCAGCAGGCAGTGATTATTGTGGGATGAGGCCTTAGGAGGACACATCTACACAGTTTCGGGATGTAAGGAAAACGGGGTAGTCAAGGGACAAAATTTCATAGCTTTTGGAGATAGTGGGTTCCAGCTAAGGGAAGGACATTGGAGAAAACCACTATGTAGTTTTGAATGCTAAGGGAGGTTGGGATTTCTGTGCATTGCATAGTTCCAGTAGGCAAAGGAAAATCTTGAAGGTTAGAGATGTGAAGTGAGCAGTTCAAGAAAGTTGGATGAGGCTAGGTTGCTAGGGAAACTTTGAAATTTGACTAAGTGTGGGATTAGTGGAATTGATGTGAAGAGTGATCAAAGTTGACTATGATCACACACCTGAACACTTAACAATACAACATAGACCATCTAGAACATATAACACATACTTCTCTTAATGCAACAATCTTTGTGGCAGCTTACGACAAGTGCGGCTCCAATGATAGACTTTGTGAGGATAAAGGCGACACTTGTGTAAGAGTGTGTGAAATGAGTGTGAAACATGTCTATGTTGTGAGGACAACCCATTCTCACAAATATTTCCCCTTGAAGCAAAACAAACCTCCCTTTGCATGACAAGCGACAACCCCCATGCCCAAATATGACACATTCTATGTAAAGATAAAGCATGAATGACTTTTAATTGTTAATTGTCTTAAATATGTTTCATCTAAAGTGGCCATTGTCTTAAATATAAAGTTTTGTCTTAAAATATTTTTGTCTTAAACTGTTTTTGTCTTAAATATAAAGTTTTGTCTTAAAATAATTGTCTTTAATTGTTTTTGTCTTAAAATAATGTTGTCTTAAACTGTTTTTGTCTTAAATATAAAGTTTCGTCTTAAAATGCTTTTGTCTCAAACTACTTTTGTCTTAAATATAAATTTTTGTCTCAAAACATTTGTCTTAAATAGAAAGTTTTGCCTTAAAATATTTTTGTCTCAAACTCTTTTTGTCTTAAATTTTATATTTAAGACAATTCAATTAATATTAATTTTTAATGTAAAATAACTAAAATAAAAAATGATTTTTTGAGACAAAAGATTCATTTTGTCTCAAAAAAATGTCTCAAATGTGCCCTTGGTGTAGTAGTGCCGGTGAAGGGTATTTAAACTTTTTCAATTAGTGAATCGCTAAAATAATTTGACATGCAACCACACACTCAAGACGACTATCACTTTACTCAACTTGACTCAACGCTCAGTTAACTGACTCTTTAATTTTAGCCAACTCCTCATGCGGGAGTAATTATATTATTTTAATAGTCTGGTCTTTTGGTGATAAAAACTACTCTCATGACACTCTGGGAGACCATATGGTTTCCCACCTAATGGCATATTGTCATTCCCAAACTGCTCCTAGTTAGAGAGGATTTTTTGTTTCCTAAACATGCTCAATTCAAACATCATCCATTAATGTTTCTACATGCCTGTACTCTAAGTAAATTCTCAGTAATCTAATGTCTAATGAAAGTTTTCTTGTTTACATAAAAAAATCAAGGAAATGTAATCAGGAACTAAAGAGCTAGAGAGAAAAAGGAAACTATAATATTATAAGGAGGCGATTAAACCTAATCTCAAAAATAAAAATTATCTCTCTTTCTTGATTTTCTTAAGAAGAAAATTAGCATTGCCAATATTATAACTAATCCTCATGAGTGAATGAATATGTTATATATGAAATCCTCAGAAAGTTGAAGATGAAAAGAACCTTATGTTAGATTTTCCATCTTATAATCACATTTAACTTAATTTTCTAGATATTTTTCACACTACTAACCTTAACAACCTTTTAAGTCAACAAAATTATGGTGATCTAGGAACCCTTCTCTCACTTCTCTTTGAACATAAAAATAAAATGTTAAATAATTTTGATTAAGCTCTTAACATCTGACCTTATAGGTCTTAGTGGATGTTACTTATCACCATCACACACACACATATATAAACCCAAATATCATGTTTATGCCAATATGCATGCATATTTTGGAATAATGTTTCCAAAATTTTAAATTAATTACTAGCATAATGATATAAATTAAATGATTGGTAAATGTTTATACATGTCACGTTGCAAAAGACAAAATATTCATAAAAAATAACTAAATTATAATTTTGTTTTCAATTGTTATTATTATTATTATTATTATTATTATCATTATTAAAAGAATTAATATATAAGTTAAATGTATATACATTCTAAGACATAGAAGAATATTCTTTACAATGGAGATTTATCTCCACTTTACCATGAAGATTCCTAATCTATAAATAGCTTTGCTATCTATGGAAAATAAATAGGCTTTGCCATAATACCACGGCTTATCAATACCATATGCCCAAAAGCTGATAACTTATTTCATGAGACATTTGTTCATATGGAATTACTTTTTAATTAATAAACTTAATTAAAAATGAAAAAATTCATAAGTTCTTTGGAGATAAATCTCAACCTTTGATTTTGTATAATATGGAATGTTCCATGGAGGTTAAATCCCTATGATCCAATTAACAATTATTGATAATTGAATTAAAATTATGGATCCCCTATTCCAAAATAGACATACATATATGCATAACTTATAATTATTAAGTATATGGTAGGGATTTGACCTCCACATAATTTTCTATGTTTGTTTTTCTAACTTGGATGTCTAATGGCCAACCCATCTACTATATGGAAGAACGATCCTACTAGTGGAATGTTATCACCATCTTCCCACTAGTGATGTTATCACCAGGATTTTCCAATGCTCGATTATGATTGGATGTCCCTTAGGGATAGTTTAAGTCACCCAAAAGTTGCTTCCATTATCAACACTTGCCCATGAGATTTGAACTTGGGACCTAGTGGACCTCCACATAATATTTTATTAGGAAGCTAGGGGTGTATATTTCAAAATGCGACTTCATTTTTTTAATTTAATTATTAATAAGTATTAAATGGATAATAGATATTTGAGCTTCATAAATTATTTTAAAATATTTTTGGTAGCTGAATCAAATCAAAAGCTGAGATTTATCTCGAAAGTAGTTATTTCTTTTGTTCCCTTTTAAATAAATAAATTAAATAAAAAAATGCCATATGAAAATATGTTAGTTTATTTTGGGAATTTAGTATTAGTAAGTGATAATATTGAACCATGTTTTTTATTGTAACAAAGCTTATTTATAATTGTAAAACTTCCATGGTAAAGTAGAAGGTAAACTAATAATAATAACATAAAATAAAGATATAATATAGTTAATTTTTATGATTTTTTAAATATTTGTATTGTGAATTGTATGATGAGGTAGGTGTTTTGATGTCCATTGCTTTAGCTAGCTATATGAAAATTTTTATAAAACTAATAATAATAATAATAATAATAATAATAATTTTTATATTAAAAATATTAATAATCTAAATTGTTTACAGAAATTAGAACCTTTAAATAATTTTTTTTAATTAATATATGATTTGAATATTAGTTCCTCTCGTCTCTACTCTCATACTATCATGTTGAGGGAAAATAATATGCAAATTTTATATCATGTTGAAGGAAAATAATATGCAAATTTTATATTACCCTCAAAGTGAAAGGAGATAATGTGCAAATCACTCTCATACTATCATGTTGAAGGAAAATAATATGCAAATTTTATATTACCCTCATATCAAGAGGGTTAAAGTGAAAAGAGATAATATGCAATCCACAATAGAGAAGTGAATGGACAAAGATAATATTAAATTCATATGTTATATAATTTTTCTTGAATAAGCTTAATGATTAAGAGTATTTGTTTATGTAAAAAACTCACAAACTTAGATCTAAAAAGAAATTGGGTATATAAACCTCCATAGATTTGTTACTTAACAATAACCTCAAAAATTAAATTATTATTATCATTATATAAAAATTTAATATTTATAACCTTATAATTTAATCAGTATAGATTTATATAAATTTTAAGTTCCATTTTACGTTGTTACATTACATATACTTACTTTTAATATTATAATGTCACTAGTTAGATTTAACTTTGAACCTCTCCTAAATTATTTCACCATGGTGTATAAACATATTATCTTTCTCATAATATACGATTTCCATATTTTATTTTCCTACTTCCACCCTTATAACATACTATTTACATATTCTTTTTTTTTTTTTTTTTTTTTTCCGAAGGTGGCAAAACCTATCAAACTCAGGTGTCAAACCAACAGTGAGGACAACCATCTCTGGCTGCTATCCGCGAATGTCGATTTGACTCATCACCGTTATCAAGGAAAACCACGCCACCTGTAATAACCCGCTGAAATGCATCTTATATTTATATTTTCATTTTTTTTTAAATATGTGTTATAAAAGAATATTTACATATTCTATATATGAAATGCATCCTATATTTATATTTTAATTATCGTTTTCATTATTTTAAATATTTATTATAAATGAGAGATTTATAATTTGAACGAAACTTAAAAGAATATTAATTTTAGGAAATTTTTTACTTTAAATATTAAAATCATTTATTTACTTAGTGTTTATTTATTCTTATACAGGGTCATCTCAGGGTAAAGAAAATAGAATGGAAAAACCTTAGTCGGAAAATGTTAACGCTGATGGTGCCGGAGGGAGAAAGTTATTATTGAAATTGCTGGCCGTAAAGTAACAATTTTAGGAAAGCCAAAGAACACCACCTAATCTTAATTTTTAGAGGAAATGACCGTTGAGGCGGGATGCTGGTAAAATAAAAACGATGAAAATTTTACTACTAGCATTTACACCAGATGTTGCAAAGGAAACGCCGTAAGGCATAAATTGAATAACACAAATACAACAAAAGAATACTTTGATAAAGAATAAGAATATATTGACCGCTCAAATCAATGCCCCATTAACTGGAACCACTTAGTAGACATATCTATCAACATTAGGATTATACACAATGATCAAGAAATTTCCCATATACAAACAACACCTTCCACAACAACCTTTTGTCACATCCACATTTTAAAAAATGCCTTGGAACGTGATTGGAATCTCCCATATCGCCTTCTTCATTTTGCAGATGAATCTTCCATATTGCTATTTTCATCATGAATATTGTTAGTTCATTGTTGTAAAGTGTTAGTGTGTTAAATTCAATACTATAAGTCCAACAAGCGAGAAACATTCCTCAATTAGCATAATATGCATTTTCTCTCAACCATGCATAAAATGAATTGTTAAAGAACAAGATATCATTTTAGTTTTGTATTCTAGGAATATACTAAAGCTTTAGGAAGCTTGATAAAAGAGTTGTATACAATAAATTGAAGAATTTGAAAAGGATGACTAAAGAATTTGAGAAGGAACAATTGTGTACATTAAGAGATCAACTAAAGAATTAAAATTTGAACATTAGATGAAATGAGTATTTAAATTAGAACTTCTCATAAAAAGTTCTTAACTTGTGAGGTAGGATATCAAATTTCAACCCTACATAGAATGACCTTGTTTAATAATAAAATACCATTTTAGTTTTCCAACCCAGGAACATATTAAGGTTCTTAGGAAGCTTATAAAACAATTATGTACTTTAAGAGATCCTTGAAGAATTTGAGAAGGACAAAAAGAGCAAGTTGTTCCACATAAATGTCAGTTACTTTATGTATAGAGTTTCCAACATGATAGGAAACATGTATGTACAGAGTTTCTCTTTTGTGGTTTCTTCAATTATTTCAAGGATTAGCTCTCAAAATAACTAAACTATTGTAACAAATTTACTTCAAAAGAATTGAATAAGAAACACAATAATTCACAAAAATACAATCATAACACACATAAACACATTGAATTGTTTATTCCATCTAGTTCAATGTGAATTTAGACATGGAGGTTTTCAACTAAAGATAAATATACTATTCCATTGAGACTTCAAGCCAACAACAACTTAACTCCACATTCTATTCTAGGAGAAAATCTTGTTGGAGAGAATCTCTCATATCCAACTAAGATTCAACAACCTCCACAATAATAGACAAGGCATATATGTGTATACAATGAGGAATACTCATTAGGCACACCAACAACGACTATTGAAAAATAATAAACCAGCTAGCGAGCACTAGACTCATATTTTCGAAGAAAACGAAGATTGTCATTCAATATTTCATAATTTAAGCTGCCGTGATTTTTCTTGTGACAAACATGAAGCGCCGAAGCTCCTATTTTGAAGTATACGACTCATAAAGTTTGTTTCAAATATCACTTTAAGACTAGCATGCCTCTAGAATAAAAAAATATAATATTGAACAATTTGTAAGGGTCCAAAGAACAATTTGGAGATAGCTAGTGAAATTTTAGAAAATTCCAATATGGTGATGACGATAAAGATAATGAAAAAAAGAACATCCATTAACACTTATATGATCTATCCTAACTTAAAAAACAAAAATAAAGAAAAACAATTGAGATTTTTTAATACATTGTTTCCTACCATAAACATCATATATTAAATGCTATAAAAGCATTTTTGGAAGTGAATATAAACATAAATATCAAATTTGTATAAGAAAATCATGCCTAAAATATACCGCATTGTTTTCATAAAATTGAGTTTCAATTCTTGGTTCTATGAGACGTTCATAGGAGTGTAGGTGTTGAGTAGAATTTGAGATTCAAGTATTGATTCCCTGCTTTCCCGCCTCTGCAGAAAACTCTTGTACCAATGAGCAGATAGTTTGGGATAACGCTTCAAATTGTCATTGAAGTCCACATAATGAAGACCAAAACACCAAGTGTAACTACTCAAAACTTCAAAGTCATTTAAGTCCACATAATGAAGACCAAATTGCCAAGTGTAACCACTCAAAACTTCAAAGTCATCTAGGAAAGACCATATAAAGTATCCACAGATGTCTGACCCATTTCTGCCACAATGAATAAACGTTTTATTTCTGAGAGATATTCATCATTTCACAAATTCCTGCCACAATGAATAAACGTTTTATGTTTCAGAAATGGTATACCTTATTGCTGCAAGCACATACTGAAGGACCTCTTGATGGAGATCCATCCTAAATTGGTCATTCAAAGCCTCAGAAAGGGGAATAGAAGAATTATTAGGCTCTGAAAATCCTGTCCAGACATGAAAGCTGATATTGTAAGTCCAAAACAGATAATTAGATGGTCAATGATCAAAAAGTGTAGCACCAATCTGCGTATATTTTCTTTAACTTGCATAGATCTTAAGTGTACTGAGAGCTCTCATTGAGGACCTGAAAACCTAACTTGTGGTAGAGGAATAACATAAGAAGAGTGCCCACCATTTTCATGCACAATAATAGGAGTATTATGGGAACGGTCCTCAATATATTCAAGCATTGCCTGCATGCTTTGTGGTACAACTGGCATACCCAAAAATGATCTCTGCCACAAATTTCAGCATGAGGTAAATATTTTTTTGTCAGGATATAAACATACTTAGAACATACTGTTTAAAATTTATAAAAAGTTTAGTCGAATTTTTGGATTCTATTTGTCTCTCAGTTTAGAATTATGTTTCTAAATTAAGGCAAAGTTTAAATCCAAAATTTCTATCGAACTGTAAAAATCTACATACTCGTATTTATAAAAAGCTCCTGCTAAAAAGAAAAAGAAAACATATGATTATAATAGGACATGTGATTCTTCAAAATCTTCTTACATCAAAGCTGATGGGAATTCCATCTCGTTCCACTGCATTCATCAAGCAGTACAGAACAGCCATAAAATGTTCTTAATACCAATGTTCTTGCAATGTATCACTTTTGAATTTAAAATAACATAAAACTTCAATGGATCAAAACCATTTTCCTTTATGATTTGAAGACAGTAACGTTATTCTTCATAGATTTAAGGAGGCCAAGTTGAAAGGCTGTTAGAAGATGAGATTTATTGAGTTAAATCTATTTGTGAGAATGACTCTCGTACTTGCAGTTCCAATGGACATATCTTGAGCATAGTCTCTTGACATAAGTTCACCTTTTCTTGGAACATCAAAACAATACCTGGTAACATAGTGATTGACACCAATGAAGTCCAATGACCCTTGTAACTTTTGAGCCTGTTCCTTTGTAAATGAAGGTAATCGAGAACCCACTATATTCCTCATGCTCCCTGGATAGTCTCCAGAAACAAATGGGTCTAAAAGCCTGGATTTTGGAAAAAGAAATTAATTCAGGGTGGTTGTCTGCCCTCAACCAAACAAAAGTACACCTATTTGCATCCACTTCAACAATATAGCTATTAATTATTTGAATCACTACGAAAACCCCAACTGAAAAAGAGGAGAAATAACAATTGGTGAGACTGCTCTATGGTACTCAAGGTTCTGGAAACATAAGTTAACTTGAAAATTCATTGTTAAAGAAATCACTCACCAACCCACCATAAAATCATTTGCTCTTTGAGTAGCAGCCACATCTGTGGATTTATTGGTAAGAGGTATCATCCAATGTACTAAAATTACTACGAAAACCCCAACTGAAAAAGAGGAGAAATAACAATTGGTGAGACTGCTCTATGGTACTCAAGGTTCTGGAAACATAAGTTAACTTGAAAATTCATTGTTAAAGAAATCACTCACCAGCCCACCATAAAATCATTTGCTCTTTGAGTAGCAGCCACATCTGTGGATTTATTGGTGAGAGGTATCATCCAATGTACTAAAATTACTAATCCAATCCAGCCCTTTTGCTTTTCCTGCATTCATCGAGAAATTTATAAAATCTCATCGAATGAATGGAGATGAACATAGATCAGAGAGGAAAAGAACCCAATAGGTTTTCCTGTACAGCTCCACAACAGCTATATGTGATAGCAAAACATGGTGACCAACAATATATGGCTCAACAGTTGAGTTTCTAGCATTACAATTTCCAAATGGTTGGGAACATCTTTGAGGTGGGAAAACACCGTCATCATATCCTGCAGTGCCAAAAACATTGGGCTCATTGAAAGTGGACCAATATTTCACTCGATCACCAAACTCTT